>JAKSZU010000013.1:39466526-40826526 GCA_026018925.1 Tupaia tana | reverse complement strand
ATACAAAAAAGGATTAATCTTTGTCTACTTTAAGCTTATGAGATTTGTTTTTAAATAATAAATCTCAGATTTTTTTTTCAAGAGACATGTAAGAAGGTAAATGAAAGTTAATTTTTAGCCAGGATGTGTTTTTACCATTACATGGATGGAGAAGTTGATGAACAGGCAGGTTAATCAGAGAGGTCTCAAAACTATGTGAAGAAAGGCCCAGGGACCTGTTTCCAGGAACCTAAACTCAGAATATGAAATCTTGGCTGAGGGATGAATTGGTTGATTGACAGACTAATTGATTCTACAAATATTTATTGTGAATTCACTATGCGCCATATACTAGTCAAAGCATGTATCAGATTTTATTTCATTTAACCTTTTATAAAACATCATGAGCTCAATGTTATTATCATAGTTTAGGTGAGAAAACAGTATTCAAGAAATTAGTTAGCTTTCTCAAAGATTAATTAATAAGGTCACCTAGTTCTGATTCTGAAGGCTGAACTTAACCACTCTGCAACAACTCTCTTCAGATATCATACTTTTTGTTTCCTTCTCTTTTCTTAAGCTTATGTAAAACTATAACACGAGTGCACATGTGTACACACACACACTACATGTAGTAGTCACAGTCACTGATCAGGGTTCAAAATAATACACGGATTTCTTAAGCTTCACTCTCACTCCTGTCCTATTCCTAGAGGTAGTACACATTCACTTTCTACTAATCCCAACTCCCAAACTCTATAAACTCACCAACAGTGAAGCTGAGTTGAATTAAAGAAGCTGCTTGACTAAATTAAATGATTATTATTTTTATAACTTCAACACAACAGAGTAGAATCCAATACACGGGAGCTTCCCTACGGCAGCCTCTTCTCTGCATATTGAGCCAAGACCAGAGATAAATCTCTCCTGCAACCCTGGAAAAAGAGCACAGAAATAAAACTGTTAGATCATCATTGAGTTTCACAGGCAGTTGGCTGAGTTGGGTCCCCGAAGATAATTCGCAGCTGGAATTCTGCCTCCAGTATCTATCCCAAAATATTCCATAAATGCTACTATGCAGGCTCGTTTAACTGTGCTTTCTGATAGCCTTCCATCGAGTTATGGTCTAAAAAGCCAAATATCATCTGTGTCTTTTATTTGCAATGATAGTTCTGAGTTCTCATCAAGAACCAGGAATGTAGAAAGTATGAATTAAAAAGTTGGTTTCTGTCCAGCCAGTGGTGTGGTGGTTAAGGCAGCTGGATTCTACATGGCCAACTGTGTGGTTTGAATCCCAGACCTCGCAGGGATTTTGAGAAAAATGTCTGGTATGTGGGTGCGTGTGCCTAAAATCCTGAAAGGAGGGAGAGATGGAGGAGAAGGGACTGAGGCATGACCATTCCTCATGGAGGATGCTTTCTCAATTTCCCTCTGTCTCTCTCTGTTGAGTGCACATGCCCTCTGGCTAAATTTAAAAGGAAAAAAAAGTTGGTTGTTATAGCTTTTTAGGGTAATATAATGATTGAAAATTCTTTCACAATCCTTCCATCACTAGATAGAGGCTATGCTCCTCCCCTTGAACCTGCCACTTCTGTGATGAACAGAATGCAGGCTGGAAATAACCATACAGCTTCTAGTGGTTTCTCTTAGGACGATCACCTGGGATGCTGCAGCTTCCATGGAAGCAGTTCAGCTACCGTGAGGCCACCATGAGGGAGAGGGAGATGTTTGAGGACCCTGCCTGACCCAGCTTGTAGGCTGTGGGAATCTTTCCCATACCTCCCTAGGCATCAGACATGTAAATGAGGAAGCCTTTGATGTGACCCCAACAACTGGCTACAACCACACCGAGGTCTTCAAAATATTCATGGAAAACACGCATTATGAAAATTATGGACAGATTTCAAAAATTTTTCACATAAATAAATTCATACTTCAATCTCATTTTTCCACAAACTTTTGAAGCCCCTTTATATGAGGAGTCATAGGTAAGAACTACTTTGCTGAACCCAGATTCATGAGAAAAATAGATCATTATTATTATTATTGATAAGTTGTGGGTTTCAGGTAGTATGTCACTTAACTAAGTGAACTTGGGCTAAGAGATTTTCCTTTTTGGGCTTGGACCTCCTCACCAGCAAAGTAATGGAATGGAGGGGCCAGCAGGTGGCATGATGGTTAAGGTGCTAGACTTCCACATGGCTTACTGTTGTTCAAGTTCAGGACCTAGCAGCTACAAAATCAACCTAAGGGTGTTTGCATCCATGCCCCAAATCCTGAGATGACATGGAGAAGGGACTGTGGCATGATCATCCCTCCTGGGGGCTGATTTCTCACTTTCAATCTCACTTTCTCTGTGTCTTTCCAGCAAATGTACACAGCCTATGGCAAACAAACACAATGATAGGATGGGTAAGATCCCTTTACATTCTAATATTACACCACCTAAATTCATACTAAGGTATAAATGACTGACATCAGTCTTTTCCTGAAAGCATATCTTTACTAAAGGAAGAATTAGATAGGTAGGAGCTGAAAATAAAGGTTGAGGGAGTTAAAAATAAACTTCCTTCTGGCAGTTTAGCTATCCCGATAGCTTCCTTGGACACTTGCTGCTTTGTTTCTGGGCATGAGGCAAAAAGCCTATCAAAGATCAGGGGTTTCCAAGTCTGCCAAGGCAGCAGTGGAAAACAGACTTCCAGCCAACATTGCTTGTTTCTTTGTCAAGACAGTATCTAAGTGAAACGTTCCATAAGCCTAAAGAAGAAAGCTCACACTTTTTGCACCTCAGTCTTTTCATCTTAAAATGGAGTTATAAATTCTAAAAAGCAGGCAACCCCATAACCTAAGAAAGGGAGATGGCTCCCACATGTCTAACTGTGTTTTGACTCCTAACCCGAGAGGTATACCAGGCACATGTGCATACCTATAATCCCAATAGGATGGAGAAGTGGGATCATACCACATTGGTGCATGCATTCTGTCTCCTAAGTGCATGTACCCACTGGCAATTATAAAAAAATAAATAAACAAACAAAAAAAATAGGCCAGTTCATAGCAAAGGATTATGCTAAAGATCTTGTGAAACAATAAACATGAAAATGTTCTGAAAACTCTAAGGGCTGGGCAATAATGAGTAAACTCATTGAGGTTTACTAAACCCTTACTATGTGCCAGGTACTACACTAAGAACTTGAAATAAAGTTGTTTAGTTATCCCTCTCAAAAACACTGCAAGGCAGGAATTCCTACAGACAAGGAAGCTGAAGGCCAGAGTACTCAGGTAACACGCCCTGGACCTTAGCTACAAATGGGAATTCAAGCCCATGTTTCTGGTACTGAATGATACTC
The DNA here is from genome assembly GCA_026018925.1 of Tupaia tana. NCBI lineage: Eukaryota > Metazoa > Chordata > Mammalia > Scandentia > Tupaiidae > Tupaia > Tupaia tana. The sequence goes on along the minus strand of JAKSZU010000013.1, from coordinate 40,823,197 downwards.
ATTTCAGGAATGACCAATTCAATCCTGAAAAGAAGGGTTGGGGACAGAGCAGTAGGGAAGCTCCTCCATTTCTACTGTCCGGTGTTTGTTCTGGGGTGAGGTTAGTTCATGTAGAGTTTACGGGGCTTGAGCTGGATGAGGATTCTCAATCCTGCATACACTTTGGGAACATCCGGGGAGCTTTAAAAAAATAATACTGAAGTGGTGTGGTGACTAACATACTAGATTTCCACACTGTCGCCCACTGTTTGAGTCCCAGACTTGTAAATCATGCTGAGCACATGTGCAGGAGAATCCTGAGAGGAGCATGTGGGAGAAGGGATTACGGCATGGCCATTCCTCCAAGGAGTGGTTTTTCACTTTCCCTCTCTTTGTCTCTCTCTGTCTCTCTGGGCAAGTACATATGCCCTATGGCAAAAAAAAAAAAAAAAAAAAAAAAAAAAAAGAAAGGAAAGAAGGAAGGAAGGAAGAAATACTGACACCTGGGTTGCTCCCCAAGCTTCTAATTTCATTGGTTTAGGGTATGACCAGGGCATTAACTTTTTAAAAACCCTCAGGTGATTCCACTATGCAACCAGGATAATAAGTCACTACCCAACATTGGAAAAGCCCTAGGAAAAAAAAAAAAAGAAGCTACCGGTGTGCAGGGATCTCAGCTCTGAATGCTCCCTTCCTATGTGGGAGGCAAGGGGGGCAGAGTGGGGTGGGGGAAGGAGAAAGGGCTACGAATGGATGGAATTCAATATTCATCACTATATTCTGAATGGCAACTTTCCCGGCAGATACATTACCAGTCATGTCTCAGCCATAAAACATAGCGCATTCATTTCCTCAGCGGCCTTATACACTCTGAGTGCTTTTCAGCATTATTAACCTCCATGATCAAAATAGATAGGGAGGCTGAAAGCCAGGGAAAACCTCTTTACATCTTCTGAATTGCAAAGCCACACAGTGAGAAAGAAGTCAGCCTGCGTGTGAGCATTCTTGCTTGAGGAAGACAAACCCAGAGGCCGGACAAATTCACTTTATGTAAATAAGCAGTTCAGGAGGACTCTGGATTTTGAGACATAAATGTGTTGTGTCATAATTAGACTCGTTGCCATTAGTATAACAGCATGGCTTGTTTGGACAGTGTTCCATAAAAATGAGGCTATCTCAGCTTCTTTCAGGTACATTTCCATACTAAAACTAGAGTATGTAAAGGCAACATCCATCATTTATGGTTGCCCAGCATATAAACTCCCCTCTTGTTTAGGTGAATTACAGAATTGGTAGCGGACAGCGTTCACTTCCTATTGCAGAAGTCTGAAAAAGACAGATGGTCCCTCTCCCTCCCTCAGGAAGAGAGGCTCTGTGACAGCATAGCCACTCAGCTGCTCCCACCCAGTCTGTGGCTCTTACAGAGAACTTCATGGTGGTGATGGTAGAGTGAAGGATCCAAAAGCCAGGACAGCAAACGTCTAAGGGAGACAGAATCCAGCCACGTGATGAGTACGTGATGAGTCTGCTGAGGACATAACCAGCAGCAGTGGAGACCCCAGCAGGCAAACAGAAGCGCCTCAGGAGGATCCTCCCCAGCTGTGCCTCATTTATGCCTTACTGCCTGAACCTGTCGTGCAACCTTCCTGGAGCTACCCAATGACCTAAGAAGTCCCTTTTCCTTCTCAGTTGAGCAGAGTAGGCCTTGGTTATTTCCAACCAAGAGTTCTATTTGTTCAGGGTAACATAAGGAGATATAAGGGCTGCTCCTACACCTACTGGTGTCCGCATGGTCTTCCACCTACAGAGTTATAAAATAGCCATGTCTAAATATAAACCCTTCTCTCCTACTCCCTCACCTGAAAAATCCAACTAGAAATGTGCATATTTACTTCTGTTTTTCCCACCATTTTGATCATTTTAGATACAGGACACATGAGTGATCAGTCCCTACAAGTTATGATTTCAGGACCAAAGGTAAGTTTTCTAGACCAAAGAATGGGAATAAATATAGCGTAAGCCCCACTCAGAGATCAAAATAAGGGCTAAGTAGCATGAAGCAAACTGTTGAAGTACCCAGATTTAGTATTCCACTTTTGATTTGTAGATAATCCTACACCCTATACCTGTTGCATTTGGTCTTTAGAAATAATTCTCAAGTGTATGACATCCAAAATTATCTCTAAATATTTTTGTCTGACATCTTTTCTGCGGGTGGGTAGATAAAGTGTTTTGATCTGAAAGATCTTTTCTTGGTAACTGAATTGAGGGTGGGAAAGAAATCCAAACTTCATTCTTCAGCCTTCTGCTGCTCCATGTAAGTGTGTCAAACTGCATTTCAGTTTGGGAGTCCATAGAAAAGGTTATCACGGATCAGTCAGGACGCTAACGTAAATGTCATCACAGGAGACTCATGGAGAGGATGTACTATCAACTAAACCTGTAATTTTCAAGCTAAAGACCATCTCCTTCATGTCCACAGTCTCTAATGATCTCTCACTCCCAGACTACTATCCTTAGTCCTCATTCACATGCAACAAATGGCCGCTGATTTGAAGGGAAATATAGAACAGTTGAAATAATGTGGAGTTTGGAATCAAATAGGTTTGAATACTGCTTCTACTACTCCAAGCTCTATGATCTTGAGCAAATTCCTTACCCGAAGTCTCAGTTTCTTCTTCTATGAAATGCACAGATATATAAACTTACATACAATGCCTAGTACCATGTTTTACATTATATAGTTAGTGAAAATGGATGACCCCATCCAGATAGGTAACTAAACAATCTTGAGGGATATTCATATTGATTCATTTATACAAAACACACTATCAGTTTATCATGTGCAAGACTGTATATGCAAAGATAAATAAAATCCAGAATTTGATTTTAGGGAGCTATAGAAATTAAAATATTGGCTAGAATTTATAATCATTATAAACATATCTGTTGGCCACTCATGGTGTGCAGAAGTAATGCAACTTCACAATACTGTGACATATGGGTTTGCTGTCTGAGGTCTCTCTCTGTGTGCTGGGCACATATGCATATACCTGTGTTCCTGTCTGGCTTAACTGGAGAGTGAGTCATGGCATGAAAACCTTGTTGGAGGTGCTTGTCTTTCTCTCTCCACTCTCTCATGGAAGAAATAAACATATATATGTAATATACACTATTATATATATAAACTATTATATAAGCTATTATATATAAACTATAATAGTTATATATAAACTATTATATATTATCTATAGTATCTGTATAAACTATTCTACAGATATGAACTATAATAGTTATATATAAATTATTTATATATATTTAACTTATTTATATAACTATATATAGTTATATAAAAATATATAAATTATTTTATACAACTATTATATAAATATATATGGGTGTATGTATGTGTGTGTGTGTATATATATATATATATACACACACACACTATATTTATATGTATTAATTTATATATATATATAATATATATATTTATATAATATATATATATTTTATATATATATATACACACACACTATATTTATATGTATTAATTTCCCCCATCTCCTCAGAAAAAATTCCTACCCTCCCCCAAAATAAAAACCACAATTCCTCTCCTGAAAATCCAACAATGGCACTTTTCCCAGTTGCTCTACAAAATACAACCCAATAATCCCCTTCTCTATAGTACCTCATCTTATACCATCTTTCTCTACCCCAAGGCAGGAGTATGTTAGTAACCGTTAAGAACTGGTTCACTAAGGGCAGAAAAAGCCGTAGCCCTTGTAAATTTTTGTAGTATAAACACTCCCCATGGCTGATTTTTAGGCTAGAAACATAAGGCACTGAATGCCAACTTAAGAAGACCTGCACAATCAGCTTCAGTGAGATGGTGTGAGCTGGCTCTAACATGCCACTGCAGCCCCTTAAAATCAAACTGTCCTTTCAGAGGATTTGTACTTGCTGTTGCTCCATCTTACACATTCATTTGGCTAAATGTCCATCCTACCCACTTCCAGTAAACTGGAAGCTCCCTGAGGGCAGGAATTTACAATATTTTATTGGTTTTTTTGTTTGTTTTTTGTTTTTGTTTTTAAGGAAAAGGTAATTTCTTAAGGAAAAGTGAAAGTACACTCCTGAGAGGTAGGAAGAGGCCTGAGCAGACAGAGAAAGAGTGGCTCAAAAGACTCTGGCAGTTATATTCCGAGAGGTTTATAATTTTTAAATCTAGGTCATGTGGGTTGATCATTGGCTGGACCCACTAATGGTTCTCATTTCATTGGCTCTATCAAATGTGGCTGTGCCCACTAATTTATCTCATTGACTATATTAAATGTGGCTTAATCAACATCCCCCATCCCCGAAATTTCCTGCCTTGGACAAGGAATTTTCTGTCCTGATTGATTTTTGTTTTTTCTATCTAGCCACATAGGCAGGTGCTCCAGCCCCTTTACCAGCTTCCATTTGTTAGCTGTTGTCTGTCTCATTTCCCCACCAAGAGGTATGATTCCATAAATCTTTTGGGGGAATTGAAGGTAGATGGCCTGTCTTTTGTAACTGCTTCATGCTGGAAAGGAGCACTGACCCTATCATTGGGGATTATGGCACTCTCGCCCTATCTGATCGAGGTAGGAGAGAGAGGCCAGGAGCAGGACTGAAATAAGACCCAAGTGTCTCATTGGGAGGCAGGACTGTTGTTGGTGCTGGATGACACACAATAGGATTCAGTGGGGGTCCCAAAGGGTTGGTATCCCTGGTATATAGTCATTTCAATTATATAGCTTCTGGGACCAGCAGTTAGCGTAATGGCTATGTTGCTGGACTCCCATGTAGTCTAAGGCGGTTCGAGTCCTAGACCCGCTGGCTTAAACTCACGCCAGGCGTGTGTGCGTGCATGCCCAAGATCCCGAGAGGAGAATGGAGGAGAAGGGATTGTGGCATGTCCATCCCCCCTGGGGGGTGATTTCTCGCTTTCTGTCTCTCTGTCTCCCTCTGTCTGTCTGGTGAGCGCATGCGCCCTATAGCAAAAACCTCTCCAAAAAAAAAAAAAAAAAAAAAAAAATTGTATAGCTTCTAATCAAGAAGGGATGAATTTGGTTGGGAGATTTAAGAGACAAACCCCAAAAGGAGAGTGGGAATTAGTATTGACAGGTGTCCCAAGAGACAAGGGCAACAGCCAAGGGAACTAGATCCAGATTTTCAAACCAGATTCCTCATGAATCTGACAAATGTCATCAAATTTGTGAAGCAATATGAGTACCCACACTGGTTTAAGACACCTAGTGTTCATCCTTGGATTGTATCATGAGTTCTTTTAACACAGATGGGTGCCTGGAATTTTAGGGGTGTAGTCACCATTATAGGGCCCAAACTGGAGCTCACAGTGAGGTCTCAGTGGCTGAGTTCTGTTTGAAGGATCTGAGGTTAGCTGCCCTTCCTACCAGTGTATTTTCTTAGTCCATTCCATTGAAAACCCTACCGAACTTCATTGTTATAGCCCTAGCACTGGCACACTCCCTGACAGAGTAGGTCCCAGTGAATACCTGAAGACCTGTTGAGTGAGAAATGTCATAAGAAGACTTCTATCCTCTTTGGCATTCCAGCTCTCTCTGGAGATGTAATGAAATGGTCTTACAAATCATAAGGTTTTTTAATCAGCTTCCCTAATTCCACTTTGGCTTCTCTGTGTCTTTCCTCTCTTCCCTTTCTCATTATGAACTAGGAAAGGTTCTAGTAGCAGTCATTTACATCTCAGAGTGAATTAAGCATCTTGTTTTCAGAAGTGTGCCATGGCTTAGCTCTACCAGGGCAATGAATCTTTGTCTTTAATTAAGACCATTTCAACTGCAGGAGGCAGGAGTAAAAATTTAAAGACAGCCTCTTATTTTATATGTGTATAGAAATAGGCTTGTAGAAATACTACTACTGAAAATGACATTTCAGGTCTGGCTCCATATCCGAGTGAATAAGAGAACCAGATCACACATAGCAGCTTGCGGTTTGAATTTCAGCCCCTGTGGCTAGAAAAACATGCTAGCCATGTATGTGTGTGTGTGTGTGTGTGTGTGTGTGTGTGTGTGTGTGTGTTTTGACTAAACTCCCAACAGGGCAGAGAAAAGGAGAAGGGACTATGTGTGGCCACATTCCATAGGATGGATGATGCTTTCTTTCTCCCTCTTCCTCTTTTTCTCTCATCTTCTGGAAAGAACTCATAACCTCTAGCAATTGAAAATAAAGTTATATTTCACTATTTTCCAATACTCACAGGGTCTAAAAAACTTGTTATTTTAAAATCCATAGTCTAACTTAAACTAAAATAAACTGACCATTCACTAAATTCTCCTGTCTATGATGAAACCTACAAGTCCAGCCAAGTTATCATCTTTCTCCCATTTTTAAAGGTTTGATGGCTACCAACGATATAGGAGTCTTAAAACTCTATTTATTTTTAGGTTTTTCCATAGGAAGTGTGTGCTCACTGGAGATAGACAGAGAGGGAAAATGAGAAGCCCCCAGGAGGGATGGTCATACCGCAATCTTTTCTCCATTCTCTTCAGATTTTGGGCATACACACATGCACACAGTGTGATTTTCAAGCAGCCAGGCCTGGGACTCAAAGCATGGTCAGCCATGTGGGAGTCCAGCACCTTAACCACCATGCCACCTGCTGACCCCTAAACTCTGTTTTAAACCATCTCATCCTGAGAACTCATCTTGAAGACGAAAACTGTCCTCAAGAATGTTTCATTTCATATACGAGCTGTGTCCCTGATAAATGATACAAAAATCAAAGTAGGCCTTAAGAGAGAGACCATTTGTTAGAGAACACTGGTAATGACAATAATAATGAAGCTATCCATGCTCTTCAGGACACTGAGCAAAATTTCATGTCCCGGGACCAGCAGTTAGCATAATGGCTATGTCATTGAATTCCCATGTTGTTGACCGTGGTTCACGTCCTGGACCCGGTGGCTTAAACTAATGCCAGGCACGTGTGTATGCGTCTCCAAGATCCCAAGAGGAGAATGGAGGAGAAGGGATTGCGGCGTGGCCATTCCCCCTCGGGTGTGATTTCTTTCTTTCTGTCTCTCTGTCTCTCTCTGTCTTTCCATGAGCACATGCGCCCAATAGCAAAAACATCTCAAAAAAAAAAAAAAACCATCTATGTCCCTGAGCTATAATTCCAGAAGCTTTTACATTTGTCCAGGACTAAGAAAATGAATACATTTGGGGGGTTCATATGATTTGAGGATGTGGTTGTTGACTTTGCCTGAAAGGAGTGGCAAAACCTGGATGATGCTCAGAAGACTGTATACAAGAATAAGATGCTGGAGACCTATAGCAACCTGGTGTTCTTGGGACACTGCTTTGTCAAACCTGTGGTGAGCTTCGAGTTGGAGCAAGGAGGAGAGCCTTGCTCTTAGATCTTAGAACGTCCCAACCAGAGCCTCTCAGATGATGTCTGATCACTCTGCCTGCCTTCAGCAAGACTCCTGTTAGTTCAGTTCATCCAGAATCCCTTGTATCACTGATGTTTCCTCTTAGTGATTTTCCATATGACGATCCCCCCAATACTGCTCCTTTGCTGTTAATTTCCACTACCCATGCATATTTGTAATTATGCCCAATCTATTCCCCACTGCAAAACTCTCATTAGAAATTTATTTTTTAATTTTTAAATTTTATTTATTATCATTATTGTTATATTTTAATTTGACCAGAGAGAGATAGCGAGAGGGAAAGTGAGAAAGCAAGCCTCCAGGTCTAGAACTCAAACTATGGTCAGCCATGTGAGAGTCAAGCACCTAAGCCACCATGCCACCTGCCGGCCCCGCCCATTGGAGCTTATAAGGGTGGTGTGAAATAAAGCTTTTCTACCAAACCTTAAAAAAAAAAAAAAATAGGATGATTAACATCCTACGTGCTTACTGTTTACCAGGCACTATGCAAACTGCATTATGTGCATTTGTTCCTCTACAACTTTCTATCAAGCAAAGAAATCACTGTTTTGCCATAGGGTGGGCGCCACCAAGCCCCAAGAAATCACTGTTGATGTAAACAATTGTCACTCAAATTTCTCTGTACTGGGGAGACTTCATTTTGGATTTTCCTAAAGTATTTTGTTGTTGGAAAAGCCATAATGCATTTTTACATAGAAAAAATATGGCATGACTTTTCTGACAGCCCAATAATACTGTCATTGTGGAGCTCTGGTGCAGGTAGACTGATGGCATTCGAGTTTTTGTGTTTTTATGGTGATTATACTCACACATTCCACTCTCCCACGACTGAGAGTCAGTCCAAGGCCTAGGAAACATTCATTTAAGGCATGACATGAAATAATATCCACATGAATGAATTATCTCATATTCAATCACATTTGTTTCGGTATTTATTTAATTAAAAACACAACTATATTTATAATGGCAGTTTGTGCCTTCCAAAAGCCATAGTCTTATTTCCTTCTGGAAGCACTCAGTGAACAGGAACTTTAAGTACTTCTCTTCATAGCCAAATATATCCTGTTTTCATTAGAGGTGCCTGAGCACACAGACATTTGCCATGGCTTTATTGATAATTGTACCCGATTAACCACAAACTCCAATAGAAGGAGGATTGAATGCTTTTTATTAATTAACATAGTCAAGTCAAGGAAAACAGCCTACATGAGGGATAGCGTGTATAAAAATAATTGACTCATTAATCTTAACCATATGAACATGTTCACATTAGCAAGGTCAGCCGCTAGAAAGGATTCAAACTAGAATAGCACATTCACGCAAGTATGATTTTGTAGTTATTTCATTTGGACTAGCATGGAATTCCTCAGGACAGTGAAGGTTTTCAGAAGGACATGGTCAAAGGAAAGGAAAAAGTTTCATAATGGCAATCTCGGCTTCACTTTTTCAAGCTATCAGGGAATTGAGGGGAAAACCATATTCTCATTTTCATTCTAGCACATAAGCAGCATCTGCACCCTAAAAGCAACCCCACGCTTCCTCATGCTGTGATACTGGAGACATGACCATCAAGCATACCTCTTCTGCAGCCAAGTGCTCCGTCAGGGGCTGTGAGCCAGATAGACAATGCATCCTGGGACTATAACTGGTTGGGAAGGGGATTTGGGTAGGGGAGCACTTAAGCCTGGAAAGCAGTCACTTAAAATAATAACCAAAGGAAGTACTCCTTCACACAGCAGGTGGTAGACATGTGGAACTTGTTACTTCCCAAGCATGGAGCAAGCCAAAAAATGTAAATAGGTTCAAGAAGGGTTTGGAAAAACTGCAGATGCCCAATCTCTTACCGGTTGCCAGAGAGAAGTTCAGGGTGTTTGGATATATTCCCAATTTTTGATGTTAACAGAGGGAGCCGCCACACTCCTTTATGAAACATCTCTGGCTCTGAGCAGTTAAAATGAAATATTTGGTAGAGTGAACCATTAGATTGACCTAATATGCCATATCTTTTGTTTTCCAGATGCCTTAGCCACCAGGCTACTGGCTGGCCCAGTTCTGGTGTTCTTAAAGGTACCAGCGTATCAGAGAAAGTGGGCTCTTATGCTGACCTGGCTTCTTCAAAGCTGTGCGGTTGTGGCAATATCTCTACATCCCCATGAATTCATCTGGGAAGTGAGCTTGATTATATCTTTCCTCCCTACATAGGTAGTATTGTGAGAATCAAGTGAGACAAAGCTTTCTAAACTGTAAAATGCTGTGTACATAAGAGTATAGCATTACAAAAAGTAATCATCCAAGTAATGCTGGATGCCTGGTGTGCAAATCCTTAGAGTGCCACATTCCAGGATATAAGCAAAAATCAGTTCTGAAAAAGCTTAAACAATTATGGCAGAACTAATGTCTAAAGAATTCTAATCTATTCTCCACAGCGCCAACCTACTCACCATTGCAGCTACGCTAAATCTGATCCTTCTGTCCCCACCAGGCTCCAAGCTGTTTTCCAAAATCCAAGAGGAGAATGAAGATGGGATTGCATTGTGGCCATTTCCCCAGGGAGAGATTTCTCACTTTTCTTCTCTCTGTCTCTCTCTCTCTCCAGTGAGCCCATACACCCTATGGCAAAAAATATTAAAAAAAAAAAAATAGGGGACCAGCAGTTAGCGTAATGGCTATGTCGCTGGACTCCCACGAAGTCGACCGCGGTTCGCATCCCAGACCCGGTGGCTTAAACTCACGCCAGGCACATGTGCGTGCGTGCCCAAGATCCCGAGAGGAGAATGGAGGAGAAGGGATTGCGGCGTGACCATCCCCCTGGGGGGTGATTTCTCGCTTTCTATCTCTCTGTCTCTCTCTGTCTGTCTGGCGAGCGCACGCGCCCTATAGCAAAAAAAAAAAAAAAAAAAAAAAAACCTCTCCAAATAAATAAATAAATAAAAATAATAGGATTATATGGCATAGTGTCACTTAAAGTGACATCGAGCACTTGAGGTCTGAGTCTGGCACAGAGTAAGTACAAAATAAATAACAAATGTGACTCTCACAGACCCATCTGAGGTTCCACTGAGATCTCTAGGGTGCCAGAGAAACTGGGAGTAAGCTTGGTGGTATAAAAACACCAGCTGCTGAAACTTGCACAATGTCATCCCCAGTGATGTGGGAGATGACTACCCAGGGAACAACCAAATAGTTGACTCATTTTCCCAGCGTTCCACCTCAGCTGGCTGTTCAAGATACTGGAAAACTGCTTCTGCTCCAGAGAAGACCATAGCCTGGATCTTCCCCTGGAGTCACTGTGGCAGGTGGCGTTTGTCTTGTCTTCCACTAACTGTTGTTCTTGTCAAGGATCATTGCCTGTCTAAGCCACGTATTAATTTCTTAGTATTCTGGCATGGTCTCTCTCTGATTATTATAGGCTTCCATGTAAGCAGATCACTCTGGTCCTATTAAATACTGTATTTGCCTAACAGCCAAATAGTCACTGTGTAAACATACTGTGAAAAGGGATACTTTCAATGAGCTGCGTTAGAGGTCAGTGCATAGACAGTCTCATTACTTCGCAAGGAATCCATGGTGCTCTCACATACACTCCTTGCATTTGAGGAGAAAGACAGTATCACACCAAATACTCACCTTTTACTCAAATTATACAAGCCTTAGGTCTGCCAGAAATTAAGCTTTCACCTTTATTTTCTGAACAACTCAGGAATTATCATTTACTCTTTGCCAAAAGAGAACAACTATTCCCATGGACTAGTACTGGAAAATATTCCGTGAAATCAGACAGCTCCGTTTTTATTTCGAGAGCAATCCAATGGCATGTAAGGAAACAGAAGGGGCGAGTGGGGATTAATTTCAGTATCTCACAGCCATCTATATTGATTTTTCCAAGTTTGTACAAAAGAAAAGATTTCCCAGCTGAGCTGAGATCAAAAGTGGCACATTTAACAGGATCTAGAGACTACAGAAGGCCATCTCGTTTAAATACCTTTAAGAATCTACACTATGATTCTTTAAACCTGTGTCTATAAGAGGGCAAAAAGGGTTACAGAGGGAGGTGGTATATAAGCAGAGCTGTCTCCTAAAAGGCAAAACTAAGCAGCCCAAAAAACACTTCAAAGAATCAGTGTATGACACCTACAGCTTACCAGTCATAACCTTCCTTTCTCTCTCCCCACCTTGCTATATGTTTCACAATCAGCAAAAACGAAGTGAGAGACCAATACAATAGGTAGCAACAAGAACCTGGCCTCCTGGGGAAAAAATCCCACAGACTGAACTCCAGGGAAATCAGTTACATTCTGACAGTTCGGATTAACAGAGAAGACCATCTGAGAGTCCTGCCAACATCATAATGAAAGCAATTTTAATATTTACCTTCTTTATGCTTTTACGTGACAGATAATAATTGTATATATTTTGGGGTACAATGTGATGTTTTGTTCTAGGTATACATTGTAGAAAGATTAAATTGAGTTAATCAACATATCCAATACCTCACCAATTTATTGTGTGTGTGTGTGTGTGTGTGTGTGTGTGTGTGGCAAGAACATTAGCAATCTATTAACAATTTTGAAATATATAATACATTATTATCAATTATGGTCTTGATGCAGAGCAATTTATTTATCTTATTTGATTCTAGAACATCAGAATACACTATGCATCTGCATCACAGGATAACAGGAAATGGAAATTAAGAAACGAGCAATATTAAGTTGTCAAATTCCCCAAGTAGTCCACAAGTTCACACTATATGTAAGAAACTGTATCGGGTACATGGAGGCCAAAAAATACTAAGGAAAAGAAGGCAATAAGACTTGTCCCATAAAACGATCTCCAGTGGATGGAAGGCAGTAATTAGAGAGTGGGGTGTTGAGATCTACACAGCAGATTTAACAAATTTGTTAACAGAGGGATGAAAAAATCTTAATGTACTAGTGGGAAACTAGTGGAGCAGATAGAATTGAAGTTGGGTTTTGAAGGATGTATCAGAGGAAAAGAAAATTTTCTATTTGCTTTAGCCCATTCAATAGCATCACTATCTACACAGGCAACCAATATAGATATCTTAATCTGATTGGTCTACTGCAACAAAACACCATGACCTAGGTGGTTTAATGCTAAGTGAAGCAAACCAGACTAGGAAAAAGAGGCATTGTATTTCCCCCACTCAATATATACCAAATGTCCGAACAATATGGCAGAAACTGAGGGATTAGAAGGTGTATTAGCAGGAAAGGCAACTGTGGATACTAGAGACAGTATAGGAGGGACTGTGTAATGGAGGGTAGAAGAAAAGGGATCAGGGAAAGAAAAATTTAACAGACACAAAAATGAAAAGTTATCTGTTGATGATAACGTAGTATCTTTGACTTGACTAATACGCACTATATTCATGCTGGGAAAAATCATTTTATACATTGTAAAGATGTACTGTGACTAAATGCAATTTAAAACTTACAAAACAAATATAACAACGGGAATTTATTTCTCACAGTTCTAGAGAATCAGAAGTCCAAGACTGAGGTATTGGCAGATTCTATGGCTGGTGAGTATCCCCTTCTCATGAAGGCCATCTTTCACTATAATTTCACATGTCAGAAAGTGCAAGGGATCTTTTAGGGGATTTTTAAAGGAAACTAAATCTCATTCATGAGGGTTCCACTTACATGAACTAATTAACTTCCAAAAACCCACCTCTAAATACCTTTATATTCGGTATTTGATCGGATTTCAATATATGAATTTGGGAGGCACAAATATTTAGATCATAGCAGTAAAGGAGAAAGTCTTGGAGAAAATTAGGTTTGAATGAAGATAAATATGAGGTCTGTCACTTCTTTCGTATGACAATATCCAAAGGACATTTGAAAATTCTGATTTGCACTCTTCGGAGCTTTGTGTTGTAAAGACCAGCAATATAGCATAAAAATTGTTATATGGTCCCACATATGAAGGTGACCTGGACACTTCTGATTCTTTTAGTCCAAGTTTTGCAGAGCCAATGATCTCTTTGCAGAGTCTTTAGCCTCTCAAGGTATGATTTAACCTGAGGGAATTTCATATAGAAGAACACATCTATCTTTTAGGAGAAACTGTTTAAATCATTCTCATATTGTAGTAACTTCTCTGAAAGACCTTAAGGAATTGCAAAGATAATCCCTCCTTCCTCTTCCTAAAAAAATTGACTTGCTCTGAGTCTGTGTTCTTTTTTTTGCTTTTTTTTTTGGGGGGGGGGGGGCAGTGGTTTGCTATAGGGCACATGCACTCATCTGAAAGACAGAGAGAGACAGAATGTGAGCTGACTCCTCAGAGGGTATGGCCACGCTGCAATCCCTTCTCTTCCATTCTCCTCTCGGGATTTTGGGCATGCATGCACACATGCCTGGTGTGAGTTTTAAGCCACCAGGTCCAGGATTCAAACTGTGGTCGACTACAAGGAAGTCCAACAATGTAACCATTATGCCATCCGCTGGTCCCTGAGTCTGTGTTCTAAGTCCTAGGAGTGTAGGAAGCTTTTGCAGTAGTGTTAGTGGGAAGGGCCACTGTATGGGCTTCTTAGTAGCCTACTCTTTGAAAAGAAATATCCAACCAGTGGGCAAAGTCTCAAGTTTACATCAGCTTTGTGGAGTGAAAACAATGAAGGTCCCTTCTCAGGACTAAAGACCTTCCAGGAACCACAGATGGAATACTTTTATGAATCCAGTGAGAGGAGGCACTGCTAAGATACTGCCACCTAGAGGCTGAGGTCACATAGGAGGTCCAGGTTCGATTCTGGGCCTACTCTAAACAGGCCTCGCGCATTGGTACCTGCCTATTTTCTAGGCTAACAGGAAGACTGGGGTAGGAGTATGAAGACGTGACAAGACTTTGTCAAAACCAATCAATGTCTCAAAAAGAAGGAAGAAGGGAAGGGGACAAGATCAGTGGGAGGAAGGGAGTAAGAGGGAAAAAGAAAAGAAAGGAAAAGAAGCCCAGTGGCCTGGCCTAGTGGTTAAGGGAGTGTGATTCCACATGGCCAATAATGCAGTTTGAATCCTGGCCCCAGCAGCTTGAGAAACACACATTGGGAATGTGTGCATGCATGCCTATAATCCTAACAGAATGGAGAATTATAGAAGTAGAGACTGAGGTTCAACTGCACCTCACTGGAAAGGACTTCCTGCCTCTCTTTCTGTCTCTGTAGTGAGTGTACACAGTCTCTGGTGATTAAAAATAAAAATAATAATAGATTTTTTTAAAAAAGGAAAGAAAAGATAAAACAAAAGAAAGAGCTTCCCAAAACACCCACTCTCAGCAGATGAGGATAAATGAGAAATGTGAACATAGTCTGTAAATTTTCAAATGCTATTCAAATGGCAGGCATTATTACTACTTAAATGTCCAAATCATTTCTCCATTAGAAACTCTCTCAGAAAAGCTTCTTATTTCACATGTTCATACAAAATGGGTTAAAAATTGCATATCTCTCTGGATATTATGTCTATTTAAAGGAATTTCTAGCATGAATGAACAAGAGAAAAGTGAGTAAGTAAGTATGTATGTGCATGCAAATGGGGATGTGGAAAGGATAGTTGCTGACCTTGATGGAGGCGAGCGTGTGGCTACAGATGAAGCTAATCACAGAGGAGCTCCCAGGTAGACACACAGGCAGGACAGATTGTGCCCAAATTATTGTGTAGTCACCATTTTAACTTTATAATAATATATATATATTATATTATATATATTCTTATATATTATATAATATATATATCGAATATATATAATATATATAAAACTTTATAATATATATAACTTTATATATATATAAATGTATGTTTGTGTATATATATAGTGTGTATATATATATAAAATATATATAGTGTATATAACATATATATATATATATATATATATATATATATATATATATAGTCTGTGTGTGTATGTATATACAGTTGACCCTTGAACAACATAGGAGTTAAGAGCACCAACTCCCCGAGCAGTTCAAAATCCATGTATAACTTTTGACTCCCCCAAAACTTACTACTAATAGCATCCTATTGACTGAAAGCCTAGATAATAACATAAACAGTTGATTAACACATATTGTGTATGTTATGTTTACTATATACTACATGCTTACAGCAAAATAAGCTAGGAAGGGACCAGTAGATGGTGTAATGGTTATGTCACTGGATTCCCACATAGTCAACTGCAGTTCAAGTCCCAGACCTGGCGGCTTCAAACTCATGCCAGGCACGTGTGCATGCGTGCCCAAAATCCCAAGAGGAGAATGAAGAAGAGATTACAGTGTGGCCATCTCCCCTGAGGGGTGATTTCTCACTTTCTATCTGTCTCTCTGGCAAGTACGTGCGTGCTATAGCAAAAAATCTCTCTTTTAAAAAAATAAAACTAGAAAGGAAAATGTTATTGAGAAAATTATCAGGATGAAAAAATGTTTATGGTATTTATTGAAAAAATAATCTACATGTAAGTGGACTCATACAGTTCAAACCTATGTTGCTCAAGGTTCAATGTATATGCTTAATTATATTTATTTATATATGTATACACATGAACACACATATCAAATTTAGCTCATAAGTAGATGAAGACCCTCTTGAGCAGTCTCCTTTTTGAAAGTGTGACTAGTAGAAAAACAAGGACTTTGAAAATGGAAGTACCTGGGCCAGCAGGTGGTGTGATGGTTAAGGCAGCTAGGTCCCACATGGCCAACTACACTGTTTGAGTCTCAGATCCAGCAGCTTTGAAAACATGCTGGTTGCATGTGTGTGGGTGCATGCCCAAATTCCGAAAAGGAGGGAGAGATGAAGGGGAAAAGATTGTGGACTGACCATCCCCCATGGACAGGGGTGGGTTGCTGTCTCACTTCTCTCTCATTCCTCTCTCCCCACCTACCACCCACACTTTCTCTCTCTTTCCAATGAGCACACATGCCATCTGGCAAATTAAAAAAAATAACAATAATGGAAGTACTACCTACAAAGAGCATAGTATATGAAGCGCAAAATGAAGCAGAAGAGTATAACCATTAGGAAAGTATAGAATACAATGATTTCTCTTTTACATACGCACATTCATTCCCCACCCCCTCCAACTTACATTCAAATGGCAAGTAGATTTAGGACAAGAACTTCAGGACCCTTATCAGAAGACCTCAAACAGAATGAAAAAAATAGGTCGCCCTGCTGCTTCCAGCATTCCCTAAAGAACTCCGCGCCTTCCGACAGCAAGTATGTCTGCTTCTATTTCTGACTCTTCCTTTAGGAGGCCCCTCAGGGCTTGGCTGCTCCGTTCCAAGAGTACACAACCCAGAGCTCTCTGGCAACTTGCTCCAGTTTCTATATTAGACTCAGCATTTGTGTATTGATATTCTTTTTCCCAAATCTTTTTTCCATCATTAAGAGCACCCTAGATCCCTCTTCCTGCCGAGGTCTATCCATTCTGTCTTTACCTTCAAAAAAAAAAAAAAAGATAACAATAACAGAAATGATTACAATGTTTAAAACTTTGGGATGAGTTATATAGTCATATAAGAAAAGAAAAAAAGCATCAACCTTTCCTTTCACCCTCACCTTGTCTTGAGTTTGAGAAGGCTCTCTCAGAGTTGAGGCTTACAATAAACAGTTGTTCTTAGAGAAAGATAAATAAGAGAGCCCCTGTGACTAAAAAGGAATAATTGACCTTCACACAGGATATACCTGAAATCCTACATTCATCTGTATTTAAAGGTTTGTTCAAATATAACTTGATACCAATCTCTCAGTCCTTTCAGGAGCAAGAAGGAGGGGAAAGAGAGGGCTGCTAGACCTCACAGGAGAAGGATGGGAGAATAATAGCTGATGGGCAGAAGGCCTGGCTGCAGGAGAGGGAGCTGGGTAAGAAGAAAGGGCAAGCCTAAGGATGAGACCCACAAGCCCACCTTACAACAAACTGCACAGGGAAATATCCACATGTGGACTCAGGAAAAGCTTTCAAGAGACCCAGCAGCTGATTTCCAATTTAAACATTCACAGAACAAATGTTAATGGGGAAAAGCTTCAGGATCACAGTGAGTCAAAAAGACAGAATCAATCAACCAACCTATCTTCCTGCCTTCCTTCCCTTTATTTCTTTATCTTGTTCTTTGTTCTTTTTTAATACTTGCATATCCAGAAAGATCTGCATTGGCTTCCAAGAGAAAAACTAACCTACTTGGCAATATGCAAGAGAACAAGAATCTTTTTTTTCTTTTAGGGTTTTTTTTCAAAAGGCATGAGCACTCACCAAAGAGAGACAGTGAGAGGAAAAGTGAAAAACCAACCCTCACTGGGGGATGGCCACTCTCTCTTCTCCTCAAGTCTCCTCCTGGGATTTTGGACACCCATGCACACATGCCTAGAGTGATTTTCAAGCTGCCAGGTCTGGGATGTGAACCATGGTTGGCCATGTGGCAATCCAGTGCCTCAACCACCTGCTGGCCCTCAAAACAAGAATTTTTAAAAGGCAGGAGATGTAGAATGAACAGAGAATGTAGGGGGGAAAGATCACTGCAGCAGAAAATCTAGGCTAAGTACATTTATGGCAGCTACCTTATAATCTAGCTTTGAACTACTCTAAGATGTAATAATTTGCATAACGTTCATTTATAAAAATGATGCGTAACCAACATCAAGGGAAACAAAACTTCAGTGCTGGAAAAAATCAAGGGATGAATTTATTATATTCAAAATTTGGAACAGTTATTATGGATAATTACATGCCGTGCATCTCATGGAGTCACAGTAAGTGCACTACAAGGCCATTATTACACCCATTTTATAGATGAAGTAACAGGCTCAAAATGAAGGGATGATGTGGACATTAACTCCATGGACAGTTTGGTCAACGACAACTTGATACATGCCACAGAATTGCTCTTCACTTGACCGAAGGCCTGGAAGAGCAATCAGTAGTACCACATGCTTCGAAAGGCAGCTGATGTCACAGCTGAGCAGCACCTCTTCTACGTGGGCAAGGAAGAGGCCAGCTGGCATCAAGGGGCTGTGCGGGATCTATCCATGTGCATGACACGGCATAGAACCAACTTTAGGACAGCACTTTACTTCCCACTGTTGCTTGGTCTTATATCCAGGAACAGAATCTATGAGACTGGTGCAGAAAGTATAGTCTGTAAACTCTTTCGGATCTTCCCTTCAAATGTGCCTTTTGGAGGGGTGGGGGCAACAGCAATTTCAATGTGTTGAACTATGTGCCAGCCTTCCCAGTCTTCCCAGTGATAACAAAATAAAAGTACTGGACCAGCCATATTGCTGTATCTTTCATGAGGCTTCATTTCATCCTCATGAAAATTCTTAGGAAGATATGATAGTTTCATGTTCATTTTGTGGATCAGAAAACCAAGGCCAAGGGAGATTAAGATTCTGCCCAAGAGGCATCATAATTATGACAAAACCTGTTACTGAAGCTGTGCTTTTTGCCCTACACCCCACTTTCATTCCCAGTAAGAACCACCCTCTCGGGGGATGAAGGGCAGCATTACATATTATGTAGAAAATTCTGTTTAAATTGATTACATGTCTGAAGAGCTCTATGCCTGCCTGATAATAATTTGCCTTCTTCTCTCCCATATTCTCTGAGCAATAATTTATGGGCTGCAGAAAGCTGACTTACACAAGTGAACAACTAAAAAATCCTGCAATTAATTTTACACTTGTGTTTTCTGTGTCTCCACTATTGTCTGGTTCTGATTTTCTACATCCTGTTCCAAAACTGGGACTTATTCAAAAACAGGCACCTTCTTTATAGGTTACATTTACCTCCCTACTTGCAACAACCTTCAGAGGCCTGAGAAATTGCTCCATTATTGCTAGGAAGTCCCAGGGAGCCTGGCACATGGTCTGACAGATTGAAATTTGACAGCTGCCCTCCAAAAGGCAAAATTTAGGACAGGATCCTAGAGAGTTTACAGACTTTGCTTCCTGCTCTAGCCTCATAGATTCTGCTCCCGGATATAAGATTAAGCAACGGCAGAAATTCCAGAGTTCTGAAAATATACTGTCAGCTGGGATGACAGAAAACAGATGCTTACAGCTCAGTTTCTTATGGTGTCTGGTGGAGGAGCTAAAGATTTTAACAAAGGATGGGAGTGGGGAGTAGGAGGAGGAGAAATAGAGGTAAAAGCCATGAATTAGCCCCCCGAAATCTCGATTCAGAAGCAGTATTTAGGAATAATGGCGATACATTCCATTGTCCCTGTTAAAAAGAGGTCAAATTTTAAAGTCTAAGAAGAGTATACAGAATATTGTTCTTCCTTGGCATCAGGCAGGTATCATGATGATAACTGGCTTGAAATTGAGAAAACTTAGATAATATCCTGTTATTAGTATTCCAAACAGAGAAGAGGAATCTGGGTTCAAATGCCAAAAACTTCTAATAGAACAGTTGGTAGGTTTCATATGCCTGTATCATAACATTTACAGTGATAATTCAGGTATCATAGACTCCTGCCTCTACTTAATGCAAAGCCATAGCTCCCTATGAAGTAATCCCTGATTATCACATGTATTTCTCAGAGTCCCCATGAAAGCCTTACATGTGCTCACAAACCAGTTGACCCTTACCAGGTACCTCTACCACCACACCCCGGCCCTGAATGTGCCAACTTTGGTCCCTGATGACTGGAAGAAAAGATGACACTCATCCCTCTCAAAGGGGCTAAAAAGCAGCATCGCTCTGTCACTCTGCTTTCCAGAGTTTAGAGTGGAACACCTCTGTCTTACTTTATCTATATCTTTTATCTTCACCAGAGCATGAACAAATTCCTTAGACTCACCCAGAAAGAGGTAGACTTCAGTGGCAATCTTCAGACTATACCTAGAATGCCCCTTCACTCAACAACCAAGGGTTGCTTACAACAAAGCCAAGCCCATCATATCAGTACCCTGTTCCAAAAGTTTCCTCATAAACACAGTGTGGCTTCTAGCAAACCCACTTCCAATATACCAGACGTTCATTCATCAACAAGGCTTACTGAGTATCTACTACGCACTACTAACTGAACCTCAACTTTCTAAAGCGCTGATTCACTTCAGAACCCATTCAAATCTTAGGCCTCTTTTACTCCTTTCAAAATGGATGTGCCTGCCAGCAGTCACTGGTAACCACAGGGACATATTTCCAACTATATTACTATTTGAATGTGTATAATATTAATCATTCTACACTCAAACATCTCTGAATTTAGTACCTAGAAACCCGTAAGTATAACTATATGGTGTTAAGGAAATAAAATAACCTTCAAACAGAAGACTCTTCCATATCAATATAGAAGAAAAAAAATTGGCATTATCAAATTTGCACACATGTGAGATAACACAAAAGTGACCACAGAGTCTGAACAGAATTCACACCAGTTTATACAGTGCCATGGAAGAACAATGAAAATTCCTCATCCCCCTGAGAGTGAAACAGTTACACCTTGTAATTATTTCCTGTTTACCTGGGAAGGGAGTAATTTAGGAGGTATGTATTTAAGTTCCAAGGATCATAAGACCCATGACCTCACATTATACAATCCAAAGTTCAGGCTCCTTATTGAGCCTGTAATGTTTCACCATAAGAAGAGGAGGGTGGAAAGCAGTCCTCCAAGAAAATGTCATCATTCTACCCTTGCAAGTCTTGAGGGTCCAGCTTGTAAAAAGGACTCAACATTATTGAGTTGGAAATCACTGGATTTCTACAAGCATTAGATTGGTTCTGGGCAAGATATTTTACATGGGATGTTCATAGACATACTCAAAGATTTTTAAGTTTCCAGGAAAGAATACATTTGCATTTGACAGTCATTTCCTCTGTCATGAAACAAAAAGCAAACCTAAATGGGAAGCACTATCCGGACAAGGAAGTAGCAGAGATGAGGGCCTACAAGCCTAGAAAGACAAGAAATGACAAAACCCAGAATAGTTTTTTAAAGTCTCAGATACAAAAGTTTGTTTCAGAAAGTTACCGAGAATCAACACCACCTTCAGGTGAACACCCGCATACTCAGGCACTTGCCACAGACAGACCTCACGTGAGGAAGTATTTATACTCCACAGCAATGTTTAGCGGCAGCATAATTTATTGAGATTGCAGTTAATGTTCTGGTTTTTCATTTTGTTTTAATTTTTTGGTTATGCAAAATGAAAAGAAGGAGGTTATAGATACTTGGGTCTTGGTATTTTTCCTCTGGTCACATTTTTCCTAACTTGAGTACATTTGTAGGGCCTAAGAAAGAATTCACCCAAAGACAACTTATTTGTAAGACTTTTGTATAACTTGAGAAAACCTCCACCTCCACCTCCACCTCCACCTTCACAGCTGCTTGAGTCAGTCAGAAGTTCTCAGTACGACTGTGGGCATGGTAGCAGGAGAGCAGCTTCTTAACTCCAAGTAACAGCTTAGATGATGCATTTGTGGGATGAGCTGAGACCTTGCCAAAGCTGGATTTTCTAGGATGCCCCCCGAATTAGTTCTGGAGCCAAAAGGCAAGGCCAAGTTCACGACATCTGCAAAAAATACATTAGTGGAATGTATTCAGCCTGGTTTTTTGTTTGGGGGTATCACTGGAAATAATACTTCAGCAGAGTTTAACAGTTTGACCCTTCTGTTACAATTTAGCTTAAAGGAAAGTTCACCCTGGCTTCTATGGAAATGAATAGGCACCTGAGTCCATGATACCCCACCAATTAGGCCATCTCAGTGCCTTTTGACTTGTATTTTCTTTGTTTTCAAAGGCAAGCCATTGGCTCCAGCTGCAAGGATTATGAGTTAAAGCCAAGCTGAGTTGACTTACCAGCATCTTACTCTCAGATACCAACCCCCTAGTTATTGCTGAGGGCACTATGGTACCACTCAAGTCACAGAGGTTCCCAAACCTGACATTTCTTTTTTTTTTTTTTTTTTTTTTTTTTGGAGAGGTTTTTGCTATAGGGAGCGTGCGCTCACCAGACAGAGAGAGACAGAGAGATAGAAAGCGAGAAATCACCCCCCAGGGGGGATGGCCACGCTGCAATCCCTTCTCCTCCATTCTCCTCTTGGGATCTTGGGCACGCACACACACGCGCCCAGCGTAAGTTTAAGCCACCAAGTCCGGGACTCGAACCGCGGTCGACTACATGGGAGTCTAGCGACATAGCCATTACACTAAGTGCTGGTCCCCAACCTGACACTTCTAATGTCATCTGCTACACAGGGTTCCTTGGACCTCGCCATAAGATTCAACCATAGATATCCCCACCCAAATCCAACCCAAGGCTGAGCTGAGCAGAGTCACCTGGTCACACCCATCCTCCTTCCCCTACCCTGTGTTGAAGGGGAAACCAGAGGGAAAGTTTCTGTATCAAGAACATGTGTTAAAATATTTCTAAAGAACAGAATTTAAAGGCCTTGGACTCTTGTTGATAAATAATTCTAATATCTAGCAAAGCATTCCTTTTACTTTCTGTTAGCACAATTATTTCTAGAAATCAGAGCAGAAGGATTTGCAGCAGGCAGACACCACCAGGGTCGTTTCTAAACATTAACTTTTGCCTACTGAGGCATACTGTATGTGGGAGCCCAAAATAGAGGACAAATTCTTGAGCTAACAAAAATTATACAAACCCAAACTCATCCCTAAAAATAAAATAACTTTCTAAACAAATTCTCCAAATGGGCCAAGGATCATTGTAATTTTTCTAACATTTTAATGTTCTGTTCAAAGAGGCTATGATTATCTGGGTATTGGGATTACAGAAGCAATTGTTTTTCAAACTTTTGTATATTTTAATCAAAATCAAACAATGCATGCATTTAGGGGGGTATTTTTTGTTTTTTGGGGGGGGGGTTTTGTTTTTTTGGGGGGATTCTTGGATGTACCTTCTGTATTTAGTTTTATTTTTAGTGTGGCTTGCTCTCCTAAAGCTCACTGCATCAAGCTGTCTTTCAGTCTGAGCAAGGTCTCAGGAGTCACCTGAGCCAGCCAGATTTTCAACGCAACCAGTTGTGGCTCACAGACTAGCTTTATTGCCTCGTCTGGCTGTAATTTAGGAGAGACCTCAAATCTGTTGAATCAGATACCCACAGGCAACTCAGAAGGAATAGGCTCACCGGGTTTATTGCACTCACTGCAAGGAGAGCAGAATGACTGAGCACAGCCGGGATACACCAAGGGCGACACTTTTATATGGGGATCGGCAATTTAATTTGTCTTTGCATTTTATGAATTGCAGGCAGAGATGTATTTGCAAAGAAATACATGGGCATTTTTGAAAGCGATTAATTAAGCATGCAATTTATATGAAAACAATTTACTGCAGGACATTATCAGGGCACCCAAAATGCACATGCAATTTCCTTGCCTTCTAATTTGTGGACATAATTTATTTTGATTGTGCAATTAGGAAAGGAGACCTTTATTAATTTTGGTTGCAAGTCTAAAGAACCAAGACCAATTTAGCAGCAAAAGAGTTGACTTTAATGTAAAAGAGGAAGGCGTGGCTTTGGGCTCTTGCCTAGTAGATGAACTCTCTGAATCTAAAGCCATGGAATTATATCTATTTCTGCTTCTGATCTTCTTCAACACATCATTTAACCACTCGGATTTAACCACTTGGAGCTCTTGCTTGTTCTTTTGTAAAATGAAGCTTGATTGGCATTTCCTGGCAGGTTTGAAGGATCTGTCCAGGCTCAGTCTGTCCCTCAGTAATGGCGGATTGCCTTATAACTGGGATCATTAAGAGCCCCATCCCTCCACAGGCCTCCCCTTCAAAGTAATGTGGTTTCATTGCCTGCAACAGGTTCACTGTAGTGCCTGCCTGCTGACTCCCTCAGCCTAGGCTCACTATCACTATGAATGAAGAAGGCAGACAATGCCTTAGAACAGATTTTTGTGTTATGCAAAGCAAACTGTCAGAATGGAAATGAAGCTTGTGGCCCCATTATCCCAGACAAATGGCAAACCAAAAACTCAGTCCAAATCATCAAAATCCCAGTAGTTATTTTTCAAGTTGTAAAGCTACCAAAAGGTATAAGTGCTTTTGTAAAGAGTTGAGGGAAACTATTGAATCAACAGGTAAGCCTTTTGGAGGCCTGCCAGCAGCATGAAGAAAGACCTTTCTGGCCTTCAGTCCCATCTCCCCACACCCACTGAACACAGAAAAAGAGAAGGATGAAGAAACTCAACACATGTTAAATATCTCACTAGAGCCCCTTCCTATGTTATGTCACACCAAGGCCATAACAGTTTCATAAGGACTTTTTTCTTTTTTGGAAAGAAAATATATTACAACACATTTCCCTCTCTCTTTTTTTTTTAAGTTTTACTCATCTACTTCTTACATAAGTGCAAGAGACAGACAGAAAGGGAGGTAGCACTGCCAACAGGGGCCTGACGTGGTGATCCATCCCCTACAGCAACCAGCCCTGGAACCTGCACATGAGGAGGTCTCTAGACACAAATTCAGAACCCTCTGATGTGGATGAGCCTTGCAGAGCACTGTGGTTCACTGCTGCACCACCTTTGGCAACCCCATAAGTATTTTTATTCTCATTTTGCAGGTGAGGAATTGGGACTCAGAAAGATTAGTTGAAATGCAATTCCAATTGACCACGAAGTTGTTCTCTTTTCATCAGATACTGACCTTCTGGGCTCTCCTGGGAATGCAGAGTCTGGACCATGCTGGCTTTCCCTCTAGTGAGGTTTCCCTTTGGGCAGCTCAGCCTCAATAAGAAATTTTAGCCACTTTATGAATTCCAAGTGGTTCCTAGTCTATGTGTGCTGAACCTCACCATTTTCACTGTTTAATGACATATTAGTCTGCAACCTTTCCTTGGTGTTTGATAAACCATTGCCTTCAATATCAATTACACTTGATTGTTTCCTAATTACATTCACAATAACTATTTACTTACGTAACTCAGGCTTTACTAGTGGGAGCTCACACTTCAGACTCACATTTCTCTTTTATGTGTGAATTACAGTGCCATCAAAACCCCACTTACCCTGATTAGCAGAAAATATAAGCATTATACTTTCAGGAGAAGTACCCTCCTTGGTATGATCAAAGCACCCAAGTATGATTACTCTGTCCTCAGGTTCGATACGGATTCTTCTGCTGTAAGAGTGAAGGTAGATAGTCTAAGCAAGCAAAGAATCATCTCATTCACTACCAGTGTTGACACTATTACCAAATCAGCGTAGTGGCATTAGGAAACAAAAGCTTTATTTATTGAAAAGGACACTAGAAAAAACTGGGAAATGTCCAATTGCTGCCACTGTTGTTGTTGTTGCTGAGGGCATTATGGTGCCATTCAAGTCACAGAGGTTCCCAAACCTGACACCTCCAATGTCACCTGCTACACGGGGTTCCTTGGACCTCGCCATCATATTCAACCATGGATAGCCCCACCTAAACCCAACCAGGAATACCAGGATCACATTCTTAGCTCTTTTGATTCACCCAAGTTTTGCCCAAGGCAGACCACACCCTGAATCACAGTTTCTAGTATCAGCCAGGGACTGTGCCCAGAAGCAGTTCACCACGGACAGCCTCAGACCTGGGCCTGACTTGAAGTCATTCATTCACACTCCTCCCTTCCTCAGGACAATTTCCTCTTGGAGTTTCTGCTGCCCTTCCCTGCTCTTGGACTCAGGTGGACTTTATCCTGGTCCATCAGATCTTCCAAGGGTTCCCCAGGTAATTCATAAATTCGTGGAATGTCACAAGAGTAAAGTGAGGTTTTGCCAGATATTTAAATACATTAAAGGAGTCACTTGGTTCTTCCCAGATCAAAGTCAGTCTGTCTAAGAGTGAATAAATTTTCTCCTATACAGAACGAAAACTGCTTACAACTTTAAAATGACAGTTTGACTCATTTATTTAAAAGTCAGTAAATAGAACTGAAGTCTGATCTGTCTGGGCACTCTATAATAAGCCTTCTTCTGCTTTGAGTACATATTCATGAGGATGTGAAAGATATGCATCCACAGTTCTCTTGAGGTAGTGTGGTATGATCCAAATAATGATTATCCCAGTAACGGCAATGATACCACGTACAATTCATTGGCTGCCCACTGTTACACTAAACTGAATGATTCATTTATGGTATCTTATTTAAGCATCACAATGACCTTACAAGGTAGATATTACCATCAATCTCACATTACAGATGAAAAACTTTGAGCTTAAAGAGGTTAAATGGCAAACTTTAATAAATCGCAGAGCTAGAATCGAAACTCATATTTGTTGGACTCAAGTCTGTTTTCTTAACCATTTGTGGGTATTGAGTTACTGGGTTGTCAGGGAAGTAATGACACATTTTTGCATAGAAAATACAACATGACTTTCCCAACAACCTAACAGAAACAACCAATTTGTACAAAACCAAAATTGCATCTTTCAATCTGGCAAGTACCAGCTGGGTGATCTTTGGCAAAATGCATTTTTTTGGTAATTCTCTTTATGGAAATGGGACTAATAATGACTACTTTCAAGAGTAATGTGAGAAAAAAAGTATGATAAAGTGAAAAGGCCTTTGTAAATCCTAACAAGCACAAAGCATGAGTTATATTTTTAATTTGTTTCTTAGTAACCAGGGTAGCAACATGATGAAAATAAATCTAGAAATCTTGATGACAGTGATCGTCACTTTGATTATGAGGATTGCCTTCATGCCCTGGCAAAATAGAAGGAAGACGTTTCTAACATACCTAAGACATTATAATGGACAGTTGTCACTTGTGGCTGCCAAAATCTTTTGATAATTCTCCATATTGTGAATCCCACTGTCTCAACATAGGAAACAAAACAGAAAAACCTATTCTCTAATTCACTTTGCTATTTAGAGAACAGATTTACAGTTTTGATGCCCCAACTCTGACCCACCCATACAAGACTAATGCTGAAGTGATATATGAAGTGAAAGATGGCATACTAATGTTGTGGTGAACTTCTGGACTTCTTAGTGGTGCTGACAGCTTCTTTTCGATGGTGTTTTTTTTTGTGTGTGTGTGAGTTTTTTTGGGTTTTTTTTTTTTTTTTGTCTTTTTTAAATTTTGCCAGAAGATGCATCAGCTCACCAGAAAGATATGGAGAAGATGGTGAGAGGGCAAAGCACCTCCCATGGAGAATGAACACACTGAAACCCCTTCCACTCCATTTCTCCTTCCTGTTGGAATTTTGGGTATACACACATACATACACACAACCGGTGTACTTTTCAAGCCACCAGATATAGGATTTGAACTGTGCAGTAAGCCACATGGGATTCAGCTCCCATAACAACCACACCATGGACTGGCCCAATAGATTCTTGGTCATGACAGAAACAGCATGGTTTGGGATCAGCCTATACTATACTTGTTAGGCATTGTACATCGAAAGATGAATCTCACATGACCAACATTGGTTCCAGTCCTAGTAGCTTGAAAAACATGCTGGGCACCTGTACACATCCTAATGGGATGAAGAATTAAAGGAAAGAAGATTGCAGTATGATTGGGCCTTATTGGGGGTGCCTTATCTTTCTCTCATGCACATGCACCCTCTTTCATTAAAAAATAAAAGAGCAAAAAGAGGTACAATTATTTTTTTAAAAAAGAAATATCATATTTAAAAGCCAAGGGGTGACAAAAACATCCTAATGACAGCAGACAAGGCTGGTTTGGGGGTTGATGAAGACAACAGGCCCCTCTCCAGATTAATTTTGCAGTCTGGTCCTAAAATGTGACAAGCAAGCTCAGCTCAGATGCTGTTCTTTCAGCTCTCTAGTGATCCTCTGTGCTTTCTAATATTACTGAAAAAAATCATTTCTGCTTGAACTTGCTAAAGAGGATTATGTTGTCTGCAACTAAGAAGGCTGACGAAAGCAGCACTTATGCCTTCCCTTCTATCAATTATACAAGGGAAGAGCGATTGGAGAAAATGGATGTGTCCTTCACGTAAAACGATCCAAAACAGCTGCTGCCCAAGGACATCCCCCAGGTCATGATGTTACCAACAAAGGCAGTGAAGCCAATAGAAGCTACCTACAAAGTGCTAGCCAAGGTGCCGATAGGCAACCCAAGGCGCAGAGAGGCAACCCAAGGTGCGGATAGGCAACCCAAGGCACAGATAGACAACCTAAGCTGATTGCTGTGCATACTCTCTCTAATTTATATGATCACCCTGAAAGATAAATATTATTATTACCATTCTATAGCTGGGAAATCTAAAGTTCAAAAAGGTTACGTGAATTGTATAAGAACACACAGGTAGTCAGTGCAGAAGCAAGTCTTCATGAAAGACCTGGTGCTTCCAAAGCCTACTGCCTTTCCCCTGTAACACTCTGAAATGGACTGTGTATTTAGATCCAAGAATTTTCAGGCTCCTGAGGTTCAGCATTCTTGTAAACAGAAAGGTAGAAATCACCTACTTAAAAAGATTTATCTACCATTGTATAATGACCCCACAAAAACAGCTCTAGATACATTTTGGTTATCCATGTAAAATATTTTTCATGAGCAGGTTTATTTAATCTGAAAGAATAAAGATTGATTTTCCTATTACTCGTTCTAGTGATTTTATGTATTTAAATTGCAAACTATCCTAAGAGGCAGTTCTAAGTAATGAAAGGTAAGTGCTATCTATTTAAAGATCAAGGCATTCAAATTTCAAAGAATTGTTGTTGCTGTTGTTAAATTATGGTATATGTGAGGTTTTCTTTATTTTTTTAAATTTTGAGCTAAATGACACAATGAAAAGTCATAAGTTCAGGGTTATTTTGTTTCACCTATCCAGTGGCAAGCAAACATGAAACTACAGGTCTTCTGTGAGTCGGTATTCAGTAAGTGGAAGACCCCAAAGGAGGCACAAAAGGACAAGCAGCTCCTCTCAGGGGCAATGGATCCCTGACAGATGGATCCCCAAGCTATGCGTCTCCACAGTTATTGCCTTCACCTCATAAGAAACAAATAATACAAGAAAATTCACCCAGGTCAACTAAAATGTCTTGGGGAAATAAAGCCAACCCTTCCACAAGCACAATCATTTTGGCAGGAGTCCTCAAAGTAGGTCAGCCATTTCTCACAATCTAAGAATCAAGAAATCCAGGAATATCCATATAAAAGAGAAAGACTTGAAGTGTGCTATATTAACGAGCTACATTTCTTTGATTCTAGGATATCAAGGATCATCAGATGTTCTACTGGATTATTAACAGCTTCTTAGAGAAAAACAAAGAAAGGAAACATTATTTTGAATTAACATGTTACTTTTATGATGTACTCCAATTTCCTAAAGATAAAATTTTCTTTAAAAAAAGTCTTTCTTAGACACAAGGAAATATGATCATTACATCTACATTTATTCCTTTTGGGGATTTATATATTTTAAATTATATTTTAAATTTTAGCACAGAATAATACCTCATGACTTTTCCCATGACCTAATAAAATGACTTACTCAGAAAGGCTACAACATTGATAGTCTGTCATTTTGTTTATTCTTTGCCATTAATTAAGCTTTGGGGTTATAAATAACTATAAAGGAGGATTTTTATTATAAGCTTACATTGAGGTGTTTCACTAAAGCCAAAGCCAAAAACATAACCAGATCAGAGTAAGGGGCAGACTCTAGCAACTGAAAAGTCAAAGAAACTGACATATGCTCTACATATCAATGCTCTTTTCTACATAGCTCTTTTATTCTTGTCTTTCTTTAAAGACAAGCTCTCTCTTATCCATCAGTAGGATTTGGCCATTACTTTACAATTTGTTTCTCTAGGTTAAAATTCTCCCATTACCAGGACACAGATTCCGATTGACTAAGCCAAATATCCTCTCTGCCTTGGAGGGGAGGAGTAGGAGAAGTTGGGCTATGTATAAAGAAATGGTGCCAGGGCTCCATCCTAAACTCTAAGTGTAGAACGGCCTTCTGTGCCCAGCCCACGATTCCAGGTGGACAGGTTGGAGCACAGGTAAATGACCATATAGTTAGATGACTGCCAGATGAGGAGCAGCTGTTCACAATGACAGTAAGTACAAATACCACCCTTGAAAATTTTACTGTCTTTTTAAACACATCCTCTTAGAATAAACAGTGGCATTTGTAAGACCAACCTCCATAAATTTTGCCATTTCATTTAAAACTGAGACACACACACTTTGGCTTTATTTCTAAATTAGCCTAAGATTTTGCCAATGAAAACTGGGTACCTAACTATAATGTGAATGTGAAATTACCATCCCAAAACCCAGGGGTCAGAAATTTGCTTAAGAACCAGTACTGTACCCACACTTCAGATTTATATCTTGGGCACAATAACCATTGTGTTTTAGGGCACTCAGTTTGGACTTCACCTTTTTGTGACCTTACCCATAGAAACAAAGGAAAAAAAAAAAAAAGGATAGGGCCAGTCATGGTGGTACAGCAATAATACAATGTTCTGTGATGCTGAAGTCATATGAAAAGGTCCCAGGTTCATGTCCTGAGATCTCCTTGTTCGAGTTGGGCATGCACACACGTGCCTGTGATCCTCGCTGGCTGAGATGGAGGAAAGATCACAGATAAAGACCCTTTTGGGGGTACCTGTCTCTTTTTCTCATAGAAAACTAATAAACAAATTTAAAAAGAAAATTATGGTAGATTCCCAAAATATTCAGACAAGAAGCCATTTTAAAGTTGAGGTGTTTCCTGGGCTGTTCAGGAAAGCTATGCTCTAATCTCTATCTTCTAGATGCCCAAAATATTCAGACAACAAGCCATTTTAAAGCTGAGGTGTGTCCATCCTTTACTGTTAAAGGAAGCTATGCTCTAAACTCCATCTTCTAGACTTCTGAAATATTCAGACAAGGTAGGGCAACCTCCATCTTCTGTCTTGGGCTGTCTGTCTCTCTGTCTGTCTCACATTCTCTCTTTAAATTTTTATTTTTATTTATTCATTTGTTAAAATTTTCAACCACTTCTCACCTTGGGCCTTTTCTTATCTTGCTAATTTCAGAAGCCATTTTAAAGCTGAGGTGTGTCCTGGCCTGTTTGCACGGCACATGTAAAAAAATATTTTCCCCTATTTTTCAGTAGTATTTTTCTAGTTTGTTTTTTCTTTTTGCTTATATTTTTTTTAACCTTACTTTCCCACTCTAAGCTTCACTCTCCACACACTGAATGTCTAGATAGACCTAGGTACACAGTAGCCAAGCATCTGGATACTTGAAGAATCATTGAAATCCTCAATGCTTATTGAACCTCCCGCTTTAATGAAGAAATTTCTTTTTGTAAATATGAACTCCTAATCTTATGTGGTACCACATTCTAAAGCACAGTGGAGGATAGATTTTGTCACAGAATGACCAGAAACAACCACAGAGGCACAAGAAACATGAGAAATCAAGAAAATATTTTTCCCCTAAGGGAAAAGAACAATCCCTCATCATCCACAGACAGTACAGTAGAGCTCATGGAAATGTCTGATAGAGAATTCAGAATATTTATAGTGACAAAACTAAAGAGCTGAGCTGAGAGATAATGAACTCCAGAAGATGCAAGAGAAAAGCGACAATGAATTCCAGGAGGTGTTGAACTTCTTCCATGATCTGAAAGAGGGAATATACACACCATAAAAAAGAACCAAATAGAGCTATTAGAGATAAAGGCTGCCATTCAGGAAATCAAAACCTCCCTCTAAAGTATTAGTCCACTCAGAAAATTGAATCTTGGATGTTGAGGGAAAAACCTCTGATATACAAAAAACTATAAAAATAACCCCAAAAAATGAGAATACTATACGAGAAATACTAGACAGCATTAAGCACCCAAATATCCCAATAATTGGTATCCCGGGAGGTGAGGAAACTAATAAGGGGATTGATAATCTAGTCCATGAAATCTTGGAAGAAAACTTTCCAAATCTAGAGAGGCATTCAAATATCCAGACCCAAAAAATACAAAGGACCCCTAATAGAATCAACCCAAGAAGATCTTCTCCAAGGCACATTATAGCCAGACTGGCCAAATCTACAGACAAAGACAAGATACTAAAATTGGCAAGAGAGAAATGTCAGGTTACTTATGAAGTTTATCCAATCAGGCTAACCTCAGACCTCTCATCAGAATCAATGTGAGCAAGGAAAGAATGGAAAATATATTCAAAGTGTTAAGTGAAAAAATGTGTCAACCAAGAATACTATACCTGGCAAGATTATCTCTCATTTGGAAAGAAAGGATAAAAAACATTCTCAGATAAACAAGACCTGAAAGAATTTGCCAGTAACAGACCACTCTTCAAGAAGTTCTGAAAGGAGTGCTCTACCAGGAAAACTAAAGACACATACAGAAATAAGAGAATAAAGGGCAACCAAGGAAATGACCAACTTAATGCTACGGACAAGAAATATCAATAAGAGGGACCAGCAGTTAGTGTAATGGCTATGTCACTGGACTCCCATGTAGTCAACCGCGGTTCGAGTCCTGGACCCGGTGGCTTAAACTTACGCCGGGTGCGTGTGCATGTGTGCCCAAGATCCCGAGAGGAGAATGGAGGAGAAGGGATTGTGGAGTGGCCATCCCCCCTAGGGGGGTGATTTCTCACTTTCTGTCTCTCTGTCTGTCTCTGTCTGGCGAGCGCACCCGCCCTATAGCAAAAGAAAAAAAAAAACCTCTAAAAAATTTTTTTAAAAAAAGAAATATCAATAAGAATGTTGAATGTTAACTTCCAGGATTTAAATGGAAAGATTGGACCACAGTAACACTGCATATTCAGCAGAAGGGAGTTTGATCATAAGACTAAACAGGTGAAATACAATTTTATGACTTTTGAGTAAAACATTATGGATAGTTTTTACTATGCTTTGTTTTCCCAATTTAAACATTTTACTTTCTTTTGAGTTGTTGATAGGTTCAGCAATTTATTAAAATGTTTTTTCTTGTTTGTTTATTTAAATGGAAACATAAACTTTTCTTCCTTCCTGACCCCTCTTGAATTGGAAATATTTGGGAGTATCCCTGTTTTATGGCAGAAGGATTATTTGTATACGTTCAATAATGCTTGTTGCATTGAATTAGAAATTGGAAATACGCATTATTGGACAGGGCTTTGACTGGAATGTCATACCTGAAGATTAATCAGAAAACTATGAAACTAAGGTGGGTCTCAAGTAAGCCAACAGAAGCTCTTAGAAAGATGGCCTCAGGACCGGCAGTTGGCCTAATGGCTATGTCGCTGGACTTCCATGTAGTTGACTGCGGTTCAAGTGCTGAACCTGATGGCTTAAACACACACCAGGCACCTGTGCATGCATGCCCAAGATCCCGAGAGGAGAATGGAGGAGAAGGGATTGGGGCATGGCCAACCCCCCTGGGGAGGTGGTTTCTCGCTTTCTGTCTCTCTGTCTCTCTCTTTCTGGTGAGCGCATGCGCCCTATAGCAAAAACCTCTCCAAAAAAAAAGAATAGGAGAGGAGAGGAGAGAAAAGAAAGAAAAAGGAGAGAAAAGAAAGAAAAAGAAAAGAAAAAGAAAAAGAAAAAGAAAAAGAAAAAGAAAAAGAAAAAGAAAAAGAAAAAGAAAAAGAAAAAGATAGCCTAGCACCATAAAGAGTTCTGCCTGGCAGAGAGGATTAGGAAGATACATGAAAGAATTTATAACATAAAATAACCTGGACTTTTCCAGCCCAGAATTGTAATCAGTAGAGGTTGCAAAAGAGCAACCATGCCAGAAGATTATCTCCAGAAAGACTTTGAAGGAAGAAAAAGAGACTGATCTTTGCTAGCAGAGGGTATATGACAGAATACTTGGTAAGCAGGGCTGAATTGAAAAGGTTTATGTGTAACTAGTGTGCTGGGCATTGGCTTTTCAACAATTTGAGTTGTTGATATGTAAATATTTTCTCAAAAATATTTAAAACGATACTGTTTCTGTTGTTACAGAGTAACAAACAAAATTATAGAAAATTATAAGAAATATTTTGATCATTATCTTTAAAATTCAGTATTCTGAAATTTTGAAGGTTTATTAACTGTCAAGAACTATGGAGTGGGAACAGCAGTTAGCATAATGGCTATGACTCTGGACTCCCATGTAGTCGACTGCGGTTTGTGTCCTGGACACGGTGGCTTAAACTCACACCAGGCGCATGTACGTCTGTGCCCAAGATCCCAAGAGGAGAATGGAGGAGAAGGGATTGTGGCGTGGCCATCCACCCAGGGGGTAAATTCTCGCTTTCTGTCTCTCTGTCTCTCTTTGTCTTTCTGGTGAGCGCACGTGATCTATAGTAAAAACCTCTTCACAAAAAAATAATATATATATATAAAGAAAAAAGAATTACAGAGTATGCGCAAAAAAAAATTTATATGTAAATTTTTGTGGAAAAAATGTAAAAATGAATAAATAAATATAAAAAAACTTACGAGAGACACAAGGTCTATTAAGATTGCTTATTTAAAACAGTCAAAGTAGGGGCCAGCAGAGGGTATGGTGGTTAAGGTGGCTAGACTCCCACATATCTGATCACGATTGGAGTCCTGGACCCGGTAGCTTGAAAATCACACTGGGCGTCTGTGTGTGCATTTTCAAAATTCTGGTAAGAAAATGGAGAAGAAGGAATTGTGGAGTGGCCATCACCCCTGGAGGGCAATTTCTCTCTTTCCCTCCTCTGTCTCTGATGAGTGTGTGCACCCTATGGCAAAAACCTAAAAACAGAAATAAAAAAATAGAACAATCAAGGTGAAAATTGCCTACTTAGAGTCTCTGGCATTTTTTTTACATGTGATTTGTATTTTTCATTTTGGTGGAAGGTTATATTTTCTGATGTGCTTCCCCTCCCCGCCCCAGATTTTTGTCACAGGGAATGTACGATCACCAGAGAGAGAGGGAAAGAGACAAATCACCTCTCACAGGTGATGGCCACACCACAATTCCTTCTCCTTCATTTTCCTCTTGGGATTTTGGTCACACACACTTGTGCCTGGCATGATTTTCTTTCTTTTATTTATTTATTTTTTTTGGAGAGGTTTTTGCTATAGGGCACGTGTGCTCGCCAGACAGACAGAGAGAGACAGAGAGACAGAAAGTGAGGTGGCTTGGTTTCTCACTTTCTCTCTCTTTCTTTCTCTCTCTCTCTCTCTCTCTCTCTCTCTCTCTCTCTCTCTCGTCAAATTAAAAACAAATGAATGATGGGGACCAGCAGTTAGCATAATGGCTATGTCGCTGAACTCCCATGTAGTCGACCACAGTTTGGGTCCCGGACCCGGTGGCTTGAACTCACACCGGGTGCGAGTTCGTGCGTGCCCAAGATTCTGAGAGGAGAATGGAAGAGAGGGGATTGCGGCATGGCCATCCTCCCTGGGGGGTGATTTCTCACTTTCTGTCTCTCTGTCTCTCTCTGTCTTTCTGGCGAGCGCACGCGCCCTATAGCAAATAAATTAATTAATTAAATTAAATTAAAATAATCTTTTAAAAAAGAAATCAGTAGGTATCCATCTCTCTTGAAAGAATCCTTCTCATTGATCTGGTTCAACATGCCTGGTTTTTGCCTAAAAGGAATTGCTAGAAGGATCTTTCACCTTAGGCTGGCCAGCAGTCCTCACTCTTCCTTCCCTTTTGTAATAGAGAAATTCCTTGATTGCAGAACTTTGTCCTGTGGTTGGACCTCCACAATCTGCCCTGGAAAATGAGTTGGGGGTTTCAGTGAATCACATGCAGTCTAAATGTTGTTACTAGAAAACTGAAAATCCCTGATTAGGCATTTGCTCTTTGAGTAGGAATCCTTCTACTAAAGTTGGTGGTTACATGAACAACTGCTCGGGGGAAGGAAATGGAGACAGAATCAAGAGGGTCTGTAATAAGGAGACTGTGTGCAACTGAATTTACCACCATGGGAGCGAGGAAAATAGACAAGAAAAATATTGTAGAGCTCTGATGATGAGGCCAGGTTTGTACAGCACACCTTGAGCTAAAAAGAGTTAAAACCACATTTGTATACCTCAAATACTTTCCCTTACTGTGTTAGCTGCCTTAAGGATTGGGGTCTGTGATCAATAGGTGAACTTGTTCTGATAATACCATGATCTGAGGGCGGGGGCAAGTATCACCAACTGACAATTTCAAAAATAATGTCAGAGTGCCCTTGCCTTAATGTATTTTCTAGAATCCATTGTTCAGAGCTGTATCTAAACTGACTGATTTCTAAGCCGTGTAACTGAAACTTGAATACCAGTGTAGTTATTTGCCGTGAAATAAAATGCTAGAGACCCATATACTCAGATCACTGGTCTGGACATTCTCTTCCTATAGGTATTTAAATACCCAGGAAATCAAGTTGCAATGACAAAGGAACTTGGAAAGCATAGAATTAAAATAAGGAGAGTTACCTTGTGAGCTGGATGTCTGGTAGTACCATGCTGAAGTGAGGTACTGAGTGCATATCTGCAATAGCACGATCATTAGGCCAGATAGAGCCAATCCTGGGGTAGGGTGTGCACTTGCACTGGTCATCTCTGCTCTCCTTCCCTCTCTTCTCTTTTCTTTTCTTCCATAATGGTTTTAGCCATCTTTACCCCAGCACCCTAGTGTACTAGGCTTTCTTTGTTAATCACTACCCTTTCTGATTGACATAGTATATTTTTTTTCTTTTCGGTGATTTTTACTATACGGCATGCGCACTTGCTGGAGAGACAGAAAGAGACAGAAAGATAGAAAGTGATAAATCACCCAATCACCCCCCAGGGGGATGACCACAGCACAATCCCTTCTCCTCCATTCTCCTCTCCAGATTTTGGGCACACATGAACATGTGCTCGGCATGAGTTCGAAGCTGCCAGGTCCAGGCATGAGTTGAACCACAGTCAGCTATGTGGGTGTCCAGCGATATAACCATTATGCCATTTGCTGGTCCCAATGTAGACTTTCTTTTAATATAGTAACAATTAAAGTTTTCTGTCTGACTTTATAGACAAGGAGTACTGTCTCTTAGAGGGAAAATGCATTATATGATGTTTTAAATGTTTAACTCATGCAGAAACCTTATTTATTTACTTCTAGATTCTTGTCTTACTATACCAAACACAACAAAAAATTTTGAGCATGTAGGATCCTCATGTTTCACCTTTCAGGATTCCTATGCTTGATGCTCTTTAGTCAAGAGTCAAAAAAAATTAACATCATATTTCCAGCTGCCCCTCGCCTTTGAGATGCAATATGCTCTGATGACCTCCCATGTTTATTTGTGAAGTCCTTCAGTTTTTCCTGAGGTTGACAAGAGGTTGGTGAGATGACATATATTGTATAATCAAATGGGCTTCTGTGTAAACAGCACTTGCAATAGCAGAGAGAATAAAATCTGTCACAGAAATACAATGGATGGGAGTGCTATATCAATGACTGGGGATTACTAAGATCAAAAAAGATGGGCAGTAGGAGTCTGGATGACCTCAACATTCTTGCATTGAGTTCTCAAACAATTCACGTATCTGATACATATGTATGGCATCCTAATATATTTCCATGTCAGACTTGGATGCTTATATCTCAGATGACTTCTCCAAGTCACCTCCTAGTCAGGATCTCCATTTCAGCAGTCTTACTATCTTTGTGTGCTCAGCACTGTTTATGTAATTATTTAAACATTTTGTACCTTTACCTATTATTTTATAAATAACAGTAAAAGGGAATATTGAATAGCTAACCCCAGCAATAAAATGCATAGGTCTCATACACTTAATTCAGTTGAGACGAAGAAGGAACTCATCAGGCATGCCAATAGCAGAAAATCATTAACCTGATTGAATTCTTGCAGGACATAAGGCAACTGAATGCATTCTCGGTTGCAAAGAAAAATAACAACAACAAACTGCTGGAAATGTAACGCTGAAGATTATAAACAGAAAGTAAGATGTATTTTGGACATTAAAATATTTTCTGATCTTTATGACTGAGAGTCTCTGATAAGGTTTTTCCTTTGTTCAACTTTCACATACATCACCTTCTTGCATGTTTTCAGGTATACACTAAATTTGAAAGATATTTTTCAGTGTTCTGGTAAAGCAAAAACAAATTAGCAAAATACCCAGAGGCCTTGAGTCTACATTTCTGTTAGCAAGGTAATGTGGGTGAGCCACGTCAAAACTGTATGCTGCATTCTGCTGGCAGAGTCCTGCCTAAAATGAGAAAAGTGAAGAAAAATCTCTATGAAGAAAGATATTTTCCCCTTAGCAACAGTGAGCTGGTTGTGGTAATAAAGGTTATCCATGGCCTTTGCTATCACAGCTGCCAGATTGCACTCTCTCTCCAGAGACGTGCTCACGACAGGAAGCACAAGTCAAACTGAGACTCTTCTTAAGAGCTGGTCTCTGAGCCACATCTTGCTGATTAATGAGGACCTTGGCATCAGAATCTAAAAGCGGAGAGATAACGAAGCAGAGTAGAACTCCTAGAACCAGCATCACCATCTGTCTGAAGACTACTTTTACACTTCCCCTATGTTATGTACCAAAATCCCAAAATTATCACACCTCAAACTTTGTTCATTTAAGCAAAGTGTAGCATCATTATGGATAGCAAGTTATCGTGATCAAAGAGAATCCTAGGAAACCAAAGTAGAGAGAGGCTGGGCCAAAGAGAATTCAGGTCTTCCCAGACTCAGTACAGCCTTCTGCTTCAGTTGGGTGACTTTTGAAAAGACAGAAGGTTCCACTATAATATGTTGTGTCAACACCTAATATTCGAACATGTTATAATTCAAAGTATTGGCAAAAACAGAGAAAAAGGAAGCTCACTTATGATTAGTGTGAGATATAAATTAGCAGAAACACAAGAGAAGCAGTTCAACAGTATCTATCCAATCAAAAGTTGATAAGCAGTGAAAATAAATGAATTAGAGTGAAATTTATCACCATGCTTAGATCTTTGATATTTAAAGCTGTGGAAAGCTATATATAATATACCACTTATCTAAAGTTGACGACAAATGGAATGAGAGTATGCATTCTAATGGATACATATTGAGTCCTTGGAAAAGTCATGAGGCATTTTTCTATGTTTTATTATGCAAAAATGCATTATAACATTTCAAATAACCCAATACAGGTGGACACTATGGAGGCAAAGGGATATAAAACAACTTCAAAATGTTGATTATCTTAATAGAGAAAGAGAGAGAAATGAGACTGGAAAGCAGTTGGAAGAAGTTTTGACTGATTATGTAGTGTTTTATTTCTTAAGAAATAAAGATCTTAAGCCATTATATCAAAAAACTAGTTTTGTTTAAACTGGATAGTGGCAGATTGAGACCACACACTTACGTTCACTCCCTCCCAAACCCCACTAAAATGATAATAAATGTATTTCTGAAGCAGGAATCTAAAAAGAGAAAGAAAATGGAAAAGGAGACAACAGGAAAAAAAAAAGGAAAGCTGGAAAGCAGATGGGATTTGACTTCAAAGAACTAAGAAAGGGGATTCCTATGTTAAGTGGGGTGAAGCAGATAAACAGATCAATTTTCTTTGCAGGCCCCCTAAAAAGTTCAGAAACTGGTAATATGCAATACTGGAAGTGCAGGTCACAGTGGGGCTAAAATACGAAGATGGATCAAAAGTCCTTTAGAAGACAGAGCCCAGGTTCCTGCCTCTGGCTGAGTATCTTGAAGTCTGCCTTCACCACAAGTGAGAACGGTAAGGTGATTCAATGAAGAAGGTAAAACAGAGGATCTCTCATCCAGAAGACATTCAACACAGGAGAAAATATATTGCTATGCTAATGTCTATTGCTCTCCAGACAAGACATTGAAAAAATTTTCCATGGAGAATTGCATTATCCCAAAAGAAAAGACTTCAGAACATCACAATGAAGGATTCTCCCCTCCTAGATAACCCAGAGTCAAATATCACTGCAATGAACCTGAGGCTTGACAGGCCTCACTTGTCTACACAAACGTTTCTTATCATTTTATAGTACCTCATTCTAATACATAAATGGGCATCTCAAAGACAACAGATATCTGAGAAAAGGCCTTAGCCTGAAATATAAAGATCAAACAAACAAGTAGGAAAACAAAATAACAACAAAACCAAACCAAAAACCTGGAAGAAACAGGATCTACACACACAAAAAAAAGAAACTTCAAAAACATAAATGCAGATCAGAAAGATGATACAACCATCAAAAAAAAAGAGAGGCCATAAAAAAAGACATTTTAGAGAACAATCAAGAACTTTTAGAAACTTTTTAAAAGAATTTTAAAAACTTAGTAGAAAGTATGAAATTAGATATTAAGATATAAAAGAATTTTAA
Source organism: Tupaia tana (assembly GCA_026018925.1). NCBI lineage: Eukaryota > Metazoa > Chordata > Mammalia > Scandentia > Tupaiidae > Tupaia > Tupaia tana. The sequence goes on along the minus strand of JAKSZU010000013.1, from coordinate 40,782,498 downwards.
AGATTGGAGTATTTATCTAGAAGTCCAACTTCCAAATAATAGGAGTTTTAGAAAGAAAGAGAGGAAAGGGAAGAGAGAAAATTATCAAATAAATAGTTTAGAGAGAAATTTTCCAATACAGAAGATTCTTAATTTCCAAATTAGAAAAGACTAGAAAGAGTCCAGCAAAAACGATGATAATATGACCATATTAAGACACATCATTGAGAAAATTTAGAATGCCAGGTTTAAAGAAAATATTCTCCTGGGTCAATTGGTGGCATGGTGGTTAAGGCAGCTGGATCTCACATGGCTGAATCTCAGATCAGTGGCTTGAAAAACACACCAAGAAAATGTGCATGTGTGTCTAAAATCCCAAGAAGAGAATGGAAGAAAAGGAACTGAAGCATGGCCATCCCCCTGGAGGAGGAGGGGGTACTTTCTCACTTTATCTCTCTGTCTCTCTCTCTCTCGGATGAGTGCAACACAACCTGTGACAGATTTAAAAAAAAAAAAAAAAAAAAAAAAAAAAAAAAAAAAAACCACGATTCTACAAACTTCTAATACAAGGAAGGAAAAAAAAAAGATTACATACAAAGATCAGAAACTGGGACCAGCATAATGGCTATGTCGCTGGACTCCCATGTAGTCGACCGCGCTTCGAGTCCCGGACCCAGTGACTTAAACTCATGCTGGGCGTGTGTGCGTGCGTGCCCAAGATCCTGAGAGGAGAATGGAGGAGAAGGGATTGCGGCGTGGCCATCCCCTCAGGGGGTGATTTCTCGCTTTCTGTCTCTCTGTCTCTCTCTGTCTGTCTGGTGAGCGCATGGACCCTATAGCAAAAACCTCTTCAAAAAAAAAAAAAGTACTACTCCAACTTCTTCTGTGAAGGGCCAGACTGTAAATATAATTATGCTTCACAGGCCACACAAAAGCTTTGGTATATTAATATTTGTTTTTTAGGTTTTTGGTTGGTTGGTTGGTTGGCTGGCTTTTACAGCCCTTATGAATGTGAAACCTGTTTTTAGCTCACATGCCATACAAAAATAGGTCATGAGGGCATATTTTCTCACTTTAATCTACTCAGCAGCAACACGGGAAGCCAAGAATTAGAGCAATACATAAAAAAGTCTGAGGGAAATTTATTTCCAACCTAGAACTCTATACCCAACCAGACTATCAATTAAGTTCACAGGAGAAAGACTATTTAGTCAGATAAAGCCTCCAAACATGTTCTACCTAAACACCATTTTTCAGGGTACTTCTGGGACATGTGTACTACAAGAAAGAACATAAACTAGAAACGAGAAAGAAAACGCCATTAAAAACATCTGTGATCAAATAAGAGAAATAGAAAAAAAAAATCCATAGTATAATACAAAAATATGTTTCAGAGAGGAAACCAGGCCAAATTAGAGCAGATTTAAGTCTCTAGAAGAAATTTCTTTTGAAAAATGGAATCAATAGAATGCCTAATACAACTAAACATATTGAGAAGTGATTTAGACAAATGTCCAAGAGCTTGAGAGTAATTAAAGATAAATGGGAAAAAAATACTTAAAAAACAAAACAAAACAACAACAACAACCTTGGAGAAAAGAAAAATTTCCAAGAAAGAAAAAGAAAGGACATGATGCCAAATAGCTTAACTACAGAGAGTATTTACATGATCATAATGTAAGCAATGGCTATTGGTTCTCAAAAATTACAATGCATTGGGTATCTAGAAAGTCATGACTTTCCAAAGTCAAAAAGGCATTTATGCATTTACATCATGACTTTTCTAACAACCTAATACTAAAAGGATAGGAGAAATGTGACCAGAAAAAGAAACATGAAAGAGAACTAAACCCTTGGCTTAAATAGTGAGAAGTCAATACATAATACCTAAATTTTAAAAAAGTCATAATTTTATATTTTTTATATAACAATATGAAATACTGAACTTAAGAAGTTAAAGACATTGAAAATGATTGTCTCTGTACTGAGGGAAATAGAAGCAGTTATTTAAAAGGTAAGACCAAAATGATGAGAAATGATGTTCCTTATACTGATCCTCCTATATTTAAATATTTACTATTTTAAAACTTTTTTTTTTTTGGAGAGGTTTTTTTGCTATAGGGCGCATGCGCTCGCCAGACAGAGAGAGAGAGACATAGAGACAGAAAGCGAGAAATCACCCCCAAGGGGGGATGGTCACGCGGCAATCCCTTCTCCTCCATTCTCCTCTCGGGATCTTGGGCACACACACACACGCGCCCGGCGAGAGTTTTAAGCCACTGGGTCCGGGACACGAACCGCGGTTGACTACGTGGGAATCCAGCGACATAGCCATTACGCTAACTGCTGGTTCCCAAAACTTATTTTTTTTTTAAGAGAGGTTTTGCTATAGGATGCATGCACTTGCTGGAGAGTCAGAGATATAGAAAGCAAGAAATCCCTCCCACCCCTCGGAGGGATGGCCATGTCATAATCCCTTCTCTTCCATTCTCCTCTTGGGATCTTGGTCATGCACACATACACACACCTGGTGTAAGGTTTAAACCACTGGGTCCAGAACTTGAACCATAAGCAACTATGTGGGAGTCCAGTGACGTAACCATTACTCCATCTGCTTGTTCCAAAATTTAAAATTTTTTGAAGAATTATTTTATTTAATTTCACTTATTTATTTATCTATTTTAATTTAGTCAGAGAGAGAGAGCACAAGAGAGAGAAAGTGAGAAGATAAGCCACCAGTTCTGGACTCGAACCACGGTTGGTCATGTGGACATCCAGCACCCTTAACCACTATGCCACCTACTGGCCCCCAAAACTTAAATTTTTAAGATGTGTTCTTTATATATCAATACTAATTGTCAAATACAATTTGACTTCATCCTCAAAGTTTTAACATGAAGTATACTAAAACTCAAGCCAGTAGGTAGCATGGAGGTTAAGGTGCTAGATCCTACATGGCAAACTGCATGGTTTGAGTCCCTGACTTGGCAGCTTGAAAATCACACTGATCACATGCATATGTGAACCCCAAATCCCAAGAGACTGTAGGAGAAGGGATTGTGGTGCGGCCATCCCCCTAGGGGCTGATTTATCACGTTCTCTCTCTCTTTTTCTTTCTGACAAGCTCACACACTCTATAGCAAAGACTATTTTCAAAATGATAAACCAAAATATTTGAAGTATTTTTTACATTAATTGAAATATTTACAGAGATACTGTTAATCAATTTCTTATAAAGTCATAATTTTCAGAAAATGGTAACATGGGCTTCACCCTCTTATTTTCCTCTAACATGATTCACTTGCCTATATTACATGTAGTTCAGTTGTTCTGATTCTTTAGGGTCACAGGGAAGAGATATACACAGATTCCTCACAACAGGAATTACTGCAAGAATAAATAAGAACCTAAAGTAGAAGAGGAAAGTGTCTCATCAGCATAGCCACTTTATGTACTGGGTATGTGCCATATCTGGGCCCCCAATCATCTGCAACACATCCTATATATGAAAACCTTTTCTCTTTATTAGTCTTGGTGGAACACAGAACTCGCTTCCACCTCACTCTGATAATACACGGACTCACTTTTCTGGATTTCCTTGTGTAGCTTCTAACTCTGGTCTCTAAGCCAGCAAGCAATTGTTTGAGCTGTCCAATAGCCCTTGAATGAAATCCTTTCCTGTGTAAATAAACTGGAATTGACTTCTTCGCTTGCACTTCAGAACTCTGACTTTTTTTTCTTCTGGAACGTGAGGATCCCTTTCTTTCCAGAAGGTAGGATGATAGACCTTATTACACACATGTAAACTGTGTGGTTAAATGTTTGACTGCTGTATCTTTGTCTCTCATGAAATGTATTCATCAAAGCTAAGGTATTTATTTTCCAATGGGAAATTCAAGAACTTGACATGTCTGGACAATTTCTTGCAGCTTTCAGCAAGGTCTTAAAAGAGACAAGGTTAGTGCTTGGTTTAAAAGCACAGAATAAAGAAAATACAGTTTTGCTAATAATGGCCCTTTTAGTAACCTGAAGGTCCAATGATTGTGAGCCTTTCAAATCTGAAGGTTATAGGTTATACTTAATCATCTACCCCAAGTCAAAGGTAGCCCAACACAGGCATGGAGGCTGAAATTTAATAGGAGCAAATATTAGGACCACAGTGATGCCTGACTGTTCTGGCCCCATCTCCTTAAATACTCTATTTTCTCTATACAGAATAGACCAGGGGCAGATCCAATGTAAAGGTACTCTTCATCTAAGGCCATTGTTTTCAATTATTTTAAGGTGGAACTCACTAAGAATCACAGAAGTGAGCAGATCAAAATTCTGTAGAACTCAAGCATTCCAGACTGTTAAAAAAAAAAAAATCTGTATCATCGTCACTTTCACTTTGACTCTGTATTCCCCCTAAATCTTCACTCCTGTGTATCAATCTTATTCTTTCTCACTACAAATGAATTTCTTCCATGCAGAGAGATAATAAATAAAATCTCCAGTTGTTTTCTGCTTACAACTCAAGGAAGGGCTTAGAATTGACTCGGGTTGGCTCAGATGTTCATATGTGTACTGATTAACATTAGCCAGAGCGTCTGGAAACTACGACTGGTCCAATTTATGAATGCGACGCAGGAAGGTTAGAGGAAGCTATTAGCAAAAGGAAAAATGCTAAAAGTGATATTGAATTATTGCATTCAGTTTTTGAAGACAACCCTATGAAATATATACGACCATTTTTTTTTGGTTGGTTAGTTGGTTATTTATATACATATATACTTTTTTATTTTTCCTATAGGGTACGTGTACTCACTGAGAGACTAAGAAACAGAAGGGAGAAATTACCCCCAGGGGATGGCCACACCACAATCCCTTCTCCATTTTCCTCTTGGGATTTTGGGTACACATGCACCCACCTTAAGTTTCAGCCCACTAGGTTCAGGACTTGAATTGTGACTGCTATGCATAAGTCCAGTGCCTGTTAAGTCCACTACACCACCTGCTGGCCCTGCTTGGTTATATCTGTAGTCTCTGTTTTGTTTTGTTTTGAAAGCATTATTTAATTCCATTTGTTATTATTTTTTAATTTTACTAGAGAAGGACAGAGAGAAAGGGAAAATAAGAAAGCAAGTCACCAGGTCTGGTACTCAAACCATGTGGCCATGTGGGAGTCCAACGCCTTAACCACCAAGCCACCTGCTGGCCCCCTAATCTATATGTTATAAAAAAAATAAACTTATAGAAGTCAAACTCCTCATAAACACAGTAAGATGAAGACCCAGGACTCAAACCCAAATCCATATAATGCCATAGCTCATCCTCTTAAAATACTACATTACAATACATGCTAGAGTATGGTATTATTACAAAACATGTTTCAAAAATAAATCCCCAAAATGGTGATGGAAGTCTGTTCTCACCAATGACAAGATTTTTGCAATTTTTCTGGTTTTGTTTTCTTCACTTATAATATTCAGTAAAAGAGAAGGAAACACCTTGTTAGGTTCAACTTAAAAGAAGCCATCAGAGAAGAGGAAAATGGGAAGGTAGAGAAGTATTTTATTGACATGGAACCAAAAAAAAAAAAAAAACTTTATGAAATTTTATAAAAGAATGGCATTTTAAGGGGCCAGCAGGTGGCATGATGGATAAGGGTGCTGGACTCCCACATGACTGACCATGGTTCAAGTTCCAGACCTGGTGGCTTGCTTTCTCCTGTTCCCTTGACCTCATTCTTGCTCTTTTGCTCAGTCCCTCTCTAGTAAAATAAATAAATAAATAAATAAAGTTAAATAACATAATTATTTTTTTAAAAAATGACATTTTAAATAATAACATTAACATTTGTTGAGCACTTACTATATTCTAAGACTTGTTCTAAATATTTTATATGTATCAGCACATTTAAGACTCACAGCATATTAACATTAATAATTTAGTACCTTAGAGAACTTTATAAAGGGTCCAATTTTAATTTCCGTCCTTTCTTTAAAAATATAACGTTTACATTCCTTGTTTTTTCCCTCAGTTACATTGCATTTTTCCCATGTGGCATTAAAAATAGCAACAAATGATTACCTCAGGTAATCTTCAAAACTCTTTCAGAATGCAGCACCCTGAGTGTCCTGTTCCTGATGAATCTGGCCATCTAGTAAGTGTGGTACCTGCTGCTGCCAGATTGCAGCTTCATTGACTTAAAATGAATACATAGTTTGTTCTCTATTCACATCACACAGCCACCCTCCCTCCCTTTCTCACTCATCTTTACCCTTGTTCCCCATGATTCTGTTTGTTAGAGGGCACATGCACTTACCAGAGTGAGAGACAGAGGACAGAGAGGGAGAAAAGAAAGAACCCCCCCCCCCCATGAGGAATGGTCACACTACAATCGCTTTTCCTACACTCCTCCCTCCAGTCTAGATTTTTGACACATATACACATGTGCCCAGAGTATTATTTCTTGGCACCAGTCTTGGACTAGAAACATGGCCATGTGGATTCTGGTTTCCTTAACCACCAGGCCATGGAACCAGCTTAACCAGAGCCTATTTTAAAAGTCTATTTATTCATTTCTTCCATGAGAGAGAGAGAGAGAGACAGTCAGCCACCACCGACAGTCTTCATGCCACGATACTCCCAGCCCCAGCCAGCCTAGATCACAAGCATGCACATGCTCAATGTGCTCACGATATCCTGGGGTGCAAACTCAGGACCAACTGGACTTGTAGATTCAGTTTTGTTACCGCTGCCCCCCCACCTAGCCTCCACTTCCCAGGATCTTGACACAGTACATAATCAGCCATTTGTCTTTCAAAATCACCCTCAAGGGCAAGTTATCCATTACTTCTTCCACTCCTTCCTGGCTGCACATCTGTCCCTCTCTGATGCCACCTGAACTCTCTTCTCAGCATAATATCTCAGCTTAGAAGACTCCCTCATTTGTCCTTAGATTTCCCTAATTTCTCCCCCATTGTCTTTGCCTTTGCCTTGTTTGTCTCCTCTTGGTGTGTTCTACAAGGTACATCTGCTACTGTTTAGAATATCTGTTTTGCTCTTTAAAGCTACGGACACTTCCTGTGGCACCTGAAAGCTTCCTTTATACCTTCTTATATTAATAAAATGCTACTATGGGAGATCTGAAAGTTGAGAACTTCTTTGCACCCAGCAACTCTGCAGCTGTCACCATGCCCCCCCCCTCTTTCTCTGTGTGTATATACACACATATATATACACACATATGTGTGTATATATATATACTTTTTTGAGAGGTTTTTGCTATATGACACATGTACTCACCAGAAAGACAGAGAGAGACAGAGAGACAGAAAGCGAGGAATCATCCCCCCAGGGGGGGATGGCCACGCTGCAATCCCTTCTCCTTCATTCTCCTCTCGGGATCCTGGGCACGCACGCACATGCACCTGGCGACCATGCCACAATATATTGAATTACATCGTAAATGCTATGGATATCATTTGGATTACCATGAGAAAAGAAGAAAGAAGGAAAGTCTAGAGGCTCAAGGACATTCAAAGAAGGCAAAAATGATGATTGGTCTGAAGGCTAAGTTCTATCATAACAGCACCACACTGAGAAAATATAAATGAAAAAAACGATCAAGGTGCATGAAAACAGGAACATCAAACAAGAGTGATGAAAAGACTCCGCAAGTAGCAGTACCTGCCTATGTGTTAGAGAAAGAGAGTCTCAAGCTAAAGTACTTTCCAATATGATTAAACAAAAATTATAACAGAAAGCAAGAAAATGGAAGTCCCTCTACCCAAAGTTCAAGGCCAAGGAGAAATAGAAGTATTAAAATTTATTCTAACAGAAAAGAGAAAGGAGGAGGCATGGAAGAGGTTGGTTACAAAATCTGCTTTGTTCTAGATGACTACTAGAAAAACCACCTAAATATAAAAGATTCATTAGGCCAATGGGCTTATGTTTCAAAAAGGCCCATATCCTGAAACGAGAGCTACCTGTTGCCTGCTGATACTTGGTGTAAAGAAGAATCCCTCATCTCCAGTGAGTTGGGCCTTATGAAATAAGAAGGCAAAGTTATTTTGGGGGAAATATGCCCGTTACCAATAGTCCTGAAAATAATGGATTTATAAATGTGGTCTTATTGGTTTGATAGCAGTTTCATACAAGTAACTCCTTGTCATTTTTGATGATACACCAGTCTGGAAAACCATGATAACTGTGGTGTTTCTGATTATTACCAGTTTCACATCATTACTTATTAAATTGTGGAAGAACATTAAAGTAGTCTGGTTTTACAAAGAAAAAGCTATATTATATGACTAGCTAAAATCAGGTTCAGTGCTCCTGTGCCAACCTCTGTAATATTTGGGTTTTCCTTTATTCTTTTTCAAACAATAAATTGTTTATATTCATGCATTTCTATCAGATTGCCCAACTTCTGAGATTAATTTTAGTAATTGGAGAGCACCATTGCAAAAGATGTGCTATTTCACTTACCGTTTCATAACTCCCCTCCTAAAATGTAAATTCCTTTCTCTTAATTCTAATTTCTGTCTGTTCTGATAGTTAATGCAAGTTTTTAAAAATTTACTTTACCCTGTATTGTTACATTTTATTCTAAATATTTAATATTTAGGCAACTTTCTGTTGTTTCCAAATGTCTGTTACCTTTCCCAAACTACAACGGAAAAATCCCTTTATAATGCCACTTTTCTTTTTCTGTTTTATTTTTAAACACCTTTTTTCTATTTCTTCTATGAAAATATAAACTCTCAAATCAATTTTTCTCCTCTGTAAATGACATCTATGATCATGTATGTCAGCCAACTCAGCTGTATCTATCAACTATTGATTTATACAAAAGCCTGACCCCAATTGTTTGTGAGATATAAATTTCCCATGTTAATATTTAGCCTTATTTCTTATGTAAAAATTGAATCTGGTTATAAAGCTGTATCTCTCTTCAATGCATATTTTTTTACCTCTTTTTTTTTTTTCTGAGATATTTTTGCCATAAGGTGTGTATACTCACTGAAGAAACAGAGACAGAGAGACAGAAAGTGAGAAGTCACCTCCTTGTGGGATGGCCATGCTGCAATCCCTTCTCCTCCATTCTCCTCATGGGATTTTGAGCATGCATGCACACATGCCTGCATGACTTTCAAGTCTCTGGGTCTGCCATGTGGGGAGTTCCAATGACGTAACCATTATACCCTCTGATGGTCCTGTCTCTTCAATGCATATTGATCTCAACTGACTTACCTTATGAAGAGTTTCCCAAAATGTGTGAGGAACTGTAGGACCCATTGGGACACTCCCAGAAGTTCCTCTTCTCTTTCCCTTTGATGTGAAAGAAGAGAACTCAGGGGACCAGCAGTTAGCGTAATGGCTATGTTGCTGGACTCCCACGTTGTCGACCGCGGTTCGCGTCCCGGACCCAGTGGCTTAAAACTCACGCCAGGCGCGTGTGTGTGCGTGCCCAAGATCCCGAGTGGAGAACGGAGGAGAAGGGATTGCGGAGTGGCCATCCCCCCTGGGGGGTGATTTCTCGCTTTCTGTCTCTCTGTCTCTCTCTGTCCGTCTGGCGAGCGCACGCGTCCTATAGCGAAAAACCTCTCCAAAAAAAAAAAAAAAGAAGAAGAGAACTCAGAATTGAGGGCAAGGGCTGAACAGCACTATTTGGCTCTTATTTGAAGTTCTGTTTTAAATAATAACTCATTTCCCCTATATCATACTCCTCCTGGAAGTCCATATATAACAGCCTATGGTTTTCTCACTAGATTGATTGTAAATCACAGGTGAAGTTAGTCAAGGATTCATGTCCATACAGTTTTTTGCACCTGGAATTTTTACAGAATACAAAGAGATAAGGCAGGAACCAGCATCCCTTCCTTCAGAGGCTCAAATTATTTGAATATGACTGATGGTCTAGGGTGACCCAGACAGAAGCCATCTGAAAGGAGAGGTCAATGAGTACCTCTAAGGGGAAATTCCTCATGATGGAGGGAAGGAAGAGTCTTAGTTCATGCCTTTCATCCAAGCACAAGGCCGTCCTTACGTGTGCACAGGTTTCCATGGTGCTTTGCACAGCAGAAGGCCTTGACCACAAATGCCAGAAATCCAAGGGACCAGAGACAGACACAAAAAGATAAAATGAGGCTTTGGGTAATCTGCCCAAATTTTCTGCTTCTATGGTCCCACTGGACTGAAAAAAGTTTCTTGGACCTAACAAGAAAAAAAATGGGCTTTTCATACACACACACACACAAACACACACACACACACACACACACACACAGAGTGAAATAAAGATTTAATAACATTCTACCTTGATTTTATTATTAAATACTTCATTTTGTACTCTACATTTATTCTTTGTGACTGAAGCAGAAACATGAGTACCTTCAACAGTTGAGTATTTTATAATCCCACTGTGGCCACTCATGGTGACAATCTGAGTCCTGTACCCCTTAGAGGCCCTAAGCATTGCTTCTTGTTCACTTTCCCTGAGTTGCCACTGGCTGTGCCACATAAAGGAAATCATATGATCCATATGGGTGATAGGTTGTTGGTTGTCTCTTACACTGGTTAAAATCCTGTGCTACACATACATGAAAAGCACTTGGCTGATGATTAACTTCATCTGTCCATTACCAGAACCCTCTTTTACACTTCTTAGAAGGAATGCTAAACTGAAGGACTATTTTTATTAGAATAGTAATCAAGTCACATTACTTCCTACTTCTACCTTCCATTCTTAAAGAGAATAAACAGGAGTTTGGATTTCTCTTTTAAAAGTATACAGCTTGTTTAGGCTGTATACTCACTATATTCAGCCTAAGTAATGGTATCGTAGTATTCTCTTAATAGTTAATCTTTCTCATGATATATTCTAAAAATCAGTTGGTCCTGGGGCCAGCAGATGATATAATGGTTACATCTGGACTCCCAGGTAGTCGAACACAGTTCAAGATCCAGATCCAGTGGCTTAAAACTCATACTGGGCTCATGTGAGTGTGTTTGTGTGTTTGTGTGTACACATGTGCATGTGTGTGCCCAAGATCCCTAGAGGAGAATGGAGAAGGACTGTGGTATGGCCATCCCTCCTAGATGGTGATTTCTCAGTTTCTGTCTTTGACTCTCTGTTAAGTGCACACATCATATAGCAAAAGACTCTCTTAAAAAGATATATATCAGTTATTTCTCTGCTAAGCTGAAGCCCATCCCAAACTTCTGATTTCATCAGTTTTGATTCCTCCATTTATATTCTTTATTCTTTGGGCTGAATAAAGCGTCTTCCTGAAAAAGTGTAGAACAACTTTATTTCCACAACTATTTCACTTTTTGCCTCCAGTTCCCTCTTCTGGATCCCAATAGTCACAGAGGATTCCTCAGCAACTCTTCCCACCCAGCTTACCTGTTTTCATTGTTTCCTCTTTCTTCCTTTTCATTTTTTAATAATTAGTTATTTATTTAATTCTATGTGTTATTGTTATTTTTTAATTTGACCAGAGAGAGAGAAAGGGAAAGAAAGAAAGAAAGCTATCAGGACTGGGACTTGAACCATGGTCGGCCATGTGGGAATCCAGTGCCACTATCTACCACACCACCTGCTGGCCCCCTTCCTTCTAATTTTGTCCTTTCCTTTATCTACTTTGACTCAGTCTTTCATTCTGTTCCTTCCTTTTCTCTCCTTCAAAGTTTCCTTCCTTTCAGCTGACCCAAGACTCAGAGTAAAAAGCCACCATTACCTCTATCTTTGCTAAACTCTCTAAGGCTTAGGAATTTCTCTACTGTTTTTCTCTGTTCATCTCCCTATTTCTTTTCTCTTTTTCTCTTGTTCACTGTACTAGATTCAGGTGTAATTGAATATGGTACTTGACAACTATGGCACCTAATTCTTCTCCTGTATGAATCAATTCAGCATGAATTATCCATTTTCTTGGTCATCAACACTAACCAATCAGGTTTTTGTTATTAATCTTGTCACCTAATCTTAGAGATAAAGAAGTTAAAGCACAGAGAAGCTAAATAAATTTCCTAGCTCATGAAGCTAGTAGTTGCCAAAGTCAGATCCCAAACCTAACTCTATCTAATTCCAAAACCCATGATCTTTCAACTGTGCCATGTCATATTTATGTGCAATAGTGCTGTGGCCTCTTCATGGCTTGGTAATATCACTTATTAAACATGAAGATTTTGGTTTAAGATGCATTTAAAATCAAAAGCACATATGCTGCCTCAGAATTCAAAGAACTGTTGAAGAAATACAGCAAAATAAAAGGAGAATATTCCTCATGGCTTCTGCGAACTAGTTATTTCAGGAGTGATCACAACAGAACGGCAAAGAGATTCCAGATCACTTCTTTTTTCTTGCTCCTGAACATTCAGATTGAACTTCAAGAATTAGTAAGAAACGTAAGAAACACACCATCCATCAGATGACTAGAAATCACTGCAGGACCACAAGAAATATGGGAAAGCAAGAAAATACCTCTCCTCCAAGGGAAAAGATTAACTCTTCTTCATCCACAAGCAGTTCAGTGGAAATCATGGAAATGTCTGAAAAAGAATTTTGAACATTCATAATGGCGAAGCTAACAGAGATGGAAGAGAAGAGAGACAATGAACTGCTAAAGAGAAAGGAGAAAGAAGTTGATGAGTTCCAGGAAGTGAGGAAATTCTTGCAAGATCTAAAAGAGGAATTACACACTTTAAAAAAGAATCAAACACCCCACTTAATATATACCGAGTGTCCGCACTCTGTAATTGAAAATGACAGGCTAAAGGATGTACAAACACAAGAGATGGGTGTGAATGCCAGATGTGGTGTATGTGGAGGAGTGGGACCTGGGGAAAAACATTTGGAGGAGGGATACAGAGACAGCATTGTTGAAACAGGGAGGTAGTATTGTTATATTTTGATCAACTGGACTGGGGAGAAATGTTCACATATTGAAATGATCACCTTGGAAGCTAAATAATGTGATTGAATGTATTAAAAAATGTAAAAAAAAAAAAAAAAGAATCAAATGGAACTGTTAGAGATGAAGACTATAATACAGGAAGTCAAAATCTCCCTTGACAGTATTAAAAGCAAACTAGATCATACAGAAAATAGAATCTTAAATGTAGAAGAGAAAATTGCTGGCCTAGAAAAATCCACCACGAAGACTGAGAAAATGGCCCAAAAATTTGAGAATAATATACGAGAAGTACTAGATACCATCAAATGTCCAAACATCTGGATAATTGGCATTCCAGAAGGTGAAGAGACCCATAAGGGCATTGATAATCTACTCCATGAAATCCTGCAAGAAAACTTTCCAAACCTAGAGAGGCATTCAAAGATCCACTCCCAAGAATACAAAGGACCCCAAATAGAATCAACCCAAGAAGATCTTCTCCAAGACACATTATAGCCAGGTTGACCAAAAACACAGTCAAAGACAAGATACTAAGACTGGCAAGAGAAAAACATCAAATTACCTACAAAGGACATCCCATCAGACTAACAGCAGATCTCTCATCAGAAACAATGCGAGCAAGGAAAGAATGGGAAAATATATTCAAAGTGTTCAGAGAAAAGCAATTTCAGCCAAGAATACAGTACCCAGCAAGATTATCTTTCACGTGGGAAGAAAAGACAAGAACATTCCCTGATGAACAAAACCTGAAAGAATTTACCAGCACCAGACCAGATCTCCAAGAAGTTCTCAAAGGTGTGCTACATCAGGAAAGTTAAATACAGACACACAGAAATAAGAGTTCAAAAACTAAGAAAGTGGTCAACTTAATCGTAAGGACATGTCTGGAGCTGAATATTACATCCCAGAATTTAATCGGGAAAATTGAACCCAACAGAAGGTAAAGTACATGATGAGACTGATAGGTTCATGCACCTACCATTTGAACAGAATCCTTTCCTGTTTCCTGGCTTTAAGCAAAGTTCCTTAGCATTTCTTTGATTTAATTTAAAACTGGTTTTCTTAATAGTACCAAGTGAACTTGCTATTGAAAGTAGTTAGATTATTTAGGAAATTGTGTGATCAATACAATGTGGGTGGGAAAGTAATGGAAGACAATTGTAGACTCCAGAGACAGTTTGAGAAGAGGGTGGAAAAGAACAGAGGGTCAGAAAGAGGGGTAAAAAAATTGTAGAAACTAGAAATGGAAAATTTTTGATAATAATATGCACGATTAAGTCACTATGCAGTATATTCTGGATGGGAAATCACAGTTTGTATGCTGTGATGATGCTTAGGGAAAGAATGTAAATTAAGTTAAAAAAAGTTTCAGAAAAGAAAAATGTATTCAATGACTGCAGTAAGATATATAGCCCCAGCTAGGTGCCACTTTATAGGATGTCTAAAGTTAGACTTGTGCTCATGGAAATGTATATATCAGCTGTGTTTGCTATGAAAATATTTAGATTAATTAAGATCTTTAGTAATTCAATAAAATGTGGGGGGAAAACAGTATAGAAAGCAAACAGATACCAGAGACAGTGTGGGAGGAGAGTGGGAGAAAGCAGAGGGTAAGAGATAAGGAATCAAGGATGGGGGGGAAAAAGCAAAACATACAGAAAACAAGAAATGGAAAATTATTTGTTGACAATAACATGTATGTTGATGTGCTTGATTGAGACAATATACAGTGTACTCTGGATTGAAAATCTCATTTTGTATGCTGTAATGATGTACAGTGAATGAATGTAAATAAATAAATTTAAATTTAAAAAAGAAATAATGCAAAATAAGAATAAATAGGGGACTTGTGAGGCTATTAAACACATGCTGGAAGGTATCATATTATATTGGAGTAAAAATAATTATAATTATATACACACCCTCAAAAGAACTAGAGAGTCACCTATTAACTTTCTCCTGTTCACACAGAAACTCATCAGAGTTTCTGTAAGTTGCTCTAGGTGTAAACAGATATTGATATCAAGATAAGGACATATTCTGTTTTAATACCAAGGAGTCACTTCATTATGCTATTTTTTTTTTTTTTGAGACGTTTTCGCTATAGGGCGCGTGTGCTCGCCAGACAGAGAGAGACATAGAGACAGAAAGAGAGAAATCACCTCCCAGCAGGGATGGTCATGCCGCAATCTCTTCTCCTCCATTCTCCTCTCGGGATCTTGGGCATGCACGCACACGCGCCCGGCATGAGTTTTAAGCCACTGGGTCCGGGACGTGAACCGCGGTTGACTTCGTGGGAGTCCAGCAACATAGCCATTATGCTAACTGCTGGTTCCCCCAAGGAGTCACTTCATAAAACAAGTACACGAGAACTTCTCACTGAGGAAAACTTGGAGACATTTATTTGGTCGGGACAAAGGAAGACATAAGTCGAAGAATCTGAACTCCACCATCCCAGAGCCACAGACAGTGAGGCTGGGAGTCACAGATGAAATGACTAAGAATAAAGTGAGCATGGTTCCAAATGAGACCACAATACAACAGGGCTCAGGGAAGGCTGCTCACCCTGACAGGCGATGAGTCAGATGAGAAAAAGGAAAGCACTCTGCAATGAACTCAGGTAGTCGAGGACCTGGAGGCAGAGGGAGCTGACCTGCAGAGGGAGGATAAGAACATATAAGACGGGAAACTGCTCACTTGCCCAAGACATGAACTTCCTGATAGCAATGTTACCCAGATTCAGAGAGAATCACAACAGAAATCAGGGGTTTCAGCTTGATGAGAATTCTGTATGACAAGGTATAATAAAATCACAGAATTTTAAATCAGAAAAAGAATTGAAGAGATTATCTCATTCACCCCTCTAATTTTATATTACACAGGCTATATTGCAATTCATGCTGGATTTGGTATCAGAAGACCTAGAGAAAATTAAAGCATTAAATAATAAGAGAATCACTATCCAAAAGTTTTCATCATCATTATCTTGTACAATCTTCATATTTGACCATGAAGTATAAAGGACAAATGTTAATGTCCCAATTTTACCAATATGAGAAATAAGGCTTAAAGAGATTTAGTAAATTGTATTCACAAGGGATAGAGAAAGAAGACTATCACTTGAAAAAGCTTTTCTTATTTCTAGCGAGAATATAGTTTGCTATTTTTTTCTTTGTAGATCAATCTGTAAGTGCAATGAAAAAGAGTTTGGTGTGGAGAGGAGGTAAAAATTGAAAGGTTTCAGCTAAAACAGAGAAACCCAAACCATTGTCCTTTAAAAAGAGGGATCAAATAGAATAATCAGATACTATCTTTAAGTTTGTAAGCCTAATTTTAAAAGGATTAAAGTACTTTCCTGGGAAATTACTTTCTTCTCAGAAGCTTCTTTTCCTCAAACTGCTTTTTATTTATTTATTGCCTGAAGAGTTTAAATAAAGATAATAAATTGCATGATCAATAGAAACAACAAAGTTGCTTTGCTTTAAGCTGATAACAGAGTATATAGATTTTCCATGAATAATTAAAAACGCCCAACAAAGAGGTTTAAACTCTCCTGTCGCTGTTCCTCTTTCACTCCAGTTTTTTAGAGCCGATTCCTACACCTCCATACGGGAAGAAACTAAACCCATCTAAGTCGACCACCCCCACATCCAGAAGGGTTTATTTGTTTCATGCAGAAGGGGAGCACAACCAGTCATGGGCAGCTAGTCCAACAACTCACTGCTGCCTAATAATCCACAAGCCAAGGGTTTGGGAGCCTGGCAGCTACTCCTCAGCTAAGGTGCAGGGCCCAGGCAATACATGTGTAAAGTCAGGCAATTTTTCTATTGCAAAGGACAATAACTCCATCACCCCCAAGTCTGCTGTCCTAGGGCCACCAGCTCTCTCTAGTATAGACTCTGATGCACTTGCAGTTAGGATAATGTTCTCACTCTCACTCTACCACAAACGAGCCTGGAGAAAGCTTTCTATTTCACATGGCTCAAGTCTCCAAGATCTAAGACAAAAAGTTTAAGAACTGAAGACTACTGTAGCACACTCTTAGGTTCAAGCTGCCAAAATTTTGGTAATTTTTACGAACATAGTGTAGGCTCTGGGGGTGGGGGGCTTCTTGTCCCCTTCTTTTTCTCTCATCCCTCCCAGCAGTAGCAGAAAAGATCAACTAGAAGGTAGAAGGCATGCGTCTTAGTCCTGGTTCCACCAAGAGCTGGGTGTCATTGGGAAAGTTATGACTATTGTCCCTGTATCCAGCTCAGTGTATATTACATAGTAAGTACCCAAAGAATGTTTACTGAGTCAATGAACAAATGAATTCACTATCAAGGGCTCTCTATGTGTTTATAGTACACAGGAAATTTACACTGGGTCCCTTTAAAAATCTCTAGCCAGAAATTTTAAAATAGTAGTATAATTAAAGATTTAGATCAGCATTCAGGATAGTATAATCAAATTAAGTAAATTTAAGCAGACTATACCTTCTGACATAATGAATTAAACTGATAGACTGGGACCAGCAGGTGGCATAGTAATTGGGATGCTGGAATCCCACATGGCCAAACACAATTCAAGTCCCAGGCTTGGTGACTTGAGAATTATGCCAGGTACAAGTGTGTGCATGTCCAAAATCCCAAAAGAAGAATGAAGAAGAGATTGTGGAATGGCCATCCCCCTTGGGGACGTCCCTCTCACTGTCTCTCCCTACAGAGAACATATGACCTATAGCAAAATACAAACAAAACTGGTAGACCAACCCTCACAGAGATAGCAGTTACTTAACACTCTGTAGAATAAACAAAAACATAAAAATTTTAAATAGGAGTCAAAACTTAAAAGAGGAAACTGGGACAAGTTGAGTTTTTCATTTTTTAGTTCTATACTAAGGGTACATCACAGAATGAGACATAGAGAACAAAACTCTAAGAGGATACCTTCCATCTTTCTATATTGAAGAACCAGAAAACAGGAACCTCTGTCTCTATATGGTGGCACCACAACCAGCAGAAAATGAGCAGAATCTCAGAAATAACTGTCATAAAAGGAAATCAAAAAGCCACAAACTGTGGGTAAAAACTTTGCCCAGTTCTTTGAGTAATCTCTCCACATTGTATGCTTGGACAGCTCACAGTGAAGGCTAAAAGTGATATTTGAACTGCCAAAAATGCAAGAAACAAAGAGTTTACAGTTTGAGTCTAGCCAAGTTTTGTTTGAATTCTGTAACAAACACCAATATTTATTGGAGGGCTATAACAAAATCCAGAATCACCATAATACAGTATTCCAAAATTCCTAGGATACAATTCTAAATTACAAAACAAGAACCAAGTCTTTCTGTCTCTCTGTCTCCCTCTGTCTTTCTGGCAAGCACATGCGTCCTATAGCAAAAACCCCTAAAAACAAACAAACAAACAACAACAACAACAAAAAAAAAAACCAAACAGGAGCCAAGAAAATAACAAGGAAGTATTACTCATATTTTAAGGAAAAAAAAGCCCAACACCAAGATGACCCGGATACTGAAATTAAGAGGTAAATATTTTAAAGCAGATACTGTGACTGTCCTCAATGAAGTAAAGAATAATAAAATTATAGTGAATAAAAAGGTAGGGAATCTGAGCAGTTAAATAAAAACACACAAAAGAACAAAATGAAAATTTAAAAATTAAAACACACAATATGTGAAATTAATAATTCAGTGCAAGTCAGCAGATGATGTAACAGTTACATCACTGGTCTCCCACATGGCTGACCATGGCTTGAGTCCTGAACCCATGGCTTGAAACTCACGCTGGGCATATGTGCATGTGTGCTTAAAATCCTGGGAGGAGAATGGAAGAGAAGGGATTGCAGCATGGCCATTCCCCTGCAGGAGGGGGTGATTTCTCACTTTCTCTCTCATTGTCTCTGTCCCTCTCTCTCTCTCTCTCTCAAGGAAGTGCACACACCCTAAAGGTAAAAACTTCTCAAAAACAAAAAAAGAAAAAGAAAAAAATCAGTGCATGAAGCCAGCCAGTAGCATGGTGGTCAGATTCCCACATGGCCAACCATGGTTCAAGTCCCAGACTTGGTGACTTTCTTTTTCTCTCTCTTACACATGAGCACCCTGTAGCAAGTTTTAAAATAGTAGTAATAAAAAATTAAAATTATGCAAATTTTTGAAAATTCAATGCATGGACTTAACTACAGAATGGAGCTAACAATGGAAAGAGTGAACTTGAGAGAGATAAACAGAAATTATAGAGTCTGAAAAAAAGGGGGGAAAAACTGAAAAGCGTATATTGATCCTAAGTATCCCTGGAACAATATCAGAGTATAACATCTGTATAATTAGAGATCTAACTGAAGAAAACAGTGAAAATGAGTCAGAAAATGCACTTGAAGAAATTAACGAGATCTTCCCAAATTTGGTAAATATTTGCACATTCACATTGAAGTAACTCAGTGAATGGCAAACTTGATAAAATACCTAAAAAAAAAAAATGCCTAGGTATAATCAAGCTACTATTTACTAAACTAAAAATAATTACTTGAAAACTTTCAAAGAAAAATCACTCATTCAATACAGGGAATAAATACTCAAGTGACTGCAAGCTTTTCATCCTAGAGAAACCAAATAACAAGTAAAGCCCTATAAGATGTTGAAAGATTCAAATCTGTTAACTCAGAATTTTTTACATGATGAAGATACTCTTTAAGAATGAAGGTGAAATTTTTTAGATAAAATAAATCTAAGAAAGTTATTTATTAGGTAAATCTACACTATAAAAAATAAAGGGACATGTGAGGCTGGCAGATGGCACGATGGCTAAGGCAGTGAATTCCCACATGGACAACCATGGTTCAAGTCCTGGACTTGGCAGCTCACTGTCTCACTTTCCTTTTCTCTCCCTGTGTCTCTCTCTGGTCAAGTTAAACAATAATAATATTGAATAAAATTAAATAAATAAATGATTCTTTAAAAAAATAATAAATAAAGAGGTGGGGGAAAGTTCTTCAGATTGAATAAAAATTTACCAGAAGAAAAAATTTTACCAGAAGGAAAAATCAGATCTCCAGGAAAAAATAAAGAGCATTGGGTATAATGGAAATCTGGAAAATAATAAAACACAATTATTTTCCTCTTAGTTTATTTAAAATATATATAATTAAGCCAAAAGTTTCTAAATGTATTTTAAATATATTGATATATAATTGCATGGCAACAGAGCATAAAGAGTGGTGGGGGAAATAAATGGATTTATAGAGTTCAAGTTTTCTATAATTTATGTGACATGGTCCCATATTAATCCAACATACTGTACAACATTTTAAGGATGTGTACTATAACTTATAGAACAACCACTAAAAAGTAATACAAAAAAGGGTATAGCTAAGATGACAACAAATAAATTAAAATGTAACTCCATAAATATCAAACAATCCAAAAGAAGACATGAAAGAGAAAATAGGAACAAGCAACGAAGGATAGAGGAAACACCAGCAATAAAATGGTAGACTTAATACAACATCTAATACTAACAAATTAAACTACTTTTAAAGGGCAAAGACTATCAGAATAGACTGAAAGGAAACCCCAATTATAAAACTACAAAACAAGCATTATAAAAAGATACAGGTAAAAGTAAATGAATGTAAATAATCATATCTTACAAACAATAAATCATAGAGGGTTGGAGCAGCTACGTTAATATCAAATAAAATAAATTTCAGAATGGAGCATCCAAAGAGATAAATTGGGGCATCTCATAACAAGAAGAGTAAATTCATCAAAAAGATACAATAATTATTATTAATATGTATGTATCTCACAGGAGAGGCTAAAGATACATAAAACAAAAATTGACAGAATTTAAAGAAGAAATAGAAAAGTTCACAATTATAGTAGTTTTTAAAACTCTTCACAGTTGATAGAGACAAAAATAAAAATTAATAAAGACAGAAAATATGAAAATTACCAGATCTAATTGATATTAGAGAACTATACACTAAATTACTCAAGAATTTATAAATATATTTCAAGTATGCATACTATGTTCACCAGATAGACCATATGGTGGATCATAAAACAAATCTCATTAAATGTAAGGGATTTGAAATCTTACAAAGTATGTTCTTTGAACACTACAAAATAAAATATATTTCCTTATTGAGGAAAAGCCCAAGTATTTGAGAATTAAATGGTATACTTTTAAGTAATTCATGGATCAAAGAAAAAAATCATAAAGATAATTAGAATTATTTTGAGATCTACAATAATGAAAATACAACATAAAAACGTGAGATTTGAGTGAAAGCATTGTTGGGGAGTTATAAGTTTAAACATCTATACTAGAAAAATTTTTAAAGTCCTAAAATCAATGAACTAAGCCTCCAACTAAACAAGCTAGAAAAAGACGAGTAAAATAAACTCAAAGGAGGTAGAGGAAAAATAATCATAAAAATATCTACAGAAATCATCAGCAAAGCCCCAAAACTTTTTAAAGCCATAGCTAGACTATTCAAGAAAACAGGAGAGAACATAAATCGTGAACATCAGGAATGAAACAAGAGTTATCAGTATAGATCCTATAGATATTAAAAGGATACAGGAAAATATGAGGATCAACTTTATACCAATAAATTTGACTACTTATTTGAAGTGGGCAAAATCCTTGAAAAATACATAACTAAATGGCAGAGAATGAGACAAAAACATCTGATCTACTATAGCTATTAAAAATTTAAAATCTATATTTTGAAAAATCCTCTCACCAAGAAAACTCAAGACAATTTCACTGGTTAACTCTATCTAACATTCAAAGAAGAAATTATACCACTCTTACATAAAACCTTTTGTAACATAGGAGAGACAAATGCATTTTCAAACTCACTCTTTGAGGCCAGCATTACCCTAATACTAAAAAACTAGCAGAAACAATATTGAAAAAAAAAAGAAAAACAGGACCAGCCCATGGCTTGGTAGTTAAATGAGCTGGAACCCACATGGCAGACCAGGTGGTTAAAGCCCCAACATGATGCTTGAAAAACATGCCCCACATATGTGTGTTCATGTCCTAAATCCTAAATGGACAGAGAAGGAGAGGAGAAGGGATTGCAGCATAACCATTTCCCATAGGAAGAGATTTCTCACTCTGTCTCTCTCTCTCTCTCACTGTCTTTGTCTCTGTCTCTCTGTTTCTCTTTGGCAAATACATGCACCTCTGGCAAAGTTTTTATTTTTTTTTCCTAATGAAAATTATAGACCAATAGCCCTCATACATAAAATTAGTGCTTAATTCTTACACTAGTAAAAGACACAAGGGCTTCTAGGAGAAGAGGCTAATTCTAGGTCTAAAACAGGCAAACTGAAAGATAATGCCAGAACATCTTGTGCCAGAAAGCAAGGCGTACTTAAAAATTAATGAGGCCTGGCTAGCTCCATGGCACATTGGTAATACACTGCTCAAGATGAGCTGGTCTGTGGTTCACATCCCTAGCCCAGTTAGCCTAAAACACTGTAAGCATGTGTCAAGGTGCCCAAGATCTGACAGGATAGGGAACTGGAGGAAGGGGATCACAGTAAGACCAGGTCCTTTGAAAGGTGTTCATCTCTCTCTTTTCTATCTCCCTCCCTCTTTCTTTCCTTCCCTCTCTTTTTCTCTCTCACTCTCATGTTGTGCACATGCTCTAGCATGAATAATCGAAACAAAATAATGAACCCATAAGCTGGCCCAAAAGGATAGTCACTTATCATATTTGAGCATCAAAAAAGAATAATGATGACAGTGGATCAAAACACATGGGAAAATACATGAGTCCATCATGATACTCAAAAAAAACTAGAAAGCAAAGGAAGGAAATAAAAAATATTCTCTAGGTACTAGCAGGTGGCACAGTAGTTGAAGTATAAACTCTCACATGACCAACTTCAGTTAAAGTCCCAGACCTGGCAGCTTTCTCTCTCTCTCTCTCTCTCTCTCTCTCTCTCTCTCTCTCTCTCTCTCTCTGTGTGTGTGTGTGTGTGTGTGTGTGTGTCTCTCTCTGTCTCCCTCTGGTCAAATTATATAATAGTAAATAGAAATGAATAAATAATTATTAAAATAAAAACTCTACATAAAAATACCAACTAAAAATTATAGAAGAGATGATAGAGTGGAAAGTCACCACTTTGAAGTCCAACAAAAGAGATAATTCAGGTAAAATTATCAGTGAATGCTAAAACACATGGAATGTAAGTTTATGCAAGATCAAAATATTCACATGAAACCAAAGGAACTTCCTACCCGCAGATCTCTCACTCATTACAAAGGGAAAACAGAATCTTTAAGATGAAGAGACCTAACAGTTACAATCTTAACTAAGTGAACTAGTTGGCATCTCCAAAAGTGGAACCCATCCTGGCATTGTGGGCTTACTTGTGTGACAGAGTGGGAGCTACATAACATCACCAGCATTACTGACCTGAATCTGATCTCAAGGAAATAGCCTAAAGAAAACAGAACGCTGGATCCTCTGTATAACCACAAGCATGTCTTTCCAAAGCCATTGATGTCATTAAAAGCAAAGAGAGCTGAGCTGTTAGAACTCAAATACTGCCTGAAAAATGCAAAATGGTACAATTACTTTGGAAAATAATCTGGCAGTTACTTATAAAGATAAAAAATAAATGTTCTAGGGTCAACAGGTCTTACTCAGGAGAAATAAAATACATGCTCATCCAAAACTTACACTGAATGTTTATTATAGATTTAATCAACTAGAACTGGAAACAACCCATATGTCTTTCAACTGGTGAACTGATAAATAAATTGTGGTACATCCATATAGTAGAAAAATATTCAGCAATAAAAATGAATAAATGACTACTAGGTACAACAACACTGATGCGTCTCAAATTCATTATGCTAAGTGAACTAAGCCATACTCAATGGCTATGTACTATAAGATTCCATCTATATAATATGCCAGAAAAGGCAAAATTATTGAAATAAAAAACAGATCAATGGTTATCATGGGTTGAATTTAGGAAAGGAACTGAAAGCAAGGAGTAAATGGAAATTTTAAGGGGTGATCAATCTGTTCTACATGTAGATTTTGGTGGTACTAACACAATGTGTTTGTATGTGTTTGTCAAAATTTACAGAACTGTATATTAAGAAAATTGAACTTTTGGTGTTTTTTTTTTTTTTTTTTTTTGGAGAGTAGATAACAACTTTTCAATAGAATTATGTAAATTATCTCAATAAGCCTGACCTTTAAAAAAGAAAGAAAGAGGAAGATAATGGTCATCTAGACCAAGGAAGACGAAAAGAAATGTATCTATCAAATGTTATGCGTGAGCCTTGATTAAATTCTGGATTGGAAGAGCAGGGAAACCCAGTTACAAAAAAGTCTCAGTTTGGAATCACCACTGAAATATTATTGAATTAGTCGTTTTTCTCAGTTGCAGCCTGAGACTATAGTTGCATGGAGATTGTCTGTATTCTTAGAAGTATGTGCTGGATATTTGGGGGTGATTCTTAATATCCACAATGTGATTCTGGATACTTGAGCAAAAGAGAAGAGAGAATGAATATATACGGAAAGGAAGATGATAGAGTAGCACTCTTTCCTGTGGGTTTGAAATATTTCAAAATAACAATGAATTATTTTTGTTAAACCCCTGTAGGTGTACACTTCCAAGCCCCTTCTCCTGACTCCTTGCTCGACACTGTGTCTTCACTGACCCATCTTCCATTTTCCTTCAGTTCCTCTCTTTCAGAAGTTCCTACCCTCTACAGCTATCCACTTCATTTCTTATTCTCTGATCATGCTTCTCAGCTGCCTGAAAAGCATTTGTTTCTAAGGCTGTTGATCTCTGCCACTGCCCTTCTCTTTTCTTTCCCTAGAGCCAGAACTTGACCTGTACAGCTTTGCTATTTTTAAGTATAATCTATATTCTCCAAGTATCTTTAACAGAGTGAAACGGTATCTAGGTCTCTCTGAGACCATCCACCTTCTCTTAAAAATGCCCATTCAGCCTTCTGCCCTCCCTGTTGAACTGGAAGACCCTTCACCATCTTTTCCTCCATGAAGCTCGCAGCATCCATTGCTTAGCCAGCTGAGTCAGGGAGGTTTTGCTTCTAACATCTCATAAATTTCTCATCCATCAACTGCCCTTTTCTATTGCTCCATCTCACCTAAAATTTAGCTGTGAATTCACCTCCTTTCATCTTGCCTTTTTTCATTCTCAGGCTTATAAACTTACCAAATGTGAACATTTCACATTGGAGCACCTCTGTAGATGGTGTAGATGAACAAGAGACTCTTAAATGGGGAAATTTAAGAGAGCCACGAGAATATCTGGAAGCCTGATATACGTGAAATATCTTGGATGGTGTAACACACAGATTGGCAAACCTTTTCTGTAAAAGACCAGATAGTAAATACTTTAGACTATGGAGGGCCAATGGCTAAATAAAGCAAGTGGTTTTTTGTGAAAGACCAATATTCTTTTACATCTAAAAATATATAAACCATTAGTAGCTCAGGAGCTATTTGGCAATTAGTGGACCCCTGAGAAAACACACTTGGTGAACTCAGTTCAACTTTTGAAAAGGTAGAAATTGCTTTCCTCATCTCTCATTGACATAAATGAAGAGTTTAGGCTCAGGAGTTAGACCTATGGAATCCTGACCTTGGGCAGGTTAACATTTCCTCGTGTATAAATGATAATAAGGCCAGTTGGTGGCATGGGTTAGTGTGGCTTGAACTCACATGGCCAACTGGCCACATGGTTCAAGTCTTGGACCTGGCAGCTTAGAAAACACATGGGTCACATGTGCATGCGTGCTCAGAATCCTGAGGAGAATGGAGGAGAAGAGATTGAGTCATGACCATTTCAGGGTGGGGAGGTGATTTCTCACTTTTCCTCTCTCTCTCTGTCTCCCTCCAGTAAGTACATGTGCCCTATGGCTAAAAAAATAAACAAAATCAAGTACAATAATGCTACTGCACAGGATTGTCATAAGGACTAAGATTATGAATAGTAAATATTTTGTTCAATGCCTGGTTCTGCATAAAATATCAGGAAAGAGTAAATGCATTGCTTTTATTATCATCGTTATCAATATAATTTTCTCTCAAGTATTGAAGTCCAGGTCTTCCATCAACTTCTTTACTTGCCAATTCAAATTTTTCATCAGATCCTTCTTTCACACTAAGGTACACATATCTAAAAACCCTTGAAATGAAAGTTTCACCTTTATAATTTAATAGATTTTTTACTTTTTACAGGAAATTTTCAAACTTAAGCTTTGTCCAGCTCAGGTTTTTTTGGTTTGTTTGTTTGCTTTTTGGTAGGATTTTTTTAGAGATATTTTTGCTAAAAGGCACTTGTGCTCAACAGACAGAGACACAGAAAGCAAGAAATCACCCCCCAGGGAGATGGCCACACCATAATCCCTTCTCCTCCATTCTCCTCTTGGGATCTTGGGCACACACGCACATGCACCCAGTGTGACTTTTAAACTACCAGGTCTGGAACTCGAACTATGGTCAACTACATGGGAGTCCAGTGGTATAACCATTACACCATCTGCCGGTTCCATGCTCAAAGTTTTTATTGTCTGTCCCATCATTCCTTTGTTCTCATTGTTTGCATTTTGAAGAACAAAAGTTTTCTCAGAGCTTGCTTCTCCTGTCCCCCAACCTTGTGCCTGTCCATTGATTGACACAATAAGAGGTTACACCTCTTAAGGAAATCAAGGCTCCCATGGCTTCACTCGTCTCCCAAGGAAGAACTTCAGTAAGTCAAGGGCAAAATTTTGTCAGTAGGGAAAAAGGAGATCCTACTGAAAGTTGGAAATGAATTTGACTAGAAGTGGCCTGGTTGGAGGGAGTTACAGAGATTTCTTTTTGATTCTTTAATTCACTTATATTTTCTTTGAATAAATTATACTTGCTTACTATTTTTAAATCTATGTATGCATGCATTTCTGTGGTACAGATCTTAAGAGCATTGTTTGAATGTCTATCCAGTATTTCATTATGTGGTTGTACAAATTTTATTTAATTATTCCCCTATTGTTGAATATTTAGGAAGATTTCACTTTTTGATCTCCTTTGCTCAATCCTGCAACACATGTGACATCAATACTGTCACCAGTAATAAACCTACTATATCAACATTCAAGATTTCTTTGCAGTTCTTTTTTGTTCACAGGATATATTCCATTAACAATAATGGAGAGAATACTTTCTTCAAAATTCATTAATTAATTTCTCTATATGCAGATTTTATCCATTTGAAATAAATTTAAGGATCTTTTGTTTCTGTTTTTAATCCAAAGGTTAACTATTTTCATTTTTTAATATAATTTTATATTTTGAGTATGTAATACATTTTCCTGGCTCAAAACTCAAAACCACATAAAAATATACAGTCTGAGAAGGGGACTTCCCATTCCTATCCTTGCCACCTTAATCTCACCTTAGAGGTAGCCATTTTTATATGTATCTGATTTATCCTTTTACTTTTTTTTGTCCTATGTTTATGTGTACATTTGTTTTTCAAAAGTAAGAATGCATATTCTTTTCTCTTTTGAAAAATGTATTCAAGTATAAAATTTGTACAGAAAATTGCACAAATTGCACCTATACAGTTTCATAAAATTTGCAAAATGAACACATCTGTCTGGTTATGCATAATGTAATATATAACATAGCTTTTGTTATATGTAACAGTAACCTGATAATCTCTACAAGCATATTATATACATAGGAGACTACATATTGCAGCCTTGTTTGTAGTAACTAGATACTGGACTCACACTGAATACCCACACCATAGGAAAGAGTGAAATAAATTGTAATACCTATTCAAGGAAGTGTGTGTATCTGTACAAATGAATGCAGATGTTCTACATTAGTGTCCATTTTTATGGATTGACAGAGAGTAGTTTCTGTGTCAATAGAATATTATTTTATAAAAAGAAACTAAGTGAAAAAATAAATGTAATGAATGGAACTTCTATGTAAAACTGGGGTCAGAAATGCATAAATATTTCTCACAGTTATTCCATCTACATATGGAATTGATTTCTCAGTATTTCTTGAGTGCCCTTTCTGTGCCAAGCACTGTGCTCAATATTGAACAGATGCAAAATCATTCACACGCCCAGATTGTGGTTCTTGAACACAGAATCATTCAAATTTGTTTAAATTCTATTTCTTAAGGACCTTTTTTTTCTCAATACTAGGTGGTTTCCAAAACTATAATATAATAAACAATAGTATATATAATTTTAATAGAATGTCTCCCATTACTTCTATCATATATATATAATTTCATATATATGATACAGTGATATATATAATACATACTATCAGATGATATTAAAGCCTTCAAATAAACAGATACTAATTCAAGTGATCAGAGTCTCTACTCCTAAACTGTCATTTGGTGTCCCATAGTTGGTGGTCTACACAGAGGGGAATGAAGGCTTACTAGTCATTAGTCTCCTCCAATAGTTGTCCAAGGATGGACAACTTCACCCTCTTGACATCAGACTAGATAAAAGCAGCCCTTGCCTGGAATCCCAAGTCTCAACTTCGATGTTCATCTACAGCCCCGAGCCCACCAGTTTCTTTCTCCAAGTCCACCAGGCTCTTTCTCCAATTAACCACTTGGAATAAGACTACTTTTCTTTCAATTTCTAAATACAAAGAACTCATCTAGATGAATATCACACTATGGAACATAAAAAATGTAAAAAAAAAGCCTACTTATTCTCTCTGCTGACCTGAGGAGAAGTAATGGCATCTAAGCCTCTCTGGAGATTCACTCCCTCCCTATCCAGATAGTACCTGATATACTTAGCAAGTAGATTCTTGCTTCTTACTTGATAGATCTTTGAGAAAAGATTAGTTAAGCCATCACTAGGGTGCCTTTATGCACTGAGTACTGTATCAATTAGTTAACCAAAGATTACATCAATTCTTTACTACTAAATATGCTTTATTTCTAGTTTATGTTTATAAAAACCACTGATGTACTTTGACCCTATTAGGGCTCTGCTCTAGTTCTCAGAATACCTCATGACACCAGCCAATACCCAGTTCCTAAAGAGAGCTATGACTTCTTCAAGATTCTGAAGATAAAGGAATCGCTTGAGGACCCTTCTCATTATTACTATCTTTTGTCAGTCATTGGGAGTGATATTTGCCTTTCTTTCTTTAAAAAAAAAGAATTATTTTATTTAATTTTATTTATTTATTTAAATTTGACCAGAGAGTGACAGAGAGACAGAAAGGGAAAGTGAGACAGCAAGCCATTAGGTTCAGTACTCGAACTGCAGTCAGCCATGTGGGAGTCCAGCAACCTTAACCACCATGTCACCTACCAACCTCCATACTTGCTTTTCAAACCATTCAGAAATCATCTTGCTTTCTTTAAAGAATGTGATCAAGGGACAAAAATAACCTTTTTTTTTTAATAAAGTCCTCCTGCTTCCCATTAAAAAATTCATCAGTCTGAAGTAAATTCTCTATACAAGCTAAATGATGTATAGTGATTGAATGCACAAAAAATAATAAAATAGGAAAAAATGTTTTAATTCATCAGTCGTAATTATTATGCTGATTTTGGTCAACAAAATGATCTGCTAAGAAGTGGCCACAAGGACTAAGTATAATCTTGTTTTCCATGGTCTCCATGCATAGCCGAGTTAACTTGGCCAGAGTGTCTGGCAGGCTGGCTACTGGTGCCTCCTGTGCTTTTCTAATCCCTATTATGAAGCTGATGATGCTCAGTTATTCTATATCACATCTTAATAATATCCTAATATAAACCTCCTGGCAGCTGGCAGCTCATTGGTCTTCTGCTTTTCTTCTCTACCTATTCTCGGTAAGATTTTTCATCTGGAATTTTCAGATGAGTTTGATTACATTTGGTAGGTAACTTTGAAATATCTGTTCTCAAAAAAGGAGATATATAATTTATTTAATTATGCAAATGAAACATTACTTTCTTGAAGTAGAGCTGCTTTTTCTACAATGATTGATAACTTTCCTTTTTCAGAGGAGCAAAATGAACAGATATCCATTCAAATAAATTAACATTCTAATCCTGAAAAACTGATTTGAGAAGAATGAATTAGTAAAACACTAATAGCAGGTGGAATAAAGTTCAAACTCACTAATCATCAAAGAAACTTAAATTTAAGACAATTATGAACAATTTTTAGTCACTGAGACCATAAATCTTATCGTAAAGGACAATATTTAGTCAGCTCAGATGTGAGAATGCCTGCCCAAGCAACAAAGCTGGTGTAGTGAACAGTGTCTGACTTCAGGATATAAATACTTACACCCTCCTATACTTTATCCCCTAAAAAAAAATCCAAATATATCTCAATACAATTATAAGGTAGGCTATAATTAAAATTCATGCTCTCAGAATAATTACTGATATAGAGAAATGTTTAAGCATTATATTAAGTGAAGTAATCAGGATACAAAACTGGACATACGGTATGATTCAATTTACTTCAAAATATGAATACAGATATATGGGAGAGTGTGTGGTTGAATTACATGCCAAGGGAAGATTCCCCAGATTCACATGGTGCACTAAATTGGTTTAAACCACTAATTCCATGCCTTATGAGAAGTAAAAACTCTTTCTAAGAGTTCCTGAAATATAATATATTCACGGTCACCTCAATTCCAGAGTCCTTTATCCAGTCTTGCATCATCCCAGATTTTTGTATTTTAGCTCAACTCCTTCCTCAATTTCTACCAAGGGAAAAAATACACACACACACACGTACACACATCACATGAAGCATTCAGAAATATAATAGAATCAAGCATTTGTAAAGAAGATGGAGGAGAAATTCACATGACAATGTGCAAGTCGTTACAAATTGAAAATTATTAGCATTTTTAAGATTATTTTTAGTCACCCCACCACAGAAAAATGTCTGCTGGCTCATTTGCACATTAGGTCACTCAGTCTCATATTTCTTGGGCATATTTTGCTCGTCCTCCCCTTTTTTCCTCTCCCTTTTCTCCTTTAGAGCAAAAACAAATAATGTCTGTCATTATCTCATGCAACGCCACTTAACATTCTCTTTTATAATGGAGGTTCCTGGACAGCAGTTATTGCTGGACCCTGCCTTCTATTCTGGGCTTCTTATCAAGGCAGTTCCCAAAGTTAATTCCCACCCTATGCGTAATCCTGGCATAGCAATTTTTTAAATGGTATCTCACATCAGACTGCTCATTGCAAGTTGAGAAATTTTACTTTTCTATATGAATATTAGTTCCTGGGCCCCTACGGAAGGTCTGAAGGTGTAGCTTTGGCATAGATTTAATTTTAATCCCAGGTGACTGTAACATGCAGCAGAATGGAAAGCCACTATGCCAGAAGAGAAAGGCATTCATGTTGTTACATTGTTATATGTTGAATTCTATGCTGCATGTTTTTCTTACCTCTTGATATTTTTAAAATTAGGAAGCATTTAATAATTTATATCAAAAAGAACTTACAAGCTGCCAAATAGATTAAGTTGTGACATACTTGTCATTTCTTGTAATGCATATGGGAACGGTGCCCAGTCTCTCCAAATAGATCATGCAATCTTAAAAGCTCGGAGAGTCTGGCGTGACTGATTCATGTATTATGAAGGACTATTATACGGGTACTGAAAATCCATGAGTAAAAGCTTCTGGCTACATTTCAAGAGAAACTTGTGATGTGTAATTCAACAATAGAAAAAATTATGAGTTTAACCAAATAGAAAATGCAGATAAAATCCTATTATTTTTTAATATACTGTGACATTAGACTGTAGATAAAGATGTCAAAGGGGGTCAAGATTTGAAGCATACATATACATAGGAAGCAACCCATAAGAGGAATGATCTGTACAACTACTGTTGGCCAAAAATGATTTAGGATAAACTTTAGATTCATAATCAGAGGAAATTTAGTTCAAAATTGCATATGAAGAAAATGGTCCACAATTTCCATTTTTTGATAAAAAAATAAATGTATATTTAACCTTATTTTTCTTGAAATATTGCAAATAAATCAATATCATATTTTATAACAGATAATATAAGTGAACTTACTACATATAAATGTTCATAATTATACTAAACTGAGACGAAGCACATCAAAATGTTAGCAGTCAGTATTGTTTAGGTATAGACTTCTGGAGACTTTTTTATGTTTTTGTTTGTATTTTCTTTACTATCCAAATCTTACTTACTTATTTATTTATTTTTGCCAGAAGGTGCATGTACTCACTAGAGAGAAACAGAGAGAGAAAGAGAAAGAAAGGACCCCTCCCACATACAGGATGGTCACACTGCAATTCCTTCTCCTCTATTTCTCCCTCCTCTCAGGTTTCTGGGCATGCACACGCACATGCTTGGCATGTTTCTCAAGCCTCCAGGTGTGGGACTCGAACTGCACTATCAGCCATGTGGGAACCAGCTGCCTTTACCAGCATACCACTTGCTGGCCCACTATCCAAATTTTCCAATGAATACAGATAAATTTCATAATCAAGAAAAGTGATGAATATCATGTGTGTGTGTCTCTCTATCCCATTCCCCTAAAAAAAAAATCAAAGAGAAAAAAATGTAAACATCAATTTAAAGAGATAAAAATGTCAAAACATCTGATTTCAAAAGATTTAAACTGTAGCCACTTTAGCTACAATAAAATCTTCATTTTTTAAGTAAAGTCCAAAATGTATATGACTGTTAAGACATTGTCCATACTCCAAACAATCTTTATTAAACCCAGAACCCAGTTTACTGGAATAATGTTAAATGTGCCAGAAAAAAAAGAAGCTAAGAAGCTGTCCACCTTCTCCCTTCCCAACATTTCTCATCCGAATGTCATGCTGTGAAACACACACTTAAATTGATTGGTATTAATGCACGCACATGGATTTCAAAATGTCAGCAAGATGCATTTGCTTTCCACTTATATTAATTCTGGTGATTACAAAGAGTTGAGTAAATAAATCTTGGTTATACTTAAAATAGGTTTTAAGGTTCTATCAGATACATGAATAGAATTTTCCCTCTCTACTCTCTTACTTTTACTTATTCTATATTCATTTAACAAAATCTTTGCAGCAGGGACTGTACCAAGCCCTGGGAAACTATAATGAATAGACAAACAAGGTCCCTGCCTTCCATCAGCTTCCATACTTCTGGAGTCTGGAAACAAGTCAAAAACAAAATATTCACTGAATATAATTTTCTTTTTTTTTCTTTTGGAGAGGTTTTCGCTATAGGGTGCGTGCGCTCGCCAGACAGATAGAGAGAGACATAGAGACAGAAAGCGAGAAATCACCCCCCAGGGGGGATGGTCACGCCGCAATCCCTTCTCCTCCATTCTCCTCTTGGGATCTTGGGCTGGTTCCCCACTGAATATAATTTTAAAAAAAGAAAAACTAGGTAGGGAATGCCTGAGATAAGGCAGGGAGATGGGAGCAGTTAGACTGCTCAGGGGCTTTCTCTCTAAATAGGTCACATTTGCACTGAGACTGAATGATGATAAGGAGGCAGCTCTGCAAGCATCCGAAGAAGAGAGTTCCAGCCAGAGGAAGCAGTAAAGGGAAAAGACCATAAGGTTGGATAAGCATTGAATATACATGGAACACAGAGGTCAGCCTGACCAGAACAGAGTGAGGGAAGGAGCACATGAATTACGGAAGAACAGCGATTTAAGCAGGAGCCAAATCATGTAGGACTGTGCAGGCCACAGGATGGAGTTGGAAGTTTTGGGTTTGTTTGTTCGTTTTTAAACATCATCTTTCCATATTGCAATCCTCTTGTTTCAGCAAGAGGATCTATCTGAAACTACAACTTGCATGTCAACTTGCCCAGCTCTTTCTTAGGCAAGATTTTGCTATGTTGTCTGGACTGGCCTTGAACCTCAACCCTACCGCACACCACTTTGCCCACCATTTAGGCTGGACTAGGAATTGAATCTGAACCTTTCCTATAGTCTTAGCCTGTGACGCATAGTATCTTTTTTTTTTTTCCTTTTTAATTTAGCTAGAGGGCATTTAAGCTTGCCAGAGAGAGACAGAAAGATGGAGGGAAAGAAATTAAAAAAAAATTTAAAGCACCCACCCGCACCGGGAATAGACACGCTGTAATCATTTCTCCTTAACTTCTCCTCGCAGGACTCTGGGCATGTATGCTTACATGCCCTGCATAATTTTGGGTCCAGGACTCAAACAGTGCAGTCGCCATGTGTGATCCAACTGCTTCAACCTCCATACTACCAGCAGGCCCCAAAGTATAGCATCTTGCCATTCACCTGGGCTTGGTGTTAGCCTTTATTCTACTTATTATAAGAAACCTTTGGAGCAATATAATGTGATTTGTGAATCCTTTAAAAATGTGTAACATGGGGAGCAGCAGATGGCAGAAAAGTTACATTGCTGGACTCCCACATAGTTGACTGCAGTTCGAGTTCTGAACCTGGCGAATTAAAATTCACACTGGGTATGTGTGCATACATGCCCGAAATCCTAGAAGAGAATGGAAGAGAATGGATTGCTTTGTGGCCATCCCCCCTGGGGGAGGTGATTTCTTGCTTTCTGTCTCTCTGTTTCTCCGGTGAGCACATGAG
Source organism: Tupaia tana (assembly GCA_026018925.1). Taxonomy (NCBI): domain Eukaryota; kingdom Metazoa; phylum Chordata; class Mammalia; order Scandentia; family Tupaiidae; genus Tupaia; species Tupaia tana. The sequence goes on along the minus strand of JAKSZU010000013.1, from coordinate 40,747,992 downwards.
CCCTATAGTAAAAAAAAAAAGAAAAGAAAAAACCCTCTCAAAAAACAAAAGGGTAACATAACAAAAAGATGAGTTGTACTCCTTTCCTATTCACATTTTCAGAAATAAACTGGAGCAAAAGCATGTTAGAACAAAGTTTTAAAACAAAGTAAAAAACAATGCAACCAATACTGCAGGCTCCTTGTGGCTAGAGGATGTGAGACAAAGACCCATGATTCATCCCTTCCTCCACTCACCTTTGAACTCTAAGGTTTGTTGCTTGGGACTTTGAGGAGATCTTTTGCCTCTCCCCACCCCATCTGGATGTCCATTCCTGTGCAGACAGACTGAGCTGCAAAGAGATTGTGGCTTATCCCCTGCCATGTACCTCTGAATTCTAAGACTTCCGTGTTTTCTGAAGCAAGTGGCGCACATCTGTTCTTGAATTAAAGCTCAGCAGCTCAGTCTCAGGCACACCCGTTCTCTAGAAATGGGGAGGACTTTGAATCATGCAAGACCAGTGACAACAGTGTTAGGTTGCTGGTGAGTATCAGGGAGGTAGAGCAGCAGAGAGATCACCAATCACCTACTCCAACACGCCTTTGAATGCTCAGAATCAACTTAAAGAATTTATGAAGGAACATATAAATCACCAGTTGACTAGAAATCATTGCAGAGGCACAAGAAATATAGCGACCAATAAAATACCTCTCCCCCAAGGGAAACATCAATTCCTCATCATCCACAGACAATGCATTGGAACTCATGGAAATGTCAGATATACAATTTAGAATATTTATAATGACAAAACTAAATGAGATGCAAGAGGAGAGAGACAATGAGCTCCAGGAGATAAGGAAGTCCTTTCATGATTTGAAAGAAGAAATAGACACTATAAAAAAGATTCAAATAGAATTGTTTGAGCTGAAGACTGTGATGCTGGAACTTAAAACCTCCTTCAAAAACATTAAAAGCAGATTAAATCACACAGAAGATTGAAACTTGAATTTAGAAAACAAAAGCCCTGGCCTAGAAAAAATTATCAAAGGACTGAGAAAACAACTAAGAAAAATGAAGATAATATACAATAAATACTAGATACCATTAAGCACCCAAACATCCAGATAATTGGTATCCCAGAAGGTAAAGAAATAATAAAGGCATTGATAATTTATTCCATGAAATCCTAGAAGAAAACTTTCTAAACCTAAAGAGGCATTTAAATATCCAGACCCAAGAAATACAAAGGACTTCAGATAGAATCAACCCAAGAAGATCTTCTCTAAGGCACATCATAGCCAGATTAGTCAAAAACACAGACAAGGACAAGATAATAAAATTGGCAAGAGAGAAACATCAAGTTACTTACAAAGGTTATCCATCAGATTAACATCAACCTGCTGTCAGAAACAGTACAGGCAAAGAAAGAAAGGAGAAATACAGTCAAACTGTTAAATGAAAAGCAATTTCAACCAAGATTACTATACCTGACAAGATTATCTTTCATATGGGAAAAAAGATAAAAACATTCTCAGATAAACAAAACCTAAAAGAATTTACCAACTTCAGACCAGCTTTTCAAGATCTGAAGGGAGTGCTTTACCAGGAAAACTAACATCAGACAGACAGATATAAGAGAACAAAAAGCAACTAAGAAAATGGCTCACTTAATAATAGGAACATGTCTGGAAATAACAATAACAACATTGAACATTAGTGGATTAAATTCTCCAATCAAGAGACACAGACTGGCTGAACTGATAAAAACGGAAACACTCTGTCTATTGCCTACAAGAAATGCACCTTATGAATAAAGACATACATAGACTAAAAGTAAAGGGCTGGGAAAAGGTATGCCATGCAAACAGAAATCAAAAAATGGCTGGAGTCATGATACAGATTTCAGAAAAAATAGGCTTGAGGCAAAAACTGTAAAAGGAGACAAAGAAGGGTATTATATAGTACTAAAGGGCTAATTCAAGAAGAAGACATAATGCTTATAAATATCTGTGCACCCAATTCAGGAACACCTAAATATGTAAAGGAAAGACTTTTAGAGCTAAAAGGAGAGATAGGTTGCAAAACTATCATCATTGAGGATCTCAACACTCCATTACCTCCTTTAGACAGATCTTCTAGACAAAAAATAAGTAAAGAGATACAGGACCTAAGCAATACTATAAATCAAATGGATTTGACAGACATCTATAGAATTTTCCACCCTAAGACCACAAAATATACTTTTTTTCTCATCCCAACATGGAACCTTCTAAAAGATTGGCCATATGATAGGGCACAAATCAAGCCTTTACAGATTCAAAGGCATAGAAACTATATCCAGTATCTTCTCTGATCATGATGAAATTAAAGTTGATATTAATTTCAGGAAAGTCCTTGAAAATATACAAACACATGGAAACTAAACAACCTACTTCTGAATTACTTCTCAACTACTGAAGAAATTAAGTCTGAAATCAAGAGATTTATGGAAACAAATGATACAAGTTTCCATAACCTATGGGACACTGCAAAAGCAGTCATAAGACGAAAATTCATAGCAACTAGTGCACATAAGAAAAAAATGGAGGGGTGGCAAAAAGACAACTTAATATTATGCCTCAGGGAATTGTAAAAACAAACAAAAAATGTCAGGAGAAAAGAAATAAAAAAGATTTCAGCATAAATAAATGAAATAGAAAATAAATGAACTATATAGAAAATAAAGGAAAGCAAAAGCTGGTTCTTTGAAAAGATTAACAAGATTGATACACCATTGGCTAGACTGATTAACAAGAAGAAAGAAACCAGATGAATCAAATATGGAATGAAGCAGGCAATATTACAACAAACACAACAGAAAAACAAAATATTATTAGAGGATACTGTGAGCAACTATATGCCAACAAACAAGAGAATATGGAGGAGGTGGACAAATTCCTGGATGCATATAATCTAACAAGATTGAATCAGGAGGGCATAAAAATCCTGAATATACCAATAACAAGCAATGAGTTTCAGTCAGTCATTAATAACCTCCCAAGAAAGAAAAGCCCAGGTCCTAATGGCTTCACTTCTGAATAATACAAAACTTTTAAAGAAGAATTAACCCCCATTCTACTCAAATTATTCCTAAATATCCAAAGGAAGGAAACCTCCCAAATTCATTTTATGAATCCTCCATCATTCTCATTACCAAATCAGATAAAGACATGATTAAAAAGGGAAACTACAGACCAATATTTCTGATGAATATAGATGCAAAAATTCTAAACAAGATACTTGCAAATCATATCCAACAACATATAAAAAGATTATACATCACAATCAGGTAGGCTTTATTCCAGGAATGCAAGGGTGGTTCAATATACACATACCATAAACATAATATTCATATTAACAGAAAGAAAAAAGCCATATGATCATTTCAATTGATGCAGAGAAAGCATTCAATAAAATACAACATCCCTTCATGATTAAGACTCTTAGTAAGATTGGCTAAGAAGGGTCATTTCTCAACACAATAAAACCCATATATCAAAAACCTATAGTTAACATTATACTGAGTGTATAATGTTACCTATAGCTAACATTATACTCAAAACTGGTACTAGATAAGGCTGCCCACTTTCTCCACTCCTTTTCAATATAGTGTTGAAATTCTTTGATAATATAATCAGAAAAGAGAATAATATAAATTGCATTCGAATAAGCAGAGAAATGTTGAAAATATCTTTATTTGCAGATGACATGATGGCATACTTAGAAGACTCAAAGATTTACATAAAAAAACTTCTTGAAGTAATAAATGAATACAGTAAAGTGGCAGGATACAAAATCAACATCCAAAAATCTACAGTATTTCTATTTATGAACAAGTTGATTGAGGTAGAACTGAAGAAAGGAATCCCTTTTACCATAGCCACAAAATATATAAGATACCTAGATATAAACCTAATTAAAGAAGTCAAAGACCTTTATAAAGAAAACTATGAAAATCTTAAAAAAGATTTTGAAAATTATACAAAAAAGTGGAAGGACGTCCCATGTTCCTGGATTGGAATAATTAATATAATCAAAATGGCAATTCTTCCCAAATTAGTCTACATATTTAATGCAATTCCAATCAAAATACCAGAGACATTCTTCACAGATCTAAAAAAGACAGTCATAGAATTTGTCTAGAATTATAAAAAGCCTCATACTGCTAAAGCAATTCTGCGCAAGAAGTGTGAAGTAGGCAGCATCTCACTTCCTGACCCCAAAATGTACTATAAAGCTGTGATAATTAAAACATCATGATACAGATAGGAGGGCCAATGGAATAAAATAGAGACCCCAGAAATAAACCCCGAAACATACATCCACTGATTTTTATTTCCTTTTTTTTTGGGGGGGGGAGGTTTTTCACTATAGGGCGCGTGCGCTCACCAGACAGACAGAGAGAGACATAGAGACAGAAAGCGAGAAATCACCCCCCAGGGGGGATGGTCACGCCACAATCCCTTCTCCATTCTCCTCTCGGGATCTTGGGCACGCACGCACACGCGCCCGGCGTGAGTTTTAAGCCACCGGGTCCGGGACGCGAACCGTGGTCGACTACGTGGGAGTCCAGCGACATAGCCATTACGCTAACTGCTGGTTCCCCATACATCCACTGATTTTTGACAAAGGATATCAGTCAATCCAATGGGAAAATGAAAACCTTTTTAGCAATGGTGCTTGAAAAGCTGGATATCCACCTGCAGAAAGATTAAACTGAATCCCCATCTTTCACCATTAGCAAAAATCAACTCAAAATGGATCAAAGATCTGAACCTATGACCTCAAACTATAAAACTACTTCTAGAAAACACTGGGGAAACTCTGGGAGACATTGGGGTAAGCAAAGACTTCTTAAATAAGACTCCCAAAGCACAGGCAATAATCCTCAAAATAGATAAGTGGGATTATATCAGATTAAAAAGTTTCTGCACAGCAAAAGACACAGTGATTAATTTGAATTGCCAACCCTCAGATGGGAGAATATTTTTATAAATCATGCCTCAGATAAGGGACTGATAACCAGAATGCACAGGGAACTCAAGCAACTTATCCGCCCCCCCCCCAAAAAAAAAAATGATTAACCCAATTAAAAGACAGGAAAATGAGTTGAACAAAAATCTCTCTAAGGAAGACATATGAACAGCCAAAAAGCATATGAGGAAATGTTCAACATCCCTCATCATAAGGGAGATGCAAATTAAAACTACAATGAGATACCACCTAATCCCTGTTAGAATGGCAAAGATTAAAAATACAAAAAATGGTAAGTGTTGGTGGGGATGAGGTGAAAGGGGAACTCTCCTACACTGTTGGTGGGAATGTAAATTGGTCCAGCCACTGTTGAAAACAATATGGAGGTTCCTCAAAGATCTACAAATAGAACTACCATATGATCCAGCAATCCCAATCCTGGGACAGGACAGGAAAATGCTCAGTCAGAAAAGTACTTGCACATCAGTGTTTATTGCAGCATCATTCACGATCGCTAAAATGGAACCAAACCAAATGTCCACAAACAGATGAATGGATTGAAAAAGTATGCCATGTATACTCGATGGAATACTATTCAACCATAAAAAACAACAAGACCCTGGCATTCAACAGAAAGTGGGTGAATATGGAAGATTTATTGCTGAGTAAAGCAAGCCAGGCTATATAAAAGAGATATTGTATGTCTCCGCTTTATACTGATTGTCCACACTCTATGGTAGAGATTAAAATATTGGAGGACATAAAAGCAGTGAAAATAGTTATGGACACTGGAGATAGTGTGGAACTGGTCCAAAGCGTATTTCATGTTTTGTAAATTCTCTTTTCAAGCCAAATGATGCATAGCAATTGGATGTTTAAAAAAAATAAGAATAGGGACCAGCAGTTTGTGTAATGGCTATGTCACTGGACTTCCATGTAGTCGACCGTGGTTCAAATCCCAGACCCAGTGGCTTAAACTCATGCTGGGCGCGTGTGTGTGTGCCCAAGATCCCAAGAGGAGAATGGAGGAGAAGGGATTGCGGTGCGGCCATTCCCCTGGGGTGGGGGGGGGTGATTTCTTGCTTTCTGTCTGTCTCTCTGTCTCTCTCTGTCTTTCTGGTGAGCACATGCACCCTATAGCAAAAACCTCTAAAAAAATAAGAAGAAGAATAGTTTAAAAATGGAACCAAGTCCTAACTCTTCGATCTAGAAACTATATTACCTCAATCAACATATTTAATCCCCTCACCTCTGTCAAAGTATTAAAATGAGATATAAATTTGAGATGAAGGATTTGAAATCACCCACATAGTGGATGGTTAGAATCTCAAAGCCCTTCTTTTTGCCCTTTTTTCTTCCCTTCCTTCTTATGAAGACCAGAGATACAGAGAGAAAATAGAGATTCTGAGGAATGAGGAATGAGCATTATTATTAACTATAATGTTATTATTAGTGTTTTAAGAAGTGATGCAATATGAGTGGATCCTTGGCTTTAATTTGGATTTTTTCAAAGAAGACTCTGAAACAAGGATATGCATTGAAGCATTGAAGTAGTTTGCTTGGGAGATATCCCAGGAAACTTCTTTTTTTTTTTTTTTTTGAGAGGTTTTTGCTATAGAGCGCATGAGCTCACCAGAAAGACAGAGATACAGAAAGCAAAAAATCACCCCCCGGGGGGATGGCCATGCCACAATCCCTTCTCCTCCATTCTCTTCTTGGGATCTTGGGCACACACGCACACATGCCCGGCATGAGTTTAAGCCACCAGGTCCGGGACTCGAACCGTGGTCGACTACGTGATAGTCCAGTGACATAACCATTACGCTAACTGCTGGTCCCGAAACATTTTTAATAGAGTAGAGAACTGAGAGATAAGAAGGAAAGAAGATGGTAGAGAATATTATTGAGCATGGTAGCACTATGGGCCAGTGAGTACAATCCCATAGGAGAATTCTGGAAGGAATGTAGAAGTTACCTTGGAGTTTTCACACCTAAAAACCAAGGGAGCTTAACATCTATGCATCAGGCCTTCAGTTGCAAGGTCTAACTTCCTTGTACTTCTAACCTGCCCCAGTCTTGGACTGAAAGGACTCCCACAGTTAGAGAAAGCCCTAAGGAGAGAGTCATGGGTCCTTGTAGTTAGGAGCCAGAGGGTAGACATGCATGGGATTGGACGTGCCAAGAGTATGTTACTGGGGCTCTGAGACATCTATCACACTCACAGTCTCTTTCTCAACACACTGTGTGGTTCCTTGGATATAAAAGGGCTTAATGCATGAACTATAGAATGATTTGCTCCAGTCTAGAACAACCCCTGGGAATATTGCATGTGCTGATTCCTCCTGCCTACACCAGCAGAGTCCCCATAAAAAGATTCTACCAGACAGGCAGAGTCTAAACATTACATTCCTAGTCACACCTATAGGAATGCCCTGGCCTCCTTTTACACCAGGCTTATGATTTTTAGATATAAAACCTGTTAGGAGTTCCAATGTTTAGGTAAGTTTTCCATAAACAGTTTTCCTGTTTAAGAAAAAGTTGAAATCATTATGTTTTGAGAATAGCCAGGCTTTTCCAAGTTTGGTCATTGGATGGAATTTGTTTTCTTCTATCGAATGACAAGATCACAAGCCAACATTTATTGGGAGATAATACCATGTGCCAGGGAAGAGTGGCAAACACCTAACATCGCATAACTGAGATCTTTGTACAGGAGAGAATTGTGAATTGACCTGTTATACACAGAGAACATGGTAAGCCAGGTGTTATCTAGCTGCTTTCTACTACATTTGAAATGGCATAAGAGAACCAAAGGAGGCGATATGCCTAATATCTTTGGGGATTACCAATAAAAACCTTAATTCATTGGATATTTATTTCTGAGTAAGCACAGTGCTAAACTCTTTATCTACTTTAGCACATTTAAACCTCACAACAGCATTGAGATAAATATAATAACCTATATTTAAAAGATGCTGAAATTAAAGAGCTCACATTTAACCTGCTTTTAAATACCCCAAATATAATCAAGGTTATAACTTGCCCTGGGTGATTTTATAGAGAGATCCTCCCGCAACTCCTGATAACCTACCATGGAATTACATAGTGAAGAACTAATATGGCATCCTTGAGTTCTGTATGATCAATAGATCCCAGCTGGGTGAAGCCTAGAATCATGTCATCTATCGAATATCTTAGGTACTCTTTTCCTGAGCTGATGGAAGCTCATTTCTGGTTTTATAACTCTTAATTATACTTGTTCTGTGTTTCTAAAAATGACTCCAAAAAGGGTAAACTATTTAATATTCCTAAAATTGAATGAAACATAAGACCAAATATCACTTCAAATTAAAATCATTCTCAAGTCTTTGTTCCCTCCATTGTTTTTATGACAATGGAAGATATTGCCTAATAGCAGAAAATCCAAGATATCTTTTATTTGATACTTCATTTTCACAAAATAAAGCAAATAAACAGGCGGGATCTTTTAAGTACTTTTTTTCACGTGTCTTTCAAGAAAATTCTCTAGGTTTAGTTCTCTATGGGTTGGCCCGAAATTAGCTGCACTTAATGTTCTTTTATTGGAGGAAAACAGTGTGAAAAATAACCACTGGCTATACTCTGCCCTGCAAAAAGGCAATTTACTAGAGAAGATTAAAGGATATTTTTAAGGCCAGCCAGTGACATAGTGATTAAGGTAGCTGGATCCCTCATGGCTGACTACATGGTTCGAATCCAAGACCTGTCAGCTTGAAAAACACGCGAGGCACATGTGCATGTGTGCCCAAAATCCCAGGAGGAGAATGCAGAAGAAAGGACTGTGGCATGGCCTTCCCCTCTAGAGAGTGATTTTTCACCTTTCCTCTCTATCTCTTTCCAGCAAGCACACACCCTATGACAAAAAGGTAAAAAAAAAAATAAAAAATAGAAAAAAGACCTTTATACAGAACAAGATGCAAATAGTGAATTCTCATTTTTTACAAAACTGTTCCCTAGTTAAGACCTCTCTTTCTAGAAGCCAGAAGATGGGGTGGCAGTTAAGGCACTGGACTCCCACATGGCCAACCGTGGTTTAAGTCCTGGACCTAGTGGCTTACCTGCTTGCTCTCCTCCTGGTAAGCACAAGAGATCTGTAGCAAATTAATAATAATATTATTAATAATAAATTAGTTAAAGTGAATAAATAATTGAAGAAAAGTCTCTTTCTAGAGGAAGGCAAACATTTTAAATCTAATCCATTCTACCGCTTGTCTTCTTCCTATATCTCTTTTTCCTCTTCTCCCTCTTTAGCTCCATCCAACCAAAACTAGAGAAACTACTTGTCCCATCCCGTTCCTCAAGTCAGACTCTTGAACTCATTCTGTGTCAGTAGACTCAGCTGTACCACACATGTCCTCAGTATGGTGACTTTGATGGTGAGGCTTAAACACAGGCATTTCCATTGGAATAGTTATCAATTGTTTGCACAGAAAACTATTCTGAAACTCAGTAGCTGTTGGCAGACAAGACTCCATTGGGTACCTGCGTTTGTTCTGAGACGAGGCATTGACAGTTTTTAGTCCAGAATATCTTTTCCAAAATATTTACAGATTAGATTTTTCTAAGTTGAGGGTCTCTCAGCTGTGAGGCAAACACATCATGACTTCAGTGCCCACCTGTACCCACCCTGCAACACTGTTATAGGTTGGGAGAACAAGAGGAACCAAAGCTAATATGGGTTTAAGCTGACTGCTACGCTGTGAATAATATGTCTTTTGTCTATGACTTGGGCATCTACTAGTATCCATAAAACTGCCTTGGGTATAAAACATAAAAAATGTTAGCTTGTAGGACCAGCAGATGGTGTAATGGCTATGTTGCTGGTTCGAGTCCCGGACCTGGTAGCTTAAACTCATGCTGGGTGCGTGTGTGTGCGTGCCCAAGATCTCAAGAGGAGAATGTAGGCGAAGGGATTGCGGCATGGCCATCCCCCTTGGGGGGTGATTTCTCACTTTCTGTCTCTCTCTGTCTTTCTGGCAAGCACACACGCCCTGTAGCAAAAACCTCTCCAAAACAAACAAACAAACAAACAAACAAAAAAGAAACATTAGCTTGCAAGGAGGGTAAGCTCTCAGATGCTTCTCAATTTTGACAGTGATCTCAAACAACAAGTATTTATTTTCTCATACTTTTTGAAATCAGGAATCTGAAATCAGCTTACCTAGATGGTTCTGGTTCAGGATCTCTCATGACATTGCTACAAAGCTGTCAACTGGGGATGCAGTTATCTGAAGGTATAATTGGAGTTCGAAGATACAGTTTCAAGAAGGTTTATTCAGAGGGTTATTGCCTGGAGGCCTCAGTTTCTCACTGCATGGGCAGTAGCCTTTGAAGGGAGGCCAGAAGTGCTAGAGGATTCTCAAACATGATGACTGGGCTTCCCCCACATTCAAGCAAGATGTGGCCCAAATGGAAGCTGTTCTGACTTTTATAATCTAGTATCAGAGGCAATAACATCATTTCTGCTATATTCTATTGGCTATATAGACAAACCATAGCACACTGTGGGAGAGCACTACTCAAGAGTGTGAATACAATCAGATAAAGAACACAGGGGCCATCTTGGAGGTTGCCTACCACACCCATGTTGTCAGATGAGCACCCATTCGCAAAAAGGGAATCTGACTGGCCTTACTAGATGGTTTAAAGTTAGCAGAATGTAAAACTGATGCAAGAATGGCTAGGAAATCACAACAACTTTGTAAGATTTAGAAGTAGCTCCAGGAAATATTATTTCAGCAAGGATATAAACCTTTAAAATGGCCTAGCAAAACAAGGGCAAATTCATTACCTCTTCTTATAACAGGTTGTGGATTTCAATGGGATTTACTTTGATTTTCTTTCTGAGACAATTTACATACTCGGCTGAGTCTCAAGGAAAATACAGACTTACTCATGACGATCTATTTTCCCTTCTTTCTTCCTGGAGAAAGCAACAATATTTTTTTTTTCCTTTGGCACTTCTCCCTCAATCACTCTTTCACTTTCCCAATAACTAGCCCATGAAGGGGGGGAGCAGTTTTCTCACTTTTCATAAGAGTTGGTAGTGCCAACACAAGCCTCACTGTATATAAGTGTGGGCATAACTATAATTTCTATTCCAGCAAAAGCATGTCCAACAATGAAAAACATGTACAATGAAGACTTCTAAAAAGGAAGAAGAACCACAGAGAATAAATGTGTGTGTGTGTGTGTGTGTGTGTGTGTGTGTGTACAGACATGTGTATGCCAGGAGATTCTAGTTAGGGATCAGAAAAGAGTTGAGCAACATATTAGATCATCGGAAAAATCATTGACATGTCTTTCTATGCAAAGATGTGTCATGACTTTCCCAACGACCTAACACAATGCCAGTAGAACTCATATTTTTCTTGTTCTGTGCTATGGAGGAGGACAGGGTAGTAGAAGAAATATGAGACAATTTTAACTAATTAATACTGACCACAACTTGCAAGCACTACCACATATTGAAATGTCTGCCTGGGAAACACACAGATGTGTGGTATAAAAGGAGTATTCAGGAAAGGCTCTAGACACGTTCAGAAATAAAAAGCAATGGTCTTCATTTCAGTAAAAGAAAACAATTATTTGTGAGAATTCTCTGTATTGCACACTCTGTGCTAATTTCATTCATATTTAATTTTCATTCAGAACCACCTTGTGAGGCAGATCATCACATTTGACAGGTGAGAAAGAAAAACGAGGCTTAGAGAGAATGTGACTTGGCCTACACGACAGTTAGTGACAGATATAACATTCAGAGGTACATGCTCTTGTACATCTCACTGACTTTTTGACAAAATAGGGACATTTGTTGCTTGAAATGGTGAAGAAGAGAGATGCCTGAGTCCAAAATATTTATTGAGAGCATTCATATTTCTAAAATTTGATGAGGATTAACTAAGAAAAATAACTACAGGTGAAGATAATTACATGCCATCCCAAGAAGCAGCAGAATGCACATGAGTTCACATAGTATCTTTGTCTTTGATGAAGTGTGCTGTAGGGGCTTCTTCCTCTAACAGCAGTGCAGTGCCTGAGTCCTTGAAAGAGTGCTAGTAGCCTCCCAAAAAAGCATGGAGAAAAGGAACCTCTGAATCCCACAAAAAGATTCAAGACACCACAGCCAGGTTCCTGCTTCCTGGATTCTTCCCAGGAGTCTGATCAGCTCTGGAGTCAGTGTTGGCTAAATATGTTCATCCCAGATAGGACTTGCTAAGAAGCTACATGAGGAATTTTTCCCAAAAATTCATGGAAAATGCATATTATGAAGAACAGCATGGATTTCTATTTTTCTAGACCAAAATAAACTCATTTTAATCCCATTGTTCCACACACTTCTTGTAGTGCCCTCATGTTAGAGAACTCCATAGTCGGGCAGAGCATCAGTCAGCATTCTTACCCCTATAGGCATGCCACATGATTGCCAAGAAAAACACCAGTAACAGAAGTCAGCATCCCCCAAATGAACTTCCATTGAGTGTCTACAGTAACTTAAACATGTAAAAGTCACTGTTCTTGTCACCGTGAGGGGGAAGAGAACCTGGACCTGGATCTAGACAGGGATGTAAAAAGCCCAGGGCCATCACTTGCAAACCATCTGTGATCTGCCAGCATCTGCTACTTTCTCTTGGTCTTCCCAGAGTCTTGTTTCAAAGTTCAGAGATCACTTGATTTCAGATGTACGTTAAACATGACTCACCTGGCAAATTCATGCTCATGTATATAAAGGCATATCTTGCCTCAGCAACAATATTTTAATTGTTACCAAAGGAAAACAAACTGGCTCAGAAATATCAAAGTACACATACCATTGAGGGTGAAAACAGGGCAGTATTATGCATGATGCTATTCTAGTGAAATCACTGGAGGACTCTAAAATTCTCTGAGACATGTTTACAATGAGGAAAATAAAATGAGAAAGCCTACTTCTCAAAACACAGAGAAAATTCTGTGTGCACAGTGCTTAGTGGTATGTTAGTAAACATTCACATGTACATGGATTGACCCCTTGGGAGGAGTAAGGTCCAGTGGAAAGAGCATAGACTGTGGAGTCAGTCCTGGGTTTGCTGCTTGGGTCCATACTTATCAACTGCACAGCCTGGAAAACCAGCCAAAAGTCTTTGAGCCTGTTTCACCCTTTGTACAATCAAAGCCTACCTCTAGGCATTAGTAATGCCCACCCATGAGATAACATGAATAAATTATGTAATACAGAGTCTGATATATGCTGGGTCCTCTGTAACCCATAGCATTGACTTTCAGCCATTTGTTTTCCAAGTTCTTGTGCATAAAACCTTGGAATATACTTTCAAGAAAGAGCCCTTAAGATTTTAAAACCACAGGCAAACTAAGTTTCCAAAGAACTGTATCTTTCAAATTGAATTGGAGAAGTCCTAGGGTATTTAACAGGGTGCTGGTCTTAAAAAGAATAGAAGATTTAATTCCATTTAGTTCCTTTGGCATTTGCAGGTGAAAACCACCACAAATTAATTAGCATGTCTTCATTTGCTTGAGGATGATTAATAATACTCAGGGAAAACAGGTTTTACATAATTCATCAGTCTGACACAGCCCAACACTTCTGGAGTTCTGAGAACTTCTAATTCCAGCTGGTCTGTGACACTTTAAAACTAGCTGCAAAATGGTGCTGCTCTTGTAGAACCTGCATTAGCAACTGTTCTGAAGGGAGGGAAGGAAATAAAATCACAAACTTCATGGCTACTTACAGTCTAGTTTGAGTGAAAAGGTGTAAATGAATCCCTTCTACATGCAACGGCTTTGACGTGATCACCAGTAATTCATTCGGTTTACTAACATTGATCGTCTATTATAGTTGATCATCTATTACATACAGGTACCTCCTGATGTCAGAGACACCTCTATTTTTCCTCCCCACCATTAGGCTGGGTGGGCCTCCAAATGGCAGGGTGGACTCTCAATACAAGTGGTATCTTTGTGAAGTGAGTCTTTTCTACACCATCAAAAATGTCCTCACCCCTCCAATAGGGGACAACAATGCACTGAAAAAGATAGGTGCCAAGGTAGTTTGGGAGCAAGACTCAACAAAAGACACCCAAGAAACCAAAAGTAAATTTGATTGGTGTTTCTGAATGCTTCTAAGCAAACACATCTTCATTATCTACTTACAACCACAGAAATGAATGAGAATAGGAATCCCAAGATTCCTCTTGGGATTAAGAGTAAAAGCTTTCTTGAAATATATGGAAGAAAGTCTAGGGAAAGATTATGAATTTCAAAATAGGAAGTAACATTTATCCTTCTAGGTCTGTGTAGACTCAAAATTGAGCCAACTGATATAATCAGAGATTATATGACCAACTCTCTGAACTAAAGGGAAGGGTCTTTCACTCTGTGTAAAAACTTAGACAAAATTAATACATACTCTCTAAGATTTATTCTAAGTTTAAGATCTGACTAGAGCTCAAAATAAAGAAGGAATTCCACTTCTTCATTGAAACCTACTTCAAATTGACTGTGTCCACTCTCACTTCATTATTCACTTAGCATTATAAAACACCACATTTATGCCAGTTGCCACTTGCCATTCCTGCAAGATGTCAACTCAGAAGAAAGGGTTTCCTAACCCAAATGATCCAGCACTATCCCACTTGAGACTCTCTTGATTGCAGTCTTAGGAATCTATTCAAACTACCTTTTATATACTGGGGCTAGGGGGAGCCTATAGAAACATACTAAAGTGTCTCATAGTTTTCTAGCATAGAAAGGCCTAGGAAAGGGGCAAAAACTGAGATCTGGACCATCTAGGAATAGGCCCTCTTTCTAGGCAATACCCTTTCTTTGTCTTTAATCTTTGTCTTTCCAAGAATCAGGCTCATTTTTATTAGTTTTTGCAGACTGGTTTTCTCTAATCCTATGTCTACATGGCAAAAAAAATTCCATGTCTCTTGGAATTTGTATCATCAGATTCAGCTGCTGTAGAGATTACCTGATCAGCCCAGCCTGAATCAGATGCCTCCTCTGGTCATATCTGTTCTGGCCAAAGTGTGGAATAAGATACTATAAACATGGGTACAAACACGCAAGTACAAGACAAGAGATTGTATGGAGGAAGAAGGTGATTCTCAAGAAAGGAAACACTGAATTCCAAACACAGAACATCAATAAGTCCATTACAAGTATACTCCACAAAAACATTCAAATATTTCAATATCTCATTTATTTTGTCTTCGATCTGGTAAACAGTGCAGGTTGCTGTTACTTCTATATGTATCTTATCTAAAAGAACTATGTCAATATTATAGGTTTGTCAACTCATTTTTTAAAGCAACATCTGAAGCATGTTGTCTTTCTTGATTTAAGACTTCAAGTCACAAATAATCAATATTTGCCCTGAGGAAATCCTAGGGCTGTTTAAAAAAGCAGAATCCTATAATCCTCTTGTGCCTTATAGCTCTAGGAAAAACAAGTTACCCTCTTAAAAGAACTGACTATGGTTGTTTCTTCCCCTATAAAGAGGAACTTGACTTAATGACCCCATTTCACTGGAGAGGTTAGGCTCCTCCAGAGAGAATGGAAACAGTTATTTTTTATTTCCAAAGCAATCCAGAAAAAATGTCCCAGAGATAGTTTTCTGCTGTCTGACTTAGAAAAAATGTGACTCTTCACACTAAACGTTGATCTCAATTTCTTTCAGATAAATAGGGGCTTCAAGGAGTTGGAGGGAATATATGACCAAAGTCACGTTAACAAAGAGTTGAAAAATTTCAACCTAACAAAAACTTTAAAAATTTGGAACCAGCAAGTGGCATGGTGGTTAAGGTGCCGGACACTCCCACATGGCTGATCATGGTTTGAGTCTCAGACCTGGTGGTTTGCTTTCTTACTCTCACTTTCCCTCTCTCTCTTGGTCAAATTAAAATAAATGAATGAATAAATAAAACTAAATGGATAATTCTTTAAAAAAAATAAAATTAAACAAAGTATCATTTTTTTCTACCAAATTAACCACTTGTTTTGATCAGTTGAAAATATATACAGATGCTCTATCAGAGAGAAAGATGGCAAATGAAAATATGCTCAACGTTATTAATCAATAAGGAAATAAAAATTAAAACCCTGATGACATACCTCTAAACACTTAAAAAGGTTAAGTTAAAATATATGATAATATCGGGACCAGCAGTTAGCATAATGGCTATGTTGCTGGACTCCCACGTAGTCGACCGCGGTTTGAGTCCCGGACCTGGTGACTTAAACTCACGCTGGGCACATGTGCGTGCGTGCCCAAGATCCCGAGAGGAGAATGGAGAAGGGATTGCGGCATGGCCATCCTCCCTGAGGGGTGATTTCTTGCTTTCTATCTCTCTGTCTCTCTCTGGCTGGTGAGTGCATGCGCCCTATAGCAAAAACCTCTCAAAAAAAAAAAAATATATATATATATGATAATATCAAGTGCTTTTTTTTTTTTTTTTTTTCTTTTTTTGGAGAGGTTTTTGCTATAGGGCGCGTGCGCTCGCCAGACAGACAGAGAGAGACAGAGAGATAGAAAGCAGGAAATCATCCCCCAGGGGGGATGGCCACGCCGCAATCCCTTCTCCTCCATTCTCCTCTCGGGATCTTGGGCACGCACGCACACGCGCCCGGCGTGAGTTTAAGCCGCCGGGTCCGGGACTCGAACCGCGGTCGACTACGTGGGAGTCCAGCGACATAGCCATTACGCTAACTGCTGGTCCCAATATCAAGTGCTTTTAAAATTGTGGAAACTGGACATCTTTTCTTTAGTGAAAATACACATGGATAATAACTTTGGAAAATGATCTGGCAGTTTCTTATAAGATAAAACATGTACTTTCTGTACAACTCAACCATCCCACTGCTGAGTCCTGACCCAAGAAAAATACAAATGTACAATTACTTAAAAACCTGCACACAAGCAGTTTTACAGGTAACTGCCAAAAACTGAAAACAATTCAATTATCCCCTGACAAGGAAATGGATAAACAAACTGGTAAATTGGTAGAATAGAAATTTTAGCAATAAAAACAGAAACATATGGGACCAACAGGTTAAGTTGCTGGACTCTTACATGGCCATCTGTGGTTCAAGTCCTGGGCCTGGTGGCTTGAAAATCACTCCAAGTACATGTGCATGTGTGCCCAAAGTCCCAGGAGGAACATGGAGAAGGGCTTGTAGTGTGGCCATCCCCCCTGGTGGGTGATTTCTCATTTTCCTTCTTACTGCTCTCTCTCTCTGGCAAGTGTATACACCCTATGACAAAAAACTTAAAAAAAAAAAAAAAAAGAATGCATGACTTCTACATATAATGAAATGGATCAATCTCAAAAGCAAAAGCAAAATATTAAATAAAGAAATCAGACTAAAAAGACTACATA
Source organism: Tupaia tana (assembly GCA_026018925.1). Taxonomy (NCBI): domain Eukaryota; kingdom Metazoa; phylum Chordata; class Mammalia; order Scandentia; family Tupaiidae; genus Tupaia; species Tupaia tana. The sequence goes on along the minus strand of JAKSZU010000013.1, from coordinate 40,730,584 downwards.
TGATTCTACTTACAGGACATTCTGGAAAAGACAAACCCACTGGCTGCTAACAGGGGCTAAGAATTAAATACAAAGGGCCATACAGAGTTTAGAGAGTAGTGGGACTATTGTGTGTGTGTGTATGTATATATATATAAATATATAAATATGTATATTATACTATATACAATAATGTATACAACAGTATATACGTGTGTGTGTATATGTGTGGGTGGGTATAACTATGTAAATTATATATTAATAAAAAGGTAGAAAAAATACAATTTTTGCTATGAAATTCTAAAATATTTTTCAACGGGAATCTAATGTAAATAAGAATTCAGTTAAGTAGGAATTGATACATAATACGCTATATCTCCTAATAAATGTGTAAATTGCTGCCTGTTCATCTTCTTTAAACTCAGAAGTCCTAGGCACCAGTTCTGTCTTTGGTTGCTTCCTTGAATTTGTGGAGGCTAAAGTGAAAGTTCTTCCTCTGGCATGACTGTTCACCTCCAGAGCCCTCTTTTTGAGACAAGAGCCCTTTTGTCTTGATGGATTTACCACAGAAATTGAGAGAGGCTAAGCATGTCTCTTGGGGACTACTGAAGCTGAAGGCTCTTTTTGTGATGCTAAACTCTTCTGCTAAACAAAAAGAAAACACTCCCTCTTATTTCCTGTGCCAGGTAACTTTTCCCCAACCTGCACTTGAATTCAAATGTCTGAAGTCCAAACAGCTGAAGTTGAGGCAGGTCTTCTGCATCCTGCGCTGTTCTGCACACCCAGCTACTGTAGAGGGGGAGGGCTAGCCCATCAGCCATCCTCTGGATGACATATATGGGGTTTATTAATATCACAAGACACTTCTCCTTAGCATTCACCTCTTAAGAGTGCATTTCAATCCCAATAAATATTCACAACTGACACCTTCCATATGCCACCTAGGCTAAAATGAAACTAATGCATGCTTAGGAGGATATCTTAAAATGATACACAGCATCAGAGCTTCTACAAATCTTTGCTTTATTGCAGGAATCAGAGGTTTGCATTAAGAGAATTGCCATTTGCTTCTCCAATTTGTAATACTATTAATTACTCTTGTGTTTCTTAATCTGCCCCTACACTTAAACAGAAGTATTGCAAATATATGATACAGGGATTTGTTAAATGAAGACTTGGGATAAACCTATGCTCTCTAGACTTAATGGTTTTAATTTCATCTTGGAAGGTGGAGTTGAGAAACTAGATTCTTGGACTAGTTAAATTGGCATAGGGGATGAAGAGGATGAGAGAAACAAGCCAAAGCCGATCATAACAATGTCATTGAAGAAAAATGTAACTATGTCTATCTTTCTGCAAATTCGGCAAGTCTTGGACTTTTCATCTGGGTCTCTCTGGCTGTGCTAAACTAACCACAACCCTAATCAAATGTAAGTGCCTGCCTGCCGCCAGCCACAGCGTGTCAGACCTGACATCAGAATCCTCCTGTCCTCTGACCTACAGGGATGCTGTGAGCAGTAATTAACATCCATTAAGGGGCGAGTCAGCCTTACTCAGCTGCTTTCTGTCAAGTTCTAAGCAGACAACTGCATACCCCATGACCCAGAGCACCCCATCAGACCATTTCTTCCTCTGAGGAAAAGAGGTGACCTCAGTTCCAGTTGTCTACAGTGTAAAGGCCATGACACCAAAGGGCTTCGGCCACCATCAATTGTGTCTCCAAGAGGGAAGTGAGGTACACAGGCTGGGAGGAAATGGTTGTTGCTTGGTAGAAGACTTCAGCGTTCAGAACAGTTGAACAAAGCAGACAGTGTTGATGGATGGAAGTATTGCCAGAACAGTCTTAATGTGAGCCAGAATGATGATCTATAATGACTTTCCTTCAGTGACTTCCCTTTTCAAAAAGCTAACCCCACACCAAAAATCTGAATTCATGAGGCCCTGACTAGGATTATAGACTACAGAAAGAGCTAAAATAGTCTGAGAGGAGAAACTAACATTTGTTAACTTACATGTTGTGCCAAGTTCTTTAATTACACCTACAGCATAACACCTGACACATGATAGGTGCCAAAATCTAAAGCTTAAATAAGACTTGTTGAATGAATATGGTGAATGAATTTCCATTTAATTGTTGCAACAGTTCCAAGTAACAATTTATACATGGGGAAACTAAGGCCCATAGAAACTTCAGTGTCTTATAATCACAAAGCTATTAAGGTTGGAAGAGCTGAAATTGGAACAGGTTTTTCTGACTCTAAAATCATGCTAATTTCTGAGTCTGGTAGTTTATCCTGTTAATGCTGATGTTACTTGTTATTAAGGGACCATGGACTGGTCCCTGTTATAGTCCATTCGGTTGCTAATAACAGTCTGGTAATTTAAGTGAACAGAGGTTTATTTAGCTCATGTTTTTGGAGGTTGAGAAGTTCAAGAGCCTGCTGAGGGTCTTCTTGCTGCATTACAGCATGGTGTAGGGCAAGAGGGTGTGTGTAGAGTACACGTCTCTGTCTCCTTCCTTCTTCTTATAAACCCACCAGGACTCAATCACAGACCCATCTTAATGCTTAATCACTTACCAAAGGCCCCACCTTTCAGAACCGTAATCAGATGGTCTCTTCTTAATACTTTCACAATATAACCAGGTTCCATCTTCCTGAAATATGCAGAAAGCTTTCATCTCTAGTTGTCTTCTTTGTGCTTCTCCTGTGGGTTCATATTTATCTTATTCCTCTACAATTGTTTTAGTGAGATTTGAGAAGAAAAATAAAATTGGTCACATGCAGTTAAGTCTTCAGGCTTCCCTTTCAGAGATACTACTTCTGGTGCTGAGAAAACTAGACAAAGGCCAAGGGGGAAAGGGAGCTCCAGAATGTGTCCCCTCTCTGTATATTAGGGAGTACCCACAGTCATGATTCTCGATGCAGGAGAGTGTACCCAGTGATTTTCCTTTAGAGCATGGTGGAAGTCTGTGACTTTCTCAGAAATGCAGAGGCACAGCTACCTACCTCTCTTTGGTGCCTGCGTCCTCCAAACCAAGCATAGCAAATTCAACTTTACAGCCCCTCAAGCCATCACCACAGCCCCTGCCACAGGGATTGGGGATCGTCACACGAAGGGAACCAACCATTCCAGAATCCCTGGAGTGCATATTTCAATAGTTAGATCCAACAATGGCCTTATTTTCTTTAGGTCCTTGCCCAAGTCTTGTCTTTAGTTTAGTCTTGCCCAGTGGCCTCCAAGAAGAGAATCAAAAATTATTTCAGAAAACGAATACCATTGGCCCAAAATTTGAAAGAAGTAAAGCATCAGATTGGTATCATCTTTGATGGAAACAGAGTTTAGTGAACTCCATGCTGGTAGAAATAAAGGGTAGGTAACTGACAGTGTGTTCATCTTGTGGGAATAGGAATCTCACCACAGGGACAGACAGACAGCAGGAAAATCTGTGGTATAGCGGTTTCCAATTAATTATAACAGCATAGAGCCTAGACAAGGCTGTTATAAAAAGGGGAGTTGCCTGAGATAAAGAAGCTATTTTCAAGTGCATGTCTAAGATTTTTTTTTTAATTTACTTTTCCCTTTCTGTCCTCTAACCTTTCCACCTTGCTGCTCTTCTCTTTTCTTTCTTACCCTGTCTTTTTCCTTCATTTTCTTTCTGACATTTTTCCCTTTCTTTTCCTCTTCCTCTTTTAAAACTTGACAAGATTATTTGGTGTCTGATACAGATCTTCCACACCAAGCTGAAGCCCTCAGAGAATATTTTCAATACAGCCATTTCTAGGCCCTGGAAATTAGAATCTACAAAGGAAGTGCTGACAAAAGCTTTAAGTAGGGCAGCTCTGTTCAGCCCCAGCCTCATTTAATCAGCTTTCCTAGAGCTGGGCCCGGAAAACAGGATAAACTCCATCATAAAGCTTTTCACTCATCTTCAACCCACCTACTTCTCATCAACCTATTCATAATGAGCAGTAAATGAATCCCTGTCACAAAGCCCCAGACCAGGACTTGGCATTTTGCTTCACAAAAGACAGAGCTTTCCACATTAATAATGTCTTTTGCTTTCTGTCACGGGCTTCTTGGAAAAGACATTCTTCTCTCTTTTGGGAGAGAAACAAGCCAAAAGTCTTGTTAGCTAAGATTTACTGAGTCCTTACTATGTGCAAGGCTCAGCATTTTACTTGTATTATCTCATTTAATCCTTGCAGCGACCCTAGGGGAAAGATCCAATTATTATCCCTTTTTGCATCCCAGGAACTGTGATGTAGAGAGCTATTGAGCAAGCTTGAGCAAGAGTACACAGGGAGTGTGTGGTGGAGTCAGGATTTGAATCCAAGCATTCTGACTCCCAGGCTTATGTTACCTACTACACTGTATGAACGGACTCCTACCCTCCATTCCAAGTTTTTACCAGAAAAAACCTATTTCGTTTCATCAGACCAAATCAGGTTACAGAGGACATTAGAGCACAGAGAAAACACAGGCCTGTTTCATACACATAATTCAGTATCTTAGACCCTACAGACCCAGGTAAGCAACCGCAAGGACTATCTAAATTCCACCTTAGCTCCCTTCATTTCAGTTAGTACTGAATTGCGACATCTTATCCTGCTGGAGAAAGAGCAGAGCTTGACACGTCAACTTGAGAGTCACTAACAGAGTGATGACATTTGGAAACTAAATGAATAGATACAGTTGCCCAAAAGCAGAGGCAGGAAGGGAAAGGCCAAAACCTTGAGGAGACCATTTAAGAGGAAAGAGAAAAATTGGGACTATGCAAAGAAGATGAAGAAGCAGTAATAGAAGAGGAAAGAATGTTTACTTTTTAATTTGCCAGGGGATGCTGCTAGCCAGAGACAGAGAGAGAGAGGGAAAATGAGAAAGCACACCCATGGGGAATGGTCACACCACAATCCTTACTCCTCCATCTCTCCCTCCATTGGGATTTTGGGCATGCATGTAAATGTGCTGGCATGTTTCTCAAGCTGATGCGTCTGGAAATCAGATGGCACCTTCAGCCTTATGTGATCCAGCCTCTTTAACCACCATGCCACAGGATGCCCAAGGACAGATTTTAAAAAAATAAAAAATAATGAGGGCTGGATGGTAGTACAGTAATACAATACTCTTTGGTACTAGACTCATATGGGAAGATCCCAAGTTCCTATCTCTTCCCATCCTGTGGCCTCCCTGTGCACCAAAGGCATGTGTGCATGCCTGTGATCTGGACTGTCTGAGGGTGAAGGTGGGTCATAGCATGCAGGACCTGTTGGAGGTGCATCTCTTACCCCTCTGAAGAAATAAACTTTTTAAAAGTGTTATAAATTATGAAAATTACATAGGAACTTCTGGCCTACAACGTCACTTAGCATGGTACCAAACATCTAGAAAACATTAAAAAATATTTACAATGTTGAATTAAAATGTAGCATAGGACAGAACTAAAAATAAGTCATTATATTTAGCAAGTGAGACCTCAGTGCTGACTTCTAATGGAAACCTTTCAGTAAAATGATGGGTAAAAGTAAGTTTTCTAAGAATTATTTTATTTATTAGTATACAGCTACAGGGTACATGGCTATAGGGCTAGAGGCACATGCACTCACCAGAGAGAGACAGAGAGAGAGAGAAAGTGAGAAAGCAAGCCGCCAGATCTGAGACCCAAACCACTGCTGGTCATGTGGGAGTCCAGCACTTCAACACCATGCCACCTTCTGGCCCACTGGTAAGATTTTAAGGAATAAAGGAATAATAATAATAATTTTTAAAAAGGCAAAAAAATTGGGGCAGCAAAGGAAATGGTTGCTGATTTTTTTAAGTTTCCACAATAATGTGTATGCACTCACCAGAGAGAGACAGAGAGAAAGTGAGACATCACTCCCCATTGGGGATGGCCATGCCATAATCCCTTGTCCTTCTTTCTCCTCTTGGGATTCTTGGGCATGTGTGCACACACACACATACACCTGGTGTGAATTTTCCACTTGCTGGGTCCAGGACTTGAACTACAGCAAGCCATGTGGGACTCCAGCTCTTTAATCACCACACTACCTGCTGGCTCCAAGAACTGGTAATGTTTTAGAGGATAGAAAATACATAAGAACATTTTATGATTGAGAGAATAATGGTATTTATTCTCATGTATTGAATTCCTACAAAATGAGAGCATAAGTAACGAGATAAGTAACTAGGAAGATCATGAGCCAGAGCCAGGGCCCTTGAGAAGGAGTCTGGTTATACTGTGTTGTGAGCAGGGCCGAGATTCAGTCACTACAATGGGGCCATGTGGCTTTAGATGATAAGAGGATGTCATCAATCTGAAATAGAATAATACTGTGGAAGCTACAGAATGGCATAAGGAATACAGCCACCCCTCCAGAACTTGGTCCCAAGATAAATACCCTCCCCCCAAAAAAGAAGCCTCCATTCAAATGAGTTTCAAAGCATGTGGTGTTTGCAGGGAAGAAACAGGTTTTAGCTTAGGTGGAAAGATGGCGAGTGGAACTGAACTGACAGGAATAGAATTGATAGAAAATTATTATATTGGTCAGGTTCTAACTCCGATTGATAGGCAGATACACTGAAAATATTGGGTTGTCAGAAAAGTCATGATGCATTTTTGCTTAAAAAAATATGTCTTTTCAATACCCAATATATCTGGGAATAGGCAGAATATTCAGAAGGGTTCACAAAAGAGACCAATAAAGAGACTCTTAGGTATAAGTAAGACTAAGGAAATTAACAGTAGGTGAGGAAGTGCCCGATGGCCAGCATTATGGGGAATCCTTACCCTATAGACTTGAAGGATCAAGGAGGAGAAATGGTGTTACCCAACCCAGCAGAAGTTTAAAACGTGGAAGGGTGACCACCCAGTAAAAGCTGTGCTATAAAGAGCAGGATAAGAAAAGAGAAGAAGTACTGGGGATACTCAATCTCCTCACTCTCTTCCCACACCTTATCTCCACTGGGGAGTTCCACTGGCTATGTGCAATCAGAAGAGCTCAGGAGATGAAGTCCAGAGTGGCCAACACCCTGAGGCACCAAGTAGAACTTCAAGGGGTGAAGAATGGGTATGCAAGTGATAGTGTAGATAGAGGACTTCCAGTAGGGGAGTAACCCAGAAGGAAAACACCTAGCCAAACAAGGATGGGAGTTTAAGTCAGAATAGTTACAACGTTGGCATAAGAGGATATAGAAAATACAAAAAGGGAAAGAGGGCCTGTAAACAGCTGGAGACAGGAATTGATGGCTTAAAAGATCTCTCAGTTGCTCTTAGTCCATAAGAAGAGGTTATGTAGATTCGTATCAATAGCTATTAGAGCCAGTCTTATTTATGGGCAATGCTTGGGAACACCTAAATTTGATTCTCAAGAAATTCCAGTCGTCTACGTCATACCCCTCCAACTACGTCATTTGCTTAATGGCAGAAACTGCTATAGTAGAAAGCAAAGCACAGTATTCATTAGATAAGTTCAGATATGAGGTTTAAATTCAATGCAATATTTATAAAACCCCTACTAAATGTTAAGCACTGTACTGGGTGCTAGGGTGACAAAGTTGAATGTGGCCCATTTTATCAAAGGCAGAATGGCTCAACTGTGGGGACACACACTGCTAAGACAGTGCTCTGAGGGCTGGGACCACATAGGAGGCTCAGGTTCAAATTCCAGTCCAATCTAAGGGTAGGCACAGTGGCATGTACCTGTGATTCTAGCAACTCAGGAAGGCTGAGGCAGGAAGATTACAAGCTCAGGGCTGGCCTTGGCAGCATAGTGAAACCCTGTTTATATATATAGATATATAGATATAGATAGATATAGATATAGATATAGGAGGGAGCAGAATCTCCTGAAGTAGACAATACAGTAACTTAATAAGATTTTTTAAATTATTTTTAAAATTTATTTACAGTCATTCATTGTACATCAATACAGTATACAAAATGAGATTTTTCCATCCAGAATACATTGTATATTGGCTCAATCAAGGAAATTACCATACATGTTATTATTGACAAATAATTTTCTATTTCTTATATATTTTGCTTTTTTTTTCCCCCTTGATTCCCTCCCTCTCACCCTCTGCCAATTTCCCACCTTTTCCCACACTGACTCTGGTATCTACAGTTGTTTTCCATGCTCTTTTTTTCACATTGTATTGATTCACTAAAGAACTTAATTAAGTTAAAAAAAAACTTTCTATAGAAAGTACAGACAATATATATATATATATATATATATATATATATATATATATATATATGAATGTGTGTCTGACTTTAGGCATAAACTTCAGTGAGCAAAGTGAACATACTATAAAGTAGCACCTCGCTGGGGCTATATAGCTTACTGCAGTTATTAAATAGGTATTAATAGGTATTTTGAATGTATTTAATTTCAAGAAAAATAGTTTTAGTTTTAATAGATCAAAATCAAAAACATGTTAAGCCAGGAAAAAGGTTAGGATTCAGTTTAAATAGTAGGCAGATGCACCTATCAACAGTTCAAGGGAAGACAAACATCCTTACATATGGAAATCAAAGCATTGAAGAAGATCAGTACTGTTTTAGTCTAAAGTCAATAAATTCTATTTCACTAGATCATACTCATGTAATTAATATCTCTTCTATTGAACTTCCAGTATTACTGTGATCTGATCTTTCCATTTAAATCCTGGAAGTTAACATTCAACATTATTATTATTTCTGAACTTGTCCCTGTCATTAAGTTGGCCTTTTTCTTGGTCATTTCTTGTTCTCTTATTTCTGTCTGTCTTTAGTTTTCCTGGTACAGCACTCCCTTCAGCACTTGTTGAAGAGATGGTCTGGTGTTGATAAATTCTTTCAGGTTTTGTTTATCTGAAAATATTTTGGGCTTTTCTTCCCATATGAAGGATAATCTTGCCGGATATAGTATTCTTGGTTGAAATTGTTTCTCACTTAACACTTTGAATATATTTTCCCATTCTTTCCTTGTTTGCATTGTTTCCAATGAGAGGTCCGATGTCAGCCTGATGGGATATCCTTTGAAAGTAACTTGACGTTTCTCTCTTGCCAATTTTAGTATCTTGTCTCTGCCTGTGGTTTTGGCCAATCTGGCTATGATGTGCCTTGGGAAAGATTTTCTTGGGTTGAATCTTTGTGGGGTCCTTTGTATTTCTTGGGTCTGGTATTTGAGTGCCTCTCTAGATATGGAAAGTTTTCTTCCAGGACTTCATGTGACAGATTATCAATTCCCTTAGTTTCTTCACCTTCTGGAATACAGATGATCCATATGTTTGGGAGTTTAATGGTATCTATTATTACTCTTAAGTTATTCTCATTTTGGGGGGTGTTATTTTCTCAATCCTTTTAGTGAATTTTTCTAAGTCAGAGGGTCTATCTTCTACATCTGAGATTCAATCTTCTGCATGATCTAATAGGCTTTGGATATTTTTAAGGGAGGTTTTGATTTCCTGTATTACAGCCTTCATCTCTAACAATTCTGTTTGATTCTTTTTTATAATGTGTATCTCCTTTTTCATATTGTGAAGGAACTTCCTTATCTCTTGGAATTCCTCTCTTCTCTTCAACACTTTCTGGAGTTTGTTGTCTCTCTCTTCTCTTACATCTCTGTTAGCATTGTCATGTTGAGTATTTTAAATTCTTTATCTGACATTTCCATCAGTTCCCTTGTATTCTCTGTGGGGGAAGAGGAGTTATTCTTTTCCCTTAAAGGAGAGATATTTTCTTAGTTTCTCATATTTCTTGTGCCTCTGTGTTGGATCCATCTGGGGGATAATATACCTTTTCCTAGTTTTTGGAGTTAAATCTGAGCTTTCAGAGGAATGCAGGAGGAGGTGACATGCAGTCGCTAAACAGTACTGCTTTTCTTCCTTTGCACAGCTGATTCAATGAAAATTGAGGATTAATCTGACCCTAAAGTATTCAGATATTTGGCTACTGAGCACCTAGACCTTGTGGAGGCTGAACAGAAAAGTGAGAAAGGTAAAAAGAAAAGGAAAAGGATAAAAAAGAAAAGCAAAAATAAAAAATGACAAAAACAAAAAAGGAAAAAAATATTTTTTGACAAAAAATGAAAACCGTGCAGTATGCTACTCAAAACTCAAATATAGATGGCTGCTGATTGGCTTATCCTACGGGTGCAGGGGGGAAAGTAAAAATTAAAATGAGTTGCAGAGAGCTAAGAAGTTTAAATTTAAAGAAAATTAAAAATAGAGAGAGAGAGATTAAGTAGGGTGCTCTAATGTGGTTCTTTAGCTAGATCTGGGGGGCAGGAGGGTGAAGTTTGAACAGAGGGTTTTTGGTGGTCCTGATCCCTGAATGGGGCTGCTCAGAACTCAAATACAGATGGCTGCTGATAGGCTTATCCTATGGAGGCAGGGGGAAAGGTCAGAATTAAAAAGAGCAGCAGAGAGCTAAGAAGTTTAAAAATGTTTTAAATAAAATATATAGAGAGATGTAGAGAGACAGAATAAGTAAGGTGCTCTAACCTGGCTCCTTGGCTAGGTCCTGGGGACAGGAGGGTGAAGTCTAGGCAGAGGGTCTTTGTTGGTCCTGTTCCCTGAATGGAGCCACTTAGAACTCAAATATAGATGGCTGCTGATTGGCTTATACTGGCTCCTTGGCGAGGTCTGGGGGGGCAGGAGGGTGAAGCCTGAGCAAAGGGTCTTCGGTGGTCCTGATCCAATAATAAGATTCTTGATCTGAATTCAGAGCCTCTCATAAAACAAGCTTTTGACAGGAGAGTGTTTGAGGGCACTGAGATAATTAGTGGTGCCCGGGACAACATGGGACAGAGAATGAGGGCATTAATTGTTAATGTGGTTGGCCTCAAAATAAACTGCCCTTTTCATAGTCCCTTGAGTGCATAGATACATACAAGTGTACAAATTTGTGTGTGTTCAAATCCCTCACCCATCCAACACCTGTCCATTCACCTCCAGTTTCCTGCCTTCCTTTACACCCCTGTATTAAACCAGTTGAATGTGCTGATCAGAAAAGAAAATTGGCCATACAGTGATCTTCTTTAACACCACTTTTCCTGTTTTCCTTTTCTTTCCCTGTCACAGTTCAGAGGACTCCAGGCATGAGATTCATGATAGAATAATAGCATCATACAATCAACCCACAATCACAATCCCCCTCTCCATGTGTCCCAGAAAAGGACTACCACCTCCTTCCCAATACCACCTCACACCAATTCCACCTGAAACATTCACATTTTAGAAGATATTTGTGTGTTTGTTTGCCAAAGAAGGACTAAACAAAGCTCTAGTTGGGTAGAAGAAAAAAGCCCCCGAGAAGGTGATTAATATCATTGCTGCTAATTTTCCACAAGCACTTGTGGGCACAGCAGTGAGCCAACTTAGACAGTACTAAAAGTAATCTTGAAATTTTCTGGCATCTCACTCCAGCAATAAAACGCAGATTTATGTGGTGCAACCCATAATAGAAGATAGAATAAAATCATCCGAGATGACTAAATTGCAATGTTTCTGGTCGGGGACTTAATAACTGAACTCTTTATCCCTCCAGGGACAGCTCAGCCATTTGTTTTCATTTCTCTGACATTTTGTCAGAGTCATATAATCAGATGTGCTGCCCTCCTTCGTGGTCAGGGCTGCAGAGATCAGTGTACGTCCCGGTGAGGTCAGGACACTCACTTCTAGGTCCTGCTCTTAGCTCCGGGAGCTGACGCAAGTTGCTTCCATTAAAAATACATGATTATCTTACATTCCACCTTGGAATTTCTTCTAGGCTCCTCCCTCTTTCTCCGGGTTTCTCTGCCCCATTGGTTTTGTACTTAGGCTCCTGGTTTTCAGTTAGCCCATTTTAGGCCTGGAATAGACTACTTCCACAAAGAAACACTTCAAAAAAAAATTTTTTTTTTTTCCCAAATTACCAGAAGGCATGAGCACTCATCAGAGAAAGACACAGAGAGAGAGAGAAGGAGCGAGCACCCCTCCCCCAGTGGGGCACGGTCACACCACAATCTCTTCTCCTCTGTTTCTCAAACCTGTCGGGATTCTGGGGACCAGCAATTGGTGTAATGGCCATGTCGCTGGACTCCCACGTAGTCGACCGCTGTTCACGTCCGGACCCGGTGGCTTAAAACTCACGCCGGGTGCGTGTGCGTGCGTGCCCAAGATCCCGAGAGGAGAATGGAGGAGAAGGGATTGCAGCGTGGCCATCCCACGTAAGGTGTGATTTCTCGCTTTCTGTCTGTCTCTCTCTGTCTGTCTGGCAAGCACACGTGCCCTATAGCAAAAACCTCTCAAAAAAAAAAAAAAAAAAAAAAAAAAAAAAACCTGTCAGGATTCTGGACACATACACACACACACACACACACACACACACACACATCTGGCATGTTTTTTAAGCTGTTGGGGCTAGGATTCAAACTGCAGTCAGTCATGTGGGATCAGGTTTCCTTAACCACTAGGCTACAGGTCTAGACCCCTAAATTGCTTTTAAAACGATGTTTAAAATTTAGTTCATCATTTATTATCATCTAATGTAATATTGGTGTGTGTGTATGTGTGTGTAAGTTTTCTGCAAAATGTAGACTAGTTTTTTTCTCTCTCCTTTTGTTCTGTCTCCTTCCACCTTTTCCTTCCCATGTCTTTTTCCTCTCCCTTTTCCTCTCCTTTCTGATCCCTGACAATGACCTGACCCTGTCTTTAACACCTACATGCATTGCTTACTTGCCCGGTAAGACACAAATGTAAGGAGGACACTCATCGCTGTGCACCCAACATCAGTTACAAAGCTCTGGGCAGGAACAGTTAAGGGTTTAAATCTGTAGCACAGGCATATGTGGAAATGAAATGGTGATGTGGAAAAACACACACGCAGCTGTAGCTGAGGGGTACATTTAGGAGTGAAATATAGGTCATATCTGAAGGAAAATTTGAAAACTTTTGAAGGCATTTCTCTGCAAGAAGATTGCTCTTCTTGTCCTCAAAGCAAAAATAGATTGTAAAACCCCACTAAAATAACAGTGAGAAAAAGCAGTGCTGTTCTGTATCAGGCAACAGCTGACAGCAGTGTGCCTGACTTTCAGCACTGTCAAAGAGCACAATTATAAATATGAACAGGACAGACTTCACCTGTAGACACCAAGCTGATCAAGACTCCTGCGCAAAGCTTAAACATAGTGCAGGTGCATCGAAAAGCCTGAGCATTCTCCAAAGGTCCTTTATCAGTTCTAGTTTCCAAAGGAGGTTGCCAATCCACTACAGACAGGAGATGGGGTGAGATCAGAAATAACCATGAGTACACTAAGAAAGAGAATCTAGAGATAACCCTTATGAAGATTGGGTAAGCATTTCTTTGTGTAAAGAAATGAGAATTGGGACCAGCAGTTGGCGTAATGGCTATGTCACTGGACTCCCATGTAGTCAACCGCGGTGCACATCCCAGACCCGGTGGCTTAAAACTCACGCCGGGCACATGTGCGTGCATGCCCAAGATCCTGAGAGGAGAATGGAAGAGAAGGGATTGTGGCGTGGTCATCCCCCCTGGGGGGTGATTTCTCGCTTTCTGTCTCTCTGTATCTGTCTGTCTGGCGAGCGCACGCGCCCTATATCAAAAACCTCTAAAAAAATAATAAGAATTAACAGCAAATCAAATAGAGCTGTATGTACATTGTAGTTGGTGTTAAGAGTATATGTGTGCGGGACCAGCAGTTAGCGTAATGGCTATGTCACTGGACTCCCATGTAGTCGACCGCAGTTTGAGTCCCGGACCCAGTGGCTTAAACTCACACCAGGCGCGTGTGCGTGTGTGCCCAAGATCCCAAGAGGAGAATGGAGGAGAAGGGATTGTGGAGTGGCCACCCCCCCGGGGGGTGATTTCTCTCTTTCTGTCTGTCTCTCTCTGTCTGTCTGGCGAGCACACGTGCCCTATACCAAAAACTTCTCAAAAAAAAAAAAAAAAAGAGTATGTGCGTGCGTGCACACATACACTGTGTGTATCATGTACCACATAACGGTATTCCAGGCAATGAGAGACTGCCTATATGATAGTAACCCCATATAGGCAATACTACATAGCCTTAAGTTGAGGCTATACCATCCAGGTTTATGGATGCTCTATGATGCAACAAAATCACCTAATGATACATGTTCAGAATGTACCCCTGATGCATAACTGTATTTTTAAATACATATAGTCAGCTCTCCATGGGTTCTGCATCTAAGGATTCATCCAACCACTGATCAAAATGTCAGGTTGTGGGACCAGCAGATGGCATCATGGTTACGTAACTGGACTCCCACAGAGTAAACTGTGTTTTGAGTCCCAGACTTGGCAACTTAAAACTCACTCCAGTTGCATGTGCCTGTGTTCATGCGTGCCCAAAATCCAGGGAGGAGAATGGAAGAGAAGGGATTGGGCATGGGCATCTCCACTCCACCCCTATTTCTCACTTTCTGTTTCTCTGTCTCTATCCCTCTGGAGAGCAAATGTATCCTATAGCAAAAAATTGCTCAAAAAAAAAAAAAAGGTCAGGTTACTGTTGACATGTACTATGTACATAGGCCTACAATGGTTGTGTCTATGTTGAACATTTACAGGGTTTTTTCTTCTCCTTATTCCTAAACAATACAGTATACAACTATTTATATAGCATTTGGTTGTGTTCAGTATTACAAGTATTCTAGATATTAAAGTGTGTAAGACAATGTGCATAGGTTATATGCAAATACTATGCCATTTTATATAAGGGACTTGAGCATCTGAGGACTTCAATATTTGCAGGAGATCCTGGAATCCCTGGTATCCTCCTGGATACCAAGGAATGATTGTATATGAATAGATAGATATATCTAACTTTCACAGGTATTGCTAAGAAGTACATGACAGTATTATCAACTGGACTGGGGAGAAATGTAAACATATTGGAATATTCACTTTGCAAACTAAATGACGTGATTGAATGTATAAAAGAACTTGAAATAAAATAAGATAAAAAAAATAAGTACTTGATAAATTGACATAATCAAGTACACAAAGTTGGTGACATTCTCTGCAGTATAATAAAAGATATACTTGGCTTTTGTCTTAGTCTATTATTACTCTGTTAATAGAAATATCTGAGAATGGGTGAATTTAAGAGAATAATAGAGTTTATTTTGACTGATAATTCTGATGTCTGGGAATCCTAAAGTCATCACAAAATGGCAAAAGGCAGAATTTTTCCCCAAAGGGCACATGTGCTTACAAGAGAGAGGGAAAGTGAGAAATCACCTCCTGGAGTGTGGAGAGGCCTTACCACTATCCCTTCGTCTCCATTCTCCTCTCAGGATTTTGGGCACATATGTGGGCATGATTCTCAAGCCACCAGGTACAGGACTTAGTTGCAGTCAGCCATGTAGGAATCCAGTGCCTTAAACACCATCCCACATGCTGGCCTCAAAAGGCAGAATTTTTGGCAGAGAAGAGTGTGTTTTGTGTCCATGTGGATTTCTCACTCCATTCTATTCTCATTCCCTCTGCTTACAAACTTTTCCAGAATTCAGTCATGGAGTCCCTGCCCTAATGACGTCATCATATCCAAAGGCTAGGACACCATGAAGGAATTAATTTACACTAAACACCTTTACAACCAACACAATTAGTTTCCAACAGGTGAATTTCTAGGGGACATCTAATCACCACTAAGACCAAATTCCAAAACATGAAACTTTGGAGGACAAACCATTATTTATAACAGTCTTGTTCCTGGTTTCTGGAACAGAATTCCTAATACCTTTAGAACTTCCTGAATGATAGAAGTCTATTTTGCTATTCACAATGAGTCCTCTGAACCACACCTGAGTTGATGCCGGTGAGATACCCTTTGGGGATAGAGACCTAGATAGCTTCATGATGATGATAAGTCAGAAGAGAAACCTACCATCTGATTTCATGGTTGGAACTTTCAGCCCATCCTACCAAAGAGGTCCCCAGGAAGGGACAGAGGATGAATACTGGGTTAAATCATTTAATCAATAATTTTATCAATCATACCTACTGTCTTAGTCTGCTTGGGCTGCCGTAACTATATAACTACATATTGAATTTCTTAAGAAAAAAATTATTTCTCACAGTCTGGAAACTAGCAGGGAAGTCCAAGATTGAGGTGCTAGCCAATTCAGTTTCTAGCAAGAACTCTCTTTCTGACTTGCAGAAAACTACCTTCTCGTTATGTTCTCACAAGGCCTTTCCTCAGTGTGTACGGAGAGGGAGATTTCTGCTTGCCTCTTCTTATAAGGCAACTAATCCCTTTATGAGTGCCCACCTTCATGACCTGATTGAACCCTATCTCCCAAAGGTCCCATAGCAAATATAATCACACTGAGAGTTAGGGTTTGAACATATAAATGTTAACGCAGGTGTGAGTATTAGGGTGGGGTGAGAGAACACACGATTTAGTTTGCTACACCTATGTAATAAAACTCCATATAAAAACCCTCAAGCAACAAAGTAGGGAGTTGTGGATCAATAAACAATATGTGCTGAGAAGGAATGTAGTGCTGTGCCACCCCCCAACCCCCAACCTGCCCTCATATCTCGCTGTTCTGTTATTTCTTCTCCTGGCTGCTCATTTGTGTCCCATGCAATGAACTAGTAACCTTAATTACAGTGCTTCCCTGAGCTCTATGAATCATTCTAGCACATTATTGAACCTGAGGGGTCGTCATGGGAACCCATAAATTTGTAATTCACTAGGAAGAAGTACAGGTGGCTTGCAGCTGCTATCTGAAGTGAAGGCAGTCTAGGAAAAAAACTGAACCCTTAACCTGTAGGATCTAATGTTAACTCTAGATAGATAGTGTCAGAATTGAATAGTAGAACAAGAGGATACCAGTTGGTGTGGGAGAATTAGTGTTGAAAAAAACATACTCTCCCATGACCCTATTCCAGTCTCTAATAAACAGAATGATGTTGTTGCCTTTGGATTGTTGCCTAGTATTGTGAGCAAAATTATAAGATGGTATCAAGATTCCTACCCCTGGTCTGCATGCTATATATAATCCTCTTCTCTTAGTGTGATGTGAGCAGGGTCTGTAATGCAAGAGAACTTTCACTCATTCATTCATTCATATAGATTTTCATGTCAGTTAAAATTACATTCATCTCTATAAAACAGAAATAAACAACACATCAGTGACTTTAAAATGATAGAAGTTGGGAGGCCAGACAGTGGTGCAGTGGTCAAACAAAAGGTTCTACAAGGAAATCCCACATAAGGTTTCTGGTTCAAGTCTAGAGACCTCCCTAAATATGATGTTATTCCTGTGATGAGGTTATGTTATGCGGCAAAAGTAAAGGAATTTTGTATATGTAATTAAGATCCTTAATCAACTTTGAGTTAATTAAAATCGACTTTGAGTTAATTAAAAGGGAGTTTACCTTGGGTAGGCTTGACCTAAGAAGGCAAATCTTCTAAAAGAGAGTCTAAAGGCAGAGATAGAGAAAGTCAAAGATTCTCCTCTTGGACTTAAAGACATAGCTGCCATGTTGTGAGAGGGCCTATGTGAGGCCTGGTGGCAAGGAACTGAGTGAATTCTAAGGTGAATTCTGTCAACAATCTGAGGAAACTTGAAAGAGTACCCTAATCTCTACAAGGGAAATCAATCCAACCCAATACTTTGATTATGGCCTCATGAGACCCTAAGTAGAGAAACCAGCTAAGATGTGCTCAGACTCCTGGCCCACAGAAGTTTTGAGATAAGAAATATGTGTCATTTTATCTACTCAGTTTGTGATAATTTTATGTAGCGATAGAAAACAAACACAACCACATACAATATACACTGATCAATTTGTCATTCTCCCACTTCGTACTTAAAATGCTGCTCAAGTCTTTCATGATGTCCTTTTCAACAAGAAGCATAACCAAACTTTCTGACAAGTGCTCAGCAAAATTATTTGCACATAATATATGATTGATAACTTTGTTACTGAGTTGATATTACATTGTCATGGTTCACAAGACAATATTAATTAGCAAAATACTACTATTATTTGCCTCAGCCCTTTAATACATTCTGCTCTTAAAATATGTATTCCTAATTATATTATGACTACATATAGATCATTCCATTATAATTTTATTTTCAAAGCAGGAAATATATTCCATATGTATCTCCTGAAGATCCAAGGTTTGGAATTTTCAGTTTCTCAGTGGTTTTTTGACTCTACCACAAGGTAACAAAACAGCAGCTGTGACTTAGCTAAAATTATTCACTGAAAATGCAATTCTAACATCTCTCTTAAAGACTGAAACCAGGCCCAGCTGCAGTGGCACAGCAATAAGGCAATTCTCTGCAATGCTGGAAGCCACGTGGAAGATTGAGGTTCGGTTCCTAGGTTTTCTTGTACAGGCCAGGCAGAAGCATATGCCCATTCTCCTGGCTGCATGGAAGGCTAGAGAGAGGATCATGATGTCAGACCCTGTTTAGGGTACTTGTCAAGAGATGGAGATAAAAAGAAACTTAAAAAAAAGAAAAGTGAAACCATCAGTTTTTGCATAGACTACCTAATTTAATAGGTAGTTTAATAAGTTCAAGCACAACTGGGGAGAGTAGAATCATACTAGAGAAGTTCTACCATGGTCTAATTTGCCATAATAATCCCTGATCTCTCTCCCACATTCTCCACCACTAACTGGCCTGAGGTCAGCGCATGGAGACCAGCATGTTCTAGCTATTTTTGTGTCCCCTCCCAACATGCACTTTCTACACACCCTCGTATGTTCCCTTTATGTTCCTCATGTGGTACATTGAGACGTGGAGAAGGTTCACACCTCTCAAAAGTCAGCTAAAATCAAATGAGGCAATGAATGTGAAATTGTTTCCAAAGGAGAGAAGACTCCCACAAATGTGACAAATGCTTGCTTTTTAATGATCAACAATTGCACAGGATAAGAGAAGCTCCATTTTAATAGTGTCGTCAGACACCAAATATTTGAATCTCTTTCCAATATCCTTAATTTACCAAATACGTATAAAACACCAAGAAATATGCATAAGGGAGGGACCTTTTAAATGACCTCTTATTGATATCTTCCAGTGACCAGGAATTCAATATATTCTGAGGGACCTCATTCCATTTGGAGTGATTCTACTTATATGTATTAAAAAAAAAAAAAGTCTCCCTTGTAGAGAAAGCCCCAGTATCCTCAGCAGGAGCTAGTTTCTGGGAGTTAAAAGTAAAATATCAAATGGTGCTTCCCCGTTACAAGGTGACACAATTTCGACACCTGAAGTAATAGTGAACAATACAAGGTAGTGTCTTGATGATGTGGATAGTGATCAGAAAAGCTGAAAGAAACAATGCAGTCTTCACAAAGGAAATAGAACACAAAGGGAGCCTTAAATGTCATCCAGAACATGAGAAATGGAAAGGCAATTTAAGAAGGGATAAACAAAAGGAATAAAGGCATGGGATATACTCCTGGGTAAAAGGATATGTGTTTGACAATGGTGGAGGGTCCTAAAAGCGTGACAAAGGAATTTGAAATTAATATGGTGGGAGGCAGGAAGCTTCCAAAGGTCACTGAAGCATTATTAGTTTCATTCTCACATGAGCACTTTTTTTTTTTTGAGAGGTTTTCGCTATAGGGCCAGACAGACAGAGAGAGACAGAGAGACAGAAAGCAAGAAATCACCCCCCAGGGGGGATGGTCACACCGCAATCCCTTCTCCTCCATTCTCCTCTCAGGATCTTGGGCATGCACGCACACGCACCCGGCGTGAGTTTCAAGCCACCGGGTCCGGGACGCGAACCGCGGTCGACTACATGGGAGTCCAGCGACATAGCCATTACACTAACTGCTGGTTCCCCACAAGAGCACTTTTTATCTGAACAGAAAATGAGTGTTCTCCTTCACTGAAAACAGGACAAGAAACCCACAGTACAGGTCCAAAGAAGACTTTAGGCAAAATGCCAATTACAGAGGAGGATTTGACATAAGACCAAAGTCTAGGATTGTTAAGACTACTGTTACTTGTTTTACAAAGTTGTCTGAGGAACTTGCCAGAAGCAAGTGGCCTTATGGTCACCTGTTCTTTTGTATAGTGTGGCTTCAGAAATCTGTGTAAAATTATTTGTTCTCTGTATTTGCCAAGAAGGATGAAGTATTTTTATTAGTTCCCTAGTTCAGCAAACATAATTCCTATAGTATAGCTGTCACAAATAGATGAAATATTTTAATTAATATTTGGGGCTAATAAGTACATTTCTTTATGAGAGTATCTTACAGAAATGTTTCTCAATTGGTGTAGACAATTTTCACATGCCACCAAATTGCCCACTTAGGTGGGATAGATGTTACATCTAAATAATCTAAGTGGAATGAGGATAGTTCTCTTGTACCCAACAATACCAGATGAACAACATTCTATAGAGTGGTATGGTGACCATATTTTATTTATTTGTTTGGTTTGTTTTGCCTGAAGTTGCATATTCTTACAGAGAGAATGTACTCACTATATACAATGCCCCCAATGGGGCATGGTCATGCCCCTTCATTTCCATTCACCATCCTGTCGGGATTTTTGGCATGCACGCAGCATGGTTTTAAGTCACCCGGGGCCATGATTTGAAACACAATTGGCCATGTGAGATCCAGCTCCCTTAACCAGCCCAGTGAGTGACCAGGTTAAAAGCTACTAAATCAGCGAGGCTTCCTCAACCTGGGCCAGCACTCATTCAGATGTATTTCATCTTAATGATACGGGTGTCATAGATGGAGAATGTCTTCTGTCCCCCAAAGAATTCAGAGCACAGACATAATATAACACTGGCTCTGTTTCTCCTCTCTGCCTAAAGTTTGTGATTTTCATTTATCCAGATGGACCTGGACCCCAGGCTGTGATCAGTCTATTGGGAGGTACCCACTACCTTTAGCTAAGCTACTGCCAAGGCTGCAGAGAAAAAGACACATGATTACCCTTCTGACCATTTTCTCAGAGCAAAGAACAAGGCTAGGTGGGTCATCTATAATAATTCTAACTCCTTCCCTCCCAGCGGCAGATGTAAAGGTGACATCCTATCACGGTTATTTTACTTCATTTGAGGCATGAAGAAGCATGCTTTTACTTTTAATAGAAGCAGAAGAGCGAGCAGGCAAGCATAATTTTAGAACAAAGAATGACTTATAACAAATATTTCCAGACATCACACATCCTTTCTTTCTGAAAATTGCATGGCTTTCTTTCTGGAAGAGAATTCTTACTATATATTGCTTAAAAGCAGCAGTGAGTAGCCAATCTGACATTCTGCAGGTTGCCATGAGGAACAGAACACGCATTACATGGTGATGGCATAAGATCTCAGCATGTTTCCAAAGATATCCCTATCCTTGTTCCAATCATCAATTCTATATTTTCTAGATAAGTTTCTTTTTTTCCATAATTCAATTATTCATTGGGAACCTTCTATATTTAGAATATTATGAGGGAAACAAAGAAATTGAACATGGAATCTCTGTCCTCAAATGTTCAAGGAGCATGTCTTAGTATATGTTGTGCAATGATAACAGAATATCACAGACTGGGTAATTGTAAAGAAGAGAAATTCATTTCCTCACATTTCTGGAGACTGAGAAGTCCAAGAGGAAGCATCTGATCTGGGCTTTCTTACTGTATCCTGCATGACAGAAGAATGAAAGAGAGAGAAACCACTTCCCCCAAAGCCCTTTTTACAGTGGTATTAATCCATTCATGAAGAGAGAGTCCTTATGACCTGGACAGCTCACATAAAGATCCCTCTCCCCAATGCATTAAGGATCAAGTTTTCAATACATGAATTTGGAGGACAGAGTCAGACCAAAGCAGGATATGCAGGGGGTGAGGTTGGAGGTAAGTGTAAATGAGCAAATGTGGGAAAGTTGTCTCAGTGCAGAAATCAAGAGATTGGAGAGGCTGCTGCCTACATCTCCCTCAGTGGTCTGTGATTTTTCAGCAAAAGGAGGGGTTAGTTCTGGGTTAGAGCAACAGAGCAGGAATATCACTCAAAGCGAGAAGTAGTATTCTCAACTTGCTCTGAACCAACTGCTGTCTCAAGGAATCTCATAACCACCTAACACAGCAGGAACTCATGCTCTCCAGTTTATATGCTAGGACACAGAGGCTTAGGGAGATCTAGAACTTGTCTGAGGTCATACAGGTATAAAGTGGAGAACCAGAATTCAAATCACACCTTACATCTTTGATCTCAAGGTACCACGAATTAGGATGTGAACATTTCCTAATGTGGCACTATCCAACAGAGATATAACATGATCCACATACTAATATTAAGCGCTCTAATCACTATATTAAGAAGTTTTTAAAAAATGTAAAATTTATTTTAATAATGTTTTATTTAACCTGGTATATCCAAAATGTTTTCATTTCTACATGTAATGAACACTTTTTTAAAACTCAGTGAGTTTGTTTTTGTTTTGTTTTGTTTTTGCTATAGGGCACTCACCAGAGACAGACAGAGGAAAAGAGGGAAAGAGAGAAAGCACGCCCTAGGGAAGATGGTCACACTGCAATAACTTCTCCTCCATTCTCCTCTTGGGATTTTGGGCACACACACACACACAAGCACCCAGCATGTTTTTCAAGCTACTGGGTCTGAGATTCACATAGTTTATTCAGCCATGCCACTTTAACCATCATGCCACCAGCTGAGCCCATGGTGAGATATTTTATACTCACTTTTCTTTCTTTCTTTCTTTCTTTCTTTCTTTCTTTCTTTCTTTCTTTCTTTCTTTCTTTCTGAGAGAGAGATTTTTGCTGTAGGGCATGTACGCTTGTTGAAGAGGCAGAGAGAGACATAGAGACCGAAATTGAGAAAGCACCTCTCCCCGACCCGCCCCCCGCCCCGGGGAGATGACCATGTCACAATCTCTTCTCCTCCAGTCTCCTCTCAAGATTTTCAGCACACATGTCTGGCATGAGTTTTAAGCTGCCAGGTTCAAGACTCCAACAGTAGTCTATTACGTGGGAGGGTCCAGCGATGTAACCATTACGCCATTGGCTGGTCCCATTTTATATTCATTTTCCTATAGTCTTCCAGATCAGGTATTTAATACATCTCAGTGTGGACTAGTCACATACCAAGTGCTCAGTAGCCACATGTGGCCAGTGAACAGCACAACTCTGGGTTGTATGTACTATGAGAGAAGTGACAGAGCAATGAAACTGAGAATGAGGGAAACAGAAGTGTGAGACAGAGAGGATAAATTTAACCAGAATGGGAAGAATAACACATATTTAGGGTTTATTCTGTGTGCTTATTTTCATCCTTATTTCAATTGATGATAAATTCTATCTACAGAACATAATTGCAGTCAATCCATGTCCTGGAAGGCACCAAGTGCTGTTAGGGATCATAGCTGTCAGGTGTCTATTTCTTCATTTTAACATGATTCCACTTGGCAACATCTGGTCTATGAATTCCTCATCTGCCTTGGCTAAAGATTTGAGATAACTATGGTTAACTAGCTGATAGAATAAATGCTTCCTGCATTTCCTTCCAATTTTTCGGGTGAAAAATATGAATTAAATTAAAAGTGTTTCTTTCTTTTCAGTCTTATGCAGGGTTTCAAGGTCCACATCTAAGTGGAAAGTTTTCTTTCTTGCCGGTAATTGTCTCCATTCGTTGGCTAAGATCATGCACTACTTCCATAAAGATGAAGTGGAATGTTAGACAAACTTTCTGATGAATTTTCATTTTTGTGTCATTACAACTAGTTATATCTTCAAGAGCAAGAAATAAATCTCACAGTCTATGACCGAAAAGGTTCAGTGACTAATGCCTGTAAAGTTTTGAGCTTAGAGCTCAACTGAAATATCCTCTCTCCCTGCTTGGGTGCTGCTCCCAAGAGTTTAACCTTCACCTAAGTGATCACCTATAAGTGGTGCTGTCAAGGAAACATTCTGAAACCATACAAGGGTTCGGTTGAGGTTTTCCATTCCAAGTTCTCACTTAGACTGAAGTTCTTCAGCCTGTTCTCAAACTCATCCAAAGATCTTTCACTCACACTAAAATACAAATAATTCTACTACGATGCCCTGTTCTCAAACTGGACTAAGTAGCAGATCCCCCTGAAAATCGTGTTATTCTTGGAATATCATTTAAAATTACCATACAAAATTAAAATAATTGATAACAATTTTATATTAGGTCAAATACTGTCTTAAATTCTAATATACAAGCAATAGCATGCACCAAAAGAATAAAAAGAGTTGAATGGAGAAACTTTTATAACTGATAATATTGACTCTTTTGACTTAACATTGCTATGAGAGTAGATGAAAATGGCCATATCCAGGTGAGAAGCTGAACCTTCTAAGAAGGTGTTTTTTTCCTTGGAACTTTAATTTAAAAAAGAATAGATTATAGACTCAGCTCTTTTTCATGAGCTTTACTTTTTTTTTTCTTTCAGTTTTTTTCCTATATGCCACATGCACTTGCTAGAGAGAGACAGAGTGTAAGAGAGAGAGGGAAAGTGAGAAATTAATCCCCAGGAGTGAAGGTTCACTACAATTCCTTCTCTCCCATTCTCCTCTTGGAATTTTGGCCATGTACACACATGTGCCTGGTGTATTTTTCAAGCCACCGGGTCTGAGACCCAAACCATGAATTCAGCCTTATGGGATCTATCTCCTAACCACCATGCCACGAGTTGGCTTCATGAGCTTTATATTTTAATAGGATCTAAGATTCTATGTTCAGCAATAGAGAAGTGATGTCAAGTCTCAACCCTTAGTAGAAGAGGACTGTTACTTGACTTATGGTCTGTGAACAAGAGGTTTGTCAGTTGGCAGTGACTGCCATAATTCCTGAGAACACAGATCATCTTATCCAGATTGTCATGTCAACAAGTATGGAACCTGGCTGGAATCAGAGGAGGGAAGTGGGCGATCAATGTACCAGTATAGTAGAGAACTGGAAACCTATGGCCCTATGTCTTTAAAAAGTCCTTACTGGGCCAGCCAGTGATGTGGTGGTGAAGGTGGCTGATTGCATAGTTTGACTCCCAGGCCCAGAAGCTTAAAATCACCGAAGGTGCATATATATGTGTGTCTAAAATGCCAAAAGGAGAAAGAAATGAAGGAAAAGGGATTGTGGCATGAACACAGCCCATGGTGGTGGGGGGAGTGTTCTCTCTGTCTCTCTCTCTGTCTCTGTCTCTTTCTCTCTCTGGTGAGCACAAGTACCCTCTAGCAAAACTTAAAACAATAAAACATAAAAATAAAAAATAAAAAATTTAAAGTCCTAGTGATGCCATTCTTCATTCCCAAGGCACCTCTCATATAGTCAAGGCTTGTCTTTGCCAGATACTTTGTATTAAGGTCTTGCCGATGGCAAAAGTAGCAAAAGCCAGAGTTGCAATGATTCAAAGGTGGTTGACCACAACCATTTTTTTTTAAAATGTCTTATTATAGGACAAGTTCAAATATGCACCAAAGAGAGTATTAGCTTGAACTTCCTCATGCACCACCCAACTTCAGTAATTATAAACATGTGGGCTGGCTTGTCAGTCTACCCCCAAATCACCTCCTCCATACATATACTGATTTCTTTTTAAATCCTAGTCTTTATATTATTCCACATATAAATATTCCATTATGTACCTACAAAAAAGTTAGTGTGGCTACTTCACTGTACATTTACAATACTTAAAAAGATAGATTTAATGTTCTGTGAATTTTATCTCAATAAAAATGTATGCAAAAATATAAGGCTTTTAAAAATATAACCAAGGGCCAGAGAATGGCAAATTGGTAAAAATGTGGCACTCTGCAAGGCTGACCCACATGACAACATTCTGGGTTTGCACTAGAGTTTTCCTTGAGCACTCTAGACTTACATATACCCGTAATCTAGGGCTGACAGAGGCTGTGGGTGAGTGGCAGCATTAAGACACTGTCAAATGACAAGAAAGGAAAACTACAGACCAATATCTTTAATGAATATAGATGCAAACATTCTCAACAAGATACTAGCAAATTGTATACAACAACAAATAAGAAAGATTATCCATCAAGACCAGATAGGCTTTATTCCAGGGATGCAAGGGTGGTTCAACATATGTAAAACCATAAGCATAACACACCATATTAACAGAAAGAAAGATTAAAAACCATACAATTATTTTAATCAATGCAGAAAAGTATTTGACAAAATACAACATCCCATCATGATTAAGACTGTCAGCAAAATCGGCATAGAAGGATAACAGAAAGCCAGCTATGAAAATCCTGTAGATAACATTATACTGAATGGGGAAAAGGTGAAAATTTTACACCAAAAACTGGTACAAGACAAGGCTGTCCACTTTCTTCACTCCTTTTCAATATAATGCTGGCAGTCTTAGCCAACACGATCAGACAAGAGAATAAAATAAAAGGCATTTAAATATGTAAAGAAGAGTTGAAATTTTCTCCATTTGCAAATGACATGATTATATATGTAGAAGACCCAAAGATATCTATGAAAAAATTTCTGGAGGTAATAAATAAATACAGCAAAGTGGCAGGATACAAAATCGACTTACAAAAATCTATAGCCTTTCTATAGATTGTTTCAAACAACAAGAAGAAGAGGCAGAACTGAAGAAAGAAACCTCATTTACCATATCCATAAAAAGTATAATATATCTAGGAATAAATCTAATGAAGGAAGTCAAAGACCTCTACAAGAAAAATTATGAAAATCTTAAAAAAGAAATTGAAAATGACACAAAAAAGTGGAAGGACATCCCTTGTTCCTGGATTAGGAGAATGAATATAATCAAAGTGACAATTCTACCCAAATTAATCTACATATTTAATGCAATCTCTATCAAATTATAAGAGGCAGTCCTCACAGATCTAGAAAAGACAATCATAGAATTTGTCTAGAATCATAAAAGACACTGTATTGCCAAAGCAATCCTGCACAAGAAGAGTGGGTAGCATCTCACTCTCTGACTCCAAAATATGTTACAAAACTATGATAATCAAAACAGCATGGTACTGGCACAAAAACAGACAGGTGGACCAATAGAACAGAATAGAGACCCCAGAAATAAACCACAAAACATAAAGCCAATTAATTTTTTTTCTTTTATTAGGAGAAGTTTTTGCTATAGGGCACGTACACTCACCAGAAAGAGAGAGACAGAGAGACAGAGAGTGAGAAGTCATTCTCCGGGGGGATGGCCATGCCGCAATCCCCTCTCCTCCATTCTCCTCTTGGGATCTTGGGCACACACGCACACGTGTCCAGCGTGAGTTTAAGCCACCGGGTCCGGGTTCAAACCGTGGTCGACTACATGAGAGTCCAGAGACATAGCCATTATACTAACTGCTGGTCCCAAGCCAATTGATTTTTGACAAAGGTTACCAATCTACTGGGTAAAGGAAAACTTCTTTAGCAAATGGTGCTGGAAAAAACTGGGTATCCACCTGCAGATGGATGAATCTGAACCCCTATCTCTCATCATTAACAAAAATCAAATCAAAGTGGATCAAAGCTCTAAACGTAAGACCTCAAACTATAAAACTAGAGGTAGAAAACACTGGGGAAACTCTTGGAGAAACCGGGTAGGCAAAGACTTCTTAAATAAGACCTCCAGAGCACAGGGAATAATCCCCAAAATAGACAAGTGGGATTACATCAAATTCTGAAGTTTCTGCACAGGAAAAGACACAGTAATGAGTGTGAATCGACACCCCTCAGAATGGGAGAATATTTTTCTGAACTTTTCCTCAGATAAGGGACTGATAACCAGAATGCACAGAGACCTCAAGTGGCTTATCTGAAAAGAAAAATGATTAACCCAATTAAAAGATGGGAAAATAAGCTAAACAAACAACTCTAAGGAAGATATATGAACAGCCAAAAAAGCATATGAAAAAATTCTCAACATCTCTCATCATAAGGGAGATGTAGATCAAAACCACAATGAGATACAACCTACCCCCAGTCAGAATGGCAAAGATTTTAAAAAATAAAAATGATAAGTACTGGTGGAGATGGGGAAATCTGTTACTCTCCTGGTATGAATGTAAATTGGTCCAGCCACTGTAGAGGTTTCCCAAAACCTACAAATAGAACTTCCATATGATGCAACAATTCCACTCCTGGATATCTACCCAAAGGATAGGAGAACACTCCATCAGGAAAGTGCTTGCTCTTTTATGTTTATTCCAGCATTATTCACAATTTTAAGCCATGGAACCAACCCATATGTCCATGAACAGATGAATGGGTTGAAAGAGGGTGGCAAATATACTCTATGGAATGCTATGCAGCCATAAAAAAAAAAAACTAAAAAAAAAAATTAAATTAAAAAAAACAAGATCCTGACATTTCATAGAAAGTGGACGAATATGGACTGAAGCAAACCAGGCTATGAAAGAGAGACCTTGTATGTCTCCACCTAACATATATTCCATCTATGGTGGAAACTGAAAGATTAGAGAACATAGAAGCATTGAAAATGGTTAAGGATACTGGAGACAATGTGGTAAGAGGGTGTGAGAAGGAGGAGATTGTAAGGAAAGAGATTAAAGAGAATATAGAGAGACAAAACATTTATGGGATGCAGAAATGGATTATTATCTGTTGATAATGTGTTTTGTATCCTCAGCTGGACTGGTATGTAGTGTATTCTTGTTGTAAATCCACTTTACAAGTTAAGTGATGTATAGTAATTAAATGTATAAAATAAATCAAAATAAAATAATAATAAAAAGAACCTGTCAAGGGACCAGAAGGTGATGTAGCGGTTTGGGCACTAGACTCCCACATGGTCAATTGCAGTTCAAGTCCCAGACCTGGTGGCTTAAAAATCATACCAGGCACATACGCATGCATGCCCACAATCCCAGGAGGAGAATGGAGTAGAAGGTACTGTGGTGTAGCCATCCCCACAAGGGGTGATTTCTCACTTTCTCTCTCACTGTCTCTCTGTCTCTCTCCTCTTTGGTGAATGCACATGCCCTAAAGCAAAAACCTAAGAAAGAAAGAAAGAGAGAAAGAGAAAGAAAGAAAGAAAGAAAGAAAGAAAGAAAGAAAGAAAGAAAGAAAGAAAGAAAGAACGAACGAACCTGTTGAGGGTACTCTCTCCGTCTTTCTCTCTGTCTCATGCACTCATTAAAGAAAAAATAAAATAAACTTTTAAAAATAAATAGAAATATAATAATTATTACCATATTTGAAAAAATTAACAATAATTTCTTAATATGAAAACATATTCAATTAGTGTTTGAGTGTCTCCTGTTGTTTTTATGTCCTTGGTATGTTTAAAGTAGAATGTAAAAAAAAGCTGATATGTTATATTTTGTTTCTGTACCTTGATATTTCCTGTGAACTGGAAGTTTCAATTTTATTTAGGTTCAAGTTTTTTGGCAAGACTCTGTAGGTGGTGCTGTGTACTTCCTATTGCATCCCATCAGGAGGTACATAATACCTGATGTTAATATCGATTGAGTTCAGGTGTCGCCAGCCTGATCATCCATTATAAACTTTCCTATCAGCTTTTCAACTAATGGTCTTAATAGGCATTGATGTTAATTGCTTAGATCAATTGTCTCATTAAGTTCTGAAATGTTGATATTTTAAATCTATCATTCTCTCTTCTTTTACTAACTTGAATTCTATAAAGAAAAAACTTTTTTCATTAAATAATTGGTTGCTCTAAGATACAGGTCATACAGGAAAAACAAGTTAAAGACTGAATTATTTGCTCTATTTACTTACTTTCCAATCCTGATTGTCTCAATGGTTTCCTTCCTGGTGTGACAAGATTTTCCAGGTTCACCTTGTACCTTTACTTTCCAAACATAAAATTCACTATTTTACCATATATCCTGGCTCAATTTCCTGGAAATTGGTATTTACAGACCACGATCTGTATGCTCATTATTAACAGCCTGTCCTAGCCCCATTTTAGTAGAACTGCATCCTTAATGACATGGGTTAGCCAGTGAGGCAACCAACCTCAGACGCCCTACCTCTGGGTCACCAGATCTGTGAGATGAGACGTGTCCTGGTTTTAGTTCCATTTGAGATTATACTTTCTGCTCCTTGATACTGAGCCCTTAAAAGATACACATTTTTTTTCATTACCTTTCTGCCATAGGGCACATGTGCTCACTAGAGAGAGACAAAGAAAGACAAAGAGAGGGAGTGTGAAAAATCACTTGCCTGGGGGCATGACCACAACGCAATCCCTTCTCCTCCATTCTCTCTTGGGATTCTAGGCACGCATGCACACTCACCATGATTTTCAAGCTGTCAGGTCTGAACTCAAACCACAGTTAGCCATGTGAGAGTCCAGCGTGTTGACCACCATACCACCTGCTGGTCCCACAGGATACACATTTTTTAACTTAGAAAATAATTATTACGCGTCACCTTTTATAATTCCAGTGGGTCTATACTTCAGCTTGTTTCTCTCTGGACCTCATTTTTCTTATCTATTAAATGAAGACAGATAACAATACCTACCTCACAGCTCATAAAGTTTTTGTGATGATTAAATGTGTTAATAAATGCAAAGGACTTTGAGTACAGAGTACATAGTAAGTACTCAACAAATGTTAGCAGCTGTTGCGGCTGCTGCTGTTTTATCAGACATCTTTGATCTAAAACAGTTGTTTGGACATGCTGCCACAGTGAGATAAGAGAACCTCCAGTACATGCTATTGTGAGGACTGAAGGATACATATGACCCAAAACAGCAGCTGGCATGTAGCGCCAAGTAAAGACAGGCTTCTAATGCTGGGAGGATTGGTAATAGTGTATGTAAAGTACCTGTGCATTGTAGAAGATCAATATGTGAGATCCTATCTTTTCACTTCTCAGAGAGGTTATGGATGATGTTAGAGACTAAGAAGGATTCGGGCAGCTGGTGTTTGAGAAAATCCTGGCAAGAGGCCCTGTAGTGATTCCCATAGAAGACATCATGTTATTGCTGTGGCTTTTATTGGTATTATTAGTAGAAGTGGCAGTAATGTGGTGTGATGGCTAAGTGGCTGCCTATGCCAGGTACTGTGTTCAGAGTCTATGGGTAACTAGAGATCAGCATGCTCAGAAAAGAAGGCCCGTGGTCTCATTGCTCTCTCCCTGTCCCTATTTGCCCCACCTCTCTTGCCAATGGGGAAAGCCAGCCTCCCGGAGAGTTTTTCCCAAAGTCAGCTTTCATTCAAACCATTGCCATCCTCCCACCATGAGAGTCAGCAGGAGGTCTACAGCATGTAGGCCCCTGAGCAGGATGACTTTCCCAAGCTACAAGGGTACTAATGAAATAGAACCAACCTTCTCAGCTCCTTTTTCACTTTTACTTAGACTCAAATCAACCAACAAGCCCTACCAGCTGTCGCCAGAGTTTAGAACAGACACAAAAGTGAGAAAACCAGAAAATATAGTTAAGCCCTGAGCCGTAACATCAACGACAGGGTCAAGGTGACTGAAGGTCCCGTGGGAGCAGCACAAGATGACAGGGAACCAGAGTCAGGGAAAGATGTTTCCTGTCCTTTCCCTGGAAGGGCTGAGAGAGTGTTTATGGTATTTCCACGGAGATTTACAAGTTTAAAACTTCTAGGAACAAGCGGCAGCAGCTTCAGGTGTGCATGGGTGAGGGGCTGAGTAGCAGGGCAGATCAGCTGGGACCAACCTCAGGCCACTTTGATGAGGCAGACAGTCCTGGCCTGAACCCACAGTGCAAGTGTCAAGACATCTGGTTGGTGCAGTCCACAGAGGTACAGCTGGTATTGGCCAGGAGAAGCCTTTGAGCATGAAACTTGGATGATATAGCCTTTGATAATAGAAAAGAAAACATCAAGAACTTAAGTCAAATGAAACACTGAAAGTCAGAGAAAAACCCCTGAGCTACCTGCCCAGAATCCTAGAGACTCATGCCTTGCAAACATTTCTTGAAGATCCTGTAGAGGTAGTTTGCTTTAGGAGTTTCTTAGTCATTCTACCAAATATATGCACAGGAGGAAGAGGAGAAGAAAGCCTGATGCCAGGATACTGGCTACTCAGAGGCCTGACCATCATACTTTTATAGAAACCTCTTAAGAAGGAAACTAATTAAATGCACCTGCACTAAAATGATTACATGGCTATTATCTGCCCACTCAGAGAAAGTGAGAACCACAAAGTCCTAAACACAGCAAGCAGCAGGCTTAATTGTCTTCCATAAGGAATGGCTTTTGTTTAGCTCAGTGCTCCATCAAAAACACTAAGTGTTAATGTACCCAGTATAATCTATCTGGCCAGCTAACTAGTTTAATCCATCACACACCATGTGGAAGAATAAAAGCAGGTTGGTAGTGACAAGTTAATAGTAGAGGCAGGAAATAAAATGGAGAAACACACTTTGATTGATGGTGCAGAACTATTAGGTGCTACTACAGATGGACTCTGTCTGGTTTTATATAGTGGCCGATCAAAGCAAAATAAATCTAGTAATTTAAAACTTTAAACATGTCCCCTCAATTAAAATTTTAAAAGGCTAGTGGATGTATTGCATTCTAATTAAATAATAAAAGTTCAATTACAGCCAACTCTCAAATATCTGCAAGTGGATACACCATAACAAATCTTAATTTCTGTTCCTTGTTGCCCTGATCACCTGCTTTGCCTGCCCAACTCCTAATGTTACCAAAATCTCTACTTTGCCTCTACACATTCATAAACCAAGTGCAGCTGGTTAAAGAGGGCACTTATGGGGTAGGAGGATTTAAAATTGAACATGTGATTATTTCTGTTACCTGCCAAGACGATGGGAAAATGAGAAGCACCAATGTTAAAAGATCTAGAAAGATCTACATATATCAATGTCTTGCTACAGTCTAAAAATAATGCCATCCATCACTAAGACTATATGGAAGAATTTGGCTCTCCAGGACTACTTGCTCTCCATTATAGCATGGCTTTTTAGGCTCAGTTGAACCTAAAAGCTGGTACTTCTTTAGTCTGTTTAGCAGCTACAGAGCACAAACTGTCAGCCTTTAAGTCTTCACACGTTTCAATGTCAGGGGTCTTCAAAAAGTTCATGAAAATCCATGTGATGAAAAAGCTATGCATGGATTTCAAAACATTTTTGCCCCCAAATAAATTCATATTTCATTTTTTCCACAAACTTTTTGAAGTCACCTTGTACATGGCTGTCGAGGAAATTATTCTAGCAATAGATTCTCTCCCTCTGCCTCTCTCACACAAACACACTCACTGAAATGATGTACATACAAGATAAATCACTGTGCAACACATTGCAACAACAAAATACTAAACTAAATACTAAACTAAAATGTCCATAAAGAGAAGACTGATTAAATAAAGTATGGTACATCCTGCAATGGGATTATGGCAGGTATAAAAAAAGAAAAACAAATATTGTGTCATCGGAAAAGTCGTGACACATTTTTGCATAGAAAAACGTGTCACGACTTTCCTGATGACCCAATAACAAAGATCTCTCTATACTAATATGAAATGATTTATAAATCACATTGTCAAGTTGGAAAAAATATAAAATAAGATGTAGAAGAGTTTAATTGCTATAATACCAGTTGTATAAAAAGCACAACTACACACACACGTGCACACACATATTTTCTTATATATTCATGAAATATCTCTCAAGAAGAATGTAAATGCCTCATAACCTTGGTTGCCTCTAAGGCAGGAAACTGAATGGATGGGACAGGAATGAAGACACTAATTATTATAATACACTTCTTAATCTTCTGAATTTGGAACACATGAATATATTACCTATGGACATGCAAATAAATTGACTAGTTAACCCCTTTAATATCTGCTCCTAGCTGTCCCATCCCTTGTTTCCCACCAATTTAATCACTCTGGTTTCTGTGTGTTTATACGGATTCTATAATCTTCAAGTTGTTTCTCTGTAAGCTGTTTCTGTCTTGTCTGCTTCAGAAATTACTTCTCGTTAAAGAAATATCTCCATCAACCTTCTTCTGTGCCTTTTAGCGCCTAACACCACATTTCACATCAAATCTTGTAGCAATGTCTATAATTATTTTCACCTGAAAGTGCAGCTATGTATCAGTTCCCAGTAGAGCCTTGGTTTAGCAGTGACTTTATGTCACTGACCTTTGTGAGTAAAACTCATGTACTCACTATAAAACAGTCACTTTCTTCCCCTGCACATTACTTCAGATCCTCTTATTAACCCTTCAGAACTGCATATTGTTGGTTTCCCACAGGATGCTCACTCCCAGCCCAAAGTCCCTGGGCCATAGAGAAGGTATCTTGACCAACTCCAGGCAAGAAGAAAACTGAAATGTTGGATTAATCCTTTTCTGCTGTTGCTTCTCACAGACATAGGATATTATAGGTGAGGACTGGTCCTGCCACTTCTGTCAGAGTTTCGTGTGCCCTGAAGATGCTCAGTCTGGTACTAAAGTTCCTGCACTACATTCATTTCTTCACTCTTTGTTCTCTAGCTTAGGACACATAGTAGAGGTCTCTGGGGTCTACCACATACTGCACTCATCTGATCACTGAGTCAGACTTCCTTTAGAGGAGTTACTTTTATATCTCTAGGAATCTTCTGCCAGTCAATCTACCCAACAGATTTCCTTAGCATGAGTCTCAGGAAACAGGAATAGAGGTCCCAGCTCCTCCCCCCATTCTAAAGGCTCTGGACTCATGCAAACTCTTCACAATTATCAGCTCTGCATACATGACAGCTCTAATGAAGCTACAAAGAGTTTTTAAGCTCTTCTTGGGGAAGAAGTTTTTACTCATTTTCAGTTTGCATAACGAAAAGAGCACATGCAAATGACTCATCCTTGAACAAAGAAAGTCAAATCCAACATGATTTGGTATCTCTAGCACTGGAGATGTAGCAAAGGCTGGCATAAGCAATACCTGTCACTGAAACTAATTCCATACACCCACTAATTTCTGCTTAAATGGATATCCTTTTTAAAAAGCAATTGTATTTAGAACACCTAATTACATTACAGCATATAATGAGAAAACAAATTTTATTATAGAAGATTATTGATAGTGTTGAGTTTCTATTTCACAGTTAGAAGGAATATGAAGAATCTGGCGGTCTACTAGAATTATCAGGGCACTTTGAATCACTGAATAGTCAAGATGGTAAAGTAGAAGAGGTATGGATTTGGGCATCAGACAGACCTATGCTTGAAAACAGTCTTTCCAACTTAATAGTTACA
This sequence comes from Tupaia tana, assembly GCA_026018925.1. NCBI lineage: Eukaryota > Metazoa > Chordata > Mammalia > Scandentia > Tupaiidae > Tupaia > Tupaia tana. The sequence continues at coordinate 40,695,403 of JAKSZU010000013.1, read as the reverse complement.
AACTTGGTGATTTAATCCACATGAGCTCCAGAAATTAAAAATTGTCCTGAGGGGGACCAGCAGTTATTGTAATGGCTATGTCTCTGGACTCCCACGTAGTCGACCGCGGTTTGCGTCCCGGACCCGGTGGCTTAAAACTCACGCCAGGCACGTGTGCGTGCGTGCCCAAGATCCCGAGAGGAGAATGGAGGAGAAGGGATTGCGGCGTGACCATCCTCCCTGGGGGGTGATTTCTCACTTTCTGTCTCTATGTCTCTCTCTGTCTGTCTGGCGAGCGCACGCGCCCTATAGCGAAAAATCTCTCTCAAAAAAAAAAAAAAGAGAGAGTGAGACAAAGACGAGCATTATAGAATGGTAAAATGGATAGTTTATCAAGAAGATATAATGCTTATTAATGTCTATACACCCAATTCAGGAGCTCCCAAATATGTTAAAGAAAGGCTGCTATATCTAAAAGGAGAGATAGACTGCAACACTCTAATTATTGGGGACCTCAATACCCCATTATCTACCTTAGATCAACAAGACAAAAAAATAAGTAAAGAGATTCAGGACTTAAATAATACCTGAAATCAGATGGACTTGACAGACATCTATAGAACTTTCCACCCAAAACAACAAAATGCACATTTTTCTCACCCCTGCATGGAACTTTCTCAAAGATTAACCACATGACAAGGCACAAAACAAGGCTTTACAGATTTAAAGGCATAGAAACTATATCCAGCGCCTTCTCCAATCATGATGGAATTAAACTTGTTATCAATTTCAGGAAAAAAAAGGCACAAAAATACAGAAATACATGGAAACTAAATAACCTACTCCTTAATGACCTCACAACTACCAACAAGACTAAGACTAAAATTTTAAAAAATCATGGAAATAAATGAGAAAGAGTACATGAGTTTTCCTACTCTACGAGACACCACAAAAGCATTCATAAGAAGGAAGTTCATAGCAATTAATAAGCATAGGAAAAAGATGGGAAGGTGGCAAATGGACAACCTAACATCATGCCTTAGAGAACTGGAAAAACAACAACAACAACAAAATCCAAAAACTCCCAGGAGAAAAGAAATAACAAAGATTTGAGCAGAAATAAAAGAAATAGAAAATAAGTGAACTATACAGAAAATAAATTAAAGCAAAAGCTAGTTGTTTGAAAAGACAAACAAAATGGACACACCATTAACTACACTAATTAATAAGAAGAGAGAAAGGAGCCAGGTAAATCAAATTTGCAACAAAGCAGGAAATATTACAATGGATATAATAGAAATATAAAACATCCCCATTAGAGGATACTATGAGTATCTATATGCCAACAAATAAGAAAACCTGGAGATGGACAGATTCCTGGACACATATAATCTACCAAGATTAACTCAGGAGGACATAGAAAATCTGAATAGACCCATAACAAGCAATGAGATTAAAGTAATAAATAACTTCCCAAGAAAGAAAAGCCCAGGTTCTGATAGCTTCACTTCTAAATTCTACAAACCTTTAAAGACAAGGTAAACCTCATTCTTCTCAAATTATTCATAAAGATTCAAAAGGAAGGAACTCTCCCAAACTCATTTTATGAAGCCTCCATTACCCCCATTCCCAAAACAGATAAGGATACAATAAGAAAGGCAAATTACAGACTTATATCTCTTATGAATATAGATGCAAAAATTCTCAACCAGATACTAGCAAATTGTATACAACATATAAAAAAAGATTATTCATCATGACTAAGTAGGCATTATTCCAAGATACAAGGGTGGTTCAACATATGTAAAACCATAAGTTTAATACACCATATTAACAGAAAGAAAGATAAAAATCATATGATTATTTCAATCAATGCAGAAAAGTATTTGACAAAATAAAGCATCCTTTCATGATTAAGACTTTCAGCAAGATCAGAATAGAAGAATCATTTCTCAGCCTAATAAAAGCAAGCTTTGAAAAACCTGTAGCTAAAATTTCATAATTTTTTGAATGGGGAAAAGCTAAAAACTTTTCACTGAAAACTGGTACAAGACAAGGCTGCCCACTTCTTTTCAATATAGTGCTAAAAGTCCCAGCCAACACAATCAGACAAGAGAATGAAATAAAAGGTGTTGAAATATAGAAAGAAGAGTTGAAATTATCTCCAGTTGCAGATGACATGATTGTATATGTAGAAGACCCAAAGATATTCATGAAAAAATTTCTGGAAGTAATAAATGAAAACAGCAAAGTGGCAGGATACAAAATCAACTTACAAAAATCTACAGCATTTCCAAAGATGTTTCAAATAAGAAGAGGCAGAACTGAAGAAAGAAACCTCATTTACCATAGCCATAAAAAGTATAAGATACCTAGGAATAAATCTAATGAAAGAAGTCAAAGACCAGTACAAAGTAAATTATGAAAATCTTAACAAGGAAATTGAAAATGACACAAAAAAAGTGGAAGGACATCCCTTGTTCCTAAATTCGGAGAATTAATATAATCAAAGTGGCAATTCTACTCAAATTAATCTACATATTTAATGCAATCTCTATCAAATCACAAGAGACATTCTTCACAGATCTAGAAAAGACAATCAGAATTTGTCTGGAATCATAAAAGATACCTTATTGCCAAATCAATCCTGTGCAAGAAGAGTAGAGTGGGTGACATCTCACTCTCTGACCCCAAAATAAATTACAAAGCTGTGATAATCAAAACAGCATAGTACTGGCATAGACAGGTGGACCAATAGAACAGAATAGAGACTCCCAGAAATAAACCCCAAAACATACAGCCAGTTGATTTTTGACAAAGGGTATCAATCAATCCACTGGGTAATGGAAAACTTCTTTAGCAAAAGGTGCTCGAAAAATTGGGTATCCACCTGCAGAAGAATCTGAACCCCTATCTCTCACCATTAACAAAAATCAACTCAACGTGGATCAAAGCTCTAAATATAAGACCTCAAACTATAAAACTAGAGGTGGGAAACACTGGGGAAACTCTGGAAGACATTGGGGTAGGCAAAGATTTATTTTTTTCTTTTTTTTCATTTTTTCTTTTTGGAGAGGTTTTCACTATAGGGTGTGTGCGCTCACCAGAAAGACAGAGAAAGACAGAGAGACAGAAAGCAAGAAATCACCCCCGAGGTGGGATGGCCAAGCCTCAATCCCTTCTCCTCCGTTCTCTTGGGATCTAGGGCAGGCACGCACATGCGCCCGGCGTGAGTTTAAACCACTGGGTCCGGGACTTGAACTCCGGTCGACTACATGGGAATCCAGCGACATAGCCATTATGCTAACTGCTGGTCAGGCAAAGCCTTCTTCAATAAGGCCCCCAAAGCACAGGGAATAATCCCCAAAATAGACAAGTGGGATTACATCAAATTCTGAAGTTTCTGCACAGCAAGAGACACAGTAATTAGTGTGAATCAACAACCCTCAGAATGGGAGAATATTTTTCTGAACTATTCCTCAGATAAGGGACTGATAACCAGAATGCACAGAGAACTCAAGTGGCTTACCTGAAAAAAGTGTTTATTTTGGAGCCTTTGGAGAGATTGAAAATATTGAACTTCCCATGGATACAAAAACAAATGAAGGAAGAGGATTTTATTTTATCACATATATAAGTGAAGAACCAGTATAGAAATTATTAAAAAGCAAATACCATCAAATTGGTTCTGGGAAGTGTGAAATCAAGGTTGCACAACCCAAAAAGGTATATAGGCAACTGCAACAACAACAAAAAGGAGGAAGAGGTGCTGCAGCTGGTGGAAGATGTGGTACTAGGGGTCATGGCCGAGGTCAGGGCCAGAACTGGAACCAGGGATTTAATAACTATTATGATCAAGGATATGAAAATTACAATAGTACCTCTGAGATGATCAAAACTATAGTGGCTATGGCAGATATGGTTATACTGGGTATAACTATGGGAACTATGGATATGAACAGGGATATGCAGACTACAGTGGCCAACAGAGTACTTATGGCAAGTCATCTCAAGGGGGTGGCAATCACCAAAACAATTATCAGCCATACTAAAGAGGACATTGGAGAAAACAGGAGGAGATGTTAAAGTAACCCATCTTTCAGGAAGACATTGAAGATTAGTTTTCTATCAATCTAAGATGATTATTTTGTAAAAGACTTTATAGTGTACAAGACACAAACTGTGTTCAACTGTACATAGCCACCAATTAGTTTTCTTTGTTTTTACTTTGTCCTTTGCTATCTGTGTTATGACTCCATGTGGATTTTGTATTTATGCAAATTTTATTTTTAAGGTTTTATGTTAAACCTCAAATAAATGCTTCCTTACATGAAAAAAAAAATGATTAAGCCAATTAAAAGATGGGAAAATGAACTAAACAAACACCACTGAGGAAGACATATGAACATCAAAAAAGCACATGAAAAAATTCTCAACAAACCTCATCGTAAGGGAGATGCAGGCCAAAACCACAATAAGATAGCACCGAATACCAGTAAGTATGGTAAATAATAAAGATAAATAAAAACAAAAAATGGTAAGTGCTGGTGGAGATGTGGTGAAAGGAGAACTCTCCTACACTGTTAGTGGTAATGTAAATTGGTCTAGCCACTGTGGAGAACATTATGAAGTTTCCTCAAAGACCTACAATATGATCCAACAATACCACTCCTGGGTATCCACACAAAAGATAGAACAATGCTCAGTCAGAAAAGGGCTTGTACATCTGTGTTTTTTTGCAGCATTATTCCCAATTGCTAAGACATAGAACCAATACAAATGTCCACAAACAGATGAATGAATTGAAAAAGGGTGGCACATATACACTATGGAATACTGCCAGCCTTAAAAAAAAAAAAAAAAAAAAAAAAAAAAAAAAAAAAAAAAAAAAAAACAAGACCCTGGAATACAATAGATAGTGGATAAATATGGAAGGTTTAATGCTGAGTAAAGCAAGCTAGGCTATGAAGGAGAGACATTGTATGTCTCCACTTAACATATATTTAAGGAATTTCACCCACTTGAAATAACTCTGCTATATAAGACATTGCTTTAGGACTACAAGAGATTCAGAGATGGAAACCAACTGTCCACACTATATGGTGGAAAGTGCAAGGCTGGAGGACATAGAAGCATCGAAAGTAGTTATAGATTCTGGAGACAATATGAGAGGAGGGCTGGAGAAAGGGGAGAGTGTAAGGAAGGAACTTAAGGAGGAAAATAGAGATGCAGGACATTTATGGGACACAAAAGTGGGTTATTATTTGTTAATGATAATGTGTTTAGTATCCTCAACTGGACTGGTGTGAAATGTATTCATGTAGGGTAAATTCAACTTATAAGCAAAGTGATGTACAGTAATTAAATATATAAAATAAAAAATAATTTTAGGGACCAGCAGTTAGCGTAATGGCTATGTCGCTGGACTCCCACGTAGTCGACCGCGGTTCGAGTCCCGGACCCGGCGGCTGAAACTCACGCCGGGCGCGTGTGCGTGCGTGCCCAAGATCCCGAGAGGAGAATGGAGGAGAAGGGATTGCGGCGTGGCCATATTTCCTGCTTTCTATCTCTCTGTCTCTGTCTGTCTGGCGAGCGCACGCGCCCTATAGCAAAAACCTCTCCAAAAAAAAAAAAAAAAAAAAAAAAATAATTTTAAAAAGTAATGAAAAATATTAAAATGCCTACTTTTGTACCATAGGCTGTCACATTAGTTTCTTTCCCTTAAAAAGTACCATCTAGGAACCAGCAGTTAGCGTAATGGCTATGTCGCTGGACTCCCATGTAGTCGACCGCAGTTCGAGTCCCGGACCTGGTGGCTTAAACTCACGCCGGGCACGTGTGCATGCGTGCCCAAGATCCTGAGGGGAGAATGGAGGAGAAGGGATTGTGGCGTGGCCATCCCCCGAGTGGGCAATTTCTCTCTTTCTGTCTCTCAGTCTCTCTCTGTCTTTCTGGCGAGCACACACGCCCTATAGCAAAAACTTCTCTTAAAAAAAAAAAAAAAAAAAAAGTACCATCTATAAGGCTAATGTAATCATTTCAAAATTAATTATATTTAAAGAATTTCACCCACTTGAAATAACTCTGCTATATAAGACACTGCTTTAGGACTACAAGAGATTAAGAGATGGAAAATTACTCCCTAGCAAGTGTGAGCAGACTGACCCAACAATGACTGCTCTCAACCACTTTCCACCTGGCCACTTTCCACTGTTGAAGTGAGAATAGTTAAACATCCATTTTACCAGGCTTCATTGCCATTTGAGTGGCCTCAAGTACGTGCTCTTCTTTCCTGCTCTTGATGGTGATGAGTGGAGAAATAGCTGCCCTCTTGAATCCATGAGGCAACAAGTATGGGAAAGACCAAGAGAACTGCCAGTGAAATTTTTCCTGATATCACCAAGCCATCAGATCAACCCCAGAACCTGCCTGCCTCTAGAATTCCTGTTCTATGAAATTATTCAATACGTATTTGTTTCAGCCTTTTAGGAAGGTTTTCTGCTACTGGTTAGCTGCCCTGAAAGAATCCATATTCTATTGGTAGAAATAAGAAACATTTTCAAGTTTCAAAACATAAAGTGGGAGATATGAGTTTGATTTGACAGAACACAGTGAATTATATAGAAGTCATAACCACTTTTATCCAAATATTTTAGAGAATTTTGGTAGAAGTATTGTATATTTAAATGTAGTACTTTATTCCATAGTCAGCACTCTAAAACACAAATACATTACTGAATATAGCTGAGCTCTTCAGGAACTACAAATGAAAGACACATTGCTTGGAAAACATCCAATTTTGTATATATTTATCTTTTCAGGTATATGAAAACCATAAAGCAAAAGGATTTAGAACTTTAGAGAATCTGACAATGCCTAAGGTTATAAAAAGTCAAATTTCCAAATTTATAGCACAACAGACATTTGGTTTGCTATTTTCCCAAGTCTTTCTTTGTTAAACACAGCATAGATGTGACAAAGTTTCATATTTGTGTAATATTACAGATGAAGCAAATACATAAATTGAGTAGGCTGCAAATATCTTTACCAACTGAATTTTTCCATTGCTCTTATGTCATGTTAAATTTAAGTGAAAAATTTAAAGTGTATTTTGTATATACTGTATCAACAGAGCATTAACAGTATTTTAGTGATTCTGTTTTGCTATATGTGTGCTATTAACATAATATCTAAAATGTAGGCATTATCGTTTTCAATGATTTACTACATAATTTTTAGAACAATAGGAAGCACACTAGTCTCATGTCTTAAAACATTTCAATTAAAGTGGCACCCAAAATTAGTGTTGTGCTACCATCAGAGACTCCATAGGTCCAGGGATAACAGAGCCAAAAAGTCTACATACTATTATGAATAGAGCTTGGAGTTATCCTCGTAACACAGAAGTTTAGCTCTAGCTAAGAAAATTGCTAGCATTGCAATTTCTGAGATGCCACTTAACCTTCCTGAGTGGTAAACTCCTGAGATTCCTCACTGGTAAAATGTTGAGATAACACTCATCTGACAGGGTCATTAGAAAGGTCACATAAGAGAAAAGGTGGCAACTATGTCTTTTAAGCTTTAAAGCACTCTACAAATGTAGGGCATAAACTCTTCGAATTCCACAACTGAATCAAGATAATCTGGGGATGTGTGTTAAGTTTGTGCTTCCACTTACAAAAATATAAGAAAATGTGTGTTCCTTTGTTAAAGAAAATTTCAGACCAATAGAAGGAGGTAGGAAATCTGTATACTTTTCATTTAGCCATTCATTCAGCCAACATGTATTGAGAGCTAGCTACTGCAAAAATATTCTAGAACCCAAGTATATAGAGGAAAACAAGACACACTCTCCTGACCACCAGAAGTTCTCAGACATGCTATAGTCATAAAAGCATGTGATTATAATACACTATGAGCACATTAATAATCAACAGGGTTCAGACGGTTGGTAGTCTTTAAAAGGAGGTAAATGGGGCACTTTGAACTTTTTAGTTGCAACCTGAAAGATCAAAGGGGAAGCCTGAGGGAGGAAAAAGATCTGGGTAAAGACAAATTTCCTCTTTGTCACAGTTTTCTTGAAAGCCATTCGAGCATGGCTTCTCCAGAAGCTGAATTCAAGCATCTTTGGAGCTCCTCATATTCATATGTGCTCTTGACCTGGAATCTCTCCTCAACATAACCACATTCAGCTTACTGGAAAAGAGTTTCTGGTACTATTGTTAAATGTTCAGTACCATAAGATTTTTGCAAGAAAACAGGTTTCATGTTTTGCCTCAGGGTGCATGTGCTTGGGGAAGAGGGGAGATAGAGAAACAGACACAGAGAGAAAGTGATAAATCACCCCCCAGGGAGGATAGCAATCACTTCTCCGTCACTCTCCTCCCGGGATCTTGGGAATGCATGCTCATGCACCAGGCATGATTTTCAAGCCACCGAGTTCAGGATCTGAACCACTGTCAGCTATGTGGGAGTCCAGCAGTATAACCACTACGCCACCTGCTGGTCCCGAGATTTCATCTCTTTAATGAACATCTCCTGAGGGCCTTTTAGAAACATAGAGCTAGCTGTGTTGCCTTCAAAGTCTTTATAATCTTGAAGGAGTGACAGCCTCATGGTTAAATTACCCAGTAAAATGCTAAGAAGGCTCTAAAACAAGGTACAATTGAGGCATAAGGGATATCAAGTAGGGATTTCCTGGAAATTCAGAAAAGACTCAGGGAAGGGGATGAATATTGAAATATGAGTAGTTATTCACCAAATAGACAAAGAGAATCTTCTGGATACCAGTATGAACAAAGATACAAAGTCATGGTGCATGACTGCTATGCTCCATGAGCTGCAAGCATTTCCCCATAGCTGTACTGTTGGCTAGGTGAGAGTGAATGTTAAAGTAAAGTTAGACTAAAAAGCCGTCAGATACCCTGCTAAAAAGTTAAGACTCAGTGGGGATCTATGGACAGATTTTAATCTGGATTTTAAAATTAGGTGACTATTGAAGAGGGTGGCAGGAATGTGTCTGCCACAAAAGGGATGCCAACTGCTCAGTGCAGCAGGATAGGAAAACATTTTCAAGTTAACCATCACTCTCATTGTATCCAACACCCAAGACTTGGAGTCCATATTAAAAAGGCAAAATTGAGATATTCAGCTAATTAGGCCCCCAAGTGCTGAAGGAATGACTTTTAAAGTGCTGCATGTTCTAAAAAGAGGCAAAGACAGAGCATCTTCCCAGCTGTTCCCTGATCCAGGACCCTCTCATTGTGACTGACAGAGTTCAGTAGAATCACTCAGAAATCACTGAGCAGCACAGAAGGCACTGCTGCTGAACTCACACTGAGGACTGAGCCATCTCTGATGTCACCGAGGAAGCCGGAGACCATGCCAAGTGCTGTTTAAGTTATCCACTTCTCTATAAGAAAAGAACAACTTGTAAAAACAATTCTTGGCATTCAAGTATTTGCTTCTTTCAGGGGAATCTTCCACAAGTTCTATAGAAAGAAAGCCCCTTACAGTCCACACTAAAAGTTTTAGCACAAATGGAGGGTATGGTGCAGGTTCTGGCTAGGACTCAGCATGATACTGCTACTAAGTGACTTGCAGGAGTAGTAGGGAAGTGGCTGGTGTAGGATTGGACAGTGGAGCTTACAGCTTTGTGGTGCATGGTGGCCTCTAAGAGAGCCCCTATCCACCATCCCAGTATCATCTCCCAAGAAAAGAACTAGCAAGACTGATCAGGTTTAAGGACATTTTACCAGCAGTTGTAGTCATAGACGAGGCTCTCCACCCTGACGGTAAGTTAGGAGACCTTGCAACACTCAAGGGAAGAGGCATAGACATCTCTTACTGTACCTGTGCAGCAGGTATGAATCCTTTAAGCCACAAAAACAGGTGAGGAAATAAATGAATTCGTCTTTATTTCTAGATAATTTCCATCTTAAGCCTCCCTTTCACTTGGTAACAGAAACTTCATCATAGACAATTTAGGGTAAACTCCAGCAAGCCAAGGTTTTCTTTCTGTGCCTTTGTCTAGATAGTTGGTTCTTCTGAGCTACACAGTGATCCTCGGATGAGGAGAAAGTGTCTCATTCTCAGTACCATCACCTTTCCACAAAGGCATCCCTTGGAATGGACGTGCATCACTGACAGTCCTGGTCACCTGCACGCACAGATGCTCCCATCCTGGAGATGCCAACCTCCTTATGCAGTCCCTGCATCCAGGCACTCTTCTGGTCCATTGCTCCTCTCTCAGATGTGAGAGGCTTCCCTCAAGTGACATGGGGTCTTCTGGATGTCCTTCCATGCTACCCTAGGGCCATGAGATCAGTGAGGCCATCTCAGGTCCTCCTTGCTGAGAGACATGCCTTATGCCATGGTGGATGGTACAAGAGAGCTGAAAAGCATATCATCTTTTTGGGCTTCACCAACAAGTAAGACGCAGATATATTCTCTCCTGGGACCCCTAACTGCGGTGTCAGGCTGCAGTATTTGCCCAGCTGCCATTCACCTCATTTCCCCACAACTCTGCAGCTCTTGTCTAGGAGTCATTCTCTAGTATATATGGGCAGACAAAACTGACTTGTTCTTTCCAGCCACCTGTGTCAGCCACTCACAATCGTCAGGTCCTTACAACTCTATGGCTTTCCCTACCTCCACCTCTCATGACTCTTATTTCTGTTGAGTTTCAAAAAACCAAGTACTATTTCTTTGTCCTTACTGGTTGTAGCCTTAAAGCAAGTTCGCTACTAACTGAATAGGGAAGTGTCAAGGTTACAGGGATCAAGCAATTGAAAAACTCAGCAGTTGATATATCAGAGTGTTGTCCTCCCACATTTGTTGCTGTCATAAAGCTGGAGAGGTAGGATAGCTTGGGGCTTACTCAGCCTCTTTCTCTTACCTCTTCCCTCTTTCCCCTCCCTCTCAATGCAGTTCAGAAGCCTAGGACTCTTCTGAGAAAAAGCACAGCTACCACTTATTATTCCTATTTAGCAGCCAAGGTATGAAGGCAGGAACAATTAGCCTAAACATGCCTGGATTCTGGGGGTCAACTGGGCCAGCTCAGCTCTGAATCCTACAGGGCACCTCCCTGTTTTCATTCTTCCTCCAGTAAGCCTCCATGCAACCCATCCTAGATATTAAAATTTGCAAGTAAGTTTAAACCTCAGAAGCTACTTTGTATGGAGGACATAAGGAAAATCTTCATGCAGGAGTTAGCATTTGACCTGGGTCTAAAGAGATGGAAAGAACAGGACAAGGAGATTCCAAGGGGAGAAATCAGAACAAATAAAGGTCAAGAGTTGGGAACATGTATCATGGGACAAGGGCATAGGGAAAGGTAAAATGACCCCAAGGTTCTACTCCTGCGTTATCAGGCAGATGGTGACGCTCTGAACAGACTGTGGCTTCTTGTTTAGCATTTATCTTAGACAGCCATGTGCTATATTTTCTGTATGCATCTTGCCTTCCTGAAAATAAAGATCACCTTTTCTTCTTCTTTTTTTTTTTTTTTTTTTTTTTTTTTTTTTTTTTTTTTTTTTTTTTTTTGTAGAGAGAGATTTTTGCTATAGAGTATGTGTGCTAGCTGGAGAGAGACAGAGAGACAGAAAGTGAGAAATCGCCCCCTGGGCGGATGGTCATGCTGCAATCTCTTCTCCATTCTTCTCTCAAGACTTTGGGCACACATGCACACACACTCAGTGTGAATTTTAAGCCACCAAGTTTAGGACTTGAACCATGGTAGACTACGTGAGAGTCCAGCAACATAATCATTACGCCCTCTGCTGGTCCCAAGAGATCATATTTTAATCATCCACTTATACATTTGTCTTCCTTACAACCATAAAGAAAATCAACAAATGCTATGGTTTCAGTGTGTCCCCACCAACATGCATTGAAATTTGTTCCCCAAGGTAGCAGTGTCAGGAGGTAGGGCCTAGTGGGAGGTATTGGCTCATGGAAGCACCGCTCTAGGAATAGATTAATACCCTCTCAGGACAAAGTGGATACTTGTTCCTGAGAAAATGGACTAGTTCCCACAAAATCAGTTCATTACATAGTGAGGCCAGTGTTCATCTCTTTGTACATACCTGCAGGTCATTCTGCTTCCCTGCCATGTTATGATGCAATGTAAGACCCATGTCATATATGGCTGCCAGATCTTGGACTTTTCAGTCTCCAAAACAAATCTCTTTTCTTTATAACTTACCTAGCCTCAAGTATTTTGTTACAGTAACACTGAACGCACTAAATATCTAAAAATATGCCATAGAAAATATTCCTTGGGGCCCAATTTACTGGTGCAGTTGATAACAAACTGAACTGCAGTTCTGGAAGCCACATGACTGACTGCAGGTTTAGATCCCAGGTTGACATGGAAGCTTACAAGTACATGTGTACATATCCAAGTTCCTAAGGAGCTAGAGAACTGGGGAAAGGAGATTACAAGGTGATGAGACCCTGTTGAGGTGTCTCTCTCTCTCTCTCTCTCTCTCTCCCATAAACACATACATGCACTATCATGAATAAAATACTTAAAACAACTTCTTTAGAGAGTTTTTTTTGTTTTTCTTTCTGTTTTGCTGTAGGGCACTTGCACTCGCCAGAGAGACAAAGAAACAGAAAGTGAGAAATCACCCCCAGGGGAGATGGCCATGTTGCAATCCCTTCTCTTCCTCCGTTCTCCTCTCAGGACCTTGGGCACACATGCATATGTACCCAGGATAAGTTTTAAGCTGCCAGGTCTGGGACTCAAACTGCAGTCAGCTACATGGGAGTACAACGATGTAACCATTATGCCATCTGCTGGTCCCAATTAAACATTATTTTTAAAGTACAGTCCTTGACTTCACTCACCAGTTTTTCTCCATTAAAAAGAATACTGCCCAAATTGCAGTTCCTGTGTTTTTCTCAAAATATTTTTGAAAACTCTAAAAATTAGTGGGAAATCTATGTTATTTCTTTCCTACATATTTTGAGCTATAATTTGGGTAAAGTTATAATATTTTAAATCATTGGTATTAATAATGATTTAACCTTCAAACTATTATATAAAACATTAAAAATATTATTTTTTCAGGAATCCTTGACTCGCTATTTATCTTGTCAACAAGGTAGTTTTCTTTTTTTTTTTTTTTTTTTTCAGGTTTTTGCTATAGGGGGTGTATGCTCGCCAGAAACACAGAGAGAGACAGAGAGATAGAAAGTGAGAAGTCACCCCCCAGGAGGGATGGCCATGGCCACGCCGCAATCCCTTCTCCTCCATTCTCCTCTCGGGATCTTGGGCACGCACGCACATGCGCCCAGTGTGAGTTTTAAGCCACCGGGTCCAGGACGCGAACCGCGGTTGATACATGGGAGTCCAGCGACATAGCCATTACGCTAACTGCTGGTCCCAACAAGGTAGTTTTCTTCAATCATGAATAAAAGGTACTCTACATGTTGTAAATAGATTCTAATAAATTATTTTAATCCAGCAGGAAATACAGAAATACCCAACTGTCAAAATATATCCTGGTTCTACTTTAGATAGAGGGGTAGGAGAGAGAAAAGAGAAGCAAATAAAAATGCCCTTTCGGTTTTTCTGAAACACCCCACCCTCAGTCTTTCTCATCATACCACAAAACTCCCTCTGGCCCAGCTGACTGCAGATCAGCACAGCAGGGTACATTGAACTGGGTTCCCTTCAGGACCCCTCATTTCCCATCTTCCCCCTGTGGTAGGATAAATGTCTATTACAAGAGAGGTTTGATCTTGTTTCTTGAAGGAAATACAGCCCTTGGTTTTATCCTCCTGTTCCTGTCTCTCTATTGCACAAGCCATCAATCAAATCAAACACAAGAGTATCAAGAATTAGGAAATATTACATGCAAGAGAGTTAAGAGAATTTGAAAAAAGAACACAGTGATTTCTGCATTTGGAGCAATACTGTGAAATTCTAGCCTAAGGAAAGGTGGAAAAGAAAAAATGATTTGGAAGCACACACTTGATTCACCTGCTTATTTGAAAGTATCTGAAAAAGTTTTAATATCCTCAGGAAGTACAAAAACAAAAAACTTTTTTTCCAACAAAGAATATCACCTGCACAGAATTTTAAAATATAATAATAAATTTTTCTGCAAGCCTTGCCTTTGCTCATTTCCCACAATATTTCCTTTCCTCGTCACACTAGATTTAGGCTCTTAAAATCCAGATAAGCAGTTACTCTCAGAAATGTCCATGGTCTTTTGGGTTAAATTAATCCATTTATCTCCACCGAAAAGGGAACTTTTTTCTTTTAATACCCTGAAACCAACATCCCTCATCATAAGGGAGATACAGATCAAAACCACAATGAGATATCACCTAACCCATCAGAATGGCAAAGATTCAAAAAAAAAAAATGGTAACTGCTGGTGGGGATGTGGTAAAAGAGAAACTCTCCTACACTGTTGGTGAGAATGTAAATTGGTCCAGCCACTGTGGAGAACAATATGGAGGTTCCTCAAAGACCTACAACTAGATCTGACATATGCTCTAGCAATTCCACTCCTGGGTATCTAGCCCAAGGACAGGAAAATGCTCAGTCCAAAAAGCGCTTGCACATCTGTGTTTATTGTGGCATTATTCATGATTGTGAAGACATGGAACAAACTCAAATGTCCATGAACAGATAGATTAAAAAAGTCTGGCACATATAATCCATAGAATACTATTTAGTCATAAAAAGCATGACCCTGGCATTTGATAGAAAGTGAGAGAATATGGAAAACTTATGCTGAATGAAGTGAGTCAGGTTACGAAAGACAGACATTGTATTTCTCCACTTAAACTATACCAACTGCACTCTATTATGGAGACTGAAAGATTGGTGGACGTAAAAGCATTGAAAATAGTCATGGACACTGGAGACACTGTGGAGGGAGAGTGGGAGAGCAGAAAAGTATAGAGAAGGTAATTAGGGAGAAAAAATAGAGAGGTAAGACATTTGTGGGACACAGAAATGTTTTATTACCTGTCAATGACATGCACAGTATTCTCAACTGGACTGGTCTGAGGTGTGTTTTGTGTTGGGTAAATTGTCTATACAAGCTAAATGATGTATAGCAATTGAACGTATAAAATAATAATATTAATAAAAGTAAAAAACAAAAACAAAACCCTGAAACCAATATTGCTGTTCCTCATCTGGAGTCAGTGAAGTTCGTGGCCCAACTTATGATCAGGAAGAACTCAACAGCTAAGAGGCAGCAGCTCCCATAAAGTAGCTTATGTGTCCTCAGAGTTTTCTCTCTGCTTCATTCACCCTAGAGTCACCATAGTTTTAAAGCTGTAAGAGACATGAGCAACATATAGCCCTATCCATAGACCTATCCTTAGAGGTTCTACCCCTACAAAAACTCCTCTCCTGTCCAGGAAGCTCAGCTGTAAGATAACTATTGGGCAGACAGGCTGTCTGCTTTGCATTAGTTCTAAAATAGCTCATTTGATACCTAAGTAGAGTACTTTTTTTCTGCCTACCTCAATTCCAAACTCATTTTTCCCACTTCCTATATACCCAACCCTATTCAGCCCCTCATGGTTTTTTTTCTGTCTTGCTGATTCTCAGCCTTTATACTCCCTTTTCTAATTTCACTCAGAATTTTCCTCTGGACTCATCCTCTCAGAGGACTCCTGACTTGCCATGAGCATATTAGGGTTCATCTTGAAATCCTCCATATCCCTAATCCCAGGGAACCCAGTCTCATGGACTGGTTTCCAGGAAGTCTAAACTCTTTGTAACATACATTTAAAATTTGAAAGAAAAGGTCACATTTTTTTAAAAGAATTATTTTTTAAATTTAATTTTATTTATTCATTTATTTATTTTAATATGACCAGAGAGAGACAGAGAAAGAGAGAGAGAGAAAGTGAGAAAGCAAACCACCAGGTCGGGGACTTGAACCATGGTCGGCCATGTGGGAATATCCAGCGAGTTAACCACCACACCACCTGCTGGTCCCTAAAAGGTCACATTTATGCCTGAGCAAAATTTCAAACCAGTACCCGGGCTCTAAATCATGTACACAGTCTTCTACATATATTTTAGTATAAATACATAAAATTATCATTTTATCTTAGTTTGACCTTAGCTATTAGCCTCCACTGCCACCTCCCTGGCCCCTGAACTATTAAATATATTTTTTTTCCTAATTTAAGTACCAGCTTCTGATACCTAGAACAATTTGGAACGGGTAACCTCCTAGATTCCCTTTCTTTTCATGTGCAGACACACACACATGTGTGCATGCATGGACACACACACACAGAACTATCCTAATAAGGAATTTAAAAAGACTGCTTTCAAAAATCTCTTTCAGACCTGGCCTGGGTATGTAGTTCATGAACTACTAGATTGCAGTGTTGGAAGCCACATTGCCAGCAATGGGTTCAGACTTCTGGGTCAAGCTGAAAACACACTGGGCATATACATGGGTGCCTAAGATCCTGATGATCTGCAGGACTGGCAAAGGGAAATCATGGAATGATGAGACATTATGAAGGATCTTTTTCTCTCTCTCTCTCTCTCTCTCTCTTTCATGCATGCATGCATCCTTATCATAAAAAGGGGGATGAAAATCCCCTTCAAGGGTAGAAAATATTCTGGGAAGAACCATATCCTTCAAAGCTTGCCTCAACCAGCCACAGTTTTGACACTGCAGTAATGCAATGCTCCATGATGCTAAAGCCATATGGGAAGCCCCAGGTCCATTATTGTGCCCACAATCCTGGATGGCTGGGGATGGGTTATGGCATCAAGATCCTGTTGGGGGTGTCCATCTCTCCTCCCCCACCCCCTGGAAGTAAATAAATAAATAAACTTTTAAAAAGTGAGTAAGAAGGAGAAAAATACCAACTCTCCAAAAGTGGGAATTGAACCTCTAGTCCTGGTACTGTGAAAAGGAGGGGTAAAATAAAGTTTTTCATGTATTAGGTCATCAGAAAATTCATGATGCCTTTCTGTATAGAAAATACATCATGACTTTTCTGACAACCCAATATTTCCTTCAAGTCAGCTATTGTAATATGTGCAGTATCTACATAATTATTGCTAGTGTCATGTTTTGAGCCAAAGCCTTCTATCACTTATTCCTAATGATTGGCTAGAAATGATTGGCAAGTTAGTGGGAAAGACTGCAGGGGCTGAAATAGAAAGTGCTCATTGCCTACTAAATCCATTCTCTGGGTCTTCTACAACTAAGAGTGCTTGTGTCGTTGGATGCATCAGTGAGTCCAGTTATCAGGCTTTTTCCAGCCTCTCTCTCAGGTAAGTGAGCGATGAAGTTAAGCTCAGCAAATCAAAGTGAGACTTCTAGAAAGTCTCCTTAACAAGGTCAGAATGTTCTCTTCTCCCTTCCTCCATCAGGACTGAGATCTGATGGTGGGACAGCCGCCTAGACTCTGAGGATAATCTGGAGTGGTAATCTAGAAGCCTGGTCCCCGATGGCTTTAAAGAGTCACGATCTGGCTGCCGGCCTCCAGACTTATTTCATGTAAAAAAGACATTCTAAGCATTTATTTCATTTTTCTTTCCCATTAACTACATTTCTAGTCCTACCTAAGACAGAAGCTACACACTAAGAAATGGAAGAAGTGAAAGATCCAGGGTGTTGAGTTCTCTGATGCCATCAGGAACCTGCCATGCCTGCCCTGGTCTAATCTTTTTTGAGAAATAAATAAGTAGATAAACCTTCTATAAATTATTTAAGGCTTTGTGGAGAAGACGAAGTCTGAGTTGAGTTTCCATTAGCTCAGGGGAGACTCTTCTCCATGTGGGCTGCTCCTTCCGCAGCTGGAAGCTCCCTTTGATTTCTATGGGGAACAGGGCACCATGGTCAAGGCTGTCTGTGACAGGGGCATTCCTGCTGCCACAGACAGCCCCAATTGCTTGCACTGTTATCTAACACTGGCTTCCTAAAGAAGCCTGTGAAAATGACTGCCACTCTCAAGCCCAAAGCCAGAGTTTGATGTGGCAGCTTCTCCAGGTCCTCTTTGTGAGAAAAGACAGGAAAGGGCCCCAGGGAGAAGCAGAAATACCTGCACCTGACCCAGTGATTAACTGTAACCAATCTGGAGTAAAACAGACATGTGAGGGCTCCAGTCCCCAACTTCTCCCCCAGCTCTGGGCCTTTACAACGTTTACTGTGCAGCCATCTGTGAATATCTTTGTGAAACTAGTTAAAGCCTTTTATGAGACCCTAAACTTCTAGTTACACTAATTTCTCCCCCACAGGAATCAGGGCTTGAGTAAACAAAAGGCAGACTTGAGAATGGAGAGCGATTGTGTGGTGTGAAACGGTGCATTTAATGGGGCCTGCCCACAAATTTTTCCATTCCCATTCCTGGGCATGCAGGCAGTGCCGAAGCTCATATAATGGACTCTTTATGTGGTACTTGGTTAGAAAAACGTATTGACAAAGAATCACAGACAAATCATAGCCGTGACCTTTAGTGCTCAAACAAGGTTTTCCTTGGGAGTGATTTAATTACCCATGCACTTCACTGGCTGCACACATTAGCAGCCTCTCTGCCTTTCCAAAGGCCATGGCCAGGCCAATCTGGTTTGCCTTCCCTGTGAATGTTTGGCCGCGCACTGCTCCTATAATGAGGCTCTGTTGTGCCATACAAGGATAAACAGCACACGGCATCCAGCTGGTCTCTGCCAGCTTGAACGATCGCTTCCCAAGCACCTGCTGCCCAAGCCGACCTTGGATCTAACAGTGCCCCTGGCCTCAGCCTTGTCGTCCAGATGACTGATGTGAACGCTTGTGCCAGGTCCTGTGGCCTGCTGCAACATGGCTGGACTTGGACTGCCAGGTGTAAGAGCAGGGGGTTGGGCTAGATTGTGAGGGGAAATACATTTGTCTTTGCCCTTCTCCTCTCAATCCACGAGTGCATCCTGCCTTCCTTTGGCCTGTGCTTTCCTTGGTCCTGTCATTGCTCAAAACTGGAGGAAAGCAGAAGCCAGATGCAAAAAGCTTTGTATTGCATGATTCCATTTATATGAAATTCCCAGAGTAGACAACTCCATAGAGACGGGAAGCAGATGAGTAGATGCCAGAGGCTTAGGGCAGAGAAATGAGAAATGGCTGCTTAATGGGCATTGGTGACGAAACATTTCAGAACAAGGTAGTGGTAGTGGCGACTGCATAGCATTGCCAATGTTCTAAATGACTCTGAATTCTATATTTTAAAATGTTAAAATGGTAAGTTTTATAGTAGTGTATTTTATCACAATAAAAAAAAAATGGCTGCAGGATTGTGTCAAAGCAAAATTAGATACACTGTACTTAACCCCAAGACTCCAGAAAACAGAACCAAGAACAGTGAGAGAGTTTTCTGGAGGCAGGTTTCAACTCATCATGTAAGTGCCACTGGACATGCCATTTAGAACAGGCTTCGTGGGTCCAGCAGGTGGGGTGGTGGTTAAGGTGCTGGACTCCCACATGGCTGACCAAGATTCAAGTTGCAAACCTGGTGACTTGCTTCCTCACTTTCTCTCTCTCTCTCTCTCTGTCTCTGTCTCTGTCTCTCTCTGATAATGTGTCCTGTAGCAGATTTTTTAAAGTAATAATAATAAATTAGATTAAATAAATAATTCTAAGGGGAACAAAAAGGAAGAAGAAAAACAGGCCTCCTGTGAACCAGGGGCCCCTCGGTCTTCATTTCCTTAAAGCCCACAACACTTACATGGCAGAGGTTTTATTTTTATTTTTAAGTTACCTATTTATTTCTTCTATGAGAGAGAGAGAGAGAGACAGAGCTATGCACCTCCTATATAGTTTCATTCTGCCAGCCAGCCTGCATCATGTGCACACACACACACACCCAGTGCATACGAGGAGGCAAACCTAGACCTTTCCATGTGAGTCCTGTTCTGGAGAGCATTCTGTTACCACTGTCCAGCCCCTGAGTGAGGTTTTATTATCCTATAGAATAAGGTAATTCTATAGCAAAAGGAAGGATGGCTCTCCAAAGCTAAAATGATTTTCCTGAAGATACAGCTAACAGGAGGTGGAGCTAGATTTTGAACCCAGATTTTCCGACTCTAGAAAATATACCCTTTTTTAATATGTCAGTGCCTCTGCAACCTTTCTTCTGGAGTACCTCTAAATATCCCATAGAAAAGTGAAATTACACATCAAGGTGAATAGGCAGAGCCCAAAGAAGCTATTGACTGCAAGCCTCATTTTAACTTTAAAATTTTTGTACATTTTACATACCTGCTCTATTATGTTAGATGAGGGGTTTTTTTGGTTAAATATTAAAATAAGCTTTCATCAAAATCTTCTAGCAAAAGTATCATTCTGGAAGGATGGTTCATGTGTACCCTGGAGTCTCCTTCACACACTCTCAGGAATCTGCATTTTTTGGTTTGAGAAGCTGGCACTAGGCTGACTGCTTTCCAAAGAGGAAAGGAGAAGAAAGGAGAGAAGAGGTAGAGAGAGAAGAAAAGAGGAGTTCTCTGGCACCAAAGTATACACTTGCTGGGCTCTAATTCTTAAAAGAATTTATACATAAGAGAGAGTGAGGTTGGATCTCAGCTTCTTTCTTTCATTTCAGTCACAGACCCATTTTGAGAGTCTAATGAAACCCAGTAACTCTCTTTACTGAAAATTAGCCAGACATATAAAGTATGCATATTATTTTAGGATGTCTGTGAACTCCCTGTGGTCTAGACCCCACATTAACCATCCATGGACTACATGGTCTTTGAAGACTCCTAACCCCAAGAGTCAGGATGTTGTCCTGGGCTATGTTTCACTCAACCATCAGCCTTATAAAAAATGTCCCTAGGCCCAGGGACACACGCTAAGACACTGCTGCTCTGCAGGCTGAGGCCACATGGGAGACCCCGGTTTGATTTCTACCCCAAAAGCTGGGCACAGTGGTACACATGTGGACATCGAGTCCCAGCTACTCAGGAAGTTATGGCAAGAAAATTGCAACTTGGTGAGGCTTGGACATTAAAAAAAAAAAAAAAAAAAAAAAAAAAAAAAAAAAAAAAAAAAAAAAAAAAACAACTAGTCTGTAGCCTATTTCCTTACAACTCTGAGTGATTCATTTATCAGCTAATGTGATAAATTCAAGCTGATATGATAATGAGT
Source organism: Tupaia tana (assembly GCA_026018925.1). Classification (NCBI taxonomy): domain Eukaryota; kingdom Metazoa; phylum Chordata; class Mammalia; order Scandentia; family Tupaiidae; genus Tupaia; species Tupaia tana. Next base: position 40,674,302 of record JAKSZU010000013.1, on the reverse strand, counting down.
TACTGTGTGTCCTTCCTCTCTCCTCCACAGATGACAGACTTTGTATTCTTTATTATTATTATTTTAGAGAGATTTTTGCTATAGGGTGCTTATTTTCTCCAGAGAAAAAGAGATACAGAAAGCAAGAAATCACCTCCCCCAGGGGGAGGCCACACCACCATCACTTCTCCTCCATTCTCCTCTTGGGATTTTGGGCATGCATCCACACATGCCCAGTGTGAGTTTTAAGCCTCTGGGTCCAGCACTTGAACTGTGGTTGATTAGTGGGAGTCCAGTGACATAACCATTACACCTTCTGCTGGTCCCAGATTTTGTATCCTTTAGAAATACATAACTTCAGCTGCAAGTAGGGATATGGGAAGCAAGAGGATCTTGTAATTTCTTCTTGACTTTCTAGTCGAGTAGCTCTATACCAGATTAGTCCATCAAGTCAGAGCCAGTGTCCAGTTAATAGGGATTTCTGGTTGGAAACTCAGTAAGTCAGCCTACTAAAATTTCAGGAGCTGCATACAAGAGTCAATTCTGTCATTGCCTGTTTCATTTGGGAAAGAGCCTGTTGACAGTGACTTGAACAATTTTAAATAAAACTGACGCTGGTTAAAGAAGGAAGTTTCACAGGCTCCAAGAAAGTGGAAAGACCACTATACTGACAACAAAGAGAGTTCTGCACAGCCCTGTCCCTGACTCAGCTGATTAAATAGGACAAGGCAATCTTCCTTTTAAAGCTTTACTTATCTATACTTATCTTCCTGTTCCTATTGAGAATGCAGTCTGTATAAGGCAAGTATATTTAGTCAGGAACATTGGTAAAAAGTGACAAAAATGATACTTAGACAACTTCAGTAGGAAATGACCACACTGGCTGTTACAAAGAATAATAAGGCAGTCCATAGGATAGAATTAGTGATAGGGTTCTGGAAAGGAATCCAGATCTGCAGTCTGGGGGCTCCTAAGAAATAAAACTCTTTCAGCTAAATAGAGGATGAACGATGTGGTAAAGGACAATCAACAGCAGCAATGAAGATAATATGAAAGGTCAATGGTGCTTTATGATGGAAGTGTTGAGCCAGAAACTTGGCCAAAGTAATTCAGAGCAAGGACAATCAGACGAAAATGATACAAATTGATTTCAGGAGAAGAGAGACTATCTGGTCCCCATAATAGAAAAATGAAGATGGACATGCTGATGAGCCAAATTGTAAAAGACAAAGACGTTGAGAGAATGGCCACAGAGATCTAACCCAAAATAGCAACACTATCTCCTAGACTTGCCAGTCACCATCTCTGGCTTCTTTCAACCCCATTATGATAAAAGAGAGTTCACTGGTCAAGAAAAGTCATTAAAGGTCAATCCGGAAGACTCACTATATGTGATAGTTCCTAAGAGTTTTCAAAGTCAGCCAAATTTCAATGAAGATATTTAAAACAGCATCATTATATAAAGCCTCTAATATAAAATAGAATTTAATATGGAAAAGATTATGAATTAATATTTTTTGAGAGATTATTTTGCTACAGTGTGCATGCACTCACCTGACAGACACACAAAGAATCAGAAAGTGAGAAATCACCATCCTGGGGGGATAGCCACAATGCAATCCCTTCTCCTCCATTCTCCTCTTGGGATTTTGGGCATGCACGTACATGAATCCAGTGTGAGTCCTGGGTCTGAGACTCAAACTGCCACTTAGGAGTCCAGCATCTTAACCACTATGCCACCTGTTGGCCCCATGAAGGCATTATAAAAGTTTTTTTAAAGCTATGTGGACTGTCCAGAATATTCAAATTAATCATAGCAGATACTGTTAGTTGCCTCTCTTCTTCCTTATTGGCAAATCCTGATTTTATTCAAATGTTCACCCTTCCATGTGTTCATGGAAAGCAGTGAAATGTAATGGACCTAATGTAGCATGGTAATGCCATTCTCTCTCGGGATGTTATCCATTTTTTGTCTCTAGGGTGAGAAGAGATTTTAAAAGGATTTTCCCTTCTAATAAAAAGTTCACTGGAGGACAATCCTTCATCATCCAGACATTGTGTGACAACATGAGAGTCTATGACTACAAGGGAGTCTCTTATACATAAGAGAATAGAGACCTGAAAAACAAGTTAATATACTCGGCACTACAAGTGGAAAGAGCCTGGGTCCCGAATGGCATTTTCAAAATTAGAGAATGACTCTATCTCTGTTTGAGTAGTCATAATAATATAATCATACTTTTATTAGCTTTGTTATAATTAGAGTCAGTCCTCCATATCCATGCATTCCACATCTGCAGAGGGAAAACGTTCTGTTGTTGCTGATGTGCAGTGGATAGCTAGGCCTATGATGATTGTGTTAATACTGAACTTGTATAGACTTTTTCCTTCTCATTATTTCCTAAACAACACAGTATAACAACTATTTACATAGCATTTGCATTGTATTAGGTATTTCAAATACTCTAGAAATGATTAAAAGTGTATCAGATGATGTATGCAAATATTATCCCACTTTACAAAGGGTCTTTAGGAAATTTAAGAAAAATACTATCATGAAAAAAAAAAAACTATACATGGACTTCAAAATGTTTGCACCAAAATGAATTCATACTTTAATTCCATTTTTAATAAACTTTCTCAAGTCCCCTTGTACTTAAGGAACTTGAGCATTCCTGATTTTTTGGTATCCATAGAGGGCCCGGAACCAATCTTCCACAGATACAAAGGGACAAAGGTACAATCATCCTAATTAATATAAGAATAAAACACTGAAATTGCTTACACTTTTTCTCCCTATAATTACTCTCACAAAGTAGTCCTCTTTTTTTTTTTTAATTTAACTTTTATAATATTACCTTCCTGCTTCAAATCTTCCCTCAGCTCCTAGAATAAAATCTCATGTAAGGTAAGCCTGTGGACTAGTGAGAGAGCTGAATCCCACATATCTATTATATAGTTTGAGTCCCAGACTCAAAAGCTTGAAATCATGCTCGGCATATGTGCCTGTATGCCCAAAATCCCAAAGATAAGGAGAAACGGAGAAGAGATTGTGGCGTGACCAAGCCCCATACAAGGTGCTTTTTTCCTTCTCTCTTTCTCTATCTCCCTGTTTCTCTCTGGCAAGTACACTCACTCTCTGGCGGAAAAAAAAAAAAAAAATCCTATCTTGTCCATGGAATTTAAGATTTACATAGTCTCCAACCTTTATTCCACTTTCTCCTTTCTTCCTTCTCCATTGTTTTTTTTCTGCTTTTAGCATACTACACTTTTTCTCATGAGGGATTTTGTTCTATTTCTTCTGTTGTACTTTTTGCCCTCCAGATCTCTAGTTAGTTCTTTTTTGTCCTTCAAGCATCAGCTCATCACTTCCTCTAAGAAACTTGCCTTGAAAAACTCCAGCTAAATTAACTCTCTACCTCATTCTGAGCCAAGCTTTACCGTATCACCTACTTTATTTCCTTCATAGTACTTATCACTATTTGCACATATAGTTATTTATTTGCTCACTAATCTGTTGTCAATTTCTTCCCCTTAGTGTGTAAGGACCAAAGGAACAATAATCTTGTCTGTCTTGTTCACCATAATTCCCTCTACCCTCAGAAAAGTGTGTGAAATATTACAAACTCTCAACAATAATTACTGAATGAGAGGGAGGGAGGAAGGAAGGAAAGCCGAGAGGGTTATAAGAACCAGAGCCTCAGAGATTGCAATTAAGGGTTCAACAGGACAAAAATTATATGTCTCGTTCTTCTCAACTTGGCATCTCTATAGGTTGCAAAAAGGATGGTAGCAACAGCCCTCCAGATACTCTGCTGGCTTAGCTTCTCCAGCAGAAAGATATTCCCTCTCCAGATGTTTGCATACCATTCTCAGGAATAAATTCTGATGGTCCTGCTTGGTTTATAGACCTAACTATATACTAATCATTGTGGCTATAGAAATATTACAGAATACATGATTGACCAGGGTCTGAGTTACAGACCTAGTACATAAGTAAATAAAAAAAGTGCAATATAGCCAAGGTATATTGACTGGAAGCATCAACTAATCCAAAGGAAATTGTGGACAGGTTGTATAAGGAGGAGGAGGGTAGAGGAAAAAGGAGCAGGGGAGATATCACAGGAAGAATGAGAAAATGTGAGTTTTGCTTTCTGGGTTTTTGTTTTTTTGTTTTTTAAACCATAGCAGGGGCCAGCCAGCAGTGGTTAAAGTGGCTAGATCCCACATGGTTGATTGCATGATTTGAATCTCAGACCTGGTGTCCTGAAAGTCAAGTGTGAGTGTGCTAAAAGTCTGAAAGGAAGGAGAAATGGAGAAGGGATTATAGTGTGAACATCTCGCATGGTAAGGAGCTGTCTCACTTTCTCTCCCACCCCTACCCCCTACCCCCTCACTAGTGCGCTTATCCTCTGGCATTTTTTTTTTTTTAAATAGAAGAAATGAAAAAAAAAAAAATGCTGAGTAGAAACAATTTAGTAGATCTTCCCTATAAACTGCAATGCACCTTGTCATAGCCAGGATATTTTCCTAGTTCTCCAAATTTAAATCACATTGGTCTCTGGGACCAGCAGATGGAATAATGGTTACGTTGCTGGATTCCCATGTGGTTGACTGCGGTTCAAGTCCTGGACCTAGTGGCTTGAAATTCACGCTGGGCACATGTCTGTACATGCCCAAAATCCTGAGAAGAGAATGGAGGAGAAGGAATTGTGGAATGGCCATGTCTCTAGGGGGTGATTTCTCACTTTGTATCTCTCTGCCTCTCTGGCAAGCAAGCGTACACGCCCTATAATAAAATTCACTCAAAAAAAAGAATGAGCATGGCGGGCCAGCAGATAAAGTAATGGTTACATCACTGGACTTCCACATAGTCAGCTGCGGTTCAAGTCCTGGGCCTGACTCATGCCAGGTGCATGTGCATGCACACTCAAGATCCTGAGAAGAAACTGGAGGAGAAGGGATTGTGGCATGGCCTGGGAGGGGGTGAGAGCAGTGATTTCTCACTTTCTGTCTCTTTGGCAAGTGCACATGCCCTATAGCAAAAATAATAATAAAAAAATAAAGCATAGTGATCTCTAATTTACTACATCCAGATGAGTCCTCATCTATACAACCAGAGTAACAAAAGAGTAAACTGAAATCTGTACATATGCATGTGTGGGCATGTGTAACAGATGTCCTTAAAGAACATCCTGCCTGGCTCATGACAGGGAATGGGGCTATAGAATTTAATTGTCCACATTGCTTTGAATACATCTCTTGCTAACTTTTGGGCCTATGCTTTATCTTTCCACTACCACATGGTATGTTTTTATTTATCCCATGGTAGGCTTTATAGTCTATTTCGTCTATTAAACGGTTTTTTCCCCTCTACTCATCAGGAAAAGATGGCTGCTTCTAGCACAAAGGTAGGCTCCATTTCCTCTATTAAGGCAATGATTCAACAGCATGAGTAGCCATCACGATCCCCCAAACAAATGCACACAGGATTGAACCACAGTCAGACTGGCAGTGTAGAGTGATGACACAACAGAAGAAGACCTATGTTGGTGAGGATGGATCTGTCATCTATACCAACATATAAAGGGACAGTAACTTACAGGGAGAAGAATATGTTGTTTCCAAATTGCTGTTTAGCAGAGCATTTTCAAGGGGTAATTATACTGCTAGGTTCTTTTCCCCTAATAAGTTTGTTTACTAAAATATTGAGCATGCATTACACATCAACATAAATAATTCCCCCCATATCTTTGTCCTCCAAATTTTGCAGTTAATTAAACTAATTTGTCTGTTTTTGTGGGTTGGAAACTCTTACTGTCATCCTTTCCAATCACTACTTATTTAAATTTCATCCTTGGCCAGTTTCATGATAATGTTTATCTGCTCCAGAGGATTTAAAATGAGAGTAACACACAGGGATGCCATTTAAATTCTTTCTTGAAACTGAAAAAAAAGCCAAGAATCAACTGGCCAGTTAGATAACACAATTTCCCTTGTAGGATATTTGCTTAAGATAGCTAGGGGCTAATTTAATTCCAGAGTTGCTTATTTACAGGTTTCCTTGAGTGATTCCCTGCAGTTAACATGAACTGTATACGAAGATTCTAAAGAAGAATTTTTTGAAACCATTCTCAAAAGCAAGCTAAATATGTTATTTTTAAGGAAAACAAAAATCTGTACAATTTGCTGTCAACATTCCATTCTGGCCAGTTCCCAACTATAAATATATTCAAAGAGCACTTGAATTCACTATTTGGGATTTATTTAGTATATTTGGTAAGAAATGACTCCTTGATCTTGACTTCTTTAAAATGTTAGCCTCCTCCCAGCTTTTGACCCCTGGGCCAGGATCTTCGAGGGAGGACTGCTCCCAGTAGCTTCAGCCCCGGGACCCCCAAGCCAGGCACCCTTCTTTCAGCCAGGTACACTTTCTTTTTTCCCTTCCCCTTTCTGTTTCTGTCCCCTTACCCACGTCTTTCATTTGTAAATTTCTCTCTTCTGATTAACACATAGGAATGCCCTCAGTTCCACCACACCACACTCCCAGCTTTCGACCCCTGGCAAAATCATCCAGCACACGACTTTTTCTTTATTCTACGTATTATTTTCTTCCCACTTATTCAGTCCTCACTTCCTTTATCTTCACCATCCCTGGCTGTCTAGATAGGTCTAGAATTACAATTCTGAAACATTCTAGCATTTTAAGACTCTCTAGAATCCTCCATTTCACTGAACCACCTAAGAAGAAGGAGATACATTTCTTTGGACACCTGGAGAGAATACTTTTTCTTGGATTACATTACTAAACACAATTGAAGAGAGACTTTGGCTGTCTTCATTCCACATCAGAAAGGAAACACACTTACTCCTATTCGAAGAAACGTTCTCATAAAAGGTTTTTCAAAGGGAACACATCTCCCAATGGTTAGAAGTAGAAGAACCTCAGGCCCGAATAAAGCAGGAAATATGTCTCCATCAAAGGAACACAGTAACTCCTTTCCTTTTCTTGAAAAAATAGAGGACGTTACCAAAATGTCCAAGATAGAGTTTAGAACATTCATGTTGAACAAGTACTGTGAGCTGGAACAGAAAAGAGACAATGAACTATAGGAGATGAGAACGTCCTTCAACGATATGAAGGAGGAAATGCTAAGGAAGAATAAGATGGAACTATTAGAGGTGAAGTCTGAAATACAGGAAATCAAAAACTCTCTCTATAGTATTAAAAGTCAGTTAGACCATGCTGAAGGTCGAATCTCTGATGTAGAAGATAAAACTTCTGACCTAGAGAAAACCACCAAAAAGATAGAGAAAATAACAAAAAAAACATGAAGATAACATACAAGAATTACTAGATTCCATTAGACGTCCTAACATCCGAATAATTGGTATCCCAGAAGGTGAAGAAATTAATAAGAGCATGGAAAACCTACTCCATGAAATCTTGGAAGAAAATTTCCCAAGCATAGAGAGGCATTCAAATATCCAGACCCAAGAAATACAAAGGACACCAAATAGAATCAACCAAGATCTTCCCCAAGGCATATCATAGCCAGACTGGCTAAGACCACAGATAAAGATAAGATACTAAAACTGGCAAGAGAGAAACAACAAGTGACTTACAAAGGTCACCCCATCAGGCTAACACCGGACTTCTCAACGGAAACAATGCAAGCAAGGAAAGAATGGGAAGATGTACTGAAAGTGTTAAGAGAGAAACAATTTCAACCAAGATTATTGTATCCTGCAAGATTATCCTTCGTATGGGAAAAAAAGATTAAAATCTTCTCAAACAAAACCTGAAAGAATTTGCCAGCACCTGGCCAGCTCTCCATGAAACCCTGAAGAAAGTGCTGTTCCAGGAAAACTAAAGAAGTAACAGCCAGAAACAAAAGAGTAAAAGGCAACTAAGACAATGGCCAACTTAAACGTCAGGACAGATCCATTAACATCGATAATAACATTGAATGTTAATGGACTGAATTCTCCAATCAAGAGACACAGACTGGCTGAATGGATTAAAAAACAAAAACCCTCTATCTGTTGCCTACAGGAAACCAACTTCATGGATAAAGATATACATAGACTGAAAGTGAAGGGTTGGAAAAAGATTTTCCATGCAAATGGGAACCAAAAAAGAGCTGGAGTCGCAATACTAATCTCTGACAAAATAGGTTTTAAAACAAAAACTGTGTGAAGAGACAAAGAAGGGCACTATATTGTAGTAAAAGGATCAATCGATCAAGAAGATATAACGCTTATTAATATCTATGCGCCTAACACAGGAGCACCCAAATATGTGAAAAAAAGACTGCTAGATCTAAAATGGGAGATAGACTGCAACACACTAATTGTTGGAGACCTCAACACTGCACTATCCCCCCTGGATAGATCATCTAGACAAAATATAGGTAAAGAGATAAAAGATCTAAATGATATCTTAAATCAAATGGACTTAACAGACATCTATAGAACTTTCCATCCTAAGACCTCAAGATACACTTTTTTTCTTGCCGCCACATGGAACATTCTCGAAGATTGATCACATTATTGGGCACAAAGCAAGCCTCTACGATTCAAAAGCATAGAAACTATACCCAGAATCTTCACCAATCATGATGGAATTAAACTTGAGTTTAATTTCAAGAGAAATCCTCAAAAATACTCAAATACATGGAAACTTAATAACCTACTCCTGAATGACTCCACAACTACTGAAGAAATAAAGACTGAAATCAAAAGGTTCATGGAAGCCAATGACAATGAGGACATGAGTTTCCATAATCTTTGGGACACTGCTAAAGCAGTCATAAGGGGGAAGTTTATAGCAATTAGTGCACATAAGAGGAACATGGAAAGAAGGCAAATGGATCACCTAACATCATGCCTCACAGAATTGGAAAAGCAACAGCAAAAAGATCCAAAAAACTCCAGGAGAAAGGAAATAATAAAGATACGAGCAGAAATAAATGAAATAGAAAATAAACGAACTATACAGAAAATAAATGAAAATAAAAGCTGGTTCTTTGAAAAGATAAACAAAATTGATACTCCACTAGCGAGAATTATTAAGAAGAAGAGAGAAAAGAACCAGGTGAATCACATCTGCAATAAAGCAGGCAAAATAACAACAGACATAGTAGAAATAAAAAACATTATTAGAGGGTACTATGAACATCTGTATGCCAAGAAACAAGATAATTTGAATGAGATGGACAAATTCCTGGACATGTACAATCTACCTAGATTGAGCCAGGAGGATATAGAAAGTCTGAATAGGTCCATAACAAGCCAGGAGATCAAATCAGTTATAAATAACCTCCCAATAAAGAAAAGCCCTGGCCCTGATGGATTCACCTCTGAATTCTACAAAACTTTCAAAGATGAGTTAACCCCCATTCTGCTCAAGTTATTTCTAAATATCCAAAAGGGTGAATCTCTCCCTAATTCATCCTATGAAGCCTCTATCACCCTTATCCTTAAAACAGATAAGGACAGGACAAGGAAGGAAAACTATAGACCAATATCCCTGATGAATATAGATGCGAAGATTCTCAACAAGGTACTAGCAAATCGTTTACAACAACTTATAAAAAAGATAATACATCACGATCAGGTAGGCTTTATCCCAGGAATGCAAGGTTGATTCAACATACGCAAAACTATAAATGTAATACACCATATTAATAGGAAGAAAGATAAAAACCACATGGTCATATCAATTGATGCAGAAAAGGCATTTGATAAGATACAACATCCCTTCATGATCAAGACTCTCAGCAAAATCGGCATAGAAGGGTCATTTCTCAACACAATAAAAGCTATCTATGAAAAACCCATAGCGAACATCATCCTCAATGGAGAAAAGCTGAAAGCTTTTCCACTAAAAACGAGTACAAGACAAGGATGTCCACTTTCTCCACTCCTCTTCAATATAGTACTAGAAGTCTTGGCCATTGCAATCAGAAAAGAGGAAAAAATAAAAGGCATTCAAATAGGAAAAGAAGAGATGAAACTCTATTTGCAGATGACATGATTGTATACATAGAAGACCCAATGGTTTCCATAAAAAAATTTCTGGAAGTAATACATGAATACAGTAACATTGCAGGTTACAAAATTAATATCCAGAAATTTATAGCATTTCTGTATATGAACAACAGGCAGACTGAGATAGAACTGAAAAAAGTTGTTCCATTTACCATAGGCACAAAAAGTATAAGATACTTAGGGATAAATCTAACTAAAGAAGTTAAAGACCTCCACAAGGAAAACTATGAGAAGATAAAAAAAGAAATTAAAAATGACACAAAAAAGTGGAAGGACATCCCATGTTCCTGGATTGGAAGAATTAATATAATCAAAATGGCAATTTTACCCAAATTAATCTACCTATTTAATGCAATGTCAATCAAAGTACCAGACACATTCTTCACAGATCTAGGAAAGACAATCTTAAAGTTTGTCTGGAATCATAAAAGACCCCGTATTGCCAAAGCAGTTCTGCACAAGAAGAGTGGAGTGGGCGGCATCTCACTACCTGACCCAAAAATATACTACAAAGCTGTGGTAATCAAAATAGTATGGTACTGGCACAGGAACAGACAGGTGGACCGATGGAACAGAATAGAGTCCCCAGAAGTGAATGCTCAAACATACAGCCAACTGATTTTTGACAAGGGGTACCAGTCAATTCAGTGGGAAAAGGAAAACCTCTTCAGCAAATGGTGCTGGCAAAACTGGATCTCCACTTGCAGAAAGATGAATCTGAACCCCCTACCTCTCACCTCTGACAAAAATAAAGTCAAAATGGATCAAAGATCTAAATCTAAGACCTCAAACTATAAAACTGCTCCTGGAAAACACTGGGGAAACTCTGGGAGACATTGGGGTAGGGAAAAACTTCTTAAATAAGACTCCCAACACACAGTCTATGATCTCTAAAATAGACAAGTGGGATTACATCAGACTAAGAAGTTTCTGCATGGCAAAAGACACAGTGATTAGTGTGAACAGACAGCCCTCAGAATGGGAAAATATTTTTGTAAACTATGCATCAGACAAGGGACTGATAACCAGAATTCACAAGGAACTCAAACAGCTGTTCTGGAAAAAGACAATCAATCCTATTAAAAGATGGGAGAATGAGTTGAAAAAACCACTCTCTAAAGATGACATACGAATAGCTAAAAGGCATATGAAAAAATGCTCAACATTCCTCATTATAAGAGAAATGCAGATCAAAACAACAATAAGATATCACCTAACCCCAGTCAGAATGTCTAAGATTAAAAAAACAAAAAATGATAAGTGCTGGAGGGGGTGTGGTGAAAAGGGAACTCTCTTACACTGCTGGTGGGATTGTAAATTGGTCCAACCACTGTGGAGAACAATTTGGAGATTCCTCCAAAATCTACAAATAGAACTACCATATGATGCAGCAATCCCACTCCTTGGTATCTACCCGAAAGACAGAAGAATACTTAATCGAAAAAGTGCTTGCACATCGATGTTTATTGCGACACTTTTCACGATTGCTAAGTCATGGAAACAACCTAAATGCCCACGAACTGATGAATGGTTAGAAAAACTGTGGCACATATATTCAATGGAATACTATTCATCCATAAAAATAAAAAAAATAAAAAAATAAAAAAACAACCCTGGCTTTTGAAAGGAAGTGGATGAATATGGAAGACTTACTGCTGAGTGAAGCAAGTCATGCTATGAAGGAGAGGCATTGTATGTCCCCACTTAATCTACACCGAGTGTCTTATATATTTGAAACCATACTGCTTCTGTTGTTATAGAGTTATAAAATTATACAAAATTATAAGACATATTTTGAACATTATCTTTAAAATTCAGTATTTTGAAATTTTGAAAGTTGTTTGTAAACTGTCAAGAATTATGGAGTATGAGCTAAAATTTTTTGCTGTGTAACTGCTGGTTCCCTGTAAAGTAAATGTGGAAAAATGTAAAAATAAATAAATGAAAGAAAATTTAAAAAATTAAATTAAATTTTAAAAAATTAAAAAATCTTAGCCTCAGTCTCTGAACCAGCTTTGTGTGTTTACCCTACATAGGACCTCATAGCCATGGATTGCTATGGGAGCAGCAAAGAAATATGTAGAACACCCATAGAAATGAAGACCACTTTGTACATTATACTGTCAAATCTTTTGATGTGCCTATACAGCACAATCTGGTTCCTGCCTACATCACCTCTATAGCTTCTCTTGAGCTTCTTTTCTCAACAGCTCTCAAACAACAAACACTATGGTTCATCTGTAATTAGCATATCTATCATGTCAAACATTTATCATTACTTTGTGTTGGGAATATCCAAAATCCTTTTTTAGTTATATTCTGAAATATACAATAAATTATTGCTAACTATAGATAAGTATTAATATATTATTAACTATAGTTACCTTATTGTGCTGTAGAACACTAGAACTTATTCTTATCTAACTGTATTTGTAACCCCCCTCCCCACAACTTCCTCAGTCCTTTCCTAACCATCCTATTCCAGCTATATGGATGACTTTTGGTTCTTCAAATATGTCTCCATTCCTCTCCTCCTACTCTACACTGACTAAACTCCTGCTTACCCTTCAGGTCTCACCACAAAGACATGTTGCTTGTGCTCCCTTTCCTAATATCCAAGTCTACATAAAGTTCCCATTGTAATTGGTTGCTGAGCTTTTTACTCTTTTTTTTTTTTTTTTTTTTTTTTTTTTGCCACTTAGCACTGTCCTCATTGATTAGTTATTTGTGTGATGTTTTATTTAATGTCCCTTTCCCCTATCGGGTTGTTAGCTCCACAAACAAAGACTGAGTCAATACTGTTTACTATTCTAACTCAATGCCTGCCACAGTGACTTAACATAGAAAATGTTAAGTAAATACTTGCTGATTAAATAGCAAATTGAAAAATGGTGGCAAATCTCTTAAGAGACCTGATCTCCTGGGACCAGCAGATGGTGTAATGGCTATGTTGCTGGATGCCCATGTAGTTGACCACAATTCAAGTACTGGAACAGGTGGCTTAAACTCACGCCAGGCACGTGTGTATGCATGCCCAAGATCCCAAGAGGAGAATGGGGGAGAGAGGATTATGCTGTGGCCATTCCCTGGGGGATGATTTCTTGCTTTCTGTCTCTCTGTCACTCTCTACCTTCCTGGCAAGAGCACACGCTCTTTAGCAAAAACCTCTCCTCCCCCTCAAAAAAAGAGACTTGATCTCTTGATCCCCATTCCATGATCCTTTCTACACCAGAGGTTATCTGAGTCTAGAAATTCCTATGCACAGAAATTAGGCAAAAGAAAAAAAAAGGTATCCAAACTAGGAAAAGTTACATGTTCTTGTTTGAAGATGAGATAATCTTATATACAAAGAACCTAAGAATTCCACAACAACATAAAACCACAACAACAACCACCACAACAACATAAAATCTCTTAGCACTGGTAAGTGAATTTGGTGAGTTGTAAGATATGAAGTCAACATACAAAAATGAGTAGTGCTTTATACACCAATACCAAACTAGTTGAACAAAGTAAATAAAGCAATTCAATTTATAATAGCTACGAAAAATAGGAATTAATTTATTCAGAGATGAGAAATTTCTACAATAAAAACTAAAAATCATTGATAAAATCAATTGAAAAAAATGTAAAGATATACCATGTTCATGAATTGAAAGAATCAATATTGTTCAAATGTTCATACTGCCAAAAGCAATTACAGATTCAAGACTAATTCTATCAAAATACCAATGGCATTCTTCACAGAAATAGAAAAAAAAGTTATATAATTTATAATTTATACAACTAAACAGACCTTGAGTAGGTAAAGCAATTCTGTGCAAAAAGAACAAATAAAAGTAATACACACCAAAAAAAAAAATGAAATACTATTCAGTCACTAAAAGATGAAATCCTGTCATTTAAGGCCATATGGAAAAATCCGGAGGACATCATGTTAAGTGACAAAACCTAGGCACAGAAAGAGGAAAAGTCACTATGTGGAAACTAAAATAGTTGGTCTCTGAGAAGTTGAGAGTAGAATAGCAGTTACTAGAGACTGGAAAGGGTAGAGGGGAGAGGGAAGTGGAAAAGGGAATACAAATAAAGAGCAAATTTTGTATTTGTTAATAAATAAATTTGATCTGATCATTACACATTGTATTCATGTACTCACATTATATCCCATAAATATTTACATGGCAGTTAAAAAGAAAAAAGATATTACATGAATCTGCACTGCTATGCAACACAGCAAAATAGAACTATAACAACAAACCCAATTAATAGTTGAATTTGGAATAAAAGAAACTGGCCTGGCTGAATAGGAGACAAAGATGAGAGGAAAATACATGAAATCAGCTTCAGTAACTATGATTACCAGGCACTATATTAAGTGCTTTGGGACAGTTCATCTCATTCAACTATCACAAGAATCCTTCAGCTTTGCTTATAATTTCTCCATTATTCAGATTAGAAAAATAAGACCATATTGATGTGAGGTAATGGAGTTATTTGAATCTAAATCTTGACTATTTTCAATATATTATAAGTTAGACTTGCACTTGTAGTTAATAAAAAAGAAATGGGGGCCAGCAGGCAGTGTGGTGGTTAAGGGCACTGGACTCCCACATGGCTGACCACAGTTCAAGTCTCAGACCTGACAGCTTGCTTTCTCACTTTCTCTCTCAGTAATAAATAACCTCCCAACAAAGAAAAGCCCAGGTCCAGATGGCTTCACTTCTGAATTCTACAAAACTTTTAAGGAAGAGTTAACCCCTATCCTACTAAAATTATTTCTAAAGATTCAAAAGGAAAGAAACCTTCCAAATTCATTTTATGAAGCCTCCATCATCCTCATCCCCAAAACAGATAAGGACATGACAAAAAAGGAAAACTACAGACCAATATCACTGATAAATATAGATGCAAAAATTCTCAACAAGATACTCGCAAAGCATATCCAACAACATATAACAAAGATCATTCATTACAACCAGGTAGGCTTTATACCAGGGATGCAAGGGTGGTTCAATATACACAAGACCATAAATGTAATACACCACATTAACAGAAAGAAAGATAAAAACCATATGATCATCTCAATTGATGCAGAGAAAGTATTTGATAAAATACAACATCCTTTTATGATTAAGACTCTCAGTAAGATTGGTATAGAAGGTTCATTTCTGAACACAATAAAAGCCATCTATGAAAAACCTACAGCTAACATTATACTGAATGGGGAAAAGCTGAAAACTTTCCCTCTGAAAACAGGTACTAGGCAAGGCTGCCCACTTTCTCCACTGCTCTTTAATATAGTACTGGAAGTCTTAGCTATTGCAATCAGAGAAGAGAACAATATTAAAGGCATTCGAATAGGCAAAGAAGAGTTGAAAATACCTTTATTTGCAGATGACATGATGGTATACTTAGAAGACCCAAAGGTATCCAGGAAAAAATTTCTTGAAGTAATAAGTGAATACAGCAAAGTGGCAGGATACAAAATCAATATCCAAAAATCTATAGCATTTCTATTTATGAACAACAAATTGAATGAAGCAGAGCTGAAGAAAGAAATCCCTTTCACCATAGCCACAAGATGTATAAGATACCTAGGGATAAACTTAACTAAGAAAGTCAAAGACCTTTATAAAGAAAACTATGAAAATCTTTAAAAAAGATATTTAAAGTGACATAAAAAAGTGGAAGGACATCCCATGCTCCTGGATTGGAAGAATCAACATAATCAAAATGGCAATTCTACCCAAATTAATCTACATGTTTAATGCAATTCCAATCAAAATACCAGAAATATTCTTCACAGATCTAGAAAAGACAATCATAGAATTTGTCTGGAATCATAAAAGACCTCGTATTGCAAAAGCAATCCTGCGCAAGAAGAATGGAGTAGGAGGCATATCTCTCCCTGATCCCAAGATATACTATAAAGCTGTGGTCATCAAAACAATATGGTATTGGCATAAAAACAGACATGTGTACCAATGGAAGAGAATAGAGACCCCAGAAATAACCCCCAAAGCTTATAGCCAACTGATTTTTGTCAAAGGATATCAGTCAATCCATTGGGGAAAGGAAAACCTCTTTAGTAAATGGTGCTGGGAAAACTGGGTATCCACCTGCAGAAAGATGAAACTGAACCCCCATCTTTCACCATTAACAACAATCAACTTAAAATGGATCAAAGATCTGAACCTAAGACCTCAAACAACAAAACGACTGGTGGAAAATGCTGGGGAAACTCTGGGAGACATTGGAGTAGGCAAAGATTTCTTAAATAAGACTCCCAAAGCACAGGCAATAATCCCTAAAATAGACAAGTGGGACTACATTAGACTAAGAAGTTTCTGCACAGCAAAGGACACAGTAACAAGTGTGAACCGACAACCCTCAGAATGGGAAAATATTTTTGTTAAATAGGCCTCAGACAAGGGACTGATAACCAGAATACATAGGGAACTCAAGTGCCTTATGCAAAAAAAAAAAAAAATGATTAACCCAATTAAAAGATGGGAAAATGAGCTGAACAAAAACCTCTCTAAGGAAGACATACGAACAGCCAAAAAGCATATGAGGAAATGCTCGACATCCCTCATCATAAGGGAGATGCAGATAAAAACCACAATGAGATACCACCTAACCCCTGTCAGAATGGCAAAGATTAAGAATATAAAAAGTGATAAGTGTTGGTGGGGATGTGGGGAAAAGGGAACCCTCCTACACTGTTGGTGGGAATGTAAACTAGTTCAACCACTGTTGAAAACAATATGGACGTTCCTCAAAGATCTACAAATAGAACTACCATTTGATCCAGCAATCCCACTTCTGGGTATTTACCCAAAAGATAGGAGAACACTCAGTCAGAAAAGTGCTTGCACATCAATGTTTATTGCAGCATTATTCACAATTGCCAAGACATGGAACCAACCTAAATGTCCACAAACTGATGAATGGATTGGAAAAGTGTGGCATATATACTCTATGGAATACTACTCAGCCATAAAAAATACCAAGACCCTGGAATTTGATAGAAAGTGGTCAGATATGGAGGATCTATTGCTGAGTGAAGTAAGCCAGGCTATGAAAGAAAGATATTGTATGTATCCACTCAATATATACCGACTATCCGCACTCTATGGTAGAGAGCGAAAAATTGGAGGACATAAAAGCAGTGAAGGTACTTAACAAGAATAGGACAGTGTGGAATGGGGAAGGTGAAGAGAAGAGGATAGAGAAAGATAGCAAGAGAACAATAGAGAGGCAGGACGTTAGTGAGAAACAGATATGGCTTATTACCTGTTGATGAGGACAAGTATAGTATTCTCAACTGGATTGGTCTGAGAAGTATTTCATGATGTGTAAAGTCTTTTTACAAGCACAATGAGAAATAGTGATTGACCGTTTTAAAAAATAATTAGAATAATAATAATAATGATTGGGAAAAACATAGAAAAGATATTGAATGTTGAAGTGGGGAGATTAATGTCTTTGTATTGACTGACATGCATGGCATTCCCTTTTGAAAAAGCAATGTAATACACTGTAAAGTTATATGTAATCCAATGTAATATAAAGAAGATTATGATGATAATAAAAATTTTTTAAAATGTGAAAAAAAAAGAAACTCAGCAAGGAAAAAAAAAAAAGAAATACTGGGATATAATAAATACCATTGTTCTGGTTTCATTGGTGCCACACCCATAGCTCAGGCTGCCTGTCAGACCAGGGGGGACTAGAATATATGCTTGCTGATTCCAGCTTAACTCAGCATGGAAGGGCAGCAATTCTCAGGTGCCTTACATATATGCTGCTTTTGACAGCAGCTAAAAACCCTAAGGTTTGGCCTCCCAAAACCTCTGAGCTCCTCAAATGACCCTTGACAATTCATCTATTTCCTGGGAATGGGTAAATCTAATGAGTCCTACCTAACTCTTCCTCAGATTAATTAGACTAGATCTGATTTAACAAGAGAATATAATGAGTGATTATTGCCCTCTGGGATTGCATTTTGCTCCACAGGCTTCAATTAACACAGAAGAATCATAAATAACAAATACAAGATTATAAGATTCTTTATCATTTCACTATGTCCAATTTTTTAGGACAGCCTTTCAGTGGCAGTTATTTCTATCAACCCAGCATACCATGTCCCTTTGTTATAGTAATGGGACACAGAAATAGTCAAAAAATTCTAACTGAGGGGAACCAGCAGTTAGCGTAATGGCTATGTCGCTGGACTCCCATGTAGTCGACCGCGGTTCACGTCCAGACCCGGTGGCTTAAAACTCACACTGAGTGCGTGTGCGTGCGTGCCCAAGATCCCGAGAGGAGAATGGAGGAGAAGGGATTGCAGCGTGACCATCCTCTCTGGGGGGTGATTTCTCGCCTTTTGTCTCTATGTCTCTTTCTGTCTGTCTGGTGAGCGCACGCGCCCTATAGCGAAAACCTCTCAAAAAAAAAAAATTCTAACTGAGCAAATCAGAATTTTTCTCTGGGAATTTTTTTCCCTCTCTGATAAATTTATAAGTCTATAGCTCATATATAGATCATATTCCAACTTCACCCAATGTCCCATCAGTGTACTCTCAGTGAAGGCAGACAAACAATGCAGACAGAAGTAAGGACAGAAATAAAAAAATAAAAAAAAATAAAACAGGTAGAGAGCCCTAGGAGTCTTCACCTTTCTCACCCTAATAACCCAAAGGGTCTGTTCCCAGCCTGGGAACAGGCTATGACCGTCTAAACAACCCTTTGGGGTTAACCGAAGTTGAGTTGAATTTCTGTTGCTTACATTCGAAGAAATCTAACTAATGCAGTTGCATCATAGTCCTATAGGCATTCAGAATCAACCTATGAATGCTGGAGGAATAAGAAGACTACTTCCTGGTAGCATTTAAACTAGAACTGGGCCTTAAAAGATCGTAGAATTTAGAGGAGTAAAATAAAGACATAAGAGCAATACACATCAACTTTGAGTCACAGCACTATCACTATAATACAAATATAACTTTGGCAGCTACCATGATGTCTGCTGAGCAGAACATACTCAAAAAATACTTGTTACAATCATTAATAAACAAGTAGATGGAGGAATAAATATAGTATGGGAAGTAGGAGCACAAGCTACCCTCTTGCTAAGAAGAAATACATGCATGTGTACATCAGAAGACCAATAGAACTTTATAAAATACATGAAATAAGCTGCATAAAAGGCAAAAAAGATTATTCTATTTCTTTAGGGGGAGATATTAAATATTAATCATTTTTATGAAAACAGAAAATAAAGTCAAGCATGCCATCAACAGAGAGATCTAACACTCTGATGTTTGAGTAGCCTGCACCTTTACCCTCAACTATTTTCATTAGTATGCTATAAATATATGGATAACTTTTTGTAGAAGATGGAAAAAGCAGAGGAGGAGGAGAAGAGTTTTGAATAGACCGGAAACAGAATAAAAATTAGTGAAGAGCTAGCTGCTCTGTAGAATGAGTAGCTTAGTTAAGATGAGTAGTTGAGTGTAGGAAGTTAGTTTAGAGAGGGATAGAGTCAGTAATGGAGACAGACCTATCAGCAATGTCATGAAAAGAGATGAAAGTACGAGATATTTGAAAGAAAAAAAAATGCCAACATTATTGTTTGAGTATGAAGGAAGTGAGGGAGATATTGAGTCCTTACAACTGAAAATCCCTACCTAGGATGTCACTATCTTGTCCCAGTTTCACTTTCATGTGAGAGAAGTGGTAAATAACACTATATCCTGAACTCCACAAGTCAGTCACTCAGAACCCTGGTGCTAAAACAACAGTCATCGTGAAGGACTTTTTGTGGCCTTGTGTTTGTTTGTAAAAGAGAAAGATGAGAATTACTGCTCAGAGCAACTTTGCTGTTACCCACAACCTGGCAGTAATTTATTGTGTGTGCCCAGCTGCCAGCTGGGTTGTTTGTTTTCCATATAAACCTCCTATCTTCCACACTGGAACAAACAGAGCCTTGAAAATGTCCCTTCTGTGTGGTAAAATATGTTCATGCTCAACTGAGAGTAAAAATCAGCACCAAATTGCTCCAAGGAAAATACTGACCTTCTCTCAAACAATTTTCCTTCACTCTTACCCTTTGATGACTGAGTATTCCCTATCCTCTTCCAGGCTGGATTGTCACTTATGAAACTGCTAGTAGTCCTCCCAGTAGCCATGGTCTTCCTTACCATCAAAATAACGGTGTTACTGGACACAGGAATAGGCTGAACTGAAAGATTACACGTCCTAGTCTTTCTTGAAACTAATATGTTTAACAGAAGCTGACTCTGTGATGAGATGGCCTCTTCCCTCCTTCCTCTTCTCTGCCACCAAAAGGTCAGAAAAGAGGATTGAAGTTCCAGCAGACATTCTAGACCTTGAAATGACATTAGAAATGGCAACCATATTCTGTCAAGATAGATCAGAAAGACTGATATACTCATCACTGCTATCCCAACCTGGGGCTGCCTACCACTGGGTGTCTATTATGGTCATTCAGCTCACTGTATCCTCCCCTGTTAAGAGGACCACCGCATAGATTCTGAAACTGAGTCTCAGAGAGGTATAAATGATTTGCCTAGAGTCTCACAGCCTATAGACACTTACTTGAACGCAGGGCCCATTCAATACTTTTAAATTCTGAAGATATAACCTTTAACTAAAAGTTTCTTGAAGTAGTTTTCAGCTACAGAACACCATTTCAGCTTTTTTTTTCTCTCTCATCCTGCCCCACAATCCCTTGCCACCACATCCAGGTGCTCTCCAGCACACACCAGATATCCTCTCTACACTGCAAGTAAGAAATCTATAAACCCACCACCAGAAGAACAAACATTATTAAATTCTGTGACTAAGCTTTAGAAAGCAAGGCAGATCTTATCCATGTACATCAGAAAAATGGGAATGCTAAGCAGTGTCCTCAAGGGGATTTCATTACTAGAGCATACCACCATCCTGTTGATAGGACACTGAGGACTTTTCATTTGTCCTTAGAAAAATCCACAGCAACAGCAAATTAGAGATCACTTATCCAGTGATGCATCCAAAACCAAGGACTGCAACCCAAGTTTCAAAATTGAGTGAACTCCTGTCTTTCTTAGGAAATACCCCCATCTTTTAATGTGTATTGCATTGTTTTGTACAGGACATTCACTATACTAGTTTGTTGTAGTTTTAAAACAATTAAAATAGCTAACACTGGCATTCATTTTTCATTTAATTCTTCTCCCTGTCCTATGTTTTTGTTTCCTTGAAATCCATTCTTTTTCAAAAAATAACAAAAGAAGGGAACCAGCAGTTAGCGTAATGCCTATGTCGCTGGACTCCCACGTAGTCGACCGCGGTTCGCATCTTGGACCCGGAGGCTTACAACTCACGCTGGGCGCGTGTGCGTGCGTGCCCAAGATCCCGAGAGGAGAATGGAGGAGAAGGGATTGTGGCGTGACCATCCCCCCTGGGGGGTGATTTCTTGCTTTCTGTCTCTATGTCTCTCTCTGCCTGTCTGGCGAGCGCACGCGCCCTATAGCGAAAGAACTTCTCCAAAAAAAAAAAAAAAAAAAGAAAGAAAAGGAAAAAAAATCCATTAGAAATGTGTCGAAAAGAAAATGTAAAAGTATGAGAAGAAAGTAGCATAGTCTTCAAAAAAATAAAAGCTTTTTTATTTTTATTTTACTTTTTTTTTTGAAGAGGGTTTTATTTTTTATTTTATTTTATTTTATTTTATTTTATTTTTGCTATAGGGTGCGTGCACTCACCAGAGAGAGAAAGACAGACAGATAGAAAGTGAGAAATCACCCCCCTCCCCCAGAGGGGATGGCCACGCCGCAATCTCTTCTCCTCCATTCTCCTCTCGGGATCTTGGGCATGCATGCACACGTGCCCAGCGTGAGTTTCAGCCACCGGGTCCGGGATTCAACCCGTGGTAGACTACGTGGGAATCCAGCGACATAGCCATTATGCTAACTGCTGGTCCCAGAGCTTTTTTAAAGGAAAGAACAAGGTATGCCAGGCAGTGGCACAGCAGTAAATTCAACTGATCCACATGAGAAAGTTCCTAGGCTCACATCCCAAAATCTCCCTAACTATGTCAGGTACACACATTTATGCTCCACAATTCAGGCTAGTTGAAGCTGGAGTGTATTGCACCACTTCTTTGAGAGCGTCCACCCCTCTTTCTCCCTGAAAAAAAATAGATAAGTATACTTTTTAAACAGACAAAGAAAAATGAAGAGCAGGGTGAGTATGAGCTAGAAAAAATCATGTTGGGCCCAGAATAAAAGGCACCCAAAAAGCAGCCGGCCTAGGTTTCTCATGCTGCTATAAAGGTGCTCTAGAAACTTTTGAAATTTTCAGAATGTAGAGTGACTTGCTCTTGAGGGGACCTAATAAATATCTATCTCTCTAATTTTTTTTAATGTTTTTGCCATAGGGCACATGCACTCTCCAGAGAGAAACAGAGACAGTGAGAGGAAAGGTGAGAAGTCACCCTGGAGGAGGTGACAATCCACAATCCTTTCTCCTCCATTCTCCTGGGATTTTGGACACACACGCACATGCACTCGGTGTGATTTTCAAGCCCCGAGGTCTGGGACTTAAAATGTGGTCAGCCATGTAGGAGTCCAGCATTAACCACCACATCACCTGTTGGCCCCAATGTCTGAGTCTTAATATCAGCCTTTCTAGAGTTTTTATTTCTCTGGATCAAAGGATGGTAATTCCACAAGGGCAAAAGCAAATTTAGCAAATGCCTGACATCATTTTAAGTTCTGAGCTTCCAGTGGAGTGTCTATCTGAGGTAAAACTGCCTAATGGACAGATTAATGTTAGAATAAACAAACTGCTTCAGTTTGTGGCCTTAAGATTGTGAGGGTTTTTTTTAAATCATTCTTTATTCACAAGATAGTGATGGAATATCTATGGGATGCAAGGTATTGCACCTCATGCTGAGGTACCAAGTTGAAAAAGGCCTAGGTCATGCTCAGGCCTTTCACTCCACTGGTGTCTATCAATTTCTACACCATGATGCATAGAAACTGATCTCCCTTTACATCCTTTACCCCTTTTCCATGTATGACATATTGTCTTATGTCCTCCACACATTCAAAACCACATCAATGGTATTATAATTTTTGCTTCAATAATCAAACATAATTTAGAAGAGTCAAGAAGGAAAGACTATCATATTTATCCATATTTCTGTGTTTCTGGATCCTTCCTGATGTTTCTTTTTTTATAATTTCCTTTCTATTTAGAGAACTTTTAGCCCCTCCTCCTTTTTAAAATTTTTCTGAGATGGGTCTACTGGTAACGTGTGGGTTTTTATTTATTTTTAATTCAAGGATGTCTTAATTTTCCCTTCATTCCTGAAGAAAAGTTTACTGGCTTTTTTAAATTTTGGCACTGGAAAAATGCTGTGTCACTTCTCTGACCTTCATGGTTTCTTATGAGAAATCCACTGTCATTCAGATTGTCTTCCCCAATAAGTAAAAACCTTATTGCTTTGAAGACTTTGCCTTCAGTTTGCTGAAGTTTGATTTTGCTGTGTCTTGGTATGGATCCCTTTGACTTATACTGTTTGGTGTATACACATCTCCTTGAATCTACTTTTATGTTGTGTGTCAAATCTGAGAAATTTCCAGCCAGTATTCATTATTTATTTGAATATTTTCAGCCCCACCTTATTCTGCTCTTCTTCTAAGATTTTAATGACATGAATGTTAGTTCTTTTGTTGAAGTTCCAAAGGTCCTTGAGGAACTGTTTCTTTTTTGTTTCACTCCTTACTCTCTGTAGTTTAGAATTTCTATTGTCTGTATTTAAGTTCACTGATCTTTCTGTTCCCTTAATTCTGCTGTTAAGCACAACTATTGAGATTTTTATTTCACTTATTGTTATGTTTTGGCTCTAAAACTTCCATTTGCTTCTTCTTTATATATTACATTTTTATTTTACTTAGATTTTTTTTATTTTTTTGCTGAGATTTCCTATTTCGCTCATTTGTTCAAATCTGTTTATGATCACTTACTTTAAAATTCTTTTCAAATATTTCTAACATCTGTGTCACCTTTGTGTTAGCATCTGTTGATTGTCTTTGCTCATATCAAGTTTTTGGTATGATGAGTGATTTTGACATGCAGACGTTTTAAGTGTCATGCTATGAGACTGGGTCTAAGTTAAGTCTTGTTTTTGCAGCCCTTTCTAGCACCACTCTGTCAGGACACTATGCTGCCACCCGGTGAGATAGAAGCCCAGGTTTCTCCCTCAGCTTTCACTGATAGCCAGTGAGTGGGAGGGTCTCCTCCTTACTGCTGGGCAAAGGTGGGGGTTCTGGGTCCCTGTAAGGCCCCTGACATTATCCTGTTGCCATTTCATTCCACAAGACCTGAGGGTTCTAGCTCATTTTCTGTCCACCTTTCAGAGCCTGTTTGTTTGATGTACATTGCCTAGAATTTTTAATTGCACTTAGCAGGACGTTTAGAAAAAGGACTTACGCTTCATCTTTTCAGAAGCAGAAATACCTAGTCATTTTGATACTATGTAGTATTTTCAGTCCTTTATTCTACTATGTTTTAAGTTCTTTCTCTCTTCAACAGAGAAAGAGGTGGGGGGGAACACCCCCAACAAAGTCTTCATGCCACAATCCACCCCCACCATCAGCCAGCCCTAAATCATGGGATTACACACTCTGGTGTATTCAGAGAGATCTCCAGGTGCAAGCCTTCCCATATGGGACAGCCTAAAAGACCATCACAATACTGCAATACCACCATATGGCCCTCTTTATTTTACTTTTGCACACTTAAAACACACTTTTTTTTAAAGAGAGGTTTTTGCTATAGGGTACAGGCGCTCGCTGAGAGACAGACAGGAAGCAAGAAATCACCCCCAGGGGGGATGGTCACACCACAATCCCTTTTCCTCCATTCTCCTCTTGGGATTTTGGGCACACACACACACACACGCACACACACGTGCCCCAGCATGAGTTTTAAGCCACCAGGTCCAGGATTTGAACCACAGTTGACTACGTAGGACTCCAGTGATGTAACCATTTCACCATCTGCTGGTCCCAAAACACACACATTAGTATACAGTAACATCATTTTCCTCCTGCAGTCTTTGCCTTTGTTATGCTGTACTTTACGGTTACTGTAACTCCAACTTGTGTGTCTGTATCCTCACATGTGTGCTTGGTTGTATTCTGAGCTTATCATTGCCATTTAACTTCTGAAGTCATGAGGGGCCTGGACTGAGATGATTTATCTTGATTTCTGTTGGGTGCTTAGAAACAGTCATCAACCTGGAAACAGTTTTAATTAATGCCTCCAGATTGGGGGTTTCACAACCTGTGAGAGTGGTGTAAATTCAAACTCCTGGATTGTATAGGCATATGGTCATGATTACAAGTCAGTAGGGAAGACTACTATTTGTGCTGTTATTGATATTTTTCTACCCAGTGTAAGTAATCCTGTCTGACCTCTCACCTATAGATTAAGGAGGCTAGAACCCATCAAGATAGCCCAGTGATGGCAAAACCTCAGGACAATGTTCCACCCCTAGACTCTTCAGAGAAATGCTTTTCATTGCCTCCTTCATTTTTTCCTGAAAGGAGAATTTTGCTCTAAGAAAAAGAATGTTCCCATATGGCTTCAGAAACTCCATTCTTTTACTAGAATATCCTCCAAAGAGAATGGTCTCTACTTTTAATAATCAGGGATATTTATTTTTCCCAAATACATTTATTTCTTCAAATAGGAGATTCATGTCCTTTTAAGGGTCCATGTTTTGGGTACAGATCTAAAATATCCCAAGGGCTTGGGATTTGAGAAAGACGGGGCCAGCTTCTGCTTCTAAAGGATGGCCAAATACATAAAGATTGAGAGGGACTTTGCATATCTAATACCATCTCAGATTCCTTCTCTTCTGTCAGCTAAGATGGTCAATTTTTTAAATACATAATTGTGTGTGTGTGTGAAACTGACACTGGAAAAAATAAAAAGGAAACCTACTACACAAAAAGGCATTTAGGAGCTTGCCAACATGAGAAAATCAAGTTCAGACCCAATCCTAGGAGACCTGAGTCTGCCAGCCCTCCTTCATCCCCATCGAATTTCCTCACTGTCAACTTTATATACCTGTGGGGGTAGTATGGTGTCACATGGTCCCATTCAGCCCACAAGATTGGCAAAACAAAAAGAGTTTGGAACCAGCAGTTGGTGTAATGGCTATGTCGCTGGACTCGCATGTAGTCGACCGCGGTTCGAGTCCCGGACCCGATGGCTTAAAACTCACGCCGGGCGCGTGTGCATGCGTGCCCAAGATCCCAAGAGGAGAATGGAGGAGAAGGGATTGCGGCGTGACCATCCCCCCTGGGGGGTGATTTCTCGCTTTCTGTCTCTATGTCTCTCTCTGTCTGTCTGTCTGGCTAGCGCACGCGCCCTATAGCGAAAAAACCTCTTCAAAAAAAAAAAAGTTTCACATTTTGCAACAAAATAAAATAAACTGGAATGTAGTGGTGGCTGGGCTATGAGTTCAAAAGTTAGGAAGCTGTCTCAGACCCTGAATCTTTTATTGGAGAGTTGCTCTCATGACCTCTAAGAACCTGATCCCTTCTTGATGAAGTCTGAGAGATGGGATCTGTTCTCATCTTTAACCCTAATATTAATGAAAATGAGTATCAGTCCTACATCATGTCTTTTCGCTATCCTTCCACATGGTCTAACAGTAGTGAAACACAGGCCTTCCAGCTCTGTAGGCATGTATATGGGCTATCTGTCAGCTGCTCTGCACCTGTTCACTCCCTGCCCCAAAAGAAAAGTGTCTATCAATGACCCATTTTCAGTACCAGTGACCCACTCTGCTTTCTATCTCAGTACCAGGACTCACCTTCACTTTCCATCTCAATACCAATGAGCCTATAAGTAGATCTACACAAGTAATACTAGGCTGGAATCCTCTTCCAATTTGTGTCAAGAACTGTAGAAGATCTGGAATCTTACTCTACTCACGAGCTAACAAAATAGACAACCAGTCTCATAGCTCTAGCAGAAGACTCAAGATTCCTTAAATCAAAGACAAAAGACTTTATTACTCACAGCACAGCCTGCAGCATGAGCTCCATATTTGCTTCGGTTCCCTTAGACTTCAAGCTACGAGTCCCACGAAGGAGATGTGGAGCAGCCCAGATAGATACTGCACAAACAATAGGTTTATATTGCAGATAAAGAAGCATGATCATGGGAGACCTTCCCCCCCAATTTTGTAAGAAGGCTGCTCACACACCTACCTAAATTTTGCCTCAAAGAGAAAGAAATACATTACACTGGCCAGGAAGCAAAGCTGCCCTCTGCCCTGGAGAGAGATACTATCTCTATTTCCTGAGATTATTGGCTATACAAATATCCTTGAAAATATATCCCACTACAAAAGCTGTTTCAAGACATGCAGAAACATGAAAGGCCCCTAGAGTGACCCAATACTCACTTCTTCCTCACACTCTTAGAATCATGTGACTTTGCTTCCTAGTGCTGTTTTCCATTTGAGAATAAATACTCACTTGTGTGATTATTTGATTGATCGCTCTCTCTTCACAAAACTCTAAGCTTATTAAAGTTATAACACTTGTTATTTTTGTTCCATCGTGCCCCAGCCTCTAGCAATTGTCTGGCACATGATAACTGCTTGATGGTTCAACACACAGGCTAGTTAGGAGGCAGCTGGCAAAATGCCAAGTGGCTAGTTTGGCATTTGCCCCTGATACAAAGTAAGAGGGGTTTGTACTGTAGAGAGGAAATTTGCATCATTACCTGGCAACATCTGTATACTCTTGCCTTTTTTTTCCTTTTTTCTGGTGTTCTCTCTCATCAATGTGTGTCAAAGCACTGAATAGCCTTTTTAGAGGGTTACATTGGAAACTTATTCATCTCTAATTTGAGCAAACATCATCTAATTAAACAATTTAGATTGAATATGCTAATACAGAGATTTTTTAAAAATAAGAATAATTAGAACAGGACTTCAAGAGGGTAATTACAAATGGGAAATGTTGAATCTGAATAAAATTCTTATTTTCTTTAACTACTGAAATCCTCTCCTAACAAGAGCCTGAAACCATGTATATTTAAATATGTTATGCCATGAGGGTCCTTCCAGGCATTAGAGGAAATGTGATTAAGTTATTGGTAAGGAATTGTCCCCAGCACTGCATGTCCCCAGGCATACCAATTTAGGGGTTTCTGGGCTATAAGGAGTAGCTCAAACCGATTCACTAGTCCCTGTCCTGAGTTAGAGTTCCCAGGGAGTCTGACTGGACCCACTAACCACTCTAGTCTACAACTCTGTTACACTGCCTTGTTTTTGTGAGCTGGATGAATTCTTAGCCTTCCAGCAGGAAGTAAAACATCTAGAAAGTTGCTGGGCCAGCAGGTGACATAGCAGCTGAGGTACTGGACTCCCACACAGCTAACCACAATTTGAATTCTGGACCTGGTGGCTTGAAAATCATACTGGGAACCTGGGTATGCATACCCAAAATCCAGAGAAAAGAATGGGCAAAAAGGGATTGCAGCATGGCCATCCCCCTGGGGGTAATTTTGCGCTTTCTGAATCTCTCCCCACTCCGTCTCTCCAGTGAGCACATGTGCCCTATGGCAAAAATCTATAAAAAAAAAAATAATAATAAAAAAAAAAAACTTCTATAAGGTTGTTTCTACCCAGTTCCAAATGATCTCACCAAAGAAAGTGCCAGAGGACATGATCAGTTCAGCAACCTGACAGTGTCCTGTATCCCAATATTTCTAAAGATTTCTCAAAATTTGGTGAGCCATTTTAAGGTGTTGAGAGGGAAGATATTTACCCAGTTATGATGTTGAATGGTGAGGCCTTAGGAGTTAATGAGGACCGGATAATGTCACCAGATTAGGGCCCTCAGGACTGAATCTTACAGGTTTACAAGGGGAGTGAATGAGAAAGACACAGAACCATACTCTGTGCTTACTCTGTCTCACCCTGTGGTGCTCTCCACCATGCTACCCACCAGCAAAAAACCCTCAACAGATGAGGCCCCTTGACCTTGGAGTTAAATAAACCTCTATTCTTTTTCAACTGCCAGACTCAGGTATTTCTGCTATTAGCAACACCATGGACTCAAACAGGTTCCTAGGACTTCTCTGATGCCACAAAACACAAAAAGCAAGTCATTTTCATCCTCAGGATGCTGCTCACTTCCAGAGACTTCCAATGTCTACCTAATTATGAAAGAGCTTTTTAACAATAACAAGTGAGTTACTGAGGATGACTAAAGATTGGTGTTGATAAATTTAATTAGCAGATTGCTAAACTTCATGAAACACACTAATTCAGCATTCAGAGAAATCTGGCAGCCATGAAACTCTTAGAAAAGCTACAAAGCTTCTACTGATACCACTATAGGGAGGATATTTTGTCTTCAAGAGTTATCAATACACTTTTGAGTTAGTAGCAGAATATAGTTATGAAAGCAATCATTGGAGTCACCTTAGCTGGATTTGAATTCTGACCCTCTTCTGTACTAACAGAACTTGAAAAGGGACCATTTCTTCTGGTCTCTTAATTTCTCATGTGCAAAGGTGGAATAATAACAGTACTACTAGGACCAGCAGTTAGCGAAATGGCTATGTTGCTGGACTCCCACGTAGTCGACCGCGGTTCGCGTCCCGAACCGGGTGGCTTAAAACTCACGCCGGGTTCGTGTGCGTGCGTGCCCAAGATCACGAGAGAAGAACGGAGAAGGGATTGCGGCATGGCCATCCCCCCTGGGGGGTGATTTCTCGCTTTGTCTCTCTGTCTCTCTCTCTGTCTGGCGAGCACACGCGCCCTATAGCAAAAACTTCTCCAAAAATAAATAAATAAATAAATAAAATAACAGTACTACTTCATGGGTTCTCAAGTGGACTAAAGGACATAATCCTTTTAAAATATTTAGTATAGTGACTAGCACATCATGCTGAATAAATGAAATGGTAAATACATGGCATTCTCAATTGCAGCTATTTTTCTGTCAATTGTTATTTTAGTAACACTACTATCAGGTCTTAGATTTTTTTTTTTAATTTCAAGAAAAGCAGTTTTAGCTTTAATATACCAAAGAAATGCTAAGAAAATTTGCTTAAAACCTAAGGCCAGGAAACAGGTTAGGATTCTGTTCAAATAGTAGAAACATGAACCTATCAGTAGCTTAAGACAGGACAAAATCCTTAAAAACAGAGAACAAAGCCTAGAAGAAAATCAGCAATGTTTTAGTCAAAAGTCATAAAATGCTATTTCACCAGTTCAGTCTCATGTACTTAATCTATCTTCTGTTGTGGTTTGATCTTCCCGATTAAATTCTGGGATATAATATTCAACTCTAGGGACCAGCAGTTGGTGTAATGGCTATGTCACTGGACTCCCATGTAGTTGACCGTGGTTCGAGTCCCAGACCAGGTGGCTTAAACTCACACCGAGCGCGTATGCGTGCATGCCCAAGATCCCGAGAGGAGAAGGGATTGCAGTGTGGCCATCCCCCTGGGGGGTGATTTCTCGCTCTTTGTCTCTGTTTTTCTGGCAAGCGCATGCACCCTATAGTTAAAAAAAGAAAAAAAGAACCCAGAGAATACTTTATGTTAAAAAAAATGGGGGGGGGGGGGTTGGAGGGCCAGCAGTTAGCATAATGGCTATGCTGCTGGACTCCCATGTAGTCAACCATGATTCAAGTCCTGGGCCCAGGGCCTTAAACTCATGCCAGGCACGTGTGGGTGCATGCCCAAGATCCCCAGAGGAGAATGGAGAAGGGATTGCGGCATAGCCATCCCCCCCGGGGGGGGTGATTTCTCGCTTTCTGTCTCTCTGTCTCTGTCTTTCTGGTGAGTGCACATGCCCTACAGCAAAAACCTCTCCAAAGAAAAAAGGGTTTTTTTAATTAAAAGTCACAGGGAGACACAGAGAGACAGAGAGACGGGGATAAATGGAGAGGGGACAGAGGTAGCCCTACCCACTAGAAATGAATCTGGAGAGAGAAGTCTCAGCAGAAAATCTTCATTTTTAGTCAAGGAAACCAATATTTCACAGCTCACGTTCAGTATCCATCTCAGCATGGGCCTGGGGATGTGCCTTTCCTAAATGGAATGGGGAAAAACATCCCTTAGATTGTTTTTAACTTCTTGTTGTATAATTGCTGCATCATTACCATTTTGTTTTTAAATAACTGCTACCTTGTTATATCTTGGTCTTGTTTAATTGTTCTACCAAATTTTTCTTCCGCTGGGAAAAGGAAAAGGGTGGGATAGAGGGACTCTGGAGGCTGCTGCTCCAAGGCTACCACTTCTGCCCTGTCCCCTCCTGACTGAGGCGCAGCACTGTGTTCCCCAAGCCCACCTGCCTTGTTGGCATTCTACAACTGTTATGTTTATGCATACACAGACACACTTGCATATACACAACACTCACGCTGACTCAATGAGTATCTTCAGTTTTATTTGACCATGTGACTTCAGTATTGGGTCTTTATCCCCAGTCCCTAGCACAAAGGTCCTAAAACCCTCAAATTCAGTTAATGATAGAAGAGACTTTTGTTCTTCATGAGAACCCTTTTTAATCACACCAGAACCCCTTTTAATTATGCTAATGAGTGACTTAGGGTGGGACCCCTAGATAGCTCAGAATGGGTGGGAATCACCAGAGAGATGACATGATTAGAGTTGTAACTTTCAGCCCTACCCACCATACTCCCAGAAAGCAGGAGAAGGTGGCCAGAGCTTAAGTTTTATAAAAACTGGAATAGTAGATTTGATGGGATTCTGTGTTTTTGAACACATGGAGATGCTGAGAGGGTAGGACTCCAAGAGAAGGTGTAGAAGCACTGTAATTGCACTCTCCCCCTTATCTTGCCCCACAATTATCTTCCATCTAGCCCTTCTGAGTCTTATCCTTTATAATAAACTGATAAACATAATGTTTCCCTGAATTCTGTAAGCCATTCTAGCATGTTATTGGACCCAAACTGGGGTGGGACGGTCAAAGAAATTCCCAATTTATAGAAAACCCATTTGTAGCCAGTTGGTCAGAAACATTAGTAACCTGGATTTGAGATTGACATCTGAAGTTAGAAAAGTCTTTTGGGACTGGGCTTGTTAATTTAGGGTATCTGACATTAAATCCATATAGGCAATGTGCAAATTAAGTTACTGGAAGGAACTGAATCAAAACAGTGTATAGACTCTCATAAAACCACATCTTTTCTCTTACAGAGAAGTTGAACGGGCTGGCTACCAGTAAATCAATGTTACCACACCCAGGTGATTAATAACACTCCCGAGTCTCTAGGGAGGCTGCACGATCTCTTAGTACAACCCTTGCCCCAGTCACTTTTGTAATTCTTACAGAGCACATTCTTTGGCATATCTCTGGTGACAACCTTTCTCCTTTTGAAGTGGATAGATACAATTTTCTAAATTAATTATTTTTAAAAATTTTCTAAATGGCATGTGTGCTCACCAGAGAGAGAGAGAGAGAGAGAGAGAGAGAGAGAGAGAGAGAGAGAGAGAAAGAGAAAGAGGGAGAAAGTTAGAAAGCAAGGATCCAGGTCTGGGACTCAAACCACCATCAACCAGCACCTTAAGCGCCACACCACCTGCTGGCCCCTGGATAGATAAAATTTTTCAAGAAACTTTGTCTTTTGAGATAATTATTGATGTACATACAGTTTTAAGAAATAAGACAGATCCTGTCTGTACTTTATCTGGTTTTCCCCAATGATAACATTTTACAAAGCTGTAGCAAAATGTCATAACCAGGATCTTGACCCTGATACTATCAAAATACAACTACATTTCTACCACCACAGGACTGTCATGGTATCTTTTTAAGTCACACAGTCCCCAATTTCATCTTTAACCTCTGCAAACCTGTTTTCCATTTCTGTAATTTTGTCATGTCAGGAAGGTTATACACATGCAATCATCCAGTATATGTTTTTTAAGACTGCCTTTTTTCACTTAATAAAATTTCCAACCTGTTGTATGTATCAATAGTTTATTCTTTTTATTGCTGAGTAGTACTTCATAGCATAGGGATGAAAAACTAGAAAACTGAAAAACTCTTTTGACAGTTCACTGAAAATCACTGACAACAGGCAAATTAACAAGAGAAGAGACATACAGATTTTATCTAATGAATTTTATATGACAGAGGTCATACAGAATATAAACTCAAAGAGGGACCAGATGGTTAAGGCTTAAATATCCTCTTCAGAGAGGAAAGATAAATGAGGAGGAGAGGGTATGGGGCAATTTTAAACAATCTAAAAAATAATTTTAGAACTGTTTATTTAATTGTATTCATTATTATTATTATTATTCAATTTGACTAGAGAGAGAGAGGGATAATGATAAAGCAAGCCGCCAGGTCCAGGACTCGAACCGCAGTTGGTCATGTGGGAGGCCAGTGCCTTAACTACTACGTCACCTGCCAGCCCCTAAAGTAAATCATATTTATGGTGGGAAATACATCCAATGCTCAGACAATGGTGAATGAGGGATTCTCTTTGGGAGCTGGATGAGCCCGGGAGATGGACAATAGCTTGTCACAAAATCTGTTCAGATGTGTTGATATTCTTCAGTCTTTCTTTCTGCTATATGGGTTTCACTAATAAAAGCCCAAGAAGGAAGCTGAAGGCAATTGCTTTCCTTCCTAGTTGTTTAGTCTTTAGACCGGTTTTAGAATATCAGAGCAAAGACTCTATCCACACTTCAAGAGCAAAAAAGGATCAAAAGAATGATCAAGAGACAAGGAGGAGGAGGAAGATCATACACCAGAACTGAAGCTCTTTCTTTAACCCAGCATGTCCAAGCACTGTCTTCAGGGTACTATTTTCTGATGCACCACAGATGGCTTAACCATTCACCTACTGGAGTACATCTGGACTGTTTCTAGTTTGGAGCTATTATGAATAAAGCTACTATTAGCATTCATGTACAGGTTTTTGTGTAAACACGAGCTTAGATTTCTCTGAGGTGTGAATGCAATTGCTAGTTTGTATGGAAGTTGCACACTTAGTTGGATAAAAAACTGTGAAACAGTTTTGTCAAATGGCTGAACCAGTTTATAGTTCCCAGCAAAGTATTATTGATCCAGTTTCTCAGTATTCTCAGATACTCTTTTTATTTCAGCTATTATGACAGGTGTGTTATGAAATATCATTGTGGTTTTAATTTGCATTTCCCTAGTGGCTAATGATGTTCAATATCTTTTCATACACTTATTGACATCTGTGTATCGTCAGAGAAATATTGGTTTGTGCAATTTGATTATTTTGAAATTATATTAACTTTTTCACTGAACATGATTTTTATAAAGCAATGTTAGCTAAATATGGTGAATATCTTGAGAGGTTTCCTTGGGTAGTCTTATTTTGTACTCCACCAAACAGACCAATCTATAGACATATACACACATACACACACAAAACCAAAAATGTGTCTTTAAATCAATGAACCTCATTTTTTAAATGAGGATTTTAAATGGGCTCAGATAAATTCCCAAAACTTGTACTGCTGAGGTGCTTGAGCTGTTTAAATTATAGCTCTACCTGTGAATCAGACTATATTCTCCCTGAAAACATGTAATTTTATTTTTAGTTTTACAGGGTGCCTGGAGCTATTGAAGCCAATAATGACCACAGGTTAGAAAACCCTAGTTCAGTAAAAGGGCTAAGTGCTTGATTAGAAATGGCTTTGAAGGGGACCAGCAGTTGGCGTAATGGCTATGCTGCTGGACTCCCATGTAGTCAATCACAGTTCGAGTCCTGGTCCTGGTGGCTTAAACTCACGCTGGGTGTATGTGCTCAAGATCCCAAGAGGACAATGGAGGAGAAGAGTGTGGTGTGGCCAACCCCCCTGGGGTTGATTTCTTGTTTTCTGTATCTCTGTCTCTCTCTGTCTTTCTAGCAAGTACACATGCCCTACAGCAAAAACCTTTCAAAAAAAATGGCTTTGGAGAAAAAACTCCACACCAGATTTAAGTTATACCTTCAGAGATTTAAAATATCTGTCAGTGGACATCAACCTCAAGCAAGCATCAAAATTTCTGGTGCTTATAAACAGCATATCTGGTCCCACCTTTAGATGTGACCCACAAAATCTGGAATGGAAGAATGGATTTCATGCAGCTCACAACTTAGAGCTGGGAAGACAGACAACCCTCAACAACTACCCTCCCTCACTAATAGACATTTTCCTTTTACTTAAAGGACCTAGGGAAGGAGATTACATGATCTCCTGAGTATAATTCTCTTTTTGCTGTAAAGGGAATTTTCCGTTTAGAATTTGACCTAAATACACTCATGATACCCTTCATCTCCTATTCTCAGGACAAATGCATCTCCAAAGTGCTACTAAGAAAAACGTTCAAATCTTTAAAACCATTATGGAGGCCATTCTCTAGGCTTCTCCTTCTTGGATGAAATCCCTGCAAGATCCCCTCACCTTTACCCATAACACTTATTTTTAAAAATGAGCATTTTATTTCTCTCTGCTACACCCTATCCTATAAAGTCCCATCCACTAGGTATGACACTATATCTGATGACTTTCAAGTTACCTGCACAGACCACCAGGTACACTCACTTCTACCTTCACAGTACAGTGAGGCGCACATCAGAAGGGTGCGGTGCATGGACTCACTTGCACAGAGCAGTGAACGTGCTGACATTCCTGCATGGATCAGCAGGCACTGTTGACTTACCTGCACAGTTCATTGAGTGTTCCAGATCAGCATTCACAGGCAACTCTGGACTCTAAAGACAAGCAGAACTGGTCTCAAATCCCAGGTCTGCCCTTACTTAGGTGAGCATCCTTTCCTCACCTTTAGGTGAGTTTCCTAATCTAACTGAGTTCTAGTTTTTTCATGTTTAAAATAAGAACAACAAAACACTATCCTTATGCAGAAGTTGAGAAGATGACACAATACATGCACAGTTCCTAACATGAAGAGGACGTTGGGTGAGCTTTAGTTCCTTTCCTTTCATGTTGATATCAGCTTAGTGATACTTTTCTACCTACAGGGAGATTGCTCTAAAGTCTGTCTAGGTTAGTCTGTCCCTCTGCTTCTCTCCCACAAGAGATCCTTTCTTCACACACTCCTTGTTACCTCCCTAATTCCCTGGTCCTTGCAATGTAACACTGGGCCCTCTTCCCCACTGTAGGTAAGTTCCAAGCCTCCCTTGGCAAAAAACTAAGTAAGGCTCTTGGTCATTGAACTCCTCAGGAATCTGTGCCTTAATGAATTCCTCAGCGGGACAGGGAAAGGGGTGCACTCACTTTAACCTGCCCAGAGCAGTGAGGCACACTGGCTTTTACATGCACACATCAGAAGTATGCAGTATACGGGCTCACATGTACAGAGAGTGAGCATGATGGCATTACTGTGCAGATGAGCAGGCTCTGCTGGCTTACTTACATTGAGCCCTCATGGTAGGGCAGTAGGACCACAGAAAGCACCAGCTGCAGTCCCGCCACTCATATGTCATTCTCTGCCCTAGCAATACTTATCTCGTTGATTTAAATGCAGAATAAACAATTCCTTTCACTTACTCATGTGCACAGCACTTTACTGGATACAAGGCCTTTACATCTGCCAGCACCTGCAGCATCTCTGGAAGATAAGCTCCTGGAGGTGAACTGTAGTAGTTTAAGGTTTGGACTTCCCTGTCCAAAACCTAGCTCTGCCTCTCTCCATCTGATTGACTTTGAGCAAGACTCTTAACCTTCTTGCTCATCCTTAAAGTGGAAATGATAACAATATCTTCCCCATAGGGCTATTGTCAGAATTACATAGTTAATATGGTAAAACACTTAGGACATTGCTTTCCTACTATTACAGTATTCACTACTTGGAACTTGATACCCCTAAGAAGGGCCCATGATGACAATAACAGAAAACTGGACAAGGTTCACTGTGGCCTCTACCACTGCTCCCTGCACTGCTGTAGTTCAGTTTCTTCTAGGCCAGCCTCTCTGAAGAGTCTGGGAAAATTATTTCCTCTCCCCGCCCACCTAATACAAGGAATCTATCTTTATAAGCAGAGAGCTGAGGGGTGGAATCATTTCTGCAGAGCCAGCAAGCACTTATCTACATCATGCTCTGAATCCAAGACCCCAAGGTAGTCACAGTTCTTTCTACTCAGTCCCACAAAGTTTCTAGGTCCTGTTTTGTAATGTTCCCAGGAACTAGACTGTGGCTTAACTCTGCCAGTTAGCAGGGGCCATTCTAGGCACTTCTTTATTTTGTTACCCTCTCTCCATGTAAGCTTCTTGTCCACATAATAGGGCGGTGTTGGCACTTGCTCAGCATGTGTTTTGGGGGGCCGGGGGGGTGAGGGGGGGCTATGGATTAGAAATAAACATAAAAATAAACACACAAAGACATACAAGTATAAAAGAGCGAGGATTGGGTGGGCCCAACTTGCCACAACTTCAAACTAGTCCCAGGTTTATTCATTTAAAAGACAAAAAAATGGAAAAAGAAAAATTAAAATACAAAGCCCACTGTTTTCAGATGTTAATCAAATAAAAATACAAAAACAACTGTCACCATGTAATTTCTCTAATCTTTTGAGACAAATTCTGATAAACACGTGTGGCTTTTTTTAAATCAATACTGCTCTGTAGTTTCAGATAGCTAGCATATTGACATACAAATTGCTTTTATCGCCATACAAATAATAACTCACAAAACTGCATTTCTACATGTGTCTAAAAGACACTTTGTTTGTTCAAATTAGCTGCTCTATCCAGGAAGGAATACGAGCTCCTGAGTGGGACCAGTGAGACTGCCAGGTTCCAGTGTGTCTTCTCCGTGCCTCAGACTCCTCCTCTGTGAGTGCAAATCAGCTGTAGTGCCTACAGCTCAGGTTGTTAGGAAACCCAAGCAAATTACTACATTAAATGCTGCAGGTAAAGCCCAGTTCTGGGAATGTAAGTGGAAACCCAACAAATGCCAGCTCTTTGTATTATTTTCTTTCTTCCAGCCTTGCTCTCTCTATAGTCTTTTAAAATGTACGCTCTTTGGTTTTGATGCCCAAAGGAGACAAGATCATCACTCTATGATCACCCTGCAACACACACACACACACACACACACACACACACACAGCCTAAGACAGCCTTCACAGGCTGGATGCTTCCATGGGGAGATGGCACTGAAGACATGGCTGAGGTCACTCAATCCTCCTCTCTTGCACTTGCAAGTGACTGTCAGGAGCACTGGGGTTGTAAAGAGGTGGCCCTTTGCTGAATGGGTTCTCACAACAGTCTATATCTCACATCACCTTCCCAGGAGTCCATGGTGCAGTGTGACTGATATCAGCTGTTGTTTTCCCATTTCTTTAGTGTCTGCCTGCTGTCTAAGCTAATTTAATGGCCTCTATAGCACTGGGAAGTTGGATATCAGATGTTTACAGGCATGAGGAAGGGGCTGAGAGACAAACCCAACTGAGGAAAGCTAGCACAGAATCAGCCACACACCCAGGAACTAAATCACAAAAGCACATAGATTACAAATTGTGGAGATTCTTCTGCTAACATCCAATTAGCAAACATAACCCTCTAGGGAACCTCCTGCCTTTCTAGGCTTTCCTATAAAGTGATCCATAACATGGGTGAAGGAATTCAAAATGTTATTCTCTGTGTTCTCATGGCCTGAGCTGTGTCCCTGACTAGACGTGGAAAGGGTAGAAGATAAACATGTGTTAACATGACTGTGTGACACACATGTGTGTCTTGTGTTTTGTGTGCATGCTCAGGTTGTGGAGTGAACTTGTGTTGGGGAGAAGGGAGAAAAGATACATTAATAAAGATTAATCTTCTTTTCTCAGCCATTCTGCACCCCCAACCTGAGTGCTCCTTTCTACCACTGGCCCACGGAGATATTTATCAGCTAAATATCCTGGAGCCTATCTTTGGGGACATAGGAGAGTGTACCTGAAGGAAATTTTAAATGGATGGTTTCGCCATGGAAAATCTGCACTTCCTGGGGCCAGTCCTGTAGTGCAGTAGTTAAGTCACTATCTAGATAGAGCCAGACCCCACATAAACAACAGTGGTGTGAATCCCAGTCCCAACAACTTGAAAACTGGGCCTGTGTGAACATGCCCCCAAATCCTGACAGAATGGAGAAATGGAGGAAAAAGGATTGCAGCATGACCATGCCTCATGGGGAGAGGGTGCTTTGCTTTCTTTCTCTCTTTCTGGCAAGTGTACATGTCTTCTGACAATTAATATATATATATATATATATATATATATATATATATATATATGCCTTACCTAAGGGGCATCCATTGATTCCAGATGATTTTCAATTTCCCTGCCTAGGATGTATGGTCATTCCAGTGATCCTCATAGAATACATATGCATCAAGCTTAGGCTCTATTTTCTATTTCCCTGTGACTTTTCTAGAGTCTTCTAGTTTACCATTGGTTTTCCTATGGAGTATAGTATGTCTAGGAGTTCCCTGCTCTTCACTCCCACAGGAGCAGCCTTATATCTACCTTTTCTACTGAATTGTCTCCTCCTCCTTGCATCCTATGGTAGTGACTACCTTTCTCCCATTTTGGGCCATTAGCCTGCCTTTATTATTTGACTTTTTCTTCTGCATGCACCTCATCTCACCAGGTAGACTGTGAATTCATCACAGAAAGCAAAGACATATGTCCTGAATCACTTATTTCCTTCACAGGATCACACAGGCCCCAGACATTGAATTCAGTGAAATCAGTGTAATGACCAGTTTCTGTCACTCTTGACCACATGCTTTTTTTTAAATTGCCAGAGACCTTTTTGTTTTGTTTTGTTTGGTGGTGGGGGGGGGGGGGGGGGGCGCAGGTTGATTTTTGCCAGAGAGTGTGTGCTTTCTCCAGAGGGGGACACAGAGAGGGAGAGGAAGAGGGAGAGGGAGAAAGAAAAAGCACACTGCAATGGGGGTTGTCAGGTCACAATCCCTTCTCCATCATTCCTCCAACCTCTCTGGATTTGCAGTATGTGTGCACATGCACCCAGAATGTTTTTCAAGTCATCAGAATCAGGATTCAAACCGTGGTTGGCCATATGGGAATCAGCTCTCTTAACCACTAAGCTAAAGGGCTGGTCCCCAGATGCTTTTATTTCTAGGAAAGTCACCAACAATGTTCGTCTTTAGTGACCTAGAAATGTATCTCTCTTTCTTGACACAATACCTCCCTATCTCAAGATTGCACAGTGACATAGCCATCCACTCAGTCATCCTGGTGAGAAACCAGGCATTATCCTGGGGTCTCCTGATTACTCAGGACAGTGTAGACTATGCAGGGAGAACAAATCAAAATGACCTAACTGGCTCTTTCCAGCCGATGCCGAGCGATGGGTATCTCTCAGGACAACTGGCATAAGCGCTGCAAGACCGGGGGCGAGAGAAAGCCTTACCATAAGAAGCGGAAGTATGAGCTGGGACGCCCCGCTGCCAACACTAAGATTGGCCCCCGCCGCATACACACAGTCCATGTGCGGGGAGGTAACAAGAAATACCGTGCCCTGAAGCTGGACGTCGGGAACTTTTCTTGGGGCTCGGAGTGTTGTACATGCAAAACAAGGATCATTGATGTTGTCTACAATGCATCCAATAACGAGCTAGTGCGCACCAAGGCCTTGGTGAAGAACTGCATCGTGCTCATTGATAGCACACCGTACCGATAGTGGTACGAGTCCCACTCTGCACTGCCCCTGGTCCGCAAGAAGGGGGCCAAGCTGACTCCTGAGGAGGAAGAGATTTTAAATAAAAAGCGATCAAAGAAAATTCAGAAGAAATATGATGAAAGGAAAAAGAATGCCAAAATCAGCAGTCTCCTGGAGGAGCAGTTCCAGCAGGGCAAGCTGCTTGCCTGCATTGCATCCAGACCAGGCCAGTGTGGCCATGCCTATGACTATGTGTTAGAGGGCAAGGAGCTGGAGTTCTACCTGAGGAAAATCAAAGCCCGGAAAGGCAAATAAACCTTCCTATCTTCCCTCTGTAATAAAAGTGTTTATTGTTAAAAAAAAAAAAAAAAAATGACCTAACTGAAATGATTTTCCATTTCATTGCACATCCATTGTGAATCAGTGGAGGGCTGATAAACATGTTTTATACTACTTCTAACTACATCCCATGAGGCAGAATTGGCTATAGAGATCCACCTAACTACAAGGAGTTTAGAAATTAAGGAACCAGTTGGAATTATAAGTGATCACCACTTACTCAAAATGTTTCCCATATTTCCCTCTATTCCCAACTCTCCATCCATGACAAGTCTACCACCAATGCCAACCCATTATGTGTTCTCCATTTGCATAAAATGTCAATTTTTTCTCATCACCAAAAAATGTTATTTTAAGCCCTCATCACCACAGTCTTCAGTGAGTCACCTTCCTTTTCCCAAAACCAAAGCTCCTCTTCCTCATCAGACATAATCATCTTCTTAAAACACAAGTCTAGGGACCAGCAGTTGGTACAATGGCTATGTTGCTGGATTCCCATGTAGTTGACCATGGTTCGAGTCCTGGACCTAGTGGCTTAAACTCACGCCGGGTGCATGTGCGTGCGTGCTCAAGATCCTGAGAGGAGAATGGAGGAGAAGGGATTGAGGCATGACCATCCCCCATGGGGGATGATTTCTCACTTTCTGTCTCTCTGTCTCTCTATGTCTTTCTGGAGAGCACACATGCCCTATAACAAAAGCCTCTCAAAAACAAAAACAAAAGTCTAATGATATCAGTCCCCCCTATTTAAAACATTTTAATAAAGCCAGCCCACAGAGTGGTGATTAAGGCAGCTGGATCCCACATGGCCAACTGTAAGTGCAAGTCTCTGAGCTGGCAGCTTAATAAACGTGCTAGGTGCATGTAGGTGTGTGCTTAAAATCCTGAAAAGAGGGAGAGATGGAGGAGGAGAGATTGCGGCATGACTGTGCCCCGTGGGGGGGAGGGGTACTTTCTCAATCCCCATTCCCATTATATCTCTCTCTCTCTAGTGAGTACACACAGCCTCTGGCAAAAGTTTTTTTAAAAAGAAAAAAAAATAATGGATCCACATGATCTACAAGAGACCTGTCTTCACAGGACCCATAAGCCAATCTCACATCAGCTATGTCTACCTGTCCAGTCTTGTGCCCTCATATTACATGAGGGGAGTTGTCCAGGCAAGAGTCAGAAAGAAGCTGAAATCCAGCCCCCCTCTACTTTCCAAGGCTTGACCTCTGGTGATCGGTTGCATCTTACAGAAAAAGAAGTACCTGTTTCTCCCTGGGCACCTTTTTCTAATTCAGACAAATGTATTACTCACATTCACCCAGAGAGGAGCACATCTTTCTATCCCACACAGAGACTTCTTTCTATTGGCTTCAATAAGGACTACTGGCAGTTTTCCAAACTCTGCATCCCATTTCTCACCTGCAGACATGGACACATGCTACCCCTGTGCTACCAATGCACCTCCCCAAAACACCCTTCCTTCTGGTGTGGTAAATTGCATAATCCTGGAGAGCCTTACTCAGGCATGTCTTCACACATTTCCCATCAAAGGTAATCACTCCTTCCAAGGGCTGCTGGAGTCCTCCAAAGCAAGTCCCGAGACAAGGATTGGGCACAGGTGGTTTATGTGGGGCACAGACTCCAGGAAGCATAAATGAAGGAATGCTGAAAGCAAGGTAATAGGACGAGAAAGTCCAGTAAAGTATATTAATGAGGAAGTCACTGTGGAAAACTGGTTCATTCCCTCCCCCACTGAGGTATCT
The DNA here is from genome assembly GCA_026018925.1 of Tupaia tana. Lineage (NCBI taxonomy): Eukaryota > Metazoa > Chordata > Mammalia > Scandentia > Tupaiidae > Tupaia > Tupaia tana. The sequence continues at coordinate 40,631,441 of JAKSZU010000013.1, read as the reverse complement.
TTGAGAAACCATGAAAAATTTGCTTACCAAGGAACATGGAAACTGCAATACTCATCCACTGATGCCCATTGCTCATTGTTTGATGGTTGCCTTTACAGACATAAACAGGTGGCACTTCCAAACAGGCTGAGCAAGCTCCAGGGTACTGGACAAAGCCATGAGGTAGGGAGGCGAGCACAGGGAGTTCTTGGCTCTTCCCCTGGGCTCTCAGCTCCACATTCTGAGCCACCTTCCTTTTCCATCAGAAATGGCTTGGTCTTCAGCTGAGCAGCATTCTTAGCTGTTTGCCACCTGTGGAAGTTTAAAGACCCAAAAGACTTCATTTTGAATGCTCTCTGTTCGTTTCAAGTTAGTACAATTTCTATTAAAATGTATATTTTTTATGTATTAAACCATATTCCACTCGACTGGGTAAATGCCACATTCAGATTTCTTTCTGAGACAGGCCCTTTTTCATTTTGTGCCTGGCACAAGACAGGTGCCGGACAAAGCCCTTAAGTCTTAAAAGCTCTGCTGTTCAGTAAAGAACGTCTGAGAGGCACACCACAGAGATTCTTAAAACAAGACAAAACATTGGGTTTTACACTCGCACACTGGACTACATTTTTACTCTATGACAGTATTTCTTCTATGTTGAGTTAGGTCTTTTCTCTGAGACCATTTCTTACTTTGAGGTCTTTTTGTTTGGGCTCTCTCTATTTCTTTTAAATTAGGCTTGAAAATTCATCAGTTTCCTTTTAAGCTCATCTCTTTCTATCTCTACTTTATCACATGTTGCTAAAAGAAACCAGTTGACACTCAATATTTGTCCAAGAAATCTCCTTAACCAAATCTACCAGTTGGTGGTGACAGTTTCTATTTTTCACATTACTACAGATAGCAGTGTGGCCAAACTTTTCACCACCACATCCCATGGGTCGCCTTTCTCCAGCCTTTTTTTTTTTTTTTTTTTTTTTTTTTTTCCCAGAGAAAGCATGCACTCACAGAAGACAGACAGAGAGAGAAATAAATCACCTCCCATACCATGGATGGGGTATGGTCATGCTTCGATCCCTTCTTCTCCATCTCTCCCTCCTTTCAGGATTCTGGGCGTGCATGCACACACAGCTGGCGTGTTTCTCAAGCCACTGCATCTGGAACTCAATTTGTGCAGTCAGCTATATGGGATCCAGCCACCTTAACCACCAGTCCGTGGCTTGGACCTCTCCTGCCTCTGATATCAGCTTCCTAACTACCCAAGTTTTCACTACCATTGTGGCTCATACGAGAACCTTCACATCTCTACCAGTCCCTAAATCAGTGAGTGACGTGGAATAGAAATGTATTCTACAGATCAGACCATACAGCTGTGGGCAAAACCAGTGGAGTTGAAGTTCAGAAGAGGTTAGCTGGAGGATCAAAGAAAAGTCATTAACAGGCACCACAAACAGGAACTGGCAGAGAAGTAGGTGGAAGGCTGTTAGCGTTAGATCTCTGGGCTTGAAGTTGTTGAAGTTCAGAACTAATGGTTGGAAAGAAAATGTGACATAAAGTGAGAGAGAGGGGAAAAAATCAAATTCCATAAGGACCAACCTATCCCCACAGGACAAACCACAAGCCACATCTCTCTCTCATCACCTCTCCCTTAAAGATGCAGATTCACTAACCCCAAAGATGCACATGAAGCTGGTTCAGGAGGCTGGAGGAGATTGTGCACAATCTGGAAAATCTGCAGGCTCAGCAGCTGCCCTGCACCAACAAGGTGAGTGGCGATCAGGGCAGGTGAGCAGCAGCGGCAGCAGTTCCTGTGTCCCACCCCGGCCTTCCGAGCAGGTTTGTGGCTGCTTCGGTTCTGCCTTTCCAGCCCCATGAGGATTTCTCTTATAGTCAGCTCTAACCAGAATCACACCAGGAAGGAAATCGGGAAATAGGGATCCAGTTTAGCTAAGTCAACAGAGTATAAAGCCATCACAAAAGCTCCAAGCTCATGGTCTCTGTCTTAAAGAAAGCATTTAATAAATGCTAACCATTTATTTGTATTCTTGTCACCTGGCCTCACCCTAACACTCAACAGGTGCTCCAATGAGTTTGCTCAACAGAAACTTGGTTTATATACCAGGCTGACTGGTATATCTCATTCTTGGAAACATTTCCTCCATGCAAATTATGTCTTTCTTCTTGTAAACAGAGAAGAACCTTCTGCACCAACTGCATACTTGATTAATTTCCCTTCCCCTGGGCCAAGTAGTTTATTACTAAGAACTAAAATACTCTACAATCTACTTACTCCAGAAAACAGCAGCATTAAAATCCATTTGAACTTAGCAGTCAGAAGAAAGATGAGCTCATGGTGTTACCATTTTCAATGAGGCCTGAGTGAAAGGGCAGGGTCCATGCTTGAACACTTTCTCCTCATTAGCACTTCAGTTCCTGCCCTGGGCTCCAGCCCCACCTCACTGACCCAACTCAGACAAGGGGAACTGAGTGATGAGGTGATAATGAGGAGAAAATGTCCTGCCCTGTTCTGGGCCTGGCTGGTACAAAGCAGGACCACAGGGGTGAAACTGCACCTGGGTGTTTTAAAAATCTTTCTTCATTTGGGAAGCAGCATGGTGAAAATTTATCATCCTAATGAAGAAGAAGAGGCTCCAGTAGTAGTGAGCACAGGTAAGAAAATGTGCTGCTCTGGGCTCAGTGAATAAGCTCCATCTTTTTTATAATAGGCCTTTTAGAAAATCCTGGCATTGCTTTCACCTCCTTAGTATGTAACTGTATTAGAAAAGATGGGGGGGGGCAGCAGTTAGCGTAATAGCTATGTTGCTGGACTCCCATGTAGTCGACCGCAGTTCGAGTCCCGGACCCAGTGGCTCAAACTCACGCCAGGTGCATGTGCGTGCGTGCCCAAGATCCAGAGAGGAGAATGGAGGAGAAGGGATTGCGGCGTGACCATCCCCCCCTGGGGGATGATTTCTTGCTTTCTGCTCTCTGTCTCTCTGGCGAGCGCACATGCCCTATAGTAAAAAAATAAAAATAAAAAAATAAAAAAAAAACTCTCCAAAAATTGGAAAAAAAAAAAAAGAAAGAAAGAAAAAGAAAAGATGGAGGGGGAGGGACAGAGGGAGATGGAAGGAAGGAAGGAGGGTGGGAGGTAAGAAAGGGCTCAGAGATAAGTAAAAGATCTTTTATTTATCTTATTTATTTTATTCTAAGCCATAAGGAGCTCCCAGTCTCTAGCTCTGTTCCAGTTTTCACAAGGACGTTCACAAGCGCTCTTTCAGCAGCACTGATTCTCCCAGGGGTGCGGAATGCCCACAATATATAAGTGCTCTGCCGGGCCCTAGACAAAAGCTTGAGAAGAAAGTCATATCTGGAGAGAGGGGAAAAAAAGGCACTCGCTCTTTCCAAGGTAGCTATCACTACAATTTAGAGCTCTGATAATGAAGGAAAGAGAATGAAGTAGGCAAATGGCAGTCTCTGCCACAGCCTTGAGAAACACTTTCAGAAAGACTCTGATATCTTTTAGACAAGAGAAGGCTCCTCTACTTATAATGCCTGGTTCTGCTCTACCATGGTCGAGTCCACCATGTTTACTCCCCCATTCTTATTCTTTCTTTTTTTAAGAGAGGATTTTTTTGCTATAGGGCATAGGTGTTTTTTGCCGGAGACACAGAGAGACAAAAAGAGAGAACTCACTTCCCCAGGCAGTTGGCCATGCCTCAATCTCTTCTCTTCCATTCTCCTCTAGGGAGTTTGGGCATGCACACACATGTGCCCAGCATTAGTTTTAAGCCACCAGGTTTGGGACTCGAACCACTATCTACTATGTGGGAGTCCAGCAACATAACCATTATGCCATCTGCTGCTCTCTCCCCCCTTATTATTCTCTTTTTTTCTCCTCCCCACTGACTGCTATCCCCAACTTTCCCTCCTTCATTTCCAAAATGTTCATACCTCCGTTGGACTTTATCAGCAATCAAATGAGGAAAACATTATCATACATGACTTTCCCAAGCCTTAGTTTGTGGCAGAATCAAGACTACAGAAGCCAGAAGTAGGACTCTTAAACCTCTTCTTCCAATTCTAAAGGCACCTACCATCTCCTGAGTCTATATGTGACACTACATGTTAAAGGATGGACAAACCTTTTCTCTCACCTACTAGTTATCTTTGCACTGTGGCTCTGGAATATGATATCCCTTCAAGAATATAAATGTGTCTATCTCTAGGATTTTTAAGTTGTGATTCTAAAGAATTATGATCCCATAGATGGTCCTTTCAACCAAAGAACACCCAATCCTGAAGCCCTTGTAAAATTCCCAAATACCTCTAAAAAGAACATTTCCCCCCTGTTTTGACAGATAGATATTTATCATGAAGTGATTCAGTAAATAATTCATTTAATTACTGCCTATGTTGACATCTACCACTCTTAGAGCCAAAATAATCCAACTCTCAATATTCAAGAGAAATATAATGAATGGTAAGATAGGGTCTGGTCCTTTAAAAGTCCACAAGAGAGTTGAGAAGACATCTAAACAGAAAAACTAATTTTTGAACAAGGTCATAATAGAATATTCTGGCAGGTGGTATGATGGTTAGGGTGCTGGACTCTCACATGGCAGTTCAAGTCCCAGATCTGGTGGCTTACTTTCTCACTTTGTCTGTCTCTCTCTTTCTTTCTGGTAAGTGCATGTGCTCTATAGCAACTTTAAAAATAATAATAATAAATAAAACTAAATAAATTCTTTTAAAAAAGGGATATTCTCTCAATGGCACAGATTTCAGAAACTGAAACGAATATTTCTTTAGATACTAATTAGAAAATTCTTTGGGGGACCAGCAGTTAGCGTAATGGCTATGTCGCTGAACTCCCATGTGATCAACCATGGTTCGAGTCCCAGACCCAGTGGCTTAAACTCATGCCAGGCGCATGTGTGTGCATGCCCAGGATCCCAAAAGGAGAATGGAGGAGAAGGGATTGCGGCATGGCCATCCCCCCTGAGGGGGTGATTTCTCGCTTTCTATCTCTCTGTCTCTCTCTGTTTTTCTGGTGAGCGCATGCGCCCTATAGCAAAAACCTCTTAAAAAATAAATAAAAATAAATTTAAACAATATACTAATTAGAAAATCCTTCACTGAAGAAATGGAAGCTGAATGGAGTACTAAACAATAGGTAAGATTCTGGCAAACAGAAATGTAGGACTTATTCCTTTAAGCAGAGAGAAAAACATGATCAACAACCAGAGATTTTTTTTAATCAAAAGGAAAAGCAAACATTGCAATTTAATAGTAATATAAGAATATTGAGAAAATGGGGGCCAGCAGGTGGTGTGGTGGTTAAGGCAGCTGGACTCCCACATGGCTGACCATGGTTCAAGTCCCAGACCTGGCAGCTTGCTTTCTAACTTTTCTTCTCTCTTTCTGTCTCTCTCTGGTCAATTTCAAAAAAGTAAAATAAAATAATGACAATGAATAAAATTAAATTTAAAAAATAATTATTTTATTTTAATTTAACAAAAGAATGTTGAGAAAGGGAATCTAAGTTTACTTAATTTTATTTATTATTGTTATCATTTTTAGTTTGTTATAAAGCACATGTGCTCACTAGAGGGAGACAGAGAGGTGGAGGAAGTGAGAAAGTAAGCTGCCAGGTCCAGAACTCGAACATGGTCAGCCATTTGGGAGCCCAGTGCCTTAACCACCATGCTACCTGCTAACCTCTGCTAGAAAGTGAATATAAATTAAGGTCTAGAATTTTTACCAAGGACAACAGGATGCCATTAGTGTTCTCAAATGGGATGTAAAAACTACCAAAACAGGGACCGGCAGGTAACATGGTAGTCAAGGCGCTGGACTCCCACATGATCGACCGCAGTTCAAATCCCAGAACTGGCAGCTTGCTTTCTCACTTTCCTTCTCTCCCTCTCTCCATCTTTCTATGGTGACATTAAAATAATAATAATGAATAAATAAAATTAAATCTTTTTTTAAAGAATTATTTTATTTAACTTTATTTATTTTATTTTGACCAGAGAGGGACAGAGTGAGAGAGGAAGAGAGAGAGGGAAAGTAAGAGAGCAAGCTACCAGGTCCAGGACTCAAACCGCAGTCAGCCATATGGGAGTCCAATGACCTTAATCACCATACCACCTGCCAGCCCCAATGAGTAAGTTATATAAATAAATAAATAAATAAATAAATAAATAAATAAATAAAACCTACCAAAACAATATAAGAGCCAAGAAGATAGAAACTAATTTGGGCCAACCCCATAGCACGGTGGTTAAGTTAAAAGGAAATAAGAATCCCACATGGCTAACCCAGGTTCAAATTCTGGCTCTGGCAGCTTGAAAAATAAATATGCTGAGCATGAGCATGCATGACCAGAATCTTGATGGGTTGGAAAAATTAAGAGTAAAAAAGACTGGCATATGACCAAGTACCATTGGAAAAGGCTTTCTCTCTCTTTTTCTCTCTCTCTCTCTCTCTGTCTCTTTCATGCATGTGTACATGCCCTCTGGCATTAAACAGAAACAGAGACAAATATGATTCTCATATTCTAATAACTATATACTGAAGTTGTAAATGGAAATAAGCATTAATCACTGCAATACAAAGAGTGCTACCTGGAGGAAATGAGATAATCATGTAGTCATGTCCCCAGAGGCACTGGAAAATTTGTCACTTGGAAAATGCACCATTTTCTAAGGTCCAGGGCCTGATTTATTGTCTTATAGTCTCAGAAACTTGGATCTCATCTGTCCAAGAGTGGGCTAGAATCAGGAAAACAAGAATGCCATTTTTTAATTCATAGTAGAAAAAAGAAATGACCATCCACATAGGCCAGGATTTCCCACTGTAAACAACAGAATCTACTATAGCAGGTTAGGCAAAAAAAGAAAGAAGAGATAAAAGAAAGAAGAAAGTCATTAAAAGTATTGTGAAACTCAGAATTTCCAGAAACTGGGAGCCAGTGAATCAGGCTCAGAGAGTCTACAACCAGGAAGAAAGCCAGAACACCAGACCATTCACGGGCCAGTCCCACTGGCCTTGTGGGTCAGCACACTAGCTTGCCTGGTGGACCTAAAACAGGAGGCACTGAGAGCAGTGTGCTACCACAGGACTTGCTGCTGCTGCCCCTGAAAGCCCTGTCATTTCCTGCCATTCTCTTTGGACAGGTAGGTTTTGAATGTGACCTTCTTCATCATATGGTCCATTTCCCTGGTGGAACCTGGTTCACATGTCTGGTCTTAGCCTCCAGAGTGGCTTGGAACATAAATTTAAATTGCAAATCTCAGCAAGAAAAAACACCAAAATGTAAACCAGAAACCCAAAAGATTCAGGATGTCCATGATTATGACAAACATTCACTGCACATGACCGAGAGACAGGGCTTGCTTTGCTGTGCCATTAGAAGGTTCTTATTCAACATGAAGTTAGAGAGAGGGAGGCTATGTATATATCTTGAATTTTTCTATAGCATTAAGCTCTAATAACTTACTGAATACCATGCTACAATTTATTCATTCAAAAAAGTATACTGGCAATCACCAGAGACAAAACTCTGGGTTCAGTGATGGGTCAGAGTACAAAGGTTGACAAATCCAAGGTAAGTATTCACAGAAGTCAAGTTAAGGTGTTCAAAAAATAGTTAATAAAAGAAGCAAAGCAGTTCTATGCAATAGCAAGGTCTGGTATAAGACTGCCTGTGGATGACTGAGAGAGCAGAGGAGAACATCTTTGAGACTGAAAAAGTTAAGAATGGAGTTCAGGAATTAGAAGGGTCAGTGCATAGATACCAAAGGCACTAAGCATAAGGACTGACTCTCAGAGAAGAAGCCTGTACCAAGAGGCAGAACATACAAGGCTTCTGTTAATAATTGGGGCTCATCAAAAAATATCCCAAAGTGAAAGTCTCAAAAACAGCCACAAAGCAGAGTTTCTCTTTGTTCTTTTCTTGCCCTTCTGTCTCTCACCCCTCATTCTCCATTAAAATAGGAACTAGAATTCCTCTTCCACAAGATCATAGAAACCAGAATCCCTTTTGCTCAAAGTCAGTCATAAAACCTAGAAATCTTGTTCTAATTTTTCCCTGCCTTTCTTTGTAAGACTTGGCTATGAAGAAGTTCTCTGAGTACCTTGAATAGTATTAAGTCGTAAGATCCTCATTCCAGAGGGACCCTACTCCATACCTGGAAGGAAGAAATGTGGCACAAGGTCAAAAAGAATCTGAACAGAGGGGCTTTGCTAAATTTTCCTACTCAGTCCATTTCCATTTACTCATACCCTTTTTGTCCAATCACATTTCTACTTAGCTGTCTCTGCTTCATCAAACCTAAGCATAAAATCAGATGGTTTCCCCATTTCTTTGGATTTTTCAATCTGAGAGCTCCTGGGTCAAACAAAATTATGATCAAATAAATTTGTTATGCTTTTCTCTTATTAATCTGTCTTTTTTTATAAGAGTATCAGCTATGATTCTTTATGATGGGTATGAAAAGGATTATCCCCTTTTCTGCCCTGCATTAGGTACCAGGTGAGGGATGTGAGACCAAGGTGTAGATAGCACATAGAGTTTCCAGAGAAGGGAAGTTGTTTAGTCATGAGAGCAGAAATAGTTGTAAGCAGCAGAAAACAAAGAAAGTGTGAACCCCAACCATCGAGCCAAGGGAACAGGAGTCTTCCAGACGAGAACAAGGGAAGCAAATTTGAGTAGGGACATCTGATGTTTAGGTGAGATGAAGAGTCAAAGGAGCACTTGTGGAAAAAGGCAGATGCAAAGTCCTTATCCCATACAACACACAGTCCACAGCACTGCAGTAAAGGGACCTATCCTTCCTTTGTCTGCCTCTTTCAACAACACTGTTCTCTCTTTCTTTTTACTTTTCCTCCCAAGTCTGTCTCCTAGGGTCATGTCTGTACTTTTATTTTCCTTTTACAATCCACAGAGCTAGTATAATCTTTCAAAACTTGGCCTGAAGAGAAGAAAGAGCATTTTTCCTATTAGCATGTACATCTCCTGGGCAAAGAACTTAAAATCACCTTCCGCATGCCAGAGTGAGTCCAACTTTGACACCTGCTTTCCCAAAGCACCAGTAATAACCCTGACTCCCTGCAAAGCTATAACTTTAATAAAAAACAGGTCACACGTCAGACACCAGTATGGTCAGAACATGCAAACACACACGTACACTCTATCAGCAATAACTCATAAAAGAAAATGAAATCTCCAACAGTATCCTCCCACCAGTTTCTATAAGATATTCCATGGAGAAAGAAGGAGGGAGTGTCTCAATACCCCCAACACTCCAGATGTGATGTGCAACATTTTGCGGTTGTCATGGATATAATTCTGATCCACAGAGAGTGTTGGGAACACGCAGTCTTTATCTCATTACTGAAACTCACTTGGATGATGACTGACATGGTGTAGAAAAGGTACGCATTTGAAGTCAGACAAATTTAGGCTCCAGTCCTGGCTCTGTCTCTTCTAGCTATATGACATTGGATAGCTGACTCTTTGAGTTCAGTCTCAGTTTCCTTCTCCATAAAATGGGCTTAATTCTGGCCTCACAGAGGTCTTGTAAATCCTAAAGAAATGTATGCAATGCACCCAATATAGTATGAAGTAAATGGTAACCACTACTAGCATTGCTGTTATTGGAGTTATTATCATCATTACCTTTATTATTGAGCCAAAGGGTCCATTTATCTCGGAGTTGAAAAGAAAGAGTCCCTTATGCCCATGCTGTGAGTTCATCTCTAATAGATGGAAAAACCACTCTCTTGTCATTTGGATAATGGAAGCATTCCGTTTCTGTTGAGCATAATGATTAGCCTACAAGAAGACAGCTGACAGCTCACAGAGGGAAAAGACCTAGAAGGCTCCTAGGAACTCTGTGGGCAACTTGACCACTTCTCACCATTCTCATCCTCACTTGTTCCCAGCCCCTCTCTTTACCCAGACACTTGCTTCCACATCACAGGCAGTTTGAGAGCTAGCCTCCCCCTGTCTCTGTAGAAAACAATGACTGTACTTACACATTGCTCCTGTAGAAAGTGAAACTGCATGGCTGGGAGAATCCTATCATCATTCCACTCTCTAATGAAAAAGACTGTTTGCAAGCAGATGAAATTAAATCGTAAGCTCTATTGACTTCAACAATGGGTGCTGTTTAGGCAAACCCGAAGGTAGTCATTGAATTGTCAAAAAGATTTCATTCTTTCTGACACTTTCTCATCACTGGAGACCGATTCCACTTGGTTCTTGCCCTAAAATCCTTTTTAAAATGTTAATCCATGGAGAGGGTTCACAGACAAGTCAATCATGGTAGGATGCTAGTGTGGAACCTGGGCCTTGATCCTGGCTAGCTTCCTTGGCCAAGTGTCCTCATCTGGAAAATGCAGGCATGCAGAGAATCATGGCCACCTTTTAGTGAGACAGGAAGGACTGAGGCAAGGGACATTCCAAACTGAGGTGAGAAACATTCCAAACACCTACAAGAAAACCTAACAGACAAGAAGTGGCTGAGACTGGGTCTAAACCAGTTGGGACTAAGATGGTGCCTGGAACGAGTGCTGCCTAACCTCCAAACTCATTACACCCTCATCGTATGATATTAGCATGCTAGGTGACACCTCTATCTGCACCATGATGGTTTGGAATAACTAAGGCAATGACCAGAACTACTCTAATAAGGCCAGAAAATGGAAGGGATAGTAGTTCCAGGAAACCACTGCCCATTCCCCTGGAAAAGTCATGAATAAACTGACCCTTACTTAGCCTAGCATTAAGCCAACCAAACACCTGCAGAAGTTCAAAGCTGCCCTTCTTATGGGGTAGTCCTTCTATTTGTCCTTTTGGGTAACAGTTCTCCCCTTCCTCTCAGACAAATGAATTGTTTCCACATCTCCTCTTATGGTGCTGCTCCATCTATGGAATAGTTCACTCTGTACACTTTCCTTAATAACCTTGCTTTCACTCTCCCTCAAAGGCTCGTTCTTGAATTCTTTCCTGTGTGAAGACAAAGACCCTCCATCCTCAGGTACAGACCCTGTTGGTTAAATGTCCCAAGCAATAGCAGGGTTCTGAGAAGATAAAATGAGAACTTAAAAGGAAGATACTTAATGTAGTACTTGATCCATTATGAATGTTCTGCAATCTGTGGGCTATTTAAGGTCTCTTTATAGAGCATGTTTCGTTCTTTTTTTTTTTTTTTTTTAGAGGTTTTTGCTATAGGGCACGTGCGCTTGCCAGACAGACAGAAAGAGACAGAGAGACAGAAAGTGAGAAATCACCCCCCGGGGGGCGCCGCATTCCCTTCTCCTCTGTTCTCCTCTCGGGATCTTGGGCACGCACGCACACGTGCCCGGCGTGAGTTTTAAGCCACCAGGTCCGGGACGCAAACCACGGTTGACTACATGGGAGTCCAGCAACATAACCATTATGCTAACTGCTGGTCCCTATAGAGCGTGTTTCTGACAAACATCCAGGTACCTGGAGAGATGCAGACTCACACCAATAGCTCTGGGCTAGACCCAGGGATACGCACCTTAACAACCCATCTAGTAGTTTGTTCAGATGGGTCAGATGGTAATGTCAGGCTCAGAACCCACGTTCCTGCCCTCATGGGGCCAGTCTCTAGGATGGTAATAGTTCAATTTCTCCAACAGGAAGGGCCTGAAGTACAGGAACACTGTTGAAGTGGTAAATACCAGTAAAGGTCAATAAAAGAAATGATAAAAGTTCTGAGAGCCAACTTTGGATAATTCAGTTTTGCCTTCTCCAGAAAAGGTTGGTTAGGAGAATAGCAAGGGTTAACCTGGGTGAGAAACCAAGGGAACAGATAACAGTCTTCACAGAAAGACATGCTTTCAAGAAGAGCCATTGTGCATATCCCAGACACCAGCCATAGGCCCTGAATTTCTAGTTTAAAGCAATTCAATTCCTGTTCCATTCAGCAGGACAGTGAATTACAGGTATTTGCACTTCTGTGGTACCTTTCAAGCCAGAGCCTCAAAGCCCTTTTCAAACACAAATCTGTTCAGCCTCATAACCTCTCTGAGAGATTTAGCTAAGGGATAGCGGGGATCACTTCCTTCCCTACCTGGAGGGCAGCCTTTTGGGCAGTGGGAGGCAGGAGGAAGGCTGCAGAGGCTGTTTAACAGTCACTTAACCAGGCATCTTGACAGCTCAGAGGTAGAAGGAGCCACTTGGGATCAGACATTTCTGGAACACTTAGTCCGAGACATGGAATTACAGAAATACCTGCATATCCACCTCTGACTTTGTGGCTTTAGTTTCTTCCTTGTTTAGCCTGAATCATGTCTGGAGATTTAGCACTGAAAGATGCCTACCTAATGTCTTCCTCACTTCTTCCTGGTAAAAGACATCCACCCACCCACCCTTTTTTTTTTTTTTTCTGAAGCGTAGCAGCCCCAGGGAGTAGACCATGATTCCCTTAAGCCAAATTAGCAACTCTCTTCCATTTTTAGCTTCCTTACAGCTGTCAGTGACCGTAAAACATACGTTTGGTCAAGGAGATGGGAGGGGAACTCTGCTAGGCCTTTGTTTGTTAGGATTTGCTATTCTATGATAACACATTAACTCCTGACATTTCAGTGGTTTAACATAGTGAAGATTTGTTTTTCTTTCACATTTAAATTGTAATACCATCATGGTGAAACTGCTCCATGCTCACCTGGGAACCCAGACTGATAAGACTCCATCATTTTATTTTTTTTTTTTTTTTTTTTTTTTTTTTTTTTTTTGGAGAGGTTTTTCACTATAGGGCGCGTGCGCTCGCCAGACAGACAGAGAGAGACATAGAGACAGAAAGCGAGAAATCACCCCCCAGGGGGGATGGTCACGCCGCAATCCCTTCTCCTCCATTCTCCTCTCGGGATCTTGGGCACGCACGCACGCGCGCCCTGCGTGAGTTGTAAGCCACCGGGTCCGAGACACGAACCGCGGTCGACTACGTGGGAGTCCAGCGACATAGCCATTACGCTAACTGCTGGTTCCCAAGACTCCATCATTTTAGATGGAACCATCTAGAATCTGTGGTCTCTCAGGTCTTCAAAGAAGAGCCACAAATGATACCCATCTTCAGTCCTCAAGGATGCTCCTTCTGAAGGCTCCTGTCAATCATCCCAATCCCTAATCTGAGCTATAATTTGATATGTCAGAGTGTGAAGACCAATTAACCACTTGCATATTGCATAACTTCAAAAGTCTCTTGAGATGAAATAAATGCAAATGATAGTGTCTATTATTAGTCTGATAACAATTATTTAATTCTAACTTAAAAGAAGTTAGTTGCCTGGTTTCCAGGCATTATGTTCATTTGATCCAATGAAATATTCAAACTAACTTTATATCACTTGGGTGGTAATTTATCTTCTCTGCCTGAAGCAGAAAGAGGTTTCAGTGCAGTAATAATGGATTTATGTCATTTCTCCCCAACTGGTTCCTTTTGAATGGAGCACGGGTGTTTTAAACTGTACAGTTCTTCTTAGCAAGAAGTTGCTCTGGGCATCGAATGGTTCAGAGAATCTTGGGAGACCAAAGTAGCCACCTCCCCCATCAACTCTCATGTCCTGATTAGAAGTTACAACTCAAAGGAATGGAGTCATTCCTTGATGTCAAGAACATCCAGTGAAAGAGAAATGAGAGAGGAGAAAGGGGCTGGGAAACAAATGGGTAAACTAACCACAGAGATGATGGGAGAACTAAAGAGAAAAAGAGAGAAAGCAGTTAACAGGTCACATTAGTATTTTCAGAAGATGAAGTCTGCTTTAGAAATACCATTGAGGTTGGGACCAGCAGCTGGCATAATGGCTATGTTGCTGGACTCCCATGTAGTCAACCGCAGTTCAAGTCCTGGACCTGGTGGCTTAAACTCACGCCAGGCACATGTGCGTGCATGCCCAAGATCCAAGAGGAGACTGGAGGAGAAGGGATTGTGGTGTGGTCATCCCCCTGGGGGGAGTGATTTCTCACTTTCTATCTCTCTCTGTCTTTCAGGCGAGCACACACACCCGAAGAAAAAACCTCTCAAAAAGAAGAAGAAGAGGAAATAAATACCATTGAGAAGTTTTCCTTTCCTCACATTTCTGGATATGTTTGCTTTTCTCAGATTTGCTTTTGCCTAAGCTGCCTCACAGAAACTTAGACTCTGCTACAGGCAGACCAAAAAAAAAAAAAAGTGAGAATTGTATGAGACCTGATGGATAATGCCCATTTTATTCAACTAAGAAGGAAACTATTAATAAACACTTGTGACATTTAATGAGGCGGCTTTCATTTTGAACACATCATTGCTTGGTATTGAAATCGCTCATTTTGATAATAAACACCATGACCATGAGACTCTGGCTTTTCACCCATAAATAAATAAATAATAGGCACACAGCGAGGGACTTATTTCAGATGCTGGGAATGAAGGAGGGTTACAACTTCCCTGCATGCGTTTGCATCTTATGAACTCTATTCAACTGCATGGCCTCCTATTTGTCTCTCTGGAAATCCAATTTCCCTCTTGCAGGTTCATCTGCCAGTTTTCTAATTTTCACATCAAACTGCATATTACTCATTGTCAAGCTGGTTGTTCTGGAAGAATCATTAAGAGTCTTACACCCTCTACCAATGTTTTCAGTTCAGCCACAGACAGTTGCCAGGCTTCACATTATCCAAAGACCACCACCATTCCCCAAAAGCTCAAAATATCAAACCTACCTTGTCTTGGTCTGGGTCAGAGCCAGAAAAAGAATAGTTTCTAAAAGATAAATTCACATTCTTTAAGACAGTAAAATGGCCTTTCCCAGCTTGCCAGAAATGTATGCTTTACTTGTGTATCACCAGCACTTAATACAAAATAAACTCTTAATAAATCACTTATATAAAAATGAATAACAAAAAAATGAATAACAGATAAATGAATGATATGCTGTACATGTGTACCCATACACTCCTGCAAGGTTTCATAGCTATATGTTAAACGCATAGCAAATTGAAGTATACTGCATCTGCAAAGTATACTGCATCTGGTATAAATTCATTTTTATTTATGCTATATTATTTATTTACAACTTATTTCTACTAGCAAAAAGTATCTCTCTCTCTTTATTTTTAAAATTTGCCATAGGCCATGTGTGCTCACCAGAAAGAGAGAGCAATCGCCCCCAAGGGCAGATAGCCATGCTGCCATCCCATCTCCTCCAATCTCCTCTCGGGATTTGGGGCACATACCCAGTGTGTTTTTCAAGCCACCAGATATGAGACTCAAACCACACAGTTGGCTGTGTGGGATCCAGCCGCCTTAACCACGACACTGCCAGCTGGCCCTATCTTTCTCTTTGTATTTTAAAAAGATCACTAATTATGCTTTAATTGAAAGATTCTGTTTTAACTTGTCATGAAGCTGATCCTTCTTAAGTCATTAGGCTCTTGTCCTTCCTAAATCTACACCTTCCAAATGCATGTATTGGGTTCTAGAATCCTTGTTCATCCCCACATTTTCAAGATCTCGGGGTAAAAGAAGGATCTAACATCTTTAGAATGGGAGTCTCTCATGGAAAGGATCTCTTGGGCCCATTGCAGCATCAATGTAATACCTGCATGGTCTCCTGAAGTATGGCATTGCCGCCATGTTCAGAGAATGGGAGATGGGGGCTCGGGAGGGCAGCCATAGGAGTCTGCCTTTCTTGCAACCTTGCTCCATGGATTTATATCTAGACATTTCCCCAGAGAGTTCAAGGTGCTCCCAGGTGCAAGTTCTACAGGGCCAGAGAAAAGGTTGCCTTTCCTTTCCAGTTTTCTAAGAAAGGTACAATAAAGGAAATGCTTCATTCCTTTTTTTAAAAAGGAATTATTTAATTTTATTTATTATTAGTAGTAGTAGTAGTAGTATTTCAATTTGCTATAGGGCACATGCACTCACCAAAAAAAGACAGAGAGAGAGAAAGTGAGAAAGCAAGCCACCAGGTCCAGGACTTATCTGTGGTTGGCCATATGGAGTCCATCGTATTAATCACCATGCCACCTGCTGGCCCAAAATGCTTCATTCTTTAATAGAACCAAACCTTAAAACCTTGAGGTTCATAGCAACTAAATGCCATTCTTGCTCCTGAATCCTATACTGAATGGGGAGCAAATGCTACAAAAGACATTCACCGGAATGTGGATGGTAGAACTGGTAAATATTAACTTTACTAAAGTTGAAAACTATTTGGCATGAAAGAAAATATCCTGGTTCTTAGAAAACTTGTACATATACATGAAGTACTTAGGCATAAACAGCTTTGATGTATGTAACTTAACTTCAAATTATTTAAAATATTATAAATAATAAAAATAAAACATATTACATACACATACAAAGAAAGAATAAGCAAAAATGATAAAGCAAAAGACATAATTTTTTTTGGAGAGGTTTTTGCTGTAGAGCATGTGTGCTGGCCAGAAAGACAGAGAGAGACTGAGAGACAGAAAGCGAGAAATCACCCCCCAGGAAGAATGGCCACACCACAAGCCCTTCTCCATTCTCCTCTCAGGATCTTGGGAATGCAAGCACACGTGCCCAGCATAAGTTTAAGCCACCAGGTCCGGGAATTGAATTGTGGTTGACTACATGGGAGTCCAGTGACATAGCCATTACACTAACTGCTGGTCCCAAGATACAAAATGTTAACAACAGGTTAATCTAGTACAATTCTTATTCTTGTAAGTTTTCTGTAAATTTGAAACTATTTCTAAGTAATAAGTTTAAAATAGGCCCAGCCATGGTGGCAGAGTGATAGTGCTATCCTCTGCCATGCTGGAGCCATGTGGAAGATCAGGGCTGAGTTCCAGGTCAGCTTGTACATGCCTGGAGCAAGTGCATGCGCACTGCTGGCTGAATAAAGGGAGGGCCAAGGGGGAGAGTATTGGTGTGAGACACTGTTGAGAGTGTTTGTGTCTTTTCTCTTTCCCATTCTTTTTCTCTTTGTCATGAAAAAAAAAGAAAGAAACTTTAAAAAGGAAGTTTGAAATAAATATTTGAAGCCTGTTAGGAGAGATGTCAAGCTGGACTCTTGAAACATGACCAGGTTAGGGCTAGGGACTTGGAATAACAAAAAAGGAAATAAACATTCCAGTACGGAGGATGTCAAACTTTGTCTGTAGACGGCCATATAGTAAATGTTAGACTTTATGAGTCAGTCAGGTTCACAACTACTTAACTCCACCACTGTAGTACTAAAAAGCCATAAAGGATGCGTAAATTAATGGTCAAGACTCTGCCAATAAAACTTTATTTATAAAAACCATCCCACAGGGCCAGCCACTGATGTGGTAGTTAAGGTGGCTGGATCTCATATGGCCACCTGTGCAATTCAAGTTTCAGATCCAGCAATTTGAAAAACACATTGGGTATTTGTGTATGCATGTCCAAAATCCCAAGAGGAGAATGGAGGAGAAGGTGTTGTGGTATGGCCATCCCCCTGAGGGGGTGCTTTCTCACTTCCTCTCTGCCTTTCTGGGGAGTATACACACCCTATAATAAAAACGAAACAAACAAACAAACACCTCCAATCCCACAGCCATAGCCTGCAATGAACTGAACTAGGTAATTGTGCAAATGGGATTAGGTTTAAACCCATTCATTTGGAGTCCCTTAGAGGGAAATTCTCTCTGCCTGACTCCCTGGGGCTGGCTCCATTTTTAACCCCTAATACTCTGGAGCACCCTATCGCTATCTATTCACAGTGATTGGCAAGTGATACAGACTCTCTTCAAGAGAAATCAGAGGGAAGTCCTTTCAGCCCTCAGGCCACCATAGGACATCTGGGAGAACACAGTTGATAACCATGACATTCGTACAGACAGACCAGACTGAAATGCCATTTCAAATGCCAGCCTGGCAACGTAAGCAGGAAAGTGATCCCTTCATACATACAAAGGTGAAGACTGCTCCTCAGGAATCACAATCCAAACCTGTACCATGAATATTTTGCTTTCTTGAAAGAAAAAAAAAAATGCTTTCTACTTGAGTCCATTGTTCTACCTGAAAGTGACCACCTATGGTGGATTCATCAAGTTGGGGACATAAGAAAACTCTGAGGACAGTAGGGATGGAGAGTAGAGAAGGCAGAGGAGGAGAAAGGTTAGAAGAACATACAGTGAATAGAGTTAAATTCCTTCTGTTGTTCCTTCCCTGTGTCCCTACTGGTCCTTGAAGTTCTCCCCAGTCTCTGCCTTCTGTCCCATCTCATTATACTTGCTGTGCTGTGCTACAGGTTCCCGTGGAGAAGACAGTGCACCTTCCCCACCGCACACTGTTAGAGGCCCCCACAGAAGGGGCAGACTTGCAGAAGCTCAGCCAAATTCCAGTGCTAACATAGAGCCTGCCACTAACCACAGCTCTGTGGTACAGTCTGTCCTGTCCCAGCATGCTTCTCCAAGCTAAAGGTGCCTGCCCAGGGCCCCAGGACCACGGGCTTCTTTAGAAACAATTTCATTTGAAAAGTAATGAATCTCTAAGCAATGCAAAGAAGACAACGACAAGTAAGCAAGCAAGTAAAAAAAGTTGGAGCAGCTACTGTGGCTGACATTAGAGGTGAGTAGAAGGAAGTGGAGGCAGAAGCACAGTGCTCAGCTGCTATCTTTGACCACTCTCTCTTACCTCTGCCTTTTGAATTTGCACACAGAATTGACAGAGCACCTACCCTGGGCTTGGTAGATCAGTGGTGACTAGGACAGATGCAGTCCCTGCCCCACTGCAATGGTTCTCAAACTGAGCGAGCACCAGAATCATCAAGATAGCTTGTTAAAGAACAGACTTCTGGGCCCCACCCCACAGTTTCTGATTCAGGGGGTTTGAGTGGAAGTGAGAATCTGCATTTCTAAAAAGTGCACCTGCAGACCAGACTTTGAGGACTGCTGTCTGCAGTGTCATGAGGTAAAAGTACAGTGTTCAATTGGCCATATAAAGAAAGACCCTGCCCAGACTCGGGGTAGAAAAGACTTCCTAGAGAAAATGGTGACTAAGTTTAGAACTGAAACAAAACAAAACAAACCAAAACAAAACCTATTAGACTGTGGGGACTGTGCTTTGTGTCCTGAGATTCAAATTATAGCATATTCTCTCCCTTTGAAATGAGCTGTTAGGGTCTCACATCTCTCTAACAGAAAGTGGCAGAGAGATGCTCTGGGCCTTTGTAAGTTATATCCTAAAAAGAATGGCTTCCTCTTGGGTCTCTTTCTCCTGACTCACTGGGGAAAGCCAGCCGCCATGCTATGAAGACACAGAAGCAGCCTATGGAAAGCCTCCTCCCCATGATGGAGAAACTGTGGCCTCACACCAACAATCAGGTAAGTGGGTCACTTTGGAAGTGACACTGAAGCTTAGACTTTCTGCTGCCTGCAGTCCTGGCCAAGAGCTTGACCGCAACTTCATAAATGATCAGAGTCAGACCACCTGATCCAGTCATTCTCAAATTCCTGACCCATAGAAACCATGAAGATAAGGAATGTTTGTTGTTATTTTAAGTCACTAAATTTTAGAGTAACATGGAACAATAAATAATAAAGAGAACATTTACATTTAGTCATATCTAAAGCATCAAGAATCTAGGAACAAATCTAACAAAACCTACCTAAGAATTCTACCAGGAAAATCATAAATTATTAACAGCTACTAAAGGAAACCTAAATCATAAGCGATCTATGTCCCATTTATGAATATGAAGACTTAACATTGTCAAGATGTTGGTCTCCTTAAATCAGTCTACAGACTTAATACAGTACCAGCCAAAAGTCTAGCAAGATTTTTCATGAAACTCCATAAATTACTGTAATATTTATAATGAGGAATATGGTTCAAGAGTACTCAGAACCTTTCTGAAGAACAGAGAAGGGAGCCTTGTCCTAGAAGATATCAAGACTGAGTAAGCATCTGACTTAAACCAGTATAATTTGAGTGCATCTCAAACCTTCTGCCAGAAAGTTCAGGCTCTATCTATAGCACGTGAGTCTAGGAGGATACAGCCATGGTAGTTGCCAGTAGCCATTTTATGACCTGAAAAGAGAAGCTGATCAGGATCCACACTCAACAGAAGAGAATATGAGCCCAAAAATGAGAAAAAGAGGTCATTCTAGTCCCTTCACCTAACTGCTCCTACATCCAAGCTGCCTCTGCATTTTGAGTTGCATAAACAACAAATTCCCCTTTGACTTCACCAAGTTTAGAAAGTCTTTCAGTAATTGCAGTAAGATTCTAAACTTATTAACATGCCAAACAGCCTAAAATTCTACCCTTAGAGATTCATTCCTTAGCATTTCTACCTCCTCACACATTCATCTAAGTTAGACCATAGCAAACTATGGTCTTCCAAGCCAAATCTGAACCACCACCTGTTTTTATAGATAAAGTTTTATTGAAACACAGCCACATTCATTCATTTACATACCGTCTATGGCTGCTTTAGTGCCAAAACGACAGAGCTGAACAGTTGTGACACAGACTGTATGGTCCACAAAGTGTAAAATATTCACTTTCTGGACCTTTATAAAAAATGTTTGCAGAACCCTGGTCTAAGAAGTCCTTCTGAAGTCCTGCTTAATACTTCCAAATTGTCCTGCTTCTTTAAATTAGCCTTTCCAGTCCTGCATGCTGAAGAAGAGCTGGAGGACAATAAAATGTGGACAATAGTGGTTCCTGACAGTGACTGGAAAGCTTCTTTGAAAACAATGCCCAACCTCCATCGTGGCTGATTCCACTGTTGTTCCTTTCGAGTTGGACTTCGTTGGACGTCTCTGAACTGTGTCTCTAGTTTCCCACTCATATCCTGCTGCCTTACCACCCACCATCCCCAATCTACTCCTAATTAGCAGTGACTGCTCATTCTCCCAAAGATAACGGTCGGTGAGGCAGTGAAGGTCACTAAGAGGACTGAGAAGGCACTTTGTCAGCCTGACTGCTCCGCTGGGAATTGCCGAGAGCCGTGGAGAAGACCGGTCAGCACAATCTTTGACTCAAGGCGACCACCAGACAGAGCTTCGAGATCAGATAGCCCCTCCTGATCGTCTGTAGATGCCTGACGCAGAATGCCTGGGAGGAAGCCAACTTCCCAGTGCATGAGACTCTGTAGCATCCACCTCAGCCCATTTTCACAGTGCACGGGTGGCAAAAAACCCACGGCTAAAGGCTCTTCTTTTTTAAAGCACAGTCAGCCATGTACTCCTGTTCATTCCCCCTCCTTTCTCCACCATTCTGCAAAGAGTTTTTGTTTGTTTTGTAAATGATAAGAGTGTGTGTCACACAGAGAATAGAGAGATAAGCACTCTCCACAAAGTCCCATCACCCCATGATTCCCTTTGCCCAGCCTTCCAGCTCCTCAGGATCCTGGGTGCCCATGTGAGCCCTGTGTATTTTTCAGGCCAAGGGGTCCAAACCCATAGGACTTGCAGTCTTTCAGGACACTCACATTACCGCTGCACCACAGCAGTTGAGCCAGCACCAGCTTCAAATATAAGGGCATTTCAGGTCTTCAAGACTTCTTTTTAGGCACAGAAAAAAAGATTCAGCAGTTATTTTGGTTCTTTTAAAATAATATTCAATTTATTTGAGTTAAATCTAATCCTTCCTCAAGTTTTTTGCAAAGAATTGTTTATTTAATTTAATTTAATTTTTTATTTATTGAATTTTGTTATAGGGCACACACACTAACCAGAGAGAGAGAGAAAGAGAAGAGAGATACCATTAAAAAGCAAGTTGCCAAGTCCAGGACTCAAACCACAGTCAACCATATGGGAGTCTAGTGCCTTAACCACTATGACACCTGTTAGCCCCTTACTTAAGGTTTTAAATTCAGTTTATGAATTTTATTATTATTACACATAACTCTGGCAAATCTGAAAATCATTCCTGGGGGACTTTGGCCAAACTTACTTTTTAAAATTTTTTCTATTTTTTAGAGAGATTTTTGCTATAGGGCATGTGTGCTCACTGGAGACACCAAGAGAGAAAGTAAGAAATCACCCTCTATGGGAATGATATGCCTCAGTCCATTCTCCTCCATTCTCCTTTCAGAATTTTGGGCACACACATACATGTACCCAGTGTGAGTTTCAAGCTGCCAGAACTGGGACTCAAACCATAGTCGGCCATGAGGGAGTCCAGTGCTTATGCCACCTGCTGGCCCAACAAAACTTACTTTAATTATATATTTAATTAAATATTTTAACTAGTATTTATTAATTTACTATATCTCATTTTGTTTTGTTAAATTTGTGTTTGTATTTGTATTTGTTAAAGTAATGTAATTCACTGTTCAGTTCTATGAAAAGCCTTATAACCAAAACAGTTTCCTTTCCCCACCTGTCCTCCTACTCCTGCTTTTCCAGAGGCATCTACGTTTTTTACTATTCAGCTGTTTCTTTGGAATGTACACTTCTCTGTATGTCTACAGCCACCTTTCAAGTCTCATGGCGAGGGTCTGATGGTCATCTGCCCTGCTTGGAGTTCAGCTCTCTTCATAATATCTCCCTTTACCATCTTCCTAGGGATTCCCTCTCCCTCTGTCTTGTGCTAATTTCTAATTTTCTTATCCCTAAAAAACTTATGTAAGAGAACACATTAGATATTTTTTTTCTAGTACTTAAACTACGTCCCATATATCCCCACAATTCTGACATCCTACAAGGCTGTTATCTCAGTGTAAACTGTCTTCCTTCATTGTGGTTGTGCTAGAACTTGTGACTGCTTTTTATCCAAAAACTCCTACAGATCTTGGAATTCTCTTAATGACTTCTTGGATGATTAGCTCACTTATGTTTTCTTTCTTTTTTTCTGTTTATCTCTTCTGAGAACTTTCATTATTTGGATGTCAGATGTTTGAAACTGGTCCCTTATAATGATTCTTTAATCCTCTATTTTCTCTATGATTTTGATTATTATCTGGAAAAAGTCCTCACCTTTCTCTAACTCTTCTTATGATTTCTGTCATTTGTGCTATCATATTTTTTATTTCTGAGAGGTTTTTTTGCTTTTTTTGTTTTATTTATTTGTTTATCTAGAGGTTTTTGCCTTAGGGTACATGGGCTCACCTGAGAAAGAAATGCAGAGACAGTGAGAGGTTAAAGTGAGAGGTCACTCCCTAGTGGGGATGGCCACACCACAATGCCCTCTCTTCCATTCTCCTCACAGGATTTTGGACATATACTCACACACCAAGAGTCAGTTTCAAGCCACATGGTCCGAGACTTGAACTGGTCAGCCATGTGGGAGTAAGGCGACATAACCTCTATGCCATCTGCTGGCCCCAATTTTTTGTTTTGTTTTTTAATTCCGGAGAATGCATGTGCATGCATGAGAAAGAAGGAGAATGCAGGCATGATCATGCCACAATTCTTTTTCCTCTAGTTCACCATCCCATCAGGATCCTGGACACATACACACCCAGCATGTTTTTCAAGCCACTGGGGCCTAAACCCTTGATCAACCTTGTGGTATCTGGCTTCTTTTGCATAGCGCTTAACACTTCACTACAAGTGAAGTTTTCCAAGAGCTTTTTTAATTTTCAGTTTTTAAATCCCACCTTGTTCTTATTTCATGGATGCAGTATCATTGCTTATCTCATTTACTATTTTAATAATTATGTTTTTTGTAAGTTTCCTGCCTCTGTGTTTGCTCTCTGGATCCTCTTAGTCTTGGTTTCTGTCTTCCGTATGAGTCTTTCCCCATGCCTGGCAAATCCTGTTTGTCTGTTCAGTGTTTAAAAGTGAGTAAGGAAAAAGATGCTTTGAAGTCCTGACCATATGGGTGTGGTTGTCTGACACTGAGTTTCATTTAGATGGATCCAGTTGAGTCCTTTAATGAACAATCCCTGATGCTATTGTCTATACCCCTTTTCTCTTAGGCTAGTCAGATTTTTCAAAAAATATTCATTCAGTCTCCTGCCTGAGAGATAAAGACTTAGTTCTCAGTGACTTTTGAAACTGCGTGGGAATGCTTATTGGGATTGGGTTGGGTGTGGGAGTGCTGTGGATGGGGCCCCCGGCACTCAGTGCCGCCATATGCTCACATTCATTACTCTCCTTTCTTCAGCACAGGGCTCACACTGCCACCTGTGGGACTGAGTCCTCTAGTCCAGATCCCCTGTGTTTTATTCTGCTCAAGAAAAAAACCTCTAATTTTATGCTGCCACAGATGGGAGAGACACTCACCTAGAAGTTTGCAATGTCAGTTGAGATCTAGGACTCTAACTACTTTTAACCAATCCTTCTCTTTTTCTTTTGACCACTACCTGCACTCTCCCTCCCTCCCCCACCCCCCCCACATGCTCTGCTTTATCCTTATTTTCTGCTCTGCATCTTTTGAGGGTTCTGTGGTTTAGATTAGGGTACTGGCTTTCTTCATTTCAGGCTTAAGATTCCGGTTTCTTACATCTGCTAAAGTAAGTTAACAGACATTCTGCTTTTTAGCTTCCAAAATTTATTGCCATTGTCTCCTTGCCTTTTCTCTCCTTCCCTATGGGTTTCTGTCTTTTGAAAAAATATATCTTTGCTATAATTTTAGTAGGGTTTCAAGAGAAAGGGAAGCTATATGGGTGTTAAATCCACTATCCTTACCTTCCTGTAGCTTCTGTGAAGTATATCAATTGTCTGATTTAGCATATAAAATAAGTACTAATCCTTGTAAAGCTGTAAATTAAATTAAGTTTAGCAAATCTTAACTTTTTTTTTTTTTTTTTTTTTTTTTTTTTTTTTTTTTTGGAGAGGTTTTTGCTATAGGGCGTGTGCGCTCGCCAGACAGACAGAGAGAGACAGAGAGATAGAAAGCAGGAAATCACCCCCCAGGGGGGATGGCCACGCCGCAATCCCTTCTCCTCCATTCTCCTCTCGGGATCTTGGGCACGCACGCACACGCGCCCGGCGTGAGTTTAAGTCGCCGGGTCCGGGACTCGAACCGCGGTCGACTACGTGGGAGTCCAGCGACATAGCCATTACGCTAACTGCTGGTCCCCGCAAATCTTAACTTTTATATGTTCTAATACTATTTATAAAGTGACTTTGATTTAAATCACAAGTTTAAATAAATTATTGAAGTATGCACATGAAATTAGAATTACCAGACAAGTCTTCATTTTAACAGGTTAAATTATTTTAAGTTTGGGAGATGGTAAAATATTAAATATGCACAGATTCTTTAATGTAAAAATATTAATACTTTATAGTTGGCTTTCTTTTAAAATTCTACTTTTAATTCTAAATTTGAGGTTGGAAGAAGCTAATTTATATCATCTCAAACAGTTTTGGAATATCTTCCCAAATATTCATGGAGTTGCCTTCTCCTCTTGTTATGATTTATTAACTACCAAAGAGGTTCCTTATGGGATGATGACTGAATTTTCGCCACAACACTGGTATGATTTTGAATTCCCATGTGTCTATGGCAAGTAACCATTTCTCAGTTCTTTCATCTCTTCAGACAAATTGGCCACAACCACCCAAGCTGCTATATCAATTGATTGGATTTTGCATTTCTTTGGCTTTTAAAAAAGTATGAATTGTTTTGATGAGTATCCTTGAAAAGCTCTGAACTGTAAACATTCCTATGATCTTTTTCTGTTCTCCTGTTGGAGCTAAGCCTCTAATAGTAATTAAATGACCTCCAATCACCCTCTTAACCTTTTTGATTATGACTTCTAGGGTTATTCTGCGAACATAATTAAAGGCAAAAACTAGAGAGGCTAAGGCAAAAACCAAGAAGCAATATAAAGCAAAACATCTGAGGAGATTTGATCTCTGTTACATCCTTTCACACATAATCCCGAGGGGCTCTATTACTGAATGTAAAACATGCTTGGCCAGACTGTGTATCCACCAGGGCATCAACCTGGAGGGAGGTGGAACACACAAAGGGAAGAGAAAGTGTCTAATTATACGGGCTATGGCTCCAGATAGACTAAATGTGCTCTGGATCCAAACAGAGGGAAAATGGAAACTACCTCTCATGTCATCTTCATGTGCCCCTGTAAGGAGCCAGCTTCACAGATGGCCAAAGGAGGTTAGAGAAGAACCAGACTGCCAAGACTGACTGTCAACACTAAGAATGTGCTAGTGATATTTGCTGGATGATTGAGAGCCTGGGGCAAGACTAACACCAACTTTTCTAGGCTACTGCAGAGGAAAAAAAAAATCTGAAAAAAACAGCTCGGTTCTTCTACTATGAGATAGTTTATGGAGTTACTCAAAATTATGACTATGAAACTATCAAAACCACAAACAATTCTACTGGGGGCATCTGATCCTTGGTAACAATGTTTGTTTCTACCTGTGTCCATTCTTCATCGACTGCCTCTGCACCTTTAAAAGCATACCTTCTCCATCTTGCATTTTCTATGCTTTCATAATTTTGGTTTATCCCATTGTCAGCTGGTTAATAACCCTTCTTGACTACTGAAATGTGTATTTTAAGCTTCAGATATTCTCCATTTCAAATTCTTAAGAGCAAAAATCTCACTGCCTCTGCCTTTTTCTGTTGGAGCAGAGTTTCTTATACCAGACCCCCACATAGGTCAATGTTATCACTGCCCTTGTGTCTGGTCGCCACACCTGCTCCAACTAGCTGTAGTTTAAATGGGATCATTAATGCTAGATGGAAACATGGTGCTAGAGGAGCCAGCAGGTGACATGATGGTTGAAGTCTTGGACTGTCCCATGGCCTACCACAGAATGAGTCCCAAATCCAGTGGTTTGAAACTCACACTGGGGACGTGTGATTACATGCCCAAAATCCCAGTAGGAAAATGAAGAAGAGACTGCAAGTGTGGCCATGGCTCCTGGTGATGGTGTGTGTATGTGTGGTGGGGGGTATTTCTCACTTTCCATCTCACTGTCTCTCTCTGTCTCTCTAGTGAGCACACATGCTCTATGGCAAAGTCTTAAAAAAAAAAAAAAGAGAAAGAAAAAAAGAAAAGAAAAAATAAATATGGTACTGGGTAGGGCATTTGTAGTTAAAAAGAATAAAGCATGAATATAATGGACTCCATGTTAACATTTTAGGTACAGCCAGCTTGGAGACCAAGGAAGAGCAAACTTATTTATTTGTCCTCTGCCCTTTTCTTCAGGAAGAGAATTTAAAAGACTGAGGGACAGGATCCCTCAGGGAGCCTCTAGGTAAAGACTTATTTATGTGCCTTTGATTATGTCTAGGGAGAGACACTGGGGTTCAAGTTTTGGGAAGAGGTATCTGTTGGATTTAAAGACACTTGCCTAATTAAAGATCTTTGACCACTGACCATCTGCGTTGTTACTTTGAGGGCTTAGGGTGTTTTCTGCTTGGAATAACTCTGGAAATGCTATAGGAGTGAGGATAGGTCAGAGGATATGGGAAGGGAGCAGCCTGCCTGAGGCTCATTTCAGTTTTAAAGGAGAGAGAAGTAGGCCGTTCGGGATTCAATCTCAGTTAATATAACTGAGCTTCCCATGGTAGGAAGGTAGGAGGATTCCGGCCAAGAGTATTGCCAGGATTAACAACTGAGCCACTTGGCAGAAGCATTCCCTGGTGGGCTCTCTGGAAAGCCAGCAAGTGAGCATGAAGTACATCATTGTGATAGACAAGAACACGGCTTCTGACCAAAATAGATATCACCTCAATCTATGATGAGCAAATCCATCCTCTGCTGTTTGTGGCATGATGCAATTAAAGCTTGTTCTGTTTTAGGGCCTCCCAAGTCTCTAGGTCAAGGTAAGGAAGTGCTCCTGGCTCTGGACACTGGGCCCAGGTGGACACGCTGGGATTCTGACAGGCTCACTGCAGCTTTTCTGCCCTCCAGTAGATCCTAGAGATGCCGTTCTGTTTGCTTCCAGAGGCTTCAGTCATCTGGCTTTCCTCTACTCTGAGGCCTAGTGAAGAATAGAGAAAAGGATGCCTCCTTTCTCTTCTTGCCCACTCAGCCTATTTTCCTGCATAAATCACAAGAAAACAGGAAAGGGTTTAGAAGTCTTAAAAGATACCAATTACATTAATAATGAGTCTCCAGTGAGATGTGAATGGCATTGACCTGGCTTCTTCCTCACTAATTCACCACAGTGTGCCATCTTGAGCATTGCCCCAGCCCAGGGATTTCCTCTGTCATCAGGAAAGGACATCAGATACCTCTCCCCTAATAGGGCATTTGTATTTGCCAGAGAGTGACAGAATGAGAGGAAAGCACCCTACAATGGGGGATGGTCATACCACAGTCCCTTCTCCTCAATTTCTCCCTCCTTTCAGGACATTGGGCATACATGCACATGTTCTCAGTGTGTTTTTCAAGCCACTAAGTCTGGGACTTTACCCACTCAGTTGGCCATGTGAGATCTAGCCACCTTAACCACCATGCTATGGACTGGCCTGACATCTCATGGTCAACATAGACCAGTTCATCCCACAAGTGCTGGAGGCCTTTATTTACATCTCAGTACTCCCTGAAATAAATAAATAAATAAATAAATAAATAAATAAATAAATAAATAAATAAAGAAGAAGAAGAAGAGGAGAGGGAGTGCTATTTACTAAAGGCTTACTCTCAAGCAAGTATCATCCCAACCGTTTACATACTTGTCATTTAATCCTAAAATAGTCCAATGAATTAGACAGCATCTCCATTTTTTAAGAGTTTTCTTGCTATCAGGCACATGCACTTGGCAGAAAGATAGAGAAAGACAGAGAGACAGAAAATGAGAAATCACCCCCCAGGGGGATGGCCACTCCACAATCCCTTCTCCTCCATTTTCCTCTCAGGATCTTGGGCACGCACACACACATGCCCGGCATGAGTTTAAGCCACCAATCCGGGACTTGAACCGCGGTTGACTACATGGGAGTCCAGTGACATAGCCATTACGCTAACTGCTGGTCCTCAGTATGTTCATTTTTAAAGAGACACAGCAATGGCAATACGTTTTCCCAAACTTATATAAGTAAAGAGAAGCGCCATTATTTAATTTCAGGTTTGTCTGACTCCAAAGTGCTTTTGTCTTTGTAAAAATAATATGCTCTTAAGATTAAAATATCCATGCCAAGAGCAAAGGATAAAAAAGACAGAAATTACACAAAATTCTATTTCCCAGATTTGATCAATATCAACACCTGCTATTTCTTTTTAGATCTTTTTCTCCATGCATCTACAGAGACATACATATACAAGTACATATTCATTCACACTTCAAGTAATTTTTGAATATCTATTGTATTGTTGGCACTGTTCTACATCCTAAGGTACTTCAATTCCCATCCTTGAAGAGCTCACATTCTAGTGGGGAGTTGGAAAATAAACAAATACATGAGTAAAGTTAAACTCTAATATGTGTTAGCCATAAACAGCTATGCAAATTGTGCACCACACAACTTCAGGGGAAGCTAATTACACCATGGTTATTGTGAATGACAGCTTCAGGAGTTGGGCAATACATAACCTGTACCACACACAATGGGTAATAATAGAAGAAATAATGTAGTCTAAGGAGGACTGTTGTTTCATGAACAGGAGGTCAGAAATACTTCTTTGATTAAGGAATATTTGAGCGTGGCTTAAAGAAACTGAGAGAGCAAGCTCAGCAAGAATCTGAGAGCTAAGTCTTTAAGCAGAAGACATTGCAAATGCAATAATCCCAAGGAAGGAATGTTCTGGGCATGATTAAGGAACAGCAACGGGGCTGGTATGGGTGGAGGGTGGTATACAAGAGAAAAGGCTAGGACTCAGGTCAGAGAAATAATAGGGACCAGAATAGAGGACTTTGTGGTATGATAAGGACTTTGGATTTTATGTTGTGTGACGGAAGCCACTGGAGAGTTGAAAGCAGTGATGAATGTCTTAAGGATGAGTCTGGCTGCTATGTAGAGAACACACGAGGAGGCAGTGAGACCAGGCAGAATTAGAAAGACAGTAGTATTTTGGTAGCTAAGACTAGGCTGAGAGCTCTAGAATGATAAAAAGTAGTCACAGTCAGGGAACGTTTTAGAGCATTGCTGACAGAGCAGATTTCAGATAGTACCAGCAGGACTTGCTGATGCAAAAGACACCAAGGAGTTGAGATGACCCAAGCAGATAGATAGTGTTCTATGAGATGTAGAGCTGAGGAGGGGCAGGTCACAGGAAACCAAGAGGTACACTTTGTAAACTTAAGTCCAAGATGGTTATTAGGCTTGCAAGTAGAGACTAAAGATATCATTCTGGAATTTGCATTGAGTAGATGGTATTTAAAACCATGGACTGGGACTAGCAGTTAGCGTAATGGCTATGTCACTAAACTTCCATGTAGTCGACCACGGTTCAAGTCTTGGACCCAGTGGCTTAGACTCACACCGAGCACGTGTGCCTGTGTGCCCGAGATTCCGAGAGGAGAATGGAGAAGGGATTGCAGCATGGCCATCCCCCCTGGAGGGTGATTTCTCGCTTTCTGTCTCTCTGTCTCTCTGGAGAGCGCACGTGCCATGTAGAAAAAACCTCTCCAAAAAAATAAATAAATAAATAAATAAAACCATGGGCTAAAGGAAATCACCTGTAGAAAGTATAAAAAGAGAGAAGCAGCCCAGGAACTAAGCCTTAGATCCAAGCACCATTAAAAAATAAGGAAAATGAGGAGAATCAAGCAGCATCCTCTAAAAAAGAATACCAAAGAGGTAAGAGGGAAACCAGGAGAGTTTAATTCCAGAAGCCAAACAAAGAAAGTGTTATAAGCAGGAGAGAATGACCAGCTGTGACAAAGGCAACTGAAAGATTAAGTATAAAGAGAGGAAAGTGACTATCTGACTGGCTAAGGAGAGGCAAACCTGGCACTGATCACTTCACGAATGCTGTTCTGGTGGAGCAGTAGGAAAAAAAAAAAAAATGACCAAAGTGAACTTAAGAGAGAATAGGAGAAGACAGAGTAGAGGGAAATATAAACAACTGCTTCAAAAATATTTGCTGTGGAAAAAAGCAGAAATGACATGGAAACTGGCAGGAGATGGGAGCCAAGGAAAATTTGATATTTTATTTTAGTGTTTTCCATGAGTCATCTTATGGCACGTTTTTAACAGTCCAGAGGAGAAAGGGAAAATGATATGATTAAAAGAGGACAGAGTTGGGGCCAGCAGGTAGCATGGTGGTTAAGGTGTTGGACTCCCACCCGATCGACTGCGGTTCAAGTCCTAGACCTGGTGGCTTGTAAATCATGCAAGACACATATGTGTGTAAGCCCCAAATCCCAGAACAATGGAGGAGAAGGGATTGTAGGGTGGCCATCCTCCCTGGGTGGAGAGTTGTGATTTCTCACTTTCCTTTTCACTGCCTTTCTATGGTAAGTACAAGTGCCCTATGGAAAAAAAAAAAAAACTTAAAAAAAAAAAAAAAAGAGTACAGTGCTTCTGGGATCATGCCCTACAGGAAGTGGAATGAATAGGATCTTATGAACCAGTTGTGTGCCAGGTCTTTTACCAGGATAATGGACTAATTATAATAAAAGAGAGCATACTGATTATTCATAATAGTTTTTAGATACATATTACTTTTAAATCTACTTTTTAATTGACTGTTATGATCATATTCTTCATAAATAAACTTAGATGAATACTACAGGCTCACAGAATTTCAAAGCATACTTCTTTCATAATATAGTTAATAAATCCTTTCATTGGACATTTCTGTTATTTCCAATTATTTTACTATTACAAAGAATGAAAAGCTAGTGAATTCTGTATCATCTGAGCCAATCCATGTGGGGCTGCCCATGGCCAGGCTTAATCCTCCCTCTGAGATTGGAACCCTGTGAAACATTCAGGACCCTGCTCATGAATGGGAAGAATCACTTGGTCCCCTGCTAATCACGTCACTTCCTTCAATCTTGGCCTCTATTATCCAGAAGGGTGTGATTATTCTGAATTAGAAATCGCATTGAAATAGAACCTAATTTTGCCCCCTCTGGAACTCAGAAGAGCTTTAAAAAAATTTTTTTTTGGAGAGTACCATGGAACCATAGCCTCCAGCCCCAGAGTTTGAGAACATTTTAGTTCTAGTTATATTGTTTTCCATTAAGAAACAGATTTTTAGATATTAAAAATAAAATGAAGACACAGAAAACCAAGTAGCTTGTTTTAAATTTTCTTAGCAAAGTTGAAGTAATAATAATAATAAAAAAGAAATGAAAGAATTCCACTTGGGTCTAATTGTAAAACACCCTTCTTTCTCCCTTTCTATCACACTCTGTCTCACAAAAACCAGTGTACTATCACTAGCTCTTCCCAAGATTCCCAAGGATAGCCATACATAGCCAAACTGTGTTCCTGGGAACAGAGTCCATCTGAACCAGAGGCTACAGGTTCCTTAGAGCAAGACCAGAGCCCTTGCATCTGTACCTCCAACCTCTCCTTCACAACTCTGTGAAGCCACACAGGCCACTTCCTAGCCCCCTAATGCACATAGCAACTTCCTGTCTCCTTTCCTTTCCTTATGACCATTCTGTGTTCACATGTTCTTCCTTAGCCTTGTGTGCTGGAATCCTGACCCTTCTTAAGTGCCTGGCTCATAAGCCACTTTCTCCAGGAAGTTTCCCCCAATATTCTGGGCTTGTTCACCTCAGAACTCCTACAGTTCTTTATCTGTCACTGTCCCACGAGACTTAACGCTATCCTGTTTGGAGATCATTTACGTATATCTCATCTTGTCTTCCCTAATTCCACCAGAGTAGAAGAAGGGATCATGGGAGAAGGGATCATGTCTGAGGGGCCTAAGTAACTCCTCCAGCAGTTGGCCCAAAGCCTGGCACAAAGTAGACCCTTGTTGTAAGTTTGAAGGATGGATAGATGAATGAGTTCCCTACCTATCTCTGGCTTCACAATTTTTTTTTAATGTACCCATTTTCTTTTATTTAAGTTCTAGTCATCCTTACTAACATGGTTATGTAGCGCTGTCCCTAATACTTCAAAATTCTTTAATGTCTCTCTCCCACGACTGTTGCTGTTAGGTGCCCAGAAACTCCAACTCTCCTCCATCCCATCCCCTTAAAGGCTTACTCTACGTTTCCCATAGTTACCACCTATATTCCTAGCTGAGAAGTCAAGTAATAAGTAGTTAAAAATACAGTCTTTGCCAGGGAGGTCTGCATCTTGATAGGATATTCCAAAGGCAAAAAGGACATAGATTTCTAGTAATAAAACTGTAGACCCTAAGATAGGAGGTAGAGCAAATCCTGCCTAATTGCATGCTCTCTGACTGGAAAGGCTGGTCCTGGGGCCAGGCTTCTCGCAGCAGAGTAGGAATGGGCATGAAGAGTCCCCATCAGTGCCTCTCTCCCCTACTCTGACCCAGGAACTGAGAGTGGGACAGCTAATGTTAATGTCTCTACTGGCAGACACCCTTGGTTCTCCACTGACAGATAGCCTTGGCCATGCCAGAAACCTCAGCAGATACAAACTCAGAGCTTCAGAGACCACAGCCCCTAGGGGCAATCCTTTTAAAAAGTTAAAGTACACTAGCAAGCCCATTCCCTGCTCTAAACAGATGTCTGACAGGGAAGAGCAGGGCTGCGCTTCCCTCAGGCACATCAGGAGGAAGGCAGCCACCAATCTGCCCTTTTGGAACCTTCTGCCCTAACACCAGGACTTCAAGTGCATGTGGGTGAGTTCCCTGGGCTCAGGAGGAGGCAGAGAAAACAGCTGAGACAGGTGCTTCTGCAACTCCAACAGCTGAGCCCCCACCCGTCTACAGGGAAGCGGCCCCTCTACCTGAGCCAGGCTGACCTTCTCTCCACCTTACTCTGGAGATGTGCTGGCAGCAGTCAGGAGGACAAGAGGAGTCTTTTGTGCACTCCTCTGCACTGATTCCTGGATCCAGTTAGGATACTAAGCGAAAGCTCTGGCTCTTTAAGGAGGATACTAATGGCTAATAGACAAGCACATGGGTCTGAGCCTTGAACACAGTTCCACCGTTTGACTAGATGGCTTTGAGCAAAACATGCCATGTTTTTTTTTTAGAGAAAGATTTTTGCTATAGGGCACACGCACTCACTGGAGAGACAGAGAGACAGAAAGCAAGAAATCATCCCCCAGGGGAATGGCCACACTGTAATCCTTTCTCCTCCATTCTACTCTAGGGATTTTGGGCACATACACCCAGCATGAATTTTAAGCTGCCAGGTCTGGGACTTGAACCACAGTCAACTATGTGGGAGTCCAGCAACGTAACCATTATGCCATCTGCTGATCTCAACATGCAACTTTTATCAACCTTCACTTGATATAAAATTAAAATTAAACAGTTCCTGCTTCATTGTCTAGAGATAAGAAATGCAAAACCAGCTGGTGGTATGGTAGTTAGGATGACTGGATCCCACGTGGTGGACTGCGCAATTCAATTCCTGGGCCCAGCAGCTTGAAAAATGTACCAGGCATGTGTGCATATGTACCAAAAATCTTGAAAGAAAAAGTGGAGAAAGGATTGTGATATGAGAGGGAAGTGCTTTCTCACTTTCTCTCTCTCTATGTCTCTATCTTTGTCTTTCTATCAAAGAGTGCATGTACCCTCTAGGAAGAAGAAGAAGAAATGCAAGACACTTAGTAGTATCAAGATTCACATGAGTTCAAATAATGTTAGCAGTTGTTAAAGAGATTCCAGTCTGGCTGGGCTGAACATTAAAAATGGAATTAATGGTCAGAAGGAGAGAGAAGTAACATCCCCAACACACATACCACAACTACCGCCCTACCTTCGGCGCTGTGGTCCCACCACTGCCTGTGACAGCTGGTGCCAGCCACTGCAAACCCTGCTGCCTTTCTGACCTGCATTCAACACCCAGTTTGCATGTCCTGATCTTGCTTCTAATCTTCATCTCTGTCTACTTCCTTCAAATAGCTGACACCCTGGCCCCGTGATCACTACCCCTACTCTGATCTCTCTCCTGTCCCTGAGTCAGTGTTGGCTGACTGCTCGCACTGATGTTATCCTCCCAATCACTCACGCCTGAATCCCAAAGCCACCTCCTTTAGGAGGTTCGTCTTATCTCCAAACTGGGATAAAACTTCTCCTTCTCTTAGCTTCCAAAGCACTTCTCACATTAGCAAATCCAGGTGGCTTTCTGTTTTTCGCAAGTTCCCTTTTGAAGTACAAGCAAATCAAAGGCACAATGACTTTTCTGCCACGTTTAGAATGCTCTGGGACTAACTGTACCCTGAGAAGGGATGCAGGGCACAATTAGGCCACCCCTGCTTTATCATCTAACTCAGAATATCCTGCTCTCTGTGCTTCATTGCCAAGTTGGCAGCCTCAGCCTTCAGCAGCTAGTTCGAGGTAGCTGTGGCTCTCCTGCCCCTTCTCAGTCCCTGGGGAAATGGAACTCTTGCTGTCTGAATCTTCAGTCAGGTCCTCTTGTGGCAGCCTTGAAGCACCCTCCTTATTCTCACACCCACAGAATGCTCCTCTCACTTACCTGCTTAGCTTTTCTAGTTTTAAACTCCTCTTGAGAGCCACTTTATTTTGCCAATCACATCAGTCTCTGTGTTTCTCAGATTTTTATTATTCCCTGTCTTGGATATTTAATCAAGCCCATAGCTGGGCATCCCTGCGCTCTTCTCTCATCATGCTCCACACCCAGGCGACTAGCTCTTATGTTAACCCTTGCAAGGTCTTGTCAAAGAAGCCACAGGAAATGCATCCCTATACTTGCTGTAGCAAAATTAGTGGAGGCCTTCTCATCTGCATCACCGACGGTTTCCTATGAAAGCCCCACATAAGTTATGTCTGAAAATTTACTGCTAAGAAAAGCTCTTCCTCCTCCCTTGAGAAACATTCCATAATTCTCTCTGATCAAGAGGATTATGTAACAGTTCATGCCCCAGTTTTGGTTTTTAGCTGCCAAGAGCTTGGCAGCAGATTTGAAGCCTTGCTAAAGAAACGTACCTTCCTGTACAATCCTTGCGCTCCTTCCTCTAGGGTTACCACATGTTGTCTAGAACAGTTCAGCCTGTCCTGCTCAGGTCCTTTGCTTATTTTGCTTTGAGCTTCCTTGGGTGCAGGTTCCACCTGCTGCCTCTCTGTCACTGGCAGGTCTTCAGCCATCTGGCAGAGTGGTACACACACAAAGCTTTCCCATTCCCCTTGCCAACTTGTTCCTAGATCATTTTATCTTGTGTTCTTTTCTTCTGGAAGAGCAGCTTGGGGGTGTAAGGAGTTTGAACATTTGAGGTGGGAATAATAGAGAATTGATACATTAGTTGCATTTCCCCCATTATAAAGAAAAACATATTTTATTTTTGTCAAATATACAGCTAACCATAGTGTAGAGACAATAGTTCTAACATGACTTATCAAACAAACAAAAGCACCAACATCTCTTCATCCCTTTCTCCATCAGAAATTATTTTTACATTTTTGGTTGATCCTTTTAGTATTATTTCAATAAAACTTCTTATAGACTATTTCTGCCTTTTTATTATACTCTGATACTTGTTTTCAATTTTCTGAGTTCTGACTGCCCATTGTGGAAGATGAGGATATAAATCCCATTTGCTCTCATGATCACAAGCTCTCTAATAAACTCACCACTTCTCTTTCCAGTGAGTCTTGTGGTGATTTTGATCAGGTGACTATCCTTTTACATTATTATTACTATCTAAGTGCTACAGCCGAGCCCTGTGTTATAATTACTTTTCCTTTCTAGCATAACTTTTCGGTCATTCCTGAATGTCTTATTTTTATTGTCTTTTCATTTGCTTGATTTTTATGTTCTTAAGACTAATTTGACCCCAACTCTGCCCTGCAGTTTTCCATCTCTCTTTTCAGGTAAGGTAAGTATTCTGTCGTTTTTATCTTCTACGTGAAATCTCTCTGGAAGCACTGCTGGCATATGAACTGGTTGATCTCTAGTCCTGCTACACAGCAGAAGTAAAAAGCTACAAGGGCAAAAGGAGGGAGCTGTTATTTGAACCTGGTAAGAGCTTAGACATGGGAGAGGGGTCACCCAGTAGGAGGCCCAAAAGAGAGAAACCATGGGGAGAAAAATGTTACAAATCAGTTTTTTCCTGCGTATCTCTTGCCAGGATCTCTGGGTTAAACCCCATGGTGAATCAACCAGCAGGTAAGGTAGTCACAGAGATCAGTCTCCTGAAGTATGGAGAAGAGCTCTGAAGAAGCAAACTATGAATAACTAGATTATATGTCTTTCTTCTTTGGGTTTATTATCTCATTTCAGGAAAGTATATTCTCCGGTAACTTCCATAGAAAGGGCATAGGAGAGAAAAATTACTGAAGTCTTTATAAGTCTATAAAATATCTTTCTACCTCAAACTAAATTGATAGTTTGGGTGGATAAAGAATTCAAGGTCGGAGAGTTATTTTTCCTCTTTATTCCTTTGTCTTCTCTTGAGTAGGTTCCGTTACTGCTGTTGAGAAGTTTTATGCCTATTCCAATAATAGGTTCTCTTAATAAAACCTGGAACCTTGTGGGAGCCCTTAATTTTCATACCCACAATTCTGAAATTTCAAAATGATGACATTCAGCGGATCTTTACAATTTAAAATTTCTGTCCCTTATGTCTCGGAAAATTTTCTTAAATTATTTTACTGGTTATTTCATCGCCTATGTTTTCTCTTTCTAGAGCTCCAATTATTTGCATGGCTACCTTCTAAGACTCAATCTTTAATCTTTTTGTTTCTCTTTACTTTTGTCTTTTGTATTGCTCTGCTTTTCAGAAACTTAGTTAACTTTATATTAAATTTCAGAGATTCTTTTTAGGTTCTCTGAATGTTCCTTTTTGTGCCATTTTATTGTATTTTATGGGTGTAATATTCTCTCTTCTTTTCTTGAAGGTACTAATAGTAAATTGTTTTGATATTTAAGTTTTCCTCTTTCTAAGTAGAATCAGTTTCTTCTCATTGAGCTTTTTTGTTTGTTTTATTCTATTTCTGCTTTTCAATTAGATGTTCTTCTCAAATATCTGGTGATCTCTCACAAAAAAGCAATGAGGAAACTCAATGAAAAGAGACTGTCAATTCTAGGCTTTCCTGTTGGGCAAGCTATTTTGGATATTTTGTTGGGGCAGTTTTAGTTTTTCTTTTTGTTATAGGGCACATGTGCTCACTGGAGAGGACAGAGAGAGAGAGAGGGAAAGTGAGAAGGCACCCTCTCCATGGGGGATTATCATGCCTCAGTCCCTTCTCTGTCCTTCCCCTCTCAGGATTTTTGTCATACATGCACATGTATTTGGCATGTTTTTCAAGCCACTAGGTCTGGTAGTCAAACCATACAGTTAACAATGTAGGACAGAGTTGTCAACCACCACACCACCTGGCTGACCTTGGCGCAATGTTCTAATATGAGCAATTTAAGACTTTTTTCTCATAAGCTAGAGTCCATGTTTCTGTCTATAGAATATAAACCTAGTTACCAGCATTTTAGAAATGAAGTTAAAGAATAGGGCAGAAAGTCTCAATGAATTTCTAAACTTTCCTTTAATACCCTGTGTCCAATGTGGTTTTGGTCTCAATGCTGCCTGCTGTCCGCTAGCCCAGAGCTCTCTGTCTTACCTGTTTCAGAAACCACACTTCAATCTTACCTCAGAGGCAGCTTTCCTAATAAAGGAATCAGGGGTCTCCCTCAATAATTTTTGAACAAATCTCCTATTCTCAGTTCTACCCTAACCCCCACTTCCAGACAAATGTGGAATCACCAATTCCTGAGTCATTATGATGGCATCATTTCTTCATTTTTACTTGAACAAGTTTTCAACAATTTTTCTACTTCTTTGTATGTGTTACTATCCCATTTTATAAATGAAGAAACTGGAGCTCAAATAAGTTTAATGAATTATCCAGAGTAGTCAAATTTAGGCATAGATAAGGCTCAAATCCAAGGCTTTGAATGCTAAAGTTGGTGCTTTGCTTTTCTTTCAATTCCTGCTTTCTTTAAATGGCACTATTTATTTATATAAGTTACCCAGAATGGTATTCAGCCCAATGGGATTGAATTCACTTACCACATAGTGCCCGGTATGGCTTACGACAGCATTTGGGCCATCTGTGGAAGATTAAAAAATTCTAAGATCCCTGGACCCCAATTCTAAGAGATTCTGATTTATAAGGTCTTGAGTGGAGACCAAAAATCTCCATTTTTCCAATAGCTCCCTAGGTGATACTGGCATGTAGCTTGATTGAGAGCTACTGCCCTAAAAGGTCTAGAAGTGGTCTAGAGGGGTCCCTCAGGCTTCAAGGCATGGATAAGTAAGAGGCAGTTCCCAGAATGGAACGATTTAGCTGTCCAGACAGCAGCCATCCCAGCCTGCCACAGTCTAAGCTAATAGCATCTTCCCTTCCACTCCTTCTCAGGGCCCCCTCAGACCTCACTTCTGCCCTCATTACTTGGCTCTGCCCACTCACATAATGGAGACTCCCTTGCCAGTTCCCTCCATGGCTCCATTTCTACTTGTGGGACTGCAGGGAATCGACTTACTGAAAAAAAATTAAATTGAAAAACGTCCTTCCTGATAGCTCAGGACCTCTTGTGGAACTTAGCTCTCTTAGGAGCCAGAGCAAAAGAATAACAAAGAGCTCTGCTCAATCTCTGATGGGCGGCCCCAGAAATGTTATCCCAGGCTCTCAGGTGGCCTCCTAGCTGGCAAATATAGAACCAAATACCTTTAGGCCAGAGAGGGAGCACTTTGGCATCTAAATGCAGGCATATGCTTATGAATGCATAGTAGTACACAGTGGAGGAGGCCTCTTTTCTACAACCTGAAGGTCCCTGAGCTGCATTGGGTCAAAGAATGATAGGAAGAAAGAGAATAGAGCCTTGTAACAAGAATTTCAGTGTTTCATTTACCATCAAGAGTAAGAAAAGACAGCCTGTTTGGAGAACCAGTAAGACAGGACACCATACAAACCTTAGCAAGGAAGATAGAGAACTCTAGGGAAAAAAATGCCCTAAGAGTCAGGCGGATGAGTTTATGAACAGTAACTCAGCCTTGGACAGGAAGGATGATTTCGAATAAAATGTAATTTCCCAGGGGACCTACCACTTCCAGAGCCCTCTTTCAAGGTTTGCCTTCTACATAAGTCAATTTATTGGTAAAACAAGACTCCAAACCTCTAGCCCAACAATGAATGGCTTGAAGTGGAAACCTGATCCTAGGGTAATCAATAGAGGGTAAAAGAGAATGTGAGATGGCCTGATAAAAGAGTTCTCAAATAGGGAAAGGGTATAAAGTAAGCCAATTTGATTCCTCAAGAAATTTATTTAATGTTTGTGTTTCTTTGTTTGTGCCATAGGGCACATGCATTCACTGAAAAGAGACAGAGAGAGGGAAAGTGAGAAATCACCCCCAGGAGGAATGGCCATGCTGCAATCCCTTCTCTTCGATTCTCCTCTCAGAATTTTGGGCACATACACATATACACACACTTCAAGCCACTAAGTTCAGGACTTGAACCACAGTTGACCATGCAGTAGTCTAACACCATAACCACCATGCCGCCTGCTGGCCCTGCAAATTTATTTAATTTATTCAACAAATACATATTAAACATCAATAACATATAGACAGTTTTTTAAAAAAATATCTTATTTAATAATGGGCCAGGCAGTAATACAGAGTTAACAAAACTAGACCCACATGGGAAAGGTCCTGGGTTCTGTCCTAGAGCCTCCCTGAGCCAGTTGAATATACATGTGCCATGATCTGGTTGGCTGAGATGGGATAAATTGTGATGTGAGAACTCTGTTGGGAATAATTCTCTTTCTGATTCTTTCAATCATGGAAGAAATTAATAAACTTTCCAAAAATCTTACTTAACAAAACTTCTATTGAACATGCTCTGTGCCAAACACTAATCTTATTTTTTTTTACAAATATTAATTCATTGAATTATCATAGTACTCATGTAAGTTAGCTACTATTATTACTTCTATTTTAAAAGAAAACTAAGGTACTCAGTAATTTGTCCCAAGGAGTATTTTTAAGTGTTTATGAAGCAGTAGTATCATTCTTTCAAGTATTAGAGAATTAGAGCTAGATTAATAAATGAGACAAATCAATGCCTTCCTTACACACTTACCTTTAATGATGATTTCAGTCTGGATATTTGGAAAGACAATCAGTGGTACTAGAAAAAGAAACTGAAAAAATATCACATGATGAAGTCTGGTCGCAGAGATCCTCCAGCAGCAGAGACCCCAGAAGAAAGGTGAGGGAAGTGATTACAGTAACAGAAAAAGTTAAAGGTTCATGAATGAAGGGCAAGGGCTCAACAAGATAAACAGACCATGTGAAGAACCTTCCTCTTGCCTACTATATTGTTTCCATGAGGAACAGCTATATGGTTGAGTTTTTCATCCTATTATCCCTACTGGAAGATCACCAGACCTGAGTGAATGTCTGTTCTTTATATCCATAAGAACCTCCAACATTCATACTTACTGAACCATAATCCCTTGTGAAAGCAAAGATTGGGAGAAACAAAACCTGAAAGGCAGCATGCATAATAAGAATCTCCTTGTGAGGATAAGAGCATGAAATTGCACTACTTTGGGACAAGTACCACCATAGAGAAAGGTACAGGAGTGGGATGACAATTCTTCCAGCTTCAAAGAAGTACAGGGTAATGTCAACAGGCATCAACTTCAGCTAATGCTGGCTCCAGGTAAAACAGTGGTGCGGCCCTTGCCCTACAATCCCAGTTTCAGTCCACAGTGGGGCAACAGCACACTACTGCATCTCAGAATGTGCCGTGTCATTCACACTGCTCTCTGAACATGATGGGGGGGAGCTTCAGCATTATCAACAGGGAACTGATATCCCTTAAGTTACAGTAGAAAAGAAACAGGGCAAAATGGTGATCGCTATGTGGAAATCAAGAGGACTTATTTACTAACATATCTGAGATGCCCCCTGGGAATTCTCTGGGATCATTGAGAATCATTCGTTAGGAAGCTGCACATACTGCAATAGCATCTTGCAGTTAAAACAAAAATAATACTGTCCTTCTCCTCTAGGACCCATTTAAATCTCAAGGCTGATGTGACGGAGGGGAACATAAATAATCATTTGCGCTGATTTTTGTCTCACTTCAGTCAAAGCTGTGCTACATGGGAAAGGCTATGTTTATTAAAGCTGAGCCAAAGCATACTGGTCCTCATTCTCACCTCTGCTGTGTCTCAGGAAGCCACAGTCCAGAGCACAGATAATGCTGGTGCTGGTTGAAAACACTCAGCAGGAAGTTGCAGCAATTCTGATGCAAGTCGGAAGGATTTCTTAGCAAGGTGGCTCATTGAAATGTGGTCCATGAGGCAGGAGAGTCCGCAATAGTCTGAATCACAAGTGTTTTAGAACAAGTGTTTCACAAGGTCCACAGGGATGGCCTTTCTAATTCCTACTATCATGGATGAGAGAATGAACTAATTTGATGTGACCTGCAGGAATTTCATGTGATCATGTTTTTCCCTCATATCAAGTCTTACCAGCTCCTGTTCCTCTTCTCAAGAAGAATACAAACCCTCTCAAACCCCAAAGCAAATTGGACTTCTCATTTCATCCCTTTCCTCTAATTGAGGGATTAGAGCAATCCTTGAGAAAGCTAGTTGTTGACCAGAAACTCTAGTCTAAATTAGGTGGACTTTATGGTCTTCAGCATGTGTAGGTTCCAAGTTGGAAGATTGACAATGATGATGATAATGATGATGATGATGATAAAGAACAGTAATAACAATGATAGTACTTTTTGAGCTGGGCAGTATCTCAAATTCTTTATATATAAGGGATATACTAAATGTTCATAGAAAATGTTTATTATGAAACAATTAGGCATGGATTTTTAAAATGTTTTGCACTTAAAATAAACTTATACTTTAATTTTATTCTCCCATTAATTTTGTGAAATCCCTTCATATGTTCTCTCACTGAATGCTCACCATCACTCTTAAGGAGTAGTTATTACTATTTCCATTATACTGATGAAGACACGAATGTCCAAAAGTTAAAAGATATACCCTAAGTTACAAAGTTCTTTAGTAGTAGAAGGAAGATTTGCACCCGGGTCTGCCTGACCATGAAGCCTAACCCTCCTTATCTTTTTTTTTTTTTTTTTTTTTTTTTTTTGGAGAAATTTTTTATACAGTGCATGCACTCACTGGAGAGACAAAGAAACAAAAAGTGAGAAATCACACCCCCACCCAGGGGGAATGGCCATGCTGCAATCCCTTCTCCTCTGTTCTCCTGGGATCTTGGTCATGCATGAACACGTACCTGGCATGAGTTTGAAGCCACTGGTCTCGAACCATGGTCAGTCATGTGGGAGTTCAATGACCTAACCACTATGCCATCGTCTGGCCCCTTGCCTTATCTTTTGTTAGATGTTGTTGAACATCCCTCATCACAGGTAAGGGGGAGAGATCATATGTTCAAAATACTGGAAACACTGGACTAGTAGAGCATTTCTACCACAGTTCTCTGTAATTGATCCCCTTAGGCCAGATGTATTTGCCCCCGCCTTCCTATATTCCTCATTGGAGGCCCCAGGCATTTCCTACAGCTGGGAGAAAAAAACATCTAGGAAGTCAAAATTCTT
The DNA here is from genome assembly GCA_026018925.1 of Tupaia tana. Taxonomy (NCBI): domain Eukaryota; kingdom Metazoa; phylum Chordata; class Mammalia; order Scandentia; family Tupaiidae; genus Tupaia; species Tupaia tana. The sequence continues at coordinate 40,587,905 of JAKSZU010000013.1, read as the reverse complement.
CTTAAATTTAAACATATTAGTCATTTACTCAGTAGAGAGAGAAAACCTAGAGGCAGAAACAGCCAGAGAGTCAGTCTTTAGGAAAATCAAGTCAACTACATTCACTATCCTATTCATTTTGTAACCCATTTAAATGGGATTCTAATTGCATAAAACAACTAATTTTGTTCATTAAGGTTCAATTACATTCATCTGAAACTCAAGATAATAGCATTGTTGTTGAACAGCCATATTAAAGATGAAACATAATCTCTCTTGACTCCATTTCCTTTGACAAAATAAAGTTCAGCTACTAATGAGCTCGTGATACAAGCCTTCTTTTATAAATGGTAACAAAGGGCTCAAATTTATGAACAGCAGTTTTTATTATCATCATCAACAGCCATTTCCTTTGTTACCAAAATACACAGAAATTATGATGAAGCCCTTTTTCTCATTATGACTTTGATAGTGGGGAGAGTGTGAAATAAATAGCTTCATAATCATATCACAGTGAAGTCACACATTGACAGTCCACAGGGGGTGTCTGCAAATCCCTGACACAGCTCATTTCCATGGACTGAACAAATATTAAAATTATCAGCCGTTAAGGCCTCAAACAATCCATCTCCTAAAGTCCAAATCTCTATTTCAGAGAAAACAAGAAACGCTTCTCTATCTAGGTGGCCCAATCTCCTTCCTTTCTATAGCTTCAGAAAGAATTTACTTGCTTTTCAGGATCAAGGAAGCAAGGAGCAGCCTGTCTAGGTAGTGAGTCTGCCGTGGTGTGCAAGCCTTCTCAGTCTCTGGCAACACGTGGCCATTTCCACAGCAACTACCGTGATGGGCCCTGCTGTATTCACAGTTAACTTTGGTTGGCAGAGCTCCTGCCCCTGGTCTACCGTACTGCTATTTTCAAGCCTAGTGATGCTAACTTAGTGCCTCTAACTAAGATAAAAGCCATTTGTTGCTAACCCACTGTATTAATTAGATTCTCTAGACACACAGAAGAGAGGAGAGTATTAGGGGAATTGTTTACATGACTATGGCAGCTGAGAAGTAACACAATATGCTTTTTGCAAGCTAGAGAACCAGGGAAGGTGGTAGTATGACTCAGCCTAAGTTTAAAGATCTGAGATTCCACTGGTGCAAGTCCCAGAGTCTGCAAACCGGAGAACCTGAAGTCCTAGCTCCAGGAGAGAATTAGAGAGAGAGAGAGAGAAAGAGAGAGAGAGAGAAGGAATTCACTTTTCATCTGCCTTTTAATTCTATCCAGCCCTCAGCCATTTGGATGGTGCCTGCCCACATTGAGTGAGGGCAGATCTTTTTTACTCAATCCACTGATTTAAATGCTAATCTCTTCTGGAAACACCCTCATAGACATACCCAGAAACAATGGTTTACCAGTTATCTGGGTATTCCTCAATCAGTCAAGTTGACATCTAAAATTAGTCAGCACACCCAGTGAGCACATGTATCTAGCTGAGTGGCATACTGCCAAGCAAATGGCTGACCCTCATCCAAGATTTTCAAGGACCTGATGTGTACAGGAGATGACGGGGAATAGAGATAAATAAGGCTTTGTGGAGCAGGGGATGAGTAGTGAGTGCAAATAAGAATGCAGGCTAAATTTATCTTGTGTGAATTCAAAATTTTTAGAATTTTCAAAATGTAATTTCATACCCACCCTACATGAATATTTTGCAGCAATATGTTTGAATGCACTAAATGAAAAATATAAACCATCTCACATCAGTTTAGGTCAGGTCAAAAAGAGTTGTGAGTTATGAAAAATCTGGGAGCAAAGGAAGACACACTGGAAGGGAATGGGAAGAACGTGCTTATCTGGGCTATTGCAGATGACCGTACCTGTCTGACTTCACTCTGAGGTCACTGTGTATCTTGAAAAGGATAGAGACACAGTGAACTGAGAAGTGCTGACCTCTATTGAAAGAAATCCTTGGAATTCCTACAGGTAGCTTATAAGAGCCACATTGCTGAGTGTGGGAAGAGGGGATTCATCTTTCTGTAAAAAGCTGCTGTAAGAGTGCTTGCTGTGCCTCAGAGCTCCTGGTGGCAGCTGAAGCTGAGAACCAGATACCCCCAGAGCTGTGTCCAGTGTGGTGTCTACTGTAAAGACCCCCACAACTACTACCACAATCATAAACTTGGTCAAGTCAATAAGAGGCAAGCCCCCATTTCACCAACTATAAATTATTCTTCTCAAATGGGTGATTATGTTAAATAATAATATGTTCAGAAGAACTCTCCCTATCATCTTATGAAAATATTCTACTTTTGTCTCTTAGTCTCAGGGAACCGTGACAGAAATACATTAAATATTTTTTTAATGCTGTAATATAAAAAGACCAAATGAAAACTGTTCAATGAAAACTAAGTAGTTAATTGTGAAATTAGATAGTAGTAATGGCTGGACTACCTTGTTCATATTCTAAAAACCACTGGGTTGTACATTTTGAATGGGTGAATTTTATGGTATATAGGGTTATCAATTAAAAAAACTAAATAGTTAAAAGGAACAAGTTAATTCAGTGCAATGACTTTCAACTTCACTCTACTCTCATGATCATATCCTGAACCTTACCATGACTTGAATGTCAACTGTGGAAATTTTAAATCAATATCCATCCCCCGCAGACCACTAGTCCTGATTTTGAAAGCTTTCTCTCAAACTCCCTCCTGCTGTATCTGCGTAACAGCTGTCTTTGTTTCCGAGAGCGGCTACAATGAATGACCACAATTTTGGTGGTGTACAGAAACACAAGGATTCTCTTATACTTCTGAAGGCCACAGTCTATAGCCAGCTTCACTGGGCTGAAGTCAAAGTGTCAGCAGGTCTGGTTCTTCATAGATATTTCAGGGGAGGACACGTGTCCTTGCGTTTTCCAGCTTCTAGAAGCCACCTACATACTTTGGCTCTGGCCTCTTTCTCTAGCTTCGAAGCAGATCACCTCACTCAGACAGCCTTCTCTGTCTCTAACCCTCCTGCCTCCTCCTTATAAGGGCCCTTTGATTACATTTCGCCTACCCTGATAATCAAGGATAATCTCCCCATCCCAAGATCTTTAACTCAATAGCATCCACAAAGTCTCTGTATGGCCACAAAAGGTAACACACTCACAGGTTCTGGGGAGTAGGCTATGAAGTCTTTGGGAGCCATTATTCAGTCTCTACTGCTACCCACTTTCTAGAAATCACTCTGTTTTCCTCCAGTCCTTCCCCTCCTGACCGCTTGGCATCAACTGCCTTCCTTATTCAATCCATAAAATGGGTTAAAAGAAGTTATTCTCTCTCTAGCATCATCAGTTCTCTCACATCCTTTTCTAACCTACCTGGAAATCCCCCTTTTGGGACAATCTATACTTTGCCTTTGCTGCTCTTATAATCAGAAGTTCAGTCTTTCTAAATAAAATCTCCCTTTTCCTGTTTAAGACCAACCACTCCACCTCTGCTCTTAACCCTTCCTCCCTTTAGGATTCCTCCATCAATTATTCTCTTTTGATCTTCTAGCTCTGACTTTTAGACAGACCCTTGCTCTTAGCAATAAGATATTTTTTCTATCAAAAAGTGAGGATTTCTTATTCTCGATTAGTTGGATTAGACTTACTACTCCCTGGTTAAGCATAATTAAAAATCCTGGGGCTGGCCCCAAGGTCTAGTGGTAAAGGGGGTTGGATCTCATGCAGCTGACCACATGGCTTGACCCCTGGCCCTGGAAGCTTGGAAAACACACTGGACACGTATGTGTGCATGCCCCCAAACCCAACAGGATGGAGAAATGGAGGAGAAGGAAGTGTGAGCACACACCATTACGGAGTGCCTTCTCCTTCCTTCTCTCTCTGCATATTTTTAAAAACCTGGACAGGGGCCTGAGGGTAGCATAGTTAGGACACTGGACTCCCACTTGGCCAACTGTGGTTCAAGTTCCAGACCCAGCAGCTTGAAACTCAAGCCAGGCACGTGTGTGTGCATGCCCAAAGTCCCAGGAGGGGAATGGAGAAGGGACTGTGACATGGCCATCTCCCAGGGAGAGATTTTTCACATTCTCTCACTCTGTCTCCCCAGTGAGCTCATATGCCCTATAGAAAAAAACTCTCTCTAAAAAAATATACTGCACATAATACAATAACCAAAAGAGGATTATGAATGTTGAAAGAGAAAAGCAGACTGACTAGGGACTTTAGGACTCAAAGAACTGCAAAGACTCAAGGGTAAATTCTCTTCTTCCCTTCTATATATCCTAGACTCAGAAATGGAAAAGCCTATAAACTAGAACCACCAACAAGCGGGGGGGGGGGGGGAAAAAAAAAAAAAAAAAACAGCCCCAGGAAAAGCTCGTTCTCTCTGCTCTCTGGTCAACCACTGGGAGGAAGGGAACACCACAAGACACAACAGTTTTTGACTATACCACACACACCCCCACCCAAACACTCTGCAGAGTCCGCACCAGTGTCAGTGGAGACGAGTAGCCCAGTAGGGAGTGTGGGTTCCTGCCCCACACTTGGTGGCAACACTGACGTGGGGCGATGCTTTCCTCCCCATTCCCCAGATGGCACTGGTGGAGACAGCATGGGGAATCCCCTCACCTCCCCCCCTAACGTAGTGGCAAGTGGAGGTCCTGGGTAGCATCCCCGCTGCCCGACCACAATGATTCCAGCAGAGACTGAGATTTCTCAGTGGGGAGCACACACAACCCTTCACTCACTCAAAACAGAAGAACCTTGAAGAGGAGGGAGAGAGAGAAAGGGATTCTTTCAAACTTCACAGGAACCCACTGACAAACCCACACATAAAGCAGGCCTACATTAACTTCTCAGTTCTCACCAAAGGAGAATTTCTGATTTCTTCGATGCTTTGATTTCCATATTTAAGGATTTTTGTCCTTTCTTGAATTGTTGATCGGTTCATCTACCTACTATTTGAACTGAATCCTAACCTTTTTCCTGGCTTTAATTTTTAAGCAAACTTCTCTTAACAGTTTTTGATTTTGATCTATTAAAACTAAAACTGTTTTTCTTGAAATAAAAAAATGCATTAAAAATACCTATTTAATTTAATTTAATTTAATACCTATTTAATGACTGCAGTAAGCTATACAGCCCCAGCGAGGTGCTACTTTATAGTATGTTTACTTTACTCACTGAGGTTTATGCCTAAAGTCAGACACACATTTACAGATATGTATATATCAGCTGTGTTTGCTATTAAAAGTTCTCAAATTAAGGGAACCAGCAGTTAGCATAATGGCTATGTTGCTGGACTCCCACGTAGTCAACCGTGGTTCACGTCCTGGACCCGGTGGCTTAAAACTCACGCTGGGTGCATGTGCGTGTGTGCCCAAGATCCCGAGATGAGAATGGAGAAGGGATTGTGGCGTGACCATCCCCCCTGGGGGGTGATTTCTCGCTTTCTGTCTCTATGTCTCTCTCTGTCTGTCTGGCAAGTGCACGCACCCTATAGCGAAAATCTCTCCAAAAAAAAAAAAAAGTTCTCAAATTAATTAAGATCTTTAGTGAATCAATAACACATGGAAAAAATGGGCATGGAAAACAACTGTACATACCAGAGATATTGTGGGAGAAGTGGGGGAATGGCAGAGGGTGAGAGGTAGGGAGTCGAGGGGGGGGAAGCATAATATATACAAAAGAAGCAATAGAAAATTATTTGTTGTTGATAATATGTATAGTAATATCCTTGATTGAGCCAATATACAGCTAGTCTAGATAGAAAATCTCATTTTGTATACTGTATTGATGTACAGTGAATGACCAGAAAGAAAGAAAGAGAGAAGAGAAAGGGGAAAAAAATAAAGAACTATTGAAGTACAAGGTGGAAAAGAACCAGGTTTTCAGCATGGCCTCTCAACAGTATGGTAAAGCTCTGAAAACTAAACTACGTTGGAACCACAAACTATAAACATAGGCCAGGACTGCAGCAAGAAACCTGAGCAGGGTGACAGCCCGCTGAAACAAAGCGGTTTAAATAGGCTCCAGAGTCCTCTAACGTAAGACCCAAAATGTCTAGATCATAGTTGAATCACTTGTTATCCCAGGAAAACCACGATTTGAATAAGAAAAGACCATAAACGGACACCAACATCAAGATGAATCAGATGTTGGAATGATCTGACAAAAATTTTAAAGTAGCCATCATAAAATGTGTCAGGGAACAATTATGAACTCTCTCGAAATAAATGAAAAAACTAAATGTCTGTAAAGAAATAGAGGATATAAAAGAGAACCAAAAGGAAATTACAGAACCGACAGACAATGATAAAAATAAACTCATTCATTGGGTTCAATACTAGTTTATTGATGACAGAGGAATGGAAGGAAGATCTTAGAGAGGAGGGTAAACTTGAGAACAAATCAACAGAATTTATCCACTTTGAATGGAGAGAAAATACATTAAAATATGTTCAACAACAACCAAAAAAAATTAACACACACACACACACAGTCAGTCCCCAGTCTGCCTCTGAGGGTTCAACCAACCATGGATGTAGAGAGAACACATCAATTATGAAACAGGGAAAGAGGTGGCTCTCACAAAAGAGAGACGAAGAATGTTTCCTTTTTTACTTATATCTGATGATAAGATTATTTACAAATAATCTAAAAGATGATTTAAAATATATGGGAGTATGTACATAGGTTATATGCAAATATTACTTCATGTTATATAAGAGACTTTAGCATCCATGACTTTTTGTATCTCCAAGAGGTCCTGGAACCAATCCCCTGGAGACACTGAGGTATGACTATGTATGTTTGAAATAATGAGTGAAAATCTCCCAATTTGGTAAAATGCCCCCCAAATTGAACAAATTCCAAACAGGGTAAACCTAAAGAAATCAAAGCCAACACATCATTATCAAACTTCTGAAAACTCTCAAAAATAAAGTCTTAGAAGTAGCTAGAGAGGCCTAATCTCAGCTGGTCTGCCTGAGACCTCCAGAGTGCCCTACTCCCCGGTGTGGCCCCTGTCCCCACTCCGACAAGGTGAAAGAAACTATCATGAACCAGGAAAAACTCGTCGAATTGCAGGCACGAGTGTGCATTGGTGGGAAAGGAACTGCTTGCAGAGAGAAGGTAGTTCATAGAACAGCTACAGCAGATGATAAAAAAACCTTTAGTGTCCCTTAAAGAAGTTAGGGGTAAACAATATCTCTGGTACTGAAGAGCGGAATTTGTTTACAAACCAGGGAGCAGTGATCCACTTTAACAACCCTTAAAGTTCAGGCATCTCTGACAGGGAATACTTTTTCCATTACAGGTCATGCTGAGACAAAGCAGCTGAAAGAAATGCCGCCCAGCCTCTTTAACCAGCTTGGAGACAGCCTGACTGGTCTAAGGAGACTGACTGAAGCTCTGCCCAGTCTGGGGATGGAAAAGCACCACTTGCTACTGGACAGGAGGATGATGAAGTTCCGTATCTCGTGGCGAATTTTGATGAGGCTTCCAAGAATGAGGCAAACTGTATTGAATCAATTTCAGAAAAAGATAAAACTTGACAAAGTTACTGGGAGCTCCTATTTTATATTATGACTGCTTCTTAAAATGGTTTTGTTTATGGATCTGATAAAATTTAGATCTCTAATATTTTTAAGCCCAAGCCCCATGAACACTGCAGCTTTTCAGTTTTTGCTTATATGCACTTCATTCTTTGCAGTTAATTAAGCTGAAGAAGCCAGGAGATAAAGTTTGAAACAGACCCAAAAAAAGTAGCAGGAGAAACAATGCATTACTAATTGTTACTCCAATCTGGAGGATGGTAGATGTCTCATCTCATCTAAAACCTCTCACCAAGGTCACCATTGACCTCCTAGCTGGCAATGAGGAGGTCTGACTTGGACTCTTCCCTTAGTACCTATGACACCACAGCATCCTGGGTTTGCGTCTCGCAGCCCTTTCCAGAGCCCACTCACAGGCTTCTCTTCTTCTGTTCACCGATGTTTAGCTGTGCCCTAGGTTTCTGATCTCGGCTCACTTCTCTGCTCAGGTAATATGCTCTCTCTCTAAGTGGCCTGCCCTCTACTGCCTAGATTTTTACTTTAAAAATTAATTCATGTTTACTGAAGTATAACTTAAAGTTCACCCATGTTCGTGCTGTTCTGTGAATTTTGACACAGTCCTTTTACCACCATCTGAACCAAGATAAAAAAATATTTCTCTCATCTCTGAAAAGTTCCTTCATTCCCCTTGTTGTCAGGCCCCTTCCCCACCTCTAGGACTTGGCAACCACTGGGTCTACTTTTTGTCCCTTGAGCTCTGCCAGAAGGCTATTTTCATATACTTTTAAAGCGATGCCTTCTACATTTAACTCTTTGGCTTCAGGCTCATCTAACCAATGTCTTTTGTTTGGGTCAGATTTAGGATTCTTTTTTCTTCGTGCTTTGAGAAGGCTGAATGACTCACATAACTTAGCCTCTCTGAATGTTAGCTGCACTCCACAAGAGGGCGATTATACCTGCCTTGCTGATATTTACTGGGGAGGTGAATTAAGATAAATACCATTAAGGAAGCAACAAGGCCAGGTGTACACAACAGATGCGCACTATGTCATTAATATCAGCTGCTCTTGATGAAGTTCCACGTCCTCAGGGAACCTGCATATTCAGAGGATGGTACATGGCGTTTCTGAGTCATCAACTCCCTCTTGCTGGAGAGTTCAGGCCTTCTCAGAGGCCAGAAATCCTCCTCCTCATTGGTCAGTGCCATATGTCCCTACAGCATGCTGAGAGAATGGGTAACACTTCAGATGACAGCACATCTGAATTCCCAGAGAGACTTCGCCGTACAATCGAGTCTTGCAACCAACCAATTACTTCATGTAATGAGAATGCCTCAGGATCTCTGGTTAGCTTCAAGATTATGAGGGTGATTTATATCTGAAATGAAGATTGTTTCATTTCATATTCCTTTTACTTAAAGGCAAAATAAAGCACAATGTTATCTTGCAGCAGATACTACTCCAATGATTATTCATAAGACCTCCAGGGCATCTACAGCAACGTGTGCATGAATGACCTCGTTTCACATTTCACATCTGATGGGTACCAGGAGAAGTGGCAGACCCACTCACTCTTACATAGTTTTGCATTCTCAGTCTTCATGTTTCCACATACTATAGCCCAGTAGCAATTTATAAAATATTTGAGAAGCCATGTGATACTTCAGTAGATGCTTCTTCTCAATTTCTCTCTAGTTGAACTGAAAGTCCTTTAGTAAAAGTAAAACAACAAGGATCACATTGTTCTCATTTCAAACACACATAAAGGAATTAAAATGTGAAATATGCCAGGCAGTTTTTACTAATCCCTTAACCTCTAAAGAAAGAGCTTGCAATTAGTATTAACATTGGAATTGTTACAGCTAAGCAAGCTTTTGTCAATAGGACTTCAACTGATTTCATACCATATATACACATTACAAGTGCAGTTAGTTAGTTTGCAAAGAAATTAAAGTTACTATTGAGGTGTCATACAGTAAGTACAAAAGCCTTAACATTCTGTTTGGTCATTGACCTAAAAACATTTTAGCCAGAATCTGGTGAAACAAAGGGGCTTTTCTTGATAGCCAGAGGGCATTTGTGGCCAGCACTATTTTGCTGAGGTTATGTACAGCTGTATTTGGTTATAGGAACATTAGTTAAGTGAGTCCATAAAAAACAGCTGTATTTGAGATCACATCCGACCCTGTGGTAGCCAATCAGAAATCTTGCTGACAGGCAAACTTGTACAGAGCGAATGATCCTATTTAAATTAATTCGTCTTAATGTCTTATACAGGCCTACTTTCCTGGCATATCATGAAGTGAGTGGGTCAGTTCCATTCAAAACATGGAGAGAGAAAAGTCAAGCTTGATTACTTGATAAAATATAAGACACAGTCAGACGGTCAGACTGTGGAGTGTTTAGTCCTTATACAATTAAGGCTGGTGGGCTCTACCCCAGCTTAGAGTTCAGCCAGAAGGCGCTCTGGAAATGAGTGGCCAGCCAGTGAGCAGTCTGGAGTACAGAGTTTCAGCTTTGGTTTCAGTTCTTCACTCTGCCCTTTAACAGGACATACCCATACTCTTTGCTATGAAACCTTGAAATGCCCTTGCAATCCCTGCCTCTGGGCTTCCATCTCTGGGATGTTAACCAGCACCCTACAGAGATCTGAGAAAGTGCATACACAGCTGGGTTCACTTGCTCTCCTGTCCCTGCCACTGACCTGAGAACAGACCTGGTCTAGTCCACTGGAATGATGGGAGACACACAGAGTAAATGTGTGATACCCGGACAGAATCAGCACAGCTGCCCAGCCTGGCTCAGCCAACTTACAGACCCAGGAGCAAAGTCAATGCTTCTTGCTGCAGGCCAGTAAGATTTTACAGCTTTTTGTTATGCAGAATAATTGTGGCCCTAGTCAGCTGAGGAAGTCTCTTAAGGACTATGTGCCTTGGGCCATCCCAATCTCTGCCTGTCTTTAACACCTCATTTTTAAAATGAAGGGAGAAATTGGAGGAACTCTAGGTCCTTTCTAAGGATAACTGGAGACCAGAAAACCTAGGCTGAAAAGTGCTCTAGAGAGTCTCAGATTTATTCAAGAAGTTGAGGAAAACGCTTTGACTGGCACAGTGGGTAAGCAAACGTGCCTTTATCTCCAAGGATACGGACATAAGCATGCCTGCAGCTATGGGAAAAATCAGGGATAGAAGGATGATCTATAAAACTCCACTGCAGTATGTCTTGAGAGTTCCCTGACAAAAGCTGCTTTTTTATTAGTTTAAACCCAGACAAATAAGCAAGTCAGAGGGCAGGATTGGAGAAAATGGAAATTTTATTTTTAAGGACTAGTACATCTTCAGGCTGTTTTAAAAAGGAAAAATCATGTTACATTAGTTCAAAACTATGCTTCAAAGCATATTTGTTTAAACTCTAATTTTACAAACACATAATGAAACAAACATATATTTTATAAATATCTACTCAGAATATTATGAAAAAAAGTATTTAAAAATAACAACCCCAGATCTCCCTCTTTTAAATATATAAAATTCCAATACAATTCTTCAAGAGCCAAAAATTTCATTTCACAAAGGCCAACAACTCAATTCCCATCAGACACCATCAAAAGTAATAGGAATATAAAAAAATGTAAAAGTTCTGTACAAGGGAAATACAGATAGCACACGGGTAAATTGCATTACTATACATGCCATTTGTTTTTTAAAAATGTTTTATAAAAACTGACTTTTAAAACAAATAAGTGAGAGTCCTTCCCTGACTGTTGAAAATATATAAATTATCACCTTCTCACCGGGGGGAATGAGGCTCCCACCTACTGGGGTTGTGGGAGAAGTCTCCATGTGTTTGCTGATGAGGGGCCCAAGCCTCCCATGGGGACTTGCCTCCTCACTGGCAGTGGCTTGTTCTAGTGATTCATTCACTATTATTTCCTTTTGCTTAGGAAAAACTCTTTGGGATCATAGAAGATAAGAGTTCACAAGTAAAAGCAAGATTAGGAGATGACTTCAAATAGTTGTAACCAATTAATACTATGTGTATTTTGTGGTTTTGGCGACCAAGCTCTGGAAGCCTGATTTACCACTGTTGGAGACATACCCCGTCCACCTACCCAGCAAAATGCATGGCACAGCCCCAAGACCATCCCTTCATCCTTTCGAGTCCAAGCTGCTCTACTGCCTGCAATTGTGTACGTAGACTATTGTCTCTTCTGACATTTCTTCTGGAAAGAGCTCTTCAAAAAAGTGCGGTACACAGGGTCATCCACGTACTCGTTCTTAAACCTGGAGCTCAGCATTCGTTGTCTCTTTCTCTCCCCTTGGATTATGTCTGCTCCATAAAATGTGTCTTCAAATCGCATGTCAGAGGCTGTGGACTAAAAGCAGCTGGTGTTACATCACGGAAGGGCATGACATTTGGTCACCAGAAAACTGGATAAAGATGTGAATCAGCAAGCTGGGGTATAATGCAGAAGCCAGGATCACTAGCTCAGGGCGTAAGAGTTTCACTCCTAGCTTTTTGCGTTCCCTTTCCTCTCCCTACTGCTTCAGTCTAGTAGGCAGAGGTGGCTCTGTTTAGCTTCACTTTCTCCAGGATTTCCAACCTATCCCCAACTGACCTCCTACCCCCAGGGACAGTCCCGAAACAAAAGCAGGCTTAAAGTTGTGTTTTATTTATTTTTTTAATTGCCAGAGGATACATGTGCTTGTGAGAATGAGAGAGAGAGAGAGAGAGAGAGAGAGAGCGCGAGCGAGAGCACCCCTCAATGGAGCATGGTCATGTTGTAATCTCTTCTCCATTTCTCCATCATATCAGGATTGGGGGCACACAAGCACATGTGCCCAACATGTTCCTCAAGCCTCCAGGACCATGATTTGAACCAAGGTCAGCCATGTGAGATCTGGTTCCGTTACCAGCAGCCTATGGGGACAGCCCAGTCTTCTCCATTTAAATCTCACTGTTCATGTTCCCTCTGGCTCCTGCCCAGCCAGGTTTTTGACAAATTCATCAACAGTTATCTCCAATTCACCTTTATCCCTGTTGACCTCTGACTCTACCACTTTATTGAAACTGTTCTTCTAAAGTCCTACTGGCTAAATCCTGTGATATTTTTCAGTCTTGAACTTGACTATTCTGCTACCTAACTACTGTCTGAAGCTCTCTTCTCTAGTCTCTTGGTAAGCCCTCCTTTCTGCCACTCCTATTCTTTCTCCAGTTGGTCATCTGTGATGTCTCAAGGGTTCTCTTACTTCACTATCTACTCACTTCTGATGCCCCCAGCATTTTGAATTGGGCCTTATCGTCTCCACATGTGCTCCTTGGGCCTTGGCTCTTACACTCATCTCTTACAGCGCCTACACAAGAATGCTCACATCTCTGGCTCCGGTCCAGATCTCTAGTGCTTAAGCCTGCATGATGCCAAGCACTTCAAATCGGCCCGTCCCAAACTGAACTCAAAGCCTGCCTTCTCTGTCACCATCCTTCCCATATTCTATAAATGGTACCACAAGCCCCACCCATCCGGTCAGAGACCTAAGACACTTAGACTTCCCCTCCTCCCTGTCCTGTCCACTTCTCGCCTAGATTAACCTGGAAGCCCTCCATTTTCTTCCCTGTCACTACAGACTCCATGGTACAGGCCTCATGCTTCCTCTGTCAAACCACAGCAACAAATGTGGCAGCCCCACTATGTTTCCCACAGAACTGCTAGAAGAAAGATACTAAAAAACTCTCTTATTTTATGACTAAAATGCTTATTTATAACTACATGCCCTGTTTATAGTCTTTCAATCACTTTACTGCATTCAACATGACACACTTCTGGGCTGGACTGATGTAACCCAGCCTAATCTGGCCCATACTCTGGACAGATCAGATTATGCCACACTCACAGGGCCTCATGCTTTTCTGTCTCTGGGCACACTATTTCCTTTCTATGACAATATGAAAGATCTTCCCTGCCACAGGCAAAGGTGAGGGCCCTTTCTGGGGGTCCTTGTAACCTTCTGCACATTAGTGCAGAATGAGGACAGTAGCAAAGATAAGGGGCAGGTAAATTTCTCCCCAGTGGGGGAATCTCATGATAGTGAGGATATTAGAGACCATGTACCTAATTTTTTATGTTTTGAAGACCAAGAAATATTCACAGCACTCACTCAGTGTAAGTGCTGGCTAGGTGAAGGCAAGCGGGTGTTTTTTCTCTGTGATACTCAGGTAGAGCCTGAAGTATACAATTAAGCACTATTTTTGCTTCCTAATTTCCTGCTACTTTGCCTTCTAAAAAGCATCTCCAGCTGATTTTCACTGAGATAGATGACTTTTGATGATACCAACACACAGTGCATTTCACCCTTCACAGAGTCCACCTTTCCCTAGTTGGAGACGGAGGAAGAGTTCAACTTTTAAGACTTAAAACTCATGGTCCATTGTGGAGAAAACAAATGGAAGAGCTATAAAGAAGCCTAAAAACTGAAAATGGAGCAAAGTTGTGTATATTCCCTGCCAGTTCATGACATGGCTGTCCGGGGTAGTAGGCTCCCTTCATGGCTTCACCACACCACCAGGCTTCACTCAGGAAGGAAACAGAGACTGTGGGCTGGTTGGGTGCCTTGTGCTGTTAGGAGAAAACACTTTCCTTCATTCATTCTTGGCAAATACTTCCTCTGAGTAATCTTTCACTTTTATAAGTGCTGAAGTTATCAAAGGAGAAAATAAAACATCTATGAAAGTGTTGCCACTGTGCGGGAACAGCAAAAGTCGGTCTCTCAAATACAATAATAAAACCAATTTACCAGGCGCTCTAGCTAATTATGCACTGTTGCTATGGTTATTCTGAGAGACAATAAAAGGTAATGGGGCCATCTCTGAAGTGAGTGGAAAGAACCCGGCACAATCACTGAGGTGGACTGCTGACTCTTTTGAAAAATTTCTCCCCCAGTCAGCATGTGTCCGTGTGAGCCGGAGTCATTAAAAACACGAAGGCTTCCTGAGGAGAGCTGCTAACTTACCTCCTTAAAAGACAAACAAACAAACAATTCTCAAACCATAAAATATCCCCCATCAATGCATTTTCCAATTACATTTGTTTCATCAACTAGAAAAAAAAACAGCAGTCATGGTCTGACTAACCAAGGGACGGAGGGTTACATACCAACCTGAAGGAAGGGAAGGTTAGTCTAAAGCACTTAAGCTTGAATTCAAAACAACTGAGGTGGCAAACTGGATTTAGTGACTAGGAGCATTTGTTCTTGAAAGATATTATGTACCAAAGTCGCCTGTTTGGCGTAAGAGCTAGCACTCAGAGCCTATGTATGTGACCTATTTGTCTTTACTTTTTTTAAGATTAAAAAAATCTTTCTCTGGGAATTAAGAAAAAAAAGTTAAATGTTGTGTTTACTCAGGGAAACAGACTTTAGAAAACTCAGGAGCTACTTTCAGATAAAGACACATGGGAAGGTGTCCTAGTATCAGAACCAAATCTATTGTACAACAAAGAGTGTGATCAGAATAGAAAGCAAAGGGCTTTCTTTTAATGCGATTAAGGTATAGTATTTGAAATCTACAAGACTCAGTTGGTAGGATGCTTAGCTATACATGGATTAGAAACCAAAGACCTAAGAGATTTCCAGAAGGCTCCCTATTCCATTCCCTGTCCTCTAAATCTCTAGGTACTTGAAAAAAGGAAAAGAAAGAGAAGGGAGAGGAGAAGGGAGAATTTATGAAGATAGCAATATAAAATGATAAGTGCCCACCTCTAATATCTTGAAAAGGAACATTTTTAAGATCTTAGAACACGGACAAGTTACTTAGGTTTTATGAGTCTTTGTTAAAATTCAGCTGATATCTTCACAATAAGAATATATAATTTTCTCTTCAGGAGGTTTATCTGCAGGTGTATGGCTTCTCCCACATGCCATATTTCTTTTTTCCTCTCTCTCTCTCTTTTTCTTTTTCTTTTTTTTTCTTTTTTTCTCTCTTTTTCTTTTAAAGAGAGAGATTTTTGCTATAGGGCGCATGCACCCGCCCAGAGACACAGAAAGGGACAAATCACTCCCACCAGGGAGGATGGCCACACCACAATCCCTCTCTTCCATTTTCCTCTCAGGATTTTAGGCACACACACACACACATGCCCAGCCTGAGTTTTAAGACGAGGGTTTGAGACTTCAATTGTTATTGACTACGCGGGAGTTCAGTGACGTAATCATTACGCCATTTACTCGTGCCAATGCTACATTTCTTACTCTGTACGTAGCAGAAACGATCATACTTTTCATGACTCTTCTGCTTTGAAGAAAATGAGTTCACACCTGACACCGTCACCCTCTTTGCAGGTCCCACCTAATAAGAAAGGAGCTGGGGGACCAGCAGTTGGCATATTGGCTATGTCACTGGACTCCCATGTGGTCGACCACGGTTCAAGTACTGGACCTGGTAGCTTAAACTTAGGCTGAGCATGTGTGCCTGCATGCCCAAGATCCCGAGAGGAGAATGGAGGAGAAGGGATTGCAGCGTGGCCATCCCCCCGGGGGGTGATTTCTCACTTTCTGTCTCTCTGTCTCTCTTTGTCTTTCTGGCGAGCGCACGTGCTCTATAGCAAAAAACTCTCAAAAAAAAAAAAAAAAAAAAAAAAAAAAAAAAGAGAGCTGAACATATAACTGACCATTTAAAGTAACCTTTCATTTTTCTAAAATGATCAAATAATCTCTAGTAACTATATAAATAGTAGACAATCTATAATAGCACTTCAAAAAGGATATTATAAGCATGCACTGAAAACTGAGTGTGACATTTATTCAGAAAAAAATCATTTCAGTCAGAAAAAAATCCCATTCATTCCAATTTCCCTTTTCAGAAATTATTATTTCATGCATGCACTAGGTATAATTCTAAATGAGTAAAACTAACCTCATTCCAGGGTCTACTAAATATATTTTGTACCATAAAATATGAAATCTAAATATTTGTGAATTATAAATTCACAAATATTATTTGTGCATGTGTATTTAACTTTTAAAGGTATATTCAGAGCTTAAAATTAATATTTTCTTTTTCTAAAAGCTGCTCTGTATTCCCAAAATTAGTATCATCCTTTTTATTGTGAACTTACACAAACACTAGGGAGTCTGCTGACACAGAAGTTAATAACAGAAGGCAAGAGGAACTAGGCATTCACTTACGGTGAGTTCCCTTTAATCTACTACTCAATTCTTCCTTACAATGCTGCATCTCCTAACAAGATTGCAAAAAACCTTGCCCACATCTTTCTATGCTTTCAGCGCTTTGCACAGAGCACATATTCAATAACTATTTTTTGTACGTGAATAAATGTTAACACAAAGAAATGCCATTTGATCTCATTAGAAGAGAAATAAGGCGTGTGCATTAATTTCTCTATTTTGGGGCCAAACTTGAGGTTTGCACTCAGTAGGTTTCACCACGGGGAAAGTTGCACTGGCTTTCTTCAAAATTAATCCAAAGGCACAAGCATATTTCCCACTGGGCTTAGGAAGCACAGGGAGAAGGCAAGGAATTCACCTGGCACCCCAAGTGGCACGTGCCAGCACTTACATATCGGGCTTTCACTCTCTTGGGTAACTCTTCATCTAAGGTGTAGATGTCTTCTCTCTTCATTGCTATCTGGGATCCATCTTCGAATTCAACCTAATGAGAAATAAGGCACAGTGACATATATTAAAAAACAAACAAGTGTGGATCATTTTTCACAGGCTCCACCTAACTAAAAATGATAGAACTCGAACAGAACAAACAAGGAAACCAGCCAGCACCCAAAAAAGAAAAATTATTTTCCTTATTAAAGAACAAAATACATCTAAAAACAGGCCTACAATTCTTCACAATGAGTGTCTTGGAGTACGTGATATGAAAACTATCACTCCAATACAAAAAGAAAAGCAGCTGCTGACACAATGATTTCTCAGAATGAGACTGTAGCAAATTTAACATTAAGAAAGGCTGGGCCAGTTAGCGCTATTTCTTTTCTTTTTTTAAAAATTAGTTTTTCGCTATAGGGCACACGCACTTGGAAGAAACAGAAAGGGAGAGAGAATGGTCATGCCACAGTCCCTTTTCTTCTAGTCTCCTCTTAGGACCTGGGTGAACATGGACATGGTGTGATTTTTAAGGCACATGGTCTGGGTCCCAAACAGCACAGTCAGTCCTGTGGACTCCAGCACCTTAACCCTCATACAACCTGCTGGTCCAGCACCATTTTTCTCTCTCTCTTTTTAAAGGTTTTTACTACAGGATGCACAAGCTCAATAGAGAGAGGCAGACAGTGAAAAAGAAAGTAAGTAATCACTCCCAGGAGGGATGGTCAAGCTGCAATCCCTTCTCTTCCATTCTCCTCCTAGGATCGTGAGTACACATGCTCATGCACCCAGCATGATTTTCAAGCCCCAGGTCTGGGACTCAAACCATGGTTGGCCATGTGGAAGTCCAGTGCCTTAACCACCACACCACCTACTGGTACCCCTAGAACCATTTCTTTAAGATACTCCAGCACCGGAACAGATAGCACTGTTCCTGTTGTAAAAAACAAAATGAGGTATTTACTCATTTATAATAATCCTTCTAGATAAAATAATTTCTCACCTTTTTACGAAGTTTTAACCTTCAAAGCTCACTTTTTAAAATTCAGTTAAAGAAGAAGGGAAATCTTGGTTTCTCAACTTCATAAAATGTAAAGCTCTCTGGGGCCAGCAGGTGGCACAGCAGTTAAGGTACTGGACTCCCACATGACTGACCACGATTCGAGTCTCAGAACCGGTAGCTTGAAAATCATGCTGGGCATGTGTGCATGTGTGCCCAAGATGCCAGGAGTAGAATGGTGAAAAAGAAACTGTGGCATGGCCATCTCCATTAGAGGGTGATTTTTCACTTTTCCTCTCTCTGACAAGTGTACACACCCTATGACAAAAACCTTAAAAAAAAAAAAAAAACAAACAAAAAATACAAAAATAAAAGCAACTCTTTAACATGTAAAAATGCAGTGTAGTTTAAAATTTTCTCATGTTTCCCTTCCTTCCTCTTGGGAGCTCTATTTTTCCTTCCCTCTCCTTCAATAAACTCCCCATTTTGCTATACCTTTAAAAAAAACTCATGTTAACCAAATGACAGCAAATAATATCAAAAATCAAATTTTCAACATTTTAGGAGGAGAAAAGGTCATTGACACTGGCTAACAGAAATCTATAGCTTCTGGTTCTGGTTTAAGCCAACACTAACTCTTCTATGAGATAATAAGGATACAATCATAAAATAAAACAAATATGTTCTAATTCTGAGCTACTTAGGATATTTAAGTCTTTGACTTTTCTGTTTGTCTGAATGTTTTACTTTTAAGAAATGGAAATATTCTTATACTTCTAGTCAAAAAAATTTTTTAAAAACTGTTGAGAGTTTGAAAAGCAAGTTAAAAGAAAGATAAAATATATAATTAAACTTCTTATCCAAGTATTGATAATATTTGACTAAGTTTTGGGGTGGGATTAGGAGGAGTCACAGGAGCACTGTTGCTAGCCCCGCCTAGAAGGCTGTAGATGGGAAAGGTTTCCTTCCCAGCCTTGTTAAACAGAATAGTTTCCTTAGTACCTAATTAGGCCAAGGTAGCATCTCATTTATACAATTTGCTAGAGCAGCTAGAACTAACCTGTGCTTATTTTCTTTAGTTTTAGATCCTTTGAAAATTCTAAAAGATAATATAAAAGAGGGAATATAGCACACTAGCACTAGAGAGACCAACATCTTGATTTGCCTAGGTCTCCTGGGATACAAAATTTTCAGTACTAAAACCACGGACAGTCCCAGCAAGTAGGGATGGTTGTTCACTGTAGTTGGAACAAAGATTAAAGTAAATTCTGATCCTTCTCCTTACCAGCTGTATGTTCTTGAACAAATTATTAAACATTTGTTCTTTTTATTAAAAATTAGTTCAAATTTGTTCATTAAATCTTTTCCTCCTAATTTGTAAAATATAAGTCAATAATGCCTACTTTTTTTTTAAGGTCTGCTACAAGGGTCAAATAATATATATACTTAGGATATTTCGCACAGGGCAGAAGGTATTTAAGTTACAGCTTTTTTGTAAATGTCTGCTTATTCAATGGTGAAGTTCAATAATTAGACACAAAACACAGAAGGATCTCAAAAGGCCACTTGGTTTAATGAGTCATTTTAAACTACTTGTACTTGAGAGACAATTTTAATATAAGCCTTAACTTCTTTGAGTCTATAAATATGCCCACAGTTTTACGTTGATAGGCCATCATAAATTCAACTGAAGTTAACACATTGATTACTAATTAGTCTGAATTTCAACATGTCCTCACTCCATGCTACTTCTCATGTAGCAAACAGCTTTGCTACATGTAAGAAACTTGACATTGGGGCTTATTGTTTATTTAATTGTAATTATTTTATTTGAAAGATGTAGCAATACTTCTTTTCCAGGAGACTCAGTATCATCAGTCTGTCTTGTGATTTCTGCCTAATTCTCAACATCCTGATGCAAAGAAGCTTGAGCACCTACCCCGCTGTATATAACCTGAACCTACCATGTAACAGTCACCCATAGCGTGTGCAAAGGGGAGATGGCTTTCACACACATACGCTCAAGGTATATGTTTAGACTCTCCCCTCCTCCACACTTTCCTGGGGTTTTTCTAGACCATGCAAAATGTTCTTTCCTAAGTTTTTCAAACTTCTTCGAACACCTTTAATTACGCTGTGCTCCAGTTTCTGATGCAGTGTCTTAGAATGCACTCTTCCATTTAAGCCCTTGCCCCTTATCAGTCTCTGAACAATTTCTCTGCAAAACTGGCAGTCTTATCATTCCCAAGCTGTTTTCAACTTAACAGGCCTGAACCTTCTTGCTATTTTCTACTTTTATTTCAATCTTCCCGGTTTTTTTTTTTTTTTTTTCTATACTGTTTAGTCTGAGAATGTTGATTTCTCCCACAGTGTTACTGAAAATGCTTCTTGTAGAATTTCTGAAGGAAGATAAATGCACATGTGCCAGCCAGGTTGTTTCCCTTACTAGAGCTTAACTCATTCTCATTTCTGGTAAGAACGCAAAATTTCACTTTTTAAAATTATATACATAGTCTTCAGTACTATGTGGTGTTCCCTAGTGAACAGAAATATCCAACTGACAGTTGTACTTTTCATTAAACAAGCACTCCTTTAAAGTGGGAACTCACTGTGACATAACTAACCACATCAGTGTCAAGCCAGCATTGGTTTTGGTTTGCTGAGACACCCAGTAGGATTTTGTCTCCCAGGCAAAGGCTACCAATTTGGGGGCTGCTGGCTGATGAACAGCCATCACTGTTTTGGGTTAAGGTGAGATGAACCAGTCAATTAGTCTCTCCCCATAAAACAGAGAGGCAGAAAAACAGCCTACTGTCAGGCGCTTATCTTTTTGGTGTAACTATCTTTTTAATAATTAAACCATTCATCAAATGCTGTTAGGTTTCCTTGTCCAACTTGATAATAAAACTCCAGAGTTTCATTCAGAGGTCATTAGCTATTGAGAATCTTTGCCGCTTTCGTAACGTTAAGAGGTACTCTGAGGTCATGTGGCCTATTGCTCGGCAGCACACTTGATACACTATCTCCCTCTGGCTTTTCAGGCCCTTGTCAGAAAGCATCATAAAGCAGCACCCACCTGGTACATGTGAGCGATATTCGACCCAAGATATTTTGCCCCGTAGAGTATGCCATCAGGCCACTTGACTTGGACAACTTCTCCCTCGGCAGGAGGACCCAGCTTCACACAATCTCGGCTCTGCGGAATAAACAAGAGACAGGCTTTTCAAGGCGAGTGCCTAAGTGACTGCATTTAGAACTTAGCAAATGATGAACTCCTGGCAATTAAAAGGAGTTATTGCCTCTGTGTTTTATGGATTATGATCTCGCATGGGTGTTCAGGGGAAGAGATATGAGCCAAAGGAGTACTTAAAGATTCAGCCTACATCATAAAGTTGCAAAGGAACTACCATAATCCAAGCAGGAAATAGCAGCAGCATTTACATTTGCTATTTGACGAAGAATTTTTCAAGGGGTAACTAAAATATGCATAGAAACTGCTTTTGCTGAGAAATAGACCAGCTAATGATTTATAGCACCTGACATTTATATAGCATTCTAAAGTTAGCAAAATGCTTTAGCATACATCTCATTTAATCCTTATAATCACTCCATCATGTAGGCAGAGATTATTAATTATCCCCACCTTACCGACAAGGAAACTGAGCCTCCTAGGAGGCTCCTTGATGTTGTCAGGATCTCTGGAGGAGTGAAACTGAGTGGAAGAATGAGAGCTGAAGACACCCAGGTGGGCATGGGGGTGGGGGCTTGCACAGTGAGATCGGAGCTGGTAGGACTTGCCCAAACAGCAGGAGAAAGAACAGCAGACATCTACAGCATGGCTGGTGAAGCTGGGTGGGTTGTATCCTGCTTAGCATACCTCCTCTGAAGACCCTGGACCTTCCCCCAACAGGACACTTCTGCCAGCATCTCCCCATTAAATCACCAGTCCACCCTCTCCCACGGGTCATCCTGGTGGCACTATAACCAGAGTCTTCTCACTTTAGGTTTTCTGTTTCACACCGCCACCTAAGGCATTAACTTTCCAGGTAGATCATCCTAGAGGTGCTTCTTTACTTTAAGGCAGAGAGGGAAAGGGGTATAGGTAAAAAAGTAAAACATTTTCACAGTCTAAGGGTTTGCCAACTCTTAAATTTGTATGTATTTAGTTGGCATAGTACGACATTAATACAAAAGAATTAAATACTTGACCACTCTGGTAATTCGAGGGGGGGGGGGGCACATTTAGCAATTCAGATTTGCTAATACTGGTATTTTACTGATGAGGCAAATGTGAATGATAGAAATGCACACTTGACCAATCAAGCTATAAATGCAGACTGGGCACACTGTGATTTAAATGAGAGAAACACACAGGAAACATTTAATTGTTTACGACTAGAAATGCACCATGTATTACTTATTATTAATAAAAATTCTGCCTTATGAAGGAGTGGCCATTTTATTGTTGAGTTAGGAATGTACATGAAAGGCCCAGCTGTTCATTTTTCTAACTGTGGACTATGCTTTCACTTAGAGCTACAGGCAAAACAATAAAAATACAAACTGTGCTCAGAGGCTCCTCTGTAGAACTGATGGTCTGTATCTAACTTAGTCAAATGAAAGTAAGTTTATTCTTGGCCTTTACAATATGCGGCCTGCGGGCATGCAGAATTGAAATGGCAGGCTGCAGAAATATATTCTATGTATGCTCATGGGTTATCTATCACCTCACTTTCTGTTTCCTTTCCCAAGATTTACATGGTACTAAGAATCCTGAAAGTCATGATTTCTAAGTTTCTACTGGATATATGGTAGGCCCAATCTCCTAGGTTAGGAAGTCATCACCCTGGGATTACTCTGAGCTGAAACTAGTTCTAGTAATTTCGGGGGGTGGGGAAGTGGAATATACATCTTCCCTCTGCTAAAGCTTCCTTCCACATGGAGGGAGCTCCACTGAGGCACTGTTTTGACATTCCTCACTGCCTCTGGCCTCTTTCAAGAAACCTTAGTCCCCAAACTATGTGCCATGGAACCCTGGGGCACCACAGGAATACTTTCAGGGGAAAAACAGTACACTTGTGAGATGCCCATTTACTAATCTGGTAAATTGTTTGGATCTTACTTAACAGAGAGAAGTGTTGGGTATTTCTTTCAGCCTATGGGCATTGTAAAAAATGAGATACTAAAGACAATTATAAGCCGAAAGAGTTTAGTGACCCCTGGCTCAGTCCCGTACCTTCCCTATCTCTTTTGAGACGAACATGCACCTTACACACAGAGGCCTGCAGTTTCCTGCACCACCAGGCACTAGGAAAGCCTGTCTAATTCCAAGGTCTATTAAAAGACCTGTGTGCCCACACCTATAAGCCACACTCTCCATTATCTGCTGAGTAATAAAGGCATTATTTTTAATCCCCAAATCCTGACTTCTTTGTCTCTCCCTATCGCTCTTCCTTGGACAGAATGTGCAGTGCTATTTTGAGGCCCTTCTTGAAACCCAACTGAGCCAAGTTAAGGCCTCAGCAAATATAGAGGGCTATACTTCCCACTTACTTACTACCACCGAACCACCTCCCAGGGAGAGTGGAGACATTCCCTTACTGGGACAAGCAGGTGGCATGGTGGTTAAGGCACTGCACTTCCACATGTCCAACCACAGTTCAAGTCTCAAACTTCACGGCTTGCTTTCTCACTTTCTGTCCCTCTCTCTCTCTCTCTAGTGAATACACATGCCCTATTGCAAAAATTAAAATAACAATAATTAATAAATAAAATTATTATTTTAAAAAAGACATTCTCTTACAACATAGGTACTTAATTTTATAAATTCAACTTTCCACAAAAACTTATTGACCTTTAAATATAAACCCCCAAATAAATCCTGGCCTACTATTTTAGATACCATATAATCAGCAAGAAGCAATGACCATAGAAACATGGCTTAGATAAGTATAACATATACTGAGCAATCTATAAAAATATAGCTTTATTAATAAACAACATGTACAAACTTTACGAAGTGACAAGCAATTTTTTTTTAAAGTTTTTGAAAAGTAAAGATCTGAGATACAGATGTCTGTTTTAGTTATCGTCAATTAATCCTTTACTCATTTTTTTTAAGTAAGGTATATTATCCTCTTTTTGGTAAAGAATTATTTTGTATAACTTTATTTTAATTTGACCAGAGAGGGACAGTGAGAGAGAGAAAATGAGAAAGCAAGCTGCTAGGTTTGAGACTCGAACCATGGTCAGCCATGTGAGAGTCCAGAGCCCTTAACCACCATGCCACCTGCCAGCCCCTAATCCTTTACTCATAACAAATCTTAATTTGGCATCAAAAATATCCGACCTCAAATAACTCCTTCCAGTTTACCCTTCACCTAACTTTGTTTTATCAGCCACAAAGAACAAATTCATAACCTTTCATGTTAAATTCTAGGGAAGACATTCTAGTTTACTTTTCCAATCTTTTTAAAATTTATTTTTAAATTTTATTTATAATAATATTTTTTTTTAATTTGCTGAAGGGCACATGTGCTCACCAGAGAGAGAGAGAGAGAGAGAGAGAAAGAGAGAGAGAGAGAGAGAGAGAAAGGAAAAGAGAAAGTAAGCCACCAGGTCTAGGACTCAAACCACAGTCAGTCATGTGGGAATCCAGCATCCCAACCACCACACCACCTGCTGGCCCCAGTTTTCTCAATATTCTTGCTTTCAGAACTCTTTATTTATTCATAGCAAAAGAGGAAAAATAACCAACCAACTGCATAACAAGATAAATTGTTCTGTGATTCTCCCACCTCCACAACCAAGAGGCATTATTCTTTGCCAAGGCAGCTGACTTCTCACCCTTTGCCAGGCCACTTACTGGAAGTGAATAGATTCTGATTTGAATATAACTTTTTGTATAATTCACTATTTATTTCCCCTGCTACTTCTGAATGGATTAAAGCAGCTCATAGTAAAACACAGAAGAGCTTATAGAAGTACCGCCTACTTCCCTTGATAAAGAAATGTGTCAGTTCACCAGCTGCCTCACATCTTGAGTTTGCCAGAACCTTTCTATGACGATGTGGGGTATAAAGCATTCAAACGGGAATGAAGCTAAGGGTGCATGGGCTACTGAAAACATGTTGAAAGGTTTAATATTTAGGCTTCCTTGATCCCTCCAAAGCAGAATCTGCTGGGTGTCTCCAAAATGGTCACAATAGCTAATTCAACACCTATTTTACTGACCACCTACTTACTCACACACCTACTGGGAGACACTAGGAGGCAATAATGCTCTCCACCCTCAAAAAAAAAAAGGTTTCTTTTAAAAATAAAAGATCTGAAAAAAAAACTTAAATAAATAAAATGGATTTACTTTGTGGAAAGCAACAGCTTGAATGATCCATCCTCTCTCTCAAAGGCCTCCAGCTGGCTGTGCATGAGGAAGCAGACACTACGACACAGCTTCTCCGAGGGTGATCCCACACTGAAGCACACAAGAGAGATGAAATTCCAGGCCCCCCAGAGCTTTCATGACTTGGGTTTTACTTTTTATTTTTAAACACTCCAGAATTTAATATGGATTATATTAAAGGATATAAAATGCTAAAAAGGTCTTTCCTAATGCACTTCTTAGTGTGTTTTTGGAGCAAGTAAACACCTTTGCTGACAAATTATATGCATTAAAACCTTGACTAATGCATTTTCCTTAGTTGCTGTCTAGACCCTCTGAAGTGGTCTGCATTCACCTGGCACGAATAGCTGTCTGGCATTTGCGGTACTGCCTCCAGGGATGTGTAAACTTGCCTAAAAGCTACCAGAGCCTTGGTGTCTGGGAGCTGCCAGGAGGCCGGTGGCTAGAGTGCTAAGTAGATGATGTGAAAATTAAAGACAGAAATAGCACTCACAGTCAAGAACGGAGTTTTGGCTATGATCAATTACTTAAAAGACTAAGAAGAGTCCTCTGTACAGGCAAGAGGACTGTGAAAAGCACATTCCCACCACAGTCAGGGCCAATCTCCCTTATTTGCTCCACTAACTAAAGAGAAAAGTCCAAGGGCCTTTCTGATTACAGATGGTCCCCGGCTTACCGTGGTCTGACATGATTTTTGACTTCTTGACAGTGCATGCAACAGAAACCATCCTAAGAATTTTGATCTTGGGCTGGGGATATTTGATGCTGGGCAGCAAGCAGCAACTCCCAGCCAGCCACTGCCAGGAGGGAAACAAGTGACCCTTTATATAGTATGCTACATGGCCAGAGTTTTTAAAATATGATTTTGCCCAACAATAGGCTAATGTAAGTGTCCTGAGCATATTTAAGTTAAGCTAAGCTAACCTATGATGTTTGTTGCATTACTTGTATTAAACTCATTTTCATCATACAATGGGTTTATTGGACTATAGCCCCATTATAAGTCAAAGAACAAATGTATTTGGATGTTGAAATCACTATGTCCTTGGAACTCTTACTGGACCCTTTGAAAGGGACCCTTAAAACTGCTGTCCTTGCTGCCCTGCCCCCAACCCCTTCTCACCCACTTTTTTTTTTTTAACATTTTTGCTCTAGGGCATGTGCTCTTGCAGACCAGAGATAGTGAGAAGGAAAGTAAGAAATCACCCCATAGAAGGGATGGCCACACTGCAATCCCTTCTCCTCCTCCATTCACCTCCTGGGATTTTGGACATGAACATGCACACACGCCAAGTGTGATTTTCAAGTCACCAGGTCCAGGACTCGAGCCATGGTCCACCATGCAGGAGTCTGGTACCTTAACCACTAATTCCCCTGCTGGCCCTTTATCACTATTCTTAACTGTTTACACCACAAAGCAGGCAGCCCCATGTATCAGCCCAGCTGTACCAGATCAAGACATGACACAAGAATTCCCAGGAGTTAATTGGCATACAGTTTGGAGCCTCTGACAGTCCCCTTTGGGGAAAGTGCTTAAGTGACCTAGAACAAAACAATGCCAGCAGCTGCTAGCATTTAGGGAAATAATCACCTGCTCATTACTGGACTCAGGGATTAATAACACTGACTGACAGCCATGTAATAATCATAGTGGCTATCTGTCATTTGTTTGGTTGCCCAGCATCGGAACCTCTTTCTCCCCTCAGAGTCTCAGTGGGAGGCAGAGCTGTCCTGCTATTACAGACGCTGAATAATACCAGTTTCTCCCTTCCCCAGATACCTTGGCAGCAAAGCTATCAACAGGAGTCTGGCCATTGCTCACACCTGTCCAGGATTTAGAATCTATGATCAGAGATGCAGAGATACAAGCAGAAGGAAACACTCTCTGGGAAGGCAGCAATACACACACACTGATGGCAAGTCCAAGCAGGCTGACCACACGAGGGAAGGCAGCTGTGTTTTCCTGGACTGGGTCTATGGCTGGTCCTGCCCATAGTTCAGTCTGAGCAGTTTCCTTGGTCTTGCCTGTTTTCTGGCCTTTGTTATTCAGGATATCTAGGGATTCTTTTTTTTTTTTTCGGAGAGGTTTTCACTATAGGGCGCGTGCGCTCGCCAGACAGAGAGAGACATAGAGACAGAAAGCGAGAAATCACCCCCCGGGGGGATGGTCACGCCGCAATCCCTTCTCCTCCATTCTCCTCTCGGGATCTTGGGCACGCACGCACACGCGCCCGGCATGAGTTTTAAGCCACCGGGTCCGGGACGCGAACCGCAGTCGACTGCGTGGGAGTCCAGCGACATAGCCATTACGCTAACTGCTGGTTCCTGATATCTAGGGATTCTATAAGCTCCCAGTAACCTTCCACTGAATTTCTGTAGAGGCTAATCAGTTAGTTTCTCTTCCTTGCCACTAACAATCCTGATTAACAGTAGCCACTGGTTTGGTTAGTGGCAGATTCCTCCACTCACAATGTGAAAAGAACCTTTCACTGACCCATGAAATACAACACTGGAGAGCTTCCCATATCACATACTCCTCATTCAAAGGGCCAAGAAACAAAACCACCCCCAAAAAGAGAACGGGGTACACCCATAGAAATGTCTACTTAAAGACGCCATTGCTGCTGAGAACTAGTCACTTGAGGGAAAAAAGATAAACAAAGATTTTCTAAAGATAATTCAACCTCCAGTCCCTAGACTCGAGTGGTAGGGAGTGCCACTAACCCTCTGTCTGTCTGCCTCTCTCTCGGTCTTCTCATTTTTTGTAATTTTTCCTTTAAAGTTTTTTATTAAGGTAAAGTATTCTCTTAACTGTTAGATCCTCCTTTATCTTGATAATAATCCCATCTCTCCCTCCCCTCTAGGAGAGGCAAGGGGCAGGCCTTCAGAAAACTCCATTGCTGCTGAGAAGCACACCGTAGTTTTTTATTTTTTGATTTTTTTTTGTAAAAACATAACTTTTGGTTGCTTTTTCTTTTTTTTCACTCTCTTTTTAATTTTTTTCTCTGTTTTCTTATTCTTTTTCTTTTATCTCATCACATTGAATCTCCATTCACTCATTGTGTTTCTAGATGGATCTAAGGGAATCGTAGCCAAACATCCAAATACTATTAGTGTTAACATATTCCTCAATACCCACTAAATTTGCTGCACAAAGGGATAAAAACAGAATGGCAAAGAGATTCCAGATCACCTCCCTCTGCACACTCCTGAACGCTCAGATTGAACTTCAAGAATTAGGAAGAAACACACCATCCATCAGATGACTAGAAATCACCAGAGGGTCACAAGAAATATGTGAAAGCAAGAAAATACCTCTCCTCCAAGGAAAGAGAATAACTCCTCTTCATCCACAGACACTTTAATGAAAATCATGGAAATGTCTGATAAAGAATTTAGAATATTCATAATGACGAAGCTAACAGAGATGGAAGAGAAGAGAAACAATGATCTGCAGAAGAGGCAGGAGAATGGAGCTGATGAGTTCCAGGAGGTGAGGAAATTCTTGCAAGATCTGAAAGGAAATACACACTATAAAAAAAGAATTGAATGGACCTGTTAGACATGAAGGCTATAATACAGGAAGTCAAAATTGCCCTTGAAATTCTTAAAAGCAGACTAGATCATACAGAAAATAGAATCTCAGATATAGAAGACAGAATCGCTGGTCTAGAAAAATCCACCACGAAGACTGAGAAAATTGCCCCTGAAAAATGAGAATAATATACGAGAAGTACTAGATACCATCAAACGTCCAAACATCCATATAATTGGTATCTCAGAAGGTGAAGAGACTCATAAGGGCATTGATAATCTATTCCATGAAATTCTGTAAGAAAACTTTCCAAACCTATAGAGGCACTCAAAGATTCAGTCCCAAGAAATACAAAGGATCCCAAATAGAATCAACCTGAAAGATCTTCTCCAAGACACACTATAGCCAGATTGACCAAAACTACAAAGACAAGATACTAAGACTGGCAAGAGAGAAATGGCAAGTATGTATACAAGACATTTATTCACAGATATGTACATACCAGCTGAACTTGCTATTGAAAGTAGTTAGATTATTTACCTACAAAGGACATCCCATCAGGCTAATAGCGGACCTCTCATTGGAAACAATGCGAGCAAGGAAAGAATGGAAAAATATATTCAAAGTGTTAAGGGAAAAGAGACTTCAACCAAGAATACTGTACCTGGAAAGATTATCCTACATATGGGAAGAAAAGACCAGAACACCCTCAGATAAACGAAACCTGAAAGAATTTACCAGTACCAGACCAGATCTCTAAGAAGTTCTCAAGAGAGTGCTATACCAGGAAAATTAAATACAGACACACAGAAATAAGAGTTTAAAAACTAAGAAAATGGCCAACTTAATGGTAGGGACAGGTATGGAGTTGAATATTAGATCCCAGAATTTAATCGGGAAGATCGAACCACAACAGAAGATAGATTAAGTACATGAGACCAAACGGGTAAAATAGAGTTCCATGACTTTTGATTTAACATTGCTGATTTTTTTCTAGGCTTTGTTTTCCAGTTTTAAGGACTTTTGCCCTGTCTTGAGCTGCCGATTGGTTTATGTAACTACTATTTGAACAGCATTCTAACCTGTTTCCTGGCTTTAAGTTGTAAGCAAAGTTCCTTAGCATATCTTTGATTTATTAAAGTTAAAACTGCTTTTCTTGAAATGAAAAGCTATATTAAAAAATACCTAATAACCATAGTAAGCTATATAACATCAGCTAGGTGCTACCTTATAGTATATTCATTCTACTCAGTTTCACACCTAAAGTCAGACATGTATTCACAGATATGTACATACCAGCTGAACTTGTTATTGAAAGTAGTTAGATTACTTAAGAAATTCTGCGAATCAATAAAATGTAGGGGGGGAAAGGAATGGAAAACAACTGTAAACACCTGAGATAGTCTGGGAGGAAGGTGGGAAATGGCAGAAGGTCAGAAATAGGAGTAAAATACACACACACACACAAAACTAGAAATGGAAAATTATTGATGATAACATGTATGATTAAGCCACTGTGCAGTATATTCTGGATGAGAAGTCACATTTTGTATGTTGGGATAATGCTCAGGGAAAAACGTAAATTATTTTTTTGAAAATGCTTCAGAAGAAAATTACAATGCATTTGTAACTAGATTCTAGTTTTGTCCATATCTTTAGTTTAAGGTATTTTGTGAATCAATAAAATATGAAAAAAATAAATGGACAAAGTTTAAAAAATTAATAAAAAAAAGTGTCTACTTGATTCTAGATTATTGTACACTATATCTACAGATATCCTACACAACAAAGAAAAGTCACCAAGCACCCTGAGCAATGGCAGGCTCTTAGGGATGGCCTCTTAAGATGGCTACTCTGACAGGAAGGTACCAGTTTGAACTGTTAAGTATAAATCATGAGAGGGGGCCAGTGGGTAGCATGGTTGTTTAGTTGTTGGATTCTCACATGGCGGACCATAGTTCAAGTCTCACACATGGTGGCTTGAAAATCATGCGAGGTACGTTTGTGTCCGTACCCAAAATCCCAAGAGGAGACAGGAGGAGCAGAAGCGACTGCAGCATGGCCATCTCACTTGAGGAGTGATTTCTCACTTTCCCTCTGTCTCTCTCCAGAGAATGCATGTGTGTGTGTGTGTTTGTGTGTGTTGTGTGTGTGTGTGTGTGTGTGTGTGTGTGTGTGTATAAGCTACCCTGTACATACAGGCTAGCAGAAACAGAAAATATTATAAGCTTCTACTATACATAAATTAGGGGAAACTGTAGATTTTTTACAGCCAGAGGGTGCATGCAGTCACCAGACAGAGGGAGAAAGAGGGGGAGAGAAAGCGAAACAGGAAGAGAGCAAGAGTGGGACATGGTCACACCACAATTCTTTTTCCTCCATTTCTCCATCCCATCAGGATTTTGGGCACACACACATATGTGCATGGTTTGTATTACAAGTCACTGCGGCCAGGACTCAAAAGGTGGCTAGGCTACTGTGCAAGATTCAGTTCTCTAAACCACTGCACTATGGTTCCAGTCTTGTAGACATTTTTTTTAATAGAAAAATAAAAATCCATATTTCCATCTCCTAAAAGTGATCACTGTCACCATTTACATTTTTTCTCTATACTTTAAGAATTGGGACACCTAGGCCAGCAGGTGGCATGGAGGTTAGGGCAGTTGGATCCCACATGGTCAACTGCGTGGTTCAAGTCCCGACCCAGAGGCCTGATAATCACACCAGGCATGTATGCGTGCATGCCCAAAATCCCAAGAAGAGAATGGAGGAGAAGGGACAGTAGCATAGTCATCCTCACGGGGGGTGATTTCTCACTTTCACTTTCTCTCTGTCTCTCTCCAGTAAGCACATGTGCCTACAGGAAAAAAAAATAAGAACTTAAAAAAAACTAAATTAAAAAAAAGAACTGGCGGGACCAGCAGTTGGCATAATGGCTATGTCACTGGACTACCATGTCACTGACCACCATTTGAGTCCTGTGACCCAGTAGCTTAAACTCACGCCAGGCGCATGTGCGTGCATGCCCAAGATCCCAAGAAGAGAATGGAGGAGAAGGGATTGCAGTGTGGCCATCCCCCTGGGGGGTGATTTCTCACTTTCTGCTCTGCTCTCTTTCTCTGTCTTTCTGGTGAGTGCACACACCCTATAGCAAAAACCTCTCCAAAAAAAGAATTGGGACCCCTTGCACATACACACACACACAGATGATCTATTCCTATCAAGGTTCAATCCCCCGCCCCCCCATACACACACACACAGGAAAGCACAGCTGAGCTCTTTTGAAAGAGGAAAATTTCTTTTATCAAGATCTCAGTATTACAGTTTGGAGGTAGGATTCCTTTCCTTTTTGTTGAGGTAAGATAAACATAAAATTTAGGATTTTAGTCATGTTTAATTGTTCATTTCAGTGGCATTAAGTACATTCATGTTGTTGTAAAATCATTCACCAACTTATATCTCAAGGATTTTTTTCATCTTCCCAGACAGAATCTCTATACCCATTAAACACTATCTCCCCATCCCTCACTCCCCCAGGACATGGTAACCACCACTCTACTGTACTTTCTGTCTCTATGAATGTGACTTTTCCAGGTATTTCATATAAGTGGAATCAGACAATATTTGTCCTTTATATACATTTATATTTTTGTACCTTGCTATTTATAACCTATAAATACATTATGAGCATTTTCTTAGTTATTATCATCTAAAAATTGTATTTTACTCACTGAATATATACAACATTACAGACATGCCACAATGAATTTAGCTGCTCTCTTACTATTAAAAATTTAGGTCATTCCAATTTTTCCCCATCATATATAATCCTATTGATATTTTGTTCATAAACTTTTGTCCAAATTACTGATTATATTCTTAGAACAGAAACCTAGATTAAGAATTACTTGGTCAAGACATATATAAACCATTTATAAAGTTCATCAGCTGTGAAAAACTCGACTTGAGATTCATTCCTCTAGTATAGTACATCTAGTCTTGACCATCATAGAAACTTTTGATTCAGCTGGTCCAAGACAGGTCTGAGCAATCTGATGCCTAGGAGTCACTGTTCTAAGATTCTATCTCACAGTGTAAACTGTACATTCTATGGATTATAAAAAAAAAAAAAAAAAAGAGTCTATGCCCCATCCTCTGACTTTATCTGCTTTGCAGTAAGAGCCCTTCTAACATGCTTACAAGAAAATCTGGAACATTCCCAGGCAGTAGTATCTGTATCTAAGTGTGTTCTGGGCTGGTTATAGAATGCTGTCATTTCAGGGTGGGTTAATAGAGTCAAACTAATTTACTTCCATAATGACAATGATCATTCTGGGAAAACTACAAGTCTGGTATCTAGTTTTCTATTTTAATCATTTTTTTCTTTTAGAAAGGAAACACACACACGTATACACCCTGTGTGTACCCCAAGACACCATGCTTGCTGCCTTTAAACTGGCACTATCTCGTTTCCTCAGAAAGACATTTTCTAGCACATGGAGCCAATGCTCTGATATAGAGCCATACTTGCCTTCTCAAAGACAGTGTCGTCTTCACAGAAAGAATAGTACCAACACTAATTTGGTGAGCTTTTAAAGGCCAGTTGGGGGACCAGCAGTTAGTGTAATGACTATGTCGCTGGACTCCCATGTAGTCGACCGCGGTTCGCGTCCCGGACCGGGTGGCTTAAAAAACTCACGCTGGGCGCGTGTGTGTGCATGCCTAAGATCCCGAGAGGAGAATGGAGGAGAAGGGATTGCAGCGTGGCCATCCCCTCTGGGGGGAGGGTGATTTCTCACTTTCTGTCTCTCTGTCTCTGTCTGTCTGACAAGCGCCCGTGCCCTATAGCAAAAACAAAACAAACAAAAAAACCTCTTCAAAACAAAAAGGCCAGTTGGTTTTTTAGTGTGTACACTTTCCCTTCAGCTAGAAGTCACGAAGTCACGAGCAGGTACAAAACCTGGGAACAGTACTGAGGTCCCAGAGATAGAGATTGTTTTATTACAATGGAAGTTATGGAAGTTATAGCATTAAGCCTCAGAAGTTATTTTTATAAAAAAAACTTCTTTATATTAGAAATGGGTGAGATTCTAACATGCAAATATCTAGGCAGGTTTTTTTTTTTTTTTTTTTTTTTTTAAATTATCTTCTTGTTCCTTTGAAGTCAGAAAGCATAAGGAAACAGGAACAGGAGTGACACCAGGGGCTGACCTGGCTGAAAGCACTGTCGAGAGAGGTGCAAGGAGGCAGCAGGTGTGCGGGGGCATAAGGGCAGCGGTTCTGAAGTGCTGAGGGGCTGTCCTCTGCATTCTTAGAACTGGAGGGTGTGGAGGGGGTTGAACTGCCTGCCTCTGAATGAGACCTCATTCCTCCTTCTGGTACACAGTGAATGTGTCCTCTGGGTCTGGCACTGAGTTCACACGGGAAATCAGAGATGAAAAGACCAAGCCCATTCCGATTCCTTTCTCACAAAAGATTCAGACCCAGTTGGAGGTTCAAACACAGACATGAGTATCTTCGATACAAGATTCCACGTATGATCAAGAAGCAGAAGGTGAGAACTCTGTCCACAATACACTGCTGTATGACATCAGCTATGTCAAAGGCTTTCCCCTATGACTGACCAAAATCAAGCCTCCTCCTCTATGTTAAACCACCCTCCTACAAACTCAACTAGTTACAGAGTCTTCAGTCAGGACAAGTTGTAGGTAAGATCAGTAAAGTGGGCCTTAAAGGTAGATGTCATGGAAGAATCAACAGGGTAACTGCCCAGTGCTCCGTGGAGATCATTGTGTGAGGCCCTTGCATTATTAGCTGGGTTTTATATGGTTGCTCAGGCTGCCCCACTGCCTATGCTGAGTGGTATGGTCACAGGTCAGAGCTGTAGCCCTGGCTCCTTCCTCTGCCTCTAACGAGTGCGCCGGAATGATCCCTGCCGCGATTCCCAAAGCTGATGCCCCACCATTCAAAACTCAAAATAGTAAAGCTACCAAGTTTAATTCTTAAAAGCATCAGATAGCTGTGTCCATTTCTACACTATCTCTTTGTCTGATTCTTTACAATTCCCCAGTCCTCTCGAGATGGAGGGCTTTCTCTTTCTCGTCCTCACCAGCAGCCCTCTGATTATGATTCAGCTAAAGGCAAGCCCCGGGGTGGACGCCAACAGATGGGTGCCGAAAAACCCAGGATCCAGACACCTGGACTTCTGGACAACTTGGCTTCTGGACGATCCTGGCGTTCTATCTCAGACCCTTCTTGGCTACCTCTGGAGGTAAGTAAATGACTGGGCAGCCTCTCTGCCCTCGGCGGCTTGACTCTGGCTTTCTCTATTCGATTACTACTTCTATTTTCTCTCCTCTATAAATTCAGCTTTTAAATAGATTACTACGTAGTAAGGAGGCATGTTTCCTTTGTGTAGAGTGCTTGGGAATAGACACAGATCTAAAATTTTGTGAGCCACATCGGGCTACAGAAATTTTATGCCATTGTTTGATACACAATATTACTTTTTCCTCCCATTGAAATACACCATTCTGGCCTGTACCATGAAGATTTCGCCAAAGAATTGCTCTTTATCCTTGTTATAGTTTTACATCAGCCTCCATTTTGCTGCCAGATTGGATAGCTCTATGGAGGCTGTGTCAGTGCTTGATCTCAAAAGCAACAGATGAGGGACCAGCAGTTAGTGTAATGGCTATGTCGCTGGACTCCCATGTAGTCGAGCGCAGTTCGAGTCCTGGACCCAGCTTAAACTCGCGCCGGACACATGTGCGTGCATGCGTGCGTGCGTGCCCAAGATCCCAAGAGGAGAATGGAGGAGAAGGGACTGCGGCAGGGCCATCCCCCCAGGGGGTGATTTCTCGTTTTCTGTCTCTCTCTCTTTTTTTTCTGGCGAGCTCATGCACCCTATAACAAAAACCTCTCCAAAGAAGAAAAAAAAAAAAAGCGACAGATGAAATCTGTGCTTTTTAGAGCTGGAAGCAAGCAAAGTAGTGTTTTTCAGGCAGTCAACACTAATTTCTTGACCAGGAAGGGCTATAGGTGTGCACTCCCTAAAAGCATCAGACAGACAAATTACTAAACTACGGAATTTATATTTAACGCTTTCTGGTACTTCTTGGATCCTTCTTTCAGTACCCTCTTTTTTTAAAAAGTTATGGAAGATGTATGGTTGGAGAGTGGTAATAGAAGTCTTGTGCCTAGGGATCCACTGATTAATGTGCTCGCCAAAAATTCCTGGCTGCCCCTACCACCCACCACCACCAGAATCACCACAAATACTATCTGCATGCTTCTTAAGAGCTGGGCAGCATGCTAACTGCTTTATATGTCACACTTCAACACTCTCAACAACAATCCTAGTATTATTATTTTAATTTTAATTTTTGCTATAGGGCACGTGTGTTTGTTAGAGACAGAGAAAGAGAAAGAGGGAAAGTGAGAAAGCACTCCCCCAAAGAGGATGGCCAAACCACAGTCCCTTCTCCTACAGACAACTCTTAAAGACTTTGGACATGAATGCACACACACTCAGCATGTACTTCAAGCCATAGGGTCTAGGACTCGAGTCACACAGTCAGCCATGTGGGATCCAGCCACCTTAACTACCCTGCCACTAGATGGCCCTTTCTTTCCCTTCCTTCCTTCATCTCTCTCTCACTCTCTCTCTCTTTTTCTTCCATGAATTAGAAAGGAGAAAGAGACAAGAGACAGAAAGACAACACTCCCAATAGGTCTTGACGTCATGTTCTATCCCCAGCCTCAGCCAGTCTAGATCACAGGCACACGTGTGCCTGCTCAGGGAGATCTCTGGACACAAACCCAGAATGGTCCCATGTAGGTCATCTGTCTGGCCCCTTCTTATATTTATCATTATCATATATAACATTAACTCCCTGGTCCAGGGTCAAAGTCGGTTAGAAGAGTAAAGAAGCACTCTAGGACTACTGCCATGCAGGAATACTTCCTGCCTTGTGTGAGAGCCAGCCAACCCGAGGGCTGGCAGCCCCTCCTCCCGTTTTTCCCTGAGACATTAATGCCTCAGCACCTCAGGATTGTACCTCTTCACACCTGAAAATGGGGGACAGATTTCCCTTTTTATAGTTGTTGCAGGGGCTAAAATACATGAGAGAAATAAAATATTTTACTGTGTTAATAAAAATTTATGTCTCAAAAAGGAGAAAAGCAGGCTTGAGGTGAATTTCTTGGTAGTGGTTTCTAAAAATAAATAATAGTTCCAAAAGTTAAAGAAAGAAAGATGAAAGGAAAGCTATGGCTAAGCATGAGGGGAGAGAAAGCTCTCCAAGGCTAACATGCCTGGCCCTCTGCCAGCCTCTGCTCTAACCACTCTCCCTCTGGGAGAAACTTCACGGACCCAGGTCATGCATGAAGGAGCATGGAGAGGAGAGCTTGCAGGTCTGGAGTCAGAGAAGGCCTGCTAGCACTACACACAATCTACCTCACCTCCTCACTCCCTGGTTTCCTCATCAATAAAATGCAGATGTTAATACAACCTAACAGGGCTCTGGGAGAACCAAAACTGTGTCTATACACACACACACATACATATATACATACACACACAAACATACACAAATATACATATATATACACACATACATATATAAATACACACGTACATATATATATATACACACACACACATACATATATATATACACATACATATACATATATACTTTTTAAAGGAGACTGGAAAAGAACAGAAAAGCAAAGCACACTGCCTGGCAGGTGGTGATGCTAAGTAAACTGTGCCTGGGTTTAATTCTCATCAATAGGGAACACCTGGAGGATGATAGGGAGCTGACACAATCCTTGGAAAGAGGTGCCCTTTGGTATTAAAGATGTGGGGACCAGCAGTTAGCGTAATGGCTATGTTGCTGGACTCCCATGCAGTCGACCGCGGTTCACGTCCCAGACCTGGTGGCTTAAAATTCACGCCGGGCACGTGTGCGTGCATGCCCAAGATCCCGAGAGGAGAATGGAGGAGAAGGGATTGCGGCGTGGCCATCCCCCCTGGGGGGTGATTTCTCGCTTTCTGTCTCTCTGTCTCTCTCTCTGTCTGGCGAGCGTACGTGCCCTGTAGCGAAAAACCTCTCAAAAAAAAAAAAAAAAAGATTGTGAAGAAAAGACTGAGAAGCCAAGAACCTAGACGATGAGAGAAGAAATATTAAAACTGAATGACTAAGGGTCAGCTGGTGGTATCATGTTGGTTAAGGCGGCTGGATCCATTATTCACCCAACACAGAATTTTTGAGTATCTTGTGTGTTCTATTGTAGAATAGCAGGATGAGAGTGAGAAGAACTGACACAGTTTGTTTTGTTTTGTTTTTGTTTTTAAGGTTTGTGTCATAGGGTGTATGTGCTCACTGGAGAGAGACAGTGAGAGGGAAAGTGAGAAATCACCTCCCATTCCCCCAGGGAGGATGGCCATGCAACAATCCCATTTCCTCCATTGTTCTCCTGGGATTTGGGGCACACACCACATACATACACATACGTGGAATGATTTTTTTTTTCAGAGAGGTTTTTGCTATAAGGCACGTGTGCTCGCCAGAAAGACAGAAGAGAGACAGATAGAAAGCAAGAAATCACCCTCCAGTGGGGATGGCCACACCACAATGCCTTCTCCTCCATTCTCCTCTTGGAATCTTAGGCATGCACGCATAGGCACCTGGCATGAGTTTAAACCACCAGATCCAGGACCCAGACCGCGGTTGACTACGTGGGAGTCCAGCAACATGGCCATTACGCCAACTGCTGGTCCCAACATACGCGAAATGATTTTCAAGTTGCCAGGTCCAGGACTCTTAACTATGGCTGGCCATGTGGAAGTCCAGTTTCTTAACCACCACTCCACTTGCTGGCCCCTGACAGTTTTTTACTTCATTAGAAAATATAGGCATTAAAAAATTTTTAATGCTACATTGTTAAATGATAAAAGAATTTTAATTAAATATAAAAGTAAGGGAACTACAGTATTAAATGGAAGCATTTAACAGAGATTAGTACAATATATGATTTTTATCTTAGAGAGCTTTAAGATGACAAAAGAAATGAGAAATCTAAAATAAAATTTTGACAAAGCAATCTGAAAGGATCCAGATAAGGAAAATTGGAAGCAAAGAGTAAGGACACAAGGAATTCTCAGAAGGGATCAGATACATTTTTTAAGATAACATTTTTTTCTGATTACAAAAAATAAAACATGCTCATATGGAAACTATAAGAAGGTGATAAAGTTGAAAATCATAATCACCTATGATTACATTCTCCAGAGATAATCAGCAACATTTTAATGTATTTCCTTTGAGAATTCTTTCTTTTGAATATTTATATTTTTATACATAATTGGGATCATACCGTATATACAATTTTGAGCCTGATTTCTCCATTTATTATATTGTATCATTAAATACCTTTGAAAACATGATTTTTAATAGCTTCATAAATAATTCATTTAACCTTCCTCTTAGCTATAATGGTAAGTTTTCAATGTCCAGATCAAAGAAACAGTTCATGCTTGCATCAGCCAGACTGCATTCGGGGCACTGCAATCTCATATTTGAGAGCAACACCTTTTTAAATTTAAAAAAATATATATGATAGAGAGTGCACACAATCATGCATGTGTGAGAGAGAGAGGCACACTTAAGCTAGCCAGTAGCATGGCTGTTAAGGTGCTGGATCCCACATGGCCAAATGCACAGTTCTACTTCTGGACCCAGTGGTTTGAAAAACACACCTGGAGCATTGTTTCTGAGTGCCAAAATCTCTGAGAAGAAACTAGTGAAGAATGGATTGCGGCATGGTCATTTCCCGAGAGTGCTTTCTCAATACCCACCCTTCCACATCCCCCACCACACCCCTCTTCAAGAAGCACCTGTACCCTTTGCCATATTACAAAAACAAAAACAAAAACAAAGAAAAAGAGGAATCAGCAGGTGGCACGGTGGTTAGGACGCTGGACACTCCCACATGGTCAATCATGGTTCAAGTTACAGACCTGGTGGCTTGCTTTCTCACTTTCCCACTCTACTCTCTCTCTGGTAAAATTAGAATAAATGAATGAATAAATACAGTAATAATAATATTTTAAAAAGAACAGAAGCAGCACTCTAAACAGAATCTCATCTCACCTCAATCCCCTTCCCCTAGACCACGACCTGGATCTTGGACACTCATGCGTGCACCTGGCATGTTCCAGGTCAACTGGGCTAAGAACCTCAATGTGTGGTTGGCTACATGGGCTTAGGACTATAGTTCAGTATGCTACCAACTGTGCCTCTGAGGCTGAGGCTGAGCCAAGAGCAACATTTTGAATGGGATGTTGTCCAAGATTTCTTCCTGAGAGTGTCCTGGAGGAGCCTTCAGAACCCACTTTATGTTCACTAATCATTCCTTCATTCATTCATTCCCAGTTCTGAAGAATAAAACTTATATGGATTTGAGAAGGTTTAGGAGAGACACCACTTTCTAAAATATGCAAAGAGCTATAAATGGAAGAGGGCATGGGTTTATTCAGCTTTGCTCTACAGATCACACAAGGACCAGGTCCTGGATGTTTCTAAGAGGCTACGTTTAGACCTCACAAAAAAGAAGCCAATGCGTCCTACTAGTGTCAGCAGAGGCTGACAGGGAGCTCCCTATCACTTGCAATGTTCCACACGAGCCTGGAAATCCTTCCCTGGGAGCATGGGAGAGAAGACTTCCTGTAGTGGGTGGGATATCGAGGGAGTCATGGGAAGCATCAGAGGAAGGAATGAGGTGGTTCAAGGGCTAAGGCAGGAAAAGACTGTACTCTGTCCCCTAGTCTGTCTTACCTATTCAGCAGCCCTGAACGAAGCCATGGTGACTCAGAACTTCTAGCCAAGAGACTGCTTGGCTAAGATTCCCTCATCCGATGGCCTGTCCAAGTCTCAATGAAAGTATAAGCAGGGAGAGATTATGGTTCCAAAATTTCACAAGTCTCAGTCTAGTGTTCTTTCTCCTTCACCAAAATGTTGGGAACAAAGTATGCAAAAGAGCATAAGAAAAACCAGACACTGATTCACAGTTATCTTTTCCCTTAAAATATCTGCCTCTGTCTGGCTACACTCCTTTAGCTCTTATATCAGCTTCCTCTCTGGTCAAAGAAAGGGAGCATCCATCTGAGCCAGCATCCCAAGGAGGAAACCTTTCAGTGCAGCACAACTTCTCACGTGAGCCCAGAGAAGGACTGTTTTAACTTAATCAACTTGATAATGTGCAAATGGATGAAGCCAAAAGCAAAGAAAGGATGAGAGACAAGTGTGTGGGTCTCAGTCTGCTGCTGTGGAAAAAGCTTTCACGAAGTTAAGCTACTGTGGTAAAATGAGAAACTGCAAAAAAGCATCATGTGTATAAAAATACATTAAGGAACAAGTCAGCCAGTAGCATGGTGGCTAATGTGGACAGATCCCAATTGGTCAACTGCGTAGTTCAAATCCTGGACCTATTGACTTGAAAAGTATATGGGGTACATGTGTGTACATGCCCAAAATCCCAAGAAGAGACTGGTGAAGGCAGCACTGAGGCATAAACACCCCCATTGTAGGGAAGGGGTGCTTTCTCAAATTCTCTCAGTTTCTCTCTCTCTTTGGAAAGCATACAGTCCTATAGCTGAGACCCAAGAACAGCTTAACCCTTTAGTCTCCACATGCTATTCCTACATATAAATGACACTACATGCCTTACAGTGTATGGCTTTATGCCCAAACCACCAGCCAGTTTTTAGCTCTCTACATTACCCAAGCAGTCTTGTACACCAGTATGTACACCATCATAGTCACCACACAGATGGTCATCATAGCTGGGAATCTGGCAGTAGGGGAGAGAGCTAACAGCACAGCAGTAAAACTCAGTGCTCTGCAGGGCTGATCCACATGGGAAGGTTCCAGGTTCACATTTGGAGACCTCCCTGCTTATGCGGGGCATGCACACGCCCATGACCTGGAGCTGGCTGAAGCAGGGGGTGGGTTGGGATGGCAAGACCCTATTAGGAATATTATCTCTGTTTCTTTGTCTCTCTCACTCATGAAAGAAGTAAGTAAACTAACAAAATGATGCAACCCTTAAAGAAAAACTTGGGAATCAAGGATACAGGAACATGTGTGCAGAAATGAGTAGACAGGGGTCTAAGGCTCACAGTCAAAGATGACTATGGATCATTCATTGCTTTTCTCCATTGCCAGATGGGAAGACGCTGGGGAGATCCCCTAGGTCAATGTCCCTATTTTAAACAATAAAATGACTTCCAAAGAGTTACAACTCACCAAAAGCTGGCAATAATTTAATTTTGCATTTCACGCCCCAGCACTGCAAGCTTTTGTGCAAATGAGTAACACCTGGAGAGGACTTTAAATAGGAGATTAAAAAGGGAGCCAGAAAGGAGTGAAGACAAACCAAAGGATTTGTGAGAAAATAACTTGTCAAAAAAATGTCAGCTCATATTACATAAAATTCAGAAGCAGAGGAGTCCTGAGTATATGTGTACAAGTGAAGTAATCCAGAATTTCCTCAAAATTTGCAAATGCATTCTTGAGCATTGCAAAAACATGTGAGCAACTTCGTTTTAAAAATACTTTTCATGTAAGCCACTGTTTCTATCTCTGTTTAACATGCCTTTCCTTCCAGATGAAATGCAAATGCATAAACTTAACCAATCATGTTCATAACACTGTCTTATGAAGAGAAGTATGTAATTACTACTGTCTGTCACAAATGGTAGACAGATAAATAAGATAGTTGAGAAGAAGATAATGAAACAATCTATTTACTCAGCACTATTACCTTAAAGGGAAGTCAGAAACTCCCCAAATGATTCTTATGTTGTCAAAAGACTGTCAAATCAAAATAATCATAACGTGAAATTAAAGAGGATTTTGCTATTTGTAGATTCCCAGACAATGAGAATGAAAATGATATGTGGATAACACACCACTGTCAGAGTTAACCAAACAAGAGTTTTTAATCCACAAAGGCTTAAAAATACATGAAATGAGGGCAATGAATTTAGCTGTACTGAGGCACTCAAGCCTGGAGTGCCTGGTTCAGATTACACTGTGGCATGCTCTTTTTCTGATAGTTAATGACCTTTTTAGTAGAAATATCTGTTCTTTCACACTGGACATTAGTCTATGTTTGAAGCTTGATTCCACATGACATCAAACTTGCTAAATGAACACTGAGTAGTCAGTCAATTGATATTTGAATTTTGATATAACCTTTTACTTTTTCTTTTGAAAAAGAATTATTTTATTTAACTTCATCATTCATTCATTCATTCTAGTTTGACCAGAGAGGGAGGGAGAGAGACAGATAGCAACTACTAACCAATTAGTAATGACATTAACAATACATAGGATGCAATTCCTAGCTTTTAGTATGTTAATATGATGCCTGGTGCATACAAATAAACAAATGTCTACGTGCAGGCACATACGCAAGTACACATGCACAAAGTTTGTATATGCATTTTAAAAATCCTAGACAGATATACAAGAAACATGTGGGACTATGATTTCCAGATGTGTGGGAGCAGGGACTTGTACTTTTTATTTCTCTCTTCTGTATTTCTTGAACTTTATTTTTATAAAAAGGATTTAATTAAATTAATTAACTTATTTTTAATTTGACCGGGGGGGGGGCGGGGTAGGAGGAGTTAGAAAGCAAGCTGCCAGGTCTGACTCAAACCATGGTCAGCCAAGTGGGAGTCCAGCACCTTA
Source organism: Tupaia tana (assembly GCA_026018925.1). NCBI lineage: Eukaryota > Metazoa > Chordata > Mammalia > Scandentia > Tupaiidae > Tupaia > Tupaia tana. The sequence continues at coordinate 40,544,080 of JAKSZU010000013.1, read as the reverse complement.
ACCACCAAGCCACCTCCCGGGCCTGTATTTCTTAAATTTTAACCAGCCAGGGTTATGTTATGCCAAACACTATATGCAGTTGTTACAAATTAGATGACTGCTACATATTAAATGCTAATTCTTATTATCACTGCTAACTATGCACATTGTCTCTATTAACCTAACTCACTGATCCTTTCCCTTTATGAAGGGTGAAAGAATCTAAAGAATGAGGGATGTTCAAGACTCTGTGAGTTATGCAGTCCCATCTCCTTCAGAAAACAACTGCTCTTCCTGGGCATCAAGGCAGATGTATGAATCTCTACACTGGTTCACAATGAGGAAGTTCTGGGAAGGAAAGGCAAAGCCTCTGAATGGAAAGAGAAGGTTCCAGGGAATGGTGCATAGGTCACATGTACAGAAAGGGGGAGGGGCAGGACAAATCAGGTAAAGGAGTTCTGAAGACAGCTACCAATCAAGGTGATATTAGAATGAGCTATGCAGTGAGGCCAGGTTTATGTACCTACAGGGCAGTTCAATTTAAATGTTCGCTGTCAACACATCACACAAAATAAAACAAACATAAAACCCTGTAAAACACAACTAATGACATGAGAATCAAGTTCCAGGATAAATAATATATAGCAAGTGATTTTACTAGTTTTAAAATGTTTCTTTTTTTTTTTTTTCAAGATTTTTTGTCACAGCGTGTGCCACTGGCTGGTCCCTGACATAAATTTGAAAACTATAAGTAATATATTAAGTTTCACATATTATATATAAATTATTCCAAAATTCCAGGAAGGGGTAAGCAGTTTCAATGAGTTACAGGAAGCCATTTGCAGCCTGATAAAAGGTTTGGTGCGTGATGAGATGTTCTTTAAAATAGTTATCTTACTTCATTACAGAATCTCACCTAATGTCAACAGGCTCTCATGTTTACATTCTAATAGTTCTCTTACATTCCCTATTTCAACAGAGCGTCAGTTGTTGGTTGCTTAGAATACAAAGACTAAAGCCTGACTTGTTTTGGGCCACTTTCTTTTATAGTATAAAACAGAAAGCTGCTTTAGAAGGTTTGATTTGTTATTCAAAAAAAAGGAAAAAAAAGATCTAACATGTAAAGAAATTATCAGATCAGTTTATTCTTTATTAAAAGAATTATTTAGTTTTATTTATTTATTCATCCATTCATATTTTTATTTTGACGAGAGAGGGAGAGGGAGAGAAAGTGAGAAAGCAAGCCACCAGATCCAGGATTTGAACAGTAGTCAGCCATGTGGGAGTGTCCAGCACCTTAAACACCACGCCACCTGCTGGTTCCCAGATCAGTTTATTTTTTAATTAAAGGCTAAACAGGGTAAGTTTCAGGCAAACCCTAGAAACAATAGCCTATAAACATATCCTTATAACTATGCAACTGGAAATACGCATAAACTTAACTACCCTCTCCCTTTGTGCCGAGTTAGCCATAAGTCTACAAAAGGCACCTTTTTAGGCACATAGTTCACAAGCTTTAATTATTGGTGGAAATCCATACTTTGATCTGAAAACAATGTACGTGTCATTCAACATACAGTACTATCATCTAGGAGAAGTTAAACATTGTGCAAATAAAAGATCTTTAATGGTGATGGATTAAACATTTAAAGCAGAGGGACTTTCAAACATATCCTGCATTTTATAGAAGATGAAAAATCAGATGGTGCAGGGCAATTGCTATGCAGAAACACACACGACCAACAAAGGTCACAGCTTCCAACTTTTCCACTCTTACTCCTTTGCATAAAATGTTCTCTGGCAGTAGAAAGACTAGAAACTGAAGGGGAAAAATATACTTACTCCATTCTCTCTATATATTTCTTTATACTATTTCTCTTCTCCCTTTGCCACATACTCTACCACAAAACATAATTTATCTAATGATACAAAAAGGCAAGAGTTATTACTGCTCTCTAAAACCCATGAAAATCAGCTGACCTTTCTCAAATAAGGTGCAACAAGGAAAAAATCAAATGAAGGCAGTGTCATTCATCAACAAGTAGGTAATACTGGCTTCTACTGAATATCCCTATCAAACAAAAATCTAAGTTTATTCCATTACCAAAATAATTTACACTTCATGGTCAAATAGGGACATAAACTCTTCATTGATGTATGGGCCCTCTATCTTCTGGGATGTGTCACCAATTCATGTGCTCGACCCTGGTGGTGTTAGCACCTGGGGCTGCACAGAGGTGAAAGATAATGTACAATGGCTTGTAAACAGGCAGCTCCCTGTTGACTGTTCGCTTCAGGGAGCTCTTACTGTTAGCCACATATTGCAGGAATTGCGTGCAGAAAGGTGCACTTACAAATGTCTAAAGGAAGGGTCAGCTCTGGAAAATTCTAGGCACTGATGAAAATGCATGCGGCAACCTGATTACGTCACCCTCAGAGACATAGTACCTAGGTTTGAGATCAAAATGAAGTTGGAGCAAGAAAATATTTAAAAGTTTGAAATCTTGCACCATAGACAAATAGTGCACCAATTTAAACAGAAATAGATGGTTTTATAAAGTGTGCACAGTGCATAAAGATATACAATGAGTATATGTAAACCAAAAACCATAATGTAAAAGTTAATTTTCCTACAAAGATTCTTCAGATAAAGACAATAAACTTATTTTTAGTTGTTATTTTTTAAAAAATTTTATTGTATTTTCAAAACTCTGTGTACCTAATTTTTGTTTTTAATTCACACATAACAATAGTACAAATTTATGGGGCACAGCGTGATTTGATTTTTTTATTAATCTCATGAGTAGCTGTGTTTGGGGTAAGGTTTTAAGGACTGATTGGAGACAGGCGGTCTGGAAAAACAATAAACTTATTGACCAAGCAGCTTAAAAAGAAAGAGAGAGAGTAAGATCAGTAATAAATACTGACATTCTGATACTGTGCTGTGAAATGACGTGACAACCAGCCATGGACTAATATTTACTAGAAGGAATAAGAATTTCCATTATACTTACATTTCCTACTAGGAATCTCAGTCCTGTCCTGAGATTTAGAAGTGATGTCACAGATGTTCATAATTTGGTGCTGAATATTCATGAGGGAGCCTGCTGACCACCGGGACGTTTCCCAACAGCCCTGCTCTCACAGGTACCAGCAGCTACATTAACGCCCTGGTCCTTAGTCCTCTCTCATTCCCTCATGACAGATTTCTCACTCTGAAGCAACAAGACAGCACATAACAATTCACTTCACCTGAACCAGTGGTTTCAAATTGTTCAGGGCTAGAGACCTTCTTGTTTAAAGAAATCTCTAGTGGAAACTAAAACACTGAAGGTCTGGGTTTTCCCAGAGTACTTGCTGGAGCACAACACTGTTCAAAGGGCAGAATATGCTTTACCAAGGAAGGACATGAAACTTACAATACAAATTTTAACTCAAATTTAGAGCAAGTCCTGACATTGACTATGAATTTTTAAATAAACATGTGCTAATTGTCTAAGATATGGCTGAAAATAATAAATGTAACACCTAAATGTGTGATGGCCATCAATATCTATTTAGTTTTGAATTCAAGACTGTTTATTATCCACTTCTAATAAGTCGTGCCTTCTATTGAGAAGTAGGCATGTAAGGTAACTCAAACAGATGTGATCCTTGTTTTCGAGAAGCTCAAAGTTTAATGTGCATCATTTATCAAACTGAGATAAGTGCTATTCCAGAAAGTTCAAGCTAAAATGGAAAATTTGAAGTTTAATTTCTTTAAGTAAGCACACTTCATCAATTTCAGAGCATTGCCAATAATTTTTTTTTTTCCTTTTTTCTTCCCTGGTATTTTTGGAAAAGTAACACTTATCCTAGTAGAAATATGATCTTGGAAACATTGATGAAAAAAATTTATTTTTAGCTATAAACACATTCACCATATTTAAGACCTCATCACATGGGAATCGCCATTGTATTTGGCATTTTCTATTCTCTTTTTCTCTAAAAGAACAGAAACTACAACACTGAAATCAAACTTCAAAGACCTATACAACTAACACTTTCAAAACGGTCATGATACTAGGCAGATCTGCAAATGAGCTATTCATGGGGCTACAAGTCCAGACTACTAAGAGAAAATAACATAAATGGTCTTTCTTTCTGCAGTGCAATTTTGACAGCTAATAAGGCAAGAAGTAGAAATGAACCACATGTCAAGAATCTGCTATGTGGGAGATGCTGCACTATAACAATACAGACATTCATATAACCTCACAATTCAGTGAGTTCAGTTGTACACTTTGCATTTTATTGAACTTGAACTCTGACCTCACACCATGCACAAAAGTTAACTCAAATGGGTCACTGATCAAAATTAAAGACTTAAAACTATAAATCTTCGAGAACAGAAATTTTATTTCTTTGACATCTCGAGTTAGGCAAGGATTTGGTAAGATATGACACCAAATGTGTGAGCCATAAAGAACAAATGGATAAAGTGGGCTTCATCAGAATTTATAACTTTTGCTCTTCAGACACTTTAAGAAAATAAAAAGACAAGACATAAACTGAGAAAAATATTTGCAAATAATATATCTGATAAAGGATTCATTTAGAGACTATAAAAAAAAACCCTCTTGCAACTGAGTATGACAATTCAATTAATAAAATTAAGAATATTTTGCTGTTTTGAACAGGCTTTACACCAAAAAAATAAATGATTGGCTAATAAGTGCTTGAGAGATGCTCAAAATCTTCAGTCATTATGGAAATATAAATTAAAATCACATCAAAATACCAGCACACACCCATCAGGTTATCCAAAAGACTGATGATACAGGTGTTGGCCAGGATGTGGAGAATCTATACCTCAAACATTGCTGGTGAGAATGCAAAATAGTAAAGCCACTCTGGAAAACAGTCTGGCCGTTTCTTATAAAGTTAGATATCCACTTACTATATAACTCACTAATCGCTCAATAAGTACTTACCCAAGAGAAATGAAAACACATATCCACACAGAGCTGGGAAAATCAATGCTCACAGCAGCATTATTCATAATAGTCCCAAACTGAAAATAATCTAAATGCTTATCAACTGCTAAACAGATAAATAAGATAATTATATTCATACAATGGAACATTATTCAGACTGAGAGGGAAAAAATGTAAGGCATCTATCAAAGGACGCTTACCTACAGTATCTAAAGTATTCTTCTAAGTCAGTAATCCAGCTCATCTCTCTCTAAACGTAATTTCCTTACACACATTGGACCATCACAATTGCTTCCATCTCTTTACTGTCAATAATTGTCATCGGCTATTTTTCTTGTATCTTTCAGGTCAATTCCTGGTGGGAGTGCAGTGATGTAAGGTACATTGATGTGGAGCATTATAACATAATTGGGCTGCGATGGGGTAGGACTTCCTGAAACTCAGGTGGCCTCACTAGCAAGAAGTGTATTTGGTAACAACCTGGTGTCTTGCCACTGTCATGTCTGCAGGACCATATGACTTGAAAATCCAAGACACTCAAAATATAGGAAACAACAGAGATCCAAGATACTTTTCAGGATCCCACAGTACAAAATGCTTCTAGGAATGACTTTTTTCTTAGTTTCTTAAACCCACTTGGGCGTTTTCCTTTGTCTCTAGAATATCTGCGTTGCTCCTAAACTTATTGCTTATACATCTCTGCAACCCTCATGTAACCTTAGTGCTAATCTAACTGATCAACATATAGCTCAGGAAGGATGACATCACTAGATAGTCCCAAACACACAGTAGATTTAGTTCATAGTAACTGGTGGCCTTGGGTTAGAGCTCTGTACTAAGAAGAAATGATGAAGTCCTGGAAATTAATAACATTGCCCTCAGGTTCAAGGTAGTTATTTTGATTTTGGTAGACTGAAGATGAGATGCTATACCTTGAGTCCTCTTAGAAAGAAAAGGATAGAAAGAAATGTCAGGAACCTGTCCCCTGGGAATAAATTCCCAAAGCCAATCACCTTGAGATAATTACTAAAAGAGAAATAAGAGAAATACTGTCAGGTGGGGGAGGTATGTACTTGAAGAAAAACATAACTGACAGTGTGTCTTCGTGGCAACTAGTTAATCTCCTGCATGGGACAAGAGGGCAATGACACAGTTCTCTTCAGAGGCTCTCCAGTGCTAAATGGAAATTGTCAATATCATGGGTCGAGAATCATGGTGAGACACATACACACAATTTATAAAAGAGAAAAGGGGTGCAAATGCAATTAAAATTAGAACTTCAACATTAGTATCCCAGATTTTAGTGCAAAAAGTTACAGAAGTTACACAAAAAGGAATAAAATCCTGGGGCCTAGACAGTACTCAACCTACGAACTTATAAAAGAGGCTGTTCATAAAATTTGTGAGATAGTTTGGGGCTTCAGTGAAAGGGTTGAAGAAGCACATGAAAGTGAACCTTAATCAGAAGAGCCTACTCAACAACTATGGCTTTAGTTTTCAAGTGATAACAAGATTCTATGGCTCTGTACAGTCTTGAGGTTCCTGATTCTTTTTCCTTAGTAAACTCCTGGGAAATAAGGTAACACTGCTGCCCCTTGGTTGGGTTACATCTTTCTATCTACTTAGCTAGTAAAAACGATTTTTTTTTTTTTGAGAGATACTTTTGCTATAGGTTGTGTGAGCTTGCCAGACACACAGGGAAAGAGAGAGAGAGAGAGAGAGACAGAGAAATATCACCCTTCCCCCAGGGGTATGACCATGCCATAATCCCTTCTCATACTCCTTTCAGGATTTTGGGCATGTATGCACATGTGCCTGGTGTGAGTTTCAAGCTGCCGAGTCCATGACTCAAACTATGGTCAACCATGTGGGAGTCCAGTACCTCAATCACCATGCCATCCTCTGACCCATTACCTAGCAATCTTACTTAAAGATGCAGTACAGTGTTTTGTAAATATAATACTATTTTACATGGTATTTTTGAACATGCTTGAAATACTTAGGAAAATTTGAACTACTAAACTAATATCTTATTTATTTAAGTTAAGGACATTAAGTGCTTAGAAAACTGACATTTGTGAGCAATGTATATACTGCATTAAACTTATAACCACAGTCCAGGGAGGGCCTGCCCCACATAGCAGCAGATGACACTGTGTAGAGGAAGCCCGATCCCACATGGCCAACCAAAGTCTAAGTCCTAGCCCCAGTGCCTTACACACTGTGAAGAATTGGAGAAAAAAGGATTGTGGATGACTAGGCCCTGCTGGGAGGTGTTCACACAATCTCACATGCACTTGTGCTTATTCTCTATCTATGAGAATATGTCTTCTAGCCTTTTTTTAAAAATAAATTTAATTAAATTTTCATTTAAAATGTTCAGAATTTGAATTGTCAAATTTATGCATTATATGTATATTAATCAAAGAACAAGTGCATTTGTTCTTATCTTTTATGCAAAAATTACTAGATGTATAAATAAAATTTGTCACCTGAATTTAAAGGTTTAGAAAAATAAGTTTTAAGTTAAACTTTGATTAAAATAAAATAATGGGTATTTATGGTATACATATTCTTTGATATGTATAAAAGACTTCCCATGGAAGTGAAAAATCAACGTAAATTCTGGTGAAGTCTTCCATCTCACAGGCTTGTAGGGTCACGTTTAAGACAGAGAAACGAGGGCATCATCCTGAGCATTAATGCCACGTGGGCCACACCTGCAAACCCTAACGCAAATAATGATGATGATGATGATGATGATGATGCCTGGGGAAGAGGGACAGAAAGTGGAGGTAAAATGTCTCAGTCTGAAACTAACACTGATGGACTGAGATGGGGTGTGACTTCATGAAGCTGAGGTGACTTCACTGACAAAACGTGTCCCCTGGGCAGCCTAGTGTCTGCCATGTTAAGTCTAAATGGCCACCTGATTTGAAAATCCAGGGTGCCTCAAAAATCTAAGTGTCAGTATGGATCCAAAAAGGCATTCCAGAATCCCTTAGCATAGAATGTTCCTAGGAACATTTTTATTCATTTCTCAAACGTAATTGGGCATTTTCTTCTGCCTCCAGAACACGCATATCACCTCTACACTTACCTTGCCAACGAGACTCATAGGGTGCTGAGCCCTGAGAAGCTACCCACGCTATGTCCAGTAGGTGCTGCTTTACCCTCAAGGGAGGCACAGTGTCTTCTATCACAGCTACACTAAGCCACTCGGAGCAGCCATCCGAGAAGTGTCCGAAAGTACAGAGGCGACAAGCAATGAATAGAGCACAGAGAGACTGTCCTGCAATCCCAGATTCACCCTGTCACCATCTACTCTGGGGAGCATGGACACTTCCAAGCCTTTGTGTGATCTTCCAAGTATCATATCATGATATGAGTATAAACTTACTTTGGAGGATGGCGGTTATGAAAAGCCAGCAAAATAACCTTTTTAGCACTCAGAAAAATAAAGACATAAGTAGAGGGAACTAAACAATTGTGAAGTCTAAAAGATGCTAGGATGGCTTGAGAGGAAGGGGAAACAATGCACTGACATGGGAACAAACTTCTCAGGATACATCTTCTAAACTGAAAACTTCATCAAGACCAGAAACAGCTGGCATAAACTAGACAAGAAGGAGAAAGGGGCGGGGGGGGGGGGGGGAGTTCTACAGCATGCAGTTAACATCCTAACACATTTGATTTTGTGTCCATCATGAGTCAACCATTTAGTTCACTTAGCCCTTTGGATAATCCTTAAAGGTGGAAATTACTATTCTCTTTTTAGTGAGGGGAAAAAAACCTTACATTGAAAAGTTAAAGCAAACTGTCTGCACCTGAGGGAAAAATGAGCTCTAGGAAACTCACTTACACTGTACAGCCCTTAAAAACTAAAGGCCATGACTATTCATCCCTAGGATCCTGAAGAGAATCGTTTTCATGCTTTCACATTTCAAGAGGCTGAAAAATGTAGCCAGTCCTCATGGAAATTCCAGTGACAGACGTTTGCTGTCGATTTTCTAAATGGTCCTGTTTCTCTTCTCTTGCCCAGTGGTGAATACTAAGTGCCCATCGTAGAATGATCCAGTGCCCACTGCACCATCATCCTCTCTGGAAATGAGCTCAAAGTTCAGTTGATAAGAAGCAGTCATCACTCTAATGTCAACAGGGGCATGCTAGAGGATCCCAGCTTTTGGCAGGGAATAGGAGGGGGCCTGGAATCTCTATGCTCGTTGAGTTCTTTTGGTGGGCAACTTTTATTCCCATCAAAATAGTGGAAGACAAAAAAATTCATCAGGAGTGGGCTGCAATTTCATGGACTGACAGATGGAGGTGTGTAGCAATACATCTTTTATTACTTCCCTTGACAGCTACAGATTGCATGCTGAGTTTAATGGGGCTGATACACACATTCTGCAGGTACATTGTTGAGAAAGAATGTTTTAGACATTTTTCTGGCTATCACAGAAATAAAGTACCTAGGTAAGGAAAGAAATTTCTTGGTAGTCCAAAGAATATTTTTCCCTACTGTTCCAAATACTCTCTCCCGTCACATAATTCTATCATGAGTGTTAAATGCCTACCAAATTTATTATGCCAAACATAAAGGTCATCAGGAAAGCCTTGACACATTTTGCATAGAAAAACATAGTAAAATACGTCATGACTTTCCCAGTGACCTAACAAATAAGCCAGCCTGCATTAAAGCACTCTTCCCTGTTGGGTTTATGAAATTATTTGTAAGCATTGACTCTATGCATAAGAGAATATAATTTTCATTACTAAAGCATCACAAGGGACTATATTTATGTCATACATAAATAAATGGCTTGAGATGCTTAAACTTGATAGCCTAAACTCAATTATCCTACTTAAAAACTGAAATTGGACTATACCCTTACTCAGTTCTAGTTAATAAGAACCCGAGGCTTAGAGAAACTAGTTCTTCAATAGCTAGTCATAAAGGATTTGATGAATGATTCTTCACAGCGGAACTCACACCTGGTATGCACATTGTGTAGATTAGAGAATATTTGGACAGAGAGAAGAAAAATTCATTTCCTACCACCACTTTGTTGTCACCAATATATCTTCTAATGAAAACAAGATTTCTCTGAGGAATGTGAAATGCATTTAGTGTTTCCACCAAATAATTATTCTGCCATGAGCTTCAAGGTACTGAGACATAAACAAACCTGATTACATGTTTCTTCACATCCTAATGAAACACCCAATGAGAGTATGAAGCAGGGAACCCCACCTTGCAGAAGACAGTTCAGATATAGATAAGTATGAAAAGCAGAAGTAGAATGATCTTAATAATTAAGCCCCATGGATTAAATAATGATGTGTGATGTAAACATATTTATATAGTATCATGTATATAAGTAAGTATAATACGTGTAAAAACATTTATAATATAATTACATCTTAAAATTTAACATCAAATTCCTGTATCTCAAGTTGAAGTATAATTGACCTACGACAAAGGCATTTAATCATGTAGGTTTCATTCATTTTGGTGAGAAACGCAGACCCCGATCCTGATTAATCCTTTATACCCACGACTGTATTTCAGGGACGGAGCTGACTGGGACAAACTGCACTGCTACCAGAGTGGGTCTACAGGACACTACGAACAGACACAACGTGGCTGCTTCACACGAAACGAGTCAGAGCTTCTGGAGGCACCAGGGTCTTCTTAAGTTCACAAACCTATGGTCCCTGGACAACTTACTTATGACAGTTAATTTTATGTCAATATGACTGAGACATGGGGTGCCCAGGTATTTAATCGAATTTTATTCTGGATCTTTCTTGATGGGTTCAATATTTATACTGATAGAAGGAATAAAGATTTCCCTCCCTGATGTGAATAGGCCTTGTCCAATCAGGTTGAAAACCTGAATAAAACAAAAAAGGCCTACCTTCCCCCCAATAAAAGGGAACACTTCCTATCTAACTGCTTCCAAGTATAAACTGCTTTTTTCCAGCCTTCAGCAATCAACTGAAATATCAACTCTTCTTGGACCTTAGTCTCTATAATCACAAAGCATAAATATACCCTTCTGGTGCTGTTTCTCTGGAGAACCCTGCCTGATACAATATTATAAAGGAAAAACTTTCCCTATAGAGCTGATAGTGAAGCCTCATTAAGCACCAAGATAACAAAGACGAAAGAGCTCACAGAAGTTAACATATGGTGACACTGTTAGAAAGTAGGTGAAATTAAAAAACACAATGTGATTGAATTACTCTTAATTGGTGTAAGAGGCCTGGAACAAAAAAACAAAAATGTGAGCAATTTGGGACATGGTGGTATGGAGTATAGAGGAAGGCAAAACTGGAAGAAAGAGAAAAGATTTGCTCGCAGGTCTGAAGAAATTATTAGTTATACAAAATTAGTCAGATGCCTCCTTTCCAGTGTATGTCAGCTCATGCCACTGCATGTGCTACCCCACTCCCGCCAAGGCTGCAGCTCTGCCTACACTTAACACAAATGGCCCACTGCTGATCCTCAAGTCCTTATCAAAAGTGCTAAAGCAGGGCCAGCAGGTGGCATGGTAGGTAAGGGCTCTGGACTCCCGCGTGGCCAACCACAGTTCAAGTCCTGGACCTAGGGGCTTAAAAAAAAAAGTGCTACAGCTCGGACCAGCAGACGGTGTAATAGTTATGTCACTGGACTCCCACATAGGTAACTGCAGTTCAAGTCACATACTTGGCAGCTTAAAACTCATGCCCAGCACATGTGCATGCAAGCCCAAAATCCCAAGAGGAGAATGGAGAAGGGATTGTGACATCGTTATCCCTCCTGAAGGGTGATTTCTTGCTTTCTGTCTCTGTCTCTCTCTGTCCGGTAAGTGCATGCATCCTATAGAAAAAAACTCTAAAAAAAGAAAATGCTACAGCTCATTAAATCATATGATTCTTGTTGGTTTTAAAGACATAGTGCTTCTGAAAGATCCAAGTTTTAGTGCCTGTGTTCATCTCACAACACTCACATATATTTAAAACCATATTTGTTCTGATACACAGAGAGAGGAAATGGAAGATGTCAAAGGAAGACTTGTGGCATTTCAAAAAAGTTCTGAGATCACAGACATTCTTTTCTAATGTACAAGTTGAGGATATTCTAGGAACATTTCAAACCAGCTGGGTGTGTGCAGGTTGATGATGTGAAAGGAACTCTAGGATTCATTAAGTACTACCATTAATGAAGACCTGTTTTGCTCATTTACCATTACTATGGTTTGAGCATTTGCAACTCAGAATTCCTTTACCAACCCACAAAGCTCCCCACCAAAAGGTTTTCCTTTTTTGCTGACTCATTGTTCAGAGTTTGCACAAAAGGTGGCTAATTCTAAAACAAGGAATAGCCAGCACAGGGCTGACAAAGGTGTAGTGGCCTCTGTCTACTGTGTCTTTTCATGCTTTTCTCACTCCTGCTTATCCCTTCTCCTCCTGCACTAAATAGTCTTTCTCCCCAAGGCTTAAGAATGGAGTTCTAGAGCCAGCTTACTTGAGAGTGAATACTGACTCTGAAACTTCATAACTACATGTGACCTTGGGAATGCAATTTACCTCTCTATGCTTCAGTTTCCTTAGCAGCAAAATATGAAAACTAATAGTACTTAGCATGTAGGGTTAGAGGGAGGCACTAATCTCATGGGTCAAGTTCTTGGAGGTGCCTTGCATATGGTAAATGTCAGTAAGTAAATGTTACTAATAAGCCTGGAATCTTCTATTCATTCTTGCAGACCCAATAGGTGGTTAAGTTGCTTGGGGTTCATGGAAAGAGCCACATGTGCACACTCTACAGAAAACACTCATTTACCAGACAGCCTGCCCCCAGGATTGAGCAGGGATTGCATGATCTCTCTTTCCTAGCACCTGGTGTGACAGGGGCCCACTGAAGACACTCAGTGAGTGTGGACTAAGCGCTGGGAGGCTGACTAACTCTCACAAGGAGAGCTCATCAACTAAGGGTTGCTATTTATGAATGGCGTGGCAACACAGTAAAGAGAAGCTCCACAGAGAATCCTGAGAAAAAACTATTCTGGTATATGAGCAAGTTCTGGGATTTCTTAATTTGTTTAAATTCATTGTTACAAAATCTTTCAAATAAGGTCACTTTCGTTTACAAACTTGTCAGTTTTAACAGCATAGAGAGGTAAGCATAACAATGCTGACTAAATCAGTGCTTCCTTAGCCCCAGGAGACGAAAATTTTAGGAATATTTATGAGCCTTCTCCTAAGGTTACACTTAATTTTCCATTGTACACAATGCATAAGTATTATTATTAAAGAGTCATTTAGAAACATCAATCCAAATACAAATAAAAGCAAACCATTAACAGAGACCCAGGACAAGGCAAGAGTAATTAATAATTGCATTTTAAGGCTTAGCTCCCCAAACTGACATGCCCACTAAAAGAAGAAATGATTACAGGATCATTACGAGGCTAAGTAACTCTCATCTCAGTTAAGGGATTTGATTTTGGTTCCAAAAAACCCTCTATGGAAAGTGATCTTCTTGTGAAACACCTGCTCAAAAGTAAGCCCTGAGAAACAAAGTCAGTCATTGCCCCTGATACACATTTACTCGTTCCTCTAAAACCCCAAAGTATTCACTGAGGCGAACAGAGGAGGAGGAGACAGAGACAGACAGATGAAAACACACAAAGTCCTGGCCTGGGTACAGTTTAAAAACTCAGTTAGTGCCACAGCCTATTCCCCATGTGATTTTTGTTACTCCTATGTGAAACATCCAAAGATTTAAACACACTGTCAAGTCAGATTAATAAAAGTCATGTCAGGACCAGCAATTGGCGTAATGGCTAGTAGTCGACCGTGGTTTGAGTCCCAGACCCAGTGACTTAAATACACACTGGACGCGTGTGCGTGAGTGCTCAAGATCCCGAGAAGAGAATGGAGGAGAAGGGATTATAGTGTAGCCACCCCCTCCTGGGGGTGGGGGGTGGGGGGGATGATTTCTCACTTTCTGTCTCTCTCTGGCTTTCTGGCAAGCACATGCGCCCTATGGCAAAAACCTCTCAAAAAAAAAAAAAAAAAAAAAACATGTTCTCTTTTTAAGCATAAAACAAAACAAAATACAGGGATTCAAATTTCCTAACACTCTGTAACAGAGAATAACCAAATAGATGGATTTGCATCTGCTGAGGTCTATGTGCCCTCCAAAATGTAGGCGTTGCCAATGTGATTGTATTAGAAGTGGGGAATTTAACAGGAGGTTGGGCCATGCTAGCTGCTGCCTCGTTAATGGTATTAAAAGAGGCTTTTAGAAACATGCAGTATGCTGTCTTCAGCTAGGTTACTCTTCTGCCTTGCTGTGTGAGGATGCAGCAAGAAGGCACTCAACAAACACCAGATGCCAACACCTTGATCATGGACTGTCAGCCTCTAGAACTATGGGAAACTTCCTTTCTTTATAAATTACCCAGGCTTGGGTATTTTGCTGAAACAGCACAAAAGGGTTACGATAGGATCTTACATTCTCTGGCCAAGTAATATTTCTCAATTTTTAAAAGGATCTAGGAAGATCCAACTAAACTCATTTGTGTACTATTTAAAATGATGGAGGTCATGTATATTGAATGAATTGAGGTACTTGAAAAGCCAAAGGAAACAGTTCTAAAGCATTCAGCCAGTTTGGTTTTACAGAAAGTACACTGGGTAGCAGGTACTCAAGAAAGCCAACTTACCACAATATCCTCAGGATATGTGTCTCTGCTGTACGAGCCATCATCAAACATCACCTCATAGAAGGTTTGTGACGTCACAGCAATCACCCTGCAGCTATAATAACGGGTGTTCCGATGCTTCGTGATAACTGTCTGACCCACAGAGATGGCCTTCTCAGAAGCTTTGGACTTCTAAAGAACAAACAAACAAACAAAAATAGAAAAGAAAGATGAGAGACCAAAGGAAAAGAACAGAAAATATTTATTTAGAAAACAATAACTAATTTAGCCAAGAGTGTTTTGTGGTTGTTTGTTTTTCAACTGTATAGAAAACACCCATTTACCAGTCGTCCTCCCCACAGGATTGAGCAGGGATTACATATTCTTTGTCATTAAGTTTCCTAGAATTTAGCATGATGGGGGCCCACATGAAACACTCAGTAAATGTGGACTGTGTGCTGGAAGGCTGACTGACAGGGAGAGCACAACACCCACGGGTTGTTTATAAATGACTGGCAATGCAACCAAGACAAGCTCCACAGAGAACCCTGCGAGGAAACACAATCCACTATTTGCTGTGTGAACCAATCTGGTTTTACACAAAGTATAGTGAGTAATAGGCACCCAAGAAAACCTACTTATCATGGTATCCTCAGGATATGTGTCTTTGCCATAGGAGCAAGCAGAGACACATACTGGGGAATAAAAATATGAAAGACTAATTTCAGACTTACGGAAAAGTTGCAATACAAAGACAGATGCTCCTTGACTTATGATAGGGTTACGTTCCTAAAACCTACTGGAAATTGAAATAGTGTAAATCCAAATACATTTAATATGCCTACCCTACTGAACAGAATAGCTTGGCCTAGCCTCCCTGCACAGTATCAGCTGTTGACCCTGTGACTGCAGGGCTGACTGGGAGCTGCCACCCAATGACGCTGCCTAGCATCGTCGATTGCATCATGCTGTATGTTGCTATTGATAGCTTCTACTAAACGTGGATCACTTCCACACCACCGTAAAGGTGAAAAATTGTAACTCAAAACATCGTAATTGGGGACTGACAAAGGAGTCTTCTGAAAGCTTGCAGAAAGTGCATATGCTGGCTGACATTTCTAGGCATCCCTACGTGGTTCTTTCTTGCCTCCCTATTTATTTGTATATCCCTTCTTTCTTGGTGGGAATGTTGGTTTCAATAATATGAACCCATTTACTCATTTTCTCAATCCTTAAATACACCAAACAATGTTTTGAGAGAGTTGTACTAATAGTTTTAGACTAGAAGAACCCACATGACAGATAATTGCATTTTAAATTAAGCGTTAAAGTTCAATTATCGACTCACGCTGATAACAGCTGGGCTGCAAAGCTTCCCCCAGAATAAAGGGATGAGCTGTTGGCTCCATCCTTATTTTATTTTTTAATTTCCACTCTTCTTTCACACAAGTTCATAGCCTTCTGGAAAACCATATGTGGGTCTCACAGCATTCAGGAAAGGATATCTCTCAGAAATACCTGACAGAGGGTCCAGCAGTTAGCGTAATGGCTATGTCGCTGGACTATTGCGTAGTCGACCGTGGTTCGAGTCCCGGAACCGGCGGCTTAAACTCACGCCGGGCGTGTGTGCGTGTGTGCCTAAGATCCCAAGAGGAGAATGGAGGAGAAGGGATTGTGGCGTGACCATCCCCCCTGGGAGGTGATTTCTCACTTTCTGTCTCTCTGTCTCTCTCTGTCTGTCTGGTGAGCACACGTGCCTTATAGCATAAACCTCTCAAAAAAAAAGAAAGACCTGACAGAGTGACAGGCTCATATGAAGTGCACCAGAAATATGCCATCTCATGCCAAAGTCGACTCTTCAACACTGGGTTCTTTTCTCCCTAATGCCAAGCCTCATTCACCAGTTCTGACTGGTCTGATGCCCTGAGCTCTGACCTGCTAGGAAGGCCCTGAGTCAAACACAAGCAAAGTCCAGGCCTCTGGATAAACAGGCCATGGACAGCACAGCCTCATAATCCCCAAGCACCAACATTGGTCTCTCATGTCATCTACACCTGCAGAAAGTTAGGATTCATCAAATCCAAGCTCTTCTTACATGGAAATTTAAAAAACTACTGGGAATAGGTTGTCATCCTTCAAATCACACTTTAATTAGAGGCTTTCCCTTCCTCCCTCATCCCCTTAAGTCTGAAAAAAACTAAATTACCTTGTAGGATATTTTATGCTTGCTTTTAAGAAATCAGAAAGAGATATTCCCAGGGCCATTCATTCACTCAGTAAACTCTTTGACAGTCATCTGTCACTAGCCAGTGGGCACCAAATACCTCAGCTGATGCTGGAGATTCAAATATATATATATATAAAAAAAAAAAAAAATCCCCATTCTCTGGACCAGGCCCACACAGGAATGTGCTAGTCACCTTATACATGGCCTGACAGAAAACTGATGGGACGCTTTCTAACATGCTATGTCTAGCATGACTTTGCATTCTTGAGTACACAACAAGCAGAATTAGGGCAGGGGGGGCAATGGAGTGCAGCATGATGGGCATGATCAAAGGCCTGGAAGCAGGAAACAGCCCCTTCTGTGTGGGAATGGTAAGAGGTCTTATAATTGTGTGGAAGTGGGAGAAATGGGAGAGATGGCCTAGAGTCCAGAGGTCGGCTGCTAGGGGATGTAGGGGGGATAGTTCTTACACCATCTTAGGGAGTCTGGATGTTCTCCTGTGACCCTAAGGAAACCATGAAGAGTTTAAATATAGAAGAAAAATGACCCTCCTGTATGGCCACACGTAGAGAAATGGCTAGTGGAGT
Organism: Tupaia tana; assembly: GCA_026018925.1. NCBI lineage: Eukaryota > Metazoa > Chordata > Mammalia > Scandentia > Tupaiidae > Tupaia > Tupaia tana. The sequence continues at coordinate 40,526,619 of JAKSZU010000013.1, read as the reverse complement.
TTAACACAACAGTTTAGGCAGGAGATGAGGGCCTGCAGTAGGAAAACGAGGACATGGATTCTCAGGATTTGGATAGACAGATAGTCAAGCCCCCTCCCCAAAAACATGCTAAGAGTTCTCTGACTTGTAGCATGAGCTCTACCATCCTGATTTATAGGTGTCTAACAAAACAAAGGACACTTTTTCTTTGAAACCATCCCCCAGTGATTGCTGTCATTTGGGAAGTTTTTCTGTGCCTTCAGGATAGTTCAGTGTATGAACATTTGACAATGCACAACAGAAGAAGGCTGTTGTGATTTCAACGTGTTTGAAAAAGAAATCTTAACAGCTAGGCAATAGTAATACTACACATGTCAAAATAACTACCCGGCTTCCTATTTTATTTCCCTAGCCATCTCTTTTAAGTTTATCTGAACTTTCAAAGTAGAATGACTTTGTAACTACAAAACTGGGTCCATGAAAGCTTCTTAAGGTTGTACAGATTACAATTCTAGGAGACTGCCTTTGGAACCTGAGCAGCCATACAGAGTGGCCCTGAGTGAACTGGATTAGGGCCAATCAAGGCTTTGTCTTTGCACAACATTCTTGCAGATTGGGCCCCCTCGTCAAGCTTAAAAACACCCACAGACAGGTTTGAATTCACCCTCAAAGGAGACGATGTGATGTGGATTTGAATTCTAGGCTCTGATTCTTACTAACTGGGTGATCTTTGAGCTGTTACTTAATCTTTATCAGCCTCAGTTTATCCATCTGTACACCAAAGTTTGCTGCAAACAGGGTAAAGTATGTAACATACATATATACATATCAGAAGAAGGTTCTCGGTAAAGTATATAACATAAATATAGACATATCAGAAGAAGGTTCTCGGTAAATGTTAACTGGCTTCATTTTAGGCAATGGAGAACATATGGGACTTCAGCTCAAGTTTAATAAACTGCTTCCTATTGCACCTCAGTAGTTGGCAGGTATGACTGGGCAGCACCCTGACCACAGTGGCAAGGCTCAATTCAGCCTCAAACCATCACGGAGGTGCAATCCAGGCACCCACTCTTCTTCACCTCAACAACCCCAAGCAGCTTCTAACTCCTTCTGAACTTGGGCACATGGCCTTGGTTTCTAGGAAGGAAGACATAACATGGTCTCATGGTCTCCTGCTCCCATTCCCAGGGCTCCCAATGCCTTTGTTTACAAGTCTCTTAAGGCCCTGATCACATGACCCTTTCAACTACTCTCCTTCTTACAATAGGACAAAGTCCATAAGTCAGTGCTAAGGCTTATCTTTTTATCTGCAGTGGCCAAGACAATGTCTAAGACAATGTTGCTGCCAGATGAACCATAGATGGGTACGTAGGTGGTGGGTGGCTGAATCAGTGAAGGATGAACGGACTATGAGGCTAGATATAGATATAGACACATCTTTAAAATGGAAAAGGAGTGATTACTTTCATTCACTGTTTAGAGAACGGGAAAGAAAAGCAAAGGGGAGTTTTAAAATATGTTCTTTCTTGAGCCGTGTGGGCAAGTACAGGTAGTTGAAGGAAGTAAAGAAAGTTTAAGGTGAAATACACACAGGAACTGAAAAGTAGAAGAGGCTTGTCAAGGGAAACGAAAGGTAACATGGGCCTGATATGGAAAAAGCTGGCTCCAGATCATGACCATTGTCTTCTTGTGTAGGACCTGAAATTTATGCAGACGGACTGATTAGAAGAATGGCCGACACACAAATCAAATACACAACCTTCATCTATATAAAAATTCTCATAAGCTTCAAGCATGACCATTTCAAGGAGAGCAATAAGAAAATAGATTCTTTCATAATGATATTTTGATAAGATTTCTGACTTATTTTTGCAAGAAAAATTTATTGACAAGTATATCCCATAACTGATTATATATATCCTCAAAAATATTTCCTGTCAGAAAAGCCTAAGAATCTACTGATATTAAGAATGTCATTTTTGATCAGAGAAGACACGTTAGGCAAGGGACTCCATCAGATTAAAGAAATGGCTATGGTATTTTGACACTAAGATGTGTAAGCTAAGGTGGTGAAAATCGAATTTTCCTTAACACAAACTAAGCAGAAACAGACAGTGGCTTAAAAATACACACACACACACACACACACACACACACTTTATTTAAAGAACTGGTAGAGGCAGGTAGAAATGCTGGGAATGTGACAAAAATGTGAGTATGAAAATATTATAGAAACTCCACAAAAGCATAAAAGGTTCCTGAGAAACAATGACCCCTCTACAGTTTTCAACCCATGTCCATATACATGAGTTAATTAAATTCTCCCAGAAATTCTGCAAGGTAGTTGTTCTTGTAGGTAAACAGATGTAGTAACTACAGTATAAACTCAGAATCTCAGAGCTGGTGAGAGGTAGACTGAGAAAAATATACAAAAATATTAGCAATGTATAACTCTGGGTAGTGAAATTTTATTTATTTTATTTTTTTGCTTCCTGACATATCTCTCTGTATTTTTCACTGCTTATGGATTTATTCAAAATATTATGCGGAGATCTTCAAAGGAAATCTTCAAAAAGTTCATAGAGAGGCCAACAGGTGGCATGGTAGGTAAGGCATTGGATTCCCACATAGCCAGCCTTAGTTCAAATCCCAGATGTGGCAGTTTGGGAATCACACTGGTGCATAGGAGTATGTGCCCAAAATCCCAAGAGGAGAGTGGAGGAGAAGGGACTGTGGTGTGGCCACCCCCATTGGGGAGATAGTTTCTCACTTTCCCTCTCTCTGTGTCTCTTCAGTAAGCACACAGGCCCTATGTGCTAAAACCTTAAAAATTTCATGGAAAATATGTATTATGAAAAAAACTATGCATGAATTTTTAAAATGTCTTGTATCAAAATACACTCATAAATTTACTCCATTTTTCTGTGAACCTTTCAAGGTCCCCTCATAAGAGAAGAGTCCTTGCAATTTTTCTAAATTCTTTAAATAGTAACCAATCCATGTACAGTCAGAACTATTTGAAATGCTAAAAAATACCTGACATCAGGTCAGCCAGTGGTGGGATGGTTAAGGCTCTGTATCCCACATGGATCCCACATGGCTGACTCCAAGAGTGGAGTCCTGGCCTTGGCAGCTTAAAAAACATGGCAGGTGCTTGTGCATGTATACTGAAATTCAGAAAGGAGAATGAACAAGAAGGGACTATGGCATAGCCACCACCCCTGGGAGATGCACATGCTCACTCTCGCTCTCGCTCTCTCTCTCTCTCGTACATGGATCACCTAGCAAATTAAAGCAATAAAAAAAGAACAGCTGACATCAAACTATTCAGTAAGAAAAGACCATCTTCAACATTTATCCTTCAGTTTAATAAAAATGGTAAAATATTATGTAAGAAGCACTTGACAGAATGATGCTTTTGTAAAATAGAATGATATATAAATTTGGTTATAAAATGTCATCCGATTTACCTATATTGTTTATATTTGGGGGAAACTAATATAACACATAAAGGCACCTTTACTTTGTTCTTGATAATCACCACTGGAGCCAGCCTGTGGCCTAGTAGTTAAGGGAACCAGATCATGGTTAGCCATGGCTTGACTCCTGGCCTCAGAGGTTTGAAAACAACATGCCAAGATCATGCACATGCAAGCCCAAAATCCTGATAGGTGAAATGGAAGAGAAAGAATTCTGGTACAACCACACCCCCCTGGGAAGATGCTTTCTCCCTCTCTGTTTTTGAAAACAGAGAAAAAAATAACAAGATAAAATAAAAATAAAATAAAAATAGTAAGATCTCTATGGCATGTTATTTTAATCAAAAGGAGATTTTAACCACAGAATTGGAGTTGTAGTAAGAAAAAAACAACTAATTAAGTCTTTTTTTTAAGGAGTTATGATTATACCTGAATTCACCATCATACTAAGCTACCAGAAGGAAGGGCAGAAACCTTAAGATCCAACTCCTTAAATGTAGACTTTTCTCTCCTCTGTTCCATGTTGCCTTCAATGAGCTGTGGGGTTAGGAACTAAACAGGCCCTTACAACAAAGCTGTCTAACTTCCCTAGGATCCTACTGATGTGGAAATAAATGGGCAAACTTCAGACAAAATATAGTTAACCACTGATAATAGTGACTGGAAGAAGAAAATTATATTCCTTATATCCAGACTAGCACATCAAAGGTATACGAACATCCAATAAGCAGACTCTACGAAATCCAAAGCCAGTGTTGACAACATACAGTGAAAAGATCATTGTTCTTCAGTGATAAGCATTCAACAGCAGAGAACTCCGGGCCAAAGAGACAAGAACCAGCTGTCAATCAATGACAAGAAGAATAGCAAAGCAAGAATGGATACAGGGTGGGGAAAATAAAAGCATTTAAATAAGCAATTGCAAAACACCCATTACAAGTAAGGCACATTCCCAGGTGCAGAGGATAAAACTGAAAGAATGAGAGTTCCTTTTCTCACACAACTGACAGATTAGTGGGGAGGCAAATATAGCTGACCATAAGGCAAGAGAGCTCAGATGTGAGCAGGAGAGGTCCTGTGGACAAGAAAACACACAGACAAGCTGTGAATTAGGCCTAAGAATGCCAAGAAGTCCTCGTGCATACACATCAGAGAGGTCACATGAGAACAGCGTTGTATCATGGATAGTTTTTACTACCTTATGAAGCACACCAACACCTACTCACAATGTGCATTATTTGTGTATTTGTGTGGGATTTTTTTTAGTTTTTTTTTTTTTTAGTTTTTTTCCATAAGGCACATGCATTCACCAGAGAGAGACAGCAAAAGGGAAAGTGAAAAAATCACCTTCTCCTCTCAGGATCCTGGGCATGTACACACATACACACACACACACACACACACACACACACCATTATTTTCAAGCTGCTGGGTCCAAGACTCAAAATATGCTTGGCCAGGGAACCAGCAGTTAGCGTAATGGCTATGTCGCTGGACTCCCACGTAGTCGATCGCGGTTTGCGTCCTGGACCCGGTGGCTTAAAACACGCCGGGAGCGTGTGTGTGCATGCCCAAGATCCCGAGAGGAGAATGGAGGAGAAAGGACTGCAGCGTGACCATCCCCTCTGGGGGGTGATTTCTCGCTTTCTGTCTCTATGTCTCTCTCTGTCTGTCTGGCAAGCGCACGCGCCCTATAGCAAAAAACCACTCCAAAAAAAAAAAATATATATATATATGCTTGGCCATGTGGGGAACTCAGTACTTTAATCACACCATCTGGTGGTCCCTTACAACACTATTTTTAAATACATAAAATAAAAACATGAGATTATTTTTAAAAGCCACTAATATTAACATAATATTTAAAATTAAGCTTGTAATACGTGTGTCTTTAACATGCATTAAAACATAATATGAGGATTGATGCTGTAGTGGTTAAAGCGCTGGGTTCCCACATGGCTGACCATGGTTTGAGTCCCGGACCCAGTGGCTTGAAAATCATGCAAAGCGTGTGTGTATTCATGCCTAAAATCTGGAAAGAAGAATGAAAGAGAAGGAACTACAGCATGGCCACCTCCCCTGGGAGGTGGTAATTTCTCACTCCTCTCTCTGCCTTCCTCTGTCTCTTTCAGGTAAGCATGTGTGCCCTATGGCAAGAGAAAATTTGTTTTAAATAATAGAGGGCCAGATGGTGGCTTGGTGAACAAGGTGCCTAGATCTCACATGGCCAACTGTACAGTTTGAGTGCCAGACACAGTACCTTGAAAATCATGCTGGGTTTGCATGAGCACACACCCAACATCTCAAGAGGAGAATGGAAGAGAAGGGACTGAGGCATAGTCATCCCTCCACAGGAAGGTGCTTTTTCATTCATTCCCCACCCCCACCATCTCTCTCTGGTAAGCACATACACCCTATAGCAAATACATTTTTAAAATAGGCTTTTCTTTTTCTTTTCTTTTTTTTTTTTTTTTAAGGGAGATTTTTGCTATAGGGCATGTGCACTCACTGGAGAACAGAGACAGAGAGACAGAAAGTGAGAAATCACCTCCCTGGGGGGGATGGCCATGCCACAATCCCTTCTCCTCCATTCTCCTCTGAGGATCTTGGGCACACACGCATATGTACCCAGTGTGAATGTGAAGCCTGAACGTCCAGGACTCAAACAGCAGTCAACTACATGTGAGTCCAGTGATGTAACCACTAGGCCATGAGCTGTTCCCTAAGATGGACTTTTCTAAAATAAAAATAATAAATCTAATATTAGGAGCAGGTCTAATAACTATTAACAAGCTAATTTCATAGTTGTGATGAGTGTAAATAGTATCTTGAAATCTCTGTTACAATGGTAATAAGAAATCTGTTGTGGACAGAATCATTAAAAATGCTAATTGATGCCTATTCTCAAAATTGATAGAATTGTTAAATTCTTGCTAGAACTTAGTGAAAGAAAAGTTTTTTTTCATTCTCTAACAATTTTTTTCTTGATAATAACTCATAAAAGGTATTTTATCACCTGCAATATTTAAAGACACTGCAGTCAACCTTATAAACTGCCTTGTAAAAATGGCAATAATGCTATTCACATAATGGTGCTGTATATACTATCAATAAAAGGACACAGTAATGAGGTGAAATACAATGGGGCCCTCTCGTGAAAGGTTACATTATGAAGGCTAAATGGCAATATTTTGGTGAATGATCCTGAAGTAGGATTCTAACTTACATACTGATAGTGGACTATGCACTACATTTTCATAGGGCTCATATGAGAACATAATACACTCATATAATTTCTTCCCATTGTGGCTTTTACAAAGAACACAGAGCAATTAACCTATATAAGAGCTCAGAAGAAAGGAGTTCCATTTCACAGAATGACAGAAGATTCCTAACTGTAGCAAAATGGGCATGCTCTTAGCACAGCAAGGCTGACCTGTGCTCGCTTCCTGAGGTAGGATCACCCAACATCTGCTCAGATGAATCCGTCAGAGAGGTCATCTTTTTTTTTTTTTGAGAGTTTTGTTTTTGTTTTTGTTTTTTGCTATAGGGCACGTGCGCTCGCCAGACAGACAGAAAGAGACATAGAGACAGAAAGCGAGAAATCACCCCCCAGAGGGGATGGTCACGCCACAATCCCTTCTCCTCTTGGGATCTTGGGCACGCACGCACACGCGCCCAGCGTGAGTTCTAAGTCACCGGGTCCGGGACACGAACCGCAGTCGACTACATGGGAGTCCAGCGACATAGCCATTACACTAACTGCTGGTTCCCAGAGAGGTCATCTTGAGAAACCCCACAACTGCGTTTTCCCATCTACGTAATTATGTTAATAAAGGGTGTAAATCTAAAAATAATATGTACAGTAGTGGCCCCCAACCTCCCTGGCCAGGGACTGCCTCATGGAAGACAATCCCTTCACAGACCACAATGTAGGGGTGTGTGTGTGTGTGTGTGTGTGTGTGTGTGTAGGGGGTGTTGGTCCAAGGATGACCCAAGCCTACCATATCCACCATGCACCTATTTCCACCATCACCACACTGCAATACACAACAAAACACACAACAGTAGGGTTTGTGCTCTCATGGGAGCCCAGTACTGCTGCTGGTCAGACATGAGGCGGAGCCCAGGCAGCAACGCAAATACTGGGGGGACGATCCACAGCCTAGGGGTGGTGAACCCTGATGTATAAAGCAGCTCAGAAAGCCAGAAAGGCTGAACAAATGAAACGAAATTAAGTAGCCTCGCCAACAGAAATGGACCAGTACAGCACACTTCCATTTGTATCTAATGACACTTTCACCTTCTCAACTTTGTTATTTCTCTCTAATTCTTATGAATTAATCACCTGTGAGATATTATTATTATTGTTTCTCAAGGTATCTATCTCAAAAAAATTTCTATAAGGATAAATTAATAAAAACTATTATTTTTTTATGAAATTTATATAGCTAGCAGAAGTCACCCATCTAAATTTGCCTAGTAATAATGAAAGCTTTCTTTGTGAAATTACAAGAGCTAAGTAAAAATCCTCCACCCAGAAAAACCTAAATCCTTGGGGCTTTATGAAAAAATAATTGCTCTTAGAGCACAAATGCACATGCAGACTCATAAAAATGTCACAAGTATTCAATTTTCTACATGTCTGTTTGTTCACGTGTATACTTATTTCTCACGGGTTTTTAACTGCAAACATACAATGCAGTGGGAAATGGGATGTGAGCAGTTTCCCAGCAGATTTAAAGTCTTATTCACTTTAACGTCTGGAGAGGTATAACAAACAAGCTGCATTAGATACTGAGAAAAATCTAATTCTCTGAGTCACGAACTTACCTCAGAGTACAGAGGCAGTGGTACTCCGTGCTAAGTGAAGAGGACTGGGAAGGAAGAACCAGCTTGGATGCAGCTGGGTATCTATTTCACTGTACTGATGTAAAAACCTTCCAGTGGGCCCCATGTATGATCTGTTCTGAACAGTGAGCAACTTACACCACAGAGAGACAAGAGTTCACATTCATTGGACTCCTAGAGCTGGTAGTGACCCCCTGTGGAGCTGAAACCTAACAGGATCTTCTGCCAGATTAACGTCCGATTTTATCAGTTGCTAGAGAACACGCGAGTCCCTGATGCCTGCTCCTGGAAGTTCTGCCTTAGGCATTTTTATTTTAGTTCTTCTGGCATCTTAGATGACAATAGTAAAATCTGGGAGACCCACAGATTGAACACAACCTCATTCATTCACAATGGGGTGTGTGTGTGTGTTTAGAAAGTGACAAACTGATTCTAAAATGTATTAAAAAATACAAAGGACCTAAAACACTCAAATCTTAAAGGAAAAAAAGATGAAAGAACAAAGTTGGAGGACTTGCAATTTAGAGAAAGAGTAAAATGTATCTATTCAAAAATAATACAACTACATCTGTATCTATATATCTAGATATAGATACATCTTTTTTTTTGGGGGGGGGTGCTATAGGGCACATGCACTCACCAGAAAGACAGAGAGAGAGAGAGACAGAAAGTGAGAAATCACCACCCGGGGGACGGTCCCCCACCATCCCTTCTCCATTCTCCTCTCGGGATCTTGGGCATGCACGCACACGCTCCCGGCATGAATTTAAGCCACCGGGTCCGGGGCTCGAACCGCGGTCGACTACATGGGAGTTCAGTGACATAGCCATTATGCTAACTGCTGGTCCCTCCACAACAATATATTTTAAATGATTTCTGAAAGGACATCGTCAACAGGGAGAAGCAAGGGACACAGTATACCACTACATGGTACTCCAGTCTACAATGATTTTTTTTGACTCTCAATAATAGTTGGTAAACAGATTAAAAATACCTGAAATAGATGTGAAAATTTTTGTAGCAAAACAGACTTGATATTTAGCTTAAGAAGCTTTCTGTACCACTAAGAAAGAAGGGCAAGTAAATAATAAAACCATATAAGCTAATTCAAGTCATAATCACAAGTTAGAAAACTGACTACTGAAAAGACATTTGAATGAAATGCCATGAGCTAGGATTCTGAAGACCTGGAAGCTCTGTAATGTACAAAGGCTATTGAACTCCTCTGAAGATTAATTTCATCATGTCTAAAATGCGTATGACTAAAATACCTACCCCACAAGGTTACTGTAAAAAACAAATGAGATAATATGACTGAAAGCAAACGGTAATCTCTTAAAAGACACTATACAAATGTTAGTTATTCTTATTACTTCTTTAACCCTTCTCTACATTGATATACTGCCCCCAACAAAGAAGGGCAGTCACCTTGATCAAATAAGGGGAGAAGAGGCACCTGTGTTTATAAAGACATACTGCTTAAATGAGGAGAGAGTATGTGAACTTCCTGGATTTCTTTGTATTTCGGGAGAAAGAACCAATGAAACAGTAGAAGTGAATTAGCCAAAACCTTTCTATTGCCCATCACAACCATGGCAGGAGTAGTGAGGACTTTGTCTATCTGCCCAATGTTCATCAAAGGGGTCACCCCCTCAGTCTTCCAAGTCCATTAGTAATCAAGCAAGTTAATATCTGCTGTCAGTTTGTCTTGCTAATTGAGTCTATGTATATCTATCACCTTGCGCTTGAAACAAGTACAGTGCTTTGTTAGTGTGAGGACAGGAAGGGACAGGGAAAGACCACAGAGGCCAGGACAGTACCCTTCCTTCCCAGTCCAATGCCAACAAGTCTTGCTCTCCATCAAAAAAAAAAAAAACAAAAACAAAAACAAAAATAATAATAATCTCTATAGCCCAAAGAAACTCAGTGAAAGCTACTCCCTCAATATCCAGTAAGAATACTGGATGCCATGAAGATATAAATAATAGCAGATTTTAGGTATAGTTAAAAATTGTTGAACCTAAGGGTTTGCAAATTTGATGCTGTCTTCTAATTCCCAATAAATGTATAGAGAAGACTTTACTAAAAGGCCTACCTAGTACTCAAGGAGTGACACAAACAAAATGGAAAACAATTCGGTAAAGTATCTGGTGCCCACAAGGACAAGGGCTTCACTTTTCCCTGGCTCAAGCACCAAGCAACAGTTTCTGAACACAAGGCCCACTCAGCAATCATTGAGAGAAAAATGAATATCATGGTTCACTGGGGGAAAAAAAAGTCAAAATGGGAATTTCTTAGGTTTCTTTAGATAATACTTCATCATCTCACTGTCTGAGTACACCCACCATGGGAAAAGAAGAAAAGAGAGGATGTTTGATACCTCATGATGAGAACAATCTGACTTCTGAGAAGGAATGTCACGAAACTGCCAATTTTGCTTGGAAAGGAAAGGATTCACGGAGAGAAATGTGTCTGAGCTCAAGGTGGTGTCAATATCTCCAATATTCCATGGAAGGTCAGGACTAAGAAGTTGGGGCATCCCCAAGGCTAACAAGCTTCCTACCAAGAGGCTTCAAGAAGCCTTTTGAGGTAATCCTGATTTTCATGTAGCAAGTTTATTGAAAGCAGGCATATAATGTAGGCCCAGAGAATACTCTTTTAGATAGAAATGTGAGAAGTTATTTCATTAAATTGCCTTTCTAATGCTTGCAGTTAATAGTCTTAAAATTATACTTTCATTACATTTTGTCAGTATCTATGGATTTCATTATGACTATGGCATCTAATTACTGTTTTCTACATGAAGGAATTGGAAATCCTGCCTCTTATGGTTTATAAGATGTTGAAATGTCAAAAATCCTTTGTTGCTATGTGTCTGTTGACATTTTCCATTTATATTTTCCTTCTGAATCCACGGTGCTTGACTCTAACACCAATCTTAAAATATGGGATTAGTGTCACTACTTAAATTTCTTAACAAGCTATCAGACAATTCTATGTGCCTTAATTATTTTTTTTAAAGAATATATACTGCTGAAAAGCTGAACATGTCCTGAGAACTGAGCAATAGTAATTCTGTAAAAAAGTTTGCAAGAGTTCTAACATGCACCTTACCTATGCTAAAAATACAACCAGATGAGTGGCCCTAGAAGTGGAAGACTTGATTTTCCTCAGTAAGTTGGTCCCTAAGTTTACCCAGTATCAAGTGCCCTACGTTAAGTATTTCTCAGTGCAGTTGGCACTGCACAGTGGACCCCTAGACCTGCTAACCAGCCTCCTGGATCCACAGTGTACTTCAGGTGGAAATGACAGAGCTGAGTAGAAACCACCACCCAGGCAGCTGAGTAGAAACCACCACCCAGGCAAGTTCCTCTTGGAGATTCTGCTGAGTCTGCTTTTATGGTAAAAAAAAAAAAAAAAAAAAAAAAAAAAAAAAAAACCACCTGTGCTAAGATAGGATTTTTTTTTCTTCTTGATTAAAAAAAAAAAAAAATCCATAAAGGGTTAATTTGTAGTTATGCAAGGCCAATAAAAAGTTTAGGCAAGTATCTTTCCTGTGAAGTCACATTATCCCATATTCTTGTATAAAACTAAAACCGTATTTTGAAAGAGATAAAAACAAGTTCTATAAAAGTTCCATTTTGTTACACAGCAATCGAGTTAATGGCTTTCTATTTTCCTTCTGAAGTACCAAGGCACCACTATTTAACAAGTTTTTATTGTAGGATATGAAAAATACATTATGGAAATGCTGATATATTGCTGTGATTACTTTATTTATAACCAGGCTGTTTATTCCCTTCAGTCAAGTTAATTTTTAAACATCTCTTTCCAGAAAACTGTACTTAAAGTATATTACGCCAGCAGCTTCTCTTCTTTGGATATGTTTTGTATTGAGTAATAAGAAATTGCTGATATTCAAACAATTTTAGCCTAAGAAACAGCAATTTCATGTCAGTCCTAGTATGGATCATCTGACCTCACACCAACATATCAGGATTTTAAGATCTGGGTAATTTCCTCTATGAGATATTGGTGTGGTTCAGAGTAATAAGCAGTAAAGTGGCTAAGCAGGAATCGGAACACAGGACTGCCTGACACTAAGACTGTTTTTAATATTTTTGTTTTGCTGTTTAGATTTTGCCACAGGGCATATGCTGTCAGAGAGAGACAGAGAGAGAGGGAAAGTGAGAACTCACCTCCCAGAAGGGATGGCCACACCACAATCTCTTCTCCATTCTCTTCTCAGGATTTTGGGCACACATGCGTGTACATGCATCCAGCTTGTTTTTCAACCTGTCAGGTCCAGGGCTTGATCTGCACCGTTGACCATGTGGGATGCAGTGCCTTAACCACTTTACCATCTGCTAGCCCCCTACTATTTTTGTTTTGTTCTCTTGCCAAGGGTGCAAGTGCTAGCATGCAAGAGAGATAGAGAGAGACAGAGACAGAGAGAGAGAAGTACCTCCCAATGGGGCATGGTCTCACCACAATCCCTTCTCCTCCATTTCTCCATCCTAACTCCATTCACACATATGTGCCCAGGTTTTTCAATCCGCTGAGGCTGAGATTCCAATCATAATCAGCCACATGGGATCCTGCTCCCAACACACAGCCCTTAGCCAACATGCTAGTGAGCCAGCTCCAAGACTGTTTTGACTGTATCTTACTCCTGAGTGCTGGCAACTCCTGAACTTCTCCAACACAATGACATTCCATGTATCCAGAATAATCGGAGAAAAATTCCTTGAAGTTAACTTCGCACATTTTTGAGAGCTGTCAAACTATAATAATAGGAGCTCATCAAATCCTTGAGAAATCGGTTATTTTTTAATAGCACAGTCTAGAGTTCAGTTGTTTTTATAGCAACCTTTCCAAATTATTTCAAACTTCTTGTCTTCTTTTGTAGAGTATGATGAGGCTGTTCTGTGCTCCTGAGAGACCATTCAAGACTGGTGAACTTATTTTCCCAGGTTCTAAGAATACAACTTGATGGCATCCCTCAACACCAGCCCTCTCTGGAAATGGCCCATGGCTAGGGAAGGCTGGTGCCCCACCAAAGCTGATGCCGTTTCCCTTGACAGCCTGCATCCCAGGAAGGATGAATGAGGAAGTAGAAGACCTACCCTCCAAAGGCCGTCTCAGCTTCACAGCTTCCTACGAGGGCAGCTGAGGTCTTGGCGAGATCTCATTGCACCCTGGCTTCTCCCTCTGCATAATATGCTCCATGCTCCCTTCCCTTCCCCATATGATGATCGCAAGCACACTTCCTAATAAATTTTCTGCCTCAGACTCTGCTTCTCAGGGAAACTGCTACACCATCACCATGAACAGGACTTACTGTTCTGGAGGACGACAATCTCAAGACACGTGTTTCTCTCATTAAGGGATTCCAAGGGCCTCATCCACTTGTCATGAATCTTGTTTGTTAGTTAGTTGTTTTCCTGCATACCACCTTGCTTATTATGCTTTCCCAGCCCTTCTTACTGATGTTGGTGCATGTGCATGTCCCAGCTTTTTTACCTTCTAAAATGTTAAATCTAATGAACATATTTGAATTTTGACTAGAAAAACTTTATGAAGGCTCTGAGTTAAGGTCTGGAGAGTCATTTTATGAACGAAGGCATATATCACTCTGTGACATATACTTAGGTTGGTTTCATCATTATTGTTTAATTCCGGTGTAGGTTGTGTTCCAGATAGCTGAGGCTGTTAAATAAGACATCTCCTGACAATCAAGGATCCACAGAGGGCGACTATTAATGCTCAGATGAAAAACACTTACAGTTTCAGGCCAAAAGGTAGTATCCAAGTTATTTCAGGGGTTCTTCAGGCCTCTTGGCAGGAAGCATTGTCTATTTGCTTAAAAATAATTAAGCTGTCCCACATAATGCATGCACTCCCATTTTAAAAGTGCATCTGGAAGCCAGCAGAGGGCCTATTGGTTACATTGCTGGACTCCCACATGGTTGACTGCAGACTGAGTCCTGGACCCGGTGAGTTCAAACTCACACCAGGCTCGTGTGTGTGCATGCCCAAGATCCCGGGAGGAGATGGAGGAAAAGGAAATGTGGCTATCCTCCACGGGGCGGGGAGTGATTTCTCACTTACCCTCTCACTGTCTCTGTCTCTCTTCAGTGAGTGCATGTGCCCTGTGGCAAAAGAAGCCTCTTAAAAAAAAAAAAATACATTTGGATGCTTCTGAGAAATACCCCGCCAAATTAAAGGGGGAAAAATTAAAAAATCAGAGTTTGAGGACAGGCTGTTCTCTCAAGGCAAAGATATTATCCTCAATAACTTGGGAACAGGCTCTGCTTTCTGCCTGCAGGTAAGGATGTAGCTTGCTAACCCTGAGTCTGATTCAAGAGCCAAATGCTCACAAAACTCTCTTTAAATGAAAAGGCCCAGACTGTTACAAGTAAATTCTTTCAGAATTAAAATGTAAACTCTATACAAAGGATAACTGTATGCTATCAAAACATGGTTTGCTTTCAGATCCAGCAACAGACAATTCCATGTAGACAATGCTGCAACTACATAGCTCCACTAGGGGGTGATGGACAAGAAAAACACCACACCAAGGTATTCGACCTCTGCTCTGTCCTGCATGGTCCCTTCATTATGACTAAATTCTACGTAATTGGCTGATTAAAACTAGATCTGCAATAGAGGTATCTGTTCCCTCTTTTCAAAAATCAAAAACCCATGGAAACACTTTACTTCGTATCAGAAGTGGGTCTGGAAGCACTTGCTACAGTGGGAGCCAAAACTAGAACTGGCATGACAACTGTCACCAAGTTGAAAGGGATCTGGAAAAAGGGGAAGGACAAAATGGTAAGCTGAAGGTGGCTCAATAGAGGCAGAAGAGCCTCAGACCTGAGACTGACCATGAGGTTGTTTTAGGGAATGTGTCAGTAGAATTTTTCCTCCACACCCCACATGCAGATCCAAAACTACCCAGCCTGCCCAGCAGAAGGAAAGGTGGCCCAAGGTGATACTCCAGCCCCTCCCTAAGTAAACTAGCTAGGAAGAAAACAAAAACTAGAATTCCCAAAGGAAACAAAACTCAAGGCATGGAGATTTGCAGCAGATCTCCTTGAAGCCCTTGTTCTACAGACACAAAACAAGGGGTGAGGGGGAAGCTTTACACTTATTGACCCAGTCTTTCCCGAAGAAATGGCTAAAGAAATACCAGTAAGAGAACAGGTATACAAAATAGAGTGCAAAAAATTTTAATGAGGTATATTTAATTAGTTCTGTCTCCACTAGTTTTGTCTGATAAAATGAATAAGGTGAAAAAATGATTCCAAATGTAAATATTCTAAAAGGCCTATGCTAAATATTTCTCTTTGCATGCAAATCTGACCTTAACCTTCTATTATCTGGGATAAGTGGACTGAGATTTCAACAAAAAATTTCTACTCATAGAGAAGGTATGAGTTTGTTTGTTTCTTTGATAGATTTAGGAATATTGATCACATTCAGGTATGTGTCACAGTAGGTTTTTGGTATTTTGGGGTTTTTTCTTGCTAAGAATTCTTTACTCCATATCTTTCCTTTGGACAGAATTCTCTTTTTCAATAACATCCAAGTAAATTCAATAAGCCATTTGGGAAGAAAACTTTTGTAAAAGAAACAAACCTCACACAAATGCCAGATAATTATGCACAAGTCTGAGACAAAAGAGTACAGTTAGACATAGCAAACTATTGAACAGAATGTTGGTCAGCCATATCCAAATTGTTAAAGAGAAAACAAACCAAACAATTCCATCATTAGCAAGACACCCAGAATCTGGGAGATAAGGATGGAGTTTGTGGAAATGACACCATTCAGATCACCATTAGGTGAGTGTTAGCTAAATTCTAATTCTATTTATGAAAAGAATAGAAGAGAAATTAAAAGGGGATAGAATTGAGCCATGAAATTGAGCTCTAGACTAAAGGAGAGGAAATAAAAAGGAAACAGAAAAGATGGGTTCAATCCATAGCTGCATTTGATTTATCAACCCCACTGGAGCCAAGGCAAACTTACTGATATTAGAAGGTCATCCTGAAAGCAGGCAAAAGCCTTAGCTGTAATTAGTTCTCAGTCAACTGGCTGCCTCTTTTTTTCTTTCTTTCTCTTTTATTATTTTTTTATTTTTTGGAGAGGTTTTTGCTAAAGGGCGCGTGTGCTCACCAGATAGACAGAGAGACAGAAAGCGAGAAATCACCCCCCCCGGGGGGGTGGCCACGCCACAATCCCTTCTCCTCCATTCTCCTCTCAGGATCTTGGGCACACACGCACAAGCACCCGGCATTGAGTTTTAAGCCACCGCGTCCAGGACTCGAACTGCGGTCGACTACGTGGGAGTCCAGTGACATAGCCATTACACTAACTGCTGGTACCTGGCAGCCTCTTATAGTCTTCTTTCTCTCTTCCCCACTACAATTGGTTTACCAGGGCTATAAGTCTACCTCCAAATGTCTCCAGAATAAAGAGACTTATTCCAAGAACTGGCCACAGTGGAAAGTCGGATCTCCTTTCCCTTCTATCTTTATGGGAGCATCAGCTTCCTGCATCTACTCAGCCCATCCTACTCTGTAATCCACCTTCCATTTGGTCTCAAGACTGGCCCCCAAATACCGTCCCACTTCCTGCAGTCAGCTCTCCGCTACAGCACCAAGTAGAACTCACTCAAATTTGTATAACGCAACGGCATAAAGAGCTGGGTCTGGGTGAGACCTGCCTGGTCTCACACTATTCAGCATGGTCTCAGCACTATCCCTTGTCCACGTGTGTGGGCACATGTATACATATGTGAAACAGCTATTAGGCGATTAGAATGCCCCAACCTAGGGATATATATCTGTGGGCCATGCTCCTAGGAGGCTTCCTCCAAATAATCTTCTCCTCATCATGGCACATCTACACCTTCCTGCCCCTCACCTCATCTCTAAAAAATGGATCATTACTTAACCACACTCAATTCCCTAAATTGAAGGAGGGAGAGGTTTTGTTTTGTTTTAATTCATGGACATATGAAAAGACAGTTCTACTATGCATGAAACCTGACACAGCTTACCCAGCTTACTCCGCCAGCTTCATCTTCATCTCATCATTTATTCCTGACTCCTCCATTACCCCCAACATGCCCCAGGCCCCAGTCTCACTGAACTGCTCAACCTTTTTCAGATAAACTAGGCCTTCATATACATGCTGTCCCTTCTGTTTACAATACCTTCACAACTCCTATCTCACCAGAAAACTCCAACTCTCCTTTTAGAACCAACAAAAATGTTATCCCGTCCACAAATTCTACCCCATGCCCTTGAAAGAATTAATGGCTTCCATCTGTGGGCTCCCGAAACACTTTATTCATATCTTTATTTAGTCTATCTTATTATGGTAGCAGCGTATAGCAGCTAAGAACCTGGACTCTGAGTCAGACTGCTTGGTTTTGAATCTTGGCTCTTCCACTTACTACCTATAATAATATATAGCAAGTTGTATAAAATTAAACTCTGCTTCAGTTTACTAATCTGTTAAAAAGAAGTAGGATAATAATGGCTTCTATCACAAATGGGGCTTTGAAGATTGAGTGAATAATATCTATAAAGCCTTTAAAACATAGTCCATCAGGACCAGCAGTTAGTGTAATGGCTATGACGCTGGACTCCCAAGTAGTTGACCGCAGTTCGAGTCCCAGACCCGGTGGCTTAAACTCATGCCGGGCACGTGTGCATGCGTGCCCAAGATCCCAAGAGGAGAATGGAGGAGAAGGGATTGTGGCATGGCCATCCCCCCTGGGGAGTGATTTCTCGCTTTCTGTCTCTCTGGCAAGGGCACGCACCCTACAGCAAAAACCTCTCAAAAAAACAAACAAACAAACAAACAACAACAACAACAAAAAAAAACACAGTCCATCATGGTAAAGGGTTGAATAAATGTTTACCATCATTATCTCATCAAAAAAACACATATACTTGAAGCAGGTGTATAAATGAGATCGGATCAGGAAGAATGAATGAAGTTGGGCTGAAAAATTAAAAGGTAAACAGGTGTATTTATTTCCAGGATTTTTTCTTTCTGTCTCTTTCCTTCCCTCCCTCCCTCCCTCTCTCCCTCCCTCCCTTCCTTTCTTTCTTCCCCTTCTATGGTGCACCTATCTGGTTTACTCAGGTGTGAAGAGATGATTCTTGTGGTGGCTTTATTTTCATGGAAGTATATAGTTTATGCACAGTAATTGTTTGCTTTGGAAAAGCACTATATTTTCAAGGCTCCTACTTTCACAGCTATTTTACTATTTATGATATTGCCTTTTCCTTATAAACACCTGTACGACATTTAAATAAGCAGGTAGGAATATAACCGAATGGAACCTTCTGAAATACAGTCAAGAAATAGATCACACTGGGTCATAGCAAAGGATCATAAAGCACACGACATGGCCATACACACAAACACATGTGCACACACCTGAACACATTCATGCACACACAAGAATGAGACCTTACATTTTAAAGACAAAAACAAGGGCTTGACAAAAGCATTGACAGATATATGTTAAAATTTAGAGTAAGCAACAGAGATCATTTGAGGCATTTTTGTGTTACATATTGCTCTAGTCATTAAGAATTTGAAAGCTACCTATTTTTCTCAAATATTGACTTTTCAAATTACAAAGTATGCTCATTGCCTGATAGAATAGATCACATGAATTTTTAAATCATTACCTAGAATGATTTTGCACTCAAAGATTAATAACACTAAATAAGCTGATATATTTTAAATAATTTAGGACATTAGTGGGTAGTAGAATTTACCTTACTTTTTTTTTTTTTTGGAGAGGTTTTTCGCTATAGGGCGCGTGCGCTCGCCAGACAGACAGAGAGAGACATAGAGACAGAAAGCGAGAAATCACCCCCCAGGGGGGATGGTCACGCCGCAATCCCTTCTCCTCCATTCTCCTCTCGGGATCTTGGGCACGCACGCACACGCGCCCGGCGTGAGTTGTAAGCCACCGGGTCCGAGACGCGAACCGCGGTTGACTACGTGGGAGTCCAGCGACATAGCCATTACGCTAACTGCTGGTTCCCTAGAATTTACCTTAATACAGTCCTTTCAGATGCATACAGCCAATAATTGAGACAAACGGAAAAATAAAGGAATCAAATAAGGGTTGAGAGCATACACAAATTGTAATTCCTATTCTAAGAAGCATATCTCCTATCATTCAGAGTTTATATGAAGAGAAATGCCTCCAAGATTTGGATTCTCCCCCCCACACTTTTTCTTTTGGTATTTTATTTTATTTTTTAAATGGCAGAGGGCATGTGCACTCACCAGAGAGAGACAAAGAGACAAACAGAGAGAGAGAGAGTGAGAGGGAAGAAGGGAAATAGGACCCCTCAATGCGGCATGGTCACAAAACTCTCTCTTCTCCTACATTTCTCTGTCCTTTTGGGATTCCGCCCAAGCGCGCACACGAATGCACCACGTTTTTCAATCTGCCAGGCCAGAATTCAAATTGCAGGTGGCCATGCAGGACCAGCTCCTTAACTGCCTCACAATTTGAACATTTCCTATGACTGAAAAGGAAAGAGCACTAAATAAAATAGAGACTTCCGCAATGCTCTTAACCAATGTTGCCTGATTCTATAAGTCTGCTGGTTAGTTCCCAAACATTTTGGGGGAAGAACTCATATTTGTAGTCCAGCTGAAGAAGAATAGATAAGTAACAGCTACCAGAAATATATTTCAGAAATCCAGTGTTCATGGTGCTTCTCCCTAGAGTACTTAGCAAAGGCAATTTTTGAACACTAAAATTTTTCCCTCATAAGGAAAAGCTGCCACATGTAATGTCATAAATTACATGTTTTTCCTACTCTTTACAAAATCTACCAAGCTTAAAGTGAATCTGTGGGGGATAGTAGTTTCTAAATCACCTCAAAGTCAAATACTTTCTTTCTCATCATCATTTATGAAACACATTAGTAACCTAAACCTGACTGAACCACACATCAGAGTTAAAAGAAATGAGATCCTGATTAAACACCTGGATCTCTTTAATAGCAACTTCAATATAATCATGAGTAACCACAGAGCTTTGGAATATTAAAGTAGGAACGTGTGATCCCAAGTAAAGCTTCAGAGGAACACCTCTAGCATCATTCGAGGTTTGGGGTTTGGAATGCAATAAATTAATAGAGTATGGACTAAAAAGGCATTTACATTCTAGCACCTGCCACTCATTAACTATTTGGGCAAGAAATTGAACCTCTCTGAACTCCGACTTCTTGTCCTTAAAAGAAGAAAAATACCCCCCATATGAATATAATTCATATAATATTGTAGCAGCATCAGAAGTGGAAGTGGTAGAAATAAAACTCATTTTTTGAGTGTGTATTTCATTCTACGAAATGAAAACAGCAGGTGGGATTCCATTTTGAGGAAGCTGAGTCTCAGAAATAAGAACTTGCACAAGGTTGCACACATGTTAGTAGCAGAATCAAAGTGTGAACACCAGTTACTCTGACTCCAAAGGTCACAAGCTTGAGCCCATCTCAGACTGCATTCACAGGATCATCTAGGAGCGAATGCTGTCAACATCTCACTGTTAATGGTCAAGTGCTGCACAATGTCATGCGTTACTACTGTTTTTTCAGTTGCTAAAATGTATTTTCTGCCAAATACGTAACACTATTCTAAGGACCAACACATCAACTTAAGAAACTAAGGAATAGCCATAAATAAATATGCAACTTGAGACCTAAGGCAATAGAAAAATATGAAGATTAACTTTAAAATAGATATGACAGTGGGTGACATCATTTTGTACATTTGTGCATTCACACACATCTGCAGAGAGTCCCAACCCACAAACATCAAATCTCTCTCAAGGCACCAGTGGAAATTGCTGGAATCATTACAAAAAGCTGGGAGAGTTCTTGTGTTGTGGGTCATGGCTCTATAAGCCAACACTTATGACTGGGCAGGTCGCTCACAGTGGGTTATTAGCAACACAGGGCAAGCATGTTAGGCTGCAGATAGCCTGTGGTCAAGTCTCCCAGGGATAACAAAGAGCAGCAAGCTAGCAAAGCTGAGCAGTTGTATACTGTCTTAACCTCCTCTAGAGTTGAAACACTTATGGCAAATTAGAAAGCTTACAAAGCCATACCTACACTGTCATAATTTATCTAAATATTTAAAACAGAGGGAAAATTTTATTTACCAAGGACAGGTAAATTAAATTATAATTAAAGTTACATGTTATTTGGTTGAAAATATTCATCCCAGAACTAAGTTTAGTTTTGAATGAAATGAAAATGCAAAATAAATAAATAAGTTCATTCATTAATTAAATTAAATTAAATTGATCTCTTTGGGCTGGCCCTGCAGCTCAGCAGTTAGGTATTGGGTATGAGGTACAAGATTCCACATGGCGAAATGCAGTTCATATCCCAGCCCTGATGACCTGAAATACCATGTGCATAGTATGTGCAGGCCCCAAATCCTGACCAGCTGGAGAAATGGACAAACAAGGACAGCTTTGTGACCATAACCTTATGGCCTTATGGGGCATCCTCTCTCTCATGCTTGCGCGTGCTCTCTCTCTCGCTCGCTCTCTCTCTCTCTCTCACTCTCTCTCTCTGGTGTGAGCTATCTAGAAATTTAAAAAGAAATTGATCTCTCGGGACCAGCAGTTGGTGTAATGGCTATGTTGCTGGACTCCCATGTAGTCAACCATGGTTCAAGTCCTGGACCCAGTGGTTTAAACTCATGCTGGGCACATGTGCGTACATGCCCAAGATCCTGAAAGGAGAATGGAGGAGAAGGGATTGCAACATGGCCATAATCCTGGGGGGTGATTTCTCGCTTTCTGTCTCTCTCTGTCTTTCTGGCAAGTGCACGCACCCTATAGCAAAAACCTCTCCAAAAACAAGAAAGGAAGGAAAGAAGACATACATTGATTTCTATACTTTTCTTCTACAAGTCTATTTCATTTTTAAATCATTCTCACTCCTTCCAGGATCTCCATGGAAGCTACTCCATCTCAGGAGGCAAAGCCCCAGAAGTTCCTGCCATCCTCCCTCTCTTTGTTGTGTTGCTGCTTTTTGTTTCTTCTAGAAGAGATTAAATAAAACCCTAAGGCCACATATAGTACCATAGATTTTTCACTGCATAATCTCACACGATTCCCTCCCCAGAAATGATCTCACCAAGACCTCAGACATGTGCCATGCACATCTGTATCACCACATTTAGCCCTGTGTATAGATCCAAGACTAACAGGTATAACGTACTTTTTCATCTGTTCATTCATTCATTCAACTCAATAAATATTTATTGTATCTGGAATGCACCAGACACTGAGGGAGCATGGGCAGATATCAGTAAATAACAATGTACAATTGCTGTCCTCAAGAAACTCACAGTCTAGACATGTCAGCAATAAATAACATTAGGGCAAAGCATGCTAGGCCTGGGACATAAACCGATGCAGTCTTGGCATCTTAGTACGCCTTACCACATTTGAGTTGACCTTATGTCGAAAGCATGTGATGTTCACCACATAAGGCCAATCGTCAGGTTCCATCAGTACCCCAGCAGCATGGGCACAGGTGACATGGAAAGAGGCAGGGCAGCGGCCATAGGAACACTGGATGCAGGCTCCAGAGACCTTCTTAACCCGTTGTCTGCAGAAGATGCATTTCTGGAAGGTTGAAACAGAGAAGACCATCAATTCACACTCTATAACTCTGCCAATTTCCACACTTCACAGAGTAGCAGCTATTAGAGATGAAGGGGGGCTGATTACATCAACAAGCGCTGACCCTCCAGGGCCCTAACAGTGAGAGCATCTGCAGCAATACAATCTGCTTACTTTTAAGGAGACACACTTCTACGGTCACAAACTAGCAGACACATGTTTAAATATGCCTCCTGCTTAGGAAAGCTAAACTCTTTTGCACAAGCTCCTCCAGAGCTCAGGAAAAAGGCCCCATGGTTATTCCTATAAATCACCTATGAATGCTGAAATTAACTCTGTTTTACCTCCTGTATGGAAGGACTCTCTGTATATCAAGAGATAAAATATGTGTTTAGAGGACAGGCCCATACAATCCTAAATTAGATGAGGTCTTCTAAACCACCCAAACAGCATGTAGAAGGGTTCATTTTCCATTTACAAGGAACTGTAAAGTGTTAAATGGTCCAATGTGGAAACTCAGGGCTCAAGTGTTTAATAATCCAAAGCTGAACTCTTCATGACTGACACAAAAATATGCCTCTCAAAGTGAGGAAATTGAAAATCACCCCAAAGGGCATAATTTTGCTGAACAACTATAGCTGATGATGCCTGAGGAAGGGATCATGAAAATAAAAACAACAATAATGATTACCACAATCTGAAAATTAAATTGCATACAATTAGCCCTAAACATCATCAGTACATTTGTTGTGAGAGATAGAAAAAAATTAAAGAGCTTCACTAAATGTAAGATTTGTGAGTTAATACATGGGGTTAGGTAAAATGGCTGTAGAACAACATAGGGTCAGGTTTGGGAAGAACAAGAGACAGAATGATCAAAAAGTTTAACTTTTCATTCCTACAGGTAAAAAAAGGCGTGATCTGACCAAATGCTGGCACAACTGTTCTTTTATAAGTACATTTTCCTTCCTAGGACAAAAAAAAAAGACACTTAAACTCAATGCCTTTTGGGGGCACTGTAATATTTTTAACACATACCTGTAAGAATCATTGTGTGCTTATTAACTTCTGATTCTTCTTTACCCTACCATCTACGGTGACTCAGTTTTATAAATTCTGATCCTTAATCTTGCTCTGATCTCCTTCTACCCATCTATAGCAACTACCACTGTCTCTGCTCATGGTGTCCTGTCCAACATAGTAATGACCTCTTAGCTGGTCTCTCCATCTTCTATTTCATTTCATTTAGATTCATCATCCCCAGGATGGCCAGAGTGACTCTTTACAACATAAATCCCATGTCACCTCCCTGCTTAATATCCATCAATGCTTTCTCCTTATCTCCAAGTTATTTGGAATGGGGAGAGAGGGCAGGAAAGAATAGCATAAGATGAAAGATCAAAGCTTACAAAAGGTCCTTTTCAGTCTATTTGAAAGATCTTATTTCTCACTAGTTACTATAAGGACCCTATACTCTAGGCACTTAACTGATGCTCCTATACATCCAGATTCACTGTGCAATTAAGCATTTTTAGGTGGGTGGTTGAGGATGTGGCTTGGAAAATTAAGAGATACAACAGAGAAAGAGAAAGAGAGAGAAAGAGTATCAAAGAACTAAAACAAAACCCATATAATTCACACAAAAGTATTACTTCATATCTCTTCTTGGTATTTTTGTCAATCCTTGCTATCAGTTTAAATACATTCTTGATAACTCATATTTTTGGAATTATTTTATTTTATTTTATTAATCTTTTTTTTTTAAATTTTAACCAAAGAAAAAGAGAAAAATAGAAAGAGAGAAAACAAGAAAGTAAGACGCTAGGTCTGGACTTGAATGGCAGTAGGCCATGTGGTAGTCCAGCACCTCAACCCTCATGCCACCTACTGGACCCATTCTCAATAATTCTGATATTTTGGTATACTTTTGTCAATTCCAATAATTTTACATGTTCCAGGAGATATAATGGCAAACACTCATATCAGAAGCTCAAGGCATAATCAGACAGTCTTTTAAAAGCTTAATTATATTGTACATTATAAAAGTCAATTGTTTGAATAGTTCAGATATTGATGGATGCACACAAAGTGAAACTGTTTCCTATTTTCCTAATTAAATAAGATCTTTCAAAGAGTAGGAACAAGTGCTATGACTTAGCTAAGTAAAGAACTGACACTTTCCAGCCTCTTTCACCATTAACTCCTACATAAAACTGAGGCCCTCAGAAAAGGGAGGAGGCAGAGAGAATACACATAACTCCAGTGAAGAATCAATCCTTAGAAAATAAGAGAGAATGTACCTTCTCCAAGAAAGACCAGAACTGGTCATTTTTAAACTAGAAGCATGATATCCTTAAAAACTTAACCTAACTAGACTACAGTAATTCAATGCTTTGGAAGATGCTTATTCACAGAGTTGAGAAATTGACTTATACGTCAAATGGGTTCTTGCAGAGACAAACAACTCCATAAAACCTATGTGGGGAGCCATTATGAATGTATCCTATATAAAATCTACACAGTATTTCATTTTCATGTGTTGCTATTAAATAAGTTTTCCTCTACTTGAGCTTATACAATCTGTGAAAACTTGACACCATCATATATGGTCTACAGACACTAATTCAATAAGTCAGAGACAGCTAAAACAAATAAAGTGAATAAAATTCTAAAGAATGTTACAATGGAATAAGTGCTATAAAAAAAAAAAGTAGGGACAAAAATACTATATACAATCAGAACCGGGCAATGAGTCACACTTAGCAGTAATAGGGGGAAGAAGGCATTAGAGAAAAACAAAGAGTGGGCCAACTGATAGCATGGTGGTTAAGGCAGCTGGATCCCACATGGCCTACTATGCAGTTTGAGTCCCGGACCTAGTGACCAAAAACACACCAGACACATGTGCATGCATACATAAAATCCAGAAAGGAGGCAGAAGTGGAAAAGAAGGGACTGCAATGTAGCCATCCCCCATGAGGGGTGCTTTCTCACTTTCACTCTCTCAATTTCTGTCTTTCTCTGGTGAGCATATGCAGATTTGGAAAAAAAAAAAAAAAAAAAAAAAAAAAGCCTTAAAATAATAAATTAAAAAAAAAAAGTCTGATTGGCTTTTTTTTTTTTTTTTTGGAGAGGTTTCACTATAGGGCGCGTGCGCTCGCCAGACAGAGAGAGACATAGAGACAGAAAGTGAGAAATCACCCCCCAGGGGGGATGGTCACGCTGCAATCCTTCTCCTCCATTCTCCTCTCAGGATCTTGGGCACGCACGCACACATGCCCGGCCTGAGTTTTAAGCTACCGGGTCCAGGACACGAACCGCGGTCGACTACGTGGGAGTCCAGCGACATAGCCATTACGCCAACTGCTGGTTCCCTGATTGGGTTTTGATGGTAGACATAACCCCTGTTACCACCCTTCCAGCCCCAAACTCTAAAGAAATATATAGGGAATAAAACCATAGTAACACTGACAAACAAGAAACAGAACCATCAGAGGACTAGAACATGTGTGTAATTCTAGATCATTGGAAACAGATAGAACTAGATTAACAGAAAAAACAAAGTAAATAAGCACTAATCCAAAAGAAGAATGGGCAAAGGCTACTGAAGTTACAGTGAGAAAATTTCTCAGCCCTAAAGCCTCAAAGCTACCCCAAAGTAAGAGTCTAAAATTACAAAAAGAGAAAACCCTGAGTCAACATGCGGTAATTACTCAGAATGTTATTAACTAGATGTTTCTAAAGATCCTTATACGAAGATTTGATACGCACGAAAGCCAAACAGCTAGAAGGTTTTCTCTTTCCCTGGCTTTCTCAGACACTGATGATTTTCTCTTCATAATACAGACCTGAGAATCATTAGGACAACAAAGTGAAAAGTATGCCAGAGTAGAGACTCCTAACGTGATTAGAACTGAGGCTGTAGGGAGAAGTAGAAAAGTCCTGCATTGATTTCAAATTAGTTCAAAATAAATGGAGTTTTTGTTAAAACTGTATAACAAAAAATAAAAATTTTGAAAGTGTGTGTTTGGTGGGAAGGAAATGAGGAGAGGCTTAGATAGCACTAGACTCCAGAAAGCTAATCACTCAGCATAAAACTATTAGAAGGAATCGTTTAGTGAACAGTGCTGGCCTGACACTGCCGAGAATGGAAGCAAATGCCTAAAAGACAAGCTACCCATTGCTGGGCCAGGCTCCCAGCCCAGCCTGTCCCCAGTCACCATCAGCAGGTCAGGCCATCTGATCTAATCTGAACGCTGATCCTTTGATCCAGCATCCACCAATAAGAAATGCCAATCTGTATTTCAATAGAGGAAAGAAAAAGGGCACTCAAGACAAACAACACAACTATAAACATTTTTAAAATCCCAAGCATTTGAGAACAATGACATAAAAGAGTGGCAATATAGTTAAATGGAAGAATAATACCTAAAGAGTCAGGTAAGTGGAAACGGAAGAGGTTAGAAAGGTACAGTACATGTCAGGGTAGAGAGCCCAGAGTATATATCACAAATTAAAAAAAGGGGTGGGACAAAACTATACAGTCAGTTCTGAGAATTTTTAAAGATTATTATTTTAAAAATCAAGATGCACTGCATAGATCAAATTCACAAAGATGGAACCTAGAGAATGAATGGTACATAGAAGAAAAGTCACAGAGAAAAAAGAAAAATAGAACACATGTTCTAAATACTATGAGAAGAAATCCAGATATTGCATTATCATTGTAATTTCATTCCAGAGGAATATAAAAGGAGAAAATAATAAAAATTGTCCTGGAAAAAATAGAAATTATCTAAACACACCATAGACACACCTTAGTCCTCAAAATAAAAATAAAAAGCCCAAAACTTCTAGAGAAGGAAAGAAAAACAGTTTTTGATAAGATTCCTAATCTGCAACAGTATAGGCTAAAAGACTTCAGACTTCCTCTGAAGGAAAATTAAATTTGGTCTCTATCCAGGCTAATTATTATCGAAGAGTGAGAACAAAATAAAGACTTTCTCTTCTGTCTGTTTCACATTTGAGGATCAGAAATATACATAGAGCAGTGAGAAGCAAGCAAAATGCTAAATATATTAATAAACCTAAATGAATACTGCTCTTATAAACAATAAATAATAGTAATGTCTGCTAGGTTTTATACATAGAAATAATTTAAATAGAAGATAATTAAAGCATAAAAGGAAGAAGTAAAAATGTGAAATTAAAAATGTTCTAACATTCTTAAGTTGTCTGGGAAAAAGTACCGATAAGTTACGAGTGGGGGAACAAAAACAATAAAAATAAAGAATAACAAGTTCAAATAAACATTGAACAGGAAAGAACAAATAAAAAGCACATTATAAGGTGGTAGACATAAACCCATATATATAGTCATTTTAAGTGTAAATAGACTAAGCCTTAGCCTTTAGACCACAAGACTTTTTCTTAAAGTGCCATTTAACAAATACTTCACACTTCTGGGCCAGACAGTCCCCGTTGCAGCTACTCAACTCTGCACTGTGGTCAAAAAGCAGTCATAAATAACACATGGGCATGGCTGTGTTCTAATCAAACTTTATTTGCAACAATGAGTACATATAGTTTGTTAACCCCTGCTATAGGCCATGGGCACATTTGTGAAGTTCGTGAGCTACGAACCGATCAAATTAGTATTAAAGAAAGATCACTGTAGCGGCAACAGGATAAAGAATAGAATGATGGGGAAATGCTATTAGGAAGCAAAGCAAATACTGAGGCAAAGGATGAGGAGGACTTGGACTAGGAAAGGAGCTCACGGGAGGAAAGTAAAATATGAGTATTGACAGACCCTTTACACCTTTGTCTAAACAGCGGTACTCACTCCAGGTCAGGGTTACAGTCTGGTCCTGTGGGAAAGGCTATCTCTAGCTGCTGCCTAAAGCCTTAAAATGGATGGTGGTAGAAGCAGCGCCACATCCAAGAGGGGTAAGAAGAGGGCTTGCAGACAATAAGTGTAAGAGAATTTAAAAGCAGCGAACAATCAGAAAGGCAAAGATCACTCTTTCTGCAGTTCACTGTTGGTGCCAGTGAATGACCCACTGAGAAGGGGACGGGAGCCAATTTCTGGATGATGATAAAGGAAATATGAGAAGTCACATGAGGTAGCCTAGAGAGCCATCACTTTGGGTGCTTTAGAAGGAGGGACTGATTTCCAAGGAGAACAAAATAACATAGTGTAGGAGGACAATGCTGGAACTGGATTGTGGTAGAAGGTATCATTCACTTTTTTATTTTTTAAGAATTTTATATATAACTTTATTCCTTATTATAGTTAATATTATCTTTTACCAGAGAGAGAGACCGAGAGAGAGAGAGAGAAGAAAAGCGAGAAAGCTATCACGTCTAGGACCTGAACCACGGCTGGCCATTTGGGAGTTCAGTGCTTCAACCCCGACGCCACCTGCTGGCCCCGGTATCATTTACTTTTACATTTTCCCCTAAGGATGCCTGGAACATAAAAGCTGCTCAGTCAATGTTTGGTGAATTAAACTGAGTCCTTAAAATAGTAGTTTGGGGGACCAGCAGTTGGCATAATGGCTATGTCACTGGACTCCCACGTAGTCGACCGCAGTTTGAGTCCTGGACCCGGTGGCTTAAATTCACACGGGGCATGTGTGTGTGCATGCCCAAGATCCTGAGAGGTGAATGGAGGAGAAGGGATTGTGGCATGGCCATTCCCCTTGAGGGGTGATTTCTCGTTTTCTGTCTCTCTGTCTCTGTCTTTCTGGCGAGGGCATACACCCTATAACAAAAACATCTCAAAAAAAAAGGCAGTTTGGTCAAATTACATGAACTGCTCAGTGGTCTCCTTAATAATGAAAAAACGGTACCCTTATGTTTTAACTGTGCCCTGCGTATGTTAGACCATACATCGAAATAACCCAGAGGCCTGGTTAACTCACAGATCACTGGTCCACTCCCAGAGGTTCAGTATACCTGGCTTGAGGCCATTGAATTTGGATTTCTAAAAACTTAAAGTGATGCTGACACCATTGACTCCTGGCTCACACATTGCATACTACTGGGTTAAGAGGGTTAAAGAGTTAAAAGGCGTCATTTATTCTGAGAGCCTCTAGGTCAAGAGAATTCAGGAAGTACAATTTTTTTTTCACCAATTCTTCTGTGTCAAGGGCTGAGAGAATCCTCAGGCGAGTATGATTTATAGAGCATTGTGCTATCTTGGGGGACTAGATTTCCATACTTATTCTAGTGGCATAGGCCATTAGGGCTACTAATGGATTGAGGAAGTAACAAAGTATCTGGCAATGAGGCTTTGTGTGTCGTTAGATTTCCTTGAGCATACAGCTTGGCAAAGGGCATCAAGAAATGATGAGCTGTGAAGGAGCTGGAGGTTCAAAGCATACTGCCCCTTTATTATTTTTATGATTTTCTTTTAATATGATTTATAATATGACTTTGTTGTTGTTTTGCCAATTTTATTACTCTTTTTCTCTTCCCTAAGTAGGCAGGTAATTCCAAAACAGGTGTAAATGCTTTTTATTTTAGTTACTATTTCCCTATCAAACAAGTAATTAGGTAATGATAATAATACATTAACTAATAACTTTTGTTCTCTAAAGACACTTTTTCTTTTTTTTTTCTTTTCCTTTTTCTTTTAAGAGGTTTTTGCTATAGGGCACATGCGCTCACCAGACAGACAGAGAGAGACAGAGAGACAGAAAGCGAGAAATCACCCCCCAGGGGGGATGGCCACGCCGCAATCCCTTCTCCTCCATTCTCCTCTCGGGATCTTGGGCATGCACACACACACGCCCGGCGTTGAGTTTTAAGTCACCGGGTCCGGGATGTGAACCGCAGTCAACTACGTGGGAGTACAGCGACACAGCCATTACGCTAACTGCTAGTCCCTAAGGACACTTTTTCTAAACACTACCCAAGAAGCTAACATTCCCAACTCAAACAAAGAATTATGTTGGATTCAACAGATGTCACTACTGTTGTATGCAAGTCTGAGGACTAAGGCTACAACCTTTATTTGGCTCCAAGTTCCTATATACAGGCTTTCCAGCTGAATCCTTTGTTTGTTTCTTTGTTTTTCCCTTCTGGCCATACCTGTAAGATTATGCTCTGCTCATTGGTATTCATGAAGTCAGTCACTCATGTGCCAATACTGGCCAATACCGGGCAGCAAGAATACTGATGTGAAGTTGATTTTCTATAGCAATGAGCTTACAGTCCAGTAGGGGACACACTTAACAGCCACAGTGAAAAGCAGAATGCTACAACTGCCATATGAAAGAGAAACTCGGAAAGAGAAGAGAGGAGAAAATTGATACCAAGAGAGCTGGTTTTAACCAGGGAGCTAAAAAGCACCTGAGAGGGAAAGGAAAGGAGGACATGGAGAGGTGAGGTTCCTAGGTACGGACACCACAGGGATTGGGCAGTGCTGATCCTGTAAGAGGCAATAATTAATATGCAGCCTCACTTCACACAGAATTGTTCTGATCTCAGCAATCTAAGAATGGGACAAATGGCAAAGTCACCATGAAACAATATAGTAAAGAACAATTGTGTTTATTCATGCAAAAGCTCATAACATGATAAATCCTCTGCCTCTCCTGCCAAAAAAGTTGTATTTTAAGTTTCTTTCCTTCTTTCTCTTTCATGAGAGAAAAAAGAGTACCCTCACAGGTTCTTGCGATGCCATGATCTTCCCCTTCAACATCCCAAGTCACCAAGATCACAGGCACACTGGCCGTGCTCACGTCAACCCAGAATCTGAACCCAGGGTCTCCACTATGGCTCCAGTATCACACAGCTGCATCCCATCGCCGGTGTTACCACGGCTGGGCCACAAAAAGTTTTTTCTGCACTTTGAGTTCAGAACATTAAAATAAATGACTAATAATGCAGAGTGTATTTAATGAAATCCTTATTTATGATAGCTATCAGAAGCGATTAATCTTATTGCTTTTTGTTTGGTGAGGTTCACTCTGTTAAAGGTAAGAAAGTTACAGAAAAGTCAAGTAGCAGGCTAAAAGGGAAAGGGCAGAGAGATGAGCTCAGCAAGGCCAAGAGACAGAGCTAGAAAAATGGACAGAGGTGGCACGAGATCAGATATGAACTACATTTATTCAAAACAAGGCTAAAGAGTCATTGTTGCTGCTGAGAAAATGTTAAATAAGAATTACAAAAGAATTCTAGAACTGGAAAGGCCACAGCCCTTCAGACACAAATTGATGAATTAACAAATGACTTTTGAAAAACACTATGTCAACAGCACAGTCACAATTTGCCTTATTTTGAATCAACAGATAGGCCACAAAGAAGATCACCAAAAATTAATCCTTTTGGAAGCACCTTTTAATCTAAGCACCAGTACATTAACTGCATACATTAGGTGCCTAATACATATCCATTAATTGCATGACTGTTTCTGTATTACAGAGTATTAATTCATTTATTCAGCCATTTAAATACCTATTAAATATCTTCTATAGAAAAGGCATTTTGTAAGCCAGACACATGGCCTAGTTGTTGGGGGAAGCCAGATAATATATAGCCAGCCATACAATTCAAATCCCAGCCCAGCAGCTTAAAAAACATACCTGGCATGAGTGTGTGAGTGCCTCAAATCCAGATAGAATGGAGAAATGAAGAAGGAATATGTGAGGTGCTTTCTCCTCCCTCCCACCCCAGCACATGTGCCACCAGGCAAAATTCAAAACTAAAAATATAATAAAAGGCATTTTTCAAAATGTGAAGGGAAAAGGAAAAATAAAAACTATAGAATCCTTATACTCAAGAAGCTTATTCTGGGGACCAGCAGTTAGCGTAATGGCTATGTTGCTGGACTCCCATGTAGTCGACTGCGGTTCGAGTCCCGGAGCCGGTGGCTTAAACTCACGCTGGGTGCGTGTGCATGCGTGCCCAAGATCCCGAGAGGAGAATGGAGGAGAAGGGGTTGCGGCGTGGCCATCCCCCCTGGGGGGTGATTTCTCACTTTCTGTCTCTCTGTCTCTCTCTGTCTGTCTGGCGAGCACACGCGCCCTATAGCAAAAAAAAAAAAAAAAAACTCTCTTAAAAAAAAAAAAAGGTAATTCTGGTATTCAAAGAAGCTTATTCTGGTATTCAAAGTAGCAGTAGCAAAGGGCCACCTTTGCTGATGCTTAGTGGTCATCACAAGAGGAAAAATAATGTCCCACTGGATTTGGAAAGAGAGAAGATTAGACTAGAAGAGGAGAGGCCAGTAAGTAAGCCTCATCTAGCTACCCACTCCACCCAGCACTTGAACCGTCCTTCCACTAGACAACTCTAGAGTGGGGTGACACAGGACTGTAGGATAGCTACTTGAGGGAAGAACCAGGAAGCAGGTATGATTCTGCTTTGATGATGCAGGTCATGAGGGAGCCGGTCACAACAGGTCGACCTGTGCACCACAGAACAGAAGGCCAAGAGTCACTGAGTCCAGACAGAGCTGGGTCAGTTCCATCATACTGGCTCCCAGGAACTCATAATGAAGTGAAAATGGGCTTTCTCCAAAGTCTCCTGTAATGAAGCTCTTAGAATTCAGAAGCTGTGTACAGAGCTTCTGCAACAGGGTGAGCGCTACATGAGAGACTTATTGAGGAATGTGCTGTACACAGCAGAGACCTCAGTGCCCGTGACTCAGAGATGCTCCTCAGGAGGTCTGTAGAGGCTGGGGACACAGTTCATCCTGAAGAACAGCAGGCTTCAGCCACTGCACATGGGGTAAAATGAGGATGGAAAAAGCACATTCAAAATGGACGTGACAAAGTTCAGAAGCGAAAGACATGGGCAAAATTAAGTTAAAAAGTGTCATTATGGCCAAGGGATCACAGGCTAAAAAGGCAGGATCTTGGAAGATCTAGAATTAGCACAAACTCACTTGCCAAGGTGAGAAACTGACAGAAGCTTAGTAGCAGCAGCTAATTTTAGGTGGAAATTAGGACAACTATTTTATTACAATTCTTTGAATGGTTCTGGGTTAAGCCTCAGGCAACCAAGCAATTTTACAGACCACTATAGTCCGAGAATGAGCATGACCTTTAGTTCGGAACGCTTGGTGGTCAGGCAAGTCTCTTTGTCCATATTTTGCTCCTTTGGAGTTGGACAAACTCTTATTTTTGGTCGTTATTGTTTTTTTGTGATTTCTTTTTATCAAAGGCACCTGACAGAGTGTACAAGCTAACTATCCAGAGTATCTCGACCAAACATCACACTCCTCCAATCTTCCTGTCACAGAAGGAAGGAGTTAACAGCATGGGCTGTACAGTCAGACAGACCTGGTTTAGAATTCTAGCTGGGCACCAGCACAAGCGCAAGTCACCAGAACAGCCAAACTAACAGCTGAACAGACAGACGAGAAGGGACAAGGCAGCTCTGGGTGAAACAGGCTAACCTCTGAACAATTCCTGCCGTTATTCCCTAGGCGCCTCTGAGCAGAAAACAGAGCTTCCCCTCTACAGCTTCTACCTGCACTGTGCAGAAAAATCAGACATAAAAGCAGCATTTGCAAATAAATTAAATATTAAAGACAACATCACTATCTCATGTTGAAGGAAGCACTTCCCTGACAGCACATGGAAGCATCTGCTGAATCACAAAGTGGGCAATGTTATCTATGTTGAGGAAAATCAATCACGTATCGTTTTTACCTCTCTCACAGTCTGTTGGGCTCCATCCTTCATTTCGAGTTTATTTCAAGTTAAAAGGTGAAGGGGGCCTACAATTACAGCATTTAGAGAGCTTCAGAATAAATCTTACTCTGACACTTATTAAGTAACATGAAACATCTTTCAGCTGATGGGCGGGGAAGGAAAGTCTTCTAAACCACAAAATAAATGTTCTCCAAGAACCTAAGTGTTTGTATTTTATTTCTTATGTTACTATTAAAGCATACTTATTTCTTAGAAGAAATTTCATCATTGGAAATTATTGTTTACCAGAGATCAAACAGAATTTCCTACTCTAACTAAATAAAGAATTTATTAGTTAAAGCCAGGGTTACTGAATTACTTGTTTAACAAAGGAAAAGTCATACTGTCTTTTTTGGTATAATTAAGCCCTGCTAAAGCAGGTGTTTTCCACCCTTATAGGAATCTACCTAGATGGGTTAAGTTATTTACAACTTAGGAGGATTCTAAACTCTATTTGCTGTATCTAGTTTTAGATCTTTCTGAATTAAAATTGGAAACTGTATTTTAATAATTTAAGCCACAGTAGTTAAATTTAAAAAGACACATCATTTTCTTATTTGACATAATCTAGGCAGGCTGGCTTATATGTTTTCTATTGCTTCAAGGACAAGCAAAAAAAAAAAAAAAACAACTTTCATTCATTATGAATATCAGATACAACTTGCTATTGGCACTATCAAAGCAAGGGACTAAGACATATTTTCTATTTATTTCTGGCCTTGAGCCTGAAGGCCTAAAGATACCTGACAAAAACAAACAAACAAAACAAACAAAAACACCAATAAATCAAAGATAAGGGTTAATTATCCTCAGTAATGTTTGTTCTCACTAGCATGAAAGGTTGCAGAATTGGTTTTTACTGCTTTTTTAGAAAGATGTGTACAGTGTCTCAAATCCCTGTTTTCTATGTATTTGCCTAAACTGCATTCATTGTGAGGTCTGGGATGGAATGGTAAAGGAATCTTCCACTTACAGATCTGTAATGTAGAAACTGGGTCCCACAAGTGAGTGTCAAACATCTCTCTTTCATCCAACTTCCCCCAGGCCTATTTTAAAGTTTAAATAAACCTTTACAGACAGTGATGCTGCAAATTTATCTTGGTGAAGAGTTACTTGAACAATTGGAGAAAGAAACAACAATGAGATCTCATTTTTCTGTCATAACAACTATTCTGGGGTATTCTTCCTGCTCCAAACACCCAAAGCTGTCCCAAGGCCTCCAAGTGCATCTGCCCCTTATTAGACACTGTCACTCATCAATTGTTCTGTCTCTGCCCTACCCCAACCTCTCTGCCTTGTCTTTAAATGGTGCCAACAGCAGACCACACTGAGAAAATTTATGCTTCAGTTAAAATACTGAGCACTGTGTCTCCAAATAAAACTGAGAAGGCAGTGATGAAAAGATGTGAAGTCAGTGCAGATGTGTCCCAGATGACCTTGCAGAGGAAAGGTCTCTCTGGGGAGACATGTATATCTGCAAGAATTGTTGAACGAGAGTATGGTCCTCCTGTGTAAACACAGGCTGTCCTGTTCAGAACCCAACCTCCTCCTCCAGCCCTTAACCTCCACCTTCCTCTTCTCAGGTTTCCTAGAAGGTCTCTACAAGGGAAAATCACCAGATATGAGTATGGGGATTTATCTTCTCGAAAAGACAAATTTGGGGCTTCCAATGTCAAGTGGCCCTTAGGGTCACTTAGGAACGCTTTTTGCCATTCTCAATTTAGGGAATGGACAGAAGGCAGTAAAGCAGGATCTGGTCACTGGTTTGGGGCAAACTCCTATGTCTGCAGCCATGTAGCTCACCTGACCTTGCTAATCAGAATATGGTTTCTGGATTATCAGGCTTCCTTTGAGGGGCAAAGGTCAATATTTTTTTAGTGACCTGTGATTAGAACAAAGAATAATTACTCTAAGATTAGTTGCTGTTTCATTGGTCAAAAAAATATGATAACAGTACCCATATGCTCATGAAGCTGCCATTGGGGTTAAGAGAAACAGCAGACATAAGATTAGGACAGTACCTGAGATAAGTAATGCTGCCCTTATCACTCAACAAATTAGTTTAAAAACTTAGCGATTTTTAATCCCAGTCCCACTCTTCACATTCTGAAGACAACTGGGCCTTTTCTTATAGTGAGATAACAGGGGCCACTGGGCATGAATTCCTCAACTTATCTGTCTACTATCTACAGATCCACAGTCCCAAAATCTTTATATTCATAATTACTTACAAGTTATATACCTACCAGTATGTCATATTGCATTGGCCAGGCAAGGGAATCAGACTGGCCCTCCGAGCCACCGATCCCAGGGCATTTCTCTCCCCGGGACGGGCACTGCAGTGTGGAGAGATAGGCATGCCCCTGTCTCGTTTAACAGAATACATCAGCCAGGGTGCCCACCCTGAGGCTGAGCGTTCCTGGATCATCGAACTCCAATTGGAGAGAAAGACCAACTCCTGGAACCTGATGCATCAACCTTGGTCAACTCTGGTAATCTGGTAAGCCGCCAGGGATCTGTGGAGCCCTAGTCATACCCACTCGATTTGAGTAGAAGAGGAGATCTGCACAGTCTCCTTTGGTCACAGGACTAGCAGTCAGGGCTCATCTGGTAAATGGCTGGTGTAGGGAGGGAATGTATAACCTCTGAATGAATGTGAGTGTTTGTGACGAGTTAACGTGTTTGTGGTTCCATGATTTCTTGCTATGGAGCATGATTGGGTCTGTTTAACTGTGTTTCCATGGTAGTTCTGTGAAGACTAAACAACAAATTTGATGCTGAGGGACTCCTTCCCTCTCCATGGATTCAATCTGGTGGAGGTTCTATATCCGATGGTTTACTGCCAAGAAACTACACAAACCCCACAAGGGACACAGCCAGACAGATCCCTGATTGGTCTCCTTTGGTTGTGACACTGTTCATGAGAAGGGGAACACAGAGGCCGATGGAAGGGTTTTCCCTGTAAAGGTGGATAGGCAGAATAGCAAATGTAGGGTTGCCCATTCTTTCCTCAGATCCTAGGACACAAGTTCCTCCTAACTGTGACAAAAAAAATGTCCTCCCAGAACCTGTCCTGACCCTCCTACAAAGACTTCCACCATGGAGCAAAATCTACCCACTCTGTCTGGGAAAGGAGAGGGCAAGCATCATCCTCTACCTAGACAACCTTCCCTCGTCAATTAGCTCAACAGATTTCCATTCCTGTGTCCTCCTCCATTCCACCTGTGACCCACCACAGAAATACCACTCTCCAGCACTGGGGTGGTGGAGAGTGACCCACCCTTGGAATACCAAGAGGATAGACCCCAGAGATACTGCTGTGGTCCTTCTGATTGCAGCCCTTGGCCGAGGCCCTCCTGCAAACTTGAACCAACTCATCACCTCCACTGCCTAGCCTACTCAGCAGTGCCCCCAGGAGGCTGCACAGCTTCTGAGACTCTGGGCCAAGGCCCACCCCCAGAAACTGCCATCCCTCCAGAGTCTCCTCATTGATCATGTCGTCCAACCAGTGATATCCCAAGCCTTCTGGGAAGTGCAGGCTTTTGATAAATGGAGAGGTCAGAGATACTTTGGATATGATGTTAAAACCTCAATCCAAGTCTGCCAAGCCTATTGTGCTGGACTGTATGCTGACTAATTTTAAAAGGACTTCTCTGGTGATTATGGAGGTAAATTGAAACCAGAGAGGTTAAGAGCCCTCTGTGAGCTTGAATGGCCTTCTTTTAAGGAGGGAGGAAACATTACATCGCCCCACCGTATGAGCTATGTATGCACTGGCATCCCAGACCACCCCAACCATTTTCCATATGCTGACTTCTGGCTACAAATAGCCCAAGTCATTCTGCCCTGGGTGCAAATTTGCATAAAAGGGAAAAACCAATGCACTATTTTGGCTGTTCATGTCATGCCCCCCGTGCCCAACTCTGACCAAAAGAAATCCACAGTGCCAATCCTGTAGAGCCCCCCCCTCCCAGAAGAGGAACCATTAGCAGTTCCACCCCCATATGTCCCGACTGAGCCAGTAATCAAAGCCCCATCCCCATCAGTTTCTACTGTGGCCTGAAAAGCAGCCTGAGGGGCCAGTACCAGCTCCACCAGCTCGGGGCGTGGGTGCAGAGGGGGAGTGGGAGGTGTGTGCCAGCCATCCTGAATCCCATGTGCAGGCTCTGCCTCACCCACTCCTACTCAAAACAGCCCCAGGCAATGATAATTCTCCTGGAATCTATACTCCAAACCTCCCAGCCCACCTGAGACGACTGCCTGCCAACAACTACTCACCCTACTTAACACAAAGGAGCACCAGAGAGTCCTTACAGCAGCAAAAAAATGGCTACAAGAGCATGCCCCCAACAATGTGGTAGATCGCAAGGCTTGGGCTAGAACTGCTTTTCTGAATGAAAAGTCTGAGTGGGATTTCAATACTGAGGGTGGTCATGCCCATCTCAGCAAGTATCTACAGGCACTCCTGAAGGGAATAAAAGTTGGTGCAAAGAAACCTACTAACATGGAAAAACTACAGAAATAATTCACAAGACAGATGAGCCACCGGGGAAGTTTTATGAGATGCCCTGCAAGACATACCAGATCTATACTCCATTTGACCCTGAGAGCTCAAAAAGTCAGCAACACCGCCTTAGCTGTCCAATGGGCCCCTGCCTCCAGGAGTAGGAAGGCTTTATTGGGATGAGCACCACCTACATCCTGGGAATTGCAAAGACAACTGGAGGAGGCCCCAATGGGTCCAGAGGGCGGCCCAAAACCGGCTACCCCAGGCTTAGACCACCCCAGTGCACTTACTGCAAAGAGGATGGACTCTGGAAAGGCATGTGCCCCAAGCAGAAGGCAAACCAAGGAAGTTAAACCTCAGTTTGGGCTTCCCCTTATGATTGGGTCAGACAATGGCCTTGCTTTCATGGCAAAAGTTACACAGGGAGTGGAAAAGGCCTTGGGCATAAAATGGAAGCTTCACACTGCTTATCAACCTCAGAGTCCTGGAAGAGTTGAAGGAATGAATTGTACCCTCAAGTCAACCCTGGCTAAGCTCTATCAGGACACAGGGCGCCCCCTGGGTAGATGTCCTCACACTGGCCCTACTCCAAGTTCGATGTACGTCCTCCAAGTTCGATGTACGCCCTCCCTCCCTCAAAAAAACAAACAAACAAACAAACAAACAAAAACCAAAAACAACTTAAAGTTGCATGGTTAGCCCCGTGGGTCCACACTCACGAATGAAGCAAACTGCAGCACCAGAGGACCCGGGGACCTGGATGGTGAAAATCCACCCTGAGCAGCCAACTAAAATAACCTTCCAGAGAACCAAGACCTGTAATCAAGACTACAGCACTGCTATAACCACTTTGGGGCTGGCTGCTCTATGCACAGTGGAAGCTTGAGGAGTCTACAACCCTGCTTTGGTCACTCTGGACACTGACTAATCTATGCACGGCAGAAAATTGAGGACAGAGACGGATGACACCCCCACCATACCCATACAATTTCCTATTTCTAGCTCCTCTCATAGTACTGACTGTGCTTCTCTCCACTGGTCTGGCAGTGGTGGCCTCAAAGGACAGGAAGTTACAGGAGAGGTTCTGTGCTAGCAATAGTATACCTCCTGGTAGAAAGGATCTTGATAGGCATAAGATGCCTGGGTTAACTAACTGAAGGCATTTTCGTTGGGGCTCTGTTTCTAGTACCGATTTGCCTTGATGATACTCCTGACCCTAACCTTGCTCTTTTACCAAGGCTGAAGGCGCCTACCCATCTTCCTCAAATGGTGCAACTAAACCATCCAGCAAGTCACTATTCAGCTGCAACTGGGCACCTTACCTACCAATGTTAGCCCACCCGCCCAGGATTTACGATCCCATAGACATTCTGGGGCTTCTGAGCCAGCTGGCATTCGTGCACCAGTGGTGAGGCTATAAGTCCTGGCTCGATTTGATCACCCTCCAGAAGTCCCAGGACGATGGAACACCCGATTTTGTAGGAAAGAACAGAGGGAGTCATGGTTGTTACAGTTGTCCCCCAGCAGGAAAATTGGTCTGCTACACAGGTCTCAGACAGTATGGACTCTGAACATGGGCCCTATAGCTACTTCTTCTCCTGGGCCCTTACCAGTTATCCTTTAACACTGGCAGTCAGACCATGTGTCCTTCATCTGCTTAAGTGATTCCTAACTTCCTGCCTTAAAGCCATCAAGTATCAACTGCTCCTCACTGCCCCTGAAATCTGTTTACTGCCCTCCTGTTAATTGACCCTCCTTGAGTATAGCTGAGGAGGCTCAAGAGGGGGAAACAATAAGGAAGGATTCTGAATTGATAAATAACTCACCATTGATAGCTGCCTGAAGTTTCTGCCTTCTGGCAAACTTACTGCCCCTCTCCAAGCTACAGGGTTATCTGAAAACCTTGGATAGATTACTACCTTGAATAAATTAGTACCTTAAGTAGATTAGACTTCCTGTGCCTCTGTCTTCTCCCTTTGACACTGTATAGGGTGGGTTCTCAGCCCATCTTCCATCCTGAGACCTCCCCTTCCCCAATTCCCCCCCAAAAGACTGTGTCCAACCCCCAGTAGGGGCCGGAGAGTCATAGTGTTAATTCCTTCGTGTCCGCTGGTGTAATAAACACTTCTCCTAATTTCTCCGAGTGCTGTTTTCCATTCCTTGGCATTTGGTTTTCTGCAACAATATCTCAGTACTTAAAGCTTTAAAAAAATTATGATATCATAAACTATCTTTTACAATTCTAAGTTATTTATTTCTTGTATTTATTATTATTATTGTTATTATTATTATTAAGTTTGCTATAGGGGACATGTGCTCACCAGAGGCAGATACAGAGAGAGAGAGAGCGAGAGAAAGTGAGAAAGCAAGCCACCAGGTCCAGGACTTGAACCACGGTCAGTCATGTGAGAGTCCACCACCTTAATCACGTCTCCTGCTGGCCCTAATTTTTATATAGTTTAAGATTTATTTTTATTTTATTTGTCATTATTATTATTTAATTTGACCAGAGAAAGAAAGGGAAAGTGAGAAAGCAAGCCACCAGGTCCAGGACTCAAACTATAATCAGCAATGTGGGTCCAGTGCCCCAAACACTACACTACCTTCCAGCCCCGTTAATATTTTAACAACTGCACTTCAACACAGCATTGTATTGTAAATATTAATACTTAAAACATTTTTTCTCTGAGAAGAGGTCCACAGACTTTGCCAAAAGCTCTCAGAGGAGGTTATGGCACAAAAAAGTTAAGAACCTTCAATGCAGAACAATTAAAAATGTCCATAATCTAACAAAAAGTAGTTTAGGATATAAATTATATGGATGTAGTCATGACAACAACCATGCACACATCTCAATAGAGAATATGCAAAAGTGAGGAACTTTATGTTTAGAATATAGAAGAATCCTGGATAATTTCATTTTCTTTTTGCAATTTTTTTTTTATAATAACCAAAAGGGGGGGCATAAACCATGATGTCTTCATAGCTATTATTTCTTTTCTAGTATCCCTTCAAAATCAGAGCTGGCAGATTTTTTCCCACAGCAAACCAAAAACAATATGTCCTACCCCTCAGTTTTCCTGTTTTCCCAGCTAGTCATGAATAGGTCCTCATAAGTCATCACGGCTACCATTAGAGGAGTAAAATAAATCCAAACAGGCAGATTTTCTTCATGAAAATAATACCACCTCATCTACAGTATCTACAATATTTTTTTCCTGTCAGGAAAAACTAGTTGACTGATACTGAACAGATACCGGACTAGCCCAGCAATGAACTCTTCAGGCAAAAGGTAAGGACATTACCTTCTTTTAAAAATTCATTTCAATTAAAAGTAAACATTTTTCAGATGCTAGGTCACATCTTACTTATTCTTGGCATGGATTTTATAATGAGTTTTTCCACTCACCCTCTATTTCTTAATGGAATTTTCTCATATTTAAAAATTCCATTTCTCTGAGATCTTCTCAAACAGAACAGTGAATTACCCAAGCAGATGTGTGAAAGATCGTGTTCATACTGTAAGAGACGTTTACTGCTTATATTATGGCTCATTGGCAATCATAAAACTAAAGTGTGGCCTTCTATCATTCACAGTACTTTTTTACAAGATGAAGATAACCCAGTCCATCCTGAAATTCACATACACACCACTTTTACTCTGCACATGTGCGTATATATGAGGTTGTTGGGAAAGTTATGATGTACTTTTCTGCTTTTCTATGCAAAACTGCGTCGTGACTTTTCCAGCAACCCAATATTAATACAGAGCCCACGTAAGAGAGGCCCATCAAGCTTCAAAGCTGATTTTGCTTGTGTGTGTGGACATATATATTTTAGTGCTATAACTTCAAGGCCAAAGTTGTAGTTTTCAGTGGTAAATTATAATAAAAAGAAGTATTATTTACAATCTTATTTAGATTGCTCTGGTCAGATTTAATAAAAATGAGAACAGAGAAAGAAGAGTTCAAGGCCTCCAGTTTTTCTTCCCCCTAATAAAGGTAACCGTAGCCTCAATTTCTGCAGCTGTATTTCATAGAGGAAATAATGGATATAGAAGTACCCTCTAAACAGAATAGACTTTACAA
Organism: Tupaia tana; assembly: GCA_026018925.1. Taxonomy (NCBI): domain Eukaryota; kingdom Metazoa; phylum Chordata; class Mammalia; order Scandentia; family Tupaiidae; genus Tupaia; species Tupaia tana. The sequence continues at coordinate 40,483,312 of JAKSZU010000013.1, read as the reverse complement.
GCATGGTGTTGTTGACATTTTCTTTAAAAGATGAAGGAAAAACAATAACAACAGAATGTAGTAATACACAAGAATGCGTCACAACTTTCTTTTTGTGTGCCAAAGCAAAAGGCATTAGGAGCTTAGATATAACATCCAAATAGCGCGAAACAATCAGATCACTCCAATTATCTGAGGGAAATATACCATGAAGGGATAAAAGAATGTGACATTAAACAAACAACCATACACAAAACAGAGTAGAACAACTGCTGAGTCGATGGTCCAGATTCTGTGTCAGGAAACATCAATAGCCCTTCTCAACCTAATCTGCGCGACGTGCCCCTCACACAGCACCACGCGATTTTTCCTGCCAACATCTTCCCAACTTCAAGCCAATTTGTCCATTCTTGAGCTCTTGCTTTTAACAGAAGTTGTGCCGACCATGGCTTAACTCAGTATCACAAAGTATATGTTTCTCAGATCTATTCATAGGGAGGGGAAAGAAAATGCCAAAACCAGGGTTTTCATTCAGGTCTGTGAGGCTCTTTTGTTTTGTTTTGTTTTCAGGTTTTTATTTGTCTGTTTAGCCATTTTTTTTTTTTTTTTTTTTTTTTTGGAGAGGTTTTTCGCTACAGGGCGCGTGCGCTCGCCAGACAGACAGAGAGAGACATAGAGACAGAAAGCGAGAAATCACCCCCCAGGGGGGATGGTCACGCCGCAATCCCTTCTCCTCCATTCTCCTCTCGGGATCTTGGGCACGCACGCACACGCGCCCGGCATGAGTTGTAAGCCACCGGGTCCGAGACGCGAACCACGGTCGACTGCGTGGGAGTCCAGCGACATAGCCATTACGCTAACTGCTGGTTCCCTGTTTAGCCATGTTTTATAAATTATCTTTAAAAGCGAGGTCATACAAATACCTACTTCAACACTCAACAAAAAGTAAGAAACTGGATATATGGGTACAAAGATCCTTGTCAAAATACAGGGAACACACGTTTCTCCCTTTTCCAGAAGAAGCTCTATCCTTATTTTTTCCATGAGAGAAAGTCAGGGAGACTGGCACCCACAACAGGATCTTCACACCACACTCTACCTCCACTCCTGGCCAGTACTAATCACAGACTTGTGTACAGACCCGATACAAACAGGGAGGATCCAGGCCACAAACTCAGGGTCTTTCCCATGTGGGTCCCACTGTGGTACCACTATGCTACCACCAGGCCATACTTCTTTCTTTAAAGGATTTTAAATGCAAAGTATCTTAATGTAAAAAAATTAAAAAATAAATTAAAAAGAACTATGTCAGTAGGGTAGAAAAATTACTACTAGACTCACATAGATTATTCATCTCTCTCTCAAGTAAAGTTCAGACCTTCTACTTGGATTTGTACTCACTTAAAGCCGTTCCTATGAAAGTAACAAACTCTAAGTTTCTACAATCTGAGAGTAACCAGAGAAGAAAATGTCACCTGCTCAGGTTCATTTGAAATATTTGTAAACTCAGCAGATCAGATTAAAAATAGAGCTCCCAAGCAGTGGAAGTTTGGGAGGGTTTTGTTAAAAAATTTTAGGCTTTATGATGGTCTTTTCACAAATTGGTCCACGTGCTCATAAACGGCTCTTATAGATTAACATCTTTCACTTGCAAACTTATCTAATGAATGAGAACAGGATATTCAATTGTAGGAAAAGTACAGTATTATCAGTAGCAATATATGAGAAACCGTGAAAAGTGGACTGGTATTTTGGTATGTGCCTATTTTTGAAAGTGACAGTTGGGGACACTGGACAAATTATAGGAAATAAGTATTCCATTGGGTTGGCAGAAAAAGTCATGATGTATTTTTTTCTATGCAAAAATGAATCATGACATTTCCAATAACCCAATATAAAGAGTGTCAAAGGACAGTACGTTTAGAAAGTTATGTCTGTCAGGGTTAGGAGTTAGGCAGGAGAAAGCTAGCAAATGGGAGCAGTCGGGAGCTGGAGCATCTGCCATGTGGCTAGACAGAAAAAAAAGAAAAAAAAATCAAGGGAGAAAATGACCTGCCCAAGGTAATGTAGAGACAGGAAATTAGTGGAGGATGTCTAGCTGATTAAGCAACATTATGATATAGCCAATGAGATAGAACAGTGGGCCCAGCCACATTTGATACAACAAATGAGACAAGAACAATCAGTGGGACCAATCAATGATCAGCTTACATGACTTAAGTTAAAAATTATAAATCTGGCAGAATGCAAGTCCCAGGACCTGTTGAGCTACTCTTTCTCTGTCTGCTCTGGCCTGCTCCTACCTCTCAGGAATGTATTTTTACTTTTACTAAATAAACTAACTTTTCCTTACACTGTTCACAGGTTTCATTTAATTCTTTGTCCAAAACATCAAGAACCTGGATATCATCACAGAAGCCATCCCGCAACAGGAGGATACTGCGCATTTAACATTCAGGTACAAACAGTGCTATTGTTCTGACAGTTGCCCCATTCTGAAACTGTCAGAAACTGGGATGGTCGATCAGAAATACATCTTGGCAATTCCAGAGTTATTCCTTCAATTGACCACACCAAGCACTAATGGAAAGGACGCTTAACCCTTCTGAAAACATTTTAAACCTGATCAAATTAAAAGTGGCACCAGAGGGATTATTTTTTATAGCAAGTACCCACAAGCAATTTACTTGACTAGAGGAAAAAATGCAAAGAAATCCTTTATCACAAAATAGCTTCTTGAATCTTTCCACCAATAAAACCTTCCATCCATCCAAAAATGCCTATCCTCCCTGCTGATAACAAGCTGAGGAGATAAATATTTTATTTTTTCTATAAAACCCTAAATGATGTTTTCAAATAAAATAAAAATAAACTACTACATGCCACTGTCAAAAATGGCCCTAGAAGAGGTAAATGTCATTTTAAAGGCTGTGTGTTAAAATATTTAGGGGACAGAATCTACTTGTCAGTTTCCAACAGACAGCTCTGAAAGGTTATAAGTGCATCTATCAAATTTTCATCTACCTTGAGGCTGACCTACTGGGGAAACCATAGAAAGCCTGGCCCAGTGCTATGCAGAAGCTGGAAGGGCTGGGGGCTTTTTTAAAGCTCAGAACACTAACAGACACAATCAAGTACAAAGACGGGGCGTGAGACTCTGAACAATTCCCCAGTGAAGGGGCGCTGGCGTGCAGAGACAGGCTGTGGCACTATGCTCAAAGCCTCAGTTCATCTCAGGAATTAAAGCCATCTGATGGGCTGTTGAATCCCTTAAGAGAACTCTGACCTCTTACTCCAAACCTACCAAAGAAGTACCCATCAAATCCTCACAAAAGAAAGGCCGAGCCAGCAAAACACAGGAGAGATTTTCTTTTCTTTCTTTTTTTTAAGTCTAATTTAAAGAGCTCCCATAACTCCACCCTTTGGGAAATACATTCAGTAACTTTTTTTTTTTTTTTTAACAAGGAAAATTTGGTTTTAAGGAGCTTATGGGAACATTTAACTTGGACTGGAAAGGTTATTTGCTCAGTGTTAGGCTAAAAGCCAAAATCCACTTTTAGCCAGAGATGATTTTAATATTATACCTCACAAGAGTATTGTGTCATGTGAACAGGCTCCGGTGATAAGCAGTGAAGTAAAGTTATGACTTCCCCCAAAGACTCATTAAAATGTATTATTAAGTAGAAAAAATTCAGAAAATCCAAAAAGAACCCGTCTGTACTATCTCAGAAACAGTAAAAATGCTTTCCAACTTATCACATCTTTTGCTCTGCCTCCTCTATAAATACCACTAAGTAAATACTGTGAAGAAGTCGATCCTACTGCAAAAGAATATGAAAATGCCTTAAAGTTGTATGCAACTATGGTGTTCTGTATAAAATTTTCCCCTTAAATGTGCCTGAAGAAACATATGATGGCTTCAACTGACAGCTAAAATATATATTATAAACAAACCTGGGAAAATGCGATTTTATTTTTAAACTATTAAGCCCACAAAATATATTAAAATATGCAAAACTTAAAACATTATTTAACTAAAAGAGAAATGGCAATTTTCTCCAATTTTAATTTTTATAATTCTAAATTATAATACCTCCGATATTTTTCTCCTTTCTTCCTGTTTTGGTTTCTAACTCATGTCAATTTTCTTCCTCTCATCAATTCTTTAAAAACTTCCCCCACCTCTCGAAATAAAAAATAAATAAATAAATAAAAGTAATGACTTCACTTAAGTGAGGCAAATGTGCTTTAGAAAGCTGAACCAAATATCAACCCTCCTACCCAATCCTGTGAGAATGTGAAAGCACACTTGCAAAAGAGTTCCAAGCTGCTATGGAAACCTTTTTTTTTTCTTCCAAAATAACAGTACTCCCAGCTGAGGACTGCTGGCAATGCAAGCTCCCAATACAAGCCCATTGACAGCTTGTGGAGTGGACAGATGAGGCGTGGAAAATATTTTAAATTAGTTCATTTATCTTGTTGAGACACAGGAAACAGCAACAAATTTCTCACATAAAAGAATACAGAAAGACAATGCACTCCCAGTAACGTGTAGCAAATTTTGTCCATTAAATCAAACCCTTCAGACTATTTCATTCTGCCTAATAATAGCCACATCTCATGTCCTACGGGAATTTTTTTATAATCAAATGGTCCAGAAAGATGACCAGAAATAACTGTTTCTGATATTTTTTGACGAACTTGAATTTTGCAAGTCAGCTATGAAAATAATATTCTTTAATCCTAAGCAGATCTTTAAAATCCAGTAGGAACCCCCTACAAAGGATGGGTACTCAGTTTCCCTTGCTGTTATAGAAAAAGTGAGAATTTCCCAAACTGAAAAATAATAAGGGCTGAATTAAAAGTAAAGTGTATTTTCTAAGTTTCTTGGAATACAATGTCCATTTACATTGTAATGACCCAGGGTAAGTTTTCAGACTTTGGTTACATTGACCATTAATAAGGACCATATGACCTCTATAGAACTCTCACTTTAAGGAAAGAAGGTATTTATTTCAATATGTAAGATGTTTTGTAGGATGGGGACCAGCAGTTAGTGTAATGGCTATGTCGCTGGACTCCCACGTAGTCGACTGCAGTTTGCATCCTGGACCCTGTGGCTTAAAACTCACGCCGAGCACATGTGCGTACATGCCCAAGATCCCGAGAGGAGAATGGAGGAGAAGGGATTGCGGCGTGGCCATCCCCCCTGAGGGGTGATTTCTCGCTTTCTGTCTCTCTTTCTCTGCCTGGCGAGCGCACGAACCCTACAACAAAAACCTCTCCAAAAAAAAAAAAAAAAAAAAAAAAAAGATGTTTTGTAGGATGGAAACTGCTGGCTCTGAGTTCAAAAGACCCCAGACTGAATGGCTCCAGTAACGTGGACAGAAATTTGATTATGAAGGAAGTCAAAGACTTCTATACAGAATACTATGAAAACCTTAAAAAGGAAACCGAAAAGGACACAAAAAAGTGGAAGGAAATACCATGTTTTGGGATTGACAAAATTAATATAATCAAAATGGCAATCCTACCCAAATTAATCTACATATTTAATGTAATTCCTATAAAATTATGGGGAACATTCTTCACAGATCTAGAAAAGGCAGTCATAAAATTTGTCTGGAATCATTAAAGACCCTGTATTGCTAAAGCCATCCTGCACAAGAAGAGTGGAGTGGGTGGCATCTCACTTCCTGACCCTAAAATATATTATGAAACTGTGATAATCAAAATAGCATGATATTGGCACAAAAACAGACACAAAGACCAATGGAACAGAGGAGAGACCCCAGAAATAAACCCCAAAACATACAGCCAACTGATCTTTGACAAAGGGTACCAGTCAATCCACTGGGAAAAGGAAAACCTCTTTAGGAAACGGTGCTGGAAAAACTGAGTATCCACCTGCAGAAATATGGATCTGAACTGCTCTGTCACCATTAACAAAAATCAACTCAAAAGTGGATGAAAGATCTAAACCCAACACCACAAACTATAAAACTACTAGTGGAAAACACGGGAAATTCTGGGAGACATTGCGGTTGACAAAGACTACTTAAGCAAGGCCCTCAAAGCAAAGGCAATAATCCCCAAAATAGGCAGGTGGGATTACATCAGATGAAGAAGTTTCTACACAGCAAAGGACACCATAATTAGTGTGAATCAACAACACTCAGAATGGGAGAGAATTTTTGTTAACTGTGTCTCAGATAAGGGACTGATAACCAAAATACACAGGGAACTCAAGCAGTTTACCCAGAAGAAAATGATTAACCCAATTAAAAGATGGGGAAATGAGCTGAACAAACAACACTAAGGAAGACATACAAACAGCCAAAAAGCATATGAAAAAATGCTCAACATTCCTCATTATAAAGGAGATGTAGATCAAAATCACAGTCAGAATGGTGAAGATTAAAAAGCCAAAAAATGATAAATGCTAGAGGGGATTTGGTGAAAGGAGAACACTCCCACATTATTGTGGGAATGTAAATTCGTCCAGCCACTGTGGAGAACAATATGGAGGTTCTTCAAAGACCTTCAAATAGAACTACCATATGATCCAGCAATTCCACTCCTGGATATCTACCCAAAGGACAGGAGAATGTTCAGTCAGAAAAGTGCTTGCACAACTATATTTATTGGAGCATTATTCACAATTGCTAAGACATGGAACCAACGCAAATGTCCATAAACAGATGAATGGATTAAAAAAGTGTGGCACATATGTTCCATGGGATACTATTCAGCCACAAAAAATAAGGCCCTGGAATTTGATAGAAAGTGGACAAATATAGGAGATCTGTTGCTGAGTGAAGCAAGTCAGGCTATGAAAGAGAGACATTGTATGTCTCCACTTAACTAACATATACCAACTGTCCACACTCTATGGTAGAGACTGAAAGACTGGAGGACATAAAAGCATTAAAAACTGTTATGGACACTAGAGACAAAGTGGAAGAAGAGTGTAGGAGGGGAAAAGTATAGGAAAGGAAATTTGGGGGAAAAATAGAGGTAAAACATTTGTACGACACAGATATGGTTTATTATCTGTTGATGAGTATGTGTATAGTATTCTCAGCTGGGCTGGACTGAGGTATATATCATGCTGGGCAAAGTCTCTTTACAATCTAAATGATACATAGTGATTGAATGAACAAAAGATAATAAGAAATTTGATTATCTAAAGTCTCATCAATCAAGAATGCCCAAGAGATCATCACATCCTCTTGAACCAATTGTTTAACTGATCATGTGCCTGGGACCTCCGCCCCTAACTTTGCCCTTAAAAACACATGTGGGTAACACCTCAGGGAGTCCAGGTCTTTTCAACATGAGCTGCCAGGTCTACTTGCTTTGTGCTTTGCAAAAAAGCTGTAGTTTCCTTCATCACACCATGTGCCCATGGTTTGATTTTATGGCACGTGGGCGAGTAAACCTGATCTGATCTAACATCTTAGGCAAATATTAATACCAGTCATGAAAACTGTAAAAAGGAACTGAAAACTCTTAAAGGAGAACTCAAAAATGCCTCCTTTTAGGGTAAACCAGCATAAATGGATTAAGAAAAGAATGTGAACCATCTCTACATATAAATAGACAAAATAACCTTTCTTCTAGGTCCTATCTCATGGTTCAAACTAACAGGTATTTTTGGCTTCAGAGCTTTTGCCAACGCATGGTAGTTTGTCATCTTCCATTTTATGGGTCCTTTCCAAGAAAACCAGGCAAGGGCTTCAGGCCTGGATGTAGAAGTAAGTAAATACAAGGTAGCCAAACACTTGTCCCAGGATTGGTTGTACCAGCATAATTCTCATCACTGTCCCCTTCCCATCCACCAACTTGAAACTGATTCACAGGTCAGACTGGTAACTCAGAAATCTGTGTTTCTGATAAATGCCTATTATAGTTTGGATAATGGTTTGTCCCCAAAAGGTTTACATTTTGGAAACTGGCCACATTCTAAAGGTGTTAAGTGAAAACTAAATCCCTTCATAGTGTTCTCAAGGTGGGTGTATGGGTGTGACAAGGTCATTAGGGTAGGGTCCCCATCTTTGTGTCCTAGTAGGTTTAAAAAGAAAAGAAATGAGGCAGGTAGAGCCCACAGCAAGCAGGCCACTCTGCTTAAGGTACTGCCTTCTGCCATTTTGTGATGCCTCTGGACTTTCCAGCCACCAAATCTGCAAGTCAGTAAGCCTCCATTTCTTTATAAATCACCCAGTCACAGGTATTTCTGGTAGCAATGCAATTACAAATTAATATGATAACGCAAATCAATTCTAGCACAAAGCCACATTTAGAAATCACTATGCCATTCCAAGCCAGCCTCTTTTATAAATTAAAAGCAGACAAAATTTTTAAAAATAATACACCTCTTTACATAATTTTAAGCAGACACGTAAAATTTCTGATCGTAAGCTTAAATAACTGTGGAAATTAAGCTGGTTGTGGATTAAATATTGACATTCAGAAATAAAACACATCTCTAAATACCATGATGTTTTGATAGTTCACCATTTTTTAAAGAATTATTTTAGTTATTATTATTATTTTAAAAATTTTGACCAGAGAGTGCAGGAGTGAGAAAGCAAGTTGCCAGGTCTAAGACTCAAATCTTGGTGAGCCATGTGGAAGTCTAGCACCTTAACCACCATGTCAGCTGATGGTCCCTTATCATCCATTTTTTAAAAACAGACACTTCTTTAACATAGTTCATAGCATCTGGTATTGTCTATAAATTTATATAACCTGTGTTACACTTTTCCCACACAAATTTAGCTGAATATAAGATAATTTTATATTTGAAAGTCTTCTACTAACCATTCAATCATAATATGTTATAAAAATAATTGCCTATTAATTGAAGTTTAATTTCTAAAAAATTCCTAAGACAATATTCTAAGTTTAAAGAAATTTGGTATAATTTTTATTACACTGATATTCAGAAAATAAATTATCAGAGCTGTGTACATATTATAATACTAGTAATTATTGAAGAAAAAACGTACATTTTGGGGACCAGCAGATAATGTAATGGTTAAGTTGTTGCAGGAATGCTGGGGCACATGGGTGATTGGGCCCAGCATCCACAGTGGGAAACAGGTTCTTGTCTCACACTTGGGAAGAATTAGAAATGTGGACACATAGAGGGGTTGAAAGTGAGAGTTTAATAAAGGAGGTAGAAGGAAGATTAGCACTCCCAGGAAGAAGGGAGGGGTCCCAAAATGGGTTGCCTTCTCATGGTTTGGATTCTAGGTTTATACCTCAGCTGGTAGAGTCCCACCCATCAGAAAGTGAAAGTGCTTTGCCCCATATTCCAGTAACTGTTATAATGCTTTTCTATTATCTGTGTGATCTGATTTATGTCTGTCTGGTCTTTTGGTCTTTTTCTAATTAAATCCCATTTTGGGGGACATCTGCCTATCTAAAAGTAGAGGAACATGATGCCTAGCCCAGTTGAGTTCTAATGTAAAGGGCCATGAATTCTTTAAAAACATCTGCATGTCTAAAGATAAAGGAACACTGTGCCTAGTCCAGTAGAGTTCTATTATAAAGGGCCATGAATTCTTTCAGAATATCTGCATGTTTAAACACAAATGAAAGGGTGGCTGGGAGGGGTTAGGAATTGTCAGGAGTCACACATCACAGTGGTTTTCTTGGGGGTCCCCTTGCCCTATCTGCCTGTAAATGGGTTCTAACTTCTGTCTTGATATGGAGAGACCCTGAATTCATGAATAACTCAGGGCTGGTAGCTGTCTGAGGTTTCTGCCCTCCATCAAACTTACTGCCCCTTCTAGGAGCTACAGGGTAACCTGAAACCTTGAATAGATCAGACTTCCTGCTTCTCTGCCACCTTCATTTTAAGGCAGGTTCTGAGCCCCTTCCCCATTCCTAACATTTGGAGACCGCCCCTACCAATTCCTCCATAAAAGATGTGTACAACCCCAAGTCAGGTCTAGAGATGAAGAGTGTTAACTCCTCCATACCCTCCGACAAAATAAAGAGTTCTACTTTCTCTCCTGAATGTCGTTTCTATTCCTTCCCATCTGTTTTTCTCCAACATTTGGTGCATTGGCCAGAAAAGAGAATCAGACTGGCTCTTTAAGCCACCAAACCCAGGGCATTTCCCCTGGGGATAGTCACTAAGGTGTGGAGAGATAGGCAAGGTTTGATGGTATCCCTCAGCTAGGATGCCTGTCCCAAGGGCCAAGTATTCCTGGATCATTGGACTCCAACTGGAGAGAAAAAACAACCCCTAGACCCTGATGCATCAACCTTGGTCAACTCTAGTAATCTGGTAAATCCCCAGGGATCTATAGAGCCCTAGTTAGACCTACTTTGATTGAGTAGAGAAGGAGACCCAATCACTATCCTTCATAGGATCAGCAGTTAGAGTTCATCAGGTAATCGGTGTGGGTAGGAAATATATAAACTCTGAATGAATGTGAGCATTTGTGATGAGCGAATGTGTGTGTGGCTCCATGGCTTCTCGCTATGGAGCATGACTGGGTCCATGACTGTGTTTCTGTAGTAGTTTCGTGAAAAAGGCTAAAGAGCAAAACTGATGTGAGGAGAAGCAACTACGTGAATTCCTGGGAGTCACAGAATTCTGTAGAATTTGGATCCCAGGTTTTGCTGAAAAGACTAAAATACTGTATGAACTATTAAAAGACCCAGGAGAAGCCCCCTTCGAATGAGGACCCCTCCAAAAGCAGGTTTTCCAGGACCTTAAGTCAAGTCTTGGGAAAGCCCTGGCTTTGGACTCCCAAATGTCACCCAAGAATTCAATTGTTTCATATATGAAAAGAGACAGCACTAGGACTCTTGACTCAGTCCGTTGGACCTTGGGAGAGATCCAGTGCCTACCCATTTAAAAGATTAGACCCAGTGGCATCCAGATGCCCCCCTTGCCTATGAGCCCTTACTGCCACTTTTGAATTAATAAAAGAGGCAGACAAGTTAACCTTGGGCCAAGTTATCAATGCCCAGGTCCCTCATTCGGTGACTGCCCTGATGAACATCAGGGGATATAAATGGCTAGCCAGCTCTAGGATGCCACCCTACTAGGGCTTATTGATTGGAAATCCTCGAATTAGACTCCAGACTCTGCAGACCCTCAATTCTGCTAGCTTCCTCCCAGCCACGCTGAGGCCTCCTTACCACAACTGTGAAGAGGCCCTCGATGAGGTCTTTTCTGAACACCCTGATCTTGTAGACACACCACTGAAGGTCCCCAACCTCACCCTCTTCACTGACAGTAGCAGCTACATAAAGGATGGAATTCGATATGCTGCCTATGCCATTACCTCTCAAGACACAGTGGTCAAGGCTGAGGCAAAGCTGCCCCCAAGGATAGTCAGCTCAGTGGGCTAAAATCTGGGCATTACTCTGATTTCTAAGATTGGCGGCCAGTAAGGGAGTAAACATCTACACGGACTCACAATATGCTTTTGCTACCCTACATGTTCATGGAGCATTATACCTAGAGAGAGGACTCCTCTTGGTAGAAGGAAAGACAGTTAAAAACAAACAGGAAATCTGCCAATTATTTGAAGCAGTCTGGGAGCCAAAGGAAGTGGCAATCATCCATTGTAGGGGATACCAGAGGGGGAAAGATTCCATCACCCTGGAAAACCAGTTAGCAGACCAGACAGCCAAGGCTTCCGCCAAATGAACCCCAACTACTGTAATCAACATGTTACCACTCACGAGTCTCCCAAAAGTTCCTCCCCCACCATACCAACAAACATCATTGGGAAAACTCGTAAGTAGCAACCCTGGAAGAAGATGGATGGTGGAAATTGCCAGATAAAAGAATATACATACCTCAGTCCCTAGGATATTCACTGGTAAAGCAATACCATGAGTTGACTCACTGAGGAAAGACTAATCTGGAGAACATGCTAGGCTGACACTATTTCTTGAGTGTCTACCGCCATTGTGTGCAACTGTGAGCATACAGTGCAAGACCTGTGACAGAAATAACCCCACCCAGGAGCCAACTCAGTCGGATGGAATACAAGCCACCAGGACAACTCCCCTGGAATTACTAGAGGCATACTTCTTGGAAGTACGACCATGCCAGGGCTTTAAGTACTTACTAGTTCTGGTCTGTACTTACTCAGGCTGGGTGGACACCTTCTCTACATAAACTGAAAAGGCCAGAGAAGTCACTCGAAAACTTCTGAAGGAAGTTATACCTCAGTTTGGGCTTCTCCTTATGATCCGGTCAGACAATGGCTCTGCTTTCATGGCAGAAGTTACACAGGGAGTGGCAAAAGCCTTAGGCATAAAATGGAAGCTTCACACTGCTTACTGACCTCAGAGTTCTGGGAGAGTTGAACAAATGAATCACAACCTCAAGTGCCTCCCAGCAAACTAGTCCAGGACCTGTAACTGGACAATTCTCACCCCCTAAGTGGACATTCTATGGGGAAATAAGACTGTCGATGTCCCCCGGTAGTACATGCTAAAGTTTGGAGGGCGATACAATTCATTCCCCTCCTAGTGGGGCTGGGGATTGCTCCTGGGGTCGGGACTGGTATTAGAGGGATGACAATCCTCTGCTGCTTGCTACCAGAAGCTGTCCACTGACCTGGCAGATGAATTCCAACAGGTAGCAAATATTACTGAGACTCTACAAGTCCAGCTAGACTCCTTGGCTGTTGTGTTCCTACAGAAACGGAGGGGGTTAGATCTCATGACTGCTGAAAAAAGTAGACTCTGTTTATTTCTGGGAGAGGAATGTTGCTTCTATGCCAACAAATTGGGTGTGGTCCAAAACTTGGCCGACCAGCTTAATGATTTAGTCACCAAACAGTGACAAGCCAACAGCTGACTCCTGGGTAGGTGAGAATGAGATCTGGATATGAGCCCCATCACTACTACCTCTCCTGGGGCCCCTACCTGTTATTCCTTTAGCACTGGCAGTCAGATCATGTGTCCTTAATCTGATTAAACAATTCGTAATCTCCTACTTTCACGCCATCTAGTATTAACTAATTGTTACTGCCCAGGAACTGCCCTCCTGTTAATTGACCCTCCTTGAGTATGGCTGAGGAGGCTCAAGAGAGGGAATGATCTGGAGAGACCCTGAATTCATGAATAACTCAGGGCTGGTAGCTGCCTGAAGTTACTGCCCTTCAGCAAACTTACCGCCCCTTCCAGGAGCTGCAGGGTAACCTGAAACCTTGAATAGGTTAGACTTCCTGCTTCTCTGCCACCTCCATTTTAGGACAGGTTCTGAGCTCCTTCGCCATTCCTAAAATCCAGAGACCTCCCCTCCTCAATTCTCCCATAAAAGACTGTGTCTGGGGACCAGCAGATGGCATAATGGCTATGTCACTGGACTCCCATGTAGTCGACCGTGGTTCGAGTCCCGAACTCGGTGACTTAAATTGATTGCGGCATGACCAGCTGGCCTGGAGGGTGATTTATCACTGTCTCTCTTTGTCTTTCTGGCGCACACATGTGCCCTATAGCAAAAACCTCTCAAAATTAAAAAAAATTAGGGACCAGCAGTTAGCGTAATGGCTATGTCACTGGACTCCCATGTAGTTGACTGCAGTTCACATCCTGGACCCGGTGGCTTAAAACTCACGCCGGGCGCGTGTGCATGCGTGCCCAAGATCCCGAGAGGAGAATGGGGGAGAAGAGATTGTGGCGTGGCCATCCCCCCTGGGGGGTGATTTCTCGCTTTCTGTCTCTCTGTCTGTCTCTGTCTGTCTGGCGAGCGCATGCGCCCTACAGCAAAAACCTCTCCCCCGCAAAAAAAAAAAAAAAAAAAAAAAAAAAAAAAAAAAAATTTTAAATAAAAAAAATAGACCATGTGTAAACCCCAGTCAGTTCCAGAGATAAAGAGTTCTACTTTCTCTCCTGAGTGCTGTTTCTGTTTCTTGGCATCTGTTTCCTGCAACAGTCTCGATGTTTCTTGGCATCTGTTTTCCACAACAGTCTCGATGTTACTGAACCCCTACATAGTGAAATGGTTCGAATCTGAGACCTGGCATGCCCAAAATCCCAAGAGGAGAACAGAAGAGATGGGACTGAACCATAACCATCCACCGGGGGGGGGGGGGGGGGGGGGTGATTTCTCACTTTCCATCTCTCCCTATCTCTCTGGTGAGTGCAAGTGCCCTATAGCAAAAATATCTCGGGAAGAGAAGAGAAGAGAAGAGAAGAGAAGAGAAGAGAAGAGAAGAGAAGAGAAGAGAAAAAGAATACATTTTTATTGGCAATGTGTCTCTTAATCAAACAGATTAATCTTTCTAAAATTATTTTAAGGATATGCATTATACACTGTTAGAGAGAGACAGGTTTCCATGTAAGTTTAATTACATTTTTATTTTTTCAGAAATAAAAAGCATTCAGATTTAAAAATAAATGGAGTTGAAGGAGTTTTGGTAAAGCAATGTTTCTAAATTCTTCTGAACTCTTTTCGAGGTCACAGCCTCTCAAACAGGATAAAGGGTGGACAGGGTGGTGCCCAGTCAGCATTTACCTCCCAATGGTGGTGTGGTAGAGTGTAAAGTAGAAAGGAGCTGGACTGGAGAATGAGGATGAAAGGGCGTCTCTCTTAGAGCAAGCCTTTTCCAGTATGACTCTCTTATTTTCTCCAAGCCTTGCTTTTCTATAAGGATTTCACTGAGAAACAGCACAAAATGTAGATAATTCTTTCCCTCTGTGGCAGATGGCCTATTTACTCAACACAGTAATGACTTCTGATGTTAGTGTTGCAGTCATCAATAAGAGGTCACACAACTAAAAGCCTAGATGGTCTAACTCAGAAGTTCATGATTCAGGTCCGTAGTGCCTTAAAATACAGACATACCTACCAATTTTAGATCATCTAAAAAAGTTTCCTGCTTGCTCTGGGATTTAAATGTACTAGAGAACGATAATTCTTTGAAATGAAAAATAATGAAAGGGGAAAAAATCTTAAGTTTCTCCACCCTACGCTCCATTCACTTCAGGAGGGGTTAACGGCTGAGCCCAGTGGGAAGCACTGTTTTCTATAAAAGCTAAAATTATCCCACCATGCAGTCTGAACAGGGAAATAAAAAACAATCAGAAAATAAAAAAAACTTCCACAGTTTTCTGAGCAGGGAAGGGGTGGCAGGGACCCTAAGGCTAAATTCCAGCCTTTCTCCAGCAGGAGCTCTCAGTCGGATGCCATCCTCAAGCAAAGTAAATGTCAGCCCGAGGACCCAGAGCTGCTCTACAGTCAGCTGTCCTGACCCCATATTTTACAGGGTAAAAGACCAATAGACCCAAAAAAGCCTGATGTTCCTCATGGTTCTCTCAAAACAAGAGTTTATTAGAAACAATTTCTGGCATAGCCTTGGTGGCGCTTTGAAACAATGAAAAAGAAAAGGCAAGAAAAATCCCAATATGGAGATTAGGGAGATGAAAGGATCATTTATTTTAGAGAAGGCACATGTTTGTCTATTGTCACACACCAAAGGCTGAGAGCTAAGGATGGCCTCTGGCTTTCTGTCTTCTGTCACCTGCTCCCAGGCCTCCTTCCTCATTCCTTTTTGCCCTTGTCCCCAGGAAGCTGCAGCCTTGCTAGCTTTCTCTCAGTCCTCTGATGTATTTTGCTTCTTCCTGTAACCAGGGTCTTAAATGTACCCATCCCTTTACCTGGATAACTACCCACATCCCTATCCTCATCCTGGTGACACCTACTCATCTATGTTATTTTTTCTTTATTTATGGCAGAAGGCATGCACACACACACATCGGGGCTGGGGGAGAAAGAGGAGGAGGAGAGAAGCACTCTCCATAGTGTTTGGTCACACCACAATCTCCTCCCTCCAGTCCCAGCCCACTGGATCTTGGGCACTCGTGCATGTGCCTGGCATATTTCAGGTAGACTGGGCCAGGAACTAGCACTGAAGTAGTCATGGGAGATCCGGTTTCTCCTGAGCAACACATTACTACTGTGCCATGGAGCCAGCCCACTCTTCAGTTAAGTAACATTGCTACAGGGTCATCCTTCCCAGACCTTCCCAAGTAGATTAGGCTCCTTAATGACCATTCTCACAGCACTAACTTCATCATTTACTATTTGTTTAGCATGCCTTTCTTGCTACACGTGAGGTCCAGAGCATTGACGCCCATATGTTCTTGTGCACCATTTTAAGCCTTTGTAAATAACTGCTCAAGACCTAGAACATCATGTTTATTAAATATTTAATGATATATTTAATGATCTTTACAACATGTCAGATACTGCTCTGACGGTATTATATATACTAGTCATTTAATCCTCACCCAAAATCCATGTGGTAGGTACTAGTATTATTCTTATTTCACAGATGAAGAACTGAAAAATAGAGCAGTTTAGGAACTTCATCAAGATCATACAGCTCATAGTAGAAGGGTTGTTTAAAATACACAATGCAGTTCCCGGTATACTTATGTTATGGGCTTTATGAATGGTTACCCAGTCCTGCTTAATGATATAATCAGTGATTTGAATAGTTATTAAAGGATAAGACTATTAACATAGTGAGCCCGACCATAGGGCAGCGTGGGCATTTCCAAAAACCAACTTATTATTAATCATTGCTCATGTTTTAATAACAATAATTTCCAAAATATCAGTGACTAACAACACAAAATGTTTATCTTCTTCATGCTAAACGCTGGTTGTGGCTCTGTTCCAGGTCTTTTTAAGCTGAGACCTGGGCTGAGGGAGCAGTCCCTATAAAACCCACATCATTCTCACAGATAGGAAAACGAGAAATTGTGGCACCATGTAGAGGCTCCTAAGGCTTCAGCTTAGTAGTGCCACAGGTCATTAACACTCACGTTAAATTAAAATCCCTGAGCACATGATCTTTTTTCCCTAAATTCCCCAGCACAGTTAGAAGTAAGCACCTAACTCTATTAAACTTCTAATTTTCACTAACATGTTCTATGGATGCTAAACGTGGTTACCCAGAGACTCTTTTCCTCTTTACACACTTGAATGTGAGGATCTAAAGGTGATGATTGGAGCAACTATGCCCTCACATACTGTGGGTAACCTGCTGAATGTTTTCTACAATACTCAATAGCTGTTTGGTCCTATTGCTACATGATGCATTTATTCGATCTCTTCCCAACTGAATAACCTCTTGCTAAGGAATTCTTTTTTTAAAAAAAGAATTATTTATTTAATTTTAATAATAATTATTATTTTTTTAATTTGACTAGTGAGAGAGAGAGAGAGAGAGAGAGAGAGAGAAGGAAAGTGAGAGAGGAAGCCACCAGACCTAGGACTCAAACTGTGGTCAGCCATTTGGGCGTCCGGCGCGCCTTCACCACCATACCTATGTGCTGGCCCCTGTATTGCTAAGGAATTCTACCTAAATTCTCAGAGAGCTGTGGTGGACAGACTTCTCCCATCTCACCTCTGCAATAAGAGATGATATGGCCGGGGTCTGCCCCCGCGTGCCATGGCCGGGGTCTGCCCCTCGTGCCGTGGCCGGGACTCTGCCCCGCGTGCCGCGGCCGGGACTCTGCCCCGCGTGCCATGGCCGGGTTCTGCCCCGCGTGCCGTGGCCGGGGTCTGCCCCGTGTGCCGTGGCCGGACTCTGCCCCGCGTGCCGTGGCCAGGGTTCTGCCCCCGCGTGCCGTGGCCGGGGTCTGCCCCGCGTGCCGTGCCGGGACTCTGCCCCGCGTGCCGTGGCCGGGGCTCTGCTCTGCGTGCCGTGGCCGGGGCTCTGCCCCGCGTGCCGTGGCCGGGTTCTGTCCCCGCGTGCCGTGGCCGGGGCTCTGCCCCGCGTGCCGTGGCCGGGGTCTGCCCCGCGGGCCGTGGCCGGGGCTCTGCCCCCGCGGGCCGTGGCCGGGATCTGCCCCGCGTGCCGCAACCGCTGATGGCCGTCTCTGCTTTCCTGAGCCGCGTTCCTGAAACTGTGTTCCATGGAGATTCACCTACATTTGCGGGGCTGCACGAGACCCACCCTTGGTCCAGCCCTGAGTGCAGTCTACGTTTCCTATTGTTGGGAACTTTATGATCTGATAATTGGAAAAAAAAATCATGTTTATCATAAAAAATAATTAGAAAAATAATAATAATGATTGGGGGAAACATAGGAAAGATATTGAATGTTGAAGCGGGGAGATTAATGTCTCTGTACTGACTGACATGCATGGCATTCCCTTTTGAAAAAGCAATGTAATACACTGTAAAGTTGTATGTAATTCAATGTAATAAAAAAATAGATAATAACAAAAAAAAAAAAAAAAAAGAGATGATATGGAAGGAACACAATCTGTCCAGAAATGTTACTGTGTGATACTATCTTGTCTCGTAAAGAACTTAACTTCCATTTTGGCCTAAGGCACTTTACACACAATAACTGGTGATATCTTTTGTCCCTTGATATTAAATATGATAATCTCATATTGCAAGGACCAAATAATACTAGGTTACTGGAGATTAAACTCCTTGCCTCAAGTGTCATACCTGCAGCTAGCAACAGAACTTGAACCAGATCCATCCTAGTGTTCTGGCCTTGGCATACAAATGCTAACCTAGACTTTCCAGTGATCTTGGGTTATAGTAAGACATAACCGGGATAATTATCACCAGCCTCTCCCTCCTAGACACAAGTGAATTATCCCATACATACAATACGAACACACACACACATATACACACACACACACACAATAAATACAAACACTGAAAACACTTGCTCAGAGCCAGCAGGCAGAATGGTGGTTAAGGTGCTGGACTCCCACATGGCCGGATCTGGCAGCTTGCTTTCTCACTTTCTCTCTCTCTTTCTGGTGAGCACACATGTCCTAAAGCAAATTAAAAATAATAATAATAAATTAAATAATTCTTTTTAAAAATCCACATAAATATGAAATAATTAAAAAACAAAAACTGGTTCAGTATAGGGAGAAAATGTTCCTGAACTGTTGAGTATATGCAGGCTGATGCACAGAGAGAACTCTACTTATTTGATAAATAATTAAAAATTTGAACACTTCTTCATGAAAACAGACAGTAGAAAAACTGCAAGTCTCATTCCTGTTTGAGACTGAACCATAAACAATGGCGGAGAACATTAATATTAAATAAAGAGAACGTCCTTCATGTTTAGTGTTATAGTTTATCATTTCTGCTAAATCTGACAATTTCCTCTTGTTGCATACAACCTGATCGTTCATTCTATCGAACAGCAGACTTTAAGTTTTGGCTGTCAGTTCTGTGTTTTGCCACTGCAAGTGCTTGACTAAATTGCCTGCTTCGTTCTTTATTCCCTGTAGATCTTCCTGCCCTCAAGGAAGCAGCTCTAAAGCAGTGAGCGATTCGGAGCTGAGCATGACAACCCCGTAGTCTCGAGATGAAGTGTCAAGTCAGCAAACAAACCCCAACTGAGGGAGCAAAGCACCCTCTCACAGGAAAAGGACTGCCCGCAGCCCTGACTCAATGGCAGCAAGCAATTAGAGCTGTGCATCTGCAAGGCGCTATAGGAGAAGACCTATCCCTTTGACCACCACAGTGCAAGACGACCCCAACGCAAAGGCTCTGGAAGACCCAGTGGAGATTTGTGGAGTCATTCTTAATGGGGTTCCTTTGCCTCTGGTGTCTTAACTTGATTACACTATTAATAAGAATGCCTACTGGGCTCTCTGCATTACTGCTCCTGAAATCTCACCTGTCAGAGAGTTTGCAATGGAAGTCTGGTGGGCACACATTACTCCTAATGGGATTCTTAGTCTGAGTCCCCCTTACTGTTCTGGTGGGCTAAGTTGGGGAAACCTTCTAACAGTTTATTCTACGATCATTCGTACTTTATACCTTCCCTGAGTGTGGGTTCAGGCCCCACACTCTTAACAAAGATAGACATGTCACAGTCTCTTGTTCTGGAAGAATGATACAATCTCCAGGGAGGAAGGCATTTATTTGATGACAGCTCTCAGAGTTGCGATGATGCCTTTCACAGGGATAAAGCACCCATGTCTAAACATTACCCATGAAAACATCTTCCTAAAAAGTTCCTGTTAGCCAGAGATTAGCTCTCTAGGTTCCTACATCCTATGATTTATAAAATGCAAAAAATGCAGATGATGTTCATCCTGCCCCTTTCTTTCTGAGGTGCCATGTGGCTTTCCTTACTAGCACCTGTTCTACCTTGTACTGTCTACCCCTCTGATCTCATCCCCAAGACATTAGACACTTGATCATCAGACATTGGGAACAGAAGGATTTCTCCCTCCAATAGTCTTCATATGTCCTCATGCAGTGCAGTTATTCTACTTTCCAGATTTGCCCATTATCCCTACAGGCTCTGGGCCCATGGGGTGTTTAATGTTTTTCAACAGAAATGCCAGGTGTGATTCTGGCATTTATGGTTGCCAATATCAGCAAAGTGGATGAATGCCAGGAACACTCTACTGGAGGGATACACTTATAGTCAATGAGGTTGTACCACCTGTGAGATCCACTGATTTCCTCTAATTTTTCACTCATTTACATGAAGGGCAACAGCACAGGCTCCCCTCTGCAGTTCCTCATTTATAGTGAGTTTGGTATGCAGTATGGGGCATAGGCAGGAATGTTTCCCTAAAGTTACTTAAAACCCTGTGTGTACCAGCCTTGCCAAATCATAAAATTAGGAAAGTGCATTCGGTCAGACTCAGTCCTTCCTTAGCGCTGTCGGCACCTAGTTATTCTCCAATTTCTTTCTTACAAACACATGGCCAGGTTCCCAAAGTCCATCTCCTATCTGTGTGTCTCATCAGCACATAAAAGAGATTCAGGAAAGGAGAAGGAACAATAAAATTTCATGTTTACTGGCAGCACTAAGTGAAGTAATCCCCCTATGCATACACTTTTCTTATGGAAGATCACTTACTCAACCTTTCCATTCACCTGCCTAATGAGAATCTACGAATATTTTAGGAGGATAATTTGGAAGACTTACAACAGCAGAGGTTGTTCAAGCTGTACCATTAGTCTCTGTCATATGCCTTGGATTTGACCAAACATTCAGCTCATTTATACAAGTGAGTAACTAGCAACTTGTTCATTAATCAAGTCAACAAAGAATCACTTAAACTACTTGCTAGCAAACTTCTTTTATATATTAATAGCTAATATTTTTGCTTGTAATTCCTCAAATGATTCTTGGGAAATTCTTGGGAAATGGTTGAAAGCATTTTTTATTTTTAGAAAGAGATTTTTGCTATACGGCATGTGTGCTCACCAGAGAGACAGAGAATAAGAACTCACCCCCCCAAGGAGATGGCCACGCTGTAATCCCTTCTCCTTTATTCTCCCCTTGGGATCTTGAGCATGCAAGCACAAGCACCCAGTCTGAATATTGTCTTCTTTTTTTAAAAATTATTTAATTAATTTATTATTATTATTCAATTTGACCAAAGAGAGACAAAGAAGGAGAGGAAGAAAGCAAGCCACCAGGTCCAAGGCTTGAACCATGATCAGCCATGTGGGAGTTCAATGCCTTAACTACCATGCCACCTGCGGCACTCCACCCTAACGTGAGTTTTAAGCCACAGGGTCCAGGACTTGAACTGCAGTCAACTATATGGGAATCCGGCGATGTAACCATTACACCATCTGCTAGTCTGAAGGTTAAGATTTTTAAGATGTGGGAACCAGCAGTTAGCGTAATGGCTATGTCGCTGGACTCCCACGTAGTCGACCGCGGTTCGCATCCCAGACCCGGTGGCTTAAAACTCACGCCGGGCGCGTGTGCGTGCATGCCCAAGATCCCAAGAGGAGAATGAAGGAGAAGGGATCGTGATGTAACCATCCCCCCTGGGGGGTGATTTCTCGCTTTCTGTCTCTATGTCTCTGTCTGTCTGTCTGGCGAGCGCACACGCCCTATAGTGAAAAACCCCTCCAAAAAAAAAAAAAAAAAAAGTAAAGATTTGTAAGATGTTTTTCTTTAACTTTAAGGTTAAATAGATGCAAAACATACTATTTTCCAGGGTAAGATTCCCTGATACACTTACACATGTGTGTACAAAAATATATTTTGTCAAACTTTGGGACCGCAGATTTAGCCCAATTTATGTAAAACTGCAAACCCATATAGTCCAATAGACAACAGCAATATTTATTTTCAAACCAATCCTCCAAACAGACTTAGTTTTTGTCAGAAAAAGTTTGCATTTACTTTTGAAACCAAACAAGTGTATTAATACACATTCACATATCAAGAATCTCTCATTTTTGAATTCTAAGAGCAATAACAGTATATTTGAGTAAAAGATAGTCCACACCATACAGTTGCTATAAACACATCAAAATTCATTCTTTGCTAACATATCAGTACCAGGCTAGCTAGCAAACAGTTCAGTAGGTTAGCTATCCTCTGCAGTCATTTAGGAAACCAGGCTGACCAGAGTGCTGCTACTTGAGGCCCAGGGTCCCTCTGTAGGTTAATCCCACTCAAGTAAACAGTACAGAGGAGAAAATACGGGAAGCGCTCAGGAGCCAGACCTGAGAACGATGTATTTCACTTCTGCCCCAGTACCTTTAGCTGAGCTCTACCTGCAAGAAATGCTGGGTAATATTGACCAGCTGTGGACCGTGGGTTTTAGAGAGCAGTCAGGATACAGGCACACAAGTTAGGCAATAAATGTGCAGCTGAAATGAATCTACTCGCTCTTCTCTTCAGTATTATCACCTAGTCCACCTTTATTTTGCTTTCTCAGGACTTTTCCTCAAAACCAGTCCCCTTACTTGTTTACTTGAGAATACTGCACATATTCTATAAGCAGAAAGGGTAGTAGGAAAAATTAGAGCAGTCTCTTTTAAGGTTCCTTCTCATAAAAATCAGTTTTAGGAAAGAATGTATACTAAAGCTGAGGGTCTGTAAATCAATTCCCTCAGAACTATCAATGCATTGTACTTCTGTGAAAGTCTTTACATAACCCTGGGGCATGTGGATCCCTGTTTGAGAATCTCCATTAGATAAAATATCAGAAAACATAAAGGATCACAGAATTCTAATGTGCAAAGTATGAGTGCACTTCATAGTGGCAAAACTGAGGTAAAGAGAAATTTGTCCAAAGTCGTTTTTGTAGAAGTTAATGTACATAGTAGGGCCATTCTTTAGCCAACAAACTCATTTTAGCCCTTGGCATAAAAGACTAATCTTATCACATGTTGAATAGAAAAAGATAAACTAGCAGGCCTGAGACTGCTATCCCTTGTAAATCCTGTTTATAAGATTGGCCCTTGGCAGGTGTGTGGGAACATGGATTATGGAAGGGTGCCCACTGTTCCCTGATAAAGAGTACCTCACTCTGCCTACAACCATACTAACAATGTGGTGATGCTGAATCTGTGAACCTGCCTTCCCTCTGGGAATCTGGATACTAGCACATGCTAGGCAGAGACTGTGTATGTGATCTGTTGCCAGCAAAACCCAGGGCACTGATTAATCAGCCCCTCTGATTGGCAGCATTTCATGTGTTGTTACAACTCTCTCATGGAGAAGGAAGACTGTGGGAAGCCACTGGAAGAGGACACTCAGAGCGTGTGTGCTTCATTTCCTACAGACTTCACCTCATATGCATTGGCCTTTGGCTGATATATACTTTGTATCCTTTCACTGTAATTAGCCGTAGTTGTGTGTACCTATGTGCTGAGTACTGTGAGTTCTCCTAGTGAGTCATCAAACCTGGGGATGATCTGAGAGACTCCCAATACATATGTAAATTACACTGGACAAACAATTATGACTGATTCAAGATATTCTATTTCAGGATATCTATCCAAAGTAAAGATAGAAATATCAGTATTTTTAAATTTATTTTTTGGATGTGGAACCTCAAGAAAAACATTAGAGGTAATTTGTATTCAATTTACTTAAGATACATACTTTAACATTAAAGACTATAATGAAAATCTTACAAAATACAGATCTTGGTCTTGGCTAGCCAGTAAAAACAAGTACTACCCCCCCCCCCAAAAAAAAAAACTACTAAAGATATCAGAAGGAAACATTATCCATTGAAAGGAACCATAAAGGAGAACATGGATATGAAATTGTGGACATTAATAAAAAATATAATATGCCCAGATTTAAAAGAAAAGATGATTCAAGGAGTTTGTGTTGATAACAAAAGGAGAAAAGCCATGGACACTTCTGCTATAAATTGGTCCCAAATTCTTCCTACTGGGATCACTTGGCAAAAAGTCATGTAAAAGACTAACATTGGGACCAGCAGATGACATACTAGTTATGTCACTGGACTCCCACATAGATGACCATGGTTCAAGTCTTGGACTCTACAGCCTAAAACTCACGCCGGGCGAGTATGTGTGCATGCCCAAAATCCTGAGAGGACAAGGGATTGTGGCATGGCCATGCCTCCTGGAGGGTGATTTCTTGCTTTCTGTCTCTCTGGCGAGTGCACTTGCCCTATAGCAAAAATGTCTCTTAAAAAAAAAAAAAAAAAAAAAAAGACTAACATTTAAATAACATTTTCTCTGACTTTCTACTTTACATTTTTTGCATTAATTTTACAAGCAATAGGAAGCGTCTTATAGAAAAGTCACAAATTACACAGTAGATGTATAAAATTTCTCTTTTTAAGTCACCTAATATCTTGCCATCCAGAGGCAGCCACAAATATGACCCATCTCTCATATCTTTTCCCTACACGTCTTTAAAAAAATAATGGGGAACATTCTGGTTTATAATTTTTCTTTAATATTTTTTCCTCATCAAGACTTGGTTTATGAGGAATTATTAATGATGTTACTTAAGTAGACATATTTTAAAACTACGTTGTAAATAATCTAAGATAACTCACACATGAAATCTGGAGGATCATGTGCTGTCAAGTCACCTGAGAACCCAAGGTAAGAGAGTGACATGTGATTCCTGCAATGGCTCAGCTGTGTATGTGACAAAGACACAGAAATGGTGGGTATGCCTTTCCCTATGCGGTGGCTGATGTGCGAGCTGAAAACACGGAGCATGCACTGTTACCATGATGAACTAACTTCCACTGCCAAGGCCGAGCCACTGTAATGTGAGGTTCAAGATTGACAGCTTGGCTTAAAGGTGGTCCTGAGAGTGATAAAGCTTTCACGTCTCCACTTTTCTCGACTCCACTGCATTCCATATGCAGCACATCTACCAACGTGATTGAGAAAAAGGCAGCTCTACCACTTAGAGGCTGTATGAGCTCAAATCATGGGATTCTTCTTGGCCTCAGTTATATCAAATATAAAATGGAAATAAAAATATCAACTTCAAAGAGTTATGGAAACATTAATAAACAAATGCCTAGAAATTCACAATTCTTGTAGCTGGAGAGTCCACAAGCACGAAAGCCAGCATCCAGCTGGCCCATAGTGCTACGTCACAACATGGCAGAAGGAAAAAGAAAGGAAAGTGAAAGATTGAGAGCAACCTGCAGGACGTCATCTTACTTTTATAACAACCTGCACCAATTGGAAATATCAAATTCCTGAGAGAGCAAGAACACAATCCCTCCCAAGAGACAAAATTAATCTCTTCATAAGGATGGTGCTACCATGTCCCCAGTACCTCTCACTAGGTTCCACCTCCGAGCAATGCCCCACTAGGTATCAAATGATACTATGAGGTTTCAGGGGAACACAGCACTCAAACTGTAGGGAAAATAATTCAAGCCAAAGACGAATCCAAGAGCAACACAAACAACATCTTTAATTCACCAGGTATGGTGCTCCATTCTGAATGTTAACAACCTATCTTCCCACAGCATGTGTGATAACATGAGCTTCAACAACAGGTCCATTCTCAACATCTGTCAGACTGGTTTCTACATCTGTTTTCAAAAGCTTGTATTACTGAGACAGAACTCTGATGAATGAGTGATAGTTTCACCTAAACTCAAAATATGTTCAGTTGCTTTGATTTGCAGCAGGAAGGAAGAATTCAGGCTGAGAGATACAAAGTGAGTTCCCCAGGAAACAAGCCTCTGGGCCTGTGATGTGCTGCAGAATTAATAGCTCAACTCCTGAGATTCCTATTAAAATGCCTCCATGCTCCAGGAGACAACCTCAGGATGTACCCAAATCATTAACTTGATGTCCCTTGGAAAGATTTGGATTCCAATCACAATTTTGGGGGCTGTAATAGGACATGTTAAACTCAATCACAAATGGAAAAACATTATTCAGAGGAAGCAGCTTTACTCACAGGTTAAGTCAACAACCAAAATAACTAAGCACAAAGTCCTAAGGATTCAGGGGTAAATGTTGGGAGACAGTATCTTAGAAAAAGTCCATGGTTTGACTCAGGCAAGAACTCAGCCATTGTATCGACATCCTATAAATCATGCTAGCTGTCACCATCCAGAATGAGAAACAACATCTTAAACAAGATGGTGGCAATTAATTGGAACTTTTGGCAAGAAGGCTAAGTAGAGATTCTAAAGCACTTCCCTCCCACAAAAAAAAGGCAAAAAATAAAATAAAATAAAATAAAATAAAATAAAATAAAATAAAATAAAATAAAATAAAATAAAATAAACAAAAAACTCAGGCAAAGAATAAGCAACTTGATATTTAGCTGGAATATTTGAGGATATGGTTAAAATGTTCTGGGACACAAAGAAAGGATAGCCTGATGATAAGAAGAGTGCAAAGAACCCTGCATCTGCCACTCTGTCTCCCCAGAAGATCAGCTTGGAATTGGAAGGAACTTTTCATGACAGAAAGGGTAAGCAACCTTGATGACACTTTGGAGATTTGAAGTCTACTGCAAGGGAATTCTGCAGCCTTTATAGGCCTGAGTCCAGTATAGGAACCAGCTGAGGAATCCAAGTCTCTAAATTGCCCCAGCAGAGGAGCTGGGCTACTCTGTACCCTCTCCCATACAGGTTACAGCTACCCAGAGGCATCTTGTGACCATCCCCACCCATGCGCCAAGGGACCAGCCAGGTTAGCAATTGTACATACAGCAGAGTAACTGAAGACCCTACTCCCCAACCCTACAGTAGGGTGAACATCCCCATCCAGGGCCACCGAACTATGGGCCAGCAGAGGAGCCCTATACTTCTCTTCTACATCTCAGAAGAACATCCAGGGAATGACACTACCCATAGCTGCACCATGTGCAGGAAGCTGAAGCAGCCCCACCTACTTATACCATATCCAGAAGCACTAGAGCAACCCTACCCAACCACAAACACACTCTGCTTTTAGGAGAGTTGGGAACCAACCAGCAAACCAAACCCACAAATCAATTTAACCTAGGCCATCAAAATATACACAGAAATTGCTGACATTGATTACAGCTGAAAAAACTACACAGAGACTATACTATGCCTACCTGGAACCAAAATGTGTTAATCTATCACGTTACTAATAACAGAAATGTCTTGGTCTGGCTAATTCATAAAAACAGAAGTTTATTTAGCTCAAGGGTTTGAAGGTTGAAGGCCAAGGACCCACATCTGGTGAGGATCCTCGGGTCAGTGGGATCCCATGGCAATGCAAGGCATCGCACAGCAAGAGCTTAAGCAAAAGTCATGTGTCTGACTCATTCTCTCTCCTTATAAACCCAACAGAAGTCAGTCAGGGGGCCCACCCTAATCTCAACCCAATGATCTACTTCTTAATACCATAGTTGGATTAAGTTTCTTCTTAATACTTCCATAATACAACCAAATTCCAACCCATGGACTTTTGGAGGACACATTCAAACTATAACTCAAAATAAACACATCCTACCCAATGGACATCATAGGAAAAGAAAAAGTCATTCACCATAAAACATAACCTATACAATTGGTAGAGGCAATTACTTCACCAGATGCACAAACATTAATGTAACATTCCAAGAAACAGGAAAAAGCATGGTAATGTGACACTCCTAATGAACACATATGAATTCTCTAGCAATACATCCCACAGAAAAGGGAAACTACAAAAAGCAAGAAAAGGAATTCAAAGTAATGATCAACATTTATAAGGAAGGGGCCAGTCAATGGCATGGTGGTTAAGCTGGAAGGGTCCCACATCACCAACTATGAAGTTCAAGTCCTGGACCCAGTAGCTTAAAAAACATACCAGGTATATGTGTGTGCATGTCCAAAATTTGGAGAGAACTGAGGAGAAGGGATTGTGGTATAACCATTGCCTTTGGGAGGGAAGGAGAGGTGCTTTCTCACTTTCCCTCTTCTCTCTGTTCCTCTCTCTCTGGCGAGCATAAGTGCTCTGTAGCAAATTAAAAGAAAAAAGAGAGAGAGAGAGAGAAAAGACAATAAAGGAAATCAGGAAATAAAAGGAAATCAGAAAAACAACACATGAATAAGTGAGAAATCAAATATAAAAAAAAAAAAAAAAAAAAAAAAAACCAGGTCAGCCACAATAGTGAAGAAGTAACACAATGCTCTGCAATGCTGAAGCCACATCAGGAGGTCCTCTGTTTGTGACCCAAGGCTACCCTGTACATGCTGCTTGTGCACACAATTGCTCATGATGCTAGCTGGTGGGGGCTGGTGATGGATCACAGCATGATGACCCTGTTTATAGTCTCTCTTTCATTCTCTCAAAAGAAATAAATAAGTAAACTTTCTAAAAAGCACAAACTCTTGAAGCTGAAGTATTCAATGAAAGAAATAAAAAGAAAATACAGGGACCAGCAGATGGCATATAATGGTTATGTGGCTTAAATCGCATGTAGTTGAACACAGTTCAAGTCCCAGACCTGGAGGCTTAGAACTCATGCCAGGTATGTGCACATGTGTGCCCAAAACCCGAGAGGAGAATGAAGGAGAAGGGATTGCAGCGTGGCCATCCCCTAAGAGAGTGATTTCTTGCTTTCTGTCTCTGTCTCTCCAGTGAGCACATGTGCCCTATAGCAAAAATCTCTCTTAAAAAAATATATATATATATAGTCAAGAGCTTCAACAAGACTTTATCAAGTAGAAAAAAAAGTATTTCTAAATTTGAATATGGCTATTTTGAAATAATCCTGTCAGACCATAAAAGAAAAATAAATAAGTAAAAATGAAAAGAATGAAGAAAGTCCAGATCTATTTGATACCATTAAATAAACCAATATTTACATTATGGGAAGCCAAGAAAAAAAAGATAGAAAAAGGCATAGAAAATCTCCTTCACAAAATAATAGCTGACAATTTTCCAAATCTTGGGAGAGATCTAGATGTCCAGATTCAGGAAGCTCAAAGGTCCCCAACAGATTCAGTCTCAAAGGATACTATCCAAAACACATTATAACCAAACTATCAAAAACCAACAACAAATAGACCATTCTATAAACAACAAAATCAAATGCATTAAGTAACATAAGGGAACCACTATTAGATTAACAACAGATTTCTCAGCAGCAACCTTACAACCAGAAGAAAATGGGTTGATATATTCAAACTACTAAAAGAAAAAAAAAAAAAATCTGCCAAGCAAGAATACTATACCCAGAAGAGCTATCCTTTAGAAATGATGAAAAACTAATGCTTTTTCAAATACACAAAAACAGAGAATTTATCTCTACTAGACCAGATTCATAAGAAATCCTTAAGGGAGCTCTATATGTGGAAGGAAAAGGATGATAATTGCCATATGAAAATCTACAACTCACTGGTAGGATAAAGATGCACAAAGAGAAAGAAATCAAATCTTGAGAAAATCACCAAATTGCAAAGTTAAACAATAAGAGAGGAAGAAAGAAAGAGGGAATAAAAACAACCAGAAAACAATTAATAATATGACAGGAGTTAAGTCCTCACCTATCAGTAATAGTCTTCAATGTAAATGAATTAAATTTTTAAATTAAGGGACCAGCAGGTGGTATGGTGGTTAAGATATTACACTACCACATGGTCAACCACAGTTCAAAGCCCAGGTCTGGTGGCTTGCTTTTTCACTTTCCCTCTATATCTGTCTCTCTGTGTCTAGTAACTAAAGCAAAATTAACATAACAATAACAATAAAAATATAAAAATTAAATAAATAATTCTTAAAAAAAAAAAAAAAAAAAACACAATGGGCTAGCAGATGGCACAGAAGTTAAGTCAGCTGGATCCCACATGGCTGAGTACAGGATTCGAGTGTCAGACCTGGTGGTTTAGAAATACTCAGGTGTATGTGCATGTATGCCCAAAATCCTGAGAGGAAAATGGAGGAGAAGAAATTGTGGCATGGACACCCCCACAGTGGGTGGTGATTTCTCACTACCCCCACCACTCCCATCTCTCTCTGATAAGTGCATGAGCCCTATAGCAAAAAAAAAAAAAAAAAAAAGAAAAGAAAAGAAAAAAAGAAAAGAAAAGGGAAAAGCGCCAGTCCATGACCTGGTGGTTAAAGAGAACCAG
Source organism: Tupaia tana (assembly GCA_026018925.1). Classification (NCBI taxonomy): domain Eukaryota; kingdom Metazoa; phylum Chordata; class Mammalia; order Scandentia; family Tupaiidae; genus Tupaia; species Tupaia tana. Next base: position 40,453,012 of record JAKSZU010000013.1, on the reverse strand, counting down.
ATCCCACATGACAAACTGCAGTTTAAATCACAACACCAGCTGCTTGAAAAATATACATATGTGCCCAATCTCCCAAAGGGATGGAAGAGAGGAGACTATGGCAAGATCATGCCCTATATGAGGGTACTTTCTTCCTCTCTTTTCTACAGCTTCCCAAACCCTTTTTGGCAAGTACACATGTCCTCTGGCAATTAAAAAATAATAATAATCTCATGAACAGATGACTGGATTGAAAAAGTATGGCACATATACACTATGAAATAACACTTAGTCATTAAAAATTTAAAAAAAAAAAAGACCCTGGCATTTGATAGAAAGTAGACAAACATGGACAATTGACTACTAGGTCAAGCAAGACGTACTATGAAATACAAACATTGTATATCCCCACTTAACATACACCAAATGTCTGCACTCTATGGCAGAAACTGAAAGACTGGAAGATGTAAAAGCATCAAGAATAATTGGAGATACGAGAGACAGAGTGGGAGGAGGATAGAAAATGGGGGAGGGCAAGAGGAAAGGAATCAAAGGAAAAAACAAAGAAGCAACTTATTTCTCCAATAAAGCCAGATAGACTAGAAGTCAAAGGTAGAGAAATAGTCTAAGCAAATGAAAACCAAAAAGAAACAAGAGTAGCTATATTTTTACCAAATGAAATATAGTTTAAGTCAAAAACTGTAAAAGAGACAAAAAAGGTCATTACATAATAACAAAGAGATCAATTCAACAAGAGACTATAACAGTGATAAAGATATTTGCACCCAACACCAGGGCACCCAAGCATATAAAACAAGCATTAGATCTAAGGGAGAGACAGTTGGGGACGTCAACAACCACAGTCAGCTTTGGACAGATGTCTAAACAGAAAATCACAAAGAAACATAAGATTATAACTGCACAACAGACAAAAATGAACCAGACAGACATTTCCAAAACTTTTTATCCAACAGCTCAGAATACACATTCTTCTCATCAGTACATGAACATTCTCCAATCAGACCATATAATAAGCAACAAAGTTAGGTCTCAATAAATTTTTAAAAATCAAAATCATAAAAAGCATCCTTTCTGACCACAATGTAATAAAACTAAATATAAATAACAAGAAGAATTTTGGAAACTGTTCAAAATTAAATCAACATGATCCTGAATGACCACAGAGTCAATGAAGAAATTAAGCAGAAAAATTTTAAAAACTTCTTGAAATAAATGAAAACAAAAATATATTAGAACCTATGAGACATAGCAAAAGTAGAATTATGAGGGAAGTTTATAGCAATAAATCCCTAAGTCAAAAATTAGAAAGACTTCAAATTAACTACCTAATAATGCAACTCAAGGAGCTAGAAAATCTAGAATAAGCAAAATCTAAAATTTGTAGGATGGTCCAGCAGATGGTATAGTGGTTAAGATGTAGGATTCCCACATGGCCGACTGCAGTTTGAATTCCGGACCTGTCAGCTTGAAAATCACTCTGGATGCGTGCGCGTGTGTGCCCAAAATCCCAAAAGGAGAATAGAAGAAAAGGGATTGCATTGTGGCCATCCCCCAGAGGTGTGATTTCTCACTTTGCCTCTCACTGTGTCTCTCTATCTCTCCAAGGCAAGCTCATGTGCATTATGGAAAAAACCTTTGAAAAAAATTAATAGGAGGAAAAAAATAATACAGATTAAAAGAAAAACACAAAGATCAGAAATAAATGAAATTAAGATTAAAAAACACAAAAGACCAATGAAATAAAAAGCTGTTTTTTTCTTACTTATAAAAGAATATACATTAATACATGGGTAAGCAGTTTTTTTTGAAATAAGTCGATTTTAGTTGCTCTTGTCAAACATGTTAACAATATGAGAAGATATATAAGCTAATCTGCTTCACTACAGAAACACTGCTCTGTCTACATGTAGTAGATACATGATATATCTCTTTCTGTATCTGACAACACCACATCATAAACCTCAAGTACACACAATAAAATGTATTTAAAAAAAAAAAAAAAAAACAATGGTGGGGGACTAGCAGGTGATGTGGAGTTTGGGATGACTGGATCCCAAATGACTAACCGGACAGTTTGAGTCCAGGAACCAGCGATCTGAAAAACATCCCAGGAAGAAAATGGAGAAAAAGGGATGACGGAATGGCCATCACCCTTGAGGGATAATTTCTCACTTCCACATTCTCTCCCTCCCTCCCTCCCTCCCTCCCTCCCTCTCACTTTTGCCGGACAGCACATGTACCCTATAGCAAACTTAAAAAAAAAAGAAATGATGGTGGAGGAGGAAGTGCACAGTTTCAAATTTTACTGAACTGAGGTTTTCACAGTGAGTTTTTTTTCAGTGTATTCACTGTTTTTGTTATTATCACTGCTGTGTCTAGTTTCAGAGTCTTCCTAGGAAATGCTATGTATTTTATGTTTCAGATGTCCAATAAACCAAGCATTAATGAATTACAGTGCAATAGCACAAACTTTAGCATAATACAGACCTATTTAACCCCAGCTCAACAATTTGATACATATATACCTTGAATGAACTGTTTCTCATTTGTCTTAGTTCTCTTAAAATTACCTCAGCATCCAGTTAAAATGTTTTGAAATTACATCTAGCATAAAGCATCATGAGAGTATGGTTTCTGGTTTTTCTTTTGTTGTTTTTTCATCACAGTGGGCCTGTTAAAAAGGGACTGCAATAACAAACACACACAGAACTTCTGGGGATCACAAGGACAGCACATGAGATGGCACCAGGCAGAGCGCCCAGGACAAGGCTCACATGGAAGAATGCTCATTCTATCCCTTAAGCTGCATTGCTACTGCTCCTTTCCATGACGAGAACAAGTGAGGACTGGCTTACTTTAAGAATAAACGAACAAATTGTTGCACTTGAGATTTAATTTTTCCCTCCAATAAAAAACTTTCAGAATGGCTGAAGCGTATACCCAAGGGATAGACTCCTTTTCTTTTCTCCACTAGGCTGTCCTTCCTAATAAGTATGGTCAAACAGGTCTGTTAAATTCAAACAAACAAAAAAGACCAACACTAGCACAAATAGAACTGAGTACAAGAAATTTACTCCAAGCAAAGTGGTATACCAAGCTCATGGATCTGTTTTGAGGAACACAGACAAATCATCCAATGGCAGAAATGTTTAGCTAACTACATAGCATGTCCTTCACCACAGCTGTGGTATGCTTGTTTCATATCCCTATATTTGCTCAAGAAAATGGGATTGGGTACACTGCCTTACACATACAAAAGAAGATGACCACATTCTCAAGACAGAACTCATCCATTCACCATACATGGTAGAAGGTTCTGTCAGATATCCCTCAATCTTTGTATATTTCCGAATTCATCCTTACCAAGAGAACACATACTTTTTCAGGTAAAATGTAAATTCTGGCATACGGAAGTCACAAGGCTGACTCACTCTTGATGATGATGATGATGATGATGCCAGTTATAAACTTTATTGATAAAGATATGCTCACAAACACAAAATAAAGTGGCCATGTGTTAATTGTAAATAAATTTCTACAAACAAAGATTTCACTCTGGTCAAGATTCAAGAAGAACAGTTTATATAACAATTCAGCCGTTAGGAAATGAGCTCCAATAATGACAATAATGACATTCTTCTTCTCTATAAAGATGCAGTATGGTCTTGCAGTTTGAAGGTAAGATTGGTTTGCAGTTTTTCATAGAGCAAACTCCTGTCTAGAACTGTCTTTTAAAAAGCTGTCAGTGTTAAAATTCTGTTTCTGGTTAACAAAACCCATGTGTCCACATCATCATGAGTTAGGGTTCTGAGACACCTGCCACTAGTAGAGTTTATTAGATGATAGATTTACACGTCTCTATGCCCCTCTCTGAGGCTTTTAGCTGTCTCTAACATACCAACTGTTTGTCAAAGCTTTCCAACAGCTCTGACAAAGGCAAAAGTGAACGAGAGTTTGACGGGCCCTGCAAGGCTAATGACACCATGTGAGAATATTTTCAAACTCAATTTAAAAATGCTTTCCCAACTCTCCTGCAACCTATATCTTCCAAGGACTTAATAAAGACATCATGCTATAATACTGCACACGCTTAAAGTCTCCTGAAATGGAAAGCAACAAATCAAGACACAGGTTGTATATCTGAACTGAAATGACATTTCCAGAGAAAACACTAGCATAATTAAACTCTGCATTTTCTGCATTGCTTACAGCCTTTGAAAAGATAAGGAAGCTTCCTAACTCAAATGGCAATACTGCCTACTGGCAAAGACCACCAGAGTTGGCTCATGAATTCAGGTTCAACCCAGCTCTTCAACATTAGCTACATTACAGTTTTAAACTTCTGATTTCTCAACTACAAAACAAGAGTCATCACAGATGATTATTGGAACTTAGTGCCAATCATTGTGCTAACATAGAATATATCACATTTAATCATCATTTAATCATCAATAAGAAAACAATAATAATAAAGAAGCAGTAGAAACTAAAATTAATATCTAAGTAGTGCTTTTGGCAGTGGGATTTTAGATAATGGAAATAGCTACCTTAGATCAGAACATTCTAAATGGAGGAAGATCTACACTGAACGCCTTCTGAGAGGACGACTCCACTCACGAAAGCCTAATGCTTTCTAGGAGGAGAGTGAACACTTGAATGTGAGGTGGAATGAGGGCAGTCACAGACTCTAGCTCTCACTTCTAAAACATCTGACTTTCTCTTATGATCTACATTCTGTCTTCTCAAACACTTTCCTTTTGTTTATTGTCACTTTTTCCTTTTCCCATACTACTGAGTTATCATCAGTATTGTTAGTCATTTCCATTTTTAATCTAGTAGCATTAAAATATTTTAAAGAATTATTTTATTTAACTTAATTAATGTATTTATTTTAATTTGGCCAGAGAGGGACAGAGTAAGAGAAAAAGAGAGAGAAAGAGAAAGTGAGAAAGCAAGCCACCAGGCCCAGGACTCAAACCATTGTCAGCCATGTGGGAGTCCAGCACCCTCAACCACCATGTCACCTGCTGTCCCCAAGTCTAGTCACATTAAAAATCTGATTTTATAGTTAATGTTAGGTTGCAACGTAATTATCTTTCAGTAAAAGTCTCAGATTAGTGTGTACACTTCTGCAGTTTTTCTTTTTGTATAAAGAATAGTAATGTGCATTTAATCATGTATTTGGAGAACATAAAAACATTAAATTTGCAATATTATTATTTAAAAATAGTTCAATAGCATTTCACATTAGTTTTTTTGTTATTTTATTTTGGCTTTATTTGGATTTTTTAAATTATTTTTTATTATCTTGATTTCTTTTTAAAAATACTTATTTTGTTTTATTTAATTATTATTATTAAATATAACCAGAGAAAGAAAGAGAGAGAAACAGAAAGTGAGTAAGCAAGCCTCCAGGTCTGGGACTTAACCATGGTCGGCCATGTGGGAGTGCAGCACTCCAATTGCCATGCCAGCTGCTGGTCCTAATTATTTTAATTTCTTTTATACATTAAATCACATTACTTAGTTTGCAAAGTGAAAATTCCAACATGTGTACATTTTGCACCGGTCCAGTTGACAATACTATAAAGTTATCCCTCAACAGATACTAACCCATTTCTTTGTCCCATAAATGCCTTACCTTACTTCTGCAGTTTTAACAGAAAAATGCAGTTGTGCAACCTCCATCACAAGCAAGATGTACAACAGTTCCATCAGCTCAAAAGCACTTTTGTGCCTGTTTGTAGTGGAACGCTACAACCCTGAACAGTCTCTAGCATGTTTTCTGTACATACAGGTTTTGCTTTCACATAATGTAATATAAAGGGAAAAACACAGTATATAGTCCTTTGAATCAGGCTTCCTTTCCTCAGCACAACACATCTAGATTCTTCCAGGTTGATATTACCTTTAGCTTGCTCCTGTTCAGTGCTGAGTAGTATTACATTGTATGGATGTCCCAAGGTTTTTGTTTATTCATTTACCAGTTGAAACATACTAAGTTTTAAAGAAGGGATGCAATATGGTCATCCCTCATGGTGGGGAGGTGAGAGAGGAGCATGCTTTCTCGCTTTCTCTCTCTCTCTCTCACAACAGCATGTACTTTCTGGAAATACTTCTTTTAAAAAAAATACATACATATATATAAATATATAAGAAAGAAAAACAGGTTGCTTCCATTTTTTGGTGATTGTGTGTGTGTGTGTGTGTGTGTGTGTGTGTGTGTTATGCACTCGCCAGAGAGACAAAAAGTGAGAAATCACCCTCCGGGGGGGTGGCCACACCACAAACCCTTCACACTCCATTCACCTTTTGGGATTTTTGGCATGCATGCACACGCACCTGGTGTGAGTTTTAAAGTTACCGAATCAAGTACTCGAACTACAGTCGACTGTGGGAGTCCAGTGACATAACAATTATGCCATCTGCTCATCCAAGGCCAAAGTGATTTTTAAGTCATCAAATCCAGTCGAACCACAGTTAACCATGAAGGACTCCAGTGCCTTAATCACCATGCCAACTGGTGACCTGGCCTTGTCTTGCTTTTAGAATATTTGTAAATGTTTGTTTATTGCATGAGAGAGGGGAAAAAAAAAAAGAAAAAGAGAAAGGTAAGTGTCCCCAACAGGACCTCATGTCATGATCCTCCCCTCAACACTTGCCAGTCAACTGTGATCAGGCACATGCACATACCTGGCATGCACAGGTAAACCTGAGAAACCAATCCCAATCTTCCATATAAGTTCCAGCCTTGCAAATTAGTCCACTACCACTGTGCTATTGCACCTAAGTATTATTATCTTTCCTTTTACTTGTTTTGGTGTAAATTTGCTTTTTCTTACTTTATACAGTAGAAGCTGAGCCACACAGATGCCATAGAGGTTAAGGCAAATAGACTCCAGGTGGCTGAATGTGGGTTCAAGATCCAGAGCTGATGGCTTGAAAAACATGCTGGGCACATGTGTATGAGTGACCAAAATCCTGAAGGAGAGTGAACGAGAAGGAATTACAGTGTGGCCAACCTCCACAAGAGTGCTTCCTCACTTTCCCTCTCTCTCTCTGTCTCAGAGAGCACAAATGCCCTATAACAAAAAACGCAGAAATTTATGTTATTAGAGACAGTTCTTTTTTCACTTAAGAAGTTAATCCTGGGGCGAACAGGGAGTGGTTAAAGTGCTGGACTCTCATATGGCTGACCAGGGTTTGACTCCCAGGCTTGGCAACTTGATTTCTCATTCTCACTTTCCCTCTCTCTGTCTCTAGTGAACACACATGTCCTAAATTTAAATAATAATAATAAAAATAAATAAAATTAAATGAATAATTCTTAAAAAAAGAAGCTAATCCTATAAAGTCTCCTTCTGACAGTGCTTTTCTATGCACTAGAATATACTGTGCTTTAATTTTTAATTAACTCAAGATATTTTCTAATTTCCCATATGACTTCCTTTTTGATCATGGATAGTTTAAAATACTTTGTTTAATCTGTAAACATTTGAGGATTTTACAAACTTTGAGTATTAATTTCTAGTTTAATTCCATTATGGTAAGAAAACATACATTGTATGATATTGATTCACTTAAATTTGTTAAGATTTCCTAATAGAATATGGTCTATCTTGTTGAACTTGAAAAACTCTGTATCTTGCTGTTGCTGAGTGAATCTTTTATAAAGGTTAAGTAGCCCAAATGGTTCAGAGGTTCAGACAGTGATGTTCTATTTGTTCCAGTGATTGCCTCGAAGAAAACTTTTGAAGTCCTGAAATATAACAGTGGATTTATCTATTTCTCCTTTTATTTCCATTAGTTTTTATTTTCTGTATTTTAAACTTCTGTTGTTAGATGAATAAATTGTTTGTCTAGGCTTTAGAGCTGTTATGTCTCCTTAGTGAACTGATCATTTTTATCATGATGTAACTTGCCTTTTTCTAACCACATATTCCTCGTTCAGATGTCTATCTGCCTGACACTGACAAGGCCATGGCTGATATTTTTTGATTACCATTTGGAAGGTATATCTTTTCTGTCCTTTTCCTTTTTTTTTTTTTTTTTTTTGTGGAGAGGTTTTTTGCCATAGGGCATGCACGCTCTCCAGAAAGACAGAGAGAGACAGACAGAAAGTGAGAAATCACTCCACAGCGGGGATGGCCACGCCACAATCCCTTCTCCTCCGTTCTCCTCTTGGGATCTTGGGCACGCGCGCACATGCGCCCAGTCTGACTTTAAGCCACCAGGTCAGAGACTCAAACCGCAGTCGACTACATGGGAGTCCAGAGACATAGCCATTACGCCACATGCTACTCCCTTTGACCTTTTACATTTAAACTCTTTATATCTTTATATTAAAGGGTTTTTCACAGACAGTAAATATTTAGTACTTGCTTTTTTATGCAATCTGACAATCTCTATTAATATAGTGTTCAGATCATTTACATATATTGTAGTCATTAATGTGTTCTGTTGAAATGTTCCATCTACTGGGACCAGCAGTTAGCATAATGGCTATGTCGCTGGACTCCCACATAGTCGACTGCGGTTCGAGTCCTGGACCAGTGGCTTAAACTCACGCCGGGCGCGTGTGCGTGATGCCCAAGATCCCAAGAGGAGAATGGAGGAGAAGGGACTGTGGCGTGGCCATCCCACCTGGGGGGTGATTCCTCGCTTTCTGTCTCTCTGTCTCTCTCTGTCTGTCTGACGAGCGCATGCACCCTATAGAAAAAACCTCTCGAAAAAAAAAAAAAAGTTCCATCTACTTAATTGTCTGATTTTCTTACCTTGTTCTTTGTTCCCATTTCTTCATTTTCTGCCTACTATTAATTTAACTGGATAATCTTTATTCCAGTTTATCTCCACCATGGGCTTAAATTCATACCTCTCTTTTAAAATAGTTTAGTCACCCCTGAGTTTACAATATTCACCTTAATCAACACGTACCTTCAATAACATTATATCACTCCAAAGAACCTTTTAATAATATTGCCAATTCCTATATCTACATATTGTATTGTAATCACTATATACCTTACTCTTATATATACTATAAAATATACTGCATTGTGATTATTTTTGCTTTACCTTCCTTTTAAACATTTCCTTGTGAGAAAATGACACCTACATGTCCATGTGAAAAAAATGAAATAAACAGATGTTGTACCACTGTAAACATTCTGGTTTTGATATTATACTGTGATTATAAAACTAAGAGGGAAGTTAGGTACAGGAAACAGAATAGTATCTGTATTATCTTCACAGTTTTCTATGAATTTGTAATTATTTAAAAGTCATTCTTTTTAAAAAAACTTAAACATTTGTGAGCTTTCCTGGCACTTAATTATTCATAATATTTTATAGTTGAGAATATGTGATCCAATTTATATTTATTTATAAACTGTAGACTACTCACACATTATTTAATTTTAAAATCATTTGACTATTATAATGGGATTTTATTATGATAGGCTGTATCAGAATAAAAAAAATAAGAAACACTTAAAGGAAAGATAAGGTTTTAATTTCAATATATAAGATGTTTTATAAGAACAGAAAATATTGGCTGAGAGCCCAAAGAAGTAACAGACTGAATAACCCCAGAAACCTGAACAGAAATTTTATTATCTAAGGTCTCGCCAGTCAGGAATGCCCATGAGATGATCACGCCCTCTTGAACCAGTCACTAAACTGATCATGTGCCTGGAACCCCTGCCCCAAATTTTGCCCTTAAAAAGGCATATGGGGGGACCAGCAGTTAGCGTAATGGCTATGTCGCTGGACTGCCACGTAGTCGACCACGGTTCGAGTCCCGGACCCGGCGGCTTAAACTCACGCCGGGCGCGTGTGCGTGCATGCCCAAGATCCCGAGAGGAGAATGGAGGAGAAGGGATTGCGGCGTGGCCATCCCCCCTGGGGGGTGATTTCCTGCTTTCTATCTCTCTGTCTCTCTCTGTCTGTCTGGCGAGCGCACACACCCTATAGCAAAAACCTCTCCAAAAAAAAAAAAAAAAAAGGCATATGGGGTGGGACCAGCAGATGGCATAATGGTTACAATGCTGGACTCCCACACAGTCGATCACAGTTTAAGTCCCAGACCCAACGGATTAAATCTCACACCAGGTGTATGTGTGTGCATGCCTAAAATCCCAAGAGGAGAATGGAGAAGGGATTGTGCTGTGGCCATCCTCACTGTACAGAGATTTCTCGCTTTCTGTCTCTCTGTCTTTCTGGAGAGCGTGCATGCCCTATGACAAAATCCTGTCCCCCTCCTCCCCCCCCCCAAAAAAGTAAAAGGACAGAAAAGATATACCTTGCAGCTGGTAATCAAAAGATATCAGCCATGGCCTCGTCAGTGTCAGGTAGATGGCACCTGGGAGGTTAGGGGATAATTTCTCACTTTCTGTCTCTTTATCTCTCCTGAGAACACATACACCCTATAGCAAAAATCTCTCTTAAAAAAAAAGAAAGAAAAGATACATGGGCAATACCTCAGGTAGACCAGTTCATTTCAGCATGAGCTGCCACTCTCCTTTCTTTGTGCATTCCAATAAAGCTGTACTTTCTTTCCTCATACCATGTGCCTACAGTTTGGTTTATAATGTTTGGGCGAACAAACCTGATTTGAGTTCAGTAACATCTAGTGCGCTTTTTAAATACACTCTTAATCACAACAGAGTATGGTAAATTACTGCACCCTTTGAGGTTGTTTTCTCCATAGGAAAACAGTCAAACATCATTATTTCAGTATGTAAACAGTGACCACTTCCACGGAGTGACATAGAGCTAAAGATGACTTCGTTTAGTATTTTATACATTTCAGGCTTAAAAAATTTTGACCAAAAACAGGGATCCCTTTAAAACTAAAACAATAGGTCTCTAAAAATATCATCTAAAAATAAAGACAAAGTCTGATGTGATATATATATATTCAAATTCTAACCTCAAATAAGCAAGGCAATGTTCAAAAGCACAACTTAGCCTTATCTCCTTTGGAGGTGTCCTGCACCTTGTATGTCTCGGATTGATAACCTGAACTCTGAGCTTGGCCTGTCATTTTCTCAGAAAGTCTCTGGGAGAAAGAGAAAGTGATTAAGGATGTACACATCTTGCTTGTTTGTTTGCTTCCCCAATGCAGTTGGGCTGTCACCTTCCAGAGGCACAGCAAGCTGAAGTTAAAAGACTGTCATGCCTTATCTACGCAGAATGTAGGTTGTGTTCCTGTTACAGGCCACGGCTTTGAGGTGTGTGTGGGGAGTATTCCAAATCGGCCTATGGCAAAGAGCAAAGAAATAGTAATACTATCATTGACAGGAAAGGAGACTCAATAGTTCTAAGGCTATCACTAAGATAAATGGAGTTTTTAAATTAAATGGTGATTGCCCCTGTCAAATTGAGAAGCCTGAAAATGCACATACATTAACTGTTAGGCCTGCCAGGAAAAGGAATGATTTCACATTGCTTGCTCCTTTCATTTTCTAATTATGAAAAAAGAATTTTTAGAGAAATGGTACCTAAGAGAAGTATTTCAGTTTCCTTTGCTATTTCCAAAAACACTGGAGCCACTGAGTTCCGTCTTCGCTGTTGACCTGCCAACTAATCTGTTCTGTAATGCTCACAGTACTATACAAAAAGTATTTAGGAATTGCTTTGACAAATATAGGAAAAGTATAATACCAACGGGTAGTTATGTCTGGTTGGTATTTTCCTAGAGAAATCTAAAGCATGTATTGGCTATTGTACTGACTTTAGGCCTTTCACTGTGTACTTTAAAAAGGTAACAATGGGGACCAGCAGTTAGCGTAATGGCTATGTCGCTGGACTCCCACGTAGTCGACCGCGGTTCGCGTCCCGGACCCGGTGGCTTAAACTCACGCCGGGCGCGTGTGTGTGCATGCCCAAGATCCCAGGAGGATAATGGAGGAGAAGGGATTGCGGCGTGGCCATCCCCCCTGGGGGGTGATTTCTCGCTTTCTATCTCTCTGTCTCTCTCTGTCTGTCTGGCGAGCGCACGCGCCCTATAGCAAAAACCTCTCAAAAAAGAAAAAAAAAAAAAAAGGTAACAATGATATCTCAATTCTATACAAAAAATAACACCAAGACATCATGGTACTTGAAAGAGTACATAGGGATAATGTTTCATGACTCATAAGCTATGTCATTTTGTTGTGAGCTATGACTAATTTGAAATTTTAAATCAATATACCACTATAAAAATTAAAATTTTGTGGGACCAGCAGATGGCGTAATGGTTATGACACTATACTCCCATGCAGTCACCATGATTTGAGTCCCAGACCTGTTGGCTTAAACTTACGCTGAGCGTGTGTACGTGCGTACATGCCCAAGATCCAGAGAGGAGAATGGAGGAGAAGGGACTGTGGTGTGGCCACACACACCCCCTCCCCCCCGTGGGGGGTAATTTCTTACTTTCTCTCTCTGTCTTTCTAGTGAGCACACATGCCCTATAGCAAAAACCTCTCCAAAAAAAAAAAAAAAAAAAAAATTAAAATTTTGAACCAGACAGGTAGTTTGGTGGTTAGGCTGGCTTTATTCCCCAGGGCTAATTGCAAGGTTTGAGCCCTGGACCCAGTGACTTGAAAAACACACCCTGCCCACTATGCGCACATGCCCAAAATCCTGAGAGAAGTCACTGAGGCTAGCTGAGTGTGTGTGTATCACTTGGGGGATGTGTTCTGTGTGTGTGTGTGCGCGCACGCACGCGAGCGTGCACACGTGTATGTCTCTGGCAAGTACGCACCCCCCAATAGCAATTATTTAATTTTAAAATGAAAAAAATAAATAATAAAATTTAAAGAAAAATAATCTGAAAATAATTTCATAATATCTAAAAATATACATTTTTGATATTTGGAAAATTATCTTCTTTGTTAAAAAATTATCTACACTACGTAAATATCCTGACATTAAGAAACAGAAATGCTTATTACATCTCTGTATTTTTACAATTATTTACATCTTATTATTTATATCTCTGTAAAAATAAATAAATAGATAGATAAAATCACCTTGGAAGATGGCTTTAATCTAGGCCTTCCCATGTGCCTCCCAAAACACCAAAAGAACAAATGGCACAAATAACATCCTTGAACGTTCTACATCAAAATCCTTCCAAATGTAAACCCCAGGAGAGGAATGACCTGTCCATCTCCTTTCCCCTGTCACCAAATACCAACCACAATGGTCAGCTGCCTTATAACTATTGAATAAAAGATGGATGACTGAGAGAAATGCACTTTATTTCATAATGTTTCTCAAAACCTTTAAAATGATGACCCTAACTAATATAATGAAGAAGATTTTTTTAAATATCAAACAGAAGCTTTGTGGTAGAAATCATTCTTAGTAGATCCCCATAATAGTAAAGAAAGCTGTTACTCCTCCACAGCCCCCAAAGCAACAGCTGTCAAAAAGCTGCGTCGATACAAAAGCTAGGAAAAGACCACAGGAAAGACCTGTGGACTATGATTTGTTTTTGTGGGTTTTTTTCCCCTCAAACTACAGTGGCTGACTTATTACATTTCACACCACTTAAGAGTTTTTAGAATTAAATATGGGTCAACAATCACTAAACACATCAACAAGTGACACTCATTGAAATAAATCATACCAAATGGCCAGCATATTATAAGCTGCTGTGACACTACCACTGCTTTCATAAATAAAAAATGAGAATTAAACTTTCATAGTAAAATATTTCACCAGACTAGATTGCAAATTTTGACACAGTCAATTCATCATTGTAAAAATCAGACGAGGCTCAGTTGGCTCTGGTCAGAAAGCTCATTAGTCTATTAAAATTACGCCTTGGTCAGGATGTCATGATTCTTTTGCTGAAAATGTACGCCATTTGAAGGGGGAAAAAAAACACTACATGACAATTTTTTTTGTTTTGTCCAAAGCAAATAAATATTAAAAATTTATGACTTTTAAAACCAATTATAAGGAACAGATGGCTCTAAGGAAATTATTTTTTTAATTTTAATTAACTATAAGCACTATACCTGTAATGAAAAGTGGCCAATTTGCTTGACAACTTTTTCTTTTATTTAAAATAAAATATTTTGTTTCTAAGGAAATATGGAGTATATTTTGTATTCCCAACAACAACAATTTACAATTTAGAATTTTATCCTAAAGGCAATTTCTTTCAGAAAGTTTTTAGTGATAGGATTCTCTAACTTTAAAACTCAAATTAAAACTTAAAAGGATTCTTGGGGCCAATAGGTGATGTGGTGGTAAAGGCACTGGACTTCCACATGGCCAATTACAGTTCAAGTCCTGGACCTGGTGGCTAACTTTCTCTTGCTCTTGCTCGCTCTCTCATGCATGCTCTCTCTCATGAGCACACATTCCCTATAGCAAATTTTAAAATTATAATAATAAATAAAATACTTTTTAAAAAAAACTAAAAAGGATTCTGTAATAAATGTTTTCATGTGTTTGAGAAATTTTGATGTGGTTATTATAGCCAATCCCCTTTCATATGTGGCCACGCATCCTGACATCAATTTCCCAGTGTAGACTATATTTTTGGCTATGGCACACATTTATCTTTCTTTTAATTTCCCTTTGAGAGGTTTCTGATATAGGGCATGTGTGCTCACCAGAAAGAGAGACAAAGAGACAGAAAGGGAGAAATCACCCCCCGGGGGAACAGCACACTGCACTCCCTTCTCCTCCACTGACCTCTCAGGATCTTGGGCACGCACGCACATGCACCTGGCGTGAGTTTAAGCCACCGGATCCAGGACTCAAACCATGCTCAACTATATGTGAGTACACTGACATAGCCATTACACCAACTGCTGGTCCAAACACACATTTATTTTTCAAGACAATACTGGAACATCCTTCTTGCTTTCCTTTTTATAAAATGAATTCACTTCTATCAATTTTGTTTTCATTTCAATTTATTTCATTTTATTTGCTCTCAGAGGGAACATAAATGAGATTTGCTATCTTACTTAACTATTCTGAAATAAAAAATTAAAAGAGCCCATTTCTTCCAAAACAGGGCCAGGAGGTATTTTAAGAGACTATCCCCAGACTGTTGAAGGTGACCTTGGAATACACACCAGCCTCTGAATTCCTTCACTGTCCCAAAACACAGGAAAGGACTTTGCTCCAATACTCCCCTCTCAGCCAGTGAAAAAGAAGAGAACAGTTGAATTCATCCCCTCCAGAGATCTAAGACTGAAAGATTTCAATATACCTGCACAAAGCTTATCATGAACCATTGCCTATATCCCAAGCTGTTCAAGCTTCGAAAGAGAATTAATTCCTTACTGTCTTCTGCCCATTAAATCCATTGTTCTCCCTTTAAATTATTCTATAGTATTAGATTATATGCTGATCTTGGAATGACCATGAAACCACACCCTTCCCTTTATTACAGATTTAGCCAACCACTGCTAAACAAAATTCCTTGGTATATAGCTTTTGACCAAGGTAAGACTTTAAAAAAAAAAAAAAAATAGATATTTTGCTATAGAGCACGTGTGCTCCGTGGAGAGACAGAGAGACAGAAAGTGAGAAATCATGGGGTGGGGGGCCCACACCACAATCCCTTCTCCTCCACTCTCCTCTTGGAATTTTGGTCCCTAACACACAGGAGTTCAGTCTGAGTTTCAAGCCTCCAGTTCATGACCAAAACCGCAGTCGGCCACGTGGGTCCAGCAACATAACCATTATGACATCTGCTATTCTTACAATGTAAGACATCTAATTACTCCTTACCACTTGGGACCTTTTGCCTTTAAAACTATCCTACATTCAGCAAGACCTTGGCACACATTGTTCAGGGTAACTTGAATGCTGGATGTCTGGGAGACTGTCCTCATTTTGCCCTGAATAAATCCATCTTTGTTTATTTAATTCCTCAGTCTTCTTTTCCTAGGATGATACTACCATATTTCAAAAGGAGTATGGAGCAATAATTATAATTGTATCACTGACTAACTGAAATCCAGAAAGAGTGATTCTTCACTGCCCCCTAATAAAAATACTAATGGAACATCACATATCTCCAGTCCCTAATAGCACTCTGTTAAATACCCACCTGACCAGGAGCAGTGGAATTTAAATACCTTAGCATATTATGCTCCTAAGCCACACCCGGATGACTCATAAGGACCTTAAATTAAATATGTTGTACACATACTTTCCTCCATTAAGCCCCCGGCCTTTCCAGGACTGATGAGCCTTGTATACAGCATGACCATGTATTAAGGGTTTACTTATGGATAGAAATGATTATGGAAATGAAATATCTAAACAAACATTGCTTCATTGAGCCACACAGATCGACCAAAAGCTGACATATTTTATTACAAAGTATCATGTATTAATAGCACTGTCAAAATCATCATAAAAGTCTTTACATATTGGAAAATTGTCAATTTCACAGTGACAAATACAAGTTTCCTAAAATTCTAGTTTTTATTTAGAAAGCTCAAATTCTATCAGGGGCATCAAATACCATGTCATTCATTTTATTAAAGATATCTGCCAAACACCAAGTCAAAATACTGATTGTTAGTCTCCAAAGTAAAAAAGAAAGGTGTTGCATGAAAAAAATGTTGCTAGTACAGCTTGCAACTCAAACTGCACAAGTGCTTTTCCTCAACACAACCACTGCATTTCAGTAAGTAGAAGTACTTTTTGACTACTGCCTATTCTGTCACACAGAAAATTGAAATACATGTTCAAGAGTTGAAGCTTACTATAATAATTTCACAACTTCATCAAGTACCTTCCAAAGTAAAACAGTTGTTTTTACTTTTTTTTAATTTGTGAGTGACAGTGGATAATACAGTAACTACTAGTCCAATTTGGTGTCACAGTTTGATTTGTGGTGAGTTGCTAGTTTTTCAACAATGAGCTGAAGGAGGTCTGTACAAGCTCCTGAGAACTGCTTGTTAAATTTTCAGGAATTTTGAGAGCTGGCTGACTTCACATTGGTAGGTTAAAATTGAACATGGTTAAAGTATTTCCACCAAGAAAATATGCAAATGCCAAAAGTAGGACTTTTTAAACCAATTTTCCATATAGCTGTTTGCTAATTTCTTTTTCTTTCTTATGATAACAGTATGCATACATGAGAGAGATGGAGAAAAAAGAAAGCACCCTCAAAAAGGTCATCATGCTGTAATCCGGCTTCCCTAGCCCTCTAGCACCTCAGGATCTTGGGCATCCGCACATCAGGCATTTTTCAGGCCGAACCAAGGATCAGAATCTGCAGTAAACCATGTGGCTTCCAGTATTGCATCCAGCATGGGACAGACTGCGCCACCTAGGCTGAGCCCGTTTGTTCAGTATTTACCAGCACATCATTAGCCTTACCAGTTGTAACATCTGCGTCATTAGTATAAGGGGTCAGCAGATCACACTTAGAGAATCACCGCTCCATTCCAAACACCGATTTCTCCTCAGAAGCTAAGTGACTTGGCCAAGATACCACAGCCTGGTCACTTCTGACTGCTGACTCCTGAGCTTTGAGAAAAGCCCAGTGCCTCCCAAGAGGTTATGTATTTATTTCCTTTACAAGAAGATGGTGAGAAAATCCAGAAATAGATGAGAAGAGTCCTTGCGGCCGCAGTCATTTCCAACACACTAAACTGAAGGCTCTTCGCTTCACCATGTAAAGCAACAGGCTGACACTGGGCAAAATCATCCTGAACAAGACAGCTTTTCAACATGTAATAGCCATGGCCACATACAGGACTGTATTTTGGGGCTCCTGTTTTAGAGAATAGCTGCCTATGTATCCTATGATTTATAGCAACCATTGCAGCAAAAGTTGGTGAAATCATGAATGCATACGGAAAAGTTCCTCTATGCCCCGCTCCCATGGAGATGACAGAACACTCCTGTTTAATGAGACTTCATTCAAAGGAATGCTCCTGTGGTCTAAAGACTGCCTGAAGGCTATTTTAGATAAGTATTTACAAGTCTTTGAAAAATAAGAGGGAAAAACTACTTAATGAAATAATTCCTAATATTCCTAACCTTCATTAAATACAAACTCTTAGCTAGACTTTTACTTGTTCATTTTATTCTTGCAACCACCCAAGTTTACAGATGAGATTCAAACGAGTTAATCTGCATGGTCAAGGTTGCCGAAGTGGTCTTAACCCAGAGCCAGCACACTCAGTATCAAGTTAACAACGGCTTTTTATTTTTATTTTTTTGAAGAGAGATTTTTGTTATAGGGTGAGTACACTCACCAAAGAGACAAAGAGAAAGAGAAAGACCGTGAGAAATCACCCCCCAAAATGGGATGGCCCCATCACAATCCCTTCTCCTTCATTTTCCTCTTGGGATTTTGGGCATGCACACACACGCCCGACCTGAGTTTAAAGCTACCAGGTCCAAGACTCGAACCACAGTCATCTCTGTGGGAGTCCAGTGACATAACCATTACACCATCTGCTGGTTCCAACAGAAGCTTCTTATAATGATGTGATCTACAAGGTGACACAGAAAAATGCAGAAAACCTTTGATACTGAGATCAAAATGTCCACTCCATGACTGGCTAAAAGTGTGTCGGAACCAATACCTAACTATGAACTCATGAGAGATGATGACATTGCTGAATTGCGGGACTACACCTTAAGTATAACACCAAGATTTACATTAACTACAATAGAATCATGGAAAAGTTCTCACTTGATTAAAAAAAAAAAAAAAAGGAAAAAAGCATTTCACAATTTTTTTATTGATTTTTAAAACACTTCGAAAGGGCTAAAAACATCTAATTTAGACTAAAATATAAAACAGAGAAAAGTGACTGCAATTCCTAAGCCCACTTTTCTCAACAAAATAAAGAATAATGAACTCATTGTTTTACAGTAATGATTACCTTTTCAAAACTATAACCCTGCCACGTTCAATCACTGTTGACCAATCAAAGCCCTCTGACTGTTTAGAAGCATCTAATGGCTGCCTCAGTTTGGCATGCGTTTGTTGGTACTGACCCAGCTAGTGTTGCAGTTGAAAAGGGTGACCCCATTTCTGGAACCCTAACCTCAGCTCACTCATTCAATTAAAAGATAGGTCAGTAATCACTTCTTGCACAGACAAGTTCAGAAAAAAATGGGCTATTCAGCAATACAGGCTAAAATGAAATAAATAAGATTATTCTCTAACAATACTCTTAATCATGAATTATCAGAAGTTCTACTTATCTATCCAATAAGTTTTAAAATTAGTCCTCAGGAAAAATGAGTTCAAAACTGAAAATTTAAAAGCTCAAATCAATTTCTTTTTGCCTCAAAGTTTTTTCTCTCTACCGATAAAGAAAAATCCATAGTAACAAGATAACATTTCATGCATTTACACATTTTCTCCTATAGACATCTACAGCCTTCAGAAAATATATTATTTGTAGTTGTGCCCATCTGACATTTTCCATTTTACTCAAAAGATTTTATGGTTTGGTATTACAGCAATATACAAATTTGACAGCTTGCAATAGGATCTAGTCCCTGTAGCAAATCATTCTGACAGTTAAGTACTATACAGCTACTAATGTACTTTTTTTTAACACTATACTTATTTAAAACCTTATAAAGTTAGAGACATGTATATGTTAAAATCCTGAAAAAGGTTACCTTAATGATATTATAAAATTTCATATTGGAGTTATTAAATAATAGGACATCACACGCCAAACCACAATTGTGTCAAATGTGGTATCTCTTATTCCTCCTTCAGGATTGTTCACTAGTTAAAAGAAAATTTTTCCTCAACTATGTGTATACAATAAATTTGATCATCGTTGTCAATGTTTATTATTTTCTTTGAATCTCTGTTTGTCTTCAAAAATACCTAAAACGCGTGAGTAAATCAGTACATGGGTTAATGTGGAACATAATGGCTTTTTTGGATTGCCTTTACGACACTACTTCTTTTCCTTGTAGCGTGATGAAAGATAATCAATGTGTCTTTACATTTCCTGAGATGCATTAACAGAGGCCCTGTCACACACGACCCTGATTCCTTTAGAAAGAAAGCGATGGTGCTCACTACCATTGTTGTCACATTAACTAAATGGGACTCTGCGTGATCTTACAGCACACAAGGCAGACCCCATCTCCATCTCTCAATAATTCTGTTTTTAGTATTCAGTGCATCTGATAACAATGAGACCGTTAAAAAGAGAACATGTGCCTTCTGCTAAGAAATAGAAAGGCTGATTGTATTTTTCCCTCTTGATTCAACTCTTCAGATGGAATACCACAGTGAAACCACTCTATTTTCAGAATTGATGTACCTTTCAAAACTATAATCTTTGGCTTTCAGGTTCACTATTATTTGCCTTCAGGTACAAATTTTAAAGTGTATAGAGGCTTCTAAGCAGAATAGTACTGTCTCAGCTAGATACTGAAAAGCTTGTAGCTCAGTCATCACTGCAGTGTAAATTCCTTTTCAAAATAATGTTCTTCACTCAGAGAACACTTGTGCCTGCTCTTGGTTCACTTGTCAAATACAAATCAGAGGTCATCAAATGCCTGGGGGCAGCTTCAGCTATTCCAAAATTCATTTCTCCCTCTATTTAGTTGCAAAAATAGGATTTCAAATGTAAAAATCCTAGGGATGTCTACAGACAGAGAAAGTGAAGGCCCGGAGCTAAGCCATTGTGAGGATGGATGTACTTGTGATCAGTGAACTGATGCCAAGTTTTCTATGTGAAAACAGCAATCGAAATAGTCTGGGTTGATACATGCAATTTAATATTTCAATATTCTTACAAGGCCTATGTGAAAACTTCATGTCCAAACAGGAAGGATGTTTAGAACCAGTGGTTGGATTTAAGATCCACTACAGCTTAACAAGATTTCTCAGAAGCCACAAGCCCACCTTTCTGTTTAATTTACTATTCCACAAATCTTTAAAGAATTTTAATCGATAAGAAGAAATTGACATATACCATAAACATTCATGCTGAGTATGTAACAAATACCAGAAGCCAAATATTTTTTTTTATTCCTTTTGTTGGCTTTTTGAAATGTCCTTTCTTAAATTTTATAGTCAAACCAAAAGATTTTCATAGTGATCTCCTTCTTGACCATATTGTCTCCTTTCTATGTGATCAGACAATGTAACATCACTTCTTCTCTCTAAAGTCTCACTCTCAATTCTTGTTCCTGGTTATTTTTATGTAATTTTCTTTTCAATTATAAAAACAAAAACAAGTTGGGAGCCAGCAGGTGATATGGTAGTTAAGACACCGGATCTTTCAAGGCTGACTGTACAGTTCAAGTCCCAAAACCCAGTACCTTGAAAAGTATGCCAGGTATGTGTGCGAGTGTATGTGTCCCAAATCCCAAGAGGAAAATGGAGGAGAAGGGACTGAAGCAGCCATTCCCCCCACAGGGTAATGTCTCACTATCTCTCTCTCTCTTTCTCTCTGGAAAGCACACATGCCCTATAGCAAAACTGTAAAAAACAAAAGCAACTTACTGTAACTTAATGTGTTTTATATCTACTTCTTTTTTTTCCATATTTTTAATCTTTCCACTGTTTTGCTACTTCTCCAGATATTTACTTATGACTATGACCGATTATTAACATTAAGTGAAAACAAGACAAAAGGAAAGAAAAGGAAACAATTCTGAATAAATTCTAAAACATATACAAGGGTAATTATTTTCCATTTTTCTTCAAGCACACCAATCACCTGTGACTTCCAACAACCTTTTAACTGGTTATTCCTGAGCACACCACTGTGGGGAGAAGGAAAGGTTCTCGGTGTCCTCTTCATTCCTTGTCCTGCGAGGTGCCAACATTCTGGTACCTTCTGGGTAAACAGAGAAGGTGTGGCAGGACACAGGGATGGTAGGATAGGATAGGACTTGCCACAAGGATAACTTTTCTCATATGGAAAAGTCATTCAGAAGCAGAGGAATTCATTCTAAATGGGCAGGTAAGAAAAATACTATATAATCTAAATGTGCATTAAAAACTAGAAGAATGTTTAAGGTGACTGAGAAAATTACTTTTCCTATTGTTTATGACCAAGCTTAGCCCATTTAGGTAACTTTCAGATATTTCTCTCCTATAAAAAAATGGCTGTGCTAGGACCAGCAGATGGAATAAAGGCTACTTGCTGGACTACCTCACAGTCAGCTGTGTTTTGAAGCCCGGATCCGGCAAGTTGAGACTCATACCAGGTGCGTGTGCATGAGTGAACAAAATCCAGAGAGGAAAATGGAGGAGAGGGGATTGTAGTGTGGCCATCCCCCTTGGTGGGTGATTTCTCACTTTCTGTCTGTCTCTCCAGCAAGCATATGCACCCTATAGCAAAAACCTCTCTCAAAATAAAAGATGACTCTGCTTAACAACCTGGTGTTTTAGATAGCAACATGTAACATCTTTTAGCTGGGGCAGCCAAGTACTGAGATAATTACTATATACATAATGAAATATTGTTAAAGTAAAGAATGAACAGGGACTAGCTTAGTTTAATGGCTATGTAGCTGAACTCCCATGTAGCTCACTGTGGTTCGAGTCCCGGACCCAGTGGCTTAAACTCACACCGGGTGCATGTGCATGCGTGCCTAAGATCCCTATAGAAGAATGGAGTAGAAGGGATTGTGGTGTGGCCATCCCCCCTGGGGAGTGATTTCTCGATTTCTGTCTCTCTGTCTCTCTCTGTCTTTTCTGGCTAGCACATATGCCCTATAGCAAAAGCCTCTCAAAAACAAAAAAAAAGAAAGAAAGAAAAAGAAAAGAATGAACAAAAAGGTAAATGAATTAATAAAATATTTAAAATTATCCACCAAAATAAATTAGAATATCTTGACAATAACCCTGATGTCATCATACTTGTCCATTTACAATGAATAAAAGTTACATTTGAGCCATTACCAGGCAAGATGGATAGAAGAGCT
The DNA here is from genome assembly GCA_026018925.1 of Tupaia tana. NCBI lineage: Eukaryota > Metazoa > Chordata > Mammalia > Scandentia > Tupaiidae > Tupaia > Tupaia tana. Next base: position 40,430,107 of record JAKSZU010000013.1, on the reverse strand, counting down.
AAGTGCCTTTATAAAGCACATACCATTTAAGGATCAACATGACCCACTAAAAGAGCACTGAAAGGGTTATTTTCCACTTGCTATCTCTTTTTAGAAAAACTGGTCATTATATCTAAGAGGGAAAATCTGCTCAGGTAAACAAATCCATTCTCCCATCCTCCACAAAATTCACTCTACACTCAAAAAACTCTAGGTTGAAACTCTGAATAAATAAAAGACAAACAACAGTATTACCAAAATATTCAAACATCTTTGCATAAATCCCAGTAGGCCATATTCCAGAAAGACTGCTAATAATAATGAGTATTTTAAAAAAATAAACAGCTTTCTTACTTCAGAAAACATTTTAAACTCATGTTTATCCACAGTTATTCTTTAAGCCTCTTGCAGTTACTAGATGTTACTGGTGTTCTGTATTACTTATACAGAAAAACACTAACTTGCCCCAAGGGAAAATAGCTCTTTTTCTATGTCTAAATGAAAAACCAAACTGAAAAACTGCCCGTTGGAACTGAGTACTTTGAATGTATCACAAACAGCACTTTCAATGCACTACTGCCATTCCTTGGGCTACAACACTCTAGCATGCTAACCGCACACACACACACACACACACACACACGCACGTGTGTGCACAAAACAAGGGAGGTGGAGGTTTAAGGGCAATGTGATCAGAAACTGATGCAGCAGCACCACCTAGTGGGAAGTGGAGAGTCAGTCACCCTTACTGCTTCGGGGACAAAGAACTTACCCACTCAGTCTTCAAGCCCCCAAAGATCCCAAGATCAGAACGCGTACCAGCAAGATGAGGCAGCCACAGGTTTTCACAGACTCTCTGAAGTACTGCTATATTTTATGACCTAACTGCACTCCCCTCTATGGTGCCAACGAGTAAAGTAATGCTTTGCAGCAAACATAGGTGTGTGTTCATTCATATTTATATTTATTACCTTTACTTTTATAGGAAAAACTGTGAAAAGGCACAAGCCATTTATTATTGCCAGATCAAACCCTACCATATGCAATCATTTTCAGTAAGAGGCACAAATAATACATAATGCTTTGCTGCCTTTTGTTAATTTCATGAATATGTACTGAGTGGCTATCACGTGTATATTATGTCACATATGCTAAGCATATAACACATATCACATAGTTTTAATCTTCAGTGAACCATGATTGGCATTCAGTTTGGATGCTCAATTTCTATAAGAGTAGGCAGAGTTAAAATACTAAATCGAATTATATAATTAATAATTACTCAGCAGCCAATATGCATATATGATAAAGTATTATTTCTTTATTAAAAAATAAGAAATTCAAATGATTTGCAAAAAAATTTTCTATAATTTTAAAAAATACATTTAAGAATTTTTAATTTTGTCAGCCTTCAGTTTTTTTTTTCAACCAAGATATTCTCCATATAAAAATGACAAAAGATAAAATTTTCTCTTTCTGTATATTGCTTCTCTGTAGAGCAGCGAGTTCACAAAGAGGGTGATTTTGTCTCCTGGCAGATATTTGGCAACGTCTGTCTGGTCAGAATACCAGAATCCTACAATGTGCATGACCAACCTCCCAGAACAAAGAATTACCTGGCCTACAATATCAATAGTGCCAAGGCTGAGAAATCCCAACCTAGACCAGAAGATGCTACAAGACAGAAACCATGTTTTGATAAAAAAATAAAAATAAAAATTTTTTAAAAAAGGCACGTTGTTTTAGAAGATGGTAACACTTGTTTGGAGAAATAAGTTGACTCTGACAACTTAATTTTTTCCCCCATCTGTATGAATAGGAAAGTGGGGAAAGTCTAGAGTCATGAAAAGGAATGCCTTTAATTTCAGGAAAAATTGAAATTGACACAAGCAGATATATATATATATATATATATATATATATATATATATATATATATATGTATATGTATATGTATATGTATATGTATATATGTATGTATGTATTTCTTGTTTTTACTAAAGAGGGACTATAAGAAATTGCCTGAACTTACTTCGACTTGGATATACTAGCACACAAAACCACTGCTCTGGTTTCTTGTTGGCCAGATACTTGTTAGATTAGCATTTAAACATGAAAAGAATGCTAGTGGCTGGGCCAGTATGTGGCACAGTGGTTAAGGCAATGAACAACCACATGGCCCACTGTGGTTTGAGTTCTGGACCTGGAGGCTCACACGCTCTCTCACAGGCTCACTCGCTCACTCTCTCTCTCTCTTCCCCTTTCCCCCTCTCTCTCTCCCCATCTCCTTGCCCTCCCCTCCCCTCTGGTGAATTAACAAATCATAATAATAAATAAATGAAATTTAAAATAAAAAAATTTTAAAAATAAAAGAATGCTAATGTCAGGGTCAGCCAGGTAGTGTGTGGTGGTTTAAGCGGCTGGATCCCATGTGGCAGATTACATGGTCTGAGTCCTGCACTCGGGATCTTGAGAAACAAACTGGGCACATGTGCATGCATACCTAACATTCCAAGAGGAGAATGGAGGAAAAGGGACTGCAGCCCAACAAACCCATCAGGGGGATGATTTCACCCACTCCTGCTCTCTGCTTTTTCTCTTGTAAGAGTACATGCCCTAAAGCAAAACTAAAAAGAAAAAGAAAAATACTAAAGTCAGGAAAGTAAAGAACAAATAGAGGATGATCCTACATCCTACTTCCTGCAGAGTGCACTCCACCCCATGCACAAGTGCTCATTTGTAAATTTTGTTATTGAAAGCTTGACAACTCTCTGAGTCTGATCACCACAGAACACTAGAAGTCAGGTATAGATGCTGCAATGAAATAGACTCACTAAGGTGATGGTTCTTTCTTGGGGATTCTTGATGAAAAAGTCACCTAGATTGTTGTCATTACTCTCTGTCTCTCTCTCTCTCTCTGGGAGCATATGTGCCCTAAGGCAAAAATGTCTAAAAATTAATAAATGATTTAAGGGGAAATAAAGAAAAATAAAGGTTTGCTATAGGGCACATGTGCTTGCCAGAAAGACAGAGAGAGACAGAGAGACAGAAAGTGAGAAATCACCCCCCGGGGGATGGCCACGCCGTAATGCCTTCTCCTCCATTCTCCTATCGGGATCTTGGGCACACATGCACATATGCCCGGTGTGAGTTTAAGCCACTGGGTCCAGGATTCAAACCACAGTTGACTGCATGGGAGTGCAGTAACACAGCCATTATGCCAACAGCTGGTCCCAAGTGTTTACTCATATTTTCAGACTAAAATAACCAGTGGGAGCATTTTGATGAATATCATTCTAAAAATATTTTCATGTATACAAAATATACTAAAAAATAGACCTAGCAGCAGGAGGACACTCAGGACACTGGTGTGTAGCAAGCTGAGGTCTCACAGAAACCCAAATTTGATTCCCAATCCACCCCAAAAGCCCGGTGAAGTAGCATACTTCTACAGTTTCAGGTTTTCAGGAGGTTGAGGCAGGAAAATAAAACAGGGAGATCCTGTCTTACAAATACACACACACACAATGGGACCAGCAGTTAGCGTAATGGCTATGTCGCTGGACTCCCACGTAGTCGACCACGGTTCGAGTCCCGGACCCGGCGGCTTAAACTCACGCCGGGCGCGTGTGCGTGCGTGCCCAAGATCCCGAGAGGAGAATGGAGGAGAAGGGATTGCGGCGTGGCCATCCCCCCCTGGGGGGTGATTTCCTGCTTTCTATCTCTCTGTCTCTCTCTGTCTGTCTGGCGAGCGCACGCGCCCTATAGCAAAAACCTCTCCAAAAAAAAGAAAAAAAAAAAAAAACAAATACACACACACACACACAAAAACACAACACACAAAACACCACATGCACACACAAAGGGGAAAAAAAAACACCACATGCATGTGCACACGCACACACACACACGTTAAAAAATAGGAAAATATCTGATCGATAACATGCTTTCTCCACACAAATATGTCACATCCTCTGCACACATATGTGGGTATAATTGTGTCTTTTCATTTGCATAGGCTTTAAGTGATCTTAAATTGGGTCAAGACATATTCTTATTTAACATTTTTTATTTATCAGTATTACTATTTTTTTTTAATTTGCTTCAGGACACATGCACTCACCAGAAAGACACAGAGAGAGAGAGAGAGAGAAAGAGAGAGAGAGAAAGAGCACAACCAGGTCAGAGACTCGAACCATGGTCAACCATCAAACACATGGGAGTACAGTTCCTTAAACTAACTGCTGATGCCAAGATATAGTCTTTTAAAGGTAACAATCATGCAAGAATGGAAAATATTCCATAAGGAATATGGGACATACCCCATCAGGATGAAGGACAGTGCTTCCTACTGTGAAGAACACAGTAAGCTTCACTGTCCAGATATGATCATCAGATATGTAGCTATAACACCTAGGATGGTACTGAAATAACCCATTCTGTACTTCCCTACTGTTTTCTCAAAAATTCTTTAAGACTGGTGTGGGTTTCAATTTTTATAAATACAAATTATTTTTATAATCAGAAAAAAAAATGAAACTGTTAAACATTTGTTAATATTTGCCACACTATAAAGTCTTTAATGTGGTTAACTCAACATTTTCTTAGATATCCTGTCTTTAGTCCTAATTCTTCCAAATATATTGTTTGGGTTTTTTGGGGGGTGTTTTTCTGTTACTTAGGGGTTTTTCATGCTTGTTTATTTTTGTAATCAGGGTATCAGATTCTAAGCTTTCCTATGGAACTCTAGGAGCTGAAGAATCAGATATTCTTCTTGCCTCTTCTGCTAGTCACTGTAACCTTTAGAAGGCCATTTAAAGGGTCTATTCATTTCTATTTTAGTACACAAAACTTTGACTACTACGACTGGAGTATCCTAGGTCCTGTGTTCAAATCAGTCAAGAGCAATCATCAGTCCCATGTAAGAGTCACATATTCTCTAGTGAAATTCATAAGAAAGCTGTAGTGGGGAATAATGGTATTCACTGTCACTTCTCTGAGACCAAGAGACAGTAGACTAAATTCTGAGTTCCTAAGAAACAGAACCAGAGACAGGAAACCCAGCTCCACCTTGGTGAAGAGTTATATGAAAACAAGTCAATGGTCAGGAAGAGAAAGCTATAGTAACAGTGGCCAAAATGTCCAGTGGGAAGATCTTAAGATAAAAATAAAAAGGCCTGAAGAAAACTCTAGAGTAGTACATCTACTGTAAGACATGTTCCACTATGTTAAGGTCATGCAGTTTAACTTTAGGAAAAGTTCTCATAGGCATTATAAAGGCCTAACCTAATGATCTAGTTGCTCACAGCTGAACAGAACTACAAAATTGCTTCAGTTTTAAACACATTAAAGGCCTTTCTTTTCAATAAAAAAATACTCTTTACAGGAAAAACAGTGAGACAATTATTATGAAAGTTTCTGAACAAGTCAGAAGTTAATCAGCCAGAGTATTGGCATATTAAGTGACTTATACCTAATCACGAGTGAGAAAAATCCCTCGGTAATAATGAATGCTTCAGTATTTCTTTATAAGTCTTTTCTTGGTGAAGAGATGAGGAAATTAGATTAGATACATCTTGGTAAGTCAAGATCAGCCAAAGAAAAGAGACCAAAAAAAAAAAAAAAAAACTAAACAATTTAAATAGAGTTGGAAGGCTCAAGTTCATTCCTGAGAAATCTCACAAGATATACCATAGTTTGAAAGTTCACATAAATCCAAGAAATGTATTTATCATTTTCTTAATTTCAGTCAGAATTTGAGGGAAGTTATAAGTCCATTTACATTTTAACAAGCAAAGATTCTTTAAGAAATAAATTTAGGCTAAAGGAAAGTAAGTGTAGAATAATACAATGAAACTGGGAGAAAATATATCATAAGAATGTGTGTATCACTAAAAAAAAAATTCAGAACTTGAAATTAACACTAATTTATGAGGTAAAAAAGAAGCATTGGCACTCACCAATTTTAACCTCTGTAAAGGTATTTTGCCTACATCTATTTCTGTCCTTTCTGGGACATTAGTGAATCGAACTTCTGGGACCGCGACGGCACACATGACATGGGCCCACCTACAGGAAAGGAGACATTAAACATAAACAAAAGATCCCTAAACTCACACACCTTCGTACTTCAACCTGGAGATCATAGTTCTCACAGATGAGAAACACAGGTGAGGAAGAAAGTCAAAATCCTAAATTCATCTCGAACAGGTTCTGAATTTTAAACTTTTTAGCCGATACCTGAATAGACCCAGTACAACACCTGCCGAAAACTGAATAAAGACCCAGGTAAGGAACAAGGACTCAATCCTATTAATGTACATATGTTTTCCTAAACTCAATCTGCCAAATGCTGACATACAGTTTCCTATTTCATTTGATGTCAAAGTAGGTACATGCTTAGTGTACTGAAACTAATCAATTTGTCAAAAGATTAGTTCAATTAATAAAACATATAATCTGGGTTTAGCATATAATCTTTTCATATAACAAATATCATGAAATAAACTAGTTCAAGTAGCAAAAGTTTTCTAAAAGAATTAATACTGATTAATTCCTTAATAAAATTGTTTCTCACTGCAATCCTACTATAATCGAAAGAAACTAGACACAGAGAAATGACATATACCTTTTCTCTGGTTTCCTTTTCAAAGCCTAGTATTTCCTTTCACATTCTGAATTCCTTCAAAAGTAATGACAACTTCCTCACTAACACTATTAAGTGTCTCCTAAGTGTTATATCCAAAAATAAAGACTCAAGAGATTTGAAGAGATCTAGAAAGAATTACCAAATCTATCAACCTGTTTTTAAGCCAAAGCATATTTATTTCACTCAAATAACATCAGACTCATCCTGTCTTTCAAGACCACAGGAAGAGAGGACGATTATCAAACCCCCCAGGGCATTCTTCCATATCTAAATAAATATTATCATCCTATGAGAAAAACTATTTTTTTTTTTATTTTAGCCCAAGGTAGGAAGACAACTTCTTATCACCTTTTTTTTTTCTACAGGAGTCATCTAAATCATTTCACAGTCTGTATGGCCTATGTAATACCCAGGAACTAGTAAAGACTTTAGCATAGTGCCAATCATGTTCACTAGGATTGGGAAAGATGATGATCCAAACTTAAGTAAAAACCAGTTTCTTAGAGTAAACTTTATGAATGTAGGAATGATAAATGCCGTATTCTTACTTATAAACAGTCAGAAACATGTGCTTATGAACATAACTATGCAGATTCCATTACCCTATACCAAGAGTCCCAGCCCCAGTGCCCAGGGCTCCAGGCAGAATGTAAGCAAATACAGTCATGTAGACTGGGAAGCTATCATGACCTGGGAAGGATCTGCCCACCCAAGAACGGGGTCTCATCCCACTTATTACTGCTTTATAGAGATATACAATCATTTCTCAAGGAAAGGTGAAAAATCTTGATTTTTATATAAAATCCACTCAATTTTTAAACTTTAGATCAAATTTATAAAATGTGCATGATTCAAATAAAAAATATGTTGGCTGCAAGCTCTTGAGTGCCAGCTTGAACCTCTGCCTAAACCATTTGTACATGTCTCTATTCCAGTGGACTCTGTAATATGCTTTGGCCCCATTTAACAGTAAAACCTGGTGATGAAAATAAAAATAAAATTCATGCAAAATCACCATAAAAACCAAATTACCACCCTTTTATGTTCACTTACAACTCTGCTTTCAAGACACTCTTTACATCCCCACCTGTCCTCTTTAAATCTTAATATCAAGGTTTTCTCCCCGTCTTTTCTAATTTAGTACACATACATTCTTGTTAATTTGCAAACACTAAAAGTAAATGGTTTTGTTTTAATGCTGCGACTAATTTATCTGAAAATAACCAAGTCACTATTTTCAGGCACACTCTGTCTTTATTAGACTAAGTACTCATCATAGTAAACATGAACATAATGACACCTAGACCAGGAAGGCCACCTTCATTTAAAAAAATCTGTTGGTATTAAAAATAAATAAATAAATAACAACAAACTGCTGCTGGCAATTCTCCTGGTGTCAGACATAGAACTGAAACACCCTTCCCCAGCAGAGGTCAGAGTGTTGCAGGTAGTGGTCTCTCAAGCACAGAATTCCAACTTCAAACCTGGACTGCAAAGACTTTGGAAGAATGTATACAGGGAGAGAGAAAGCAAAACTCATCAGGATAGTCTGGAAAGGAGAAAGAAACATAATGAATTAGATACAATTAATGCATTACTTACTTATTGTTCTTAGTTTGTTTAAGAGCACCCCCTCTCAAATTGCAGAGACAGCATTCCTAGAGGGAAAAGAAAATATCACACAATTATCAACTTACATAACCAAAGTTTTTACCATTCATCAAAATAGTCCCAGAAGTTATAATGTTTCATTATGCAATAAAATTAAAACCACCAGGAATCACATAAAAGACTATTTCTATGAAGTTCAAGAAAGGAAAAAGAAAAGAGAGAAGGTAAGTGATACCCCTAAATGTTCTGGGTATTTGTCTCCCAGAAAGAGCCATCATGGTCCTGGTATCATTTTCAATGGCCACAGCTTGTGGAGAGCTCTGACATAGAGAACCTGGGAGCCTGGAGAGTTACGGGCCAGAATTCTAGAGCAGAAAGCACTGGTAACAACTGCTTTCCCTCGTACTCTGCAAATCTACTCGTGAACACAAGATGGCTGAAGAAGAGACATTGGCAGGCTTATTTCTGATGGAAAGATAAGGAAGAAGCTAGTTTTAAGACAGTCTTTTCACCAAAGTCCTATATGAGCCTTTGAGGGTAAATGGTGTTGGAAAAATTGTTCTGGTCACCCAGGCTGTCCAGCCCAAGAAAACAGTGCCAAGAAATGCTTTCCTTTAAAAAATTTTGTATTATTATTATTTTTAATATTATTAGTTTTCCATAGGGCACGTGTATGTGCCAGAGCCAGAGCCAGAGAGAGAAACCCTCAGAAAAGGCAGACACACTACAATACCTTCTCCCCCATTCTCCTCTCAGGAGTTTGAACACATACGCACACATACCTGGCATGGTTTTTCAAGCCATCAGGGCTGGGACTCAAATCACACAGTCGGCCATGTGGGATCCAGCTACCTTAACCTCCATACCACCTGCTGGCCTCACAAATGCTTTCCTTTTGTGTACCTGAAGAAGGTATATGCTACTCTACGCTGAGGTTAACTCTCATTGGTACACAAAGACATTATCAGTTATTTCTCACTATTTCTTCACAATTTCTCCCATGAAAAAATCTAGGAAAAGCAAGACTAGACAATAGCATATTACCTACTAGTGAACTGGAAATTTTTAGTAAATACCTAAGTAGTGTTTTAATATCTGACTCCAAGCTTATCCCCCAATTTTCTACATTAATACATTTTTTAAATAGTTACAAGGTATTCAAAGGTTTTCCCCTCCAAGCTATGTAAATAAAATCTCCTTACCCTTTCTAATAAGATGAAGTGCCCTAAGTTTGACAGTTTTGCCTAGCTTTATAAGGAATCCCTGTAGCTGATCTACTATTAATAATGGTATGTCAAACTTCATCGCTTTCCTTTTTCTGAGAAAAATACAGAAAAAACTGGGAGGAATTCATATATTATATAAATTGAAATAGTTAAAAAAATAAAAAAGGTAAACAACCAGAAATGTTCTATGGTATCATGTATCTGGAAAAATCTATGTATGAAACTTCCTGGATGACTACTGAGTTCAGAGCAGTAAAACATACACTGTGTATATTTATTTGAGTACATTATAAATTAGCTCACAGAGATAACTACTCAGCACCACAAAAACAAATTCCAGAGACCTCTAGAATAACTGGTTTTCTTAAAGTGTGCATGTGTGCGCGTACACACACACACACACACACACACACAAAGAAAAAAATTCAGATGTTGAAAAACAGAAATTTGGTCATTCATTTTGTAAAAACTTCTCTATTTTAAGTCTTTTTACAGTAATTTAACACACTTTCAAGAGAGAAAGTGAACAAAATTACAACAAAGTGATGTTTGTTTTCAATGTGTATACGAAGATGTGGGTATTCACTGGGAGCACGGCAGAGCAGGACTGGGACCAAGAGGTGCTCAGACATAACAGAATTAGAGGCCAGATTAATGAGACTTACAGAGAGAAGAAGCCTAAGGGACACGTTAGGAGAGTTAAATACAGTAAAGCAGCAACACAGCTGCTTATATGCACCTGGTTATGATCCTGGAAAGGCACACATGTTCTAAAGCATTAATATAATCAGAATACAAAGTCTTCTAAAATAAAATATGGGGAGCCCAGCAGGTGGCATGGGAGTTAAGGCACTGGACTTCCAAATGGCTAACCGTAGTTTGAGTCCTAGACCTAGAAGCTGCTTTCTCACTCTCCCTCTCTCTCTCTCTCTCTCTCTCTTTGTATCTCTCTGGTGAGTACATGTGTCTTATAGCAAACTCAAAAATTAATTAATTAATTAAAAATAGAATATGGAGACTCAAGATTTTAAGTGGAGGTGAGAAGACTCCCATCCACCACAATATGAAACTTGTTCTTTCTAGGGTCATAAGTGTCCTACATGTTACAGAATCTAAGGGGCAATTCCAAGCCTTTGATGCACCTGACCTCTCAGCAACATTCAACACTGTTTATTCTTCCTGATCCTTCTTTGTTCTCCTCCATTTCTAGACCTTCAGCTTCAACAGGCTTTTCTTTTACTATCCTAAAACCCAGAAATTTCTGTAATGAGACTTATAATTGCTCTATCAATACACGCTAACTGAGCATCTAAATCCACTACCCTCGTTCTAGTCTCTCTCTGAAGCCCAATGCCTCACACACATGTCCGTGGAGGTGACAACTCCACCAGCATCTCAATCACATGAGCAAAGCTGAGCTGATATCTTCCTCCCAAGTCTGTACTCCTGCTGTTGCCCTCCATGAGTGGCACCAAGCAACCAGTCCAGCTTAGGCAGGAAGATAGATTGTTCCTCTCATCCTAGGTGTAATCAATTGAGTTTTGTCAATCCTTCCTCCAAAACCACCTTGCTCTCATCATCATCACTGCTGTCACCTTAGCTGATATCTCTGGAATCCTTCACCAGACCTAAACACCACAACTGCAAGACCATAGTCATTCCAAACCTCACAAAAGTAAGTTTTTAATGCTTTTAAGCATTTAATGTGGCCTGGAAGGGCCAGATTCATCAGCCCTTTGTTTGTCCACCCTCACTTGCTTAGATACCCCAAGGACTTCCCAATAGGTTCCTTCTGTCCTAAACCTCAGAATGAGCCTGCTCCGTTGCACATTACCCTGAACACATTCTTGATATCTCACTTCACATATTACTTCCTCAGGCAAGGCTCCCCTGACTCAGTTACTTCTCTCTCATACATTCCCAATAGCATCTGTTACTGAGACTCCCCTTTGCAGCTATTTGTTAAATTCCCTCGCTGTCCTCGCTAACCTGTAAGCTCAGTGAGTGAAGAGAGAATATCTCTCAGGTTAATTCTATGTTTTCTATTAGGATACCCAATAGAGAATAAACCTTCAATATGAATTTGTGGAATAAGTAAAACATGGCAAAACAGAAAAGAATAAACATCTTGAAAATCACTAAGGGATTAAATAGTTGTAATGCCTTTTCAAACAGGGGCTCTCTAAGGAAATGATGCTAAAGGCTTTAGTAACTTCGCATGGAGTTAAACAATGATTTGGGACCAGCAGATGGCATAATGATTATGTTGCTGGACTCCCACATCGTCGACGGTGGTTCAAGTCACAGACCCAGCAGTTTGAAACGAAAGCCTGGTGCATGTGCATGTGCATGCGTGCCCAAGATCCCGAGAGGAGAATGGAGTGAAAAGGGACTGTGGAATACCCATCCTCCAAGAGGGGTGATTTCTTGCTGTCTCTCTGTCTTTCTTTGTTGTTCTGGCAAGCACATGCACCCTATAGCAAAAATCTCTTCCAAAAAAAAAAAAAAAGAAAAAGGGGGAACCAGCAGTTAGCGTAATGGCTATGTCGCTGGACTCCCACGTAGTCGACCGCGGTTTGCATCCCGGACCCGGTGGCTTAAAACTCACGCCGGGCACGTGTGCGTGCATGCCCAAGATCCCAAGGGGAGAATGGAGGAGAAGGGATTGCGGCGTGACCATCCCCCCTGGGGGGTGATTTCTCGCTTTCTGTCTCTAATGTCTCTCTCTGTCTGGTGAGCGCACGCACCCTACAGCGAAAATCTCTCTCAAAAAAAAAAAAAAAAAAAAAAAAAAGAAAAAGGAATAAAGAAACAATTACAATTACTTGAATAATTATTTTTGCCAGGATTAACTTCAGAAATTTATTTCTTGGCAAATAACAAAAATACTTATGGCAAGGTATACACATAAGTTTTGTTTGTGTTTTAGAGATTTTTCCTATGGGGTACACGCATTGCCAGAGACAGAAAGCAAGAAATCACTTCCAAGGAAATGGCCACACTGCAATCCCTTTTCCTTCATTCTCTTCTTGGGATTTTGGGCATGCATGCACATGTGACCAGTGTGAGTTTCAAGTCACTGGGTCCAGGACCCAAACCATGGTTGGCCACATAGAAGTCCTGCACCTCAAACACCACACTACTTTCTGGCCCCCACATATACTGGTTTGTTGAAAAAGCTATGACACATTTTTGCAGAGAAAAACACAGCAAAAAAAATACATCATGATTTCTCTGATAACTCAGTATGTTTTTATATCATGTTTTCTGTTTAATTATCTCAATTTTGAAAAAATAATGGGAAAAAAATACTCATGTTAAATTACATCATTTGGGGACCAGAAGATGGCATAATGGTTACTTCGCTAGACTCCTATATAGTCGATCGTGGTTTGAGTCCTGGCCCGGTGGCTTAAACTCACACCAGGTACGTGTATGTATGTGTCCAAGATCCTGAGAGAAGTATGGAGGAGAAGGGATTGCGGCATGGTCATTCCTCCTGGGGAGTGATTTCTTGCTTTCTGTCTCTGTCTTTCTGGCAAGTGCATGCACCATACAGCAAAAACCTCTTTTAAAAAAAAAAAAAGAAAAAGAAAACAAAAAGAGAAAAAAATCATTTGTTTAACTTATTGTCTTTCATAGGGCAAAATTAGTTGACATGGTAAAAATGTCAAGATGACAACTTGCTCATTCATTTACTTGTAGTTTCACTAAATGAATATGTTCAAAGCCTAGTAAAAGATAATATTAGATTAGACAATGACAGAGAGGGAAAGTGAGAAATCTCCCCCCAGGTGGGTTGGCTAAACCACAATCCCTTCTCCTCCATTCTCGCAGAATTTTGGCATGCATGCACATGTGCCCATTGTGATTTTCAAACCACTGGGGCTAGGATGTGAACCACAGTTGGCTATGTGGGTGTCTGGCACCCCAACCACTATGCCACATGCTGGTCCCTGTATCATTCATTTTTAACTATGAAAGTGAAAGAATTTGGTGAGAAGGTAGGAAAGTGTCTTTCAGTACATTGGTTTATTTAATTGCATACATAATAAAAATTAGAACAGAAAACACATATTAAAGGCTATGTTCCAGGTATCATGCCGATATTATCATATATTTTCCTTTCCTCCCTTAACCAAAATATATTAAGTAATTAATATTTCACTTTATAGAAGAGGAAACTAAGATTCAGAAAAATAACTTGCCTAGGGTTATCCAATCAAGCTATTATCAGACTTTTTTTTTTTTGAAAATGGCTAATTTAGCTGTTAAACAACTACAGAGTTGTGGCAACTGCTCAATTTTGCTGTTGTAGGATAATGGATAATCAAACAGGTGTTGTACTCCAACAACCTGTTCCTTACAAAACACAGGAAGAGAACAAGATTTGGCTGAGGGGTTGCCCTTTTCCCACCTCTGATCCAACCAGGAAAGGGAGCAATTGGGATTCAAACTCAGATCTGCCTAATTCAAATGTCCATGCACTTTTTCTCTAGTACCTTTTGCCTCTAGGTATAAAACAAAACATAAGTTATCAAAGTAGAGTGCCAAAATTAAAAAGAAACGGTCCCTGACCTGTGAAGCACACAACTGAGAAAAGATCAGCATGTACCTAGCCATATTACAAAGATAATAGGGTGTAAGTCCCTCGGAAGCAGCAGATGGGGCAGCGGTTACTTTGCTGGATTCCCACATAGTGGAGAGCGCAGTTTGAATCCAGGACCTGGTGGCTGGAAATCACACCAGGTGTGTGTGTATGTGCGTACCCAAGAGCCCAGGAGGAAAATGGTCCGTGGTGTGGCCGGCCAGCCCCTTGGCGAGTGATTTCTCACTTTCCCTCTCTCTGTGTCTGTCTGTCTGTTTTTCTCTCTCTCCAGTGAGCATTTCTCTCTGTCTCTGTCTCTGTCTCTCTCTCCAGTGAGCACACACGCACTATGGCAAAAACCTCATAAAAGAAAAAGAAAGGGTTTAAGTCCCTACTTCCTCATTTCCATAAATAACCAAGAATTCCTTAAAACAGGTTCCCCTCAAAAAAATATCATAAAAAATTGTGTTACCAAGCAGCATATAATAACTGTGTTCCCATTTGTTTTATTAATCTAGCTAATAAAACTTCTCATTAGTATGAGATCATTAAATTTATCCTCACTTTATCCTTCCGAATAATGATAGCATTTCAAACAAAAGCAGCATTTTAGTTATTCTGTGTGATCTAACCTCAGGCTAAATGAATCGCATTAAACTGAGAGGGAGAACAGTGAAAGTGGAGAGCCAAGCAGTACCACAGTGCATACCACAGAGCAGACGGCTGAGTCCATGTCATGGCCCAGCCTTTCACTAGGGGTATAACCTCAGACTATTATTTAACCCCTGCACCTCAGATACGTAATGTGCAAAGGCAAAAAATCCTTTCCTTAGTGAGTTAATATATGGAAAGTACTTCCTTAAATATACACTAAAAACACGAGGAAACATGGTTAAATATGTAAACGATTAATTGTGGTCCTAGGTAACTTAAATGTAACATTCCCAGTGGATGGTCTCAGTGTAGTTCTTTATTAGGGAACAAAGAATATAGACCTATAATTAATATTTCCCTTCAAGTGCAAAAAATAGAAAGATCACCAGGAGCCCTAAAGCCAGGCCGCTATGCTCTAAAGCAGTCAGAGAGCTTATAGCATTTCAATAGTTGCTAACTAAACTCTGAAAAACAGATAGCACTCCCATTTATTTAAATCAGAAAAATATCGAGTATGCGGGCTATTATAATGCCTTTACAGAGGAATTTTTCAATCAAAATTTGAAGAGAGGACTAGCCTAGTCATTAAGGGAGTCATCTCTCAAGTGGCCAACTGAGAGGTTCTAATCCCAGATCTGGTGGCTTAAAAATGATGTTGAGGGCCAGGAGGAGAAATAGTGATTATAGCACTGGGCTTCTGGCTGCCTATGGTTCAAATCCCTACATGGCAGCTTGAAAATCACTCACTCTGGTGAGTACATATGCCCCATGGCAAAAACTTTAAAAAGAAAAAAAAAAAAAAAAAGAAAGAAAGAAAGAAAAACATGCTGAATACGTGTGCGCGCGCGTGTGCGCCCAGAATCTCAATAAGATGGAGCAATGGAGAAGAGATTACAACATGACCACACCCCTGTGAAGGGGTGATCTCTCCTTCTCCCTTTCTCTCTTACTCTGGTGAGCACATCACATCCTCTGCCACAACAAAACAAAAATATTTTATTGCACATAAATTATGAGTCAGCAATCCCACTTCTTGTGATCTATAATATTTACATCTATGGAAAAGTACAATGACAATTGTTCCTTTATAATGGAGAAAAGTTATATCTTGGAGGACTAGAATTCTATCAGTAGCTTAAGTTTATTTTCCAATGTCTGAATGTTTATAATAAGAATAAATTAAAGCTTTAAATGTAAAATAGTAATAAAGGTCCAGCCAGGTGGTGTGTGCATAAGCCAGCTGGATCCTACGTAGTTGATTCCTGGACTCTGCAGCTCGAAAAACATGTCAGGCATGTGTACGTGCAAAGTCAAAATCCTCCTGAGAGAAGACTGGAGAGGAAGGGATAGTGATGTGCCCCCGCCAGGAGAGTGCTTTCTCACGTTCTCTCACCCCATCTCTCTCTCGCAAGGACACATGTCCTGTAGGAAAGGAGGAAGGAAGGAGGGAGGAAGAAAGTAAAGAAAAGGTTATAAAAACCTTGATAAATCCATAAACACTGAGGTACTAGGAATTTAAAAAAATATTAACAGAACAGTGAAGGTATGTTATATAAGTTGCAGAACCATTTGCATTCCCCTAAAAGCAGCAAATCGTAACACTAGATTAGGCAGAGAAAATATCTGCAAGGTCAACTGACAAAAAGTATCAGAATATTTGTTCTATTTTAAAAAATTGAGAATTTAAGAGTAATGGGAATGGGGGATATTACTAAAAATATTTTAATAAATATAAACAAAATCCACAGATATATACCTGAAGAAATTAAATCATTTACATTAAATATGTGTAATTTAAAGAAACTATATTTACCCTATTTACTTTTTACTTAAATGAAAAATTCAAACAGGCACATATGATCTCTTCCAACCTTTCAGTGCAATGAAACTTCTTTTCAGTCTAACCTATGAAGATACCAAAAACTGTTCAGCACTGCAGAACAAAATAAATAAATAAAATTAAACAGCCTGTACTCCTTGCCAGCCTTGTTTTATCTTATGTTTAATGAGCATGCCTTTGCTAGAAACAATAACACCCAGTATAAAATGACTCACTATTATAAAGATTTAGACATATTGCTAGTAACCAATGTTCCCTAAAACAAAACAAAAAAATATACTAAAATGTCTGTTACAACGTGATTACCCTATAAGGCAGCTGTTATTTCTGTCTCCCAAATGTAGCATTTTAAAAAAGCCATTTTGTTGTATCTATTTTTTTCTTCAGGGCAGCTCAAAGCTCAATGAAAAAATATAATAAAGTCAGATCATTTTCTGAACATTGTATTTTGGACATAGGTCCCTTTCCCTCACCTAACACCAATGACAAGAATCCCTTTTTAACAATGCCAACCAAGTATTCTTAAAATTTGGTTTCATAAAAAATTAGCACTGAGATGAAGAGCTAGCACACCAATTTACAACATGGAATGATTTCTTTATGGCTGAGTTATTAAACCATGAGAAAAAGTGTTTGTAATCAAAGTGCTGACAACACATTAACAACAGAGGCGAGGAGGGCGCTGTTAGAACACAGCGATCACACTGCTCATTCTTTGTAGTAAGGGAAATCACATTCCAGTGGCTATTCTGTGAAACATCAGTTAAAGAAATGCCAATACCAACATTCTCAAGCTGGCTCATGAGAAGCTCTCATTTTAGCTGACATATCCATAAGTGCCACTAAAGCCAATTTCCCATTCCGCTGAAAAATTACAAGACTGAAGTACACCCCACCCCGCACCCCCCAAAAAACACACACTCATTTGTCTGAGATGTTCATAACAGAAATGCAAAACCATAAAGCAGGGCTGCCTGCATGGGGAAAGCAAAAAGGGATTAATCACATTAGCAGAAAACGTGCTGATAAACAAAACAGGGAAGGACCACATATCTGTCTGCTCTGGATCCGTGACACATCTATCAGAACTGAGGAGGGGATGGGTCTCACATAAGGATGGAGGCTGGCATGGGCCTTGAGTGACTGGGAAATTGAGTGCCTGTGAATGAAAATTTCGCAGCCTTGTGGATTTTATACGATTCGGTAAGTTCTCTCACCACATCCATCTGCCTTATAAGTGAAAGCACGCATTGTTTCCCTACCTCTTGAGCAACATCAGTAAATGACCAAGTTCCTGCCCTCAGTGAACGTACATTCAGAAAGGCTAAGGGAGAGGGTGGCAGAGAAACTAAAGGAGCAGATGACGTAAATGTTAGCGGGGATCAAGCCACAGACTGCCTAGAGAAAGGTGACACAGGCATATTCTGGCCTTTTCCATCAGGAAAGGTGGTCAGAAAGAAAGAGGGAAAATACTGGATAAGGCTTTACAGGCCATAAAATAAAGCGAGATGGGAAGCCACTGTAAGGTTTGAGCAGAGCAAAGACGTGGGCTGATGTACATTTTAAATGGCCACCCCAGCAGCAGACTGTAGGAGGCATGTGGGTAGAAGAGGGAAGTTAGCAGGTTATCACCATAGTCCAGCAGGAAGGAGGTAGTAAGAGGATGAGTCTGAGTAGTATCAGCACAGGGGATAAGAACTGGACAGGATTGGGGCCAGCTGGCACCATGGTGGGTAAGGCAGCTGGATCCCACATGGCTGTGCCGTTTGAGTCCTGGAGTCAGCAGCCTGAGAAACACCAGACATGTGCATGCATGCCCCCAATCCCACAAGGAGAATGTGGGAGAATGGATTGCAGGATGGCCATACCTCCCCAAGAGGTGCTTTCTCCCTCCCTCCCATGCCCGTGGCTCTCTGGTAAGCACATGTGCCCTCTGTCAAAATTAAAATTAAAAAAAAATTTTTTTAAAAAGAGGGAGAGAAAAATTAGCCAAGATTCCAGATCCACTGCCAACGTACAGAAGACAGAATTTACTGTACAGATGTGGGATTGGGGAAAAAGCAAAGCATTAAATCTAACTGTAAAGGTTTTTGGTCTCCTCAGCTGGAAGACTTGAGTTCCAATTTACTGGCAATCAGGAAGCATGTTGTGAAGAAGATCTGAAACTCAATTTGGAATAGGGTGGGTTTGAGGTTTAGACATACAAGCAGAGATGTGGCACAGGGAGTTGGCTGAGTCTGCAGTTCAGAGGAGGTGGGACAGGACCTAAAAATGCATGAACCATCAATGAACAGATGGTGTTGAAACTATGAGGCTGAATGAGATCAACATGTGGGTAATTGCGGAAAAGAGGCTCAAGTTTTGAACCCTTGGGAACTGAAACTACCAGACTGGGAGGATGAAGAGGACCCAGTTACAGAGTGAAAATTAGTGGCTGGTAAAGATGGAGAAAAAGCAGTAGACTGCAGGCTGAAAGCCAAATCAACTGGTAGTGCTGGAAAAGCAGGTGCTCTGAAGGAAATGTGGGGCAAAACCTAGAATTAGAATAGGTTCAAGAGAGAAATGAGGTAAATGGCAAGAGTAGGAGCAAAGACAAGTCTCAAAGGCTTTTACTATATAAGGGTGCAGAGAAATAGGGTTGGCATCAAAGACGGGCCAAGGGCCAGCAGGTGGTGTGATAGTTAAGGTGCTAGACACCCCCAAGGCCAACTGTGGTTTGGGTCATGGATCTTGCAGCTTGAAAATCACACTGGGCATACATGCATGTGTGCCCAAAGTTCTGAGAGGAGAATGGAAGAGAAGGGATTATGACATGGTCATCCCCCAAAGGGTGATTTATCACTCTCTTTCTGACTCTCTCTAGCAAGTACACACACCCTATGGGGGAAAAAAAAAAAAAAAAAGTCAACAAGGTCTAGCAGATGGCATGGAGCTTATTAAAGTGGATGGATCACATATGGCCGACTTCACAAATTTGAGTCCTAGACCTGGCTTGAGAGTCTAGCTGGGCAGGTGTACATGGGCACCAAAAATCCTGAGAAGAGAATAGAGTAGAAGGGATTGTGGCATGTGCTTTCTCACTTTCCTTCTCTCTCTCTCTCACTCTCCAGAGAGGGAGGGAGAGAGGAGTGAAGTAAGGGAGGAAGGAAGGGAGAAAGGGAGGGAAAAAGGAGAGGAGAGGAGAGAAGAAAAGGGAAAATCCAGAGAGTCTTGTTTTTTGTTTGTTTTGTTTTTTTACTTTAAGAGTAAAGAAATATCACAAGTGTGCATGGTAAAGGGAATCACCTGAGACACAAAAATTGGTGATGTGGTAAAGAAAGGGATGAGCTGTCTGAAAGATAATCTGTTGTATGGATCAGGGAGAGAATGGTTTTCAATAGGAGCATAGGGGTTATAGGTTAAAGAAAAAAAACAGGTAGAAACTTGGAGAATAGCTCTTCTGACAACTTCTGATTTCTCAGTGAAATATCAGTGAGCTCATCAAATGACAGCAAGGAAGGGGTCTAAGGTGGGGAAATTTGTAGAGAGAGAGGATATGAAACAGTCAACCAGGAGAGTGGGAGTGAACGCATTATGGGTATGCAGTATCCTGCTACTCACTACCGGACCCCATGGAGGAAACACTAACAGTTACAACTTGAGAGCAAGAGTGATCTGCACTCTCAGTGTTTCTCCCGGCCATATTCAGCCCCAGCAGTGCAGGTGCAGACTAGACAGATAGGTGTACTTGGCAAGGGTGAGTTACACTGAGGGAAAATAGCAAAGTAAAAAACATGGCAAAAGAGCTGGATATGCTAGGGAGTGTATTAGCTAATAAACGGACGCAGGGAAATGAGGGGATGGAGAGACTGAAAAGTTGGAAACATCACTGCATCTCACCGTCCAGTGAGATGAAAGGATTCTGCTGGAGTCCAGAAACGAGAGTGTGGGCTAAGTAAGAGGTTCAGTCAGAGCAAGATGCCAGAAATCCAGAAATGACACTTAAAATACAACATACCTAGGGCAATGCTGAACAGTTAAGAATGAAAACCAAGAACCTTTTCAAAGGGCTGACTTGCTACTGACTACTATATTAGCTCACCATTTCCCAGTTAAAAATTACTGCAAATTTAGTAATATAAAACAACACAAGTTTACACAGTTCAGTAGAGAACAACTCCAAACATGTCTCACCAGGTTGATACCAAGGTGTACACAGGGTTCACTCCTTTACAGGGGTGTTAGAGAGGACTCTCTTTCTGTGCCCTCTCTAGCTCCTAGAAGCCCTGCACATCCCTTGGCTCTTAGGCCTCCCCCTCCATCTTCAAAACCAGCAACAGAATGTCAAGTCCTTTTCAAATAGGAATTACTCTTTCTCTTCTGCCCTTATTCTCCACATTAAATGACCCCTGCGATTACACTGGGTATACCAGATAAACCAGAAGAATCTTTTTATAAGGTCAGCTGATTAACAACCTTCATTCCATCTGTTACCATAATTCCCCTTTTCATGCTGACTAACACACTCAGAAGTTCCAGGGATAAGGACGTGAAACACCTTTGGTGGAAAGGAGTACACTATTCTGCCTACCACAAAAACAATGACCAAAATGAAGCACATACAGGAACTGTACCTTGGAGCTCCTGAGCAGCCACTCTGGGCTGAGAGGGTACCCCCATCTCATGAGGACCTCATTACTACAAATATCCATGTCAAATACACGTACGCAATGACATTAAATGAATGAGCACATTTCCTAAGACACACAGTTGAAATGCTACCTTTGAATATTTACATGAGGAACTGTGATTCACATAAAGCTGCAACAATATCTAAGGATTTCCAAAAGAACTTCCAAGTGGTCTTGTATTCGAACAGATTGAAAATATGTAGAACTGTACAATATATGACGTAAAAGGTAACTTTCCTTTACTTAATTTATAACCTTCACCAAGTAAACTTACATTTTAGCAGTTTAACTATTTAAATATAGGATGCTACAATATACGTGAAAAATAGAATAGAAAATAATATTGTCCCAACTTACTTCCTCCCACTTTTATCTTTCTAATATTTGCTGACACCAACGTGGAATTACACTTGTACTGTGCAGAGTACTGGTCTGGTCGCTGTGTAGCAAGCTGGAAACATCCCGGGTGGCAAAAAGTGGCACCTATAAAACCTAAGACTAGTCAAAGTATACTACACTTAGAGTTCACTACATTAACATGAGAGTATTTCAGGATCTTGACCAAAGAGTCTAAGTTGAACACACATCTTTCTTTGTTAAAGTTGTACATTGGACTTGCAAAGGACTGTACATGATTTCTTCATTCTGCCACTGGATTAATTTTCATCATTCATGAGAAATGCCTGCATTGCAATTTCCCCCCTCCACTCATCCTGGGGATCTGGTTCCTCATGGAGAGAGAGCTGTGCCTTGCAGCCCAGTGACCTCCGGGCATGCACAGCCTGGCGTGTAGTACAGTGTGTCAGGCTCCCATAATGTCACTCATTATTCTTCCTGACTTTACTTGTGCTCTCCAGTTGAAACACTAAAGATTAATGAGGCATTTGTTCTCAATCAAGAAGCTATTTATGAATACAGTTCCCCTTACAGTAAGTCATGTAGACTTCTCTTTCATTCTCTCTGCTACAAAGAGGAGGTAGTGTTTATTGAGGAAAAGGGAGAGGAAAGAAGAGAGAAAAATGATTTGTGACTTATTAGCCTGTAAGCAGGTCCCTAACGGAAAGGCTTCCACCTCATAGCTATGCTGTCAGGATAATTGATATCCTCAAATGTGCTGTTCTGTTTGGTTAAAGGAAAATAATTATTACCACAATGGCCTTTGTGAATCAAGGTTTAAGTCTGCAGCTGTTCAGAATAATTTGCCTCCTCAGGAGGGCAAGAGGCAATTTTGAGTCCAACTGCATTGCCTCAAATAGGAGAGCAGGTCTTGACTGGCGGATTACAGGGACACCTCAATGGGGAGGAGCAAGTAGCCACTTAGTTACGAACGGTCACCACCCACTGGCGAATGCCCTGCCTTTGACAAGAATGGAGCCTTTCCTTTTCTGCTAGTTTTACTTTGTATAAAGATCAATGTTGGCCCTGCAGGCTGACAGTGTCTCATCACCTGGTCTTGACAGTATCCCGAGGAATAAAAAAAAAAAAAAAAAAAAAAAAAAAAAATCAGCATAAAACAGATCAGAAGGAGCAGCACTGCCACCGTGACCTCTCAAGGCTATAAGCCAATCTGATCTAAAAATCAATCGCTCTGATCTACAAAGTCACTTCAGAGCTCATCCCAAAAGAAAACTGTCAGAGCTGTTGGCAGTTGGGAAATTGGATTCAGGAGATTATCCAGTTCAGGGAAAGGTCCTCTGGGTACAAACTACAGTAAACATGAAAAGAAAAATAACTTCTACTTCACCACCCAATAATGCTAATTATTCTATAGCAAATGGACAACCCAGCACACTAGAAATAAACCCACACTTAGTGTCTGCTCTATTTTCAATGTAAACAAACAAAAACCATTCAAAAATCACTACTCATAATTAAGTCATTAGTTTAGGCTTCTTCCTACTCTAGGAACAAGCTTAGCAGAATGAGTCTAGGCCAAGGAATCTGGAGGTCTGAGTACCACCATGAATCCTGATTCTCTTACCACACAGTGGCATGATCCTGAGCAAAGGAATTACTCTCACGACCCTTCTGTCTCATTATCTGTAAAATGAGATTTCTATGCTACACTCAGAATTCTTTGGTCTTTGTCAATATTAAATTCTATGAAAACTTAGAAATGTCTATTCCTACTACACATATGAGCATATACCTGAAGCAATACTTATTCTGAATTTGTAGATCCAAAGTTAAAAGATAAAACAACATTTTCTAAAAAGGAAGATTCTAAGAACTAAATGACAAGAAATTTCTAACATCATTTATCAGCACTACTATTTTTATTTGGTAGTATGGAGAGGAGACTAAAGGTCATGTTATGGAATTACGGAATAAAGGTAATACAATTTATCTCAACCACACAAATTTTCTTTAACTCTAGTAATCTCCACCCTAAGAGAACCCCCGCTAGGCCCAATTTGTGGGACCTCGCCTCTAATCAATGGTGGAAGTCTAACAGAACACCATCCCCTGCCAGATGATTATTATGATGAAGTTAATGGGGAGTTAAAAGGTTTGAAGCTTCACCGTCCTCAAAGATGTCAGGAGTTAGCAACTCTGCATGAGAAGGATCATTTTTATCTAAAACTTAAGCTTGGGCGTTGGACTAAGGTATACTCTCTCCTATTTATCAGGAGTTCTGATAAATATTTTTCAACAAATGTCTCAGATTCTTTAGCCCACAACATTTAGCAACACTGTAGGGGTTGGTTTTACAAAGACCATTACCTCAGGTAGTCCTATAATTTAATTCTGTAAATATGATTTGACAGAGAAAAAAACATCATTGTTGAGGAGCAAAATATAATAAAACAGCCAGATGAGGCACTGGCAGACATAAATGGCAGCCATTACTCCATCTATAGATGCTACCTATTGGTAATCAAGTAGTAATTTAAAAATACGTATGGGGGCCGGCAGGTGGCGTGGTGATTAAGGTGCTGGACTCCTCCATGGCCAACTGCGGTTCCAGTTCCAGAACTGGTGGCTTGCTTTCTCACTTTCTCTCTCTTGTGGACCCATGTGTTCTATAGCAAAAATTATAAAAGTAGTAATTATGAATAAAAATTCTTAGTGAAAAAAATGCTAATAAATAATAAACTGTATGAACAGTATGTAGGAACATATGTATGAAGTCACCAAAATGTTTATTTTTAGCACAGCAATTAAATATTCCATTCTTTACTAGAGGAAAAGATGAGTCAATTCCACATTATCAAAGTATAGTTTACACATATCTATTACTACATTTAAAAAGTAATGAACAAATAAGTGAACTAAAGGACACAATGAGTAAATGTATTACTAGGTGGAAAACCCCTTTCATGTTTGGGTTTTTGATTTCTTAAAACCATTTTGGGAAAAAGAAACAGAGTGTTATGTTTGTTATATGTACATAATAACAACTTTATTATTCTGTAGAGTACAATAAATGCTTTTCAGTAGATAATAAATGTGTGCAATTACCTAGTTTATGCATTTCATTATACAGAATGAGAATTCTAAGCTATAAAGTTTTTTTTTTAATTTTTCATTACAAAATCTACTTTTTCATAGCATGGCCATATTCATCCAAGAATATAATGGATAGTTGGTTGGATTTTTTTTACACTGTAATACTATCAAAAGAAAATATTCAAATTCTCCTGAATTAATGGATATAGTGAAATAAAAAGGAACTCAGCATAAAATGCTTTCCAAAACAGCAGGTAGACAGAGTTATAGCAAGGCAGTAAAATGTTTTTGTTGGGGGTGGGGGGAGAGCCAGCAGGCAGCAAAGTAGTTGTGGTGCTGCACTACCACATGACCGGCAGTAGTTCAAGTCCAGGACCCAGCGGCTTGAAACTCACAAGGAACACATGTGCAAGTGTGCCCAAAAATCCCAGGAGGAAAATGGAGGAGAAGGAATTGCAGCATGGCTACCCCCCCCGGGGGGGTGATTTCTCTCTCTCTCTCTCTCTCTCTCTCTCTCTCTCTCTCTCTCTCCCCCTCTCTCTGTGTCTCTAGCAAGAGCACACACCCTATAGCAAAAGTCTCTCGAGACCAGCAGATAATGTAATGGTTACATCACTGGACTCCCATGTAATGACCATGGTTGGAGTCCCAGACCTGGCAGCTTAAAACTCATGTCAGATGTGTGTGTGTATGTGCCCAAGATTCTGAAAGGAGAATGGGGGAGAAGGGTTTGTGGCGTGGCATACCCCCTGCCCCGGAGGTCATTTCTCGCTTTCTATCTCTGTCTCTCTGGTTAACACATGTAGCACATGTGTCCTATAGCAAAAATCTCTCAAAAAACAAAAATCTCTCCAAAAAATTCTTTTCCTTAGATTATTTTTATGGCAATTTTAGGTTCACGGGGAAATTAAGGAAAATGTATAGAGATATTGCATAAACCTCCCAGCCCCACACATACATATACAGCCTCTCTCATTTATTAACACCACCCACCAGAGTGGTACGGTTATTACAACTGAGGCATATACATTGAAACTATGTTATCACCTAGAATTCACAGTTTACCCTAGACTTTATTCCTGGTGTTGTACATTCTACGGATTTATAAGACATGGCATGTATCCACCACTGTAGAATCATACCGAGTATATTCAATAATGTATAATGATTAAAATGTATAATGAAATGCACACTATCATCTGGTCAGTCATTACCAGTGGTCACATGCTAGTCTTATACTTTGCCATAAACCATCACCACTAACTAGATTAAGAACATAAATAATTTGTTTAGTAAAGGTCCCCAATTCTTAAGGAAAACTAATTAAAGCAAAATGGAAATACAAAGCAAACCAGAATAAAGTAAGGCTATAGGCAGAATGGACCTCAGATATACATCTCTAATCATACCTTCTCATTACATTGCTTTTAAACTCTTCTTTCAATTTAGATTTTGTTTAGATTATAGGTATGTGAGCTATGGTTTTCCATCCTGCCTGCCAACCAAGAATTATTTGAAGAGATAAAAAAAGCTCACTAGTAACACATAGCACAAATGATAGTTTATTTGGAATATTTCAAACTTATGAAAAATGGCGGCACAGGCTTAATATGCTGCCACATCCAGAAGACCAGCAGCTCTGACTGGTCACGTTCTTAAACCTGAGTATGATCTGACTTTCTGGTAACTCCTATACTACTGAGGGACCAATCTAGCACTCTAACGACACCCTTCTGCCCTCACCCTTAAAAGGTCCCTGGGGAAACATCCAAATGTCCTACAGAGAAACAATTATAGAGGCAACACATCAAACCTCAATTTTTTTTTTTTTTTTTCTGAGAGGTTATTGCTATAGGGCGTGTGCACTCGCCAGAAAGACAGAGAGAGACAGAAAACAAGAAATCATCCCCCAGAGGGGATGGCCATGCCACAATCACTTCTCCTCCATTCTCCTCTCAGAATCTTGGGCACGCACATTCATGCACCCGGTATGAATTTTTTAAGCCACTAGGTCCAGGACTCGAACTGCAGACAACTATGTAAGAGACAAGCGACATAGTCATTACACCAACTGCTGGTCCCTAGCCCTCAATTTTTTTTTTTTTTTTTTTTGAGAGGTTTTTGCTATAGGGCGCGTGCGCTCGCCAGACAGACAGAGAGAGACATAGAGACAGAAAGCGAGAAATCACCCCCCAGGGGGGATGGTCACGCCGCAATCCCTTCTCCTCCATTCTCCTCTCAGGATCTTGGGCACGCACGCACACGCGCCCGGCGTGAGTTGTAAGCCACCGGGTCCGAGACGCGAACCGTGGTCGACTACGTGGGAGTCCAGCGACATAGCCATTACGCTAACTGCTGGTTCCCCCTAGCCCTCAATTTTTAAAAAGAATCTTATTCAAATTCCTTTTTCATCTTCCTTAACCTACTTAATGTTTACTTACTGTTTAGAATTCTATATTATGAGTTCTTTGGAAGAACACAGAGAAAATCCTCTAATTACATAGTAACAACTTCCTTTCCACACCCTACAGAATATTAACTATTTGATTTATTAAACTTTAAAGTGAAGGTAAGTATTTAGGTCGTTAGCCTACTCCACATATTGAAGTAATATCTCCCATCTCAAAGTGTAGCCTTCAGGTAGCGTTCAGGCATTTCACAGAAATACCTGCACTCAGAAAAATTATTTCTAGGAAGAAAACCAAGAAACAACATTGTAGAGGGATGTTGAAAAATGGGAAAAAAATTACAGCTAGAAGGAACAATATATATCTAGGGTTATAAAATATGGTGAGGAGTATGTGGTTAACAATGACATACTATGGGACCAGCAGTGGGCATAATGACTATGTCACTGGACTCCCATGTAGTCGACTGCGGTTCAAGTCTCGTCCAGTACCAGATGGCTTAAACACACACCCGGCGCAGGTGCATGCATGCCCAAGATCCCGAATGGAGAATGGAGGAAAAGGGATTACAGCGTGGCCATCCCGCCTGGGCAGTGATTTATCCCTTTCTGTCTCTCTGTCTCTCTGGCAAGAGCATGGACCCTAGAGCAGAAATCTCTTACCCCCCCCCCAAAAAAAAATTACTTACTGTATATAATGTTTCAAATGATTCAGATGATGGGCACATTAATTACCCCAAATTAATCATTATACACAGTATTCATGTACTGAAAACCACATTGTAAAAACTGTCACATTAAAAGAAGTTATCAATCAAAAACACTGCATATTTTTATGTTGAGTATATTAGCAGTATTTTCAATTAGCAGCACCTCATAGTAAGCTATGATGCACATATTAGACATGAATATAGAAACTCTGGTCAAAAGTGATGAGATACACACAAAGGAACAAAATAACAAGAGAGACAAACACTAAAATCAGAGTATTTTACTAAAAACAGAACTTGGTAATATTTAGAATGTCTTCTAAAATGATATATTGGGGGAGAAAAAATTGCTCCAAAAATAAATATAATTAAACAAAAAAAGTTTCCAAAAAAGCAGAAATGAAAACAAAATGTTCAAATAAAGCTGGGTTAAAAGTCATAAAGTGAAACATAGCTTTTAGATAACTGTCTATTTATTCAAATAATACTGAAACAGGACAAAGCAAGGACTCAAAGCAATGACATCTAACTAGACCAGTGTAATAAATGAGGTCATCTGGGAAGTAATGACACATTTTCTATATCTCAATATGCAAAAACGCATCGTAACTTTCCCAACTACGTAATACAACCCAAATCTAAGGTATTTTATCTACAAAATACCTATATTTTGTAGATTTTTCTTTTTCATTTCATATCACCAAAAGTTGGGAATAGAGCAAGAATTCTAGAATCCAAATGAGTGTGCAATCTAAAAAGTATAATGAATCCCTTCCTCAAGCACATGCTGTGTAAGCAGCAATGTAGATTCTTGTTTCTTATTTTAATTGACATAATAGAATAATATAAGGAAATGCTGGTGAAACAGACCGAAGTGAAGTCTGATCCTAAACTTTGGAAAATGATGAGAACACCAAAGGTGACAAATAAAGACTGGCCCATATCACGTTGATACTAACGTTCCTACTTGATGATCTATTAGTTCAGAAATAATCCAACATTATACCAGGTACTGTGGGTGTTACAGAGAAGAATGAGACAGGGATCTAGCTTCTAAATACTTAAAAGTTATCAGAAGAGCGGGGCCAGTAGATGCCATAGTGGTTACATTGATGGACTCCCACATGGCCAACCACAGTTCAACTCCTGGACTGAGTGGCTTAAAACTCATGCCGGGCACATGTGCATGTGTGTGTGCCCAAGACCTGGAAGGAGAATGGAGGAGAAGGAATTTCAGCTTGGCCATTTCCCCTGCGGGGTGACTTCTCACTTTCCCTCTCACGGTCACTGTCTAACAAGTAAATTTACATGTATATTTTCTAGAAATCATAATACCTAAGATGACTTTGTTCTCAAAAATATTATTATTATTAACTCTATTATTATAATTAACATCCTCCCCCCCCCCCTTTTTTTAAGAGAAAGAGCTTTTTGCTATAGGGCATATGTGCTCACCTAAAAGACAGAGTCACTTTAGAGACAGAGAGAGAGAGATGGGAAGATAAAAAGTGAGAAATCATCCTCCAGGGAGGATGGCCATGCTCAATCTCCATTCTTCTCTCAAATTTTGGGCACACATTCACACACACCCAGCATGAGTTTCAAGCTGCCAAGTCTGGAACTCATACCAGGGTCAACCACGTGGGAGTCCAGCACCTTAACCATTATATCACTTGCTGTCCCCTATAGCATCCCTTTTTAAAAAGAATCTTTGAAAATTAGAACCACTCCACAAAATACTCACACTATAAAAATGAGCACAAGGTGTTCAAAAGTACTTACCATAAGGAAACAAAATTAGAAACATTAAATTGGTTGTATAATTGTGCATCCACTGCTCAATGTGTTAAAGGAATATGTTGCATTCCTGCTAACTCTTACCTTCACAAGGCATGTTTAAAAAAAAATTCTAGGAAATCATTAGTAGTAAGAGCTAGTGGAGTACAAGCCAGCATTGCTATATCACATGACCTCAGCTGCACCGCAAAAATTCATGAGCTCCTTCAGAGCCTCCATTTAAAAGGAGGTCTCAGGGTCCACCACAATGTAAAACTGACATCGTAAGATTCATGAGATTAATTGCCAAAGAAGGCAGGACTGAGGATACCTTTAAAATGCAATCATTGCAGCCACAAAATTCAAAGAAATCACACTTAAGTGTTTAGTAAAATTAATATTGCAACACATACTGCCACACTAAATCAACGTGTTAAAGTCAGCATATCAATACTGTCAGTTACTACTCTGCAATACTGAAAACTGCAATTCAATAATTTCTCTGGAGAAACAGGAATAGAAGTTCATAGACAGAGATTACTCAAAATAGATAAGTTGAGAAAACAATTGGGATCCACTGTGAATTTTGATAATTTCTAATCAGAAATAAAACACGAGGGTCTGAGCATCAGTGTAAAATAGAGTACACAATTCTATTACAGAATGAAATAGATTTATATGGTTTTAATATTAAAACAGAAATGGCAGATTATATATTCTAAGGAGGCAATTTTGAGGAGGTTAAGATTAATAGAAGCTTTAAATCAATTCCAAAGAGTGATTAATTAATCAGAGTATTTTCTTCTTAAAACATGCTACTTGGAACCAGCATAAAAGATCAGAACCACTTTTAGAATCATGGTGGGTGGCCTAGGCCCAGCCCGGCTCTGCCATGCATCGGACAGGTACCTTGGACACTGGACTACTCAGTTTGTGAGCTCAGGAGCCAGGCAGGAACTGTGGGTGGAACAGAGCACGCTTAACATGCTGGTGAACTGGATTAGGTGATGCCTAATTCCTACATATATGCTTTAAAGTGCACGAGAGGACATCACAAATCCAACAGACTCTATGACGTTACACTGACTTGAACAATATGAATAGGACCTGTATGGTAAATAAAATCTGGACATATTGATACAGCTGGATATATTTATCCAGGATGCACTTCCTGGCCATTTTATGGCAGTTCTATATTTACACAGTTTTTCTTAACAAAATGAACACTCCAAGGCAAATACCAAGATGTTTTCTGGGCATACAAATGCAAAGACTTCTTAAATAAGAGTTATTACCTCTGACATCAAATAGATCAGGTTATTTGGATTACAAATTGCCCACATTTTTCTCCTCTCTTCTCTCACTACAAAGAGTGAATGGCAGCAATAAAATCATTTGGAAAGACATCCGTCACTCATTCCTTTAATTTATAGTCACCATATGTCTACTTCCACACTAAGAACTAAATATGCATAATGATAACATAAATTTTCATCACACGAAACATATTCCTTATACTGTTCTTCAGGTTTTCAACCTTAGTTGCAAGAAAATTTAATTCTTCATCACTAAAGATCATTGAGGAATACAGCAAACGGTACTATTAGAATTGAAATCACTGAGTAGAGTAATCCCTCTGGAACCAGTGTGAGGGACAGACACAGTGTTGATATCTAGTTGTTCTTCACTTTCAAAAACATTGTAAACAGTCTCTTTGAAAGACAATTTTTTAAAACATTTAAATAGAACAGAATTAAATGGCAAAATGTTTAAAAGAGTATATTAATGGAATGGAGATAAAAGATTGGATGTAAGCTAATGTATGAACATGGGATTTAGGAAAAACAATCTATCAATAGAACAAAAGGAGTCTGTCTCCCAAATGAGAGGTCATTTGTTATTTAAAGGTTCCATCTCAAGTTCTCAGCCATGCCTGACAGGGAGAAGACACTCTAGAACCTGTTAAGGTAAACACCATGGATGAGTAAGTGAGAGAAAGACTTCAAGCAATCAATACTTAAAAAGTTGAATATGAGCATGGCTTCTTCTAGGGTCACTGAGGAAAACCCACCTCGACCTTTACTTATAATATTTATTTTTCAAGAATTTCAAAATATGACTGGACAGAAAAATGAAGCAAAATTTTGAGGCCTTACAACTATAAATGTGGACAGGATAAATTGGCAGCCTCATGAGGTTCTTAAATAGAGAACTGGCATCAAGAAATTAATTTAATTAAATCCATAGTGCATATAAGGTCAGCATGTAGGATGATATGGAGATAGATGAATTACAGCTAAGTGTGAAACTGTACACAATCGCATGTGTGCAGTCTAGTCTTTCAACGATATTTGTTAGATCATCAGGAAAGGCATGACGTGTTTTTCTATGTGAAAATGCATCATGAATTTCCTGATGACCCAATAAATGTGTCCACATTGCACAGGATGAGAGGAGTGGGTAAGTGACATTAAAATAAGCTACTTACTGCTGTCCATGCATTTCCTTTGCACCGGGCACACAGCCATCCATCATAAATCTCACGAGATGGGATACCATAGCAACCTATAAAATAATAGGATAAATCTATTCATTGTCTATGCATTTTTACGAGATTCCACATCTAAGCCCCAAAATAAATAAAATCAAGACAACTGCCTACCATTATCTCTTAATTCCCACTGATTAGAACATAAGCAAGCTGTCTCAAAAATATTTTGGGGGGCCAGATCCAGTGCAACAGACAGTAAGGTACCACTGCTCGATGCTGGAGACATAATGGAAGGACCAGGGTTCAGAAGCCAGGTTGACCTGAACATACAAATTGCACCTGTGATCCCAAATGGCTGAGGGTGGTCATAGCACACTGAGACCCTTCAAGAGTACCTATGTATACATGTGTGTCTATCATGAAACAAATTAAATATAAAAAAAAATACTTTTGAGTCTAATGCTTCATAACTTGTATGACAATAGTTCCAGGAAATATGAGCATGTGGATTTATTGGTAAGTAATCATGCCCATAATAGTTAGCATAGAGTATATTAATTGTTTTGTTTTGCTATAGGATGCAGGCACTCACTGGAGACAGACAGCCAAGAGTGACACAGAAAAATGAGAAATGACACCCACCACCACATGCCACAATCCCTTTCTCAATTCTCCTCTTGGAATTTTGGAAATGGACGCAAATACCCCCACTGTGTTTTCTCAAGCCAATGGGTCTGGGACTTGAAAAGCACAGTCAGCTATATGGGATCCAGCTGCTTCAAACTCCATGCCATCTGCTGGCCCCAGTGATAACTGAATGGGCAATAATAAAACTTTTATTCTGGCAGATAAAGTCCTTGACTTGAGTAAAATATTTCAAAATAAGTTGCAAACTATGGAGCAAATTTATGGAAAATTTTAAATCATACAAGACAAATGTTGGCATATTTTTTAAATTAACACAATTTAAAATGACATTTCAAAAATGGGCCCTAATTATCTTTTTTAAAAAGGATTATTTATTTTATTCCATTTATTGTTATTATCTTTTCATTTGACCAGAGTGAGACAGAGGAAGAAAGAAAGGCAAAGTGAGAAAGCAAGTTGCCTAGTCCGGGACGTGAACTATAGTTGACCATGTGGGAGTAAAGCACCTTAAACACCAAGCCACCCGCCAGCCCCAAACTCTAATTAGATTTAATTTCAGTTATAGGGAAAAGGCTGGCCAATTCATGCTTAGTGAGGAAGGAGTATCTTTCATTTGTCTACTTAGTACATGCCTAGTCCAAAACAACTATCTAAGGAAATGGCTGATAGTGTAAATATATTCAGCAACTATATGACACCAATAAACACATATTAATTTCCTGAATAAGTAGAACTTAGAATTATTGCAATTATTTGTTACAAAATTTTGCCAGAGGCCCCATACACTCACTTGAGAAAGAGAAAAAAAGGGAAAAAGCACCTCCCATGGGAACAGTCAGGCCCAGTGGCTTAAAACTTACACCAGGTGCATGTGCATGTGTGCGCAAAATCCCAAGAGGAGAAAGGAGGAGAAGGGATTGCAGTATGGCCATGGCCCTGGGAATGATTTCTTGTTTTCTGTCTTTCGTATCTCTCTTGTCTCTCTGGCAAGCGCACACACCCTACACCAAAAATCTCTCTAAAAAATAAAATAACAAATTGAAACTAGCATGACCCCTAAGCATCTTGATCCAGGGAAAACAACTGCAATGACTCTTCTACCCTGGACAGTAAGAGAGATTGTCTAACCCTGTGAAGAAAAAAATTTAACTAAGTACATTGACTCTCAGAATCAACAAAGAAATATTCATTGCTCTTTAAAAAGACAAAAAGACAAATAATCATCAAACATCAGACACAAATTAAGTGGGGTTTTGTTGTTATTGTTGTGTTAATCTTCAGAAGGCAAGTTTACTTGCCAAAGATGGAGACAGAAGAGAAGGAAAGTCTCCCCTCCTCCAGTGAAGCATGATCATGCCATAGTCCCTCCTCCAGTTCTCCTTTCTGTTGTGATTTGGGGCCCATATGCACACAAACTTTGACTCAATGTGTTTTTCAAGCCACCAGGAACAAGATTAGAACTGCAGTCAGCCATTTGAGATCTGGCTCCATTACACTACGCTATGAGAACAGCCTTCCAACTGAGTTTTTATAAGCTACATCTTACTGTAAGTAAAATTCAAGTGCATGAAAATCACCTTTGATGTATTCTTCATGTGACCCCTCCCCCCCAGATAACAACAACAAAGCCACCTGCTGTGCACTGATACTGTATAAAACTACAGAAGAAAGGATCATTGTACCTACTCATACTTTTACAAGGGAAAAATGTGAAAAAAAGAACTTAACCTTTCAGAATGTCAAAGTCCAACCCAATAGATAAGATAGGTCCAAAGAGGTGAGAAACAGGTTGTGAGAAACACTGAACAGCCACTGATGGATGAACTATAGATTCATTTACTTGCATGAACCCGGACGCGGCACTTCGCACAGGAAATCAGAAGACTTGTTCCATCCTCTTCAAGGAAGGCATTGGGTGGAGGATATTCTATATTTCCCTCACTATAAATAAAACATATCTCTGGAATGAGGGGCTTGCTCTTTCCTCCTGACGTAACGATGTCATCTAAGGCTGTCTCCCATCTAGAATCATTTTCTTCATTGCTGCTCTCTGGCTGAAAAACACAACATGCCCACATAGGTGAAACCCGGGAAAAGAACTAATCATTCCTTCTACTCATCAAATACAGTTAGAGCTGACCAGCCATGAACTTCCAACCTGTTGTTCTCCCAGACTCAACTATTACTTGTTGTCATCAACGCTCCTCCCCAGACCCCCAGCCAGAAGCGAATTTGTAGGGGATAACAGAGTGCTCACAAAAAAAGTGATGAACTATTGAAATTTTATTCTTTCAAAAACAGTTCACAGAAAGCACTCATAATTCTGAGGGTTTTTTCCTATTTATTTGAACAAGGGAAATAGAGCTACTTTCATTTACTGAAGAGTCTTACCTTAACCTTTGGTTGCACTTAAAAGAGAGTCGACAAAGACCAAAGGTTTAATCTGTGCAACAGGACTTAAAGGTTTCACAGGGGGGCCAGCAGGTAGCATGGTGGTTAAGGGTGCTATACTCCCACATGGCCAATAGCAGTTTAAGTCCTGGACCTGGTGGCTTGCTATCTCACTTTCCCTCTCTCTCTCTCACTCTGTCCCACTCTGGTCAAATAAATAAAGTTAAATAAAAATAATTTTTAAAAAAGAGGCTTCATAGAGTTTCCCTTACCCCATGGTTTTAAAATAGCAAGAGATATGTATCTGTCATATGTTACTAAATAAGAAGGAAAAATGTGCTAAATAAAATTGTCACTTCTTACCAAAAGACATAAAATATATGGTTAGTATTTATTTCAAACTATAACTAATGAATTGACTTGTTAGTTCCAGAGATCCTATACAATAAATTTTCCTAAATATTACAATTTTAGTTGGAATTTTTTAAATTAATCAGATATATGCAAGCATTTGCAATGTAGAAATGAAAATCAATGAAAACTTAATATACAGAGCCACCTGGGGCATGGTGGTTAAGGCAGTTGGATCCCACATGGCCAACTGTGTAGTTCAAATCTTGACCAACAGTTTGGATAACATATTGGGCATGTGTGCCCAAAATTCGTAAAGGAAAATGGAGAAGGGAAAAGGACTGTGGAGTAGCAGTCCTACAGGCGGGATGCTTTCTCGCTCCTCAACCTACCCCTTCACAAGCACATGTGCCCTCTAACAGATAATTTTTTTATTTGTTGACAGATTCTTGCCACGGGGCATGTGTGTTCACTGGACAGACACAGAGAGATAGAAAGGTAAAAATCACTGCCAGGTGGGATGAACATGTTGCAATCCCCTCTCCTTCATCCTCCTCTCAGTATTTGGGACACATGCTCCTGGTGTGAGTTTTAAGCAACCGAGTCCAGACTCAAATCACGGTAGGCCATGTGGGAGTCCAGTGCCTTAAACACTCCACCACCTGCTGGCACCCTAAAATATAATTTGAACATAAGTTAAAAATCAGATTGTTATTTAAGTTGCCAGAGAGCATGAGAGACTCATTAGAAAGATAGACAGAGAAGGATTTAGGATTTGAAATACACACACATAGGCTTAGAACGATTTACCAGCCCAGTGGGTCAGGATACAAATCGCAGACAGGTATCTGTAAATCTGGCCTCCCTTAGCCACCAAACTACAGGGCTGGCCCAAAATACAGAAATTCAAAGACTAAAGGAAAACAAAAATATTATCTATTACTTATCAGTGCTACATTCAAAAGTATGAATCAAGCAAACTATTTTCTCTACTTGCAAAGGTCTAGAAATGTGAGTTATCATATATTTTCTTGCTCTGAAATGTCTGAACAGAATAGAGTTTAGTTTCACATTTCCCTAAGAAAGAAATGATCTTGGATTATAAAAATATCTTTCTTTCTATTAGTAAAAACATGACCCAAAACAGAACGTTCATATGAACATACCTTATGAGAACGTGAAAGGCTGGCAGGTGGCATGGTGCTTAAGGCACTGGACTCCCGTATGGTCAGTGGGGGTTTGAATTCCAGACCTGGTGGCTTGCTTTTTCACTTTCTATGTCTCTCTCTGATCAGATTGAAAATTTTAAATAAATAAAGTTCTACCCTTACTAGAGTCCTAAAGATCATTTCATCTGGGTTCATGCTAAAGAACATGACCCTCCATGAGCTGAGATGCTATCAGCATAACATATAGGGAATAATGTTCAAAACAACATCACAACCCGCAGATGAGAGGGAATGGACGATTCAGTTTGAATTAAGTCCTGGGTGTGTCTTTTGCCTCTTCCTCATACAAAGGTAAAGAAAAACATTTAAATTTGGCCTCAGCACTGACAATTATATTGTTTGAAAACGACATTTTCAAACAAAATCAGAGAATTAATCTGAGTTCTCTCTTCTCAAGCTTCTAGTTCTGTGTTTCTTAGTAAAAGAGGTAGAAAGGCTGGAATTGCCCCTTCTCTGAAATTAACAAAGATCATTTAAAAAGATAAAGTACTGTCTGAAAAATGTCTCTCAAGCAGCACTCAGAAATAGTTCGTTTTTCTGTGAAGGCCTCCAGCTCCAGAAGGATTACTGTGTTCCCTAGAGGTGCATACCAAGCCTCCAAGGGTGTGAAGGTGACCTGTGGGTATACAGTCCTGAAAGTGCAGAGGAAGGAATCTTCGCTGCTGCAGTCCCTCTCCCCACCAGCACCGTTACCTTGTAGTACGGCATGAGCAGAGTGCAGATGGCACAGTGAGGCTCCATCTTCGCCACGGCTGCGTTATACTCTTGCTCAGCCACAAAGTTCGGGGACTTTGTCTGCCAAAGGTGGACAAGAGGCTTCGCCCAAGATTCTGTTTCTTCTACTTCCTCCTCAGTTGATGGAACCTCAGGCAACTCTGGAAGGAGAAGAAAGGAAAACACAGTGAGTGTAGGTCCCAGGTAAACACAGTAACTCTAGTCATAAAAGAAGCAAATGGGGGGAACCAGCAGTTAGCGTAATGGCTATGTCACTGGACTCCCACATAGTCGACCGCGGTTCGCGTCCTGGACCAGGTGGCTTAAAACTCACGCCGGGCACATGTGCGTATGTGCCCAAGATCCCAGGAGGAGAAGGGATTGCGGCGTGACCATCCCCCCTGGGGGGTGATTTCTCGCTTTCTGTCTCTCTCTCTCTCTCTCTGTCTGTCTGGAGAGCACACGCACCCTATAGCGAAAACCTCTCAAAAAAAAAAAAGAAGCAGCAGCAAATGGTCCCAAGTATCGGTGATTTTCAGGTCAGATACCAAACATTTTTATCAATCAAATAACTCTAACAGACATAGAATAAAGGGAGTCTTTTCATCCTCCCCATCTCGCAAAGACTAGATCAGACAACCACCCTCTGTTTATCACCTTCCCCATCCTTGCCTTAAAGTGGTAAGATAAGTTTAGGTGTGTGACATTATTTTCCAGTCATCAGCAACTGCCACAGCAATATTTTTACTGCTTTCATCTAACAAGGTCCATGAGTCAATAAAAAGTTATTAATTGAACTTTACTTAATTAAATTTTGGGTTCAAAAACTCATGATAACATTTACAGAGCACATATAATGTGCCAAACATAATGGCATTACAAAAGAGACAAGCCACCAGTCAAATCTTCTCATTTATTCCACATCATTGCCCAAGAGCATCAATCTCTTAGTCATGTATACCTATTAACAAGAAAGGAGCAGAGATCTACTCCACAAGAATATTACTTCATAAAATCTTATAGCAGGCCAAAAATATATAGAAAGACATAACATGTTAGGAGAAAAAAAAATCCACACGCTTATAGAGGATAGTATGTCAGGACAGGGGGCAGTAACAACAGCCACGTCAAATGCTTAGTGTCTAGAGCTATGACACAAACTAAAATTCCTCACCAGAAGCTGTCAGTCTTATGAATAAACACTATGGGTCAATGTCCTTAGGTCCAAAGCACAGATGAACCAATGTGTTCTAGCCTTAGCCATGCTGATGTTCTTTATTTTTTTTTTAAGAACTCAAATCAAATTTGCTCAGATGGAAAAATAGGAAGGTTAAAATAAGATTGAAAATAACTCAAAAGATGTCAAAGTCAACTGAAGCAAAAAAAGAATGATCTTGTTTTCATTGTGGTGGTGTCAATATTATTATTACCATTATCATC
Organism: Tupaia tana; assembly: GCA_026018925.1. Classification (NCBI taxonomy): domain Eukaryota; kingdom Metazoa; phylum Chordata; class Mammalia; order Scandentia; family Tupaiidae; genus Tupaia; species Tupaia tana. Next base: position 40,391,283 of record JAKSZU010000013.1, on the reverse strand, counting down.
ATCACTATTTTTTACTAATAATGAAATAAATGTTTGGGACGTAGCCAGGGGCAAAGTATTTGAAAACAAAACAAAAGGTTAAGAATGTTTGCTTATACAGGTTGAAAAACCCTTATCTGAAATGCTTTACACTAGAGAGCTTTAAATTTCATACTTCTTTTGTCAAAATATTTATATATATATAATCCAGTATTTTGGAGATGGGACCCAAATCTAAACATAAATGTGATTATACTTTATACACATCTTATATATACAGTCTGAAGGTAATTTTATATAAAATATCTGTAAGTTAAAGAACACTTTAACTCCAACCCATCACACAAGAGCAACTGTAGAATATTCCACCTGTGGCATCTCGTGGGAGGTCAAAGTTCAGATTTTAAAGCATTTAAGATTTCAGATTTCCAAGTTAGGGATGCTCAATTGGTTATCTGGAATGACGTAAGCTAACTCTAAATGTAAACTTGTTCTAAATTCAATTCTCTTACATTATATAATACAAGACATACTGTGATCTCATGACAAATGAAAGATTGAGCAAAGCTTTCTTTTTTCTTAAGAGATTTTTGTTACAGGGTACATGTGCTCACTGGAGACAGAGAGGGGCAGAAAATGAGAAATCACACCCCGCAGGGGAATGACTATGCTGCAATCCCTTCATTTTCATTCTCTTCTTGGGCTTTTTGGCACACATGCACACGCACCTAATGTGAATTTCAAGTCATCAGGTCCAGGACTCGAATCCTCAGTCAAGTATATGGGAGTCCAGCTCCTTAACCACTATGCCACCTGCTGGCCCTGAGATTGAGTAAAACTTTAACCAAAAACTTTACATACCAGTAAGTCCATAAATTTATTAACTGATAATTACCACATGCGTAAACATGGAATCAAAATAAATATACTGCACCACTGGCTTTATTAGAAAAGATTCAAACACTTGATGTCTTTATCCCTGGATTTGGTCTAAGTTCACATGAAGAATTTCCAAAATATTCTCAAGGGTTAAGGAAATACTTTCAATGTCTAATAGACTAAACATAACAAAGAAATAGGGGAAAAGACAATTCTTGACAATGGAACCAGGGAGTAGGAAGGTATGAGCATAGCTGCACCAACCCCTCCAATTTCACTCCTAGCAAGGCTTTGGCAGAGCACAACCAGATGACAACTAGTAACAGCCTGTCCCTCAACATTTGCAACACGAAGCTAGGAGAGGACTCTGTTCTACACCCATCGTTCCCAAAAAGGAAGTCATACTCTGTCTCAAAGAGCATTTTTCTTCCACTGGGATGCTCTGCTAGCCAGAGCATGAACTGCACACCATCACTGTGCAATCCTGTGAATTAGAGCAGCAGGGTTGGACATGGTAGAGCACCAAAAATGGGGAACTGCCAGTCCAGGGACCTAGCATTGAAGGGAAACCCTTTGATGCTGAAGAGCTGAACGGATTCTCCATTGGATATAACTACTTCAAGAACTCTAAGGTTTTTTTTTTTTTCTTTTTCTTTTTCTTTTTCTTTTGTTTTTGTTTTTGAGAGGTTTTTGCTATAGGGTGCACGTGCTTGCTAGAAAGACAGAGAGACAGAAAGCGAGAAATCACCCCACAGGAGGGATGGCCACGCCACAATCCCTTCTCCTCTACTCTCCTCTTGGGATCTTAAGCACACACGCACACGTGCCCGGCGTGAGTTTTAAGCCACCGGGTCTGGGAGGTTTACCGTGGTTCACTACATGGGAGTCCAGCAACATAGCCATTATGTTAACTGCTGGTCCCATTTCTTGTTAATATTAAAATAAAATGGTAAATGTAAAACACCTTTTTAAATTCTAAGGTGATAATATTCAATGAAAATACTCTGTGATATAGAAATGTACATATCATTATTTAAAATCCATCTAATCATCTTATTTTAACTTGATCTGTTTGTCAACTTGATGCTCCATCATTTTATTGGGAGGGAGGAGTAGGGAGAAAGTATTTAAATATTATAATGATTATTCAGATTTCAATGCAGCTTTGAAGTAAAAACATTGGTACATTTTTTTCTTTTTTTACAGAGAGATTTTTTTGCTATAGGGCCCATGCGCCAATCAGAGAGCTAGAGGAAGAGAAAGAAATAAAGCGAGAAATCACCCCCAGGGGGATGTCCACGCTGCAATCCCTTTTCCTCCATCCTCCTTTCAAGATCTTTGGTACACACCACACACTGTGTTTAAACCACCAGGTCCGGGACTCAAACCACACACAGTCAACTGTGTGAGAATCCATTACGCCATCTGTTGGTCCTGAAATATTGGTATATTCTTAAGCATAAATATTTTTTCTACTGAAATTTTCTCCCCATATTCTTCACTCATCCCCCATCTCCAAGAAATCATGTTTATCCTTGAACTGTGAATATATATAAGCATAGATTAACCCTGGCTACTGCATTCTCAGATTTGTTATATTCATACAACTAGAAATCTCAAGCCTTTTAGGGAAGCAAGAATATACAAAGGGAGAAAAGACGCTTCATGATATTTCAGAGCCACATGATTCTAAGGAGAACAAAAAAGTGTTCCCTTTTCAGCTCTCCAGCACTTTCCTCTGCACCTCATCCACTGGAGGTTTTATAATTTTTGTTACTTAAAATTATGCTTAGGAATTTTCTCTTTCCCCTGCCTCTTCAACTACAGTTGACTAATGAACCTCTAAATTCACTGTAATCTCTCACATGTAATTACCTCACAACATGATGTATTTTGCAACATGTTAGGCAATGAAAGTAAACCATATGTTGTACAGATTGTCAGATTTTTACATATCAAATTAGTTTACCTAACATTTTAGTAAAAGGTGAGGATGGATAAAGATAATATTAGGATGTAGGGAAATTCTTGCTATATTTTTCTATGCAAAAATGCATCATGACTTTCCAGACAACCCAGACATTAAACATACAAAGGCTGGGGCCAGCGACTGGCATGGTGGTTAAGGTGTTGTACTCCCATATGGCTGACAGCAGCTTGAGCCCAGGACCTGGCAGCTTGCTTTATCACTTTCTCTTTCTTTCTCTCTCTCCAGTATGTGCACATGCCCTATAGAGAATTAAAAATAATAAATATAGGGACCAGCAGTTAGCGTAATGGCTATGTCGCTGGACTCCCACGTAGTCGACCACGGTTCGCGTCCCGGACCCAGTGGCTTAAAACTCACGCCAGGCGCATATGCGTGCGTGCCCAGGATCCCAAGAGGAAAATGGAGGAGAAGGGATTGCGGCTTGACCATCCCCCCTGGGGGGTGATTTCTCGCTTTCTGTCTCTATGTCTCTCTCTGTCTGGCGAGTGCACGCGCCCTATAGCGAAAATCTCTCCAAATAAATAAATAAATAAAATTAATAATTTTTAATAAAATATACAAAGCAAGCATACTCAGTATTTTGTGAATATTCAATGTTTTTATTACTATCGTATATAGAGTCTGATCTGGAAGGCCATAGTATAGTGGAGAATTAGGAGTGAATGAGTAAAGAAAATATCCCTTAGTGTAAAGATATCAAAGTTTGGAAAACCTATGAAAATGGTGCAAGCCATTGAAGGCCCTTTTCTAACTTGGTCTCAACAAGGAAAAAAGGGGACTATATCTATATTATTAGTTTGGAAAATATTCTATTGAGTGACTCTTCTTGTCCATATGCAAAAGTATACAGTATGGCATGAATAAATTTAAGGATCTGTGGATTAAGGAAGGCAGAAGATGAGAAAAAGGCCTGCTAGAGAGACTAACCAAACAATTACAACAGTTTTAAAGTATGATATGTGGACGTTGTAGTTCCTGTAAGTACAAAACAACTTCCACAATAATACAGAGGAGTTATTTGCCTATGCCACCCCATTGATATCATAATGATAAAAACAAAAGCAGCAGAGGGTAAAAGTATTGATGCCTTTGCTTGAATCAAGGCTGTGGGATCAAAGCAATCAGGACATTCCTGGCTACATCAAACCTCGGGGAGCGGGGCTAGTTTCTCTTAACATCTTCTATGGGAAGAAAAAAGTGTAAATTTTACTAAATCTGTGACAAAAAGGCCTATATATATATATAAAATATTTCTGTACAGTTCAAAGATGTTAAGAAAAAGTACTTGTGCAATTAATAAAATTGCAAGTTGGATTACTTGCCTTTGTCATGGAACACCATTTTTAATGCAAAGAATTAATTACAAGCAAACTATGATTATTCATACTTCAGTGGCTAACAGGAGTTTTCATGAAAACGAATGAAGAAAACCTTTCATTTTAAGAAAAAATTGACAGTACTTGTTGGCAATGGTAAAATTCCATTCATGACTTAAAGTTAAACCAACAGAAAAACTATCTTTTATTGTAATCTTGACAGTTTTCCAATACTTGAAGCAACTTCTCATAGGGTCAACAGTGATAACAACAAATATAATTATATATCATATAAAGAGATTTGTCAATATCTAAAATATCTGCCTAACTCAGAGATCATTTTAACCAATGTATGATATGAAAAATGATATTGGGAATGCAGCATGGCCATGTCATCCTGGAGGGGGTGGATTTCTCACTTTCTCTTTCTCAATCTCATTTTGTCTCTCACTCTCTGGCAAGCGCATGTGGCCTATAGCAAAACCAAACCCTCCCCCCCCCCCAAAAAAAAGGGATATGTAAAAATCTCGCACTGATGAAAAAAAAAAAACATTAAAATAATGCAAGCTACAGCAATGAATCTCTAGCTAAATAGAGTATAAAAAGCTCATTGATATAATTTCAGATTCATCTTGCAACTAAATTTTAAGAAACTGTTACATTTTGGCATAGAGTGAAAAAAAAGAATATAATGACCTAAGGGCTATTAAAATGTTCCTTCACTCCAACCCTACATTTATGTGAATATGGTTTAATTATACATTTCAACCAAAACAACATAGTGGATCACAATCGAGAAACAAATAAGAGCACTCTTCCTGCTACTAACTTTGAACTTCGTTTGTTATCTTTGCTCTACTTTGTTGAGATATTAACATTATGTTGTTTTAGATCCTTTTTGAGGGATAGACATGTATTACTACCAGCATCCCTTTTTTCACTACTTGTGCTGCATTTCACAAGCTACAGTATATTGTGTTCCCATTATTCTTTGTTTAAGATATTTTACAACTTCCCTTTGCATACCTTCTTTGGTCCATTCAATGGTCAGGAGTATATTGTTTAATTTCCACAGATTTGTGACTTACAAAATTCTTCCTATTATTGATTTGTACTTTAATAATTACTATGGGATAGTTTTATATATATTTTTAGGTTCATTTAGTCTACAGTACAGCTCCAGACCAATGTATCCTTACTGATTTTTCTGAATGAACTGTCCATTGTTGAAAGTGGGGTACTGAGTCCACAGGTGGTATGGAGCTTAAAGTGGTTAGGTCCCATGTGACTGACTACAAAGTTCACATCCCAGATCCAACAGGCTGAAAAACATGTGCAGGGCATGTGTGCATATGCATGTGTACATAAAATTCTGAGAGAAGAATGGAGGAGAAGGGATTGCGATGTGGCAGTCCCCCCAAGGGATGATTTCTCACTTTCCCTCTCTCCCTCTCTGTTTCCCCACCCCCAGCAAGTACATGACCAATAGCAAAAAAAAAAAAATAGTGGAATATGAGGTCGCCTAATATTTTTGCATTGCAGCCTCTCTTCCGCAAGATCTAATAATATATGCTTTATATATGTGGGACTCTATGATTGGATGTATTTACTACATAATTTATAGCCTCTTTATGACCTGATTCCTTTAATCTTTATTTAATCACCTTCTTTGTCTCTTTTTATAGTTTCTGATTAACAGTCTCTTATCTGATATAAGTATAGGGACTCCTGCTTTCAAAGTAATTTGCATAGAGTTTCTTTTCCCATCTTTTTATTTCAATCTATGTGTGTCCATAAAGGTGCACTGAGTCTCTGATAGACAATGCATAGTTAGATCTTGTTTTTTAATTCCATTCAGTCACTCCACGTTTTTTGCTTGGAGAATTTAATCTATTTACATTCAAAGTGATTTTTTTCCAAGGTAATTTTTTTAAAAGATTTTATTTAACTTTATATATCTATTTCAATTTGACTGGAGAGGGACAGACTATGAGAGAGAGAGAGGCGCGCAAAGTGAGAAAGGAAGCCACCAGGTCCGGAACTTGAACCATTATCGACCATGAGGGAATCCAGCGCCCTTAACCACCACACCATCTGCCGGCCCTTATAAGTTTACTGTTTAATTAATTTCTTTTATGAGACACAGAGAGGGTGAAACAAAAAGAAAAATAGCACCTGCAAGGGGTGCTGTTGACACTGTGATCCACCCCTCAGCCTTCAACCACCCCAGCTCATACAGAATTATGTGCCTGTAGTACTCAGAGAGGACTTCAGATATGAACCGGGGACTTCCTCATGTGGGATATCATTGTAGATAACTAACTACTGCACCACAGCCTGGCCCTCAAGGTAACTAACAGCTAAAGACTTACTACTGACGTTCCTGTCTGGCACCTTTGTAGATCACGTGTTCCCTTCTTCCTCTCTTATTGTCTTCTTACGTGATTGAATAATTTTCTATAGAGATATGCTTTGGTTCCTTTCTTTTGTAGCTTTTATATATTTACTATAATTTTTTAATTTGTGGTTACCAAGAGGGTTACAAAAAATCTTATAACTGGTTGTTAACAACTGAACTGCAATTTCATTTTAATAAACACCCTTAACCTATCTTCACAAAAATACATATTATATGAAGAGTTTTCAAAAACTCTGAGGAAAATGTGTATTATGAAAAAACTATGAACGGATTTCAAAACAATTTTGCATGAGAATATGGGCCAAGTTGTAGCATAGTGTTAATGAAAACAGACCTAGGTTTGAATCCAGGCATGGGAAACTGCTTCAAAAGCCAGGCAACCCAAAGATTCTTGGCAGGACATGTGCCATGGTCTCTGTGTGGCTTCCTACTGTAGTACAGAGGCAGGGCTGTCTTCTGCTGAAGTCAGCATGTCGGGTGAACTGGCACCTGGGAACGGTGTTGGGCCTGAAGCATGGAAATTTTGGAATAGTTTTGGGATCTTGGTCCACACAGATGGGCCTGGCACCATGGTTTCATGGCTTGGTCCTGAACTCTGCATCCACTCAGGTGCACATGGAACCTGGGTCCACAGGCTTACCTGGAGCTTAGAGCCTGAAGGTTAGCCTGGAGCCTATAACTATGGGGACCACCTTGGAGTTTATGTCCATGTGGTCCAGCCTAGTCTGGGGACACAGGGAGCAATCAAACATGGCTATGAGATGTGTCTAGAGGCTGGGCTTGTAAGTTCAAGCCTAAATCTAGGCCTGTGGGATGGCCAGGGGCTTGGAGCAGTCAGGTAGCTAAGGGGGGCTGGTCTGGCATTGGGGTGGGACTGCAGGCTTGGACTACAGGTTCGAGCCAAAAGCCTGGGCTGTGGAGACGAATTTGACACTGGGTTTTACTTGGGCAGGCCAGTGCTGTGATCCAAGGCAAACTCCAAGGCTCACTTTGCTCTCCTTCCTCACACAGAGTATCTCTTTCCTCACATTGTGGCCTGAGACTGGGAAAGGGCTGATGCCGCCCTACTTTCATTAATGCATCTTTTTGTGCTTCTGTGCTACAACCAGCTGCTGTAATTTCTCACTTGGTTTCCATAGCTCTCTATGAAAGTGTTATCAAATATCAATAGGGGAAAGTTCAATTCCATGATCTTGCTGATGTCTTCCATTATTTTTATGATTTGGAAAAAATAATTTTTATAAAAATGAAAGTATTTTTTTAAAGAGATTTCTTCTATAAGGTGCTTATGCTTACCAGAGGGACAGAGTCAAACAGAGAGACAGAAAGTGAGATCCCCCTCCCCCTGCCCCAGGGAGATGGTCACGCCACAATCCCTTCTCCTCCAATCTCCCTTTGGAATTTTGGTCATGCACAGCACACACACCCAGCATGAGTTTTAAATCGCCAGATCCAGGACTCAAACCTCAGTGGACTACATAGGAGTCCAATTATGTAACCATTACTCCATCTGCTGGTCCCTATGTATGCTGCATTTAAATGAGCTAATATATTTTCAGCATTCCTTGTTTTAATATCTGGTAAGTGAATAAGATAAACCAACAAAAGTGAAAATAAAAGAAACCTTTTTGAGATCTTCAAAATATTTAAGATCGTAAGAGTTCCTAATTTTCCTGATTGAAAACCAGGGCCAATGATTGGCACAGTCTTTAAGGCACTGAATTCCCATATCAAGCCCTGGACCCAGTACCTTGAAAATCACACTAGACATGTGTAATTCCATGTCCAAAATCCTGAGAAAACAGAGAAGGGATTGTAGCCTGGCCAACTCCTCAGGGGCCATTAATCACCCTTTCTCTATCTCTGCCTGTCTCCAGAGAGTGTATATGCTCTATGATAAAAACCTAAAAAAAAAAAAAAAAAAGAGAGAGAGAGAAATAAAGATTGGACCAATGGGTTGTTGATGTTATGGGTTGTCTCCACTGCCCCCCCCCCACCTTTTTTGAGGTTTTTGCCACAGGGCACATGTGCACACCAGAAACAGAATGAGAGGGAAAGTGAAAAATCACTCCCCAAGGGGGATGGCCACACTGCAATCCTCCATTCTCTTCCTGGAATCTTGGGCATGCAAGATTGCATGGTACCAGTGTGATTTTCAAGCTACCAGGTCAGAGACTCAAACAGCTGCCAGCCATATGGGAATTCAATGCCTTAACTACCATGCCATCTGCTGGCCCGAGCAAGTTGTCTTCAGCGCATTAAGACCCATTTTCAACTTGAATAAGAAAATCACTCAGATGTACTTTTTGTCTATATCCATGTGCATTTTTGTCTAAAAGTGCTAGCACCACAGAATCACTGCTGAACAGTACAGTACAAAAAATTAAAAAAACAGACTCTCCTTTTACTACCAAGCATGAATTTCATAAACTGCTTTCGTTAATCAACAAACATCATTAACTAAAAAAGAAAACGAGACTCAATATTGCAAAAGGTTTACTTTGTCCTTGGATTTTTCATTAAAGCCTTCAAGGTTTGCCACATATTAGGGAAAAAAAGATTCTATGCCAATCACAACTTTTATCTTCCTCGTTGGCCCTCTTACTTCATGGCAGTAACCAAGACTCCAGCATGTTTACCATTACCATGTAGCAAGTAACACAGTCAGCAGAAGGAGGGGTCTACACACAAAGCAGTTCCTTAAATCTGTAGAAGAACTTCGGAATTCACAGAAGCAGGTTACACCAGGCACCATGTTGTCAAGAAGTTTGTGCTGAATAAGGAGGCATAAGCAATGGTTTATGCCTCCTTTTAAGTGGTCTTCCAGTTAAAGATGGAAAGGCCCCTAACAAATACTACCAAGAGGAAGGCCCCTAACAGATACTACCTTGAGCAACATACTGAAGTGGTGCATTGTCTCAGTACTGCCATCAGAGCAGCGGCACCTTCCATTGCTGCTTTGAAATTCCTCTATAACAAAACCACTAACAAACAATAAACTGTTTTATTTTATAGAAGAAAATGATTATAGACTAATCAACAAATTCCTGGATCACATACATGACACACTGACATGGTTGTTTGATGATAGCATTAAAAATGTTCTTTCTGACACAGACCTAAGAAACTGAACATTGCCTCTTTGTCCAAATTTTTAAGGCAGAATTAAAAGCTTATAGAGAAAAGGAAGTAAAGGTGGAAGGAGAAATGCATGCAGAACCCAATAACATTGTTCTTAAAATACAAATTAAACCAAAAATACTTTATTTATATATGTGACACTTGGGTTTTAAGAGGCTGAACACAATTCCCTGTACACAAAATCTACATTTACCTGTACATGAAATCAATGAAATTCATTCATGGACAGCCTGCTTACCAGCTCCACTCCACGCCTTTCCCACAGTGTCTTAAAATACATCTTCAATGTATTGATGTATTAAGATGTATTTAAAGACATCTGCCCACATCTCAGGACCATGAACTATTCTGTTTTGCAAACGTTAAAATGCAGCGCCAAAGGAAGAACAAAATGTTTGCCTTGTCGTTGAAAGTTCACTGTAAATTCTTATGGTCAGAACCACATCTGATGCTGACTCAGTACCTCTGTAGCAAAAGTGCCACAGGGGAGAGAGGCAGTCCTAGCCAAGAACTGATGAAGACGAGGAGGCCCATAGGAACTTGGAAGGTTCGAAAATCCTAAAAACTCTCATTCTGAGAAGAAATGCAGGCTTGCTCCAATTCACGTTGATAATGTGAAGGTGGTCAGAGAATCTTCAAAATATTTCTACTTACACTAATCTGCAGCATTCCCACAAATTAAGTCTTTTACGTAAACCTGGTTGTACAAGTAAAGCTCTGACTCAACCAATTAAACTAAATTAAAGCAATGTTGCATTGATACAATATGTAGTCTTGATTTGCTTCTCTTATGCTGGTACAAAAGCACTTGTGGTTTTGAACCATTCATTTTATTTATAATATATGTGTGTGTGTGTGTGTGTGTGTGTATACATATGTATATATATATAAATTACATATATATATATATATATATATATATATATATATATATAAAATTTTAATTATTTAGGTTTTTGCCATAGGACATGTGGGCTCACCAGAGAGAGACAAAAAGAGCCAGTGAGAGGCAAAGTCAGAAATCACCCCACAGGGTGGATGTCCATGCCACAATCCCATTCTCCTCCTGAGATTTTTCAGCATGCACGCAGATGGGCCCACCATGGTATTCAAACCACCAGGTCTGTGACTCAAACCACACTCAGTCATGCGGGAGTTCAGCACCTTAACCACCAGGCCACCTGCTGAGCCCAGACTATGAATTTTAAATCACATAACTAGGCTCAAACACATCTCTATTAATCAAAATAGAAACCATTTAGCTAATGAAATAGAAGTTTGTTTATTCTTGTAGTATAAAAATCCATGCTTTAGGATTTGCCAAATTCCTGAAAAGCATCTTCTGCATCCTGGTTGTGGAAGCATTTTCCCCGAAAAACATTATTGAGATGGCTGAAGAAGCAGTAGTCAGTTGGTGAGAGGTCAGATGAACATGGCAGATGAGACAAAACTTCACAGCACAATTTGTTCAACTTTTGAAGCGTTGGTTGTGTGACATGCAGTTGAATATCGAAATGGAGAATTGGGCCCTTTTTGTTGGCCAATCAAGGCTGTAGGCATTGGAGTTTTTGTTGCATCACATTGATTTGGTGAACATACTAACCAGATGTGATGGTTTTGCCAGGATTCAGGAAGCTACAGTAGATCAGATGCCAAACAGTGACCATGAATTTTTTTTTTGGTGCAATATGGCTTTGAGAAGTGCTTTAGAGCTTCTTCTCAGTCCAACCACTGAGCTGCTCATCACCAGTTGTCATATAAAATCCATTTTGTGTCATACGTCACAATCCCATTACTAAATGGTTCATTGTTGTGTAGAATAAGAGAAGATGACACTTCGAAATGACAATTTATTTGGTTTTCAGTCATGAGGCACACCCTTATCAAGCTTTTTCACCTTTCCTATTTGCTTCTAATGCTGGAGAACCATAGACTGGTTGACACTGAGTTCTTCAGCTACTTCGTGTATAGTTGAGAGAGGACTGGCTTTGATGATTGCTCTGTTAGTTGTCAAATTCCGATGGCTGGTCATTGTGCTCCTCATCTTGAAGATTCTCATCTCTTTGGAAAACTTCTTGAGCTATCACTGCACCGTATGTTCATTAGGAGTTCCTAGGCCAATAGGTTGTTGATGCTGCAAGTAGTCTCTACCACTTTAAGACCTCATTTTGAATATGAGTAAGAAAATTGCTTGAATTTGCTTATTGTCTAACATCATTTCCATGGTCTAAAATGCATATAAAATAAACAGCAGGTAATAAGTCATTAGCAAAAAAAAAAAAAAGGAATAAATAGAAATGTGCATTAAAATGATGTATAACGTAACATTCAGAATGTATCCAATATCAGAGCATATTTCAAAAATGCAAAACTGCAATTACTCTTGCATTATCCTAATACTTGTAAACCTCACTTTCTCCAGCTGCAAGATGAATGTAAGATGACCTAAATTATAAATTTTTCCAAGAGTTTATATGAGATACCAGTCATAAAACTACTAATCATTGGGATGCATGAACTAGAGCTTCAATAGTTGATAGTTCCTTCCCTTGTAGATTTCCAACATCATCTTTGAAAAGGCCTTCCAGAAAATTACTCAAAATGTATGCCAAAATATAAAACTTTTACCATGACATTAGAAACTGGAATATCACAGCCAGTCTAGAGAAATACTCAGTTGTCTCCTATATATACATATTTCCATCAGAATGTCTACCCTTATGAGGCAGGGAACCTTTACTCTCCTACTCAACTTAAAATGAACAAACAAAAAAGCCTGAATAATGTCTATGAGTATTGAAAACAAAAAGCTAATATTCCTCATAAATTATCTAAAAGAAAGAATCCTTAAAGAAGGAAATAGGACTGGCTCCATGGCACAGCATTAATGTACTGCACAAGAGAAACTGGATTCTACAAGATGACCATAGTATAAATCCTCAGCCCAGCTCCCCTGAAGCATGATGGACACACTGGCAATTGCCCAAGATCAAACAGGTTGGAGGTCTGAAGGAAGGAGAGTGTGTCTGGACACTATGGAGAGTATTCCTCTGTCTCTCTTGCTCTCGCTCTCACTCTCTCTCTCTCTGTTCTCACTCTCACAAGCATATACACACACTATCATGAGTAAATGTGAGAAAAAGAAATCTATAAATAAAGTGTGGCATGGCCATATCGTGTAGAGATTGGAAAAGGAGAATTCAAAAGCTATTAATGAAATCTAATACAATACAAATAAATACATAATACACAATATTAAGCAAACGTTATAATAGATGAAAACAGGACACAAAGCTAGATATACAGAATGAAGGCAAATCTATAAAAAGTATATTATTAAAAGTCTAGAATAAAGGGTTTTAAAAGATTTTTATAATTATAAAAATATGCAATCACCAAAGTTAAAAAAAAATGTAGTCAGAATAATATTGGTTTGGTACTATGAATGAAGGGAAACCTTACCTTCAAAACAGCCTCCTGTCAGATTTATTCACTCATTCAGTATAGTCTCTTTGAACAAATACTGCTCAGCATAAGTAAAATGATTTCTCTAAAGAAAAACATTTGGGCCATTTCTGCAAAGGCTGCTACCAGGGCTTGCTGACGGAATCCAGCAGATGGGGAAAGCCATCGACTCTACTATAGTACAAGTTCCCTCTGCCAATCACCACAATGATTTTGCTGCTTGAGGTTATGTTCCAGTGATGAGTTTTGGCTGGTACAGCACCATTCTCTACTACGAAGCAAACAGCAGCATCTGTTATGTTTCAGGTACTTGAGCAAAATCTCAGTTCTGGGAGGCATTATATATGGTTTCAAACATCTTAGGCGAAATGAAGGAGGATTGGGGATAGAGGGGATGAGGGCAGGTAGGAGTTGCTCAAAAAGCAAACAAGAAAGAGAAAGAGAAAGAGAGAAAGAGGAAAAGAGGGAAAGAAGGAAAGAGAGAGAGAGAGAGAGAAATCACCACCCTGGTAAGGCCACACTGCAATCCCCTCTCTTCTATTCTCCTCCTAGGATTTTGGCCTCACATGCACACATCCCCAGCATTATTTTCAAACTGCTAGGGCTTGGACTCAAATGTCAGCCATGTAGGAATCCAGTACTTTAATAACCACCCTGCCTGCTTGCCCCAACAACATAAATTTCAAAAACATTCCAAAAGAATACATTCCTAATGACTCAACAAATAGTTTAAATAACAAACATTCCAAAGGACATACATCAAAATCTATTAGAAGAAAGTATCTTGACAATCGTGATACCTCTGAGGATGTATATTTCTCAAGCAGCTTTGGCATTACCAATGTTGCCCAAATTTCTTCAAGAAAATTATATACTTTACATATGATAGATTCTTACAACACACGTAGACAAAAACAAGGAATACTGGGAAACTATCATCAAAGAAGTCTGGATCTTATCAGACATATCTATGAGCTCTCTTTAGCTTCGTTTATCAGTACTCTGGCTATACTCAGGATTAGAATAAAGAAGCAGAAAAAGTGCAATCTTTGAAACTGAACAACAGAATTTAAAGGCTGTTGTCTACTACCTAACAGCCTTGTAATCAAGGGCAAGTGATTTAGTATCTATGAGCTTCAGTTTCCTCATCAGTAACAAAGAGGCAAGGATCAACTATCTGAAAGAATTCCAAGTAGTGATTACAAATAATGTATACAAATAAGAAGAAACCAGTAGAGCCAATACTTACATCATGAAAGGGATGAGGAAAAGGAGAAAACTCCTAAAAGGAAGTTGGCATATCTTTAGGAAACTAGCTGACCGCATGGCACCAAAATGAACTTCTGAGCATCAAATCAAAGACCCGTGAAGGAGTGAGCATATGAAACTCAGGGTACATATCACATATGGCAGATGCTCAGAACAAAAATTAAACTTTGCCCTCAAGAAGTTCAAAACCTTCCCATGGAAAAAATTTTCAGGTTCCAGGGTTGTTTTTTTAACAGCCTCTATAACACAAAGTCAAAGTATGGCCAAACAAGCACTCCCAGCAACAAACTAATGCTGATTCAATCTATCTGCAACAAAATACCCTTTAGCTATAAAATGTGAGCTGTGGTCATCTGTGTAAAGAACAACAGGATCTTTAGATATTTAGACTGAAGCACTAACAGGAATGTGGACTAACAGACCGTATGAAATAGGTACAAAGGAGAGAACTTCAAGCAGGGCAACATGTGGCCAATTACTAGAGAAACAAAGGCATGGAACAATCAAGAGGGCATACAGAAATAGAAAACTAGACAGCAAATGTTTCTGCTCCCATGCCACATCAAAATCCATCAAGTGATGTGTCACTTCTTATCTCATGCCAGAATCACATCTTGCTTGGGTTCTTCGTACTCACTGTTCTCTTCCTAGAAAATTGTTTCCTTTTCTTTTTTTTTTTTTCTTAAAAGAGAGAGGTGTTTTTCCTACAAGTCTGAGTGCTCACCAGAGAGAGAGAAAGAGAAAAAGTGAAAAATCACCTCCTGGGGGAATGGCCATGCTACAATTCCTTCTCATCCATTCTCCTCTCAGGATTTTGGGCACACATACATATGTACCGGGAGTGAGTTTCAAGTTACCAGTCCAGGACTCGAACTGCAGTTAGTCATGTGGGAGTCCAGCGCCTTAAACACTATGAAACCTCCCAGGCCCACCGTAGAAGATTCTTAACTCAGATCTTCAGTTAATTCACTTGAAGACATTATAGAATGTGTTTCTTCAAGAAAAGACCTTAACAACAGCTATGGAAATATATGCATACTACTCAAACACATGTACATATCATAGACAAACTTTTCCCATCAAGTTTCATTTTTTAAAGACACAACAAAAGTCTTCACACTTCACAATTTTGAAAATGTTTCTATAAAACAAAATAATACATAAACTCTAAATCAAGGAAATATTAATGCAGAACTTAGGGGTTTTTTCAAGTAGTTATAAAAATAATCACATCTCCATCTCCCTAAAAAGCTAGGTCCTGAGACCCCGAGAAAGAGAAAAGAGAAAGACAACTCTACATAGAATTTAAATTATGACTCAGTTCCTTCACAACCACTCACTAGCTTGAAGCCTGAGATTTCACCTCCCAAATGTATAAAGTCCCTTCCAAAAGCCCATGACCAAGATACCCAGATGCCAGCCTACAGAACACTCCCATCCCAGGGTAAAGTTTTCACTGGTCTGAGGTTAAAATGAAAAAAAAAAAAAAAAGAAGATCATAAAGTAATTGTAAAACTATATTTAAAAATATACATAAACTTGACATGCTTTGTCCCCATCTTTAGAAGAAAAATGTAAAAAATAAGCTTCAAAATATGATATAATTCAATGACCTATAGAATTAAGACATTTATGTCTACAGGAATAGAAACTGTGTGTAAGTTCAAGAAAATATAAAACATATTCAAGTTGAAGTTTATAAAACTGCAGTTTTTGTTGACTAAAAAATTTTATAAGGTCTACCCTCTGTGGTACACTCAGCAGTATGCCAGATTGCAGAGCTGGGAGCCATGTATTAGCCACAGTTGGAGTACCTGGAACAGTAGGCCTGAAAACACATAGACACATACGAGATTGCCTAGGATCTTGGAAGACTGAAGGACTGAAGAAAGGGATCACAGTTTGACCAACATTGTGAGGATGCTCCTCCCTCTCTTCTCTCTCTCATGCCCAAGAACAAGCTATAACATACTTTTTTTTTTTAATATATAGGGCCTGTGTACTCCCGAGAGAGACAGAGAGACAGAGATAGAGAGAGAGAGAGAGGAAAGAGAGAAAGAGAAATCATGCCCCGCAAGGATGGCCATGCCTCAATCCCTTCTCTTCCATTTTACCCTCAAGATTCTGGGCACACATATGTGCCTGACATGTTTTTCAAGCTGCCAGGTCTAGGACTTGAACTGCACAGAGGCCATGTGGGATCCAGTGCCTGAACCACAATGCCATCGGCTGGCCATAGTGCTGCCATGAATTTGAAAAATTTCATTTTCTCCTAAGCAGAGGTACAGCACTCTTTTAAAAGAAAATAAACATATAATCAAATACTGACAATTCATATATTTTAACCTAATACAATAATTTTTTTTAATTGCAAGAGGGCAAGTGTGCTTGCCAGAAGAGAGCAAGACAGAAGGAGAAAGCATCCCATGATGGGGTATGGTCATGCCATAATTCCTTCTCCTCTATTTCTCCATCCTGTAGGGATTTGGGGAGCAAACACACACCCACTTGGAGTGTTTTTTTTTTTCTTTTTTCTTTTTTTGGAGAGGTTTTTGCTATAGGGCAAGTGTGCTCACCAGAAAGAGACAGAGAGATAGAAAGTGAGAAATCAACGCCCAGGGGGATGGCCACGCCGCAATCCCTTCTCCTCCATTCTCCTCTTGGGATCCTGGGCACGCACGCACACGCGCCCGGCATGAGTTTTAAGCCACCGGGTCCGGGACACGAACCGCGGTCGACTACGTGGGAGTCCAGCGACATAGCCATTACACTAACTGCTGGTCCCCTACTTGGAGTGTTTTTCAAGCCACCATGGCCTGGATTCAAACCTCAGGTTGCCACACAGGACTGAGCTCGCTCAACCACTAGCTTTGGTGCCATTCCACCAATTTGTTCTTCTAAATAATGGAAGGAACCAAGCAACTACTGTGTCAAAATATACTCCTCAGATGTTTTATATAATACTTTAAGAGAAATAGGCATGCATGAAGTCAAAAGAATCAGTATTGACTACTGGCGTACAATTCCAATGCTTCCAACATGATCAAACATCTGCTTGTAAAGCACCATGCCAACAGTTGCTCAGGAAATTTCAAGACTGTAGGTGAAAAGCACAAAAAGTGATTGTATAACGTAAGTTTCAAAGCTAATATTTTTGTCTCTAATTTAATCAAAACCTTACTGAGCCACTAGACTAATAAAAGCAAGGTGTTTTTGACGCTATTCCCTATATTACAGTAAAAGTCAATGCACTGGGGCTTCCAATGGAATTTGCTGACAAAAAAAAAAAATCATGCTAAACTAAGAACACCTACTGTTATTACAGACCTGAGTGGTAGGTAAAATATCCATTGAATCGGAGTGCCAATTAAATCTAATGTTTTAGGTCTACCTAATGCAAGAAAACACTAGCTGAGACCTATCAACAAACATTCCAAGGGAATCTCCTTAGTATTCTGCTGAATATGCTATTTTTATTGCTTAAACAGACAGAAATATAACTGTTCTTATTATGAAAGTATAGTATTACCTCAAGTCTGATAGAATGAAGAGAAGATCATTATGTAAAAATTAATAGCATTTGGAGCATGACATATAGCAGACATAAAGCAGCATTTGTTTTTCAAAACTGTCAGAAAAAAGAGCTTTTTATAAAGGAGAAACTCTGTTGATGAAGGCTGTATCTACACTTCACTACTTTCCTTTTCAATGAAAACCTATCATATTTTTGTGGAATCAATAGATTTTAATGTTTAAATGAAACCTTGCATCAATACTCCACCCATGTCATCATACAGCTGAATAAATAGCCTTACAGATTATATGACTGTTTTCTGAGACCAGATAGACTTTTTTAAAAGAGTTATTTATTTAATTTTACTTATTATTATTGCTGTTGTTGTTAATTTGCTTTCAGGCACGTGTACATACCAGAGAGAGAGAAAACAAGCCACTAGCTCTGAACTCGAACTACAGTTGGTCATGTGGAAGTCTAGTGCCTCAACCACCATGCCACTTGTTGGCCCTCAAATACACTTTAATAGCCTCAGAGAGACCAAGACTCACGTCTCAGCACATACCCACCAATAAAGAGAGAGGTGCCCATTATGATTTGGCAAAAAAAAAAAAAAAAAAAAAAAATGAGTGCTTATTTTTTTTTTTTTTCTTTTTAAAATTTTGCCATTAAGGGGACCAGCAGGTGGTGTGGTTATCGAGGCACCTGACACTCCCACATGACTGACCATGGTTTGAGTCCTGGAGCTGGTGGCTTGCTTTCTCACTTTCCCGGTCTCTCTTTCTCCCTGTATCTCTCTCTGGTCAAGTTAAAATAAATTAATAAACAAAATAATTTTTTAAAAACAATTATTTTCCAATTTAGTGCATCATTGGAGAGACAGAGAGAGAGAAAGTGAGAAAGCACCCTCCATGGGGCATGATCATGCCACAATCCCTTTTCTTACATATCTCCCTTCTTTCATGATTTTCATGCACATATACATGCACAGTGTATTTTTGAAGCCATCCAGTCCAAGACTCAAACCACACAGTCAGTAATGGGGTTAAGCCAGCTGCCTTAACCACACCATCAGCTGGCCCAGAGTGCTTGTAATATTTGAAGTAATATCTGAATTTGATATGTAAATGCAATAGTTGTAATGTTTGAATAAAAAGATATTATTGTTGTAATTGTTCAAGATATTCACTTAATAAATTTGTAAAATAAAATAAATAAAATTATGACTGGCAAATATACACACCAATGCAGTCAGAAAAGGAAAAGTTACAGAATGCCAGGATCAGGAGAGCATAACTCCCTAAAACAATTATCGACCAAAACTAAAGTGGAACCATCTACTCTAAATTATAATAACTTAATCTCTAGTTAGAATTACAATTCTAAATAATGTCATTTTGTTTGCGGGATAATTGCAAAGTCCCCAAGAAGCCGTTTCTGTATTAGTAGTTCAGTTAATACAGTGACAGAATGTTACAGGTAAAATATTCAGAAAACACAGGAGATCTCAGACAATCCCAGCCAAAAAGAAAAAAAGGAAAAATTTCTGATACAGTAAAATTAGTGGGTAGTTCTAGTGTTGGGAAAATATGCTTAGGAGTAACTTAGTATTCGATTGCATTTAAAACACAAATAATTTAATAAAAACAGTCTAAAACAGAGAAAATTATTTGCAGAAGTAATTAAATTTAGTTAAACTGGTCTTCTAAGATTTCATTTCCGTAAAAGTGCTTAAATGTATACATTTTATTCTTCAAAAAAACTGAAAGCCTAAATGGGTTAAATAATGGTCAAACATCAAAAACGATCTCTAAATGAAGTCATGAATTACATCTCTTCCATCTCTGTATTTAAATATTTAATCCATTACTAAATGAATTATATTAATATATACAGGCTTCCGAAAAAGTAAATTACTATGACATTGCCTGAAATACACTATTAATCTAACCTTCAAGGCATGCAGACATTACAGAGATAGGAATCAGGTCTAAGACGTCTTTAATTTCAAAGAGATGCTTGGCAGGTCTTTCTAGTACTGCACTGACTGAAGTGATGACTGATAGTTATCCAAACAATTCATATGAGAGAAAATCAGAACCATAACCAGGGCTTTAATCTGAATCTTGCCAATATTCAAACTCACAGATGGGTCACCTCTGAACATGAGTAAACACAGCATTGATAGGTATCTGTATCTTTCAATCATTCCATGTTAATAATTCTAGAAATTTAATTAAAGAGTTATTTTTCAAAATTCAGCTCAGTAACACTCAGTTCTTTCAAAAAGTAGCCTTTGACATAATCATTACATGTTATTTCTAGGCATTCAAAATGTCCCAAACTCACAGGGTAAGTAATATCATAAAACCCTGATTATTCATGAACAAGTCTCATATTATACAGGAAGAAACTAAAGTCAGAGAGAAAACTTGCCCAAAGTCAAAAAACCTATAAGGAATAAAAAGCCAGGACTCCAGAAACTACTGTCCATTAGTCAACCAGACATTTCTCCAGGGTGGAATCAAAAGATCTTTCAAATTTCTTCTGCTGTTAAGCCAGGAAACACTTTCATTTTAAATTTCTTTTTTCTTTTTCCTTTTTTTTTTTTTTTTTTTTTGAGAGGTTTTTGCTATAGGGTTAAGAAACCACCCTCTCAGGGGGAATGGCCATGCTGCAATCCCTTCTCCTCCATTCTCCTCTCAGGATCTTGGGCATGCATGCACACACACCCGGCGTGAGTTTAAGCCACCAGGTCCAGGACTCGAACTTCAGTCAACTACATTGGGAGTCCAGCGACATAGCCATTACACTAACTGCTGGTCCCTCATTTTAAATTTCTGACATAGAATAAGAAGTATAAAATTGGCAGGAGTTATATGGCTAGTAATTCATAGGCTGACTTTACTTTCTACTGTACTCCTATTTCCCACCCAAACCAATGGTCTAGGCAAACGAGCTCTCTTGTTTTCTGCCTGTCTCCATGGCTGGTTTTGGTTTTGGCTTTGCTTTTCCCAAGTGCACCCTTAGATAAGGGTATAGTCTTTAACAGTCCAGCATCTTGTGTCCAGGCCGTCCTAGGGAGTCTTAGTGCCTCCACCTCAGTGCAACCATGTTTACCTGAAACAGCTGCAGGATTAACTCACCCTTACAAATCTGCATGTCATTTCTCTCTAAATACCCTCTGGATTTCCCTCACTTTCTGAGTGCTCAGCAATCATCCTTCCCCCAATCCTCATAATCAAATCATAGCAGCAACAGCAACAAACATTCATTATGTACCAAACACTCATCTGAACGTTTTACACACGTGTCATTTTTCAACCCCTCAAACAACTCTATACACAGGTGCTGCTAAAATTTCTACTTTGGCATGGAGCAATGAAGACACTGCATAGCTAATGGTGGGGATGAGGGAGGCTGATTGGCCATGACCGGGGACATGGAGAGATGTCATCCCTTAGGTTATTCCCTACTCCATGCAGACATCAAGTTTGTTGTTTTACTTTATCGATTGTTCCTGGCTGTTCAGTAACTGGAGGATAATTAAGTAATCTGGTCTATCACACAGACACTTCAAATTCTATAAAACTCTCTTTGATCAAATATAATAGAGATGTTTGTTACAGAAAAATGCTTAAATGATTAGCATAGGAAACTAAAGTAAAATCACCTAATTAAGAATCTTACATAGTTTCATAAAACTTTCAGTTGTGCTGGGGACCAGCAGGTGGCATGGTGGTTAAGGCACTGGACACTCCCACATGGCTGACCACAATTCAAGTCCTGGATCTGTTGGCTTGCTTTCTTACTTTCTATCTCTCTTTCTGTCTCTCTCTGGTCAAATTAAAATAAATGAATGGATAAATAAAATTTAAAATAAATAATTATATATAAAAATACTTTCAATTGTGCTAGCACAACTCTAGTCCCAGCACAAGTGTGTTGACTACAACCATCACCAACTGTAAGTGGTTACTGCTGAGCAAAGTATCAATGTGTCGGCAACTGTCATATTCATGTAGTCTTCTTCATGTTAGTAGGGCTTGTCCTCTTTATATAGGTGAATTAGAAACATCACTAACCTCATTTCTTAACCAGGAGGGTCAGGAACAAAATAAGTAAAATAAGCAGTGAGTATTTCTAAAGCAATCATAGGGAAAACTGGAAATGTTATTGGTAATAAATTTACTAAAAATTCCAAAGGAAAAAAATACTGGTGAATAAATGCATATGTGTGTACAGGATATAAGCTTCAATGAACAAACCAAAAAACATGAGGGCAGGGGAAATGTAGAGAGGTTGATAAAATGCATGTTCAGAAGAATATCGTTGTCAACATAGGATGACCATTAGCCTAATGCCAGTTCAGAAGTCTGGAGTTTGTGCCAGCAGTTTTAGTGTGTTGCTGGACATGCTAGTCAGAAAAAAAAAATGCCATGGGATAAAACATTTGTAAAGCAGGAAGACATTAAAATGGGTAGAAAAGCAACAAATACAGAAACCAAAGCTGCTAATATATAGGTTAAGTACTTTTTTTTTTTTTGAGAGGTTTTTGCAACAGGGTGCGTGCACTCACCAGAAAGAGAGAGAGAGAGAGAGAAACAGAAAGCAAGAAATCACCCCACAGGGGGAATGGCCACGCCGCAATCCCTTCTCCATTCTCCTCTTGAGATCTTGGGCACACACGCACACTCACCTGGAGTGAGTTTAAGACACTGGGTCCAGGAGACTTGAACCGCAGTTGACTACCTGGAAGTCCAGCGATGTAGCCATTACACCACCTGCTGGTCCCTCTATAGGTTAAGTACTTTCTAAGATGACTGGAAGAAAATTACTTTCCTCAAAATATTTTCAATGTAGAAAAACCTGGTTGAACTATATTATTTAACTTTACACAGTTGCTCTTTGACATATAACGGGATAGATCCCAATAAATCTAGGGTAAGTTGAAAATATCGTACTTCAAAAATGTATTTATTACAATTATCCAACCAAATATCATAGCTTTGCCTAGCTTATCTTAGATCCTCAAAACAATTACAGAAGCCTATTACAGTTGGACAAAAATCATCAAACATGAAGCCTATTTCATGAAAAAGTGACTACGAAAGAGAAAAACAGAATGGCTCACTGTAACTGTCCACCATCATGGGGGAACACTGTACAGCTTATCAAGAGTGCACTAAAAGATCAAATTCAAAGTTTAGGTTCTACTGACTGTGTATCAGTTTTGTACAACTGTAAAGCCAAAAAAATCTTAAAACTGAACCAGAAGGTGGGGACTGTTGATATAAGAGGCATTGTCTCTAGATTACTAAATATATTGTGTTGAAAGTATTCTTCATAGCTGCAAAGTGTTTCATTGAATTGCTGCATCATACTTCATTGAAACAATTATCTATTATCAGACATTGTTGTTATTTCACTTAGTCTTTCTAGTCAGTGTCAAGTGCTCTCTTCATTTTTCCATACTGCATTGTGTGTATGTGTGCGTGCATGTGTGGGTCTATGTTTTATACATGTCTGTGTGTGTAAATGTACACAAATGTGTATGTGAAAGAATGATTTTATAAAAAACAGAAACATAAAATCCAAAGATGAGAGAAGTTAAGATCACTAGTGACTTTTTCTTGCTCTGACATTATTTTCAGCTTTTCTTATTTTCTCCCTCAAGCTACACTCCTTTCTCAGTAGTCAAAAGAAAAAGGAAATTTCAGGGATAAATCCATTTCCTAATCATATTTTTAACTTCATGAGCTGAAGTCATAAACATATGTATTATTCCAATGTGGGGTGAGAGAAACAGAAGTCACTCTTTAGGCTACCATGGCTTAAACAAAGCAAATAGTAAGCTGCTGAAGCGGTCATTTAGGCCCTGGTATGGTGCTGTAAGCCTAGGAGCATGGCATTGGCCACATCTGCAACATATCCGCTACACTGTAACTTTAAAGGTGTTTTAAAAGTTGGCCAGCTTGCACGACAGGGATTGAGACAAGATGGCGGGCTCATAGTGATGATCTGCCAAGGGTTAAAAAGTAGTTTGTCTAAAAGGAGATTTTTAAAAGCAATTTCTCTTCAGAATAGCTTTTTTTATGCCACCTAAGAAGCCTCTTGATTCACCAGGGCAGTAGCAGTAATAAAATGTGTAATATCAAAGACAACCATCTTGAAACATTTCCTTCCAACCCAAAATGGAGCTTTATTTTGTTTTTGTCATAAATCTGCATATTCTTCTCTTCCAGATGACTTTAATTGGGAAGTGGAGCTTTCTTTGACATCTGATGGCAAGATGATAGTGTGCTACCACCCGTCTGTGGACATTCCATACGAACACAGAAAAGCTATCCCTAGACCAGATCCTGTGCATAATAATAAAGAAACACATGATCAAGTGCTAAAATCCAGGTTAGAAAAGTCAACACCTTGAACAAGGACCCATGGTAGAACAACTTACTGCCAAGCATCATTGGTATCCTCACAGACAGTATCACAGATGTCGTAAGAAACTGGACCATCCAAAAGGCAGATGGCATGGAGGTTCTCAGAGGAATCAGAAATGTGCCTCATTGTCATTTAAGACAATCCCATGTGGTATATTCGCTAATAGGTTATGTAATAAAACAGTAATAAAATTTCATTTCATATTAAAAAAAAAGAGTTGGTCAGAGGTAGAGAAAAATCCAACTCTGCCATGATGCTAACATATTAAATAAAAATTTGCTCATGTGTCTACAAGTAATTAAATCAAAATGTTTTTCTGTACACATATATGTTCAGAGACTATTTCCTGGACAACTATTTACATTTTTCTTTTAATATGACAGCATATGCTATATTATGCTACTGGCAATCCATTTAATGGGTGATTTCAAGGTTTGATGATCGCCTTATCCAATGTTTCCCTGATGCTGGATCCAAAGGTAGGTTAAACCACGATTGCAGTAATCACTTCGCTGTCAAGGACTTGGAAGGGAGGCAAAGGAGAGCAGTGAGAGTAGGAAGGTAGACTGAAAATGAAGCACAATGAAAGTGATTGATCAGTGTTATGAGGGAGCTAAGTGCATAGAGAAGACATAGAGGAGGAGAGATGAGTAATCAGAAGTGGTTAAGAATGGTCCCAAGAAGAAGAAAAGGGACATCACAGGTAAAACAATAATTTGGAAAAACATGCGGAAGCAGCAAACCATACCCAGAATAAGTATGGGGCAGGGTAGATCTAAATGGGTACAAAGGAGGAGGATTCATGGAGAGGAGATGAGGGACATGAAGCTGAGAGAGAAGTGGGAACTGAATTATTCCTGGCCTCAAAGCCAGACTGAAGAGCTGAGTATATCACCTACAAAGGACTGGTAACTTTGAGAGGCAACCTGAGAGAGCCTTTGGGTAGACATCCTTACCAACCAACAAAAAGAAAGACTGCCTCAGGTCTCTGATCTGACCACCCAAAGTGGTCTTGTCCCCTCCCTTCCAGCACCTTCCAAGTCCATATAGAACACTGCTCTCACAATCTGCCTCTTCACCTGTACTACACACACATGCTCCTTCTGGGGAACACTGAACTCAGACAGGGGAAGGAATGAGGCAATGCTTTTACATCACAACGGGATGGATACGTATCTGAGATGCTTCACAAATAAAACAGTCTACACACCTTTTCTGAAAATTTCAATCCAATATTTATGTAATTAGTATAATAAACAGGAAAATAAATAGAATTTTAATATAGAATCACTAAAAATCTTGGGGGAAATGCAACTGAATAACATTTCAATTTAAAAAAAGATATAGCCCAGCCACAGAGGTGCAGGCTGTAGGGCACTGTTAGGTAATGCTTGAGCCCTATGAGAAGGCCCAGAATTGTGTGAAACCCTTCACCCAACACCCAACTCTCTCAATGAATAAGCTTAAATTAAAAAAAAAAAGATACTTTAGAATTTTTTTATAAATATGTAGTCTATATTTAAGATAACATTTGGTTAAATATAAAGACTAATTTTCATGTAGTGATACTATATCCTAATCATCATTCTTTTATTATGCATCTTCTCTTTTACATAAACAACAATTCTACTATTTTACTGCTAAATAAGGAAAATATTTTTCTGGGAAAGGACAGGATAAGAGTCCAGAAATCCTCACTAATTCTGCAATTATGAGATTTGCCACCAGTCATAATGATTTCCACAGTTTCAGGCCATGTGAGCATCAAAGAGCCACTGTGCTTTCCAAAAAAAAAAAAAAAAAAAAAAGTAGAGATGCATCATCTTCCAGTTACCAAGAAGCTCCTGGAGGTGTTAGATGAAGCATCATTGCCTTTGCAGCCTTTATGTTTAGGGGCCACATGACTTCAGTAAAGAAGAGCTCATTCATCAACAGGGCACACTGACTGTTTTCAAAGATGAAATTATATAGATGAAATTATAATATAGTTAGGCTCCTATATACGGGGAGTATAAAAGGAGACAAGACGTAGGGTATAACTAGATATACAAATATTTCATGCCGTTTCTCACTCAACGAGGTTTACATGTGATCAGTGGATTCAGGCTAAAAGATAGGACAATGCAAAGTCGCTGCTGACATGTTACTTCTGTAATTTCATAGCTTTAGAGAAGTGATTCTCAAATTCTAGAAAATCTTAAGGTAAATCTCAGGAATGACCCATTTCTTACCATGATATGAAACACAAAGACTTTTACTTGATAATATGGCTAGATCATATAAACAAAGTCTTTATCCCTAAAATCCAAATTGCATTTGCTTATAAATTATTTATTACCTATGGCCCCTGAAAGGGATGCATTTGTCACATGGTCAGATTTCCAGCTAGATAAGGACTGTGCACTCCCAGTGAGCACTAAACCCACTGCTCGTCACATTCTGATAACATTGACTCTTCCAACACCACAAACAGGAAAAATGCTGAGGTATCTCGCAAACACCCAGTGATGGAAATAAAGTATGCCAGGCCACAAAATATGTTCCATGAGCAGTTTGGAGCTTGTAAAATTCTTCGGTCATCACAAAAATTTTCTAATTTTTCTATTTAACATGTAAGAATGGAAATGACATTATTACAAAATCTAAAATCATCCATGTTTCATGAAGATATTTGACCTAAAACTTGACAACTTCATTAGACAACCCATTTACAATATTACAAATATACAGACTGAAATCAGAACTGCTTCCAGGGGGGAGTTCTGGGACAATTTATGATGGTCAAAATGATAATCAGCTTCCTAGGGATACAAGAACACAGAGCAAGCCACTTTCCTCAGATGTGAGTACAACCCACTCGCTGCCTTCAGAAAAGCCATGCTGCGGACAGGCTATTAAGGGTAATTCAAATTCAAGGGTAATATATGTTAAGTATTAATTACTTTATACCAGATTGTACTTTAATTATCTTGACACTAAGAGGAAAATGGTTTTTGCTGAATGTAATAAAGTAAGAGTAAGAAGAACTCAACATGATGATATCTGGAAAGTTTCATTACTTTTATTACTCTGGCCAGATTTCTAGCCTGTGTTGGTTTTATAGAAACTACTACCATACTTATCTGATCTCTATACTCATTACCTTTTTTTCTAACTAAACACATGTTATAAAAGAAGGCAGAAAGTGAAAGGGAAAAAAATTGGCAAAAGTGTCCATACTCTAATAATATTTATATATCCTGCTATATTTAATCTAAACAAGAAGTTATCATATCACTCTCTTGACAGGATCCTCACAGAATGGTGATTTTATTTAACAATTTCTATCACTAATGGAAAATACTATCAAAAAAAAAAAGCTCTTTCTAGAAAACTGAAGTGATCATTCATAAATGGAAAAATGAGGCCCTCCTGATGCTAAGACATACTTGAAAAAAAATAAATAATCAGCCGGTCAGTGATCTGATTTTAACTTAAGACAACAAAAAGACATTTTAGAGGTGCCAGCAGGAGGCATGGTGATTAAGGGCGCTGGACATTCACATGGCTGACCACAGTTTGAGCCTCGGACCTGGCAGCTTGTCTTCTCACTTTAAGTCTCTGTCTCTCTCTGTCCCTGTCCCTCTCTGGTCAAATTAAGATAAATAAATAAAGTTAAATAAAATTATTATTTTTAAAAAAAAGACATTTTAGAAAAAAATAAAAGTGAAACTAGATTAAGCAAAAAAATAAATAAATGTTACATCCTGTAATATTAACTGGTTGTAAATGAAACTGTTACATCGAGCCCCATCAATGTAAACTACTGGATCGTTGGGACGATCATGACACATTTTCATGTTGAAAAACAAAAAATATTTGGTGACTTTCCAAACGACCTAACAGTTAAGGAGAGAAGATGTTCTGCCATGCACCGGGTATAGCTGGATATGTAAATATTTCATGCAGTTTCTTATTCAATGAGGTTTACATGAACTTAATGGATTCAGGCTAAAAGATAGGACAATGTCTTTTAATGTATTTGTCTGTCAAAGAAGCCTCTAACATGTTACTTCTATATTTCATAGCTTTAGAGAAGTGATTCTCAAAGTCCGGGAAACCTTAAAGTGAACGTCAGGAATGACCAATTTCATGTCATGATATGAAACACAAAGAATTTTACTTAATGATATGACTAGTTTAAATAAACCAAGTCTTTATCCCTAATATCCAAATTCCATTTGCTTGTAAATTGTGTATTCTGATGACCTCCCACAGGTATGCATTTACCATATGGTCAGATTTCCTCTGCACTGAGCACTGTTTTATACCACTTTGTTACGACAAGTATCTATATTGAAAACAAAACAAAACAAACAAACAAAAAAAAAAACAACTTGAAAACTGCTGCAAGCTCACCTTCATCACTAGTTGCCTGCTGCTTCACGAGCGTCATCGGGGACCTGGCTGGAGGCTTACTAAGTGGATGGCGCCAACTCTTGGCAGTTTTGGTCTCTCCCTCTATTATCTGGTTACAGAACAAAAATGGAGAAACATGTTTTAAACAAAAATCAACATCTCACAATGATTTCAGACAATTATGAAGACACTATGCATGGGTATTACTACTCTTAAGAGAATTAGCCCTTAACAAAATTTAAATATAAAGAAAAAGTACCAAGAGATCAATAAACTCTCCTACCACTTCATCTTAAAATACTAGTTAAAAGGGCAGGATAGATTTATCAAGACTACAGTAAGTTCAACAGTTGGCACGTTTTTAAAAATTTGTCTAAAAAGAATCTCAATTTAGGGTTATGGACTCATAGAAACATAAGGACAGTGGCATTTAGTCACCCATATGTGGTTCCCTTGTGAACATTTGGCAGGTGACTTGGCTTTCTACTCTCACAGAGAAAGAAATCCTGCCAGTCTGAGGTGTATACCTCCTCCCATTCAAAACAAATGGCCACTTCTATTTTACGTCCACAATGACTCAAACAAGAAATAAAAAGATATTGGGGTGTTTAATGATACATTAGTGCCACCTTGAAACCACTTAAATTTTCTATAAAGTCTTTCATCCTAAGCTCTCCAGACAGTATGTTCTTTGAAAAGCACAAGGTCTTGTATGTTTTTACACCTTCCAGCTGGGAATCTAGAAAGCTACAAGCTTTCTTCCACATGCAATTCAAAGGGAGAGAGGCTTAGAGAAATAATAAAACCAGTGAGTTTACATTAAGAGTTGTCTATGAAAGAAAGCAGTCTTGGGCCGGCCTACTCATTAAGAGAGCCAGATCCCACAAGAATGACCACAGTCTAAATCTCAACCTCAGTGGCTTGAAAAACACAGCCAGTACGTGCATGGGGGTGCAAATTCCTAAGAGAATGTAGAAATGGAGGAGCAAGGAATGAGGCATGACCATGCCCGAGTCAGAGTGGCTTCTTTCTTTCCTTCTGTCTCTGTTTCTCTCTGCAAGTACACATGCCCTCTGGCAAAAATACATATATACATACAAATAAGAAAGTAGTCCTGACTTCTTTCCTTGAGTGGAAAAAGCAATGAACAGAGGTGAAGAGACTACTCGGGTCTTAAATTCCTAAACAGGATTCTGAAAAAATGTATAAAAACATTCTAATCAAAGCAGGGGGTAATGGGGTGGGGAAAGCATGATAATGTAATATAGGATGCGATACACCTATGTTTATGATAGCTAAAAGGTAATGTGGGAAATTAAACAGTCATGAGCAGAAAAGCTTAAGGAGCCCCTATTATGTGTTGCACTGTTTTAGGAGCTAGAACTTTACCAAGAAAACATTCCACCAGTGCCTACTTTCTCTGACTGTGCATCGTGGAGGAAGAAACCAGTAATAAAAAATAAAGTGCATGGGACCAGCAGATGGCCTAATGGTTATATCACTGGACTCCCACATAGGCACCGCAGTACAAACCCCAGCCCCAGCCGCTTGAAACATGCCAGGCATGTGAGCATGCATACCCCAAATCCCAGGATAAGACTGGAAGAGACAGAATTGCGGCATGGCCATCCCTCCAGGAGATGAATTCTTGCTTTTTGTCTCTGTCTCTCCAGCGAGTGCACACATCCTATAGAAAAAAATCTCCCAAAAATAAAAAGTAAAGTGTAAACACTTATCAGGCACTATTAAATGTATGCAAATTATTGGAAAAATATGAAAGAACAAAGAATGCAAAGAGATAGGGAGGGGACAATTTTTTTTTTTGAGAGTTTTTTTTTGCTATAGGGCGCGTGCGCTCGCCAGACAGAGAGAGACAGAGAGATAGAAAGCAAGAAATCACCCCCCCAGGGGGGATGGCCACGCCACAATCCCTTCTCCTCCATTCTCCTCTCGGGATCTTGGGCATGCACTCACACGCGCCCAGTGTGAGTTTTAAGCCACCGGGTCCGGGACTCGAACTGCGGTCGACTATGTGAGAGTCCAGCGACATAGCCATTACGCTAACTGCTGGTCCTGGGAGGGGACAATTTTAAGTGGGGGTATCCAGCACAGGCCTTTCTAGCAAGGTAAGAATTAAGTGAAACGTGAGTGCAATGAGGGAGCCTTCTATGTGGCTATCACAGGGAGAGTATCTTGTGTAGCAAGAACTGCATGTAAAGGGAACCAGCAGTTAGCGTAATGGCTATGTCGCTGGACTCCGACGTAGTCGACCGCGGTTCGTGTCCCGGATCCGGTGGCTTAGAACTCACGCCGGGACACATGTGCGTGCGTGCCCAAGATCCCGAGAGGAAAATGGAGGAGAAGGGATTGCGGCGTGACCATCCCCCCTGGGGAGTGATTTCTCGCTTTCTGTCTCTATGTCTCTCTCTGTCTGGAGAACGCACGCGCCCTATAGCAAAAACCTCTCCAAAAAAAAAAAAAAAAAAGAACTGCAAGTAAAGTATAAAGTAAGAACATATAAGCCAGCCAGTAGCAGAGTGGTTACGGCAGCTAGATCCCAAATGGCCAACAGTGGTTCAAGTCCCAAATCAGGCAGTTTGAAAAACATGCTGGGCATGTGAGAATGTATGCTGAGTGTCCCAAGGGGAGAAATTGAAAAGAAATTATGGCATGACCATTCCTCATGGGGAGTGCTTTCTCACCCCCCACCCCAACCCATGCCTCCACCCCGATTGCTCTCCAGTGAGTGTTTACCTACTCTGAAAATGAGAAGAAAAAAAGAAAGAAGTGAGAACATGTTTAGTGTGTTCTGTGGAAAGCATGGAGCCCAAAATGAATGGGTGGATGGATGAATAGACATATCTATAAATAGATAGACGGATAGTAATTTAAAATAACTTCATATTTATTGAGTAAATGGATTAAGGCTAGCTGCTACCAATATACTCAGAGCATTAACTGGGTCTGAATTACTTAGAGGAGTGCTTGGACACCATGATGTGAGAAAAGAATACCTCATAGCTCTATTCAGGAAGAAGCAAGTCAAGCCAGTTGGCCTCAAGAGCAATGTTTGTTTTCTCTGCTGTCAGTCTTTCCTCAGAGAAATGATAAAGATGAACGTTAATGATACTGGCTGTATCACCTACGTTGAAAGCAGGGAAACTGAAAAGTTACTTTACTTGCATTCCAATTTTTAAAGTGTAGCTTAAATATACTAATTCCTCATATCCATGAGGCATGTATGCCAAGACACCCAGTCAATGCCTGAAACCACACATACTACCAAACCTGATATATACTATGTTTTCTCCTATAATATATACCCACACTAAAGTTTAATTTATAAGTAAGGCAAATTAAGAAATTAACACGGGAACCAGCAGTTAGCGTAATGGCTATGTTGCTGGACTCCCACGTAGTCGACCGCGGTTCGCGTCCCGGACCCGGTGGCTTAAAACTCACGCCGGGCGCGTGTGCGTGCGTGCCCAAGATCCCGAGAGGAGAATGGAGGAGAAGGGATTGTGGCGTGACCATCCCCTCTGGGGGGTGATTTCTCGCTTTCTGTCTCTATGTCTCTCTCTGTCTGTCTGGCGAGCGCACACGCCCTATAGCGAAAAATCTCTCAAAAAAAAAAAAAAAGAAATTAACAGAAATTAACTAATAGTAAAAACAACAATTAGAACAAAATCCTGTAATAAAAAGAACAGGCATGAAGAGGTTCACTCACTCTCACTTTCTCTCTCTTACATTTTCTTTTAAAACAGACCATGGTTGATGGGGGGTGTTTTACTTCCTATCTTTTAGAATAGGAATACAGTACAGAATAAAGGGGAATACCGTATTGTTAGGGAGGCATTTGACTCACATTACAGGAAGAGTCCCAATATCTGTTTAGTTCAATTTAACCCCTACTTGAAATTAAGTTGTAAATTTGGCTTACTAAAATGAGAATGCAATTTTCAAACTTTTTGTAGCTACCATTTCAAAGAAAAAATGGGGCCAATTTTTTTTTACATGTTTTCCTTTTATAAATATTTATTTTACAGTTCAGTGGGATATACAATCCTACAAAAAGGGATAAATACCCTTGGGTCAAATTAGGGAATTAGCTACATTTTATTTGATATTTTAAGACTCCTGAGAAACAGGGTACTCAAAATTTCTGTACTTTTATAATGTCCCTCACTATTAAGTATGCAAAAAAGATCTTTGGTGAGTTTAAAAGAATAGGAGGAGTCAAGAAGTGGGTTTATTCAATAGACAGCTCAATTAACCAACACAAAAATGTGATGCTCAGACCAGGCAGTGGTGTGGTTAAGGTGCTGGATCCCGCATGGCCAACTCTGTGGTTTGAATCCGAGACCAGGGCTTGAGAGAAGGCCAGGCAGGTGTGCAATACATTCCAAAAATCCCAAGAGTAGAATGGAGGAGAAAGGACTGTTGCATGGCCATCCCCTTAGAAGGGTGATTTTGAACTTCTGTCCTCTCTCTGTCTCTCTAGTGAGCGTACAAGCCCTACATTTGAAGGGGGAAAAAATGGAAAAAGAAAATGTGACACTCTCGTCATTTATCCACATGAATTCCCAGATCAGGTTATACAGGCCAAAAGAGGTTACTGAGTTTCGAAAATCATTACTGATCCAAGCTCACCTGACTTACTCCCAATCTTATGAACACTTTATGTTGAAACCATATTATATTAACATACAGGGACATCAGAGAAACAAGGAAGTCTAATCCAAACACAGAATGGGGAGTTTTGCAATCTAGAGAAGGAAAAGGCTAGTTTCTAGAAGTGGTCAGAGCCAGAGATTCAGAGGATTCAGAGTCCATGAAACCAGCCAAAAGAAAGCCTGATTGGATGAGCCCCAACAGAGCATGTAGGAATTGTGGGATGTAGGATACTAACTGTTGGGAAGAGGAGGACAGAGCCCAGCAGGTGAGTTCTCCCCAGCCTGATTAACAGAAACTTTCTGCTATATATTTTTTCTACAATGCCATCAAATTACGTATTCCTTACATTAACACTTTTTAACTTTTTTTTTTTGAGAGATTTTTGCTTTAGGGCACATGCTCTCACTAGAAAGACAGACAGACAGGGAGACAGAAAGTGAGAAATCATCCCCCGGGGGAATGGCCATGCCACAATCCCTCCTCCTTCATTCTCCACTCGGGATCTTGTGTACACACATGCACCCAGCATGAGTTTAAGCCACCAGGTCCAGGACTTGAACTGCAGTCGAATATGTGGGAGTCCAGCCACATAGCCATTACACCAACTGCTGGTCCTAGTCCCTTCTGCTATATCTTGACCATGTCAATGTCATATGGTTGTGATACTTTCTAAGGTAGTTGAACTGGACAAAACTGGATGAAAGGCATATAACATCTCTCTGTACTCTTTCTTATAATTGAATATTAATCTATACTTATCCCCAAATGAAGACTTTTTCTTAAAGGTTTTACCAAAGGGCACATACTTGCCAAAGAGATAGAGAGCGAGAGAAAGTGAAAAATCACCCCTCAGAGGATGGCCACATCACAATTCCTTCCCCTCAATTCTCTTCTCAGGACTTTGGGCATGCATACAAACCTGGACACCATGAATTTCAATCCACCAGGTCCAGAACTCAAACCACAGTCAGCAACATAGGAGTTCAGCACCTTAACCACCACCTGATGGCCCCAGAATTTAACTTGTTAAAAATATAAAATGATAAAGAATTAAACTTCAAAATGTGGCCCAAAACTCTTTACTCTAAATTATCACCATGGAAGACAGAGTTCACAGAATGCTTACCTTCCATTCATGAAAAGAATACAAGTCAAACCTATAAATATAGAATTTTATTTACTTCTATCCTAAAATAGATTTTATTGCACAGAATAAGAGCATTTTTTTTACAGAAAGTGCTCTCATCATACAATAAATACATATTGAATATTACCACTTACACTGGGGGTTGTGAGGCCATTTATCTCTCGACTGGAAACCACAGGGATTTCCCCAGGTTCAAGTCTGCTCCCATGGCTCTCCACATCACTCTCTTCTCCCTCTGTTAACACATCATTACTCTCCGCCACTGAGGAACACGACTCGGGTGACTTTGGCCATGAAAGATTGGGTGGATCCAAGTCCTCAGCCTTCACATTGTCAGCAGATAATGGTACAGAATGGTCCAATTCTTTGGGTTTTGAAGGTGCAATAATGGCACAGGCTTTGTCACCTTCACTCTTTATTTTCTCCATCATAGGTATACTTAAGCAGCTATTTTCTGAAAAGTTAAAAAAAAATTAATAAATCTTGCAGTGATGTATTACTGAGAACAACTGTTAAGCTATTTCCAATTGATATTATATCATCCAATTTGATTCTAAACTTCCACAAATATGGGCATAAATGGTCACCAAAGCACAATGGTTTCTTAGGTATTGAGGTAAGATCTAGAATTTAGCAAAAAAATCATCTAATAGGCAAAACAAGAGATTAAAAAGAGATTCTACTACAGACCAATATCAACAGGCATGGTAATTATTAAAATTATCCAAAGCAACAGCAATTTAAAATTTATCTAAAAATAGGAATTATATCCCAGGATATAATGCTAACAACTGCTACTAATGAAGCATTCCAGTTCAAAAAAAGTATATAAATGACACATTTAAGGCAATACAGAGTCAATAAAAATTATTTCCTGCATTATACACTGATCTTGCATTATACACTGACAGCATATAACAGGAGAAACATCTTGTAAAGAGCTTCACTTCTGCTGCCATATCTACTTAACCTCTTATACACACACACACACACACACACGCACACATACCACCACCACCACCACAAAGCAAGCATCATTTCTACCCATCACATACAGGCTCTCATGCTGAACTCAGCCATGTCTTTCAGTTAAGGGTTCTCCTCAGTCTCAAAACCTGAAAATCAAAATGCAAAGGACCTTCTAGCAAGAGAACCAACACAACTGAGCACCCTTACCCTAAACCATCCAGTAATTCGTAACAAGTTTAATGCCATTCAACATGGTAGAAACCATAATAAGGGAGTATTAAAATAAAAGAATGCAGATTCTGTCACATTTCTCTATGTTTTTTGCAACTCCCTTCCCTGCTTTTTCATCCTTACTCTCTGCTATCCATTCATCACACTTCCACTCAGATATCACCCAGGCCAGAAAACCTTCTCTCTCCAGCTCCTTTAAGTGTGAGGTGCTACCTTGATAGGCCAGCAATACTCATTCCCTCATTCTGTCTCTCTGATCCTATTTTCCACACTGATTGTTAGTTACATGCTTATTTGTCTAGTTCTCCACTAAATCATGAATTCATTGAAAAAAGGCTTAAACTCTATTCATATGTACATTTCAAGAAAAAAGGTAATTAAGCTGGAGAAACAGCTGAGGATCAGTTTATTAAGGAACATGTAAGGATTTCTTTTTTTTTTTTTTTTTTACTCTAGGTGGAATAATAGTGAGGAGAAGGTAGGGCGAGAAGACCTAACTTGCTTTTTTTAAGGATCTTAAGACTGTCATTTGGAGAACTGACTAACAAGAGTACCAGAGCAGACAATGGCAAAACAGGAAGAAATTTCCGTAATATTCCAGGCCAACAATACTGTGCATTAAGTCAGGAGGAAACAGGAGAGGTAGTCAGACTCAGGGAAGTTCAAGGTGTGAAAGGAGGGCAGGAATTACCAGCTAGCTCAATTATTAAAAAGACAAACATTCAAACAGCTTTTCTTTCTTTCTTTCTTTCTTTCTTTCTTTCTTTCTTTCTTTCTTTCTTTCTTTTTTTTTAAGATGTTTGCCATAGGGCATGTGTGCTCCCTGGAGGAAGACAGAGAGGGAAAGTGAGAAGTCAACCACCCCCCAACTCCATTGGGAGGGTGGGGGTGGGAAGGCCATGCTACAATTCCTTCTCTTCCATTCTCCTCTCAGATTCTGGACATGCACCCAGCATGTTTTTCAAACATCCAGATCCAGGATTAAAACTGCGGAGTAGGTCATTTGGGATCCAGCGCCTTAACCACCATGCCACCATCAGGCCCATTCCAACAATTATTCAAGAGACTAATCATTAAAGCAGCTTTAGAGAAACAATCTATGAAATAATCGGTGGAGGAGAGCAAAGTAGCCGAGAGCTCTGACGATGGAGGAGCAACCAGGGCTGTACAGACCATTTCTCTAGCTGTCCTATTATTTTTATTGTTCTTTCTAAAACCTTAAACTTTAGTTTCTTCTTAAATTTAAATAAAAAGTTAAGAATCTTCAAAGAACTATCTTTAAATTGTTTTCTGTGTTGTATATGAATTGCAGAGAAACTTTCCAAAAATGTATTGTATATTTTAAAATAAGTTGCACAAAAAAGATATACATATATTTCATTTTAGAATTGTCTATATTACTGAACCAGCTAGAGCTTGCTGCTACTTGTCTCACAATGCCATTACACATAGCAGTGGTGCTTCTGTGTGACACTCTGTGGCTTCCTGGTTGAGATACCTGTAATCTTCAATGGCTTATTAAACTCTGTGTACTAGTAAGGTAGTGTCCTGGCGTACAGAGGTTTAAGGCTCACCAATCACCTGCCACATATATGTGGTACATAATCTGCCAATTTCTCACCTGAAAGCTTTATATTATTCGGTAAGTCCTGATCCACTTGTATCCTGCTAGCAGAGGCTGCTTCCTCTGAAGCTACTTCTGTGTTCCCCAATGTAACTGCTTCTTCTTGCTTTCCACTGGTCTTGAGGTCGTCTGTGTCTGGGCCAGGTACATCTGCCCCATCACCTTCTGCTGACATGTCCTCATCCTCCTCAGACTTAGGCCTTTTAGAGTGAGATCTAGAGCACTGAAAGCTAATGACAAGAGAAGCAGGTCAGAGCAGGAGGTAAGTAATGGATAGGAAAAAACTTATGCACCGAAACAAATACTATTTGTTGCTTGCTCCAGGAAAAAAAGAAAAAAGAAAAGCTGATAGCTTTATTTATTCATTTATTTATCTTTGAGAGGTTTTTGTTATTGGGCATGTGTGCTCACTAGAAAGAGAGACAGAAAGTGAGAAATCACCCCTCTGGGGGATGGCCAGGCCACAGTAACAGCATTTACCCATGCATGAGGGCAGAGCTCTCAAGGCCTATTCACCTGTTAGAGTCCAGCGCCCTTAACCACCACACCACCCGCTGCACCAGCATCCCCAACAGTTAGCTCTTACTATGATCAAGTAATGCTTTTTATTTTTCCTTTGGGGGGGGTGGTTTAGAGCTTTATGCTATAGGGCGCATGCTCTCACCAGAAAGACAGAGAGAGACAGAAAGCGAGAAATCACCACCCCAGGGGAGATAGCCATGCGCAATCCCTTCTCCTCCATTCTCCTCTCAGGATCTTTGGCGTGCACACACACACGCTCAGTGTCAGTTTAAGCCACTGGGTCCGGGACTCGAACCACAGTCGACTACTTGGGAGTCCAGCGACATAGCCATTACACCACCTGCTGGCCCCTGAAATTTATATCTTAACAGTTTTCTTATCCATTTACTAAAAATTGAAACAATTATAAATATTTTATTAAACAGTTTAGAGTCATTGTTAAAATTCTATCAAAACATTTTTTATGTCTGAAACTAAAAATAAAGTTAGAAATGATGACATAGGGGAAAAGAAAACAAGAAATAATAAATTGACAATCATGAAAGGAAGAGAAAAATCCGAAGATCCTATAAATTGGCTGTTAAAATCTGGGTAAATTATCTTCACTTCCAAGTGAACTAGTGACGACTGCTCTTGAAATTTTGTATAAGCAATTTGGCAACTAAATGCCAAAACATCAATGACTGGGACCAGCAGATGACGTAGCTATTACACTACTGGACTTCCACAAAGCCAACCATGGTTTGAATCTTGTACCCAGTGGCTTGAAAAATCACAATGGGTACAGTTGCATGACTACCCAGGATCCCAGTAGGAGAATGGAAGAGAAGACCATCCCATGGGTGGTGATTTCTCTCTTTCTCTTTCTTTCTTTCTTTGTCTTCCTATCTTCCTCTCTCCCTTCTTCCTTCCCTCCCTTCCTCCCTCCCTCATTCCCTCCCCTCTCCCTCCCCTCTCCCTCCCCTCCCCTCCCCTCCCCTCCCCTCCCCTCCCCTCCCCTCCCCTCTTCTCTTCTCTTCTCTTCTCTTCTCTTCTCTTCTCTCTCTCTCTCTCTCTCTCTCTCTCTCTCTCTCTCTCTCCAGCAAGCATACAGGCTCTAGCAAAAGCCTCTTAAAAAATAAAAAAATCAATGGCTAAAGGAGTTAAGACAGGAGGAAGGTTAACACTATTTAGTGTCTTACATTAGCTTATTATTTTCAGAGTGGACATTATTTTTATTTTCTTGTTATTTTTGTATTTTCCAGGAAGTAACCAGATAGCTTTGTCATATGTTTTTGTCAATGACACAACATTTCTAACAATTAGAAATAATTACAAGTCAAATCAAAAGACATGCAACACATATAACCAATATGTGATACGCACACACAGGAAAATATCACAAGACTAAGCACTGTAAATAGCAGGGGACTGGGGGTCAGAGATAAGAGATAAAGGAGCAGTGGGGTAACTTCTGAATTAGCTGTGGCTGGTGCTAAAGGCAATGAGGATCATCATGACCACCATTTCTTTTATTGAGAACCACACAGGGGCCACTGTGGAAAAATCACAGGATTATGAGCAGCATACTACATGTAAAATAAGAAGGTTGACATCTCAAAGAAATTTAAATGGGTCATCCTAGTCATTAGATGTTTTCAGAGACGGTATTACTGAAGGGAGAACAGCAAGCTCTATGACCAAGCCACAGGCTGTTCCCTTTATCACTGGGACTTCTAAGCAAGATCTATTATTTCACTAAATTGACAGGCATTACCTAATCCTTCAGTGGCATAAGTATATGCTCTTTGTCAGCATAATAGTCCCATGGTTAGAGTGTCGTGCCCCCTTTTTTTATTTTTTCAGGAGAGGTTTTTGATATAGAGTGTGTGTGCTTGCCAGAAAGACAAAGAAAGATAGACAGAAAGAGAAATCACCCCCCGGGGGGTGGGGGGGGGGGGGGGCGGGGATGGCCACGCTGCAATCCCTTCTCCTCCATTCTCCTCTTGTGATCTTGGGTACAC
This sequence comes from Tupaia tana, assembly GCA_026018925.1. Lineage (NCBI taxonomy): Eukaryota > Metazoa > Chordata > Mammalia > Scandentia > Tupaiidae > Tupaia > Tupaia tana. The sequence continues at coordinate 40,351,299 of JAKSZU010000013.1, read as the reverse complement.
ATACACACCCAGCGTGATTTTAATCCACCCAGTCCAGGACTCGAACCACCGTCGACTACATGGGAGTCCAGCAACGTACCGATTAGGCCATCTCTGGTCCCTAGAGTGTCATGCTTTCTATCAATTGGAGGTCAGTTCTCAAGATGTTCTGTTATGTATTCTGAAACCAACATGGAATACTGCTTTCTTGTAAACCTGATTGTTTTGGAAATGTGAATTAACACATTAATCAAAGGCCTTATATCTCAAAATTAGTATTGCTCAAATGTTTCTGATGTAACATGTGTATTTAGTTCAGTGACATACTACACATACAACTCACACAAGTCAAGAATTAAGACTTACACTACCACATAGGAAACCCTATAATACCTTTTATTCTATTCTACATCCTAATTTTAAAGTAGAGCTCCTAGACTACTGAACTGATTTGAATACTAATATTTTGAAAATCAGCACTGTAAATTATAGAGTGAATATCAATTGCCAAATTTTAGGTCTGCTAGTAACTAGTTCTGCGCCCCAGGTACATTCCTTATAAAATGTGCCAGTTAGAGTATGTATTCATAAGATTCCTCTGCTCGCTACCATTCTAAAATAGCAGTAAATAAAAATGTTGGGGAAAAAATGGAGAGAGAGAATGAGAAAATAAGCATCAGAAGTGTAACCAAAGATTGGAAATTACAGTATTAATTAATAGTAGGGACCAGCAGTTAGCAAAATGTCTATGTCGCTGGACTCCCACGCAGTCGACCGCATTTCGAGTCCCGGACTCGGTGGCTTAAACTCACGCCGGGCGCGTGTGCATGTGTGCCCAAGATCCTGAGAGGAGAATGGAGGAGAAGGGATTGCGGTGTGGCCATCCCCCCTGGGGGGTGATATCTCGCTTTCTATCTCTCTGTCTGTCTGGCAAGCGCACGCGCCCTATAGCAAAAAAAAAAAAAAAAAAACCTCTCCAAAAAAAAAAAAAAGTGGAAATTTATATATTAAATAAATATAGCAGATATCATACATTCTGTTGCAGCAAATAATTTAATTTCATTTTTTAAAAGGCCACTAACATAACTAGTCATCAAATTGTTAATAAAGTGTGGCCCCAATTTTGGAAAGGTATATAATATTTTATAATATGTAATAAAGACTATAGGCAAAATGTTAACACTGGGTATCTCTGGATAGTGAGGTAATGAGTGATTTGGAATTCCTTCATTATTCTTTAGCTAATTTCACATAATTTTTACCAATGTCCAAATATTACCATTAAAATCAGAAAGAAAACCAATGAATAATGTTGAATAGGAAAAATTAATATAAAACTGAGAAATATGACTCAAAAAGATAATCTGAGGACCTGAGCAATACAACACAGACTCCATCCAAAGAGTTTAAAAATAAAGAGGCTGCCCAATGCAAACCTAAAACCTTTTGATATAGAATTGGCCACAAACAAACAAACAAAAAACAACAACAAAAAACAAGTATAGGGAACCAGCAGTTAGCGTAATGGCTATGTCACTGGACTCCCACGTAGTCGACTGCAGTTCATGTCCCGGACCCGGTGGCTTAAAACTCACGCCGGGCGTGTGTGCGTGCGTGCCCAAGATCCCGAGAGGAGAATGGAGGAGAAGGGATTGCGGCGTGACCATTCCCCCTGGGGGGTGATTTCTCGCCTTCTGTCTCTATGTCTCTCTCTGTCTGTCTGGCGAGTGCACGCGCCCTATAGTGAAAAAACCTCTCAAAAAAAAAAAAAAGTATAGAAAATGAATTAAATCTAGATGATAAAAGTAGTACATCATGTATTTGACAAATGAAGATTAAACTACTAAAGAAAATTGGCAGCAAAATGAAAAGATTCTAGTTGGTAAGCAAGTTACTGAAATTGATTAAAATAAGAATAATGGAAAGGACTAATATCATGACTAAAATGCATTAATAAGTAGTCTAAGAAATTCTAATATTTATTTGTCGTGTATAGCAATTTTATGAATATTCTCAAACACAATATATACCACCAACTACATTTTATTTTTTAAAATTTTGAAAAATTAAGAATGCCTTACTTCAGATTTTCAGTAAAATGCTAAGTAAACTTAATGTAACTAAACAGAAAAAGGCAAACAAATAGACCTAGAGAATATCAAGCCATTAAAATTAAGTAAACAGGATAGCATGATGGGGGTGAAAAGAGGTCATTACCTCTTGGGTGCTTTTCTGACTTTCCTCCTCCTCTGCAACCATGCTTTTACTTCAGGGGTGGATTCTGGAGTAGGCTTTGTGTGATCAATGGTGTATATATCCTTGCCTTGTTTCCAAAGTTGGTATCTGTCTGGCTGAAATTTTCTCACAAAGATATCCATTGAAATTTTCACCATGTCGTTTCTGCAAGTGCACTGGAAAGCAATGAGGTTGGAGTGTGTTAAACATTTTGCTAGGTATGTAAAGTCACCCACACTAGTCCAATGCACAAAAGTGAGTATTTAGTCAACACAAAACTGAGGATGTTTTATATTTTTGAACAATCAGTGATAAGCTCAATTTCTTCTGAAAAGAGTTGAGAACCTTTATGTTCAAATTTTAAGGGGAAAGATGGATATAAAAATGTTTTGTAGACTTCACAGAAGAAAATATGCCACCCCAAATAAAAACCTAAAAAGAAAAAGCATATGTTCAAAAGCATGCCTGCAACAGAATGATTACTCTCCCCTTAGCAAGGATGTGTCAATGAGCTGAACACAGAAAGATCTACAAAACTAAAAACCTGGGTCATAAACAAATATAAGAAACCAACGGATATGTGATCGAAATCACTTAACCAAAGAGGTAACATACATCTTCTCTAAGATATATTTCAATCGTATTTATGATTATTAACAAGTTCTCACAAAGTAAACGAATGTTAAGAGCAAATGACCAGTTGCTTCTACATCGCATGCAGTGTCATCACCAGGACAAACATAACCACTAGTAAGGCACAGAATGAAAATGAAAAGGTCAAAGAAAATATTATTTTGAATCCATTATAATCTTGATTTTCATAAACAGACATATTTCAGTCACAGGTATACAAAACAAGTTATCTATAAAGATTTCATGTGGGGTTAATTCACTGTAGGACAACTTCCTCTCCATTACAACAGATATTATTCAAATGGTGGTATAAAAATAGTCTCAGAGATTTTTTTTTTTTTTTTTTTTTTTTTTTTTTTACATTTCCTATAGGGTGCATGAATTCACTAGAGAGAGTGAGAAAAGGAAAGTGAAAAAGAACCCTTCAGAGGGATGGTCACACTGCAATCCCTTTCTCCCCAATGTCCTTTCAGGATTTGGGGCACACATGGACACATATGACATGTTTTTCAAGCCACTTAGTCTTGGACTCAAACTGAACAGCCAGCCCTATGGAATCTAACTGCCCCAACCACTTTGAAACCTGCCAGCCCTAGTCTCGAAAATTTAACTGATAAAACTTCACAATCCCTAACATACATATGGATAAAATATTGACTGAAAAACAGCCTTTACACAGGAAAACTATGACTATCTTGGTGACATAAATACTACATTCATGTAAATTAATTTCATCTGAATTATCTCCAGCACCAAACATTCCTCCATAAGTTTCTAACCCTTTTTTTTTTTTTTTAATTACTAGAAGATGTATACAGCCACCATAGAGAGACCTAGCAAGAGAGAGAAAGCACTCTCCAACAAGAAATGGTCACAACCCACTCAATACCCCATTGTATCCTCGAGCTCATCTAGAAAAAATAAAAAATAAAAATAAACAAAGAAATACAATATCATATATTAAATGGACTTGACAGACATCTATGGAGTATTTCACCCAACTACCACAAAATACACATTCCCCCCCCCCCCCCCCGCTCCACATGGAACATTTTTGAAGAAAGACCATGTAATAGGGTACAAAACAAACCTTTACAAATTCTAAAGTATGGAATCTATACCTAGCATCTTTTCTGACAATGATGGATTCAAACTTGAAATAAACTACAAAATGAGCCATTGTAAATTCACAAACACATGGAAACTCCTAAATTACTTTATGAGTACAGAAGAAATTAAGACCGAAACCAAAAAGTTCATAGAAACCAATGATAATGAACAAACAAGTGTTTATAACCTGTGGGACACAGCAAAAGTAGTCATAAGAGAAAAGTTCATAGCAATTAGTGCCCACAAGAAAAGCAGAAAGGTAGCAAATAAACAACCTAATGACACAACTCAGGAAATGGGAAAAACAACAACAACAAAAGAAAGAACAAAAAAATTTCCAGGAGAAAATAAATAAAGATTAGAGCAGAAATAAATGAAATAAAGAATAAAAGAACTATACCAAAAATAAATGAAACTAAAAACTGGTTACCTGAGAAGATAAACAAAACTTACATACCACTAGCTATATTAAACAAGAACAATAGTTATAGGAACTAGACAGATCAAAGCACCAAGAAAACAGGCAGTATTACAAAAGACATAACAGAAATATAAAATATCATCAGAGAATACTATGAGCATGCCAACAAACAAGAAAACCTAGATGAGATGGACAAATGTCTGGACATGTATAACTTACCAAGACCAAACAAAGGAAGAACTAGAAAGTCTCAACAGACCCATAACAAGCAATGAGATTGAATCAGTAATAGTCTCCCAACAAAGGAGATCCCAGGTCCCGATGGCTTTACTTCTGAATTCTACTGTTAAAGAAGAATTAACACCAGTTCTCTTCAAACTATTTTTAAAGATTCAAAAGGAAGGAACTCTCCAAATTAATTCTATTAACCATCCATCATCTTAATTCCAAAACCAGAAAAGGACATGACAAACAAAGAAAACATCAGGTTTATATCCCTGATGAATATGGACGCAAAAATTCTCAACAAGATACTAGCAAATTGTATTCAGCAAGATATTAAAAAGATTATATACCATGACCAACTAGGCTTTATTCCAGTGATGCAAAGATGGTTCAACATAAGCAAAACAACTGATGCAATACATCACATTAACAAAAGAAAAGATGAAAACCATATGAGTACATCGATCAATGCAGGAAAAGCATTCAATGAAATACAGCATTCCTTCATGAACAAGATTCTCAGCAAAACTGGCATAGAAGAAACATTCCTCAACATCAGAAAAGCAATCTATGACAAACCCATAGCTAACATTATACTGAATGGAGAAAAGCTGAAAGCATTTTCACTCAAAAGTGAAAAAAAGACAAGGCTGCCAATTTCTCAACTCCTTTTTAACTTAGTACTGGAAGTTCTAGCCAATGCAATTAGACAAGAGAGTCAAGTAAAAGGCACTGAAACCGGAAAAGAACTGAAGTCATACATCAAAAAAAAAAAAAAAAAAATTCCAAAAGAATACACAAAAATACCCTTGGAAGTGATAAATAAATATACTAAAGTGGCAGAATACAAAATCGATATGCAAAAATCTATAGCATTTTGGGGACCGGCAGTTAGCGTAATGGCTCTGTCACTGAACTCCCATGTAGTCGACCACGGTTCGCGTCCAAGACCCGGTGGCTTAAAACTCACGCCAGGCGCGTGGGTGTGCATGCCCAAGATCCGGAGAGGAGAATGGAGGAGAAGGGATTGCGGCGTGGCCATCCCCCCTGGGGGGTGATTTCTCGCTTTCTGTCTCTCTGTCTCTGTCTGTCTGGTGAGCACACGCGTCCTATAGCAAAAACCTCTCCCCGCCAAAAAAAAAAAAATCTATGGCATTTTTATGTACAAACAATGAACAAACTGAGACAGAACTGAAGAAAGAAATTTCATTTATAATAGCCATAAAACCAATCAGATATCTAGGAATAGACTTTACCAAAAAATATCGAAGATCTCTACAAGAAAAATTATGAGGCACCAAATTAAAAATTATACAAAGAAGTAAAAAAACCATCCTGTTCCTGGATTAGAATAGTTAATATAACCAAGAAGTCAATGCTGCCAAATTAATCTAAAAAATTCAAGGAAATTCCAATCAACCTACCAGAGATGTTCCTCATAGAAACAGAAAAAAAACAATCATAAAAATGTGTCTGGAATCATAGAAAACATCGTATTACTAATGCAATATTGTGCAAGGGGAATTAAGTAGGAGGCATCTCATTTGCTGACTTCGAAAAAATCTACAAAGCTGTGATAATTAAAACAGCATGGTATTGGAACAAAAACAGAGAAGTAGACCAATGGAACAGAATTGAGAAACCACAAGTAAACTGCAAAACATACAGCCAACTGATCTTTGACAGAGGGAACAAGGCAATCCAGTGGGAAAGAGAATATCTCTTCAGCAAATGGTGCTGGGAGAAAAGGATAAAAAGAATAAAATTGGATCTTTATCTCTCATTGCTAATAAAAATCAACTCAAAATGGATTAGAGGATCTAAACATTAAACCTCAAATTATAAAAATACCTGTGAAAAATCAAAGGAAAAACCTTTGGAGATCTTGGGGTAAGCAAAGATTTCTTAAAGAAGACTCCCAAAGCATAGACAATAGCTCCAAAAATAGAAAAATGGGACTATATCAAATGGCTGAGAAGCTTCTGCCCAGCAAAAGAAACAGTAATTAGAGTGAGAAGACAACCCTCAGAGTGGGAGAATATATTTGCAAACTATACCTCTGTTAAAGGACTGACAGAATACATGGGAACTCAATCAAATTAAAAGGAAAAGAAGCTGAACAGAGGACTCTCTGTTCATAAGAAAAGCCAAAAAGTATATGAAGACATGCTTGACATCTCTAATCATACGGGAAACGCAAATCAAATCCACAACAAGATACCACTTAATCCCAGTCATAATGGCTAAAATTTAAAAAAACAAACAAAAAGGTAAGTCTGTGATGAAAAGGGGATGCTGCTACACTTTGGGTAGGAATGCAAATTAGTATAACCACTGCGGAAAATGACATGGACATTCTTCAGAAACCTAAGAATACCATTACCATACAACGCAGTAATTCCACTCTTAGGTATTTGCCCAAAGGATAAAAAACCCTCAAAAGGAAAAACACTTGCACATCCAAGTTTATTGCAGCATTATTTACAACTGCTACGACAAGGAATCAAACCCAAATTTCCAAAAATAGACGAGTAAATTAAAAAAATGTGGCATATGTACTCTATGGAATACTGCTCAGCCCTGAAAAATAATAACACTCTGACATTTGATACAAAATAGATGACTATGGAAGATGTAATGCTAAGTGAAGCAAGTCAGAGTATGAAAGACAGACTTTGTATATCCCCATTCAATATATACCAAAGTCTGTGCTATATAGCAGAAACTAAAAGGTATAGTAGCATGGAGGGCAACTGTAGATTACTAGAGAGAGTAAGGATAGGAGTAATACAAGGGTGGGTAATAGAGGAAGGGAAAGAGTGGAATGGGGGGGAAAACGCATTTAATTGACACGAAAATGAAAAGTTACTTGATAATAATGTATATGGTAATGTTTTTTTCTTGACAGATATGCACCATATGCATGCTGGAGAAGTAATGTTGTACTCTGTAAAGCTATACGGTGATTAAATGTAAATTTGAAAAAATAAACTAATTTTACAAAAAGAAACAATCCTTTGATTGAAAGAAAAAATAAATGATTGAACATACTGGTAGTAATTTTTTAAATTTTTTTGCAGAGTCATTAATTTTGCTTCATGGAGAAAGATGAAATAGAAAACAGCGATGCTTCCCCTTTTAGTGAGCTAATTTAAGTCTAAGCATGATTAAGATTACAACATCACCCAGAATGACTAAGATTAAAAAAAAAAAAAAAAAATGATAAGTGCTGGTAGGACTGTGGTGAAAGGGGAACTCTCTTACACTGCTGGTGGGAATGTAAATTGGTCCAGCCACAGTGGAGAACAATTTGGAGATTCCTCAAAAATCTACAACAAGAACTACCATATGATCCAGCAATCACACTCTTTGGTATCTACCCAAAGGACAGAACAATTCTTAATAGGAAAACTGCTTGCACATCAATGTTTATTGCGGCACTATTTACAATTGCTAAGACATGGAACCAACCCAAATGCCCATGAACAGATGAATGGATTGAAAAACTGTGGCACATATACTCTATGGAATAATATTCAGCCATAAAAAAAAAAACCTGGCTTTTGACAGAAAGTGGAAGAATATGGAAGATTTACTGCTGAGTAAAGCAATCCAGGCTATGAAGGAGAGACACTGTATGTGCCCATTCAATATATACTGAGTGTCCACACTCTATGACTGAAACTGATTGACTAAAGGATATAGAAACAGAGTAAATGGATGTGAATACCAGATACGGTATGTATGAAAGAGTAGAGTCTGAGGAAGGATATTCAGAAGAAAAATAGAGAGGCAAAGCATTAATGGGACAAAGAAATGTGGTATTATCTGTTGGCGACAATTTTATAGTTTTATCAACTGGACTAGGGAGACATGTTCACATGTTGAATATTCAAGATGACATGTCTAACAAATGTTCATCTAGAGTCAAGAAGTACACCATGCTATTAAAGAATCTAACAGGAAGAACAATCCTGGACTTCTGGAGACTGAAGACTGAACCATTGTCTGGGGTGAAGACACTCAATGTGTTTCATATACACCTTATACACATGGCCTGCAGTTAATCTTACACTAACATTTTTGTATTGCAGAGCTTTGCTTGTGACCCATCACAAGATGTCAGGTGTGGAATTTTTCAATTGCAGCATCAAGTTTCAGATTCGGATCATTTTGAATTTCAGATTAGGGACATTCAACCTGTGTCTTATTCAACCTTCGCTCATTTGCACATGTACTCTCTTATTCAATTTTGGAAAGAAATTATTATAATAACCTTTAATTTATGAGAATTATTTTAACATGGGAAACCGAGTTTTGAAAATATGGATCTAATTTAGGTGAAAAATAATATTAAAACAGCACTTTGATTTCCTGGGTTGCATTTCATATGTAACACAAGGACAAGTAATAGACATGGAAAATAAACTGTAGAATTACATTTATACTTACTAGGCAGGGGAACAAAAAAGAAATGAAATTCTAAGATCAATATTAATCAACAAAAGAGTGCCAGGGCTACTTCCTCTGGTCCTCATACCCATCAATGAAGCACAGTCTTCAGGGAGCCTAAAGCCTCCTTGTTTTCCCCAGACTGGTCTGCAGAGCTTACAAAACCATGACTTTACCATGATCCACAATCTTTGAGATCTTTGACAGTCCCAAAATAGATGCCCATAGGATATTTCTAAAATTCTGGTATTATTCTCACAGACTTAAAGAGCATAGCTTTAAATTTTCCATAAAGCACAAAAACATGTCTCTCACAGTCATATGTATGATATCAGAAATGCATTTTTCATTCTAATGTAAATGAACCACTACTGTGAATTATTTTAGATACTTTGTCATATTTGATCTTCATGTTCCATTCTGTTTTTAAACCACGGAAGTACACACTGTCTGCCTTGTGGAGAAGTGTATTCTTAGTGCAAAGAGAATAAGAGATGCTTAAAGATATTTCTTATGTAAATAACTTTTCTAAAAAAAAAAGAGGAAACAGAATTCCAGAGAAAGTACATTAATTTGCTCACCATCACACACTTTGCCAGATTCAAATCTAGAACTCCTATATCTTACCAACTGTATGTGGAAATTCTAAAACCAACCATGTTTGGCACTTTTTAAATGCTTTTAATTTAAATATGGGTCATATTTTTCTATCTCAAACATTTTTATCAGTGACCCAAAGCCAAACTGAAATTGTAACTGAGAACCAATGTTTGGGACTTCGTATTTCTACATTCTATGCACAATATCATGCTATGTTGATGGTTTGTCCAGTCTCGCTACAATTTTCCAAAATAAGTTTCCTCTCCTCCGATTTCTAATAGCTTTGGATTAATTTATTCTGAATATGTGCAGACTTCACCATGCCAGGATATGTCTCTCTTCTATAAGGCAATTACAAAGCAATTTAAGGTATGGGAGTAGAAACTCTATCTTTTTGACCTATGAGGACACTGTTCAGACCAAGGAAAAAAAAAACAAGCAAAGAAAGGGGAACAGATTCAAATAATTTGCTCCAGTGTCTCCAAAAGATTCTGTAGAAATTATTTTTAGAGTTTCTGCTTCTCAACAGTTACCTGAATGTGTGATAGGAAGGTTGCAGAAGTTCAGAGTTACAGATATTAAACAATCCACTCCCACTGCGCCATGTAAAACACAGCATGAAATTGAACTCTTTAGTATTCAGGGGGAGATGAAGTCATTTTGTTCTGAATTCATGCATTCCATGTCACACTTTATTTGGATGATAAATTTGGTCAGCATCAGATTTTAAAAAGGACCCTGCACACTCCTAGACATATACATATTTTATGAATATGAATTTTTTTCATGGGGCCCTACAAGATCATGTGGGAGGGCACAAAGAAATGATATAAATGTGTACACATAATCTTTTTCCTAATGTTTTTATTAAGATGCTCAAAAATAATTGACTTCCACCTGGGAAAGTCTTTAACATATTTCTTTATAAATAATGAAGTGGATATACCCAGAATGAGCCTTAGGGAGTAAATCATTCATTTAAATCATCGTAATTAGTAGAAAGAAAACTGAGACACAAAAATGCTAAATAACTTGCTATAAGACACAAGCACAGTATCTGAATGGAAAAAATCACATGTCACCTGTCCCCTGAAAACTTTCCAGTATTGTTTCTAAAACAGGAAATAACCTAATGAAGCTAACTAGACAACAAATCAATGTTTTGGGGAAGAAGTTAAGTTTATTATAGGCATTGTAATATCAATAGTTGGGTCAGAAATTTAACACTAAATAAGGAAAGGAAAACAAATACTTTTTTCTTCTTTTTAATTTGCTGTAGGGTGCACACACTTGCTCACGAGAAACAGAGAGAGGGAAAGTGAGAAAGTACCCCAGGGTCATTGCCACAATCCCTTCTCCTCCATTCTCCACTCAGAATCTTGGGCAGATGTGTTTTTTAAACCACCATGTCCAAGACTTGATCCATGTAGTCAGTCAAGTGGCTCCAGCCACCTTAACCACCATGCCATCTGTCTGGCACGAGAATAAAAAATGGTAAATTTAATAGTCACTTTTCCAGCCACACTTCTTTAGAAATATCCTCAGCAATATTCTAGTACATAATTCAGCATGACAGATTCACTTAATCAGTCTTAATCCCTACCTGTCCACTTAAGTATGAGGATATGCCTGGCATGGCAATATATATTCCTGTTATCAGTTTCTTAAAATGATTTAAAGTAGAGCCAACATGAATCAGATGGGAGAAAAAAATGAAAGATAGAAAAACATACAATGGATTTTAAGTATTCCTCCAATTTCTCACAAGCCAAATATACAAGGCTATAATAAGGAAGACTATGGAGAAGCATTTCAGGAAAGAAATTTTTTATTAGACTAAGAAATCAAGTTGAGAAGAGTCAGATTGAAACTAGTGTAAATCCAAAATGTGTCCAAGAACTATTACCTTGGTTGCTTGCTTTTAGAATAACAGGCATCAAAATGAAGATACATTAAATCATATTAAAGGCAAAATCAAGGGGTCAGCCAGTGGTGTGGTGGTTATAGCTGCTAGATCCCACATGAATGAATGAGTGGTTAGAGTCCCAGAACTGGCAGCTTGAGAAATACATCAGGCACACATCAGTGCATGCCCAAAATCCTAAGAGAACAGAGGAGAAAGAATTATGGCATGGCCATCCCATCTGGGGGTGGGTACAAGAGAGCTGAAAATGGCAGGAGGGCTCTATTTGGGAGAAAATACCACACTTGGCCAGGAAAGACTCTAAAATGGATAGATCCCTTTCTTAAGTAATGTATTGTCTCTCCCTCATTCTAAATTTCTCTACATTTCTCTCAAACAAAAATTGTTTCGTTTTGTATAGCCTTGTTATTTTTCTTAGGACCATCAACCACAATGTGTTTTTGTGTATTTTTAAGTCCAGCCCTAATGCTGTGTTCTGTATGGGCAGGGTTCAGCTGATTCCCCACCGTTTACCTGTCACTGGTGCACACTACATATCTTGTAACTATTAGTTCAATGATGACTGATACACTACAGTACTACCAGTAACAAAAGAAGCATGACCAAAACAAAATTTAAGATCTAATGATAATGGGACCAGTAGGTGGCGTGGTGATTAAGGAGCTGGACACTCCCACATGCCTGACAACGGTTCAAGTCCTGAACCTGGTGGCTTGCTTTCTCACTTTCTCTCTCTCTGGTCAAATTAAAATATATGAATGAATAAATAAAATAACTATTTAATAAAAAAGATCTAATGGTAAAATTCATCATATGTGAAATATCTAATAATTTTTCCCAACTCCATTTATATAAGTTACTTCTAAAATAGTATTACCTGATCATTGGGTAAAACCTCTAATTAGAAGATCTTAGAGGAGAGAAAAAAAGGAAAGAAAAACAAGAAGATGACTTTTAAAGTATTGTATTTTGTGGGAACCAGCAGTTAGAGTAATGGCTATGGCGCTGGACTCTCACGTAGTCAACCGCGGTTCGCGTCCCAGACCCGGTGGCTTAAAACTCACGCCGGGTGCGTGTGCGTGCGTGCCCAAGATCCCAAGTGGAGAATGTAGGAGAAGGGATTGCGGCGTGACCATCCCCCCTGGGGGGTGATTTCTCGATTTCTGTCTCTATGTCTCTCTCTGTCTGGCGAGTGCACGCGCCCTATAACAAAAAATCTCTCCAAAAAAAAAAAAAGTACTGTATTTTGTTAGTAAATATGGGGTTTCTACATCAATTAACTGGAAATATGCCACAAAGATAAAGGAGGATAGGGTCACCAGGTGGCATGGTGGATTAGGCACTGGATTCCCACATGGTGGACAGGGGTTCAAGTCCCAGACCCAACAGCTTGAAAATCCCAACAAATGAATAGATAAATAAATGTTTGTTTGTTTGTTTGTTTGTTTGTTTTTTTAAAAAAAATGTAGTAGTAGTAGTAGTAAAGGAGTTTTCCTTGGCCAGCAAATGACATTCAACTACAAATCACAATTCAAATTCCTAATCTATGTAGAAACTGGTTGACTCAAATAAACTATAAAATTGTCATTGTTGTTATGAATAATTAATGAGCTCTAGAAAAGATAATTCCTTCACTACCCTGGAGGAAAAGGGACCTGAAAAAATCTAGAAAGTGATTAGGTAGGATAAATCTATTTTTACTCTACAAAAACTCATTAATCAGTCCAAATGTAAAAACAGGTCACATAAAAAATGCAATTTTAATGATCTACCTTTCCTCATATTCACATGCACTTTTAATATATTTAAATCTACACTGGCACAAGTCCAGAAAGCAGTCATAAATACAGACGATATTCCATGTTCTGCAGAGCAGTTAAGACCACTTTGTAACAATTCCATCCACCCATAATTGTGGTGCCAAAAAAAGCTCCACATTTGTACAACTTACACAAAAATTCCAGGAAAGATTATTCATCTAATCATGTAATAAGGAAGCACTGCTGTGGTCTCACTTATTGCCTCAGTTGCAGTTGCCTATTACAATCCACCACCGACTGTCATTAAATTTAAACACACACACGAAAGTGTGCTGTCTTCACCACTGAATAAATACAAGATGCAGCAGCTATCCATAAAATGCAAAAGGCAAAAGCCTTTGCTCTGAGAGACCAAATTAAAAGGAGAAGAGGGTGGAGCACTAGAAATGCGGAGGGGAGTGCAGTAGTTTACCATATTACGCTTGGTTTCGTTTATATTTCAGGAGCACTTTCTGAGGAGAGGGATTCTGGATGCAGAGACTGGAATAGGGGAGGACGAATAGTGAGACTTTAATAGCCATAAGCAATTACCACATACCAGGTCTGCTCATCCTTTCTCTTTCACCTTGTCCACAAACAGGAAACAACTGGAAAATAGCTTCCCACTATTTTAGTTCAGTTTGGGAAGTCAATTTTGCTGCAGAGTGACCACATTACATCCATATAATCCCTGGCCCAAGACTACAAAGCGAAGCCTTCCTTGCACAGTGCAAAAGTCATGAAGCCTATTACACTGCAGGCTTTTATTTCTCCTCTCCATGAAATGTATATTGACAAGAAAAGTAACAGGGGTCCCAGTTCATCAATCAAATATTATATTACATCCATTTTCAATTCAAATTTAGTATGTGTGCTCTAGCAATGATGTCCACAGTAACAAGCTATGACAGCACTGAATTCACAATTATTGCAGTGCCTAATTATACACAAACAGGTATGGCTACAGTGCCCAAGCTTCATAAATAAGCTAGTGACATGAGGGATGGCAGAAATCTGGAAACTCTCACCATTGGTTAAGTTTGGAGGAATTGGACAGGGCTATTTGATTAATTACTATTTGTTATTTACTCTTTTCAAAAAATTGTCTTGCAACTGATGTGGCTAAAATGTAAATTTTATATTTGATTCATTTCTAATATTTCTTTTTCACTAGGATGTTTTCTGACTAAAAAGAGCACCTTGATTCTTCCCTTTTATTCAAGCCATGTGATTGAGGAAAGGCTAGACTGGTCACTGAAACATTCCATCATAATGGCAACAGTGCTTGGTTCACAGACAAGTAGGAGACCCAAATTAGGCCAATGGGATTCAATAGGGATTTGTTCATAGCTTGTTAGTCTAGAGAAAGTAAGAGTCATTTTTGAGAAACTACTGCATAAGAAGGAAGCCAACACGGAAAAAAGTTTGACAAGAGATGCCAGATAGGTTCCTGAAAATACTTATCTAGGACATAGTCCATTTTCTTTCTGTACTAATAGGAGTTGGAAGGACACAGCTTTTGAGAATATTTACCCATTAAGATCATGGTAATCCTTATTTTCCTGATATCATATGACAATTGTTTCTAAGGTAACAAGAACAAGTTAAAGATTACATGGTGTTTTAGACTTAAAGGGAAATATTTTAATTTTCAAATATAGTTACAAATTATAATATAGTCATATCTGTTCTTTCTGTTAAAATGCACAAGTACAGGATTTGTTATTTAGACTTTGTGTCTATTTTTGGTGGAAAGCCTAGTTTTTATTTTTTTAGTTTGCACTCAGATCTTAAGAATAAATCCACCGGGATTTTGACCACCGAAGACCCTCTGCCCAGACTTCACCCACCTGCTCCCCAGGTCTAGCCGGGAGCCAGGCTAGAGCACCCTCCTTGTTCTGTCTGTTTCCATCTATCTATATATAATTTTTTAATTATTAAATTTAGCTCTCTGCTACTCTTTTGTCTTCCCAGAACTTACCTTGCCCCCTGCCCCCATCAGATAAGCTAATCAGCAGCCATGTATACTTGAGTTCTGAGTGGCCCCATTCGTGCAGCACACTAGGGCACCACGCAGTTTTAATTTTTTGAAAAAAAATTTTTTTTTCTTCTCTTTTTCTTGTTTTTGTCTTTTTTTTTTTTCCTATTTCTTGTCCTTTTCTTTTTACCATTCTCACTTTTCTGCTCTGCCTCCACACACTGATTTTCTAGACACGTATAGGTGCTCTGTAGCCAAATATCTGAATACTTTTATAGTTAGATTAACCCTCAGTTTTCATAGAATCAGCTGTGCAAAGGGACATAAATCGTACTGTTTGCACATTGCAGGTCATCTTCTTCTACATTCATCTGAGTGGTCAGATTTAACTCAAAAAAAAAAATATATATAGGAAAAACGTATAATCCATCAGGTGGCTAAAAACCACCACAGAGGTACAAGAAATATGAGAAATGAAGAAAATATCTCTTCTTTAATGGAAAAGAGTAACTCTTCCTCCACTAAGAATAAAGGGAACTCATGTAAATGTCAGATAAAAACTTAAAATATTCATAGCGACAAAGCTAACAGAGATGCAAGAGAAAAGAGACAACGAACTACAGAAGATGCAGGAGAAAAGAGACACCGAGTTCCAGGAGGTAAGTTCTTGAACGATCTGAAAGAGGAGATTACACATGATAAAAAAAGAAACAGAATTGTTAGAGATGAAGACTATAATACAGGAAATCAAAATTTCCCTTGAAAATATCAAAAGCATATTGCATCATGCAAAAGATCAAATCTCAGATGTAGAAGACAGACCCTCTACTCTACGGGACCAGCAGTTAGCATAATGGCTATGTCACTGGACTCCCATGTAGTTGACTGCTATTGGAGCCCTGGACCTGGTGGCTCAAACTCATGCTGGGTTCATGTGCATGCGTGCCAAGACCCCAAGAGGAGAATGGAGGAGAAGAGGTTGCAGCATGGCCATCCTCCCTGGGGGGGTGATTTCTTGCTTTCTGTCTCTCTGTCTTTCTGGTGAGAGCACGTGCCCTATTAACAAAAACCTCTCCCCTCGCCGCTAAAAAAAAAAAAAAAAGAAAAAGAAAAAGTAAAAAAGCACCTCTGATCTAGAAAAATTCACCAAAAAAACTGTGAAAATAACCAAAAAAAAAAAAAAGACAATAGCAGCATACAAGTAACACTAGATACCATTAAATGCCCAAACATCCAGATCATCGGTATCCCAGAAGGTGAAGAACTATTAAGTGTATTGATAATCTATTCCATGAAATCCTGGAAGAAAACTTTCCAAACCTAGAGAGGCACTCAAATATCCAGACTTACGAAATACAAGGGACCCTGCATAGAACTGACCCAAGAAGATCTTCCCCGAGACACAGCACAGCCACACTGATCAAAACCATAAACAGAGACAAGAAACTAAAATTGACAAGAGTCAATGTCAAGTTATTTTCAAAGGGTATCCCACCATAAGGCTAACGTCAGACCTCTGAGCAGAAACAATGCAAGCAAGGAAAGAATGGGAAAATATATTTAAAGTGTTAAGTGAGAAACAATTTTAACCAAGAATATTATATCTGGCAAGATTATCCTTCATATGGGAAGAAAAGCCAGAAATATTCGCACATAAACAAAACCTGAAAGAAATTACCAGCACCATACCAGCTCTCCAAGAAGTGCTGAAAGATGTGCTATACCAGGAAAACTGAAGTTGGAAACACAGAAATAAGAGTACAAGAAACAACCAAGAAAATGGCCAGCCTAATGGTAGGGACAAGTCCGGAGTTGAATGTTAACTTCTAGAGTTTAAATGGAAAGATCAGACCACAGTAATGCTGCGAATTCAGTAGTACACAGATTAATTATGTGAGTCCGAACTAGTCAAATAAAATTGTTTTACTTTAGACTAAACCATTAATGATTTTCTTTGATACTTTGATTTCCATATTTAAGGACTTTTGTCTTCTATGTAGTTTATTAAACTAATAGATTTTTTACTATTAAACCAAAATTATGACAATTTTTTGTATTGACGGACTGGAATGAGGAGGCCAAGATATCTGGTCAAACATGATTCTGAGCATGTCGGTAAGAGTGCTTTTATGCATCTGGCTAAATCCAGTAACATCTAAATCAGTAGAATGAATAAAGCAGACTGGCTTCCTTAGTGGGGCTAGGCCCAACCCAATCAAGTAGTCCAAGCAAAATGGCCCTGCCCGCAGTAAGTCCATCTGGTCTGACCATAATATACAAGAAATTGAGCAGCTTGGGAGGGGAGATCAACCCCATTAAGAGGTGAGAAAATAAGTTGAACAGACAAATCTCCAAAGACACATGAACAGCCAAAAAGCATATAAACGAATGCCCAGCATCCCTTATTTATAAGGGATGAGATACCACCTAATCCCAGTCAGAATGGCTAATATTAAAAAAGTCAAAAGTGATAAGTGCTGGAGATGCTGTGGTGAAGAGAACCCTCCTGTACTGTTGGTGGGAATGTAAATTAGTACAGCCACTGTAGAGAATAATACAGAGGTTCCTAAAAGACCTAAAAATAGAACTACTATATGATCCAGCAATCCCATTCCTGGGTACCTACCCAAAGGATAGAAATACACTCGATCAGAAAAACACTTGCACATCTATGTTTAGTGCAGCAATATCCACAATTGCTAAGATATGGACCCAACCCAAATGTCCAAGAACAGATAAATGGATTGAAAAAGTGTGGCACATATTCACTATGGAATACTACTCAGCCATAAAAAATAACAAAACCCAGGCATTCAATAGAAAGTGGACAAATGTAGAAAATTACTACTAAACAAAGCAAGAAAGACTATGAAAAGAGGCATTGTGTGTCACCATTCAATAAATATACCAAATGTCTGCACTCTGTAGCAGAAAATGAAAGACAAGAAGATTAAAAGTATGGATAGCAACTGTGGATACTAGAGATAGTGTGAGAGGAGGGTGGGAAATGGGAGAGTGTAAAGGAGGGGATCAAGGGGGAAAAGAAAGAAGCAAAACATTTAAAGGATACAAAAATGAAAAACTATTTGATGAAAGATGATAACATGTATAGTAATATCTTTGGACTAATAAACAGTGTATTCATGATGGGAAAATTCATTTTGTAGGCTGTAATGATTGACAGTGATTGAATGTATAAAAAACATATTTTAAGGATTTCTTGAGCTAATAAAATAATGACATAAATGTTATATATAATACTTAATGTTTAAATAGTAAAAATTATTTACTTACAACTGCTTACAAATAAAGCTCCTTCCTACCCATTTTCCAAACAGATATTCATCTCTACTGAGGAGTAGCTTGAAAAAATAATGTCAAGAAACAGTATGCTGGGAACCAGCAGTTAGCGTAATGGCTATGTCGCTGGACTCCCACGTAGTCGACCGCGGTTCGCGTCCTGGACCCGGTGGCTTAAAACTCACGCCGGGCATGTGTGCGTGCGTGCCCAAGATCCCGAGAGAATGGAGGAGAAGGGATTGCGGCGTGGCCATCCCCTCTGGGGGGTGATTTCTTGCTTTCTGTCTCTATGTCTCTCTCTGTCTGGCGAGCGCACACGCCCTATAGCAAAAACTTCTCAAAAAAAAAAAAAAAGAAAAAGAAAAAGAAACAGTATGCTAAGAACAGGCATGTAGAAGGAAATTAAAAGGATGGTGGAAGGACCAGCAAGGAGAATGCTGCTTCAGGGCCCTGAGGCAAAGAGGACTGACAGCCAGGAGAAAGGACGCATCTCTGGAAGGACATACAATATGGCACGTTCTAGAGAAATGAGAGATTTCATGAATTTAAATAGCATGGAGTTGACCAGTATCAACTCAGATGTCACCTCTCTCCTATGCTGTTCCTTTCCCATTTGATGAGTCTTCCCATGAACTATCACCTCCTCAAACATTCCTATCCCCTGGCTACAACAACCATAGTTACCTAGCTAACATCCTTCATATTAAACTGTACATGATTAAGACAAACAAATACTGGGCATAATTAAGTAATCAGATGCATTACATATCAGCCTCTGGGCTTCCCTGAAAGAAGTCAAACACCACTGTTAGCCTATCCATTACCACAACTCTCAACCAAGGTCGTCAATAAATACTTATCACATAGCTTAATAAGTGCATAAATGAAATCATATCCTTAAACATATTTTCCATAAATATTGATATGAATGAATTCATTTGTCTATTACTTGTTTGTGTATTTACCTCTCTACCTAAAAATCACTTACATAGTACTAAGAATTTGATACTGTTCAGAGGATATTACATTTAATAAATCAACCCTCAGAGTTGCTATAACTAAAACCAATGTACAGAAAGATTAATTTGCTTGCCCAGGGTTCATGGTGGATGCAGGGTTCAAACCCAGAAAGCCTAAGTACGTAATTCACTACTATCTTAAATTTTAAGTCAATTATATCAAAATAATATTCACAAAGTTACTAAAAGTATTGTAAGATATTTAAAGGTCTGAGATTTCACTTTTTAGCTAGGCAGGTCTCACATGTGTATAATGAATTACAGAAAATGTCAGTACTTGATGCTCATTTTTTTCTCTTTTTAGTATTCAACTAATTACATGAGATTTTGAAAATAATTAGATAGATGTTTTGTGTTGTCTATTGCTTTTTACATATTATAATCAAATTCCCAGAAGAACTGCTAAAGTAAGAAAAAAATATATCTCAGCCATGACTGAGGCACTGGTTAAAGTTGATGGGTTTTTTTTTTTTCCCCTCCATTAATGGAACAAAGTAATGTCTTATTTTACAAAATCTATCCTGTTGACTACAAAAGATATACTATGTAAAAATGTAAATGCTGAAAACAGTTATAACACTTCTTGTTTCTTTAGTACAATCAAACCAACTAAAAATGACATTGGTCATACTTTGTTTAAAAAAGAAACCATAAAGTGTTACCTTTGTGTGGCCTAATTACGTGATGACCTCACAAGCTGAAAATATCAATTTCCCTTAACTCATTGAACGTTAACAGGTTTGCTGCCCAAAGGTCAGTCTGTATTTCTGAACACTGGAAAACATTTCTACATCTCATCTTCAAATGCATTAGTATAATTTTTCCTTAAATTACGGCTAACTCAATAAAACATTACTACAAGAAGGCAGCTTATGCTGTAACATATATATGTCAATGCAGAGTAGACAAGTAAACTAGATACAAGATGTGGACGATGCATGCACAAAGATCTATTCATATTTACTCCCACTGCATTCTTCACTCCATCCATTTAGCTCACTTTCTTCAAAAGCAGACCCAGTGGCGCCACCTGGAGTCCCTCGTATATCTCACCATGACACCATGTTTTACTCACTATCCTGACATGAGAGTAAATGTTACCAACATAAGCCACCCAGTAGCTCATTGTCAATGAGCAAGAGCAGGCCAGTAGGCATTTCTTATGCTCTTTGACTGATGCATATGCTCATTCGGTAGCACACACCAACTGCACTGACATCCTTCAAGTAGACCCTGTGGAGGGTGCCTGTCCCTGTATGGGTATGTGAATGTGTCTCCAGAAGAAATAAGCTTTTCCAAATTAAAAAAATAATAATAAATAAATAACAGAGTTACTATATTTCTAATCCTTATTTTTTTCTGAAAAGGGCAGAGACCTTTACTTTCACAGTATACTCACCTATCTGAATTTTGATAATGATTACAGTCATAAATAATTTTGAATTTACTTAAGCCTCAGTTTTAGGCAGAAAGAAAGAAAAGGACAATTTATATATTAACAACAAATTATCAAATTATGTTATTTAAAATTGCTATAATCTAGCTAAATTCTATCTAATGATACACAGGATTAATGTGACTTTCTAAAAAAAAAAAAAAAAAAAAAGAACGTGTATGAATTTTATTTTTCTGACAATTCATACTAGCCCTACATTTTCTGGCAGGAAACACTTATTTCAAGTGCAGTAACAACACCTAGTAAATCAGTAATGATAAATACCAACAGTTGTGTATGTAAGCAAACAACCTGAGTCTCTACATCTCCACAGGACCTTCATTCATAGGTGCTACGGGTGTCTAGTGACACAATAACAGCTCTGTACTCTGTCATTATCGCCGCATAATCACAAGATCATCATTTCCTATTTAATGACTATTCAGCACTAGCAATATTTAACTTTAAAACAAAAGAAAACTATACACACTGCCCTTAGTAGACAAGATTTTGAAAATGTTTAAAAAGTTACAATTCTGACATAGTAATCAGATTACCAGTGGTAATGAACCGCAGGTGATTTTGTCTTCTAGGAGGGATATTGGAGAATGCCTGAAGACATTTCTGGTTGTCAAAATTGAGAGCTGGTACTGGTATCCAGTGAGTAAAGAGGAAAGCGTCACTAAAAATATCAATGTGTTAAAGTGAGAAAGCCTGCACTAGTCTAACTACTCAGAGGCGTGATACCCTGTAGTACTCACTCAACCCTGCCAGAAAAAAGGCAGACACTCAAATACGGGAAGAATGGTTGGATGTGTACATGAAAATAAATGTCAGTGTGAATTTTTAAGCCATCTTTCTCTCTATGACCCTTTTTAAAGTGATTCCTTTTTTTCCTGGATGCCACTGACTCAGAGATGTTTTGGAACAAAGAATGCACGGGTCCATCATAAATGGCAGGACTGCAACAACAACCCCAGAGCAACGAGGTGGTATGGGAAGGTATGTTGTCTACAGTGTTGGTTCCACCACGTGACCTAGGCAAGTTCTTGACCCCCAGGAACCTCTCAGTACCATAACCAAATGACCACTGACTGGAGGACTACTTCATTCATTTCCATATCTAAGAATGCTCACTGCGTACAACAGCTTTTCCGTAGAGCTATACAGCTTTTATGCTGGAAGGGGAGGCCCTTGCCGTATTTTATAGCACCATCACAGGCTGCTGTCAAGACTGTGGTAACCATAATCTTAGGTCAAGCTTTTATTTCACTTTAAAGGGCTTTAAATAAAAACATGTCTGGTGATAAATTAAGTTGACAGGCATTTCCTTTTATTACAAATGAAAGGAAGACATATATATCTATCATGTTGTTTGGGATAAACAACTTCCAAGTGCAGTCATAATTCATGCAGCCTAACTAGACTACAATTTCACAGAATTAACATGCCATGGCTACATATTTCAATTCTTACACACATCATGGAGCTGTCCTATGAACTATAATCTGAACTCATAAATTGAAACAAATCTAGGAAACGGTAGCAGATATGAACTTCCTCAGTAAATCTGATCAGCATAAAAACCAACTGAATGGCTTTTCCATGTTCAGAGTAAATGTGTGACTACTGTGTATTAGGTGGCTCTGAGCTAAGATAACTATATGCGAAATAGAGTCAGTACAGTTACCATTTACTAAGAGGATAAAAATTCAACCATAATGCCAGCTGGTATATTCCCAAGAGCAACTGACAGGCACCAAAGTTTAAAATTCAGAACAGAATGACAGGGATGCCAAAGAAAAGACCAACACTATGGAAAGAAAGGGAAACTGATACCCTCCTCCTCTATCTGCCACCAAAGGAGGAGGGACAATGCAGGACTGAAAGGGGGAAGATCTGTGAGATCTTCCCCCTTTAAACAGAACGTAAAATTATAAAGAAAACTTGAGTCTATCTAGCTATCTTCCTCTCACCTGTGACATTCAGAGATAGGGTTTCAGTAAAAACTACAGCAAGCTAAGTCATCTGTTCATTTGGTTCCTGGATATTGCTGAAAATGGAAGAAAACATGTGGGAATGACTACAAATACTTTATTCTGGGCTCAAAGTTTTAAAAAGGAAGGCATAAAAAGAAACTTATGATTTCCTTCCAGGACTCTAAGATACCCTCTATAACCCTAATGTCTGCTCTCTAATAATGTTATCATAACACTACATATGAAAAAGGTACAATGTACTTTAACCTTTACAATTAAATTATTAGAAGAAAAAATAAGAATTCATTATTCAGAGCTAAATAATTATTGGTCCTTAGCTGCTGTCACAATAATCAAGTGATTTCTGTTGAAATTTTTCTATGGTAATGATGCTATTATTGTTTGACAAGATCATGAAGTAGACCAGCAAAGGATGCCATTGTGAACCAGTTCTGGAAACACCTTAGTTGGATTCAAACTTTCTTTCTGTGCAATGAAAGAAAATCAACAAATCATGTTTTTTACACTCCCTTGCAAAAAGTACAGCAAAGCCCTGATTGTTGCAACTAATGCCAGATATCTACAACTGTTCTTTCCTTTGAGGGGCAATATCCATAAAGGCCATAGCATATAGCACCATCCAACACCTCTGTCGCCCTCTAACATGGGTTCTGCATACTTCTAATAATACTCTCTCACATCACCACCATAAATTCAAATGCAGGCCTAACTATGTAATTCACCACCCACCCTAACCCCAGCTTGAAATGGCTCCTTCAACCACATGAACACCCAGACTGATTCCTGGCTCCATTCATTCCTGGCTCTACACAGTTGTGTATCCAGGAGAGAATATCCATCATACCACAGGACCAAATTTGTGAGAACAAAAACCCATCAACGGAAGCACACAACACATAATTATTGGCAGTACATGATACTTCTGCAGCATGGTCTATGCATGAAAGAATGAGATGATATGCCTTCAAAGAAACAGCAGCCTCCACATTTCATCTCAGGGGTATGGAGTGGAGTGAGGTGGGGAAGCTAGTATCATGACTTACATTATGGCTACCATACCACTGCTGAGACTCCCATGACTGCCTGGAGTAAGAACTTTCTCTAATTTCATGTTGGTTTTGACAAGCTCTATGAGTAGCCAAAAGGCAGATTTCTCTAACCTGGGAGAAACAAGGTTCCATAAGAAGGGATTCAATGAAAAATTTAGAGACAAACATCAAAAATATCCATGAAAGTCAGGACATTGCCTTCAGTCTTCCAACTAAACATCTTGTTAAGAAAACAGAAAATAGTTGATGGGGCTGGAGGTTGCATGAAGGTTAAGGGTGCTGGACTCATGGCCAATCACGGTTTGAGACCCAGACCTAATGGCTTTCTCTCTCTCACTCTGTCCCTCTCTAATCCTATATATATATGTATATATATACACACACACACACACATACACACACACACACACATATATACATACATACACACACATATATATACATATATACATGTATATATACACATACTTATATATATACATATATATAAATTTAAATAAAATAATCCTTAAAACAAAAGAAAATAGTTGGTAAGTTTACTGTGCAATGTTTATAATAAAACATAATAAATGAGTATCAAAAGTGACAAGAGGCATTATGCAAAACATAATCTTCCTATGCAGCTGTGTGCCAGGGAAGATTTGCACACGTGTTTCTAAGGCATGGCATATAAAAGAGCTTATGCCAGAATCATAGTTTTCTACCTCTAGATGATGCAGCATCAAAAATATATCATAAACAGGAGGTCATACTAATCAGTCCACTACGAAATGGGTCAGCAAAGCCAGCCGGCTTCTCGTTTATCATGAGCAAGTGTGGGAACACAAGGAGGAGTGCAACCTGGCTTAGTCTGACCATTAGGACACTATTTAACAATGACAATGAGCCGAGGATGTTAAAAGAGGCTATAACACTAGGAACACGATCATGGAGCATTAAGAACTAAGAGTTGAGTTTTTAGGTCAAAGAAAGGATACCCCAAGAAAGGCCTTAATAAAAGAAAGAACATGCCTCTGCTACCAAAGAATGTAATGGGCACGAGCCCGTTCTTCATAAATTTAATATCCGGACACACTAGGTTCCACGGCCTGGGCAGATCTCAATGAAGGGGGGTGGGGGTCCTTTTATGTAAAATTCTAGATAGCAAATATTTTGGGGCCCATGAACCATACAACCTTTGTCACAACTATTGAAATCAGTCATTATAGCACAAAAGTAACCATAAATGATACATAAACAAATGAAGATAACTGTGTTCCAATACAACTTTATTTACAAATACGGGTAGGGATGCAAAGTTTGTAAGCCTCTAAGAAACAGAATTTCTGGGCCCAACTAAGGTAATGTGTGTAAGGTTCAATCCTTTTTTTTTTTTTTTTTTAAGGTTTTTGCCATAAGGTGCACATGTTCGACAGAGAGGAAGCAACAGTGAGAAGGAACATGAGAAATCATCCCTCAGGGGGAATGCCCACATCTCAGTCCTTTCTCTATTCTCCTTTCAGAATTTTGAGCATGCACACACCCAGCAAAAAAAAAAAAAAAAAAAAAAAAAATTCAAGCTGCCATGTCCAGGACTAGAACCACGGTCAGCCATGGAGAGGCCCAGGGCCTTAAACACCATGCCACCTGCTAGCCCACCAGGTTCAATTCTTGGTTCAACCTAAAAGCTAGATGTCATACATGCCTATAATCTAGCAACTAGGGAAACTGAGGCAGGAGAACTGTGACACAGCAAGACCCACTTCTACTTAAAAAAAAAAAAAAAAAAAAGGAGCTTCAGAAAAGCAGATGAGTACGCATTTGACCCCTGAGATAGACAGCACATACCAAATTATGACACAGAATTCATCAGCACCCACATTGTCATTTCTGAAAGAACTGGAGAGGTCTCCAGAAAGGAGGCAGAGGCAGAGGCAGAGGAGGTCCAGCACTGGGATGTTTCTGACCCGAGCTACAGGCAAGGAGCTGTAATGTGCTCATTCACTCATGCTATAGAGAACGATTTTGTAGTAGACAAAGTGTCACTGTATTCCATTTCAGGTTAATGACTTGCTCTGGAAGTTAAATATATCAAATTATAAGACACTTTGATAGGGAAAGAATTTCTCCCCACAACTGAGTTAATTGACTTGGTACTGCTAGTAATGTAAATGTGGAATGATGCCAAAAGATTATAACTATTTTACAAAAGAAGAAAGCAGAAAACTGAAATTATTTCAAGTACCAAACGTTAAAAGCCATCGTGCCATTAATTAATGGCCAGTCACATTTCCCTTTCCTTTCCAGGAGACATACCTCAGGAAGGTTACAACACAGACTCCATGCAAATATGCCAGCAGCACAATGGGAGAGCTAATTATGAGAATCCGCATCAAAGACAACCCTGCTCAGCCCTCAGAAAAGGAGCTCTACACTCAAGTAGGCAGGCCTCAGTCATGGTTACTGCCCTGTATGAGACAGGAGGCGTGAACAGACTAAAGGAATAAAATGGGGCAGATGGCTCTGCCTCCACTCAGAGATGAAAAACAAAAACCGACCAACACATAAGACTGCAGGAGCCTTCCTGACTCTGTTTGGCTTACATACTTTGAAGAAATTACTTGGAATTCTAAAACATTTAATTTAGATGATATTAACTTTAAAAAGGTTGCCTTTCACAATCCAATGAACCCAAAGTTACAAACCCAAAGTCTAGGAAAATGCACATTATAAACATACAGAATAACTTTTTGCACAATTTCATAGAGAGACCACTGTGGCCTATCTCTTTAGTTACTAAATCAAGAAATCCTGAAAGGAAGAATAAAAGCTCGCATTCCACGCATTTAGTCTCGTACTTGGCAGAAGTGGCTACCAGAAAAGGTCATTTTCAATAAAATCACTATTTTATCCAATATAACAAACATTAAGAGCTTATTTGTATAGGAATTGTGCAGAATTCTAAGAATGTACACAGATGATTAAAAGTATAGCCTCGTAATATTCAGGAACATAAAAACAAACGTAATACAAAGACATTTATGTGCTCAAGTACTAAGCAAATTCAAATGGAGTCCTAAGAGAAATGAGGACAAAGTCATACTCCATAGGGAAAGGGACTTCCGCCATTAGAGCTAGACACTGAAGGATACACAGGATCGCAACCAATAAAAATAGAAGGACTGTCAGGGAGGAAAAGAATAGTTCAGCTGAGAAAATGTACTGCCTGAACAGCCCAGGTTGAATATGGAATGGGGTGAAGTCTTGCGACTGCAGTAAGAGACCAGAAAGCACCAAAGGCTTCTGTGGCCAGCATTATTTGCTGACTCCTCTATCAGGTACCCCTCAAACTTCAGAGATGCCAAAAACAGTCAATCTGTCGGGGCCAGCAGGTGGCGTGGTGGTTAAGGGCGCTGGACTCCCACATGGCCAACCAAGGTTTGATTCCCAGACCTGGAGGCTTGCTTTCTCACTTTCCCTCTCTCTCTCTCATTCTGTCCCTCTCTGGTCAAATTTAAATAATTAATTAATTAATTTAAAAAAAAATAAAAATGGTCAATCTGTCAAACTAAGTACATAGGGATCTTGGAGAGCAATCCCATCTAAATGGTTGACCAAGAAACTGGCTTTCAAGAATCAAGAAGTAAGGGGAACCAGCAGTTAGCGTAATGGCTATGTCACTAGACTCCCACATAGTCGACCACGGTTCGCGTCCCGGACCCAGTGGCTTAAAACTCACGCTGGGTGCATGTGCGTGAGTGCCCAAGATCCCGAGAGGAGAATAGAGGAGAAGGGATTGCAGCGTGACCATCCCCCCTGGGGGGTGATTTCTCGCTTTCTGTCTCTATGTCTCTCTCTGTCTGTCTGGCGAGCGCACGCGCCCTATAGCAAAAAAAAAACCTCTCCAAAAAGGAAAAAAAAAAAAAAAAAAAAAAAGAGTCAAGAAGTAAGTATTTAATGGTGAAAAGGAAAAGGAAAGTCCAGAAGTTTGGAACAAAAGAGAAGTGAAATGATGGCATATGAGGAAAATCATTATTTACTGTTACTCACAACTAATTCTATAGGAGTACTTCATATGAGAATTCTTGGTTCTCTAAAAGGTCACTAATCATATCAGAAGATCCACAAGAAAAGGTCAGCATGAATTGCTGAGGTGTTTGTATAACAGGGTACACTGAGACTTTTATTTGAAACAAAATGTTACTCCCTTAAATACACATTATTTTCAAAATGAGCTATCAAAATCAATTTTATATTTTATTCTCTAATAAAAGAAAGCTTTACAGTCTGGGAAGCTTAGAACTGTCTCCAGAGCAATTTGAAACAATGAGATTGATCAGATTATTGCTTTGCAAGTATTAAATGTTTCTCTTGAAAATGAATCCAAACAGCCAAGTTAATTCAAACCATAGGTCAAAACAGAATAAATCATGTTTAAATCTCTCAATTGCATCTCCAAAAATAAAGGCGGGGAAAGCTTTCACTCCATCATAGATCAAAACTGCTGAATAAGCATGTGATTAAATAAACAGACTATTGTATGTCATCAGCTCAATCGAGTGAGAACACTCTGGCTGTCTTCTTTTAGTGAAAGGAAGACATTTGATGCTTTTCATAATAAATATCCATTCATAAAATGTGCTGAAATGAACAAAAAAGATCTATTGCCAATTCCAGCTATTTTACAGAGAAAAGTTGGCAAGGAATTTCAAACATCTAAAACAGAAAAGTATCAATTAATCATGAAAATGGCTCAGATAATGTGTTACATTTTATCATATTCATTCAGCTGCTTGAAAACCACTTTTAAAATGATCTCACATAAAAATGCATGTACTACTCATCTCAAGAAGCAAAATCTGCAAGAATATTTATTGAATCCTCCTTCCCCAATCACAAAGTAAGACATGCTCACTGTAGTAATGTGGAAAATTAAAAAGGGTGACATGGGAAAATAATAACCATTTAGGAGAACCACAGGTTAACGTATTTATCTTACATTCATTTTTCTAGGTATACCATGTGATTAGAACAAACACTATATTTGATGTTCCTTTTAAAATACTACTGTGAATAACTTCCCTTATCTCTAAGTATTCACCTAAAAACATTGTCTAATGGTTTTACACTGTTTTCTCCATTAAAATGGTAATGTGGGGTTTTTTGTTGTTGTTTTCTTTTCTTAAGACAGGGTCTCACCACATCGCTTTCATCCTGCCTCACTCTCACAGCTGGGATTACAGGCACAGGCACCACAGCCAGCCTTCATGTTGGACTGAGAATCAAACCCGGACCTGGCCTGGGGTCTCAGCCTGTGGAACACAGCATTTGGCAAACACTGAATCATGTTCTCATATTCTCTTTAAAATTATTACAAAGTCACTCTAATATAAAAAGACCAATAATAGGCAGCAAAAACAGTGAAATAATATGTTACAGGGGACTGATAAGTACACTTCTAAATAATTCATAAAGTTAAATTAAAAATGTAGTATTGACATTTTAAATAAAACTCTATTCTACGTAATTTCTTATTTTTGAAGTCAGAAAATACAGTTAAGTACCATTACTTTAAATATAGGTTGCTAGAAGTCCTGAATCTAAAGTATCAACTGTAACTACTTCATATTTTCCAATCAAAAGAAACCAGTATTACCCACCTCCCAGACCCCAGGTATAAAAGCAATACCATACCAGAGACAATGTGGGAGGAGAGTGGGACATGGCAGAGGGTGAGGGATAGGGAATCAAGGATGGCAAAACAAACAAAGTATACAAGACATAAGAATTGAAAATTATTTCCTGATAACATGTATGTTGATGTGCATGATTGAGCCAATATACAGTGTATTTTGGATAGAAAAATTTATTTGTATGCTGTAGTGATATATAGTGAATTAATGTAAAAAATAAATAAATTTAAAGAGAAAAAAAATAAAAATAAAAACAATCCAGGAACAAAAAAATAAATAAATAAATACAAGCAATACCATAGGACCATTCTTATCCAATGACAAATGAAGCAGACATAATTCATTAAAAATTTTACGAAATTTATAAAATATTATGTGCATCTACAACAATTGAACTCTCATGTGAATGGCATATCTTTTTCTCTAAGTATTAATGAAAAAGCTACATCAGTATTAAATAAAATGTCATAAAATCTGTTAATTCCAATTATGTTACTTCTAAATTATATGAAATTGAGCATATTTAGATAGCTAGGATCCTTCCATGATTAGGAAAATATCCTTAGAAACGTACTTTAATATCTCTTAGAGCAAACAAAAGCATATTTTGTGCTTGTGATTTTAGATATCAACATGCTACTTCCACTATCTTCAAAAATTATTAATAGATATTTTAGACTAAAAGCCAAAGAGAAGTATCCATTACTACCTATGTTTAATACAATGTAACTTCATTTAAGTCATATTTAAAATATAAAAACATAATTAAATGTATATATTAATTCTAACCAGTAAAAATTACCTTATTTCAGAACATTTTCAGATTAATTCAACAACCCATCATCATTCTTATCAAGTAAATACTACTTAAAAGGTAATGATTAATTTAAGTTAGTTTAATCTTACAGTATTTTCTCCCTAATAATGGCTTCAACATACAAACACTTATGCAAATGAATATCAATACAAATACATCAATGCTATTATAGGTCCAGTGCGCTCACCAGAGACAGAGAACAGAAAAGTGAGAAATCACCCCCTCGGGGCTATGGCCACACTGCAAACCTTTCTCCTCCATTCTCCTCTTGGGATTTTGGGCATGTATGCACACAGTCCTGGCGTGTTTTTCAAGCCATTGAGACTGGGACTCAAACCAAGCAGTTGGCCATGTGGGCCAACACACCATCTGCTAGCCCTCATCAATGCTGCTTTTAAATTTTTTGTAATCCACAAATCATTTTGAATTTGTGCTATCCAAGATAATACATTTTCAAGGTTAAAAGATCAGGAAAAATGGTTTTGATAATTATTTCAAAAAAGATGTAATTGATAATAACAGAAAAAAGAAAAATTATATTCATGATTTATTGCTTAAAGTCAACTGCCTAAAAGCAAAAAAAGATAAAGTATCTGCCACTCTTCCTTTGAACCCTCCCCTCAAAATACCTAAACAAGCCCAAATTTAATAATAAGTGATGGTTTTTCATGCTGTGGTGTTTTTGTTTTGTTTAAAAGAGAGGGAAGGGGGGAAAAACTCTCCTTTATTTGACAAGCATGTTTCTGGCAGATTTTGACTATGTAGCATACACAGAAAGTTTATTTTTCAAGTTACATTTTTATCCTGTGATAACCCATATATTTTAAAGAAGAACTGGACAGATATGGAACAAAAAAGAATGAGTGCCAAAATAAATAGACAGCCATCATACATTTATATTTTACTATACTCTAATTTCAGTGAATAAAAGCCAAACTCTTCAGTCACTAAAAGACACCACATGTCTTTTTGTTTTTTTTTTTTAAGAGATATTTTTGCTATAGGGCACATGTGCTTGCTACAGCGACAGAGAGACGGAAAGACAGACAGCAAGAAATAACACCCCAGGGGGATGGCCACACTGCAATCCCTTCCCCTCCATTCTCTTCTCTGGATTTTAGGCACGCACACACTCGTCCAGTGTGAGCCCAAGCAACCAGGTCTGGGACTCAAACAGCAATCAACTATGTAAGAGTCCAGCAATGTAGCCATTAGGACATCTGCTGGTCCTCACACTGCATGTCTTTAAAAGAATGATTTTCAAACTACCCAAAGACACTACCAATGTATCACTGAAGTGCATAAAATCCTGCAAATGATAATCAATTTGGAGAACAGAATTTAACACCTCAGCTTCTAGACACTTAAAGGCATAACTATCACTGTAACATTAACCACTTCCTAGCACAGGCTAGGTCTGCGGTTTCTGGAAGAAATTCAAATATAAAGATGTTCAAGCAGTAAAGATAACAAATTTACAATCCAATTCACAGCACCCTTTGCCTGTACCTGTAGATCTATTTATATCTATTCATTTCATTTTCAACAATTTATTTTTGTTTCTGAGAAAGAGAGAGAAATTTTGCTTTAGTGGACATGCGCTTGCCTGAGAAACAAAAAGCGAGAAATCATTCCCTGGGTGGGTGGCCATGCTGCAATCCCTTCTCTTCCATTCTCCTCTTGGGATTTTGGCATGTGCAAACACACACCCAACGTGAGTTTTAAGCCACCAAATCCAGGACTCAATCCACAGTCAACTACATGGAAATCCAGTGATGTAACGATTAAGCCTTCTGCTGGACCCCATTTTAAGCAAAGTCTTATACCAATACATGACAATTCAACAATATCAAACTATAAAACCATGCATTTAATAGAACCTGTTTCAGATATCCCAAATGAACATATATAGACATTCGACACTTAAAACAAGGCAGGCTTCACTGCAAACGAACAAGGTCCCAGTTAAAGATCAAGTCTGGTGTATTTAAGTGCTGTCCTGGTAACAGGGAGCAGGGACTTGTATCTTTAGCAAACATTAGATACATCTAGGGTACTTGCAAAAAAGGGGGGGGGGGGGACAAGTAAGGTTTTTCTCAAGTATTCTCGAGATGCTAGTTCAATGCCCCCACAAATGAGGACCAGACTTCTACATTTTAATCAAGCATTTCAGTGTATTTTGATGTAGAAGGCTATCGGTCAACACTGCAATAAAATACCCTTTATTAACAGGAAAAAAAGTGTTTCCACTGAGGCAGATAATAAGCAATTTTTTTTTTTTTTTTTGAGAGGTTTTCGCTATAGGACGCGTGCACTCGCCAGACAGACAGAGAGAGACAGAAAGCGAGAAATCACCCCCCAGATGGTCACGCCGCAATCCCTTCTCCTCCATTCTCCTCTCGGGATCTTGGGCACGCACGCACACGCGCCTGGCATAAGTTTTAAGCCACCGGGTCCAGGACGCGAACCGCGGTCGACTACGTGGGAGTCCAGCGACATAGCCATTACACTAACTGCTGGCTCCCCGATAATAAGCAATTTTTACAATTGTGTTTTATCCAAGGAAAAATACACAGTTTATAAATAAAATAGTTTTATTCTAATAATAATTCTAAAAGGTATACACATTTCCAACACAGTCAACTAACTTTTCAATATATAAACTCTACAATGTACTTTTTTTTTTTTTTAATTTTTGTTATTGGGCTCATGTGCTCACCAGAGAGAGAGACGGGGCTGGGGGCCAGTAAGAAATGAGCCCCCAGACAGGATGGCCACACCATAATCAGTTCCCCTCTAATCTCCTTTTGAGATTTTGAACACAGATGTAATGCCCCCTCTACCCCCACCACCTCCCCACCGTGGGATTTTCAAGTACAGGGTCTGGGACTCAAAACAAGTAGTTGGCCATGTGGGATCCAGCCACCTTAACCTCCATGTCATCTCCTTGTCCCATAATATTACTTTTTTCTGATTAAGGAAATTCACATTGAATTCTTTCCCAACTTGTGTAACAGAGTAGAATAAAAAAATAAAAATCACCAGAATTTGGATTATAGCAACCTTTGCTTAGCATTTTAGGGAATCTCTTTTTCTTCTATGCTTTTGTATACCTTACCTTGAGTTTTGCTTCATTTCATAAACTTTCACGGTAAAATTGTCAAAGGAAAGATTAGATGGCCACTAGATGGAGGCCTTCATTTACAGAAGAAAATCATAATAATAATATTGACAGTCCTAAAACTAAGGAAAAAAAAAGTAGTTTACAAACCTCCAAAAAATGGCCTACCTGAGGGAAAACACACAAAGAAGAGCCATATCAGAACTAGATGCAAAGTGATGAAGTAGCATGTCATGAGGCTCGAGACATGGCACGGGGAAATGAGTGCTGTCTGTGTAAGAGAAAACTGTAAGATTCCAGATCACAAGAAGTCTAAGTGGCTTTTAATATGGGGGTACTTATAAAGGGGAAAACTCTGAAGGGCTAGAAAGCAAGAAAAATAAACCAGATATAATAAAATAGAAAAGGAAACCAAATGCAAGCACACATTTAATAAATTACAGGAGACCAGTTTCATTGTAGTTTAAGAAATATTCAGCTACTTCCCCCAAACAAAATATAGTCAACCATAAAGATCTGGAAAGCATATACATTCAGAATAACTAATTTACCTTTTTTTTTTTTTTTTTAAAGATTTTTGCCATAAGGCGCATGTGCTCACCAGAGACAGAGAGACAAAGAGGGAAAGTGCAGAATCATTTGCTAGGAGAGATAATGGCCCAGCAACAACCCTTTCTCCTCCATTCTCTTCTTGGGATTTTGGGCACACATGCACACAAGCTGGCATGATTTTCAAGGGCCCAGTCCAGGACTCAAAACGTAGTCCACCATGTGGAAGTCCAGCACCTTACTAGCATGCCACCTACTGACCCCACTGCTTTACCAAATTATATCCCTTTTACGTCCTTTTCCCCTGGACTCTGAACTGTAAGGAAGCAGGAGGCCCATATCAGGTGGCCAAGGTGGGACCCTTCAGTAGGCGTGTTCTCAAGCTCCCTCGGGCATGTGATTGGTCAGGAAATTCAGTGTGCAAGTCAGAAAGCTACCCACCCCAGGGAAAAGGAACAAGCTCCTGCTTAAATGCGTGAATATTCCTCACGGCTATCAGTGCTCTAATAAGGACTTTTTTATATTGACTTCTCGAATTAGAAATTCTAAAGAAAAATAACATTTTTAAATTTTCACCATTAATTGCCTGAGAACTTATAATGAGAGGCTTTATTCTTCAAACCATACGCACACCAGTGTTCAGCAGAGACCTAGGTTTAAATCAATCTTATTACTATCACATGCCCAGCACATATCGACAACCCATTTTTAATCTAATATACTAAGAAAGAGACTATAATAATGTGATCAAAATAATGTGAGTAACTGTCTAGTTAATTGAAGAGAACTAAAACAACAGTGAAGTAGACAACAGAAATAGCCACAGACCCAGGTATGAAAGATAAGTGGGGGGCCAGCAGGTGGCGTGGTGGTTAAGGGGCTGGAATTCCTACATAGCTGACTATGGTTCAAGTCCCGATCCTGTCAGCTTGGTTGGTCGCTCGCTCACTCTATTTTTTTCACTCTATTTTTTCACTCTGTCCTCAGAGCGGTGTTTTCAAATCATCTACGTTTTTAAGAGAACCTGCAATCCGGATGGTGATGTGTAATTTCATGAACCTCATATACTGTCAATTTCTTAGAAATTGTGAAGCAACACTGTGTATACATGTGCATTTACACACACGTGTGCATGTTACTAGCTGTGCGCTGCACACTGCTAAGTAGACATTCTTAGGCCTCCAGGTGAACTTGATGTGGTTTCATTTGAGAACAACCATACAGGGCAGGAAGAAACCTCTGGCTCAGCTGCCACAGGGACAAGCACAGGGCACTGGTGTATGTCTGATATTATGCAAATTCATTTCCCTCTTTTGCTTCATTACATTAGCTACAAAACGCCATGCTTGGGGCTGACAGGTGGCATGGTGGTTAAGAGCATTGGACTCCCACATGGCCGACTGCAGTTCAGTCCTGGACACTTCCTGCTCCCATTCCCCTCCTTCTGGTCAAATTAAAATAAATAAAATTAAATAATTTTTTTTCTTTTTTTTGATGAGGTTTTTGCTATAGGTTTGTGCTAACCAGAAAGACAGAGACAGAGAGACAGAAAGCGAGAAATCACCTCCCAGGGGATGGGCATTCCGCAATCCTTTCTCCTCCATTCTCCTCTTGGGATCTTGGGCACACACGCATATGCACCCGGTATGAGTTTAAGCCACCGCGGTGGACTAGATGAGAGTCCAGCAACATAGCTATTATGTCAACTGCTGGTCCCAAGCATGGTATTTTGTAGCTAATTTAATAATTTTTTTTAAATAAAAATGCCATGATTTACTGATAACACTCATGGGAAAAGAAAAATTAAGATTATTAGCCCCCAAAACATAACACACTGTTTTTGAATTCCCATGTTCCATTGTTATGGGGATCTGTTCCATTTTATTAATTGCTCATTGCTCATAAATAACTTGATTTAGGGAGCAACAGGTGATGTAGTGGTTAAGGTGCTGGACTACCACATTGCCAACAACTTTTCAAGTCCTGGACCCAGCAGCTTGAAATTTACACCAGGCGTGTGAGTGTGTGTGTGTGTGTGTGTGTGTGTGTACCCAAAAATTCCAAAAGGAGACTGGAGAAGGGATTGCAGTGTGTTCATTCCACCAAGATCTGATTTCTCGCATTTCCTCTCTGTATCTGCCTCCATCTAGCGCTCAACATGCCCGATGGCAAAAATAATTTTTTAAAATGCCAGAAGAAAGTGAGTCACTTGTTGACCATCACATAATCATCTTAAATGCAACCTTACAAATGTGATTAGCATTTATAACAGAGAATACTTCCATTTATTAGAAGGACACTGATGCTTATGCATCGATTTTAAAATAGTCATTCTAAAGTAACTACAGGATAAAATAACTATAATCGATGGAATAAGGTATAAATAAATTTAACATCAATTCTGAAATCAAACTGCAATATCACAAAATTAGTCTTAAGGACGACACAAACCATTGGTAGAACCAAAAAATATAATACAGTGTTCCTTTCAATGATAAGTTTATGCATCCCTAAGAAATAAAATATGAGTATGTTAACTTTAATAAAAGGGCTATAATTTTACTATTTATGCATCTGAAAAACAAATATTTATTAGAAAAAAGTTTATCTTTGTTCATTCCTCAGTCTTTTCCTTTTCCAAAATGTACTAAACCATGCGTTCTCTAGAACAAGTAAAAATTGGTTGGAATCACACAATTGAAGACAAATAAACCTCTAAACCACACATAGCTCTTCAAAAGGCTCTGCATTGCAGTGATGATTTGGAATCTTGCAGTTTCCCAAGGGGAAGTTATAAAAATCAGGAAAAATGAAGAGACGGCCAGCTGAAGAGTCAAACAGATGGCTCAGCCAACGAAAAAGCCAGCTGAGTTTTGGAAGATTTGTTCTCATTTAGAGTATCATCCAAAACAGATTTCTATGGTTGGTTTCAATTTTCCCTTTCTTTGCCACAGTTAAGTTCCTTTCCCAGCCTTAGACATGAGAAGCAAGAAAATATTAATTTCTCATAGACGAGAACAAAGATGATTTCTTTCCATCTCCAGAAAGTTTTAGACCTGGGTGTTAGCTTAGTGAAATCACTGCCTTCCTGATCTAGCTACAGAATGCTTTGGATTACCACAGAGTTCTGCTCTGAAAACAGGTGTTATCTCATGGCAGGAAAGAAATCCATTTAAGGGTATATTTTAATGTATATTATAGAATGAATATTGTAAATATACGCCACATGGGATTAACAGGTGGTGTAAAGGTTAAGGCAGCTGGATCCCACCTGGCTGACTTAGCAATTAGTGTCTCGTACCACGTGACTTGACAAACAAAATGGCCACCTGTGTACGCGTGCCCAAAATCCCAAGAAGAGAATGGAGAAGGGACCACAGCATGGCCATCCCCCCAGGAGGTGATTTCTCACTTTCCCTCTTTTTCTCTTGCTCTCTGCCTCTGGTGAGTGCACAGGCTATATAGGAAAAAAAAATTACTTCATCATATGTTGTACATTAAAAATCATATACAAACATATTCACACAAATTTTGGCTAAAAATGGCAGTCTGGAGGACACCTAGGGTATAATTAGTGTTAATTATTCTGTTCTGTACCACTTAGGTGAAATATGTTAACGATTTGAGAAAGTGCTGAAAGCAATTGACAAAATGATAAATCTACACTTAGTCTACAGTAGGGAAGAATAATAAAGGACTCAGGAGACAATGTCTTATATAGTATGTTTGATGAGAAGGATTCCAGCACAGTAAAGTTACATGAGCACAACAGCTAAGAACGGCTTTGTCTGCTACAGAGAGATGAGCACCTGATAAAACACAGGATTATAATAGACCGTTTTTGGACACAGTAATAACCCTATTATATTACAAGTAAGAAGAGTAAATACTGATAATATACTCAAAGCAAAACCCTAACTGCAGCAAGTCACCTTACAAGGGAAATAAATGACTTCCTCAGGGACATACTACTGCTAGGTACAATACACAGGAGAACATAATATCCACAGTGAACCTTTTACCCTACTGTTGTTTGGGGGTTTTTTGGGTGATTTTGTTTTTTTGGTTTTTTGGCCATAGGATGTGTGAGCTCACTGGAGAGAGACAAACGGAGAGGGAAAGTGAGAAATAACTCCCCAGGGGGGGTGGCCACACCACAATCCCTTCTCCATTCTCGTCATGATTTTCGGCAGGCAGGCACACGCACTCAGCATGTATCTCAAGACACTGGGGTCCAGGACTCAAACCATGGACAGCCATGTGGGAGCCCAGCATTTTAACCACGACACCAAATGCTGGCCCTTGCTGTCTATTTTTAAATCTGATAGGTGGAGACAGCAGTGGTGTGGTAGTTAAGGTGCTAGAGTCCCACAAGCCAACCACAGTTCAAGTCCCATACATGGCAGCTTGAAAATCACACCAGGCACATGTGTGTGCATGCCCCAAAATTTTGACAGGATAACAGAGCAGAAGGGATTGAAATGTGACCAAAGCCTCTGGGGCGTGATTCTCATTTTCTCTCTATGTATCTCTCTAGCACACATGCCCTATGGCATGTTCCATTAAGGGGGAAAAAACTGATTTGCATTTTCTTTTTCCAAACTTTCAGACTTAGACTAACTCTGAAGCACAATTTTGTAAAAAAAAAAAAAAAAAAAAAAAAAAAAAGGTGAGAGAAAATGCAGAGGTTATTTATAGATTTTTTTTTTTCAGTTCTAACTTCTTTAGAAAGCTGTATGTTCTGATCCCATGCATTTTCTGCTTTTAGGAAGGGCATCCTCCCAACTTCCTATGAAAATCTCAGGGTCTTGTATTTCTCTGTGACAGAAGTATAAATCTGAATTTCAGTTTACTCAAAGAAAATAATAACATATTTAATTGCTACTGTGAAATTTCCAAACAATAACTATATTTTGATACCCAAAGAGCACATGAAAGATGCAGTGTGAACTACAAATATAATTCTCCAAAAGTATATTTTGAACCACGAAGCCAGCAATAGCTATGGTAAGAAGAAATCACAGATACACCTGCTTTTGCAGGAATAACTTGAATTATTCGATTTAATAATATACCATGTTTCATTTTTAAAATCTAGAGAGCTGCATATGTAAAAGGTTGTTAAGTCTTGTGAACACAACGAACAAGAATATTAATAAAATTTTAATTTTTATCTATAAATTACTCTTTCCCACTAACGACAATAATAAAACAGTTGTAGTCTTCTGCCTTTTCTGCTTCTCAGATAAAAGTGGCAATGATGTACATACAGTCTAATAATAAAATGCCCAAAAGATCATAAATAACTGAGGATCTGGGTGTAGAATTTACAACTGAAGACAGCTCAGTAACAACAGACATTTAGTGAGCATCTCTTCAATGCTCATTCCTAGGTACTGGGATAAAACCTTCGTATTAGGCACCCATTTGCCTCGCACAGTAACTCTGAGGTAGGTATGATCACTTCAGGTAAGGAAACCGAAGCACAGAGGAAATAGGACATTTAGCGCACAGCTTTTACTTTTAGGTGAGGAAATTTACAACAGGTCCCAACTACTCCAAAGCCTATGTCCACACCACTATACTCTGTTCCTCTCACAAGACTGTTCCCACACAGAACCTTTCTATAAACGAGCTCTGGCAGATGGTTACCTTCATTTTCTTCCTTTTTTTTTTTTTTTTTTTTTTTTCAGTTTTGCCAGAAGGCACAGGCACTCACCACAGAGAGAAAGAGAGAGAAAGGGAAAATGAGAAAACACCTGCAATGAAGGATAGCTACACCACAATCCCTTGTCCTCCATCTCTCTCTCTCTTTGGAGATTTTGGGCATGCACACACATGCGCCCATCATTTTTCTCAAGCCACCAAGTCTAGGACTCAAACCACATAGTCAAACACGTGAGACCCAGCCACTTTATCCAACATGCTACCAGCTGGCCTTGTTATCTTCATTTTCTTAATACTCAATTTGAAGTTCAAGCTCATCCCTCAGCATGTTAAGAGTGCTCAATCTCTGTCACTTGAAGCAAAACTGAAAACAGGCTGAATGATTTGCCTAAGAAACTTTCACCTATCTTAAAATGGTATTATCTATGCCCAGCAGGTGGTGTGGTGGTTAAGGTGCTGGACTCCCACATGGCTGACCACAGTTCAAGTCTTGGATCTGGTGGCTTGCTTTCTCACTTTCCCTCTCTCTCTCTTTCTCTGGACAAATAAAATAATAATAATTAAAATTAAATCATTATTTTATAAAACATGATATTATCTAATTTGATGGAACTATAAAAGGAGACTAGGATTGCACTGAAATGAAAAGCAAAAATATTATCTATCCAAAAGTAATGATGTCTTTCTACCTATCTCTGTTGTCTACAAGTAAATGTATATATGCATCGGCTTCCTTAGTTAATAAACTCTGTGTAAATACTGTTTGCATAACTATATATGGGAACACACAAATCTCCAATTTCATAGCATATAAAAATTTGAAGATAGACATTCAGTTAGCATTGGTGGGGGTGGGGGAGAAATCTTTAAGTAAAATCCCCAGTTTAGTATGCAATGGAGTTTAAAAAGAAAACTTACAAACACCTGGCTATCTTGAAATCACATGGCATCTTTGTTACACACTATTCATTTATAAGGTTGTTTCCCTTCTCTCTAGGACCTGAATAAATGCCATGTATTAAAGTCACCTTCTGGCTCTAAGTGATTCTAGTTTTCATTTAAAAGCCAAGATAAATTAAAGAAAATTGTATTTCAAAACCCCAAATAAAATATGTGAAATATTAAACACAAGCATACTTTTTTCCAGTGAACTGCAGTAGTTTTTATTAAACGCAAAGTTGACATTTTAAAAATATATCGTTTACTACTCTTTCATCTAATTTTCATGTCCACAAGAAATTCGAGTCATAAATCTGGAATTTAAGTTCCCTTTTGGCTGGAGTCAGGGCTTTTTTCTATCCAAAAATAATCCTGACAAAATCAATGACAACAAATAACACAAACTACTATTATTAATTATTATTACTATTATAAATTGCTATATTAAAGCAATTTATTTATGGTTCCTTTTATAATCTAACACTCAACTTCCCAACAAAAACAAAATTTTGAATGATTTTCTTAATGAAATACACAGGTTATAAAAGATTACAATGAGAAACTGGAAACTAGGAATACCAGTATAGTATAAACATTAGAAATAGTTTAAAATCCTGAATATTAACAAGTCAACTTATCCTGAGGATAAAAGCTTACATTCTTAAAAATGTTCAGCCCAAATTCAATTAAATTTCCTATCAGAAATCAAAACAGAATATAAGCTAGTACTGAAATGTAATGTGAGAGAAAATTAGCCAACTCTTATTTTTATAATGGTTTTTACAATATGGAAGAGCTGGAGGGAAAATGTAATTCAAAAAATCATTCATTCCAAAAACAAGCAACATGCCAAAGTCTTTGCCATTGCATTACCTTTGACTGCCAAACTCTCCTGTGCTCAACTAAAATGCTCAGTCCTTTCAAGAGTTACACATTGTCTTACAAGAATTTTAAAACTATGTTCAATTGTACCAGGAGGGTTTTTATTCATCCCTTAAATTTTTACTATTAACATAATATTTCTTAAATTGTATATAAATTTTCACATTAAAAATTATTTATAGAGTCAGATTCCCAAAATAAAAGCATTGCTCATCTTCAGAATCACTACTTTCCAAAAACAAAGCGGACCCTGAATGCTGCCCACACTTTCCTATATCTGTTTCATTTCGTCCATGATGGGTTGCCCCTTGCCAAGCTGTGGGAAAAGCAGATAACCAGCATCTGCTTCTGATAGGCAGGTAATGGCGGTATGTATTTTCCCCTTAGGCAAACAGCACCACCTGCAGAATTTTAAAAACCAAGGGATTTGGAACCTGAAGGCATAATTACCTGTCAGAATCCACTACAGGCTTTCTGAACTTAACATCCTAATACTTGTTGTCCCCATGGGAAAATTCCAGAGCATGCTTTATAAACACTGATTCATTTATGCTGATAGTCTGTTTTATGCCATTTAAGCATAGTATTACTTGGTATACAGGACACGTATTTCTTATGGAAATAAAATACTTCAAGGTGGTATTTTACTAATGAAGAGGTATAAACAAACTCACTACACTTCCTTCTACAGTCCAAAGTAGGAAGAAGATTAACATATTTTTCCCCTTAAATTAGCTCCAAAGCTAAGAGGAAAACTTAAGAGAGGGCTACGTGAAGAGTGGTTACAAATGCGGGAATGCAGACTTCCTCCACCTCCACAGGAATGACATTTTGGGGCAGGAACTTCCATGAGGGCTGTCCTGTGTACTGCCCGATGTTCAGCAGCACCCTTGAGCTCTACCCAGTAGAAATCAGTGGTACAATCATCCCATGGTTCAGCAACAAGGTGTTGGTAGAATAGGCCACACAGGTTGCAGTGTGGCTGAGTGACCAAGGGTGTGCCCCAGGGGATGACATTTATTCTCTTTACCTCAGTACTCTTGACTGAGTTGTAAAGATTGAGAAAAGGATTGACTAGCTTCCACTGCTACTGTTATAATTGTTTTAATTGTATACTTTGTAGCTTCCTCCCTGTTCAGTCTCCTTATGACCAAAATGTATACCTTTTTTAACAACAACAAAAAAATCAATGTAAGTGTTTAAAACTAGGGTAGGAGGTGAGGTATTCATAGGTTTCTGGGACCTGCAGATGGTGTGGCACTTGATGGAGTGGATCTTTCAAAGCTTACTGTGTGGTTCGAGTGCCCAGACCCAGAGGTTTGAAAAACACATTGAGCTTATGTGCATGCATCCCCAATATTGTGACAGGAGAATGGAGGAGAAAGGAAAAGAAGGGACTGAGGCATCGCCATCCCCTTGAGGGGTGATTTTTCACTTTCCCTCTCTCCAGTGAGCACACATTTCTCGCAACAACAACAACAACAACAAACGAATAAACAAAATGGGCTTATGAATTACTTTGAGATTCCTCCTAAAAGTCCAGTATTCAAGGCCCTGAGAATATGATCCCAAATTCTAACTCCTACTCACAGTCTCTGCACTACAGAAACAAGATGGTCTACTTCACAGGCATCCTTCTGATACGCCACCTCATATGCACCTGCAAACCTGTTGGAATCCATCCTTGAATGTCACTGTCTCTTGCACAGAGCACCTCTTATGGCACGTGAAGCATCTCTTCCTCACCCACCACCAAACCCCATGCTCTGCAGAGCATGAGAGATTCAGAGATAGCCACGGCATATCAGAGCTCAGAGTCCAGCTAAACCACAGACACCTTTTCTATCCTCACTCATCTCTGCCTACGTGCAGGACACACTCATGGTGCTGGCCCCAATATTATTCACAAGGTCTTCTTAACTGAACAGCTACTGTAGAGAATTCATTCATGGCGCCACTGTAAACATTTTTCTCAGATAAGACTGCCAATAAGATTTTACTATTGCTCCTGAAATCCACAGCTCACTAAAACTAGCATGGAGAAATATGGAGAAATTATTTAGCATGCAAGATTGGTTGAGGGCCACATAGAGTATATAAAATGTCCCTGTTAACTAAATAAAGATTATTTTATAATTTAACACTCATTATTCTCATGTTGTTTAAAACTTGTTTGTTTAAGCTAGCAATTTTATTTGTGGTACATCATTGTCAACCAATATATTTATTACTAAATTATTTTGTTCAATATATACCCCTTGAGACAAGTTAATGACAATAATTACACATGGGGAGAGTGGGGGAGCGGGGCACAGGGAGTAGGGGAGAGAAAGAAAAAACAGTCAAGTAACCAGCAAGGCTTCTACCCATGTGACTCAGGGATCCGATGCTGTGTGTGTGGTAGAAAGCAGGACAGTGTGCTCCTATGGAGGCAAGGCATTGGGAAACTCTTTGTAAATACCAGGGTTCTCCTGATAGAACCTGGCTAGGGTATTAGCCACAGGTTAAAAAGGATACGAGTATAATAACATATCACAATGTATACGCTCACAGGATCACAGGCAGCAGAACTGTCTGAGATGCCTGCTGGAAAATGTATGTGCAAAGAAATGGGGCCCAGCTTCTGCATTCTTCAAATTCTCCAATATCTCTTACCTGCACTAAAGTGAAAGAACTAGTAGATTAGAAGGTACAAACTTTTGTAATAGACAAGTATTGACTGCTGAAGAGGTATAAGGAAGCCATGCACATAGATCCTTTCAAGAGCAATTCCTTAGTAACTGCAAGAAAATTTAACCACTGCTGTTTTTCTAGATGTTCACTATATTAGTTGCTCAATTAAAAAAAAAAAAAAAAAAGGATTTCTACAAAAAGATTCTAAAGAAATTTACAAGAGACAACTCATGTTAACAATTTTGTAAGATACTGGCACAATGAAGTTATTTTGTGCGTATCCTGATAAAACCTACCTGTGGCCACCCTGGAAAATTTCCCATCAGTGGCTGAATCTGACCTCCAGGAAATCCTAAAACTGCTGACGCTGGATAATTTGATTTCTGCAGGGAGTCTTGGGCGCTAGAGGACTTAACACAGCA
The DNA here is from genome assembly GCA_026018925.1 of Tupaia tana. Taxonomy (NCBI): domain Eukaryota; kingdom Metazoa; phylum Chordata; class Mammalia; order Scandentia; family Tupaiidae; genus Tupaia; species Tupaia tana. The sequence continues at coordinate 40,306,398 of JAKSZU010000013.1, read as the reverse complement.
CCAAGGAGAATGTCTTTCTCCACTGACAAACTGAAACCAATTAAGTCAACTGCATCACATTGATCCAATTATACCAGGAAGAGTTAAAATGAGACTAATATCCTAAAGACCCTCAGGACTCATCAAGAGTGAGTAACATCCTTTAGGGGCCAATAAAATTAATGACATTTCAGTAATGAGACTCTTATGAGCCATAAAAGAAAGAAGTGGCAGAGGGTTGTAGAAATCAAGTCTATTTTAATCCTCAAAAACTAAAGAAAACATTTGAAAGAAACCCTGTATAGTTTCCCAAAACAGGGGAGACCAACTTTTTAACTATTCTTTTTTGGTACCCACAAGATAGACTTCCTTCTTGAACATCCCAACAAGCAGGAGTCAAGCACACCTGGACTGCAGTCCTACCTGAGGTACCATCTCAGTGAACACGAGCAGGTAAATTCACGTTTCAGGTTCTTCCTCTATAAACAGGTGCACTAAGAAAACCCAGTCCAATGTATAAAGTTCCTGGCCCAGTGACTTGGGAGAGTACCACTTAATAACCACTGTACCATAATTTCCACCTTACTTCATCCTATATACACACTGACCTTACTGAATTGTAACAACAACAAAAAGTCAAGGAGGATAACTTGTACATTGCTTTGTGAAAAGTAAAGTACTACACTCATATGTTAGCTGTTATTAACTTGGAAAAGGAAGAATAAACACAATTAAAAGAGAACTGACACCCAGGATAGGGAAAATAAATAGTAAAAGGGCACTTAGTTTCTTTAAATTAGTTCAAATCTCTTTTGTTCCTTCAATATTTACTGAACAAAAGGCTAGGACTAACCATTTGTCTTCAGTGACCTACAAGAGATTACTAGACATGAGCAAATACAAGAGAATAATCTAAGCACTATAATTAAAGATAACTAGAGATTTCACAGTAGAGAGAGAGTACTCCTCCCTGGGAGTAAAAGATATATCTTCACGAGATAGGAAGGAGTTGGGAGAGCCCGGAGGTGTGGAGTTTGGATAAACAACATATTCCAGGCACCAGCACACAGCAGAGCAGGGCCATGAGGAAGCACGGGTACCAGGTACAAGGGGGCTCAGTTTTGCTAACATATGAGGGTATGAGTGCTGCTGGGAAATTCGACCAGAAAACAAGCTATCACAAGTTGTGGAAGGCTCTGAAGTTGTGGACTGCTGACAGCTGGGATTCCATACTCAGAATACTTTTATCAACAAACTTCAGAATTTTGCATTAGCAGAGTAACCTGATATTAAAAGAGGAGGACTAGTGGACCAGCCGCTGGCATCTTGGTTGAGGCAGTTGGATACCACATAGCAACTATGCAATTGAGTCTTGCACCCAATGGCTTGAGAAACATGCTAGGTACCTCTGTGTGTGTGCCCAAAATCCTGAAAGGAGGAAGAGGAAAAGGGATTTGCAGCATGACCACACCCCAAGTGCTGTCTCACTTTCTCCAGAATTCCCTCCCTCCCTCCCTCTCCCTCTCCCTCTTCTTGCCTCTCTTTGGTAAGAGCATGCAATCCCTGGTAAATTTTTAAAAATAAATAAAGGAAGGAAGACTAGAGCCAGGGAGTAGCCATCAACCTCTAAGCTGGTTAAAAAAGTGGAGGCTTGAATAGAAACAAGTACATAACGAAGCAGTATGTAAAGTGACTAATCACAGGAGATAAACACTAAGAAGGCATCAACAACACAACAAAGGATCCCAGCTTTTATCTGCCACAAAGAGGTAGCACCCTCAAGAAAACCAGGACCAAGGTATATGAAGTAATAAGCTATATCCCAGGATATTGAGGTAATGATCAATGTGAAAATGAAACTACCATCTACAATCTCTGAGAAAGCACAGGGAAGCAGGTCCCAGAGCACCAAGTGCCAGGGGAAGGACGAAGGGTCTGACCAGTCAGCGAGCATCTACTTTATCTCAGCTCTGTTCTGGCATGAGAGATTCAAGAGAAACAGCTTTAAAGGCTGGCTGCAAAGGGACTCAATACTAAATAAGTTAAGACAAGCACACTCAATAGAGAACTTAATTAAGACAAAGAGGCCTAAGAACAGATCTCTGTGGATTGCCAACAATGGGAGACCTGTAAAAGGAGGGATCTAGATAACAGAGAGATGGAAAAGGAGTATGGTATTGTGGGGGCAAATGAAAAGGTGTAGCAAGGATGGAGAAGGTGAGAAGTGAGTCAGATGAGGAAGGAGAAGTAACTGCTGGCTTTGGCTGAGACATGACCTTGGAAGAATCTTTCTGACAGCCGAATTGCATAAGAAATGAGAGATGTGGACAGGGAGAGTGAGCAGAGCCGCTCTTTACAGAACAGAAGGGTATTGCAGCCAGATGAAAATGTTTTCAGGGCCAGACAGTGGCAGAGGGTAAAGTGTGACGCTCTGAGAGGCAGACCCACATAGGGGTCAACGCAAGTCCTAACCAGACTCGTGTGTACCCATGATCTGGGTTGAAAATGGAGGTAAATCCCAAAATCCGGGCCCAATCAGGGGATAATGTCCTGTGAGTGTGTGTGTCTCACTCAAAGTAATAAACTTAAAAGAAAGAAGAATATTTTCAAGAGGAAGAGTGGCACCATGCTATGAAAAGAAAGTTTGGTGGAATGAGAACACAGGCTGATATGTTGATTTTTTTTTAGACATGAAATAGCCAATGATTAGAGTGGTTTCAGTAGAGTAGCCAGAACAAAATCATGAGTGTACTGAAAAGAATGGGCAGTAAGAGAAGTAGGAACGTGGCAAGACATACTGTTAAATAGCGTAGCATGACTAAGAGACTGCGACCCAAGACTGATATTTTCACTCATCTGGAAAGTTGATACGTGAACAAAAGAAGTGTATATTCAGGTGTCTCCTAGCAGTACAACTGAGTCAAGTGCAGTCCTGGGTGGTACCACGAAGTCTCCAGAGAGACTGGATTATCCCCTCAGTGAAAAGGGGATGCTTTGGGAAGCAAGTCCTACTTTTTTAATATTTCAACTAATGTTACTGATTATGAATTTCATTATTATTATAGATCAAAATGGGAAGAGGCATGATTAAGCATAGACCTTGGGACCAGCAGTTAGCGTAATGGCTATGTCGCTAGACTCCCATGTAGTCGACCGCGGTTCGCGTCCCGGACCCGGTGGCTTAAACTCACGCCAGGCTCGTATGCCTGTGTGCCCAAGATCCCGAGAGGAGAATGGAGGAGAAGGGATTGCGCTGTGGCCATCCCCCCTGGGGGGTGATTTCTCGCTTTCTGTCTCTCTGTCTGGCAAGCGCACGCGCCCTATAGCAAAAACCTCTCCAAAAAAAAAAAAAAAAAAAAAAGAAGAGGCATGATTAAGCATAGACCTTGAAGAGTTTGTTTTCTCCTGGTAATAGTTATAAAAAAATCTGTGTTGGCTTTACTAAAAACCTATAGCTTCTCAACAAATTTTCTATTAACTTAATACTTGATAATTAAGATAAGCAGTTTTAATTGCATCTTCCAATAGCATTGGCATATCCGTGAATAAGAAAATAAACAAAAATTGAAGGGCAGGAATTCAATTGAGAATGATATGATCATCCAAGTAGAAATTCCATCAACAATCAACAAATTCAAGGTCCCTATAATACAAGTCTCTCAGAAAGATCAAGACTATATCTTAATAATCAGTAAAGTACTGAAAATGTCCAATTGCTTTAGAGTTCTGAACATCCACTTCTCTAGTTCTTCTGTGTATTAAACAATACTTGGAGGGTTTTGATTTCTTTCTTCCCAGCACATGCTCTTTGCACCAGGCCTTATTCATGCTATAGTATAGAATGAGAGATAAACAAGGGTGTGAACATAAACTGGAAAGACTGTGATGATCCTCACTGAGAAGGAAGTAATCACTTTTATATTTTAACTGCTGCTGTCAGTCACTCACATGATACAATTTTGATGTGCAACAACAAAAAATGAATATAGCTACAAAATCTTATGAGAGCACAAAATTTAAAAATGCTCTTAGAGAATAAGACCCCCCCCATTCACCTAATTTTCTCATTTTTATTTTGATCCTGTCTTTGCTAATTATCTCTATAACAGCTTCCCTACTTATTATTCATCGATCACTTATATTAGCTCATTTAATTCTCTTACAAATTCACAGATATTCTCAATTACCTTTGAAGCTCAAGGTCACACAGAGCCTGGGGTCTCCCAAGTTGTGAGAAGGCCAGTATGAGTGCCCCCTGCCTCGCAACGGCCTTCCATGGCTAAAGCCCACAGGAGTTTTTTGTTTTTTGGTTTTTTTTTTTTGTAGAGGTTTTATGCTACAAGGCGTGTGCGCTTGCCAGAAAGACAGAGAGACAGAAAGCGAGAAATCACCCCCCAGGGTGGATGGCCACGCCGCAATCCCTTCTCCTCCATTCTCCTCTTGGGATCTTAGGCATGCACGCACATGCGCCCAGCGTGAGTTTTAAGCCACCGGGTCCGGGACGTGAACCACGGTCGACTACGTGGGAGTCCAGCAACATAGCCATTACGCTAACTGCTGGTCCCAAGGAGAAGTTTTCTTGGAAGAAGGAAGGCCTATCACCCACATGACATCACCCTGGACAATCTGCTCATAAAGCAGAGACACCTGCTTCATGAAGGAACCAACTTCTGAAAGGGCTTACTCTCCATTGTCACCAGTTACTACTTCCTTCACTGAGATTACAGCTGATTTGTAAAGGCAGAACGAACCTCTGCTGTCCACACAGGATCACAGGATGTCTCTACCACTAGCTCACAATGGGTGCTCTCTGGTAATTCAGAGACTGGGGACTCCAGGATCTTTAAGAAAGCCATCTGCAAAGCTCCACTAGTGATTGCTAATCCTAGTACCCCCAGGCTAAACTGCAGCTCAAGACAAAAAAAAAAAGATAGCATTCTTTTCACATCCCAATGCACTTTTATTGACTCTAAACTTTAAACTTCTCAAGGGGTGGTACTGCATCATTTCTAGCTTAAAAAAAAAAAAAAAAAAAAAAAAAAAAACTAAACTGTCTCAATAAAAAAGAAAAAAAGCATAAGTAACTCACATGTTAGTTGAGAGAGAAAATAAGAGGAAGGAAAGAAAAAAGGAACTAATGACCCACTGAGAAAATCCCCTTAATGAAAATGTTAGTGTTTATAATAGCATCTTTCAAAACAGTGAAGGGACCTGTTGTTATACACCATCATTCTAGAGAGTTTTAGAAGTGAGTTTCTTCTGGGAAAAAGCAAGCAAGCAAGCCAACTGATGAAAGTGTGTGTCTCCTTTTCTGACTTGTATCATATTTTTTTCCTATGGTAACCAAGCCCTACAATGCTGTTCTCATCAAAACTACTCCATCAGAAGCTCCTCCACGGCTCCCATGTAAAATACAAGACAGCGGCAGATTGTTTACATCTGATCACACTGAGTCCCGGGAAGCACAGCGTGGGCATCCATGAAAGAGATTAAAGAAGAAACAATGAAGGCTCTGTAATCCAGACTCTCTATTTGGCAGGCTTCAAAATAGAATACTGAACCCTCAGGAGAAGGTTTAGAAAGTTAAATTTTAAAAAGCACCTGGTTCCTTGTCATATAGCTGTTCATTTCAGAACTTCAGGAATAGGACAACTCAGATTCACTTACACAAAACATCAACATCCTGATTTCAGTACCAAAATGTGTTTTTTATTTTCAATTTTTTAGTTAATTTTACCAGGGGGCATGTGCACTTGCTGCTTAAGACACACACACACACAGAGAGAGAAAGAGAAGGAGAGCAAGAAATCACCCCTATGGAGCATGGCCACACTACACAATGGCTTTTACATCTCTCGTTCCTTTGAGATTCTGAGCATGCACACACACCTGGCATGTTTCTCAAGCCACTGGGTCTGGGACTCAAACCACATACATGGTAAGCCACATGGGATCCAGCACTATGTGGTTTAATCACTACGCTATCGGCTGGCCCCCAAAATGTGGTTTTGAAAACAACCACTACCAAAAGAAGACCACCACTATCACTACCTATTAGTATTGAAGCCCAAAGCCTCTACTTTGATCAACAAAATGTTCTACAACCCCTAATTATTAACTGAAAAAAAAGGTATCATGGATAATCTATCTTATTTCTATATAAATAGCTAAGTGGAATCCAGAAGCCAATAAAAATTTGGTTTTTACAGAAAACAACCTTAAGCATTTTCAGTTGTATTTGCTTTAATAAAAACTCCTCGGACAACATCCACAAGAGGTTTCCAAGTGAACATTGCATGAGCTGGTGCACTAGCAGAAAACAGAACAGTCAACATCAGAATAATCAGAGAAGATTTAAGGGACAGAGTAGGTGTGAGCAAGATGCAGAGAAACCAGAAGAGACTGAGTAGTACCCTAGGCCTACTAAGCAGAGTTCTCAGTATATCTATGTCTAAAAGGACCAGAGGAAAGAGAAATGGCCCAAAGGCAGAGAATCCTGCAGAGGATGGTCTAAGGGGGCTATAGCCCTGTCCCCCACCCCATCTCCCTCCAATCTGCCACCTCAAGGGGGTCTGTAGTGGTGGCCCGCACAAATCAGCAACCCTGTGCAGAAGGCAGGAGGAGACCAGTGCAAAGTAGACAGGGAGGTGGAAACTCAGCCAAGGGCACTCACACTGTTAAATGCACTAACCCAGCCCACGCTTGTCATGATGGACTGAAAGAAACAACAGCACGTACAACCATTAACCACTTTTCCCTCTCATATGTTCTAATTCTGCATTAAGCCTAAAATCACAGCTTATATTTTCCCAAAAAGGAGAAAGCCACCAGCTATTTGAAAGAGGATTCTGCATTACCATATCTAAGCTTTATAAGAAGTAAATACTGTCTTGCCTAAGATGCCTATAGGATACAGGCTGAGTAATACTCTCAAAAATTACCAAGAAGTTTCCAAATATCAGAGTCCCAAGTTGCAAGGCTGGAGCTGCCCCAGCACCAGACTCTTCTTAGAGTCCTCATTCTTTCTATCACAGATAAATATAAAAACTGATGCATGTGAAAACAAAGTGGTCTCCTTGATTCCCTACCCACAAAAAGACAGTTCTGGATTCTGTACACATTAGCACATGAAGCATAAAAGCAACACACATACACATTTTAAAAATGTTTTTGAAAATAAAGAGCCATTTGGCATCGTTATATGAATATCTCATTCTTTGGTTACTAATTGTGACCTATTAACTCAGGTGCCAAATTATACAAAACCCAAAAGAACTTGCCTTCAATATTTGGCTATTCTTTTTTCATTCCTTCCTTTATTCACAATAGACTGCACAAGGGAGGCAGAGAGAGGAGCATCCTCCTCAGGGTCTGGCCACACTGCCATCTCTTTCCTCCAGTTGTCCAGTTCATCAGCTCCTGGGCAACCTTGCTCACACCCAGCTTGTTGCAAACAGACCAGGTCGGGGATTCAAACCAAGGTCACCATGTGGGATTTGGCTTCCCTTGGGCAGTACATTACTGCTGTGCCACAGAGCCAACCCAATATCTTGCAATTCTATGTTTTGTCTCATGATGGTCCCTCAGTGAATAAACTCAAAAATCGTTGTTTTTTTTTTTTTTTTTTTTAACAGCTCTGCTGCCTTGCCCTGAGCAACTTCAGCACAGCAGCCTGGCCTGGGTATCCTGCAGCCCACCAGAAAATTCATGGCCTCTTAACGGAGGAGGCAGGAATCAGGCCAGTAGCTCTTTCTTTTTTTGGGGGGGTGGGGGAGAGGTTTTTGCTACAGGGCGTGTGTGCTCACAAGAGAGACAGAGAGACAGAAAGTGAGAAATCAGCCCCCCGGGAGGATGGTCATGACGTAATCCCTTATTCTCCATTCTCCTCTTGGGATCTTGGGCACGCACGCACACGCGCCCAGTGTAATTTAAGCCACTGGGTTCGGGACTCGAACCGTGGTTGACTACATGGGAGTCCAGCAACATAGCCATTACACTAACTGCTGGCCCCAAAAATCCAATTTTTAGATTTTAAGGAAAGTGAAAGTTTGCATTCTTTATTCTGTCATTGCAATCATTCATTTGCTCCTTCAAACACACCGGACAATACAATTCACTAGCAATATACATTCATACTAAACATAACCTGCAATCATTATATAACCTGCAATCATTATAGACTGCAAAGACTCAAGCCACACTCACAGGGTGACCATTCAAAAAAAACAACGCAAAGTTCCCATTCAAAAACACAAAAGGTCAGAATCTCCAAGGAAAAAACATGTACATAGGCACGACAAGTATGAGCCACAGACTGGTGCGAGTCCTGGTCACAATGGGAAGGAAAGCATATACAACGGTGCATTTACTACAGGAGAATTCTTTTAAGCTTTTTAAAAAAAAAAAATTTGTCTGATTCAAATGCAGTGTACACAATAATAAACGAGCTATCTTATAGCTATAATCTTGATCCTCAGGAAGAGGAGGGGACAATGCTTCACGAACCCATGAAGAGTAAAACATTAAATCACACAGGCTTTACCAAATATATATCCATAAAACAGACAGATTTAGAGGGAAGAAAATGCATGCCTCCAGAGAATGTAAAGCATATGACAAAAGAAGTAATGAGGGGATTTATTGAGAAATCACCCTATGACATTCCCTTTTAAGTTAATATAGAAACATTACATTGGAAATAAATCTAATACGCCACCCGTTTCTGTAATGAATACACAGTTGAAGAGGCTTGAGCCAGGAAATAGACAAGGATCCTGTCTCTGATTCTGGCTGAGCTTCAATTATCACTGACAGTGAAAGAATCTTAGCGACAGTTTTAATTTCATCTCTTCAGCAAGACTTGGAAGATCGTTGAAGACATTTGTTGACTATTTTCAGTAATTTTACTTCTGGATTTAATGGGAAGTGAAGGCTTTACTTTGATAAATGTAACTGGGAACTTGTTACAGGAGAGAGTTGAAGAAAAAAACATTTTACTTGTAAGAAAAACTATAGGTGGCCCAACAGATGGCATGGAGGTTAAAGTGGCTGGATCTCACATACCCATCTTCCTGGTTCAAGTCCCAGACCAGCAGCTTGAAAATCATGCCGGATGTGTGTATACACATACCCAAAGTCCCAAGAGGCAAATGGAGGAGAAGTAATTGTAGCGTGGCCATCCATACTGGGGAGTGATTTCTCACTTTCTCTCCCTCTCTCTACCCTCTCTCTCTCCAGTAAGCACACATGCCCTATATGAAAAACCTGGGGCGGGAGGGAATGACTAGAGTGTCAGTCAGAAGCAGTGGTACAGCAGTAACAAAGGCCCTAGGTTCTCACCTTGGGACCTTCCTAAGTATGCTTAGGATAAGTATTTCTGTCATCTATGCCCACCAAGACTGGGGGTGGACTAGAGTGTAAAGACACTGTTTGGGGTGATTGTCTCTCACTCTCTATCTCATGGGGGGAAAATGTTTCATGGTTAAAACTGTAACAGTATTATCTACAGGGACCAGGAGTTAGTGTAATGGCTATGTCGCTGGTCTCCCACGTAGTCGACCGCGGTTCGCGTCCCGGACCCGGTGGCTTAAAACTCACACCGGGCGCGTGTGCGTGCATGCCCAAGAGAACGGAGAACGGAGGAGAAGGGATTGTGGCATGGCCATCCCCCCGGGGAGTGATTTCTCACTTTCTGTCTCTCTGTTTTTCTCTGTATGTCTGGCGAGCGCATGCGCTCTATAGCAAAAACCTCTCAAAAAAAAAAAAAAAAAAAAAAAAAAAACAGTATTATCTACATGCCCTGAATGTTGGCATAGGGGACTCTTAGAAGGTAAAAGAAATTTGAAACATCCAGTGTTAGAAAACAAAAGGTAAAGGTGGGAACTAAATAGAAAGTCACAAAAAAAATTATCAGCTGAAGTACAGAAGGTTAAAGTCTGCATCCTTCATTCTGTCTCTGTAAGCACTCATTTATTAAGTAAATATTTATTGAGCATGTACTACCTATAAGTTACGATGCTATGTAGTGGAGCTACAAGGGTAAATTAGACAGAAATTCCTATCTTCAAAGAGCTTGGGATGGTGGAAAAGGTTCTGGTTCAAACTCAGGAAAGGTCTCAGGAAAAAGGTGATATTTGAAAAATAAGCCATGTAGCCTGTGGGAGAAGGGGGTATTCTGACAAAATAGTTATGGTGGCTGGATCCCACATACCCACATACCTACCCAGAACAGTGCCTTGTATGGGCACGAGGTCGATGAGGAGCCGAGAGGTGGGAGAGGAAGTCCTATAGGTGAGGAGTATCTGTCTTGAGATGGTGAGAAGGGCTGGAGAGTGGTCGCACGGCGTCTGATCTTTTCTTTTTTTTAAGTTTGCTTATTTCTTTCATGGAGGGTCATGGGCAAGAAAGTTATCATTAACAGGACCTTGCCAAGCTATGGTCCCCCTTATACCCCGACTTCCATTACAAGCTAGTATTACAAGCATGCCCATGGTCATGCCAAGCAAGTTTAAGTCAAACAAGAATCTGAGCCCAGGGCCATCAATTATGGCTGCAGTATTGCACCACCTGCAGCACCACAGCTGAGCCAAGTATATGAAGTCTTAATAAGCATGACATGCAAAGCCATGAAAAGATTCCCAGCAGAGAAAGATGCAGTCTGACTGATGGTTTTATAGGTGTCACTCTGGCTGCTGAATAAATAGAGGCACCAGCAGGTGGTATAATGATTATGTTGCTGGACTGCCACATAGTTGAGCAAGGGTCAAGTCCCAAACCCAGTGGATTAAAACTCATCCCGGGCATGTGTGCCCAAGATCCCGAGAAGAAAATAAAGGGGAAGGGATTCTGGTGTATCCATAGGCCCTGGAGGGTGATTTCTTGCTTGCTGTATCTCTGTCTCTCTTGCAAGTACACATGCCCTACAGCAAAAATCTCTAAAAAAAAAAAAAAAAAAAAAAAAAATGAATAGAAAGAAACAGGAGTACTTTAGAACCAACTGGGATAGCTTTGGCCAGTGAGAATAGCGGCTGGATCAGAGTAATAGTGATGAGTCTGTGAGTGTGGTAAGAAGTGGATGTTCCAGATATATTTGGGAGGTGGAGGTAACAGAACTGTAAAGAGATTTTGTCTGTGATTAAAGAGAAATAGTCAGCAATGATGACTCCCAGGGTTTTTGGCTTGAGAAACTGGAGGAGTGGAGTTGCCACTAAGGAGACAGAGAACCATTGAGAATGGTTACCAGGCTTGTTAAGTCTGTGAAGCTCTGCTTACACACAAATAGAGATGTTAGTTACCAGCCTTTATTTTGTCACAGGAGTTCGTGGCTTCAGAGGAAAAGTCTAAGCTAGAGATACAAATTTAGGAGCCATTAGTCATTCACATACAGATAATATTAACAATAGCAAGACTGAATTCAGTTTTAAGGGAATGAGGGAAGACAGAGAAATGAAAACTAAGGAGGAGCCCTAGAACTCTGAAGGGGTCAGAGAGAGAAAATGAAACAAACAAAAGCTATTGCCAAGAAAGTAAAGGCCAGGTAAGCTAGAGGAAAGCAAAATGTGTATCATTCTGAGACTCCTCACGGAGCATGGAATGAACAAATTTATCAATGCTGCTCATAGGTCAAATGAGATAGGAATTAAAAATAATACAATTTGGGACCAGCAGGTGGCATGGTGGTTATGTCATTGGACTCCCACGAGGTCAACTGCGGTTCAAGTCCTAGGCCTGGAGGGTTGAAATTCATGTTGGGTTCATGTGTGTGGGCCCGAAATCCCTAAAGGAGAATGGAAGAGAAGGGACTGCAGAATAGCCATCCCCCTGAGGGGGTTGATTTCTCATTTTCTCTCTCTCTGTCTCTGTCTATATATCCAGTGAGTACACATCCCCTTTAGCAAAAATCTCTTCAATTTAAAAAAAAAAAAAAAAAAAAAAGACAATTTAACAACATTGATTTTTGACAAAACCAGATCTGATAGCACAGAGAAGAGTCAAACTGACTTTAAATATTTCAAGAGAGACTAGAACCTAATGAAAATGAAATGAGTAGTTCTAGAAAGGGAAACAAAGAAAAGGGGCAACCGTCTCACTGGGTAAAGTCTCTTTATAATCTAAATGATGTACAGCAATTGAATGTATAAATAATAATTTCAATTTAGAAATTAAAAAATTATTTTAAAAAGAATGAAAGAAAAGGGACAACCAGATAGGAAGAGAGATTGAGAGAGGGTCTTTTTCAAATGAAAGAAATAACAGCTTGTATTCTGGTGAGTGACCTGATGAAGAAGGAAAAGCTGATGATGCAGGAAGTTAGTGTAGATACAGTGACACACTGCTCTTGAAGGTCCAAGAGGGACTGGGGCCGAAGCACAAGGAGCTTCAGATAGATGCATACTCAGTTCATCCAGGGTAACAGAGTGGGAGGTTGAGCATCCGGACACTAAGGCTGCCAGACAGGTAAAGTGCTGGCTGGACTCTGTGGGAGATCTCCACTTTCACAATGAAATGAAAAGCAGTACAATGAGCAAATAAAGGGGGTAGGGGGATGAGGGGTAGCCCTGTAGACTCATAGTTAATGGAGCTGGATCCATGGCCAATTGCTATTCAAATCCCATCCCCACTGGCTTGAAAAATACACCAGGCATATGTATATGGATGGAGAATGGGAGGAAAGGGGGTTGAGGCATGACCACATCCTATTGGAGGTGCTATTCTCCCCCTCGCTCCCCCACCCCATCTCTCTGAAAAAGCTCAGGCCCTCTGCCAACAGAATAGTAAACAAGTAGGACTAATTTTTTTTTTTTTCGTGATAGAGAATTTTTGCTACAGGGAGCATGCACTCACCAAAGAAAGATACAGACAGAGACAGAAAGCAAGAAATCACCCCCCTCCCCGGGGGGGGTGGGGTCATGCCACAAACACTTCTCTTACCTTCTCCTCTGGGGATTTTGAGCAAACATGCATACGTGCCTAGCTTGAGTTTTAAGTCACCAGGTCCAGGACTTGAACCGCAGCCAACTGCATGGGAGTCCAGGAATGTGACCATTACCATCTGTTGGTCCCAATAATTAAGTTTAAAATGTCCAATGGTTTCCCATCACACAGAACAGAGTTTTCAGATTCTTCTACATAACATTAAAGCTTCTTATAGGTTGGCTCCCCCCAACCATTCCAAATGCATTACATTACAACCCCTCTCCCAGAGATGAGTGTCAAAAACACTCTGCCAAGTCCTTCCTGAATCTTTACTCAAGCTGCTGATTCCCTCCTTTTAAATACATACCTCTAAACCACTAGTAAGGGTAAAAATCTCACCCAACATCACCAGCTCAAACATCCGGTCTCGAAAAACTTTTCAGATCCCTGTCATACTGGAATTATATTCTTCCCATCCTGTATTTCCAGATTACCTTGTGTACATTACTACATCTATCAGTGATAAAAGGAACAGCCAACTGGATATCCAAGTGCTGGAAAATAGTTTGGGAGCTTCTCACAATCAGCATAGGTCCTTCCATGACTATATATGGTGAAGACACTTCTAAGTAACAGGCAGATTGCAAAGGAAACTTGTCCTTCAAAGGATATACCTTGGATTCAATACAAGCCCACTAAAATTAAAACTCAAATAAGGTCCAATGAAGAAAAATAATTTGTAATAGCAATGGGGGCAGGAGAGGGTTGGGAATCCGTTTTTTAATACAATAAAATACTTCCAATAAAACTTATTTATTGGGGGTCTCTTTATTCTTCAAGGATATTTTTTTCCATACCTTTGTTCTCTCTCTCAGGGGTTAAAAAACAATCAAATCTTGCCAATGGAATAGCATAAAAAGTGCCAAGTACAATAGGGACAATGACTGCTTAAGCACTAGACAATCCCAACAATTTTCTCTTTTGAATTGAAGAGGAATGTAACCCTCAACCTCAAAGTGGCATACATCTCTAAATGCTTCTAAGAGTGACTGTTAGAAGACAATACAGTGAACATGATTGCCTCAGAAGGGCAATTTCTTTTGTTTCCTACATCTTTCTCATTGCAACCCACTAGACCCCTCACAGTACGTAGGAAGACCCTAAGACAAATGCTCTTAAGTAGATGAGAGAATGTCCATTTTGTATAGCTAACAGCATGAAGAGATAATGTGTTTTGCATATTGAAACCACAAGATAAAATGAGGTCTGATGAATGCTTACAAATTAGTAAGATGAAGTATCTTTCCAGCAGTAGAGAAACCATATAATTTTCCTAAACTAAAAGTCATCCCATAAAAATTCTTTCACTTCAGAACTTTTTAGCTGGCTAATTTTTATAATAAAGTTAAATTAACTCCAAATTTGTCCCTTTCCAGTAAGTTTAACAGATGTGGGACACAATCCCAAAAGATACAATCTTAAATGCTATATTGCTGAATGTTAAAATTTGAAAAGATCATAATCCCTAACATCTAGAACCCCTAAAGCCTGCAATCCCTGAAGCCTAAAAGGTCTAACATCTAAAATCCTGGAAACCAATATGCTTCAGACAAGGGACTGATAACCCGAATACACAGGGAACTCAAGCAACTTACCCCCCCCCAAAAAAAAAAAATAATAATGATAAAAGATGAACCCAATTAAAACATAGGAAAATGAGCTGAATAAAAATCTAAGACGACATATGATCAACCAAAAAGCATATGAGGAAATGTTCAACATTCTTCATCAGAAGGGAGATGATGATTAAAATCACAATGAGATACCACCTAACCCCTGTGAGAATGGCAAAGATTAAAAGTACAAAAAATAGTTGTGTTAGCAGGAATGTGGTGAAAGGGAAACTCTCCTACATTGTTAATGGGCATGGAAACTGGTTCAGCCATTGTGGAAAATCAATATGGAGGTTCCTCAAAGAAGTACAAATAGACCTACCATTTGATCCAGTAATCCCACTTCTGGGTATCTACCCAAAGGACAGGAGAACACTCAGTCAGAAAAGCACTTGCACATAAATGGTTATTGCAGCATTATTCACAATTGCTAAGGCAAAAAACCAACCTACATGTCCACAAACAGATGAATGGATGAAAAAAGTGTGGTACATATACTCTCTGGAATACTACTCAGCTGTAAAAAACAAGACCCTGGCATTCGATAGAAAGTGGTCAAATATGGAGGATCTATTGTTGAGTGAGGTAAGCCAGGATATGAAAGAAAGATATTGTATGTATCCACTTTATATATACCGACTATCTGCACTTTATGGTAGAGATCAAAATATTTGAGGGCATAAAAGTAGTGAAAATAGTTAGAGATGCTAAAGACAGTGAGGAATGGGGCGAGGGAGAAGGGAAGCATATAGAGAAGGATAGCAAGAGAACAAATAGAGAGGCATGACAATAGTGGGACACAGAAAAGGTTTATTACCTCTTGATGATAACATGTATAGTATTCTCAACTGGACTGCTCTGACAAGTATTTCATGTTGGTTAAATTCTTTATACAAGCCAAATTGTATATAGTGATTGAACGTTTAAAAAAAGAATGAGAATAAATAATAATTATAATAATCTGAAAAAAAATGATGAAAAGTTATTTGATGATGATGTGCATAGTAATGTCTTAGTCTTGACCGATATGCACGGTAATTGTGCTAGAAAAAGAACTGTAATACACTGTAAGGATATATGTGATTCAATGTAATAGAAAAAAGATTACGATAATAAATAAAATTAAATAAAAAATAAATAAAATAAAATCCTAAAAATCACAATACCAAAAGATTAAGCTCTCAAATGCTGGCATCCCAAAAACCACAATTCATATAAGGGGAAAAGGCTATATAAGAGAGGGAGAAAGCTGAATTTGAGGGAAGGGATTTGGGTTTCTTTCCTTTTGTTTTAGATTATTTCCTATTATTTTAAAGTGTCAGCATAAATTTTTATAATTCACTATGCTAGGTATTTCATTTTGCATCATTTCCAATATAGAAGATATAAATTGTATACAGACACCAGAGAGAGGAAGAGTCTCCCAGTGGTATGTAGTCATGCCACAACCCCTTCTCCTCTATTTCTCTATCTTACTGGGATTGGGGTAGGCTCCAATGTTTTCCAAACAGTCAAGGCCAGGATTTGAAGTGTGGTTGACCATACGGTATCTGGCTCCCTTAAACACCAGATGATAGGGCTATCCCATGTTAGGTACTTTTGTTACTGTCTTAAACAATTCCCCTTTAAGAAAGAAAAAAAATGTATGTAAACCAAGAGCAGTCCTGAGCTTTGAACTGAAAACAAGAACAATGAAACAAAATTCAAATGGAAAAGCAGAAAGTGTCCAATCTTTTCCTTGCACTAGCTTCCCTGATAAGACAGAAAAGAAGGCTGGTAAATAAGCAGACCGTCTTTCAGGGCTCTTGTGAGCTAAAGTGCCTTGCCATGCCCAACAACATGTCAGCTGAGGGTGAAGTCTACTGCCCCACTCCTCAGGAGATACCTCCTAACATTCCTTCTTTGCCTGCCTCTCGTAAGTCCCATTAGAAAAACACTTTGGACATGAAATGTACTCTTTCTTCACCATCTGGCACAGGCCCGGACTAAAGGATACATGGGATAAAAATGGATTTTGCAAGCGAGCCTTAGACAATTCATTTGAGTCCTTAAGTGTTGCATAACATTACAATGGGTTTCTTTCACCATATACTTCAAGAATACCTAATCAAGTTTCAAACTAACTAGCTGTGCTTCAGTTTTAATACTAGCAAACATTTTCATGCAAGAATTATTATTTTTCATTTTATGCCCCTGGCAAACTAACTTTAAAAAAATACAATCGACTTTTATCTAGAAAAAATTCTAAAGATTTACTTTTCCTGGAATGAATACTAGAGTTTTACTCATTCAGAAGAAAACACAGAATTAAAAACATACATTACTGGACTGAGGTTATGTCTCAATCAACCCACAATTCACACTTTAAATTTCTTTCCAAAAAGAAGACTGATATGGTCAGTAGTTTATTTGGTTTTTATTTTTGTTATATTTTTCAATAAATTGATAATGTCTACTGGTTTGCAGCAACAACAGAAAGGATATCATATGAAAAACCTCACAATTTTTCATACATCAACAATATAAATGTTGATAAATGTATCTTTTCTTTATTTCTTACTCCAGGTTGGTACAAAAAGAGAAGGATAGTACACATTATACCTCATATGGAATACAAACACACATCTAAGAGCAACCATCAGTTCAGAAGACACTAATACATGCTATGCTGGTTAGAATCCAGAAACTAGAGGAATGAAGATTCTCCTTGTCTAAGCAGATATCCCGTTGGACTATAGCAAAACAAAAATTGATTAACACACAGTGAACCTACACATTCTTTTTCACCATGTGTTCTTGAGAAGGTTATACCTAAGTTTATTACTGTTCAGGTAGAAAAATAAGCAATTTTGCACATGGATTTTCTGTACTTTCTATATGTGCCACACTCATACACTAATGTGCATTTCTGGGGGTTTTCTTCTGCCTTATTTGTTTGGGGGAATGCATTCATTCCCCAGGGACCACTAGGACTATATGAGCTCGTGAAGTCCTGCTTCAGAGAACAGCAGCCCACCCGGAGCTTGTGGAGAAAATGTTAGCACTGAACGTGCATGTCCTCATACAGCTAAATGGAGAAAGAGCACTACACAGAGTGGATGGCAGGAAGCGTGAGGTGACGTGGATGGAAAACTAACAGGTGACAGGTGCACCGTTCAAGTCCTCCCCGGCTCTGTCTGCACGCACACCTCCTCACTGAGGTCACCAGCCACCTCCCCATTCTGTCCCAACATCCTCAGAGGAACCTTGGCTGCTATCTCTTATTTCAGAACTGAGTTTCCACCTTTCTCACAGACCTGCGAATCATGGAACCTGATCCAGGGCCTGGACAAAAACAGGGAGAAACCCTGGAGTACAGCCTCATGATCTAAGATCTTAGGGGGAACAGGGAAGATACTTCCTATCTCAGGGAAAGTGCCCAGCCCCTGCCACCTCCTCCCCTCCACCCTAGCACAAGCCTTCCTACTCTAGCCATTCCCTACAATCTTCTTCAGGACCAGATGTGGCGGGCTGTGTCACAGAGACTGGTAAGTACCCCCCAACATCTCAACAAAGCTCGATCACCAAAAACGTTTATGAAGATTACAGAAATAATACATTATTTTAAAACCATGATGATCAGTAAAAAGTGCCCCTCCATTTGCTTTAAATATTAACTTCTTTTAGAAAGAGATTTTTGCTATAGGGCACAGGTGCTCACTGGAAAGACAGAGAGACAGAAAGTGGGAAATCACCCCCCAGGGGAGACGACCACGCCATAATCCCTTCTCCTCCATTGTCCTCTCAGGATTTTGGGCACACATGTGCCCAGCCTAACTTTTAAGCCACCAGGTTTAGGATTCAAACCAATGTCGATACGTGGCAATCCAGAGGTGGAACCATTAGGTCATTGCTGGTCCCAAATATGAACATTTTTATAGCATTGCTAACATTATTAAGGAGACTAGCTTTATCTAGCAGAAGTAGAAAAATCTACCTTGAAAAGGATGAGCATGAATTTCAACTATTTAACAATATTAATTCTAAAATTCCCTAATATACTATCTTATTTTATTAATAATGCTAGACAATATAGCAAAATTACTAGCTAGCTTAACAGCTCACATTCTTCATTATAAATATCAGATATAGTTACACATGTGCAGGGATTATTAATATTTACACACCTGTCTGAAGCTGAAAACAAGATACTAATTCAAAGCCTGAAATTTAGCAAAATACAGGAATTCTTTTTTCTTTTCTTTTTTTTTTTTTTTTTTTTTTTTTTTTTTTTTAGGTTTTTGCTATAGGGCGCGTGCGCTTGCCAGACAGAGACAGAAAGCAAGAAATCACCCCCCACGGGGGATGGCCACACTGCAATTCCTCCTCCTCCATTCTCGGGATCTTGGGCACACACGCACACGCGCCTGGCATAAGTTTAAACCACCGGGTCCAGAACTCGAACCGCGGTCGACTACATGGGAGTCCCGTGACATAGCCATTATGCTAACTGCTGGTCCCAAAATACAGGAATTCAGACATATCAGATTCTACATCGTGGATATTTTTCTATGCACTTATCTTTTTCTTTCCATTTTGTACTTTTTCATCAATAGATTCTTTTTTTTAACTAAATTCAGTATGTTAAAAATTACACTTACTTGTAAAATATAGTGAGATGGCCCTTTTTAAAAATAATCTGAGTTGTTTTCATTGCTCATGTAATGACAAGTTGCCTTAGAATTATTAAAAAATAAAGAAAATAAAAGACTTGCAAAAGATAATACTAAAATTTAATGAATTTACATGTATACTTTCAGTCAAAAGGTGGAAAATATATTCTGTAACATTTTTTTTTAAGAGAGAGAGATATTTGCTGTAGGGCACACGTGCTTGCTGGTGAGACAGAAACAGAAAGCAAGAAATCATCCCCTGGGGGAATGGATGGTCACGCCACAATACCTTCTCCTCCATTCTCCTCTCAGGATCTTGGGCATGCACTCATGGCTGGTGTGAGTTTTAAGTCACCGGGTCTGGGACTTGAACTGTGGTCGACTATATGGGATTCCAATGATATAACCCTTATGCCATTTGCTCATCCCTCTGGAACCTGCTTTTAACCTTTGATATCACCGCCAGGTCCCCATATCTCTGGGCTCCACATCAATTGATTAACTGTGGATCAAAAATACTCGGGGAAAAAAAAACTGGTTCTGTACTGGACATGTATAGACTACTTTTTCATGTCACTATTTCCTAAACAATAAAGCTTAACAACTATTTACATAGCATTTACAATGTTTAGACATCATAATTTTCGTATCTGCCAAGGGGAGAATGGGGCAGGGAAAAAGGTGTCCCTGAAGCCAATTAGTCACAGATACCAAGAGACAACTGTATACATCTCTATTTAGTTTATAATTTTATTTAAATATAGTTCAGACTTTACTGCTTTTCTTTCATGATAACCACCAATGTGTGCTCCTTAAAATGACCTGCTCTACTTGAGGACCAGATAAACATTCCCCTATATTTTCTTAACATTAATTATTTAAAAATAGGGGAGTTTGTTTTGTTTTAGTTTGCCATAGGGTGTGTGCACTGGCTGGAGAGAAAGAGAGATAAAGAGTAGGAAGGTGAGAAATTATCCCCCAGTTGGGAGGCCATGTAGAAATCCCTTCTCCATTCTCCTCTAGAATTTTAGACATGCAGACGTACACATGCCCAGTGTGTTTTTCAAGCTACTGTGTCCGGGACTCAAACCACTCAGTTGGCTGTGTGGCATACAGCTACTTTAACTACTATGCCACCTGCTGGCCTAAAAAATAGTTGTTTCTTTAATATGTGATAAATCTAAATTTCCTTTCCTCACTTGCCATCTATCCTCAACCTCTTTTCCTTTGTCAAACTTACTCTAAAATATTAAAGGTTTTAAAGAAATTATATATATGCTTGTTTAATACATAAACAAATGTTTTACAAAAACTGCCATACTGAAAATACAAACGGAAACTTCATTTTATTTACTTTTTTGATAAATAAAAACTGAAGCACATTTTGTCATTTTGGACACAGCATTTAATACAAGAAATCTTTTGAAACATCAGACAGTGGCAAAGATCCATCTATACCTCTGGTGATTTTTCATGGGCACTGCTGAATAGCTTGAGTTTATAAAATTAAATTTCTATCCCCAGGATGCATCGATGCCACATGTGATATGCTAGACAGGATGGTCATAGCACATCCAGATTAATGACTTGGAGCACTAAAGAACCTGTTACACTTGTGAGCCTTTTTGGTCCACATTATGAGGGAGCAGGTACTGAACTTGAGCTCTCTGTCCCATATGCCCTGCCTCCTGCAGTTATGCAGGGCTCGTAGGCACAGCAGAATTAAGGACATCCTTTCACATCTCAGAGCCAGAACTGTACCAACAGCAAACCCTCTCCCTTTGCCTGTACATAGCCAGCCAACTGAAGGGGTGCACCCTTTACTTCCTGATGCTCCCCAGGAGGCTGTAGAACTTTTAGGATGTTTCCTGTTTTTGCTGTATTTTAATAAGAAAGAGGTCGATTTAAACAAACAACAATAATAACACAAGTTCAGGGGAGCAAAAATGGTAAGGAAAAAATTCAAGGACTATTCACAATCACTGTCACAGCACAATTTGAGAAGATTCCAAATCATTTTTGATGGTTTAATAAATATCACCACCTCATTGGAGAGAAAAGAAGTAATCATTTATTGCATGCTGTGTCATTATTCTACTAATTCTTTACTAGTTATCTGATTTAATCATAATAACTAGCCTGTTACTGTTATTCCCATTTGGTATGATTCCAATTTATATGTGAATTGCCCGAGATGATACTGCCAATGCCAGGATTCCAACCCAAGCAGGCTAAGTGAAGTATTCTCTCTTCACTAAAATCCATTCACTTTCTTCGGCTTTCTCTATATCTTCCCCTTCCAGAAACTTAACAAAGAACTACCTCAGCAGATCCAATTTTATTCTACCAACACTATATCCTCACGGCAAATGTTCCTGTCACACCCAGTCACGAGGGTATGTTCTGTCTCATTTCTCTGTAGATGGTCCTTCTGCTGAAAACCCTTCCCAGCCTCACTGGGCTCACACCTACCTCTCTCTGAGGGAGAATGAAAACTGGGTACCCACACACAGTGCATCTTGTCAGCTTCTAAGTTAACAACCAACAAGTTCTATTTTATTTTTATCCTCTGTTTGTCTGACTATGCCCCCTTCCCACGGCAGCTAATCCACACAACATGTCAGGATCAAACACATTTGCAGTAGATTTGCAAGCACATTATAACCTCATCTCACAAAACAGAGCACTTCAATACGATGATGTTTTAGATTAGAGGCACATTCTACACATAAAATGAACATTTCAGTTAAACTATTCTAAATATAAAGAACTATGAAGAATAGTATGACTATCCTTTATTAAGTTTACTCCTACTCAATATAAAACATATCAATTAGAAATATATAATCAATAAATACTTTGCAAGACTTTAAGTCAGACTAGGTCAAATGGTTTGAGGGAAAGCCACTCCTTCCAAAGGCCTCTACAGAAAAAAAAATTTAGACAAAACACTGCCCTCTGCTGGGAAATGTACCACACTGTCCATAAGTCTTTAATTTGAACACTGAATTAATAAAATACAGTAATATTTAAGTACAATGGTCCATGGTACAATTTACAGATAATTTTGATTATATGTAAGTGGTTAAAACAGTAGGTTACCTATCAAATTCTAATGTGTAATTTCAGGCTTTTTTTTTTTTTTTTAACAACACTAGGTAAAGAAAACTGCACAACATGAATATACATTCAAAGCAAATTCTATTTTAATTCTCTCAACTCAACAATAGTTTGAATTACAGAGAATATCAATGCTGCTTATTTCTCATTTAAATTCTATGGAATGTCCCTTAATTAGATATTATTAATTGCAAACTTTTAAATGCTTAAAAATATTGTATATTCATAGATATACTGAGGTTCTTCAAAAGGTTTGTAGAAAATGTGTATGATGAAAAAAAACTATCCATGGATTTCAAATTGTTTTGTACCAATTAAATTCATACTTTGATTCCATTTTGTCATGAACTTTTTGAAGTCCCCTCATATTTTTATCACACTGCTCCCCTGAATTGAAATTTTGGCTACAAGTTAAATAACCTAAAGTGGGTAGACATCAGAACATTTCTGCTATATGTCTCAATGACCCATTTAGATTTTCGTTCAGAGCTCTATATAATGAAACCACTGAAAAATTTATTGATTTTATTGGGCTTTTTTTTTTCTTTTTTTTTAAGAGAGAGAGATTTTTGCTATATGGTAAGTGCACTCACCAGAGAAAGATACAGAAGGCAAGAAATCACACACATACACACCCCGGGGTGATGCCCACACCACAGTCCCTTCTCTCCATTCTCCTCTTGGGATTTTGGGCACAGTCACAAACAAACCCAGTGTGAAATTTAAGCCTCCAGGTCCAGGACTCAAACTGCATCAACTAGGTAGAGTCTAGGGACATAACCATTACACCATCTGGTGGTCCCTGGACATAACCATTACTCCATCTGGTGGTCCCTGGACTTTTTAAAATAGCACAAAATAATATATAAAAGTAGTCTTGTAAAAAATATACCAACACCACAGAAATAGATTGGACACAAGGTGAAAGTTTCCCCTTTATTTACCTCAAATCCATCCTGCTAGCCACAAGCTACCACAATTAACCATATCTAACTTTCCATTCTTTGTTATATCAATTTACGTATTTGTAAAGGTCATTAAAAAAAAAAAAGCTCCACCTTAAACCTCATTCCACAAAAGAGAATCACTTCAATTTGATGATGCCTTTAGTTTAAATGCACATGCTTTCTACACATAAAATGAACACTTCATTTAAGATTTCTCACTTTCTCTCTCTCCAGCAAGAGCATGTGCCCAACAGCAAAAAAAAAAAAAAAAAAAAAAAAAAAGGAACGAAAGAAACTATTCTAAATATAAAGAGCTACAAAAGGCATTTATCAATGGCCCTTTCAGTTTTCCCTTCTCCTCCATTCTCCTCTCAGGATTCTCAGTACCCATGCACAACTGCCTTGCAGGTTTTTTCAAGCCACCAGGTAAAAACCAACTGAAACCAGGCAGTTGGCCATGTGGGATCCAACGGCCTTAAACACCATGCTACTGGCCAGCCCTCTAATAGTGTATTAACAGCAACAGAGAACTGTTCTCTAGGAATCTATTTAGTCAGTCCTCTAGTGCATATAGCTCTGTTCTTTCAACAGCAAAATGAGGGAAAGTTGTATTATAAATATCCATGTTAAACTGGCCACGAGCGCTTTCTAGAATCCTTAATCATATTATAAACCTCAGATTACTTCTATAAATTACATATGTGTATAAATAAATGATACGTGTCATTCTTATAAATAGCAAATGTTATGTAGTGCAGTTTTCAGTTTTGCCATGCTAACACTTAGCAGTAACTTCATTTTAAAACTCACTGAACTCTACAGTTGTACACAACTATATAAAATATGCAATGCCAATCATTCCTAAAGAGAATTTTAAAAAGGCAAAACCTGTATCTATGCAGAGAGAAAATGCGTATAAATTTGTGAACAAAAGGATCTGAGTAGTTATGTTTTTGACAATTTAGAAATATTCACCTTATATTAAGAGACAGTCAAAAACTCATAACGATAGTGAGCATACAACACTAAGAATGTTTCACTCTTACAACCATACAGTATCCCACTAATCTTTCCTCGTTACACGGCTCTTGCCACCCTGAAACTATAAACAACTCAATAAATCGCACATTTCCTGGACGCTCAACCATGCTCATCGTTGTTTAGTAATCCAAACAACTCCAGTGATTAGTTCTGCTATGAGCTTAAACCTTCACAAGTAAATGGCATAAACTGCAATCATTTTGTTCTCCCTTCACTTAGCTATAAATTTGCCCTGAAGCTCTATTAATGAACAGCACAGTCACCAACACTCAAGCTGTCATCAGGCATCTGCCTGTGAAACATGTACTCTACCAACTGGACATCGCACAACTGCTCTGTAAAAGCACAGACCAGCAGATTAGAACTGATCTGGAATGCATGTCCACCCTTGCAAACTACCCAGTCCTAAAGAGACTACCATCCTGAGTTGCAGAGCTCAGTGTGTGTGAATTAATCATCTATATTCCTGTTTTCTGCTTTCTCTTGAATCCCCATTTCCCTCTATGTACTGTTTCTGCTTCCTCAAGAATGTGTTGTCTCACCCTTTGCCTTCCCAGCTTTTGTCTCAAGACAAGACCATTGCGCTTAGAATGGGTTTGCAGTCACTGCCATTACACATGAGAATGGTTGTCAGAAAAACACCTCTTGACACCCTGGATTATCATGACCACCTGCCCTACTCTGTGGGGGTGACTCAAAGAAAGTATCAATCTGAAAGAAGCAGACCCAGGGGGCATATGGGCAAAGATCTAAGCAAAGGAATTCAGCTGTACCAAGAAAGACAGAAAGCCCCAAAAAAGGCTTCAAGCCATAAGTATGACACAATACTGAACTGAGAATGGCTAGAATTGCTGCAAACTTTTGCAGGGCATCTTTCCTCTGGGAATCAAAAACCTATACAATGCAAATGTGTTTTGGGGGCAAAGAGCAGGCCAGCTCAACCAAGACATAAGAGGGTAAGAAATGAACAACAGAGGCCAAAAATACAGATTAAGAACCTGAAAGCAGTGAAGACCTCATTCTATTGCATAGTCAAAGAAACATAGATTATATGCTCTTGCTAATAAAACTAGCACTACGCCACTCTTCTGTCTGCATTTCTGATTACTGCCTATGAGTGCAAGAAATGGGTGAAAGAGCACTGGAGATGTTTACAGAAAAAGCTAATCCTTGGCCTTGAGATTGCTATAGACAGGACACAATCATAATTAAAACTCAAGTAACTCCCACTCCCTGTACCCCTGCGGTTACTAGCAGTGTAAGTTTTAACACAAAAAGGACATCAACATGCAGCAACAAAGTGAGGATGGAAAAGATAGGGCAGCTTAACAGTCAGTATGTGGGGGAAAGGACATCTAGTGGGTGCCTACTGGCATAGAAGGAGAGTAGGAGAAATGGGCTCAATCCTGAGTCAGAGCAAACACTAACTTCTGGAAATAAAAATGATACTCTAATACAGTTAAAAAGAAAAAAAAAAAAAAAAAAAAAAAAAAAAAAAAAAAAAAAAAACCACAAACCTGGGGATAATGTATACAGAAAATAGAACAAAAACGGATGTCCTTAACTTTTAACGATAGTCATATTAATTTAAAATATTCAAATATATGTAGAAAACATAGGTTATTAAAATTGTTCAAACTTTCTATTTATTTAATTTTTTTCAATTGGAAAATAATTTAAATCTTGGCAAAATATAATTTTAATGTCAGTCATGTGAGCACAA
Source organism: Tupaia tana (assembly GCA_026018925.1). Taxonomy (NCBI): domain Eukaryota; kingdom Metazoa; phylum Chordata; class Mammalia; order Scandentia; family Tupaiidae; genus Tupaia; species Tupaia tana. Next base: position 40,280,348 of record JAKSZU010000013.1, on the reverse strand, counting down.
ATCCTACAATCTGGTCATACATCCTGATACTTACAATTTGATTCAGTAATTTCCCACTCTAAACGCTGATCCCTTCAGGGAAAAAAAAAAAAAAAAAAAACTATGCATAAAGCACTTTACTGTCGTATAATCTGTAATACTAAACTTTCTAACAAACTAAACTACAGAATAATAGAAGAGTTAAATTAGGATTTATAAGATAAAATTGTCCAGCTATTTTTAATAGTACTTTTGAGAATTGATACCATAACAAAATACTCAAAAACACTAAATAAGCAAAATACAGATTTATATACTTGCAGTATCCCAATTTAAAATACATAAAAATGTATGTGCGTGTATATGTGTGTGTTTGTGTGTGTGTGTGTGTGTATGTATATGTGTGTATATATATATATATATATATATATATATATATATATATATTGAGAGAGAGAGAATGAGAGAGAGAGAGAGCGTGCACACGAGCGCACCTTGCTTAGGAAAGTAGGTCCAAGATCTCAACAAATTGATTCTCTATGGTCTTACAGTAATTGCAATAGCCGAAATAAAGACTAAGAGCGTCCCCCCAAAAAAGCTTCTGGTCATTACACAATAGGTGATTAATAGATGCTGAATTAAACTGAATGCCACTCTAAGAAATTTGGCAGTATCTGATCTGTGGTTCCGAATCTTTGGCTCAGAAACTGCAGAAGAGCTAAAACCACTAATCTATGAGCTTGTTCATATTTTGTTGAGTGACTCAGACAACAGGTACCCAGGAACTAAACACCCTGACGCCAGCTGAATGCAATTCTTTCCACAGTGGTGGGTGTTTGGGCTTACCCTATGAAATTTTCACAAATAAGAGGCAACGTTTACTCCAAATCCTAAGAATGATAAATTGTGGGGCCAGCAGATGGCATAGTGGTTACGTCACTGGACTCCCATATGGTCAACTGTGGCTCAAGTCCTCAACCTGGTGGTTTTAACCTCACGTGTGCTCATGCCCAAGATCCCAGGACAAGAATGGAGAAGGGATTGTGGTATGGCCATTCCCCCTGGGGGAGTGCGGAGGGGAGTGATTGCTCAGTTTCCCACTCTCTGTCTCTTTCTTCCCCCTGCAAGTGCACATGCACTAGGCAAAAACTTCTATTTAAAAGAAAACAAAAACTTTTCTTTTTCCTAGAGAGGTTTTTGCTATAGGGCACATGCACGTGCCAGAGAGACATAGAGACAGAAAGTAAGAAATCACCTCCCCCCCCAAGGGGAGATGCCCACACCGCAATCCCCTCTCCTCCATGTTCCTCTCTGGATTTGGGGCATGTATGTACACATGACTGCCGTAAGTTTCAAGGTGCCAGATCCAGGATTCAAACTGTGGTCAACTACGTGGAAGTCCAGCAACATAGCCACTACACCATATGCTGGTCCCAAGAATAACAAGTTCTAAGAAAATAAATCTGATCCAATCTGCTCTATGTCAATTAGTTCCAGAAGGTGAATGGAGAAAATACAGAAGAATAGTTCTCTTTTTTAAATTAATTAATTTGATTTTTTAATTTAATTTTTGTTTTGTTTTGTTTGTTATACAACACTTGCACTCACCAGAGAGTAACTAAGTGAAGGAGGGAAAATGAGAAAGCAAGCTGCCAGGTCTGGAACTCGAACCACAGTTGACAATGCAGGAGTCAAGCATCTTAACCACCATGCCACCTGCTGGCTAAGTTTTCTCTTAACATGAAAGAGACATAAACTACATCCTATTAAAATAATAAACTAAACTTGACACACGCCATTTGAAATCCGAGGTTTGTAAACTGCCAAACTTCCAAATGTTTCTCTGAGAACACAGTGAACTGCATCTTCCCAGTTTTCTGCCAGTAATAAACTACATCAGCTACATGGTCCTTGCATTCAGACATCACATTTTCCACTATGCAACTCAAGGAGTTAATCCTTTCAGAAATATGGATCTGAACTGTAATTCCTTCTCTTCATTTTCCTATAGACAACTCTAACTGGCAGAAGCATCGCTGTGAACAATCGGTTAAGTTGTAATAGGACTTAGACAAGAGCTTGTGTTTAGCACCAACATTTTTTCAGTCTGAGTGGCTGAATAAATCAGACTTACTTAGCTTTGTCATACATACCTTACATCTCAATAATAGCAGCAAACATGTCTATGCACTAATTGGACCAAAACACTGATCGTGAAGAGCCTACACTATACCTATATATTTTTATACCAGCCTACATATAACAATATATTTTTTAAGGCTATTGTACAAACCTACCTATAAATCTGGGAACGGCAGTTTATCAAGAAAGAGGTCTTGGTCATGCTTTCTCAAACTATTAATTTTAGGGCTTAGGGTTTGAAATTAATTCCGAAGATCATGAGTGTGAACCACTCCCAAACACAGAAGCAGCACTCTAAAATCCAATGCAATCAAATATGATACTAAAGAATGAAATCACATTTTCTGGAAAGTATGACAATATACCAAAATATACTCCACAAGCTAAGCTATGTAGTTGTAAAAGACAGAATTTAGACATTTCATAACATTCAATATCAAATTACTTACTAGAGCCACCTGGAATGAAAATATATAACAGAGAAGAGTTCCAAACAAGTGATAAGCAGGGTGTAGAATACTTCTTTCTTCATAATCCTGTCCCTTGATCCCCTGCCACACTGGCCTCCAATGAACATCTTTATTGGCAAATTAATTCAGCTTTGTTTTTCCTTAACTCTACTATAGCATCTCCCAAAATAGAAAAGCTTGCATGCAACTTCTTAAATATAGATATAATATGCATTTTGATTGTTTGATTTTAAAATTCACATCAAATTACAGGATATTTTAAAGCACCATCTGCTTTCTTGCAACGGAAGGCAGTAATTTCCTGATTGTACATGTTTTAATCAATAATACCCTTTAAGATTACTGCATTGGTATTATGTTGTGTTGAAGTTTTTTTGTTTTGCTTTATTTTTAAAGTTTATTTTATTTATTTCTTGAGTAAGAGAGAGAGAGATAGGCATCGCCAACGGGGTTGTGATGAGGTCCTCCACCCCCAGCTTCAGGCAGGCCCAGATCATGGGCACATGCACATACAGTGCACTTAGAGAGACTTCCTTATGGGAACCCTGAACCCTCCCAGGCGGGTAAAGTTTTGCAGAGTCAATTTGATCACTGCGCCAACCGCTGACCCCTGTTCGTTCGTTTTGAATGTAGTCCTCCTTGCCTATGAGTACACTTAGATCCAATGCAGACTTTTTTTCCTTTGTATCATTCCTATTTGAATTCCACATTAGCATAGAACTGTTGACTATAGTCATTTACTAACTTCATCCTGTCACATTTTCCAATTTCATACCCCTTTATGAGGCCAGAAAAAGGTGTTTCTAATAGAATTTATTAAAACATATTTGGGGAACCAGCAGTTAGCGTAATGGCTATGTCGCCGGACTCCCGCGTAGTCGACCGCAGTTCACGTCCCGGACCCGGTGGCTTAGAACTCACGCCGGGCGCGTGTGCGTACGTGCCCAAGGTCCCGAGAGGAGAATGGAGGAGAAGGGATTGCAGCGTGACCATCCCTCCTGGGCGGTGATTTCTCGCTTTCTGTCTCTCTCTCTCTGTCTGTCTGGCGAGCGCACGCACCCTATAGCGAAAAACCTCTCCAAAAAAAAAAATATATATATATTTGAACAAAATAATCCTTCAAATATCTGGATGCAGTTACAACTGTTATTTGGGAAAATAGAAACTATGAAGGCATTATAACCCTTTTCTAAAAAGTGTAGTGAAATAAGCCGAGAAGGCACATGTGGGCAGAGCCTGTCAACAAAGACAAGACAGGAAGCATTACGTGAGCCCCAGGTCCACCCACCATCTGCTCTGCACCCAGGGAAAACAAACAGAGCCATGAACTAAGGCATTCGTTTTCGAAGTTCTGATTTGTTAAAAAGATCTGTGCAATGAACTCTGATGCACTACTGTGGCTCTGGGATGCCCCTCAGAAAAACATTCACTGCAAACCATCTGTCACATTCTTGTGGGATAAGCTCGAAGAGTTTGCTAATAAATATCTATACCCTCAAAACATTTTACATGCCATCAATGAAAGTTATTAAGTAGAATGAAGTATTAAAATGAAAGACACTGTAGTACAATACATATAACATTAAACAATCCTATGTTAAGTTGTAAAAAGATAAAACTGTATATTGATGTTTTGAAGTACCATACAATGAACTATTAACAGTCTTTTAATTGACTAGAAAGGACATCATTAAATATTCTTCTTTCATTTTTACAAATTTTAACAGTGGAGAGTTGGGTAGTAATATTAAAACCATAGTAATTTCCTTTTATATGCTTTTCTATAAAATTTAAGGATAGAAAAGTACATGAAAAGAAATAAATATGGCTTTTAATATTACTGTATTTGGACAAAACACGATGTACTCAATGATATCATAACACTGGACATTTTAGTTATAACGTCATTCTGCAAAGAGTGTAAAAAAGGAGTAGGAGGGGATGGAGACGTTTACAGGGATTGATGTGCACCGACACTTGCTTTCTAGGATGCTTCTATTACTACATTCCTGCCAACAGGAGAGCAGAGCACCCACTGTACCAACTACACGCCCCTGAATCATGGCTCGGAGAATTTCCCTCTAACTCGGCTAACCTTAGAAAAAAGAAATCTTTCATTATGACCTTTGATATTACATAAACTGAGCTCTGAGCCATTGTTCAGAATAGTTCAGACCAGTAGATGGCTTAATGAGTACATCGCTGGACTCCCATGTAGTTGACTAGTTCAAGTCCCAGACCCCGTAGCTTAAACTCACGCCGGGCGCATGTACTTGCATGCCCAAGATCCCAAGAGGAGAATGGAGGAGAAGGGATTGCGGCGTGGTCATCCCTGTGGGGGGTGATTTCTCACTTTTTGTCTCTCTGTCTCTCTCTGATGTTCTGGCAAACACACGTGCCCTACAGCAAAAACCTCTCAAAAAAAAAAAAAAAAAAAAAAAAAAAAAAAAAAAAAAAAAAAAAAAGGACTGTACAACACTAACAGTGAAACCTAATGTAAACTATGGGCTGCAAGCGATTATGACATGCCAGGGTAGGGTCTGTTGTAACAAATGCACCACTGTGATGGGGGATGTTGATTGTTGGGGAGGCTATCCCTGTGTGGAGGCAAGGGATATACAGGAAATCTCTATAGCTTCCTCTCAAGTCCACTGTGGACCTAATAGTGCTTTAAAATATAAAGTTTTTCTTTTAGCTACTAATTATCACTGCACAATTTTACCATCAGGACCCAGGAATTAGAAATAGAGCAGAAAGTAGTGGTAAAAGAAAATTAAAAATGCAAAATATAATGTCCCTATATTCGTAAATTTTATATTATATATGCCATGGAACTTTTAAATGAGCAATGTGCAAAGCACTCTACATTTTCTTTCTTTCATATTCCAAAAGAAGAGAGAAACATCACTATACTAGTATTTCATGATCAAAAGCATATTAAAATGTAACCTAGAGATCCACCATGACAATGATTCCTGATTGTTTTAATAAAGACTGCAGAAGATTAAAGTTTTTTTTTTGCAAGGATGCTACCTGATTTAAAAAAACCAAATTTAATTTCAGTGAAGGATTGAAATATAAAATAAAATGGACCTATATCATGGCATTTATATGCTAGACAATTTAATAGCTGAAATCCCTTCCAGATTAAAGGGAAATCAATTTCAAAATTCTATCATCTCTTTTTAAATTTGTTCAAACGTTTGAGGATTCAAATGTCAGAATGGCTTAAAATTAGATAGTAAAGTAATGATCCCGGAGTTTGTAAGAGAGCATTCCCAGCTATGCAGAGCAATTTCTCAACTTTCTGATTTATCACCTTAATATGGTATCACATACAATTAATACAAAATAAAAGTATCATTTTGGTGTCATCAACTATTACCTTTCCTTCCAAGGAGATAACATTATTTATCCTGTAAGTCTCACAACTTACACAGGGTAATAAATGCACTGCTACTGATAGTGTAGGCTAGATATGACTGTCCCCAAGACAATGATTCTTTTTAACTCAAGAAAATCAGTACAGTAAATAACTTTTCTTCCCTTTGAGACAATCACAGTGCTCGAGGCTGCTGCAACACAAAAACAAAATATCTTCACAAATGTCTCCAAACAGTCAAGCTGAAAATCTAAGCCAAAGTTTCATTTAACAGCCTGTCAGTTTTTTGATGTGAAGCTAATGAATGCAGTGGCAAACAAATCCATCAAACCTAACATCAAAACAACTGCACTTCATCCCACCGAATGGAAAAAATGAAATACAACCTGCGGGCCAGCTCTTTGATCCAACCTAGCCAGAAAGCAGACCTGTGAGCATGCCTGCAGCAGCCACATATACGTAATCACAGCTCCATTTCATCACAGAACAAAACGGAAAACATCATCTCAAGTATGCGCACATCTTTTTTTCAATGGATAAGCTATCTACTAGTTATTTTTAAATATCCAGTAAAAAAAAAAAAAAAAAAAAAAAAAAAGCATTTCATTGTCGAGTACTCTAAAGTTGAAAGCTATCAAGATTCCTAAAATAAGCTTTCCGAATCTCCACGCATCCCCACCGTTTCTCCTCCTTGGACCCCAGGTTGGTTGTCTGGGACTTTAAGGCGAACTCCCACCCCACCCCACCCGCAATCCGGATCGAGCCGGCCAGCAGTTCCGGGCACCAGGCGGACTGAGGCTGCAGCCCGACCTTTCCGAATCTCCACGCATCCCCACCGTTTCTCCTCCTTGGACCCCAGGTTGGTTGTCTGGGACTTTAAGGCGAACTCCCACCCCACCCCACCCACAATCCGGATCGAGCCGGCCAGCAGTTCCGGGCACCAGGCGGACTGAGGCTGCAGCCCGACCTTTCCGAATCTCCACGCATCCCCACCGTTTCTCCTCCTTAGACCCCAGGTTGGTTGTCTGGGACTTTAAGGCGAACTCCCACCCCACCCCACCCGCAATCCGGATCGAGCCGGCCAGCAGTTCCGGGCACCAGGCGGACTCAGGCTCCAGACCTGACCAACCTGGTCCTGTCACTCATCTTCTGACCCTTCCCCACTAGCCTTTGGACTCTGAATTCTGGTGATTTGAATAGCGCGCGGCGCGCTTTGCGCGATTTCCTTTTTTCAGTTTGTTTTTCTTTGCTCTTGGCGTGTTGCTTATTCAGTCAATTGAAGGCTCACCTGTCCTTAGAGACAGTGAGGACTTTAGGCCATCCAGGGTAGTGTCAACAGTTAATGGTAATTGTGAGCAACAGGTAGGCCAACCATAAGGGAAATCATCAATTTTCTAAGCCTGTACAACTTTTAACAATCAGTTAGGAAGGAACATATAGAATACCTGATGACTAAGAACAATCGCAGAGGCTCCAGAAATATGAGCAACCAACAAAAGGCCTCTCCCTCAAGGGAAATCATCAAGCCTACATCACCCACAGTCAATACAATGGACGTCGTGGACATGTCTGATAAGGAATTCAGATTATTTGTAGTGACCAAACTAACTGAGATGGAAGAGAAAAGAGACAAGGAGCTCCAGGAGATGAGGAAGTCCTTCAATGACTTGAAAGAAGAAATGGATACCTTAAACAAGAACCAGATGGAACTTCTAGGAATGAAGAATGTGATACAGGAAATCAAAACCTCCCTTGAAAGTATTAAAAGTAGGTTAGACCAGGCAGAAGATCGAATATCTAACGTAGAAGACAAAACATCTGACCTAGAAAAAAGCATCAAGAAGATTGAGAAAACAACCATGAAAAATGAGGATAATATACGAGGAATACTGGATACTATCAAGCGCCCCAACATCCGGATAATAGGTATTCCAGAAGAGGAAGAAAATAATAAGGGCCTAGATAATTTATTCCATGAGATCCTGGAAGAAAACTTTCCAAATCTAGAAAGGCACTCAAATATCCAGACCCAGGAAATACATAGGACCCCGGGTAGAATCAACCCAAGAAGATCCTCTCCAAGGCACATTATAGCCAGACTGGCAAAAACAACAGACAAAGATAAGATACTAAAGTTGGCAAGAGGGAAACGCCAGGTTACTTACAAAGGTCACCCCATCAGGCTAACATCGGATCTCTCGGCGGAAACAATGCAGGAAAGGAAAGAATGGGGAAGCATAGTAAAAGTGTTGAGTGAAAAACAATTTCAACCAAGAATACTATACCCGGCAAAATTATCTTTCATATGGGAAAAAAAGATAAAAACATTCTCGAATAAACAAAATTTGAAGGAATTTACCAACTCCATACCAGCTCTTCAAGAGGTTCTGAAGGGAGTATTATATCAGGAAAACTAAAAAATCAGAGACAGTTATACGAGAACAAAAAGCAACCAAGAAAATGGCTCACTTAATGATAGGATCAGGTACGGAAATATCGATAATTACATTGAATGTCAATGGATTAAATTCTCCAGTAAAGAGACATAGACTGGCTGACTGGATAAGAAAACAGAAACCCTCTATCTGTTGCCTACAAGAAACTCACCTTATGGATAAAGACATACATAGACTAAAAGTCAAGGGCTGGAAAAAGATACTCCATGCAAATGGAAATCAAAAAAAGGCTGGAGTAGCGATATTGATCTCAGACAAAATAGATTTCAAGACAAAGACTGTAAGAAGAGACAAAGAAGGGCATTATATAATAGTAAATGGGGTAATCCAGCAAGAAGACATAACCCTTATAAATATCTACGCACCCAACTCAGGTGCGCCTAAATATGTGAAGGAAAGACTGTTGGAGCTAAAAGGAGATATAGGGAGAAATACTATAATTGTTGGAGATCTCAACACCCCATTATCTCCTATAGACAGGTCTTCTAGACAGAAAATAAATAGAGAGATACAGGACTTAAATGATACTATAAATGGAATGGGCTTGACAGATATCTATAGAACTTTCCACCCTACATCCACAACATATACATTTTTCTCACCCCGACATGGAACCTTTTCAAAGATAGATCATATATTAGGACACAAATCAAGCCTTTATAGATTCAAAGGCATAGAAACTGTACCCAGCATCTTCTCTGACCATGATGGAATTAAACTCAAGATTAATTTCAAGACACAACCCCGAAAATACACGAACACATGGAAACTGAACAACCTACTTCTGAATGACTTCTTCACTACTGAAGAAATTAAGGCTGAAATAAAAAAATTTATGGAAACTAATGATAATGAGTACACAAGTGTCCAGAATCTATGGGACACAGCAAAAGCAGTCATAAGAGGAAAATTCATAGCAATTAGTGCACATAAGAAAAGGACAGAAAGATGGCAACTAGATAACTTATCATCATGCCTCAGAGAATTGGAAAAACAACAACAAACAAATCCCCAAAATGCCAGGCGAAAAGAAATAATAAAGGTTCGAGCAGAAATAAATGAAATAGAAAATAAACGAACCATACAGAAAATAAATGAAAGCAAAAGCTGGTTCTTTGAAAAGATTAACAAGATCGACACACCATTGGCTAGACTGATTAAGAAGAAGAAAGAAAGAAACCAGATTAATCAAATATGTGATGAAACAGGCAATATTACCACAGACATAGCAGAAATACAAAATATCATTAGAGGATACTATGAGCGACTTTACGCCAACAAACAAGATAACTTGGAGGAGATGGACAAATTCCTGGATGCATATAATCTACCAAGATTGGATCAGGAAGACATAGAGAACCTGAATAGACCCATAACAAGCCAGGAGATTGAATCAGTAATTAATAACCTCCCAACAAAGAAAAGCCCAGGCCCAGATGGCTTCACTTGTGAATTCTACAAAACTTTTAAGGAAGAGTTAACCCCTATCCTACTAAAATTATTTCTAAAGATTCAAAAGGAAGGAAACCTTCCAAATTCATTTTATGAAGCCTCCATCATCCTCATCCCCAAAACAGATAAGGATATGACAAAAAAGGAAAACTACAGACCAATATCATTGATGAATATAGATGCGAAAATTCTCAACAAAATACTCGCAAATCGTATCCAACAACATATAACAAAGATCATTCATCACGATCAGGTAGGCTTTATACCAGGGATGCAAGGATGGTTCAATATACGCAAGACCATAAATGTAATACACCACATTAACAGAAAGAAAGATAAAAACCATATGATCATCTCAATTGATGCGGAGAAAGCATTTGATAAAATACAGCATCCTTTTATGATTAAGACTCTCAGTAAGATTGGTATAGAAGGGTCATTTCTCAACACAATAAAAGCCATCTATGAAAAACCTACAGCTAACATTATACTGAATGGGGAAAAGCTGAATGCTTTTCCTCTGAAAACAGGTACTAGGCAGGGCTGCCCACTTTCTCCACTGCTCTTTAATATAGTACTGGAAGTCTTAGCTATTGCAATCAGAGAAGAGAACAATATTAAAGGCATTCGAATAGGCAAAGAAGAATTGAAAATATCTTTATTTGCAGATGACATGATGGTATACTTAGAAGACCCAAAGGTATCCATGAAAAAACTGCTTGAAGTAATAAGTGAATACAGTAAAGTGGCAGGATACAAAATCAATATCCAAAAATCTATAGCATTTCTATTAATGAACAACAAGTTGAACGAAGCAGAGCTGAAGAAAGGAATCCCTTTCACCGTAGCCACAAGGTGTATAAGATACCTAGGGATAAACCTAACTAAGAAAGTCCAAGATCTTTATAAAGAAAACTACGAAAATCTTAAAAGAGACATTGAAAGTGACATAAAAAAGTGGAAGGATATCCCATGTTCCTGGATTGGAAGAATTAACATAATCAAAATGGCAATTCTACCCAAATTAATCTACATGTTTAATGCAATTCCAATCAAAATACCAGAGATATTCTTCAGAGATCTAGAAAGGGCAATCATAGAATTTGTCTGGAATCATAAAAGACCTCGTATTGCAAAAGCAATCCTGCGCAAGAAGAGTGGAGTAGGAGGCATATCACTCCCTGATCCCAAGATATACTATAAAGCTGTGGTCATCAAAACAGCATGGTATTGGCATAAAAACAGACATGTGGACCAATGGAAGAGAATAGAGACCCCAGAAATAACCCCCAAAGCTTACAGCCAACTGATCTTTGACAAAGGATATCAGTCAATCCATTGGGAAAAGGAAAACCTCTTTAGTAAATGGTGCTGGAAAAACTGGGTATCCACCTGCAGAAAGATGAAACTGAACCCCCATCTTTCACCACTAACAACAGTCAACTCAAAATGGATCAAAGATCTTAACCTAAAACCTCAAACAATAAAACTACTGGTGGAAAATGCTGGGGAAACTCTGGGGGACATTGGAGTAGGCAAAGACTTCTTAAATAAGACTCCCAAGGCACAGGCAATAATCCCTAAAATAGACAAGTGGGACTATGTTAGACTAAGAAGTTTCTGCACAGCAAAGGACACAGTAACAAGTGTGAACCGACAACCCTCAGAATGGGAAAATATTTTTGTTAAATATGCCTCAGACAAGGGACTGATAACCAGAATACATAGGGAACTCAAGTGCCTTATGCGAAAAAAAATGATTAACCCAATTAAAAGGTGGGAAAATGAGCTGAACAAAAGTCTCTCTAAGGAAGACATACGAATAGCCAGAAAGCATATGAGGAAATGCTCAACATCCCTCATCATAAGGGAGATGCAAATAAAAACCACAATGAGATACCACCTAACCCCTGTCAGAATGGCAAAGATTAAGAATATAAAAAGTGATAAATGTTGGCGGGGATGTGGTGAAAAGGGAACCCTCCTACACTGTTGGTGGGAATGTAAACTAGTTCAACCACTGTGGAGAACAATATGGAGGTTCCTCAAAGATCTACAAATAGAACTACCATTCGATCCAGTAATCCCACTTCTGGGTATTTACCCAAAAGACAGGAGAACGCTCAGTCAGAAAAGTGCTTGCACATCAATGTTTATTGCAGCATTATTCACAATTGCCAAGACATGGAACCAACCTAAATGTCCACAAACTGATGAATGGATTGGAAAAGTGTGGTATATATACTCTATGGAATACTACTCAGCCATAAAAAATAACAAGGCCCTGGAATTTGATAGAAAGTGGTCAGATACGGAGGATATATTGCTGAGTGAAGTAAGCCAGGCTATGAAAGAAAGATATTGTATGTATCCACTCAATATATACCGACTATCAGCATTCTATGATAGTGAACAAAAATTGGAGGACATAAAAGCAGTGAAGGTACTTAATGAGAATAGGACAGTGTGGAATGGGGGAAGTGAAGAGAAGAGGATAGAGAAAGATAACAAATGAACAATAGAGAGGCAGGACATTAGTGAGAAACAGATATGGCTTATTAACTGTTGATGTTGACATGTATAGTACTCTCAACTGGATTTGTCTGAGAAGTATTTCATGATGGGCAAAGTATTTGTACAAGCAACATGAGAAATAGCGATGGACTGTTTTAAAAAATAATTAGAATAATAATAATGATTGGGGAAAACATAGAAAAGATATTGAATGTTGAAGCGGGGAGATTAATGTCTCTGTACTGACTGACATCATGGCATTCCCTTTTGAAAAAGTAATGTAATACAATGTAAAGTTATATGTAATTCAATGTAATATTAAAAAAAAAAATGAATGAAAAAAAAAAAAAGTATAAAAAAAAAAAAAAAAAAAAAAGATTCCTAAAATAAGTAACTGGATGGGATGTTCCAATGCTACAGTTTTGAAAATGGAGGTTTATTAAAACCTCTTCTGTTCTTTATAAAAACTTCTTCAAAGACAAGGAAAACATGCCATTCTAGTTATTACAAGCATGTGGCACAACACACGGGCAAAGGAGTAAGTCTGGGAGGACTCACAGACCAGAATTCTGTCCAAGCAGACATTCCAAGACCCCCAAGCAGTGCCTGAAACCGCAAATACTATCAGGCACTATATAAACTATGCTTCTTCCTATTCACACATACTTTGATAAAGTTTAACTTATAAATTAGGCACAGTAAAAAATGAACAATAACTAATAATAAAATAGAAAATTATAATATGCTGTAATAAAAGTTATGTAAATGCGGTCTCTTCTCTCAAGATACCTTTTTGTATTGCACTCATCTATTTTTATACCATGGTTGTTTGCAGAAAATTGAAACTGTGGAAAGTGAAACCACGGATAAGGGGAAGATTATTGTGTTTTGCAGGTCAAGACAAAAGAAAACAAAATAAGCCTCACTGAGAAAAGAAGAAAAGAGGATCATGAAGAACGTTGCTATCAAGACTAAAAGATGAACGTCCCTTTCATCCCACCTATACCTATTCTTCCCAGATCAAATACTCAATATATAACATACAAATTTCCTGTGAGAGATAAAGGAGTTTAGATAGACTGTGAAAAGAAACATTTAGATTAGAGGACTGAAAAACAGGGACTTACATGCACATATATTGAAATATACACAAAATACAAACATTTTGTTGAGAACCTCCAGGAATGGACTAAAATTTGAAAGACATGTATTTGGGTTTTACACGAATACTGAATAGAGATTTTTATTTTTTTTTCTTTTGGAGAGGTTTTTGCTATAGGGCGTCTATGCTCGAAGAGAGAGACAGAGAGTGAGAAATCACCCCCCGAGGGGATGGTCACACCACAATCCCTGCTCCTCCATTCTACTCTCGGGATCTTGGGCACGCACACGCACGTACCCAGCATGAGTTTAAGCCACCGGGTCCAGGACTCAAACCACGGTTGACTACATGGGAGTCCAGCGACATAGCCATTACGCCAACTAATGGCCCCGAGATTTCTAACTATCGTCAAATTTTAAGAAAAGGGGAGGTTTCTTGAACAAACATCATATATCAATAAGCCAACAACAGATCCAAAAGTTCCCTTTCCAGTCCTACGCCAGAACAACAGTGGTGACTAGAAGTCAAGGACAAAGGCAAAGAAGCTGTCCTCAAACCCTCAACTTGGGAACCAGCAGATGGCATAATGGTTATGTCACTGGACTCTCATGTAGTCAACTGTGGTTCTAGTCCCAGACACACCAGCTTAAAACTCACGCTGGGCACATGTAAATGTGTCCACAAAATCCCTAAAGGAGAATGAAGGTGAAGGGACTGTGGTGTGACCATCCGCCCCAGGTGGTGATTTTCTGCTTTCTGTCTCTCTGGGAAGTGCACAAGCCCTATAATAAAATCTCTCTTTAAAAAAAAAGAAAGAAAAGAAAAACCTTATCTTGTACTTAGACTTCACTATCACCTCTGTTCTCATGAACCTAGTTATCCACCAAGTGATGGCTGTATAAATACATACATGATACCTGACATAAAAAGATAAGCAGACCCAACACATGGAGCTTGGCTCCCACCTACTAGCTACTGGAGGAGTCTGAATAGCTCCTACTAAACAAAGCTCGGTGTCATAAGGTCAAAGTTACCCTATCAGGTAAGGGGCTCATATTAGCAAAACCCAGCTACTTTTTAAATCGAAAAAATAACTTCTTTTCTGAGGTACCAAATTAGAAATATTGGTTTATAATATACAAAATTTTATATATATGTAATATATATATATATGTACATACACATACTATATATATAGTTCACATTATATACATGAATTATATGTCTGTATATATGTCATATGTAGATCCCATACTATATAATTAATGTTGCACCAAAACTCAACTTTATCAGGTGTTTTCAAACAGAGATCACTCCACTTGACAGTGAAAGAAGGTGAGAGTCTCTCTGACTCCAATGCTTCAATTTTTTTTTCTTTTTTTGGAGACGTTTTTACTATAGGGTGTGTGCGCTTGCCAGACAGACAGACAGTGAGAAATCACCCCCCAGGGGGTATGGTCACCCCGCAATCCCTTCTCCTCCATTCTCCTCTCGGGATCTTGGGCACACATGCACACATGCCCCGAGTGAGTTTAAGGCGCCAGGTCTGGGACTCAAACCACGGTCAACTGCATGGGAGTCCAGTGACATAGCCATTGCGCTAAATGCTGGTCCCAATGCCTCAATTTTTAAAAGGTGTCAATATTTACAATAACTTATAAACAGGACATCTCATCTTCCTTTTTGAATAATAACTTTTACTTTTTTTATAATTTGCCAGAGGGTGCATACACTCACCAGAGAAAGGTAGATATGGGGGAAAGGGTGAGAAAACACCCACCATGGGGAATGGTCACATTTCAATCATTTCTACTGCATATCTCCCCTCAATCAGGATTTTAGACACACAGGTTCATGTGCCCAGCATGGTTTTCAAGCTACCAGGTCCAGGACACAAAATACCTTAACCACCAAACCACCAGCTGGCCCATGAATAATAACCCTTTAGAATTATAATTCAGAATAAATTTCTGAGGCAACAAATAAGACTAACATGGACCAGCAGTTGGCATAATGGCTATGTCGCTAGACTCACATGTAGTTGACCATGGTTCAAGTCCTGGACCCAGTGGCTTAAACTCACGCTGGGCACGTGTGTGTGTGTGTGTGTGTGTGTGTGTGTGTGTCCAAGATCTCGAGAGGAGAATGGAGGAGAAGGGACTGTGGAGTGGCCATCCCCCTCCCCCGGGAGGTGATTTCTCGCTTTCTGTATCTCTGTCTCTCTCTGTCTTTCTGGTGAGCACACAGACAGTGGCTTGAAAAGCATGCCAGACATGTAAGTACATACCCTGGTGCTTCTGTTGCCCTACTCACTTATGAAACGTTCTTTGTGTGTATAGATAGATAAGGTGTACTAAAAGCACTATACATGTCTGAATGCTTAAACATTATTTGTATATAATGTTTTCTTTTGCCTCTAATTAATTAAGAAATTCCAGAAAATTTCCACCTTGACAGATCTTATGGTTCTGTGTACTACCTGTTAAAGTGTGAGGAACATATCCCTGTAGATGTCCATGACAGAGCTAGATTTAGCTTCTTTTTAAACATCTTCCTCAGAAGTAGATCAGAAATTTAGCAACAAAGTACTAGAGAGTAAAGTACTTTATGCAGAATAAAGTAAACAATAAAGTTTTTTTTCTAATTCAAAGTAATTAATCTCTGCAATGGCATGTGATACATGAAAATAACAACAGGGAAAGCATGTTTGCATAGCCAAAACACCTCATTTGTAACAAACAATGGGCAATGCCATTTTTTTGTGTTTTATGTTTGTTTTTGTTATCCAGGCAGAAAAGTAGTTGACTTGTAATCTGTGCTGCTCCTCAACTTCTAAATTTTAATTTTAATTTATTCTAATTTAACCCAGTAATTTAATGACTATTATCTTAAGCTTTTATAGTTTCTAAAATCTTTCCTTGGTAATTTTCTTTATAGTCAGAAAAATTCAAATCAAAGAAATAGCCCATTTTCAAATTTTCCCCTTAAGGACACTTCCTTAAGACCACTAGAAAAATTTTACTTTTCATACTTTGAAATTAAATTCCAGAACATAAAAAGAAAAGTTCCACATGGTTATGGAAGGAAAAGGTAAAGACAGCAACAAAAATATCTCTAACTCATACAATTTGGACAATTCTAAGATAGTTGTCCAAATGGCCTTCATTATACTCATTGAATATTTTACCTAGTAAAATACTCAAAAACAAAAAAAACAGCCATTATGTCTTATTAAACAGAATGAGTAGATACTCACATACTCTAAGTTCCTTCCCCCCACACAGAAAATCTACAGGATAAAAGGTATTTCTAATTGATTTATGAAGAAACAGAAAGATCGAATGGCTAATAACATATGGATAACCAGAGGGCAAAAGGTGGGCCTCAGATCCCTGCCCCTTCTACAACAGAGCACCTTTCTTGCTAACACCAAAGTTGTAATGGGCTCTGTCAGCTGAGTCTTCAGAGAGGACCACTGCCAACTCTCTTCCTTGGTCTCTTCCTCTCCATTTCCACATGCAAAGGCAGAAACACAACCCCAGTGCCCATGGCACTGTACCTTCTCCTCAAGGTTGAAATGGCCTGTGTTGGCCAATACCATGAACTGGGTCTAAAACCCATAGTAAGCAAGCACCAACTAATTTTTCCAGATGACTCTGAGCAGCTGTGATCACTGACTATGTGATCAAAGGTGCAAACCAGCAACAGCAGGTCCTGTTACAGCCTTGTGGCTATGATACTGGTTCAAGACAGATGTGAGCGTTACATCTCTGTAAAAGCCATCTCTGTAGCTGGCCAAGGGACATACAGTGAGTCTTCTATTTTTCATCACATTTATTATATATGTAATTATTAGAAGTACTTTAGACACATTCCTTTCTAAATAATCACTCACAAATAAAAACTACTCAGAACAGAAAAAATCTTGTTATGGCAAGGGCTTTATTTTATGTCAGGAATTCATTCAAGTGCTTTCTGGGTTGCCAAAGGACTATATTTGTATTTAGTTTAATATTGTAGGTTGTCAGGAAAATCATGACGCAGTTTTGCACAGTAACACATAAAAAGAAATGTACTGATTTACCCGACAACATAATACTGATTTCCTGCAAAAGTCATGACATTATTTTTCTATGTTTCTTGTGCAAAAATGCATGATGACTTTTCCAACACAGTATTAATAAATATAAATTTATCAAATTTGTATTTAACATACTATGCAATTTTGTCTTCATGTTTTAACATATTGTTTACTGCAATTGCATAAATGCACATGTTTATTAAGCCAAGAGTTGACATCCATGAATATGTTTCTATCCAAGTCCACCCAATGGTCTACATGCAAGTTTTGTCAAGGTAGCATTACTAATATATAGTTGTACCATACAGTGGCCAAGATAAGGCCACGGAAGCTTTACTTATCATTTGCCACTAAATCTATGTCAACTTTACATACTCTGTAAAGCTGATAGTTTCATTTAGAAGCTGTCTTTGCCAGAATGTACCATTAGCTTAAAAGCGACAGGCAAGAAAGGAAAACTAATAGAAACTACCACCTTTGAAGATGTCCTCTATTTAACACCACAGGGGGAAAGTAATTACATTAGCAGAAGTTGTTGCTTGTCAGTGAAAAATACACAGTATGCGAACTATCTATATTAAAAATACTGAGCAAGAGATGCAAATTTTTTTAGTAAATTTTGAAAAGTAAATATGGAAATAAGTACCTTGTTAAAATAAGTTCTATATTTTTATCTTCAAGAAATTCATTTCTGTATTTTTTATCACTTCTGACCATCCTCCCTCAAGCTCTTGTTGATATCATCTTAGCAGACACTCTCTTCTGCTAATACTTGTTTTCTAAGCCGGGGACTAAACTCTAACAGGAAGAGGTCCAACTCTAACACAGAGCCCTCAGAAAAAGCCACTGGTGACCATGGGAGAGAGCAACACTCCTTCATAGAACTGCCTACATCAGAGTAAATTGCTCGATATTAACCTTAAAACAGAAAAATGTAGCTACAAGTGGTAATACAGCCTATGTGAAATAAATGTATCTAGACTGAAATAACAACTATGGTGACAGGCACAGTGTTAATGAGGAAAAAAGTGCTGTACATGATCTTGGGTTTCCTGTAACAATAACAAAAATACACATTTAATTTGTGCTTCATTTTTGAGGCATAACTTACCAATTTAGCAACTTTTCCATAGTCAATCCATCTGACAGTAGCAAAATTTGTAGATTCTGCACAGTTGAAACCGTGATTAAAACCAGCATGGTAGCCATATGGGAAAGTGATCATAAATTCTCCAGCCTCCTGAGTGATCTGCAGGGTAGAAAACATATAATATTTTCAAGTAATAAGACCTCCCAAATTGTGAATGATTAAAACATATTTCCTATTAAAAAAATGCTAGAAACTAAAGTTATTCTAATATCAAAGAAGTTCCCCTACCTCCTTAATTCTTTAATAGTGTTTTCTCAGAACATTTTTAAATGACTTTTCTAAACAGGATAGGACCTTCTAATACTTCAGCTCAATCACTCAGTCCATAATGAAAGATGTATTTTATTTTAAAATGTCTAAGTTACTCAAATAATTTTTTCATATTAGCTACCAATGTGTATATTTTAATAACTTACATTAATGAAGTTACATGTTATAGGAAAAACATATCTGCTATATTTTAATCAGAGCAATAAAACTTTAATAAAACACACTGGACAAGCTATATTATGAGTCTGTCTCAGTAAAGAGTTGTTGAAATTCATGAAATTATACTTTTTTTTTTTTTTTTTTTTTTTTTACTGTAGGGCACATGCACTCGCCAGAAAGACAGAGAGACAGAGAGACAGAAGGTAAGAAATCACCCCCCTGGGGGTGGCCACGACGCAATCCCTACTCCTCCATTCTCCTCTCAGGATCTTGAGAACACACACACACACACCCAGTGTGAATTTAAGCCACAGGGTCTGGAACTTGAACCACAGTCGACCACATGAGAGTCCAGTGACATAGCCATTATGCCAGCTGCTGGATCCCCAAAATTATTCTTTCATAATACTCAGATGATAATAAGTTAGCTGTATTCCATTTCATAGAAAACTACTATTCAAAGGATTATTCAAATATACATATGTATAAGTGAATGCATTTTAAAATATAATTAATATAACTTACATAAATAAGTCAAGAGTCTGAAAGCAAACACGAAAAATGTATTTATTCTGTTCCTTTTTTTTTTTTTTTTAGATTAAAGACATTTGCTTTTGAGACCAGCAGATGGCGTAATGGCTATGTTGCTGGGCTCCCATGTAGTTGACCTAAGTTCGAGTCCTGGACCCAGTTGCTTAAACTCACACCAGACCCACGTGCATGCATGCCCAAGATCCAGAGGAGAATGGAGGAGAAAGGATTGCATTGTGGCCATCCCCCCGGGGGGTGATTTCTCTCTTTCTGTCTCTCTGTCTTTCTGGCAAGCACACACGCCTTAAAGCAAATACATCTCCAAAAAAAAAAAAAACACATGTACTTTTGTATAATCAGTAATGCAATACAAAATATACCATGGGTTATTATTTTAGAAGAAGAGCAAAGCCAAAAAAAAGAGTAATTCATTTTAGAATTTGTCTACTTGATATTAGATTATAAAATTCATTATTCACTCTTTCAAACAGAGTAATAATATCCCTTTTTACTGGAAATGTTTCTTACCAAGTACTCAATAAGGTGTAGTCCTTTGTATCTGTAAATTCTTTTAATTGTGCAAAATAACATAAACAATACCCATCGAATTTGGACAATGAAGCAAAGTTCTCCTTGATAAATATCCGTGAAGTATTCAGTTAATGGTACTTGTTCACAGAGTCACTATGTTTTATTAATTGTGATATATCAAATTTTGAAACCACACTTCCAGCCAGTGACTCAAATATATTTGTTTATTTTTATATAATTTACTATAGTAAAGTACTCAGAGAATAAATATATAGTTTGATCAGCACTGATAAATGTATAAACCCATAACTCAGCCCTATCACTTTCATCACTCAAGAAGTCTCTCTCCTGCCCCATACCTGGCAATCCAAGACATACTTTTACCTCCATAACCATTATTATCTGATTTCTTTCATCATTGGTTAGCTTTACCTATCTTAGGACTTCATATAAAAGAAATCATACAATTTATTTTAATTAAGCATGTTTTAAAGATACATTCTGTTCAATGGAATCAGTAGCATGCCCATATGTATTGGTATTCCATTCCATGAATATATCATATGGTATTTAGACATTCTCTGTTCAAGAACATCGGAATTGTCAAATATATGCTTTATAGAAATAAAAATCACTTAAGCTCAACAGACCACTCATACATTATCTATGATTAAAATTTCTGTAAAATCTGGGACCAGCAGTTAGCATAATGGCTATGTTGCTGGACTCCCATGTATTCATCCGCGGTTCGAGTCCCAGACCCAGTGGCCTAAACTCATGCTGGGTGCGTGTGCATGCGTGCCCAAGATCCTGAGAGGAGAATGGTGGAGAAGGGATTGTGGCGTGGCCGTCCCCCCCGAGGGATGATTTCTTGCTTTCTGTCTCTCTGTCTCTCTGGCGAGTGCATGTACCCTATAGCAAAAAACCTCTCGGGGAAAAAAAAAATGTTCCTTTAGGGCAGAGCCAGAAACAAGAGGGACCCCAGTACAGCCTGATTACAAGAGGAGAGTCAGAGGACATATGTACTCTGTGGGTGGAGAAGGAGGGGAGGCAGCTCTTCCCACGGACACAGGCAGGCCACCTGGGGGTGTCTGCACTGCAACCCACCATCTATGCCCCTTAGAGCAGTAGGATTGTGGTATGGCCATCCCCCCTGGGGGATGATTTCTTGCTTTCTGTCTCTCAGTCTCTCTCTGTCTTTCTGGTGAGCGCACATGCCCTATAGCAAAAACAGCTCCAAAAAAGAAAAGAAATTTCTGTAAAATCTAATATATGTGGGCACTGGCATGTGGCATGCTGGTTAGGTCGCTGGAATTCCCACATGGCTGACTGTGATTAGAATCCTGGACCTGGCACCTTGCTTCCTGGCTCTCTCTCTCTCACTCTGTCTCACTCTCTCTCGCTCTGGCAAACTCATAATAATAATAATAATAATAATAATAATAAAGTGAATAATTTTAAAAAGCTAACATAAGTACATTTCTCAAAACATCCACAAAAACTATCACCTAACCAAAAAAATCAGATGAGTTCCCTCCCTCTTCTGACCTACCATAATAATGTATTTGTGTATTTCTTATGGAGAAATAGGAATTTCTTATATTACCATCTATATATATATTTTTTTTTTGCTTCTTTAACACTTCCTTCCTAATAAACATTGCCCCTAATTAGAACTGATTTGAAATCAAGACTACTTCATTTATCATTAGCTCTCCTATCTGGGATGTACTCCTTATTGGTCGTACTGTGACCATAGTCTTAATGAAAAAAAGAAATTCAGTAAAGATACACTATTCAACTCTCAATATCAACATATTTCCACCTCAAGCGGAAAAATGCTTCTTGACACTTTGAAAAATTCAACTTTGAGTAAAATCTTCATCCACCCCACTCATGGCCCCTCACCCTCTGTCAAAACAAGGTCACATTTAGGGACTATGATTAAGAAAAGTCAAATAATTTTTAAAAAATACAGAGAAGGGAACCAGCAGTTAGCGTAATGGCTATGTCGCTGGACTCCCACGTAGTCGACCGCGGTTCGCGTCTCGGACCCGGTGGCTTACAACTCACGCTGGGCGCGTGTGCGTGCGTGCCCAAGATCCCGAGAGGAGAATGGAGGAGAAGGGATTGCGGCGTGACCATCCCCCCTGGGGGGTGATTTCTCGCTTTCTGTCTTTATGTCTCTCTCTGTCTGTCTGGCGAGCGCACGCGCCCTATAGCGAAAAAACCTCTCCAAAAAATAAAAATACAGAGAAGAAAGAAGAGTTATTTTTTAATGTTCCTCCAAGTAGCTAAGTACTTAATCCTCCTAAGACTGAGAGAGGGCTTTTATTTATCTGGTCAAAAGCTTTTTCCATTTCAATTTCTTCACACAAAAATGTTTAAGCTCTGTAATTCTGACCCAATAAACACTCATATACACAAAGAACACAAGACCAAGTATCTACCGAGTTTTATAGAACTTAGTCTTCAGAAATACTCCACAGAAGCAATATCTGATTATTAGATCATCAAACAATCTTATCCATAATGAAATCTCAACTGTATTATGTCTGAGAGTATGTAAAAGCGAAAGAGTGCTACCGTAATCACTGATTTAACCAACCCAACCACTACTAATAACTGCTTTGATTTCTTTTTTAAAAATAGATCACACATACATAACTTACAATGCTCATATAAAAGACTTGTAATACAGAAGCACTACTACCTATTTTGTAGAATATACTGTATTTTATTTGCTTTATCATAAGTGAACTATAATAGGATAAAATCTCTAGCAAATATAATCCCTAAATAAAATTAATTTCAAATTAGGGTTTAGATAAATAATTGACATTACAAAACATGGAAGTGAATTTCTCTGCAGATATCCTAAAAAATTATACACGAAGTCAAGAATACATCGGCCTACATTAAATTCATTTTAAATACAAATAATACACACAAAAAAATCAATTTGTGTAAGAGGAATACTAATATACCTTGTCAAAGGGAATGCCATACTTCTTCAATACTGATGGAGAAATCAGTGTCATCTTGTGCCGAAGAAATGCATCACACCCTTGGGAGCTGCTGGGGAAAAAACCTAAAGAGAAACAAATACAAACACCATTGTGTCAATTAAAATAAAATGTCAGATAATTGTGCGTATTTTTATATTTAAAGTCCAATGCCCTTACAAAAGTTTTATGTAACCAACTCTACCACAAAAAATATCTCATACTGGGACCAGCAGTTAGTGTAATGGCTACGTCGCTGGACTGTCATATAGTCGACTGCGGTTCAAGTCCCGGACCCAGTGGCTTAAATTCACACCAGGCGCGTGTGTGTGCATGCCCAAGATCCCGAGAGGAGAGTGGAGCAGAGGGATTTGCAGCATGGCTATCACCCTTGGGGGGTGACTTTTCGCTTTCTGTCTCTGTCTTTCTCTCTTTCTGGTGAGCGTATGTGCCCTATAACAAAAACCTCTCAAAAAAAAGAAAAAAGTCTCATATTTTGAAAATTAAGGTCAGTGGGAATTCTTAAAAATTAAGGGATGAGGGACCAGCATATGGCGTTATGGTTAGGTCACTGGATTCCCAAATGGCCAACCGTGGTTTAAGTCGCGGGACCAGCAGCTTGAAATTCACACAAGGCAGAGGAGCATGCATGCCCAAAATCCCAAGAGGAGTGTAGAGGAGAGGAGAATGCAGCATGACCACTCTTCCCACCACGGGGATGATATCTCGCTTTCTATCTCTGTCTCTCTGGCAAGTACACATTCCCTATAGCAAACATGTCTCTTAAAAAAAAGAAAAGTAGGGGATACATACTTATACCGTCAAAGGTTGATTTTCTTTACAAAGAGATTTACCCAAGTGTTTTGTAACATATCTAATTATTAATCTTTATGAATCAAAATAATTTGAAACAAAATTTAACTCAATATGCCTGATATCTAAGTGACGAAAATATTAAGAAGGTTCAGAGAGATGAGTGTAGCTTTTGACAGAAGAATCTCTCACTGTAGACTCCTAGAACTGATGACTCCAGAAGCAGTCATCACGATGCCTGCCACACAGTGAACACAGAGCAGGTTCACACCTTTCTTTGTTTCTTTCTCATCAACTTAAAACTAACTACAACTAATTTTCCGAGTCAGCTTCCTGGCTAACATCCATCAAAGAAGTGCAACCCAGCCTCACCGGCCTGAATGGGAGTAATGTTTAGAGGGAGCTTTTAAAGGAGGAAAGAAAACATGCCATTCATTCAACAGTTTTTATGCACCAAGACATAGTTGGTTTTCTCCATCACTGACTTTAATCCTGCAGTTGTGTCTGAGGCAGACTCATTAGCTCAGTGATGCAAGCTAGAGGAAAATGAACATGCTTGCTGCTCTGCTCATCACCTTCCTCCCTTCAAATGAGAAGACTTCCAGGCTGAATAGACTGGGAAAGAAAACAACGAGAAGAAAAACAGGGGAACGACAGAGCAGAATCACAGAAGGACAAGAAAAGGTGAGAGAAATGGGGAAAAACGGATTGTGATGTGAACACAACCCACTGGGAGTACGTACTCTCTGCATATTCTGGGCAGCACACATTATCCTTTAGCAACAAAGAAAAAAATGTTTTAAGTAGCACATCACCCTAAAATGTCTGTAACTGATTTTTTTTTTTTTTTTTTTTTTTTTTTCTTTTTTTTGGAAAAACAAATATTTTTGAACATGTGTCAACAGAAACTTTACAAATACTATCATATTCCACACTACCAATAAGAATAAAAAGCATAGTTCCACCCTGTGCTGTCATGTGACGTGACCCTCTGCTTAAGGCTAATAATACATAAACATAAAATCGGGCCAGCCAATGGTGTGGTAGTTAAGGCACTAGATTCCACATGGCTGACTGAGCAGTTCCAGTATGAGCCCCGGAGTCATAAGAACACATCTGGTACTTGCACATAAGTGCCCAAAATCCCAAAAGGAGGGAGAAACAGAAGGGGTGATGATTGGACCATTTCTTGTTTACCACCCCCATCTCTGGACCCTCTATCTGTCTGCAGAAGATACATGCATTCTCTGACAAATTAAAAATAAAACAAAACAAAACATTAGTGGTTACAGAAAGAACAACACTAATATAATGGCTGTCTACACAATGACATGCCTTGAGTCCAGGACAAAGGCACACTTGGGCAGTCCGCAATGAAAACCCATGGAAATGTTTTAATCGCACGATTCAAATGCATCTATCAAACTTTTCCAATCTGTACTTTGTGTAACACTAAATGAATTAAGTTTTAAATTAAAATCAATGAAGAAAGAAGAGTCTATTTAATTTTCTTTTGATATGGATTTGTAATCAAGACCTGAACAATGTGGTGACTGGTCATAAGTTAATTTAAATTGGAAAGCACTGAAGGAAGGTAATTTGCAGTATATTAAGAACTTCACATTGGTTCAGAATTTATATTTACAATATGCTATAAGAATTCTATTTTACATCATCCTGGAAAACACCTAGTAAACAACACAAATTACGTCTAAATCATGTGTCTTAAAATGAACTTTACCACAAAATACCAGGAGGGGTACATGGTTCATACTTGACATACACCATAGTCTATAAAATGCATTGTGTTCAATATGTAAGTAAGTCAATATAACCAGAATGCTATTTGATACAAAAATTATAATTTTTTTAACGTTTTTGCCATGAAGCATATGCACTTGCTGAGAGAAAAAGACAAACCAAGACAGGGAAAGAGAGAAATTAGCCCCCAGGGAAGATGGCCATGCCACAAGTTCTCCTCCTCCATTTTCCTGTCAGATTTTGGGCACGCATACACACAAGCCTGGTGTGATTTTCAAGCCTTTAGGTCCAGGACTCAAACAGTGTTCAGTCATGTGGGAATCCAGCACATTAACCACCACAACAACTGCTGGACATCCCCAAGTGATAATATTTTTAAAAATTTAGACCATGGGACCAACAGTTGGCAAAATGGCTATGTCGCTGGACTCCCATGTAGTCGACCACGGTTTGAGTCCCAGACCCAGTGGTTTAAACTCACACTTGGGCGTGTGTGGATGCATGCCCAAGATCCCGAGAGGAGAATGGAGAAGAAGGAATTGCATGGCCATCCCCCTGAGGGGTGATTTCTCGCTTTCTGTCTCTCTGTCTGTCTCTCTCTCTCTTTCTGGTGAGGGCACGCACCCTATAGCAAAAACCTCTCCCAAAAAAAAGGGAAAGAAAAGAAAATGTATTCTAAAAACATGTATCAGGTATGTTCTTTCTTCCAGATAAAAATTTCGCTAGTTAATATTTCATAATATATTAGCTATTACAAAGTATGGAATTATTTTAAATCCTAGTCTCATAAACCTCAAACAGGAAGGCATAAAGTTGCTATTGTATCGCATTAAGTTTCAATCTTGGGAAGATTTAAAAATAAAAGTTTAGTGACATATTCTATGGATATACAAACACTAACTTGGAGAAGCTGACAATAGTTATTAGCCACTGAAGAAAGAAGGGATGAAAAGAAGGAAGAAAGAGGAGGAGGGAAGGAGAAATCAAACATGTTGATCTATTTCCACAGATTATCAAACATGTTGATCTATTTCCACAGATTTTGCTTAAGATAATTTCACTTGAATATACTTAAAATTCACTTAGATTGTTTTGATATTTTTTAGTGTTTTTGTAATACAGTCATGTGCTGCATAATGATGTTTCAGCCAGTAACAAACAACATGCATAATATTGGTCATATGAGATTATAATGGAGCTGAAACACCCCGATTGCCTAGTAATGCTGTAGGTGTCACAAGGTCATTGCCCAATACAATACTCATGTGTTTGTGGTGATGCTGGTAAAAGGAAACCTGTTGTACTGCATGCACATGCTACCATGTATAATACACAATATTTGATCATTATACTACACAACTATATTACTGGCTTATTTATTTGCTATCCTGTACTTTTACCATTATTTTAGAATATAATACTGGTTTTTGTTTAAAGTTTACTATAAAACAGTATTCCATGTGATACCACCAGTAGCCTCATAAGTGTCCTGGTTACAAGGTCTCTTGATTGCATTCTTTCTTTCATGCTTGACTTAATGTCATGCTGCTTTCTCCATCATGGCCCTTCTAGTGGGACAAGATGTGGAGGTGGAAGGCAGTGTTGTTGATGATAGACTATGTAGGTCTAGGCTAATATGTGTGTTTGTGTCTTTTTATAGAAAAGTATTTTAAGCAATAAATAAATAAAATGTTAAAAATAGAAAAAAGCAGGACCAGCAGTTGGCATAATGGCTATGTCACTAGACTGCCATGTATATCGACTGCGGTTCGAGTCCCAGACCCGGCCGGTGGCTTAAACCCAGGCTGGGCGCATGTGCATGTGTGCCCACGATCCCGAGAGGAGCATGGAGGAGAAGGGATTGAGGCGTGGCCATCCCCCCTGGGGGTGATTTCTCACTTTCTGTCTCTCTGTCTCTCTCTGCCTTTCTGGCGAGCACACACACTCTGTAGCAAAAACTTCTCAAAAAAAAAAAAATTAGAAAAAAGTTTGTACAATAAGAATATTTTTAAATTGTTTCTGTAAAGCTGCATAATGTATTTGTGTTTCAAGCTAAGTACTATTTAAAAAGAGTTGAAAAAGTTTATGAAGTAAAAAGTTTCACCAAGCAAAGAGTAAGGTACTAAAAGAAAAATGTCTTTGTGAATTTAGGGTAGGCCAGGTGGAGTCTGTAGTGGTGTGCAGTAGTGTACCACCCCTCACGTTCACTATGTACTCACATTCTGGGCCCACTAGCTCCATTTAAGGTAAGTGCCCTACACAGGGTGGACCACTTTTTATGTTTTATGCTCTATCTTTTCTGAACATTTTCTCTACTTAGATGTACTTGGATACACAGATACCACCGTGTTGCAATAGCCCACAGGGCTCAGTACAGTAACACGCTGCACAGGTTTGTAGCCTGGGAGCGACAGGCTATACCACACAGGCTAGGTACGGAGTAGGTCATCCTGTCTAGTAGCCTCCAATACATACACATAAGGATAATATTTCCTAACAACACATATCCAGAATGTTTAACAAAGAGAATTCAAAAGAGAATACAAAAGGGTTGTTTCTGTGGGACATGCTTTCAGAGACAGATGTATTTGATTCACACATGAAATTTTCTGAAGAACTTACTCATGAAAAGAACCAGAGAGCTAGATTATGAGGGGAGGACTCTGGTGACCCTTACCCACATCCCCACTTAGGAGGCTGACATTAGAGGTTCATAATACAATTGGCCTCTGTGTGCTTTCTGCCGCTTATGGAGTGATTTACTCCAGACTGGGTAGAAAAGGATCACTTCCCAGGCTCCACCCTACACTGAGTGTCCCAGAAGCCATTCCCATCTTCTCTGTAACAGCTCTCTGGGCAGAGCACCAGAAGTTCACACTTGTCTTTGGGCAGTGCTTCTCCTCAACAACTGCCTAGTCTTTCTTTACTCCCTGAGCATGTTACATTGCAAAAAAGGCGGGGTCCCCCCCCCCCCCCCCCGCCATGGCAAGCTGTTTGGCAGAAAACTTGTAATTAAAATGTCTACCAAACTTAACAGATACCTCGGTCATTACACTATGGCCTTTTTTTTTTTCTTTTTTCTTTTTTTGAGAGAGATTTTTGCTATAGGGTATATGCACGCACCGAGACAGACAGAAAGTGAGAAATCACCCCCCCTCCCGGGGGGGGTGTGGCCACTTCACAGTCTGTTCTCCTCTTGGCATATGGATGTTTACCACATTCCTGAGACACCTTTGTCTCAGTTCACTTCTCACTTTTTACCACCTTGATACACCATATGGGCAACATATGTACAGGTCGCCCAAATCCAAGCACACTGGGATAAAACAGGTCAGAGTTGAGCCAGCTAAGATTTTTATGACTCATTCTCCATAACTCTGAAACACAGAAATCTCCATGACCCTCCACAATAAATTCCTCGCTGGTACCTGACATTCTCTTCCTGAACTTTTCCTCTGCGCTCCCTCTTGCCATTTCTCAGAACTATACATTTTTACATTCCACATTCAACTTATGCTAGCCTGGTGTATTTTATGTATTGTCCAATGCCTAAAATCCTACCAAGAGTATGGCTGGATGTAAAATAGGTATCTGTATATTAGATCATCAGAAAAGTCACAATGCATTTTTGAATAGAAAAAACATGTCATGACTTTTCTGATGACCTAATACCTCTACATTCAAACAATGATATTACTGCTATCAAATAACAAGGACATTAAGTTTAAGGATTGTTTCACAATTCTTAATGCAATCCAAATGACAGTAAGATGAAAAGGAGCACACACGGACACACCGCACATTGATCTCCATGCCGAAGGCATGAGTCAGCCATGAAAGCAGAGGATCTATCTCAGGACTTCATTTTTTATGGCTCCCAGGGCCCTTTAAAATCGATTGTTTATGAACAGGGCTATTTTATTTATAAGTCTTTCAAAACGAGGCATTTTGATATAATATTTTCAAGCCATAAATTAAATGAATGCTTGAGGGAATATTATTCACTATTTTGAGAACTAATAAAAGTACATTTTCCTAATTCCAAGAGAGAGGTATGAAAACAGGTCAACTTAGAATCTGTTCATAAAATTAAAATGACTTGTTATTTATTGCTGCCTTTCTACTGTCTTGACAACTATGGCTATAATCTCTTCTGGACCAAATCCTCTTAGGGGATTTGATGATGGCTTCCCAGAAATCCACGTATACACCCAATTTTGAGTATAATTTCAAGGAGTCCACAGAATGCCTGCCTACATCCCACCCACAGGCCTTTGTCTGCGCCCACACAGAGAACCCTCCAAAGCAGGCTTCAAAGGTTTAAGCTTAAGATTACTAGTCATTAAAAATAAAATCATACATACATGCAAATGGTTAAAAGTGTGAACCAAATTAATCCCTCACAGCAATAATTCCTTTAATTCTGTTTACTAAATACTACTTTTTTTTTAAAAAAAAAAAAGGTCCTACGGGACAGTGTGCTCATCAGTGAAAAAAAAAAGAGAAAAAGCACCCCCAGAGGGGAAGGCCACACTACAGAACTTTCTCTTCCATTCTCCTCTCAGAATTTTGGGCATGCACACACACGAGTCCTCCATGTTTTTCAAGCACTGGGTGCAGGACTCAAACCACACAGATAACCATGTGGGACCCAGCTGCCTTAACCACCATGCCACTAACTGGTGCCCAAATGCTACTTTTTTATAATCTGACAAAATTAAACACTTGTTACAAATAAGTATAAGGACCTAAAAGAAGCAACTTGCTTCCACTATTATGCTGTCTGATTCCTATTAGTCTCACTTCCCAAATTGGCTACATAAAATCTGAAATCACAGGTTTTTCCCCCGGTAACCAAAACTGTCACCAAAGTATATTATTTTCAATTTATTTAAAAACAGCACTTTATTCACAATAAGAGACAAATTTAAAATATTTTCTCAAAAAATTTTACCTAATTTAATCCCTATTTTGTTTAACTTAAATAATTTGTAAGGATACAGTCAAATTTCTAAAATAAGTGAGATCTAAACATTCTAAAAATCACAATTTGGGCTGGCATGCTGGCTAAAGCACTGGACTCTGACATGGCCAAACGTGGTTCAAGTCCTGGACTTGATGGCTTGCTTGCTTGCTTTCCTTTTCTTGAGAGAGAGAAAGATTTAAAAAATAATAATGATGATAAAATTAAATAACTCTTTAAAAAAAAATCCTTCCAAACTGTCATTCATAATTGAATAATACACCTCTATTCTATTCCATATTTGCAATTCAATAGTATCAAAGAAAAAAATAGAAAAAATGCAATAGCATTATAGACAAACACAACTAGTATAAAAATTGCAACAATTGACGTGAGATTTTTTATTACATTTATGTCTACATAATATTGAAAAACTTGTATAATAGAAAAAGCAGCTGAAGGGCAAAATCAAACTTCTAGCTTCATTAGATGCAGGCCTAATGTCTTTCGGATAAAATATTTGTAGGTGCCACAGTCAATCAAGATTTCAATAGAACCAAAGATGAAAGCATTCATGCATAAAAGGCAAGTGTGATAATTATGATGTGCAGACAAGATAATGGAAAATATCCTAGCCTGCTTTCCATTTTATGTATCAAGTGCTGCCTTGACCCAGACATTCTATAATGCTTCAGCACATTTACTGCATTATTTTATCATTTTAATTATTTAGCTGAATTGAATTAAATTGGTTGGCATCTGGTCAGCAGATGCAAATTCTCCACTATCTTGTAGGGTCTTTTGCATGCTTCACTCCTCAAAATAATGTTACAAAAATGTTAAATAAACATGCAATGGAGTTTGAAATTCTTGTTCATCCTCCAAATGTATTAACCTCTTACTGATTAAACAATGGCACCCATTTTCCTGGAATGTTGTTTTCAGACAGTTTATTTCAAAATGTTGACAGACAGCTTATATCAGAAATTGTACTGTGTGACTCAACACTGTACAGTTTACATTGACTTCAATTTAAAATTCTTCTGATGATGAGGATAATGCATACTGGTGGGATAATTATTACAAAGATAGTTCAGCATATAGTTTTAGCACAAACTTCATTGCCTATATGTTTAAGAATTATGGCAATCATCTTCTAAGCTCTACTCTAATCTATTACCCAGAAACAAGAGTCGTCCACCTTAATATTCATGAAAATATTCCCTAACAAAGTTCAAGATTACAATTATGTTGCTGTTATTGCTATAATGTATAACATTTTAAAAACATTGAGGCTTTACAGTAATTAGCCTGTCAAAATTAAAATAATGCTTCTTACAAATGTGATACTGTAACTGTTCTAATTCTCTTCTATAGTTTGGGAGAAAATAACTTTCAGATGTCATTAACAACTTCTCTTCAAAACTGTCATGTCAAAAACTGGGGTTTCTCAGTGTCCCCATTTCATTGCTAAATGAAAGCTATACAATATTGGGACAAAACTCCTTTCCTAATAAAAAGCAAACCTAACCTATCAAAGAAACTTATATCAGCAATCAAAGGCAGAATGTCTTGCTCCTCAGTCGTCATTAAAATAAAAATCTTCTTCCCCAAAAATACATCACTACTGACCTACATCTGTTGGGGGAAGGGTGGCTAGCAAAGCAGAAAATAAGAATCCCAGGGATAATTCCAATTCTCCTCCACAAGTGTAAGCAGACGATGGCAATACTGGCTGGCAAATCTGGAGGGGGGAAGAAGAGGGTGCTGCTTTTGCTGACTCTCTGCATATACAAGTGGGCATGGGGTGAAACCACCAATGGCTTCTAGAATTCTGCATTCTTCCCCTCCTGAAGATGGAGAAAGCATAAAAAAATAGAAATTCAGGCGTAGCCTAGACGGTGCAGTGTACAGCACACTGGACTGCAGTGCTGGAAGCCACATGGTCCATCATGGGTTCAGATCCCTGGGTTAGCCTGAAAACATGCTGTTCATGTGTACAGATCCCCAAGATCCTGAGGAGCTAGATAGCTGGTTCAGATGGAGGATTGTGCAGTGACAAGATTCTGCCAACTGTGCAATTCATTCTCTCTTCTCTCCATCTTTCTCTCTCTCTCTCTCTCTCTCTCGCTCTCATAAATAAATAAATAAATGAGTAAATAATTTTTTTAAAAAACTAAAAATTCAGGTTGAAGTAAATAAAGTAAGTTTAATTTTGCCAATTCAAGAACGCACACAACAGAGAAGCAGTCTACACTGTTAAAACACCAAAGAATAAAGAACCAATCAAGGTAAGAAATAGAAAGCAAGGTTTACCTTGAGCTAGTCTTTCAAGTCGTTTTCCATGCTCCGGAGGTATAGCATACCTAAAATTTTAAACATAAAAATTTTAGGTTTGAAATTTTTCAGCTAGTATCCTAAAGACCTCTATTCCTAAATAGTGTCATATTAAAAAAAAAATTTCAACTCAAACTCTACTTAGATGAACTGAATAGAGATCAAAAAAGCAATCCCAGAGTCATATCCCTTAAATACTAGATGAAAGAAAAATGAAATTATAAATTATCTATTTCAATGTTCCAGCTCATCATCCCAATTTTTTTTTTTTTTTTTTTTTTTTTTTTTTTTTTTGTCCTTTGTTAGGTTTCTGCCATGGGGCACAATCACCAGAAAGAGAGCACCAGAAAGTGAGAATTCATCCCTCAGGGTATGCCATTACTGCAATCCCTTTTCCATTCTCCTCTTGGGATTTTGTGCATATATGCACACTTTCCCAGAGTGAGTTTCAAGCCACTGGGTCTAGGACTCCAACAGTGGAAGATCATGTAAGAATCCAGCACCTAAACCACTACAGCATCTGCTGGTCACTCCCCCTACCCCCCAATTTTAAAGATAAAGGAACAAAGGCCCAAGGCCAATAAACTATCTGGCAAAGCAAGGAGCCAGCCAAACTTAGAGCTGCTCCCCCAACTCTCTGGGTCTACTTTCTGTTGAATGTCTTCTGCTCAGTTGGTTGGTTACTTTTGTCTTTTCGGTTTTTTTTTTTAATGAAAATTTGGATTGACATCTTTTTAGCTTTTAAAATATTTCTGTAATCAAATTTACAAAGTCACTTAATCATGAAATAAAAAGTATTTTTTTCTCCTTTGCTTTTTAAATGAGGATAATATACAAGAAGAATATTACTAAAATATACATGTTTAGTTTCTGATCTCTTCAAAAGTGAGGTACTTGAAAATATTTATTGTGGACTTACTAATAAGTTCCAAAATGCTAATTTTAGAGCATTTTGTTTAAATATTAAATTTTATAGGCTTTTTACTAAGAAAATGTATGAATATAAAAATAAATTTAAGTGATATTTTCAGGTTTTAAGTAAAAACTAAATCTTATTTTCGAAGACCTACATTTGCTATGTATACTACCTCAGTATTTATTAAGTAAAAATTACTTTTTACTCAAGCAACTTATCTAATTGTACTTAACACCACACTTGGTTGCTTTTAATGCCACTGATAACATATGCAAAACTTAATTGAATCGGATGTAACTAGGCAATTCACTAAAAGAAAATTCAACCATATATCCTCTTCCTTAAGGCACTGCTAATAAAATTATTCCAACTGAATTGAGAAGATAAAATTTTAGCATAACTAAATGACAATAACGCAATGTATATTTATGGCCATGCCTTAACAGTTTTTAATCCCTGGTTTACATCATCAATATACCAAAAAATTTAAAAATCAACACAGGTGTGTAGGGAATGGGGAATTATCCCAGACAAGAGAGTCACCTTGCTCATAACACACACACATTGTGTATATACACCTGCCAGTGAAGAGATGGGTATAGGTGAAAATAGTCAAGTGCCACATGAACATGTTTCAATCACCAATAGGCTACATGTCAAATAATAGCCCTGTAAGATTATAAATCTACACCACAGCACCTAGGTGGTAGTAGTCTATACCATTTAAGATTATGTAAGTACACTCTACAATTGCACAACAACCAAATTACATAATGGTGTGTGTGTCAGAACAAATACACCATTAAGCTATACATGACAATTTATATATCCAGATTCAGTTTTTTGAAATATTGGCAAAGTTTAAACTCTTCAAACTGAAGTCAGACAATCTGTATACAGAAAAGGTAACTATGCTTATCCGTAGAAGGAAGGAGGGAAAAGGCAAGATGACTAATTCTGACTGCCAGAGACAGACAGAGCACCAGGGAGGAGCAAGCACACTCCAGAGCAGTGTGGTCACTCCATAATCCCTTCTTGACTTCATCCTGTCAGGACTGGAGGCACACACACACACGTTTGTTGTTTGTGTTTTGCTACAGGGTGCATGAGTTCATCAGAGACAGAAAAAGAGAGAAAATGATCAGTCGCCCTACAAAGGGGATGACCATCCCATAATCCTTTGTCCTAAAGTCTCCCCTCAATATTTCATTTTTTTTATTGGAGAGGTTTTTGCTATAGGGCGTGTGCGCTCGCCAGACAGACAGAGAGAGACAGAGAGACAGAAAGTGAGAAATCACCCCCCAGGGGGGATGGCCATGCCACAATCCCTTCTCCTCTATTCTCCTCTTGGGATCTTGGGCACACACGTACACGCGCCTGGCGTGAGTTTTAAGCCACCAGGTCCAGGACTCAAACCGCGGTCGACTACATGGGAGTCCAGCGACATAGCCATTACGCTAACTGCTGGTCCCTCCTCTCAATATTTTGAGCACGCATTCACACACAACCAGTGTGCACATGCCCAGTGCACATACATGCTTTTTAAGCCAGTAGGGCCAAATTCGAACTGCATGGGTGATCCAGCTCTCCTAACTACCAGGACACAGGGCCAGCCTTAAGTTTTTTTTTTTTTTCTTTAAGATCTATTTTGAAGGGTAAAGAAAACTGAACCCTTCAAAGTACTTTTTAAGAAGGATAATTTTCCTAAAAAAAACTTATGATATTAGCCTATTATTTGTGATATAAACACTATCTTGAATTAAATATTATCTTGACATTTTAACCTGTCAATCTTTATAACTATACATTTTAAAATGTACTAGATCCATTTGTCTGATTCAGGTTTTCTCTATGAATTAACCTCTTCATATTTCTTATTTCAAAATATGCTCAGTCCATTTACTTGTCTACCAGCGCTTCTCAGAAAGTAACCCCTCGGATTACCCTCCCAAAATCTCCCCATTTCCTTTAGGCAGCCCTGGGGCCATCAGTAATGTGCTCAGGAACTTTCTCGTCCTCCGGTCACAAGCCCAGACCTGTCAGCGAGCTGTCTCAGGCATGCCAGGAGTCCCTCTGCTGCTCCCAATACCGGTGCTGTCGTACTTCCTGTGGACTCGCCTTTCTCCCTCCCTGGGACATCTACGGCCACTTCAATCTCGGGCAGATGAGTCCTAAATTAGGGCTGCCCTCTGCACCTTGCCCCACGTGAGGCTGTGGTAAATCATTTTGCTCCAGCTCCTTTACTTATATTCACTTGTTGTTGCACTTTTGCTCATAATCATCCCCTGGAAAGAAAAAGCCTAAGTCCCCAAGAACAGTTTTTAATAGATAATAACACTTAATTAACTCTCCTGTTTTTTCCTGGAATAGGCTTGTATGCATGATGTGCCCTCAGCAGTTACTGAAGGGTCATAAAGCTGAGCGGAAAAAAATCTAACCAATAAATATGATTAAAGCACATTATAGCTTCCATTTATTGAACACTGTAACACATCAAAACATGTGCTAAGAGCCTGTAGTACGGGCAGGCCCCAGAGCACAGTGGTTAACCTGTGTACATAGGATCCAAATCCCAATCCCAGCCCTGGAGGCTGAAAAACGTGTGAGGTGCATGTGCATGCATGTCTGAAATCCTCCTAGGATGGAAAAATGGAGAAAAAAAGATGGAACTGTGATCATGCCCCATTGAGTATTAGGAGTTCTTTCTCTCTTTCTCCCTCATGTGCAAATGGATATGTGAGCATACAAAAATGCCCTTTGGCAAGAAAGCATTATAAAATTATTTTTTTGAAAAAGGGTCAGGGGAGGCCAGCCAATGGCATGATGGTTGAAGCACTGGAGAGCCGACTACAGTTCAAGTTCTAGACCTGGCAACTTGCTTTCTCATTCTCTCTCTCTCTGGTGAGCACATGTGCCCTACAGCAAATTTAATAATAATAAAATAAATAATTATTTAAAACAAAGATCACCTGTAGTACAAGTTCCTCCACCACCACCACATTACTAGGGATGAATATAAGTCTCCTGGGCATCACTTCTCTGGAGCAAGGTGGAGGACACAGCTGGCACCCAGCTGGCACCCAAACCCAGACCTGTCTGAGCCAAAGCCCAAGATTCCGTGGCTAATTCCCCACCACCATGAACACAGCCAACAGGAAGGAAGTGTCAGACTGTAAAAAGCGAATCTCTCCTCTCAAGGACACACTCACCCTTTATGATGATCAACCAAAAGACAACTGCATCTTAAAGAATTCCATGTACAGAAAACAAAACAATCAAATCAGAGCTTTTAGTTGTTTTTCTGTTTTTATTACAAAAACATTTCATAAATCAAAAATTAAAGTATCTGTGCTTATTTTATAAAACTACAAATATCTGAAAGCATTAAATTAAGACACAGTTTTTTTTTGTTTTTTTCTGTTTTTTTTGTTTTTGTTTTTGTTTGTTTGTTTATTTGTTTTGAGAAAGAGAGTTTTGCTACAGGGAACTTGCACTCACTGGAGAGACAGAAAGTAAGAAATCAACCCCCAGGAGGAATGGCCACATCATAATCAAGTCTCCTTCATTCTCCCCTCGTGATTTTGGGCAAGCATGCATACACACCCTGAGTTTTAAGTTGCCGGGTCGGGACTCGAACCACGGTCGACTATGTGGGAGTCCAGTGATGTAAACATTACGCTATCTCCTAGCCCAAGACCTACTTTTTTTTTTCTTTTTTTTTTTTTTTTTTTGTTTTTGAGAGGTTTTTGCTATAGGGCGCACGAGCTCGCCAGACAGACAGAGAGAGACAGAGAGACAGAAAGCGAGAAATCACCCCCCAGGGGGGATGGCCATGCCGCAATCCCTTCTCCTTCGTTCTCTCAGGATCTTGGGCACGCACGCACACGCGCCCAGCATGAGTTTTAAGCCACCGGGTCCATGAAGCGAACCACGGTAGACTACGTGGGAGTCCAGCGACATAGCCATTACGCTAACTGCTGGTCCCCCCAAGACATACTTTTAAATTAAGGCATATTCCTAATTGATTATGTCAAAAAGACAGAACAATCATGGATTTATAGACGTGATTATGTCACATTTTCTCATTACTTATGGTGTTAAGTTTTAATATTTGTACTGCATTTATCAACAGTTAAGCATTAACATTTTAAATCATAAAGTCTGGTTAGTTAACTGGGGAAAATATAACATTTTATACTTAATTTTGAATTCTTAAAAATAGAAGAATGTGAGAAATAAAGTAAGACTGTAGGGGAAACTCTGGTAGGCTTCCAATGTCCCCTGTCCTAACAAAGGCCTCGCTGCCTTCAGCAAGGGAAGCTCCTCACCCCGTATCATGCCCACTCCAGCTCACTAGCTGGCACTCTCTCCCCCAGAATCATGCTCCCTGAGGAGTGAGGGGATAACAGCCCATGTGCAGTGGCTACTCTGTGCTTGAGTGTGTAGGCTTGCCTCAATTTGGGGCAACTAGTCATGCCAACTCTAGAGCTGCCTGTGAGGTTTCCCAGGGCTCTACTGAACTTCAGTCTCCCCCTGGGTCCAGTCCTGCCCTCCCATTTCCCATAGGTGTTACCTCAGGGGGATTATCCAAGAAACCTCCTGCACAAATCTCAAGGTCGACTTCCCAAGAAATCTGAGCCATGGCAGTAACAATGAACATGTTGTAAGGAGAGGTAACTTAATATCAGGGCTGAAAATTTCAAGCTGGGCATCTGTAAATATGGCCTAAATGATGAAGTATTTGAGCTAAGGACCCACAAGGATGCCAGATAAAAAGCCCCTGAGAATAGGGCTTGGCCAAAACTTCGTCTCTGTGCCCTATGCCACCCATGCTAGAACACTTAGATAAGACAGACAGCACCTCAGTTGCATGCACTCGTAAGAGAGGAAAGTCCACTGAGAAAAATCCTCAGAGGAAGGGAGTTTGAGCGAATAGCTGAGCACTAGAAAAATAGTTGTTGTTTTTAATTTGGGATTTCAAATACAGCTCGATATCTACAAAAATGTAAATTAATATTCTGAACAATCAGAAAAATTAAATTTACTATAATTATTAATAATTTATTATCTAAAATCATTATTATAGAGCCTCTTAACACAATAACCACAAAATTGGACTTTTAAGAAATAACACATTCCATATTACCTAATCTATTAAATATTTTTTAAATGTGTCTTACATATTACTAATATTTTTCATGAAAAAAGGGTATTAATAAATATGACTTGAGGTCAACTGTGGACAACTTACAAGAAGTGACCCCTCCAAAACACTCAGCAGGTAACATCATTAAAACCTAGGATTTCAGAAGTGCATTTTCAAAGCAACCAACCTACCCAAAAGTTAACATAAGCAATACGCAAAGTGAAATAAGACACACAGCCTTAAATACTAAAATAAAAACAGTAAATGGCCAAATATTTCTGAAAATCTTGACATTTCCTAAGTAACGTCAACTTTCATCATTAAGTAGGCACGATTTTTCTAGTACTACATCATGTTAAGAAGCCTGGTTTTCAAACTGCTTTCCATGGCACCCCTCAGTCATCCAGAGTTTCCTGAGACTAATGCCCCATTTTTCACTAAAAACACCTTTGTGTAAAGACTTTTATTCTCACCGCAGTCTCCTCACTTACAAAAGCCTGCACATATGGCTGCTAAAACTTCTCTTTTCATCTAAATATTCTATCAGGAAATGGGCCACTGTTAGCATAAGGGTGAAACTAAGCTGTGGCTGAGTTCTTTGCAGAGTGTTTCATCTGGTGCTCTTGTGAGACTCAGGTCTACAAGGTGCACGGAGGAAGGAGCTGATGAGGGAAAGCTTCCAGCCACACATACATTTCATCCAGGTCAGCTCTACCTTTTTTCTGTTTTACATGCTGAACTTCTGAGGAAATTTTCACTCATGAAAAGTTTGAAAACTGTACTAAGCAAGTGTTTTCCAAGTAGAGATTTATTATAGAAACTATTTTTCCTGGTATATACATGAATACTCTGTGTAAGATTTAGATTCCACTTAAGAATTTGCTAAGAACAAGGGTTCTGTTGGGACCAGCAGTTGGCGTAATGGCTATGTCACTGGACTCCCATGTAGTCAACTGTAGTTCGAGTCCTGGAACCGGTGACTTAAATTCATGCCAGGCACAAGTGCGTACGTGCCCAAGATCCTGAAAGAAGAATGGAGGAGAAGTAAGGGATTATGGCTTGGCCATCCCCCCAAGGGGTAATTTCTTGCTTTCTGTCTCTCTGTCTCTCTCTGTCTTTCTGGCAAGCATATGCACCCTATAGCAAAAACCTCTCCAAAAAATAATAATAATAATAATAAAAACAAGGGCTCTGCTACTGCTATAAAGTAAAGGGAAGAAGACAGAGGGCGAATTTCATAAAGAGCTTTCTGTCTTGTTAACCATGGCATCATTAATACCTAGCCCAAGGGACCAGCAGATGGTGTAATAGTTATGTTACTAGACCCATGCAGTCGAGTATGGTTCAAATCCTGGACCTGGCGGCTTAAAACTCAGCCGGGTGCATGTGGATTTGTGCCTAAAATCCCAAGAGGAGAATGGAGGAGAAGGGACTGCAGTGTGGCCAGCCCTCCTGTAGTGTGATTTCTCATTTCCTGTCTGTCTGTGTCTCTCTCCCTCTCTCTCCCTCTCTCTCTCTCTGTCTGTCTCTCTGGTGAGCACACAGACCCTATAGCAAGAATCTCTCTTTAAAAAAAAAAAAAAAAAAAACCTGACCCATTACCTGATACATTAACAAAAAGACAAAAAAAAAAAAATTAAAAATAAAAAAAATAAAACCACAAGTCACTAAACACAGACACAATATTTTATAAAGGATCAAGCACTAATAAAAGAGAAAATCAAAGCCATTT
Source organism: Tupaia tana (assembly GCA_026018925.1). NCBI lineage: Eukaryota > Metazoa > Chordata > Mammalia > Scandentia > Tupaiidae > Tupaia > Tupaia tana. The sequence goes on along the minus strand of JAKSZU010000013.1, from coordinate 40,239,456 downwards.
CGAGATTTAAAGTACAGTAACTTTAATAAAAATTAGTAATAAAAACCATGCCCATAAAACTGTACCTGTATCAAAAATTTTCCAAAGCCAACTTTTCCCAACAAAAAGAAATCTTAAATTTTAAGAAAATCTTCTGTGGACAGTATCCTTTCCAAGTGGCTAATTACTCAAATAATAATTAAACCATCCATGAGTAAGATAAAGTGGCTTACAGGTTCTACTATAATTGGCTTGCATGTTTTAACCACAATTGACTACAGTAGGATAGTGAGGCATGTTCAAGATTTCCTGTGATTGACGTTTAATCTTCATCTTCATTACAATTGGAAACTTTATAGTTGGAAACCTTTGTAAGAATTGAGAGGATTCCAAAAGTGCATTTTCAAAGAAACCACACTACCCAAAGGTAACACAAGCAATATACAAAATAAAATAAGACACACAGCCTTAAGTATTAAAATTAAAACAGTAAATGGTCAAATATTTCTTGAAAAACTTGACATTTCCTGAATAATGTCAACTGTCATCATCAAGTAGGAAGAGAGAAAAATATTATAGTGGTTGAAGATGATGAAGTCAACTCATCTAATTCCTTTTTGAAGCATTCCATTTTCCCCCAAGATATACTTTGTAAACACACTTTAAGGAAAATTGTTAAATAGAGTTTGTTTTAATTTGGGAGGGGGGGTATCTCTAAAAAAATTATATCACAGATTTCGCAACTGAGGAACGTTCTAAAGTTATGTTCCATAAACTATGCATGAGTTCTCAAATGACGAAACCACTTAAGGAGTTCACACAAATAAGTCACTGTGAAGGAGGAATGGATAGACTCACAATTGTCTGTTTTAAATTTGAGGTGTGTTATCTGTAAATTTCTACTATATAATCAATACAAATATGTTATTGTCACTGAAAAAAATAAAGTGGGACCAGCAGTTAGCGTAATGGCTGTCACTCGACTCCCATGTAATAGATCGCAGTTCGAGTCCTGGACCCAGTGGCTTAAACTCAAGCCGGGCGCATGTGTGTGTGTGCCCAAGATCCTGAGAGGAGAAAGGAGGAGAAGGGATTGCGGCATGGCCATCCCCCCAGGGGGTGATTTCTCGCTTTCTGTCTCTCTGTCTCTCTCTGTCTTTCTGAAGAGCGCATGCGCCCTATAGCAAAAAAAACCTCTCCAAAAAAAAGAAAAAAAAAAACAGTAAGTATATAAAAATTCCTAACAAAGTTTTCTATAAATTCTAAGATTTCCTATATAGCAGACTGTCCAATCAAGGTGTTACTCTAATTTTATAGTATTCATCAGTAAGAAACTAAAAAAAAATAATATTATTTGAAAGTCAAAAAAGACTGAAAGCAATTTGAAGCTTGACATTGTATGATACGCAAGATGTGGTGGCTGAAAACCTATGGCATTGCCCTCAAAAAGCTGAAAAATCTGACAGGGGAGAAAAGAGCAAAATACACAAAACAATAAGAGAAAACCTCTGAGAGAACAGCCATCCTCTCAGCTAGGCAGGTAAGAACCAGGGAAAACAATGAAGGCAATACACTGAGAGAAGTGAAACCTGGAACCCCACATACCCTGGAAACTTCAAATGGTTCCAGATATTCTGGCCTTCCGTGGCTGCATAAGTCAATACATTATTCTTTTTAGCTAAGCTAGATCATACTGAGTTTCTATCTCTAAGACCAAGACAATCTCTACAAAATATTCTCAATAATGCCAGTTGGTGGCATGGTAGTTAAAGTGGCTGAAACCTACATAGTCAATTGTGCAATTTAAGTCCCAGCATGAAAAGACACACTGGGTGCATGTGTATGTGTGCCCAAAATCCCAAAAGAAGGGAGAGATGGAGGACAAGAGCCTAGGATGTTACCACACCCCATGGGAGGTGCTTCTCATCCCCACCCCAGCCCACCTCTACCTCCATCTCTGGTCAGTGTACACATCGTCTGGCAAAATTTTTTTAAAATCTAATCTAGGGGTCTGGCAGGTGGTATGGTGGTTAAGGGTACTGGACTCCCACATGGCCAACCACAGTTCAAGTCCCAGACCTCGCGACTTGCTTCTTTCACTCGCTCACTCTCCCCACCCCCAGTAAAATTTAAATAAATAAATAAAGCAAAATAATTCTAAAAAAAATCTCAATCTAGAGAAATACAATACAAACATAATTTCTTAAATAAATATAAATTCAAATTAATACATGGAAATTATTTTTTAAAGTAAAACTGGGTTGCCCTGAACTAAGGAGGAAAACTAAGGAGAACTGTGCTAAGGCCTTTGAAAGCTGGGCTCACACTCTGCCTCTCTTTTCTCAATCCTAGCAGATTCTTCTCTGATAGTTTTGACAGACAAACTACCCATAACTCCTGACAAGAACTGACTAGCTGCTTGCAATATTCTTCACTGAGGGGGACAGAATTTAAACAAATGTCTAATGGAAGAATCATCACCTATTCCCTAGAGGGAGACGAAACCCTCTGTTGAGTACAATGTATTCTTTATAAAATGTGAGGTTTTTAACTCTGACTTCAAGAGCAATTTCCAAGCAGACTATCTAAAAAATAAATCTAAACTGCCAAAGAAATGAAGTCGATCCAGGGGTTTCTCTCAGCTGCACCTCCAAAGGAATACAAATACATGCATACATACATATGAGATATCTATTTGTGTGTGTGAATGTGTGTGTGTGTGTTATATTAGCAACAATCGTAAGACTACAATCTAGCTACATCTTGCCCTTTTGAAAATCTTCTCTCCTATGCAACAGTTTTATCCTGCCAAAAATGAGAGGCATGTTTCTCTTTTAGTTCTCATTAATAGACAGCTGTCATAAAAAAATGGACAAGCAGGCTTTCCTCTTTCCTGTTCCTTCATCTTTACTCTTTCTCTCTTAAATCTATATAAAGTCAAACAGACAGAAGTTCCAATCCCAGCAGTGAGACACTTAGGGCTCTAAGTAAGTCTCAGGGACCTAATTTAAAAATGGGACAAAATTAAAAATAACAACAGTGACCCACCAACCTGACACATCTGTGGCCCAGGTTGCTGGAGATGGCTTCTTAAAATGATTAGTAGTTTTCTGGCACACATAAAAAGACTTCAACTAAACAAAATGGAGTCAAATGGAGTTACCAAAGACAAACAACACACTTAACAACCCTTCTCAAGCCCTCATGGAAAAGTAAGTTTATAAAAACTTAACTTTTAGGGTCAGAAAGGTAACTATAATTCTATTTGCAAACTTAGCTACTTAAGTTCAATCACAAAGAAAGTCACTTTTCTGTACACTCAAATCATCGAACAAGTTTTAGAAAACAAACAGTAAAAAGTTTCAAAGCTGGTATCTGATGGACAACTGAAGCAGTATGAAAATAAGGGAGAGAAATATGGAAAAAAATGGTAAATTAGGCAAAATACTTTGTGAACTACTACATGTTCTACAGTAATTGGCAAGGTTAACAGTGCTAATGCAAAAATGCATCTTTTCCAGTGACCCACTAGAATGGTACAGCATCTGCATAAAACCTATGCATTTATTCCATGTACTTTCATTCATCTCCAGATTACCCATAATGCCTAATAAAATATAAATGCCATGTAAGTTGCTGCTGCACTATATTGTTTAGAAAATGATAAGAACAAAAATTCTGCAATAGCACAGAGACACATCACAAGTCAAACTTGAAGAAACTATTGACTGAAAAATGATTTATTTTCATAAAGTTATGAAAATAATATTAGTTAAGAATATTTGTATAGTTTATAAAACACTTTTATACATAGTAGAGCCCTGGACTCTCCAGGATATACTATAAGTAGAAAGAGAATAAATCATTCCTCCATTTGGCAGTTAAAGAAACTCATAATGAAAGAAGTAGAGTGATTTGCCCTAGTCATTCAGCTGGTAAGTGACAGATTGGGATTTTAAAACAAGTCTGTAGGCTATCGAGTCAATATTCATTCCAAGAAAATAAATACTTAACCACTGAATGCCAAACCAGTTTTCTATCTGCTTACTCCAAGAATTCTATTTTCCTTAAACCTTTATGTCAAGAATGTGTAAATAAATCGAGTCCTCTATGGTCTCTTCAACACAAACCTGTATTGATAAATACTTTCTTGGCAAATCTGCCACACATAGTGGCTAGAAATGTATGTCTCAGGGCTTTTGCCTGGAGCTGTATGTATCTGCAGTTACCCAGGAATCACAGGAAATTTGGTGTTCTTAATAGTTACACTCTAGATAACAATCTTTATAAAACATTCTGTTTCCTTGCCTACCATGAATAGATTAGCCAAAACAGCACTATTCTGATTCAAGACGAGATTTACAGGGCATCAACCCTTTACCCAGTCCCCACATGTTATTAAGCATGGTGGCCTAAGGCAAAAAGTAGGACCCCAACTTCAAGGCATGCTCAGGCAATTGGGGGTGGGAGGTTGTGAGTGGAGGTAGGGGGTGACCATAACCACTGTAAGACACAAGAACAGATGCGTGAGGTAGGAGTAGCATGTGCTCAAGGGTCTTCAGGCAAACCCTACCGGACTAGGGGAGATGAGGGCAGCATGGACCTAGAAGTAAGGAGGAAACCTTTGCAACAATCACACCCAGAACTTGCTACTTCAGGGTACCAAGAGGAGAGAATAGATGCAAAATGAGGTCAGAGAGAAGGAAGAGAACACACTACAAGGACAGACTTGCCTCGCACAGGAGGCCACTTCCTAGAGAAATGTAAAGGCAAATGTCCCTGAGTGAAGAGTAGATGCAATGCAGGGAGGACAACCAGACAAGGAATGTGCACGTTCACACTGGACTACAGAACCTCCCTCGCCGCAGCAACTGCTCATTCTAAGTAGTTAAAATCATTCCTGTGACTCTGATCGCCAATTACAGAATTAGTTGAAGATCTAAATATCAGCACTGAAGATCATTCTGGCTGACTTTGTGATATTGTGGGTAGGAAAACTGGGTCCACAGAAGTACTGTTATTTATCAAATGCCCCACACATCAGAAGCATAACAGGATTCTGATGGTTGGTCTATCCAGTCAAAGCTGTGCGGAGCACACTGCCTACCTCCCAGTATTTACATGAATATGTATTGCTTCTACCACCTTTCAAAGTTCACTTCTAATATGTTATGATGATTACCAAAATGAATTTTAGTGATAATAAAGTTTACCTCAAAATTATCTATGCAGGGTAGTATGAGCTTTCATAAATCTACTGGGAAATATTTTTATAGTCATTTATATCACTTTCCCTACAGCAGTTATCTTAGAAAATGGAATGTAGATTAGCTGTCATAACTCACTGCTGTGTTTTATTATTTTATCATTATAAATAATAGTCAAGGTTAAAGATAATAGTGATCATAGAAATCTAGCCTTAATGCATATAATGGAGTCTATACACTTAATAACTAATAAAGTAATTAACTACTAAAAATATACATGCTGGGAGAAAGAAATATTTTGGGCATGGACATAATTATTCTCATTCATAATAGTAGTGAGGACACAAGACTAAAATCTTAAGAACACAAGTAGAATCTGTCTTATCCCTGCATAGAAGAAATATTCTTCTCTAAGTGATCTTGAGGCAAGAACATCAACCTTTTTCCAAGAGTAGAAAAGACAATCATCTTTCTTAAAAGAAAGCTGATGGGGGAACCAGCAGTTAGCGTAATGGCTATGTCGCTGGACTCCCACATAGTCGACCGCGGTTTGCGTCCCGGACCCGGTGGCTTAAAACTCACGCAAGGTATGTGTGCGTACATGCCCAAGATCCCAAGAGGAGAATGGAGGAGAAGGGATTGTGGCATAACCATCACCCCTGGGGGGTGATTTCTCGCTTTCTGTCTCTATGTCTCTCTCTGTCTGTCTGGGGAGCGCACGCGCCCTATAGTGAAAAAAAAAAAAAAAAAAAAAAAAAAAAGAAAGAAAGAAAGCTGATGGCACATGCTACATGTTGAATTTTATCTGTTTCACTTCATTTTATCCACACTGAAAAAATTGTCAGAAACATCATCAAGAACAATGCCACTGAGAAACTGCCCAGGAGACTATGCACAGTTTAAAATATGTCTCCTAGGCACCCCTGGGTGCTGCAAGCAGCAGAGCACCACAGTAGCCGGGCCCACCTGGGAGAACCAGATTTGGTTCCTGGCCCAACCTGTTAGAGTAGGCACCTGTGGTCCTAGCTAACCAGGAGGATGGGGCAGGGAGATCATGACATGGTAAGACCTTGTCAAAAATGCCTCTCTCTCTCTCTCTCTCTCTCTCTCTCTCTCTCTCTCTCTCCCATAAAAATTAACAAATTAGTAAATTAAATATTTCACACGGTCTGTCAAAGCTAAGTCCCAAAAGTACTAAAGGATGGCATTCAACAGATTCTCAGTAGAGTTAAAGAAATGTGACGGACAGACTCACACAGGTCCTTAAGCATGTACTCACAACGAGGTCTCCACAAACACCTGAGTATGGCCTAATCCCTTCTGTCCCAAAGCCCTCTGAATCCTAGACCATCGGTTAGCATATTTCAGCTTGATTGTGACATTGCAATAGCAAAATGCTAAGAATTTACCTAATGAAACATGCAGCAATGCATCTTAAAATGACAGCTTCCCTTACCTCATTTTAGATCATAAAACTCCACAGCAAATTAGGAACTGCCTGGATTTCTCTTCTATGTCCTAGGTTCTTTGCCCATCCAGCTAAAACCTTACATCCAAGCCAGTCCCATAGCCTAGTAGTCAAGAGAGCCAGATCCCACATGACCCACCTAGTTTGTGTATGTCCAAAGTCCCAGTAGGGAAAATGAAGGAGAAGCGATTGCAGCATGACCATGCCCCCCTCGGGGGGGGAGGCGCTTTCTTCCCCTCTATCTATCTATCTATCTATCTATCTCTCTCTCTCTCTCTCTCTCTCTCTCTCTCTGCCCCTCCTCTGTGGTGAGTACACACATCCTTTGGCAATTTAAATAAAGAATACCTTACTCCCAATTAAATGTGATTTTTTATTATTCAGTACATGTAAACTTTTTGGATAAGGTTTGGAACTTCACACTTCACCAAATGATAAAACCTCAAAGGGGAGTAATGATAAGATGAGGCTAGATACTGTGCACTGTATTTCAAATCTTAGTCAACAGGAGGATGCGACTTGAAGTCATTATCTTCAAATTAGAGGCAAGAGAGGTAGGCTGATACAAACTCCCGAAGAGCACCTATCCTGCTGAGAAGCCTCAGAAACACATTTCCTGGGTTGCCCAGCAGATCACTGGTATGCTTTTAACTGCATGGTAAGTCTGCATGCTCCTATGGTAAGGAAAATGGATCTGACATGTAAATTCTCCTAAGACTAAAAACAAGGAAAATAAGTTGAAGAATTGGCTGACTATAAAATATATCAGGTTGACTGATAAGCTAATAATTACAAATAAGTAGTGAATGTACCATATAATGCATTTCACAAACAGCACATCTTAAAAATCATTGCTCACAAAGATGAAGAATCTCAAAAACTCAGGAAACAACTAGCTAAAATGACATATTGGGTCATATGGTGGTGTGATGGTTAAGGCATGGCCGACTGGGAGGGTGCGGTCCCAGCAGCTGGAAGAACACCAGGTACATGACCGTGTAATCCCAGTATCCCCAAAAAAGGGAAAAATGAAGTAGACAGGATTATGGCCATGACCATCCCCTGTGGAGGATAATTTCTCACTTTCTCTTTCTCTTTTATTCTGTGTGTGTGTATGTACGCGTGCGTGTGCGCATGCGCACGTGCACATGTGCATGCCTCTAATGAGCACACATGCCCTCTAGTAAATTTCTTTTGAAAGTACATATTAACATTAATAAGTGAACAGTCTAATTGTTTTCTTCACACCAATCAGGGGGTGTAACCAGGCCTAATTTTTCACTCCTGTCCCTCCTGCTCCCATATACTGAATTGAACTTTATTTAAAGGAGACTAATCTAGAAATCAACTTTTCAGGGCTGGCAGGTGGCATGGTGGTTAAGGAGCTAGACTCCAACATGGTCTGCTATGATTTGAGTTTGGGATGGGGCAACTTGCTTTCTTCCTTGGAACCAGGCATCTTCCTTTTTTACTTTCCCTTTCTTTCTCTCTCTGGTCAAATTAAAAAATAATAATAAATAAAATTAGAAAGATAATTATTTTCAAATAAATCAACATTTCATCTTCTGTGCCTCCCAGATGTGTTTCAACTAATGCTCAAAGAAGTCAAGCTGCTTAATTCTTCAGCACTAAAACATCTAGCAATCAATGACCCAGGGAATGTTCTGCAAGGAACATGTATAAACAAGACACAAGCCTCATGGTTTCTGAGCAAAACCCTGGGCAGGGTGAAAGGCAATATAACATAAATCTGAAGCCACCAAATCAGAGTCCTCTTCGATATGTGTACAATGCCTAAATTTCAAAACTACAAAGTCAAGAAATATTAAACGAGTAACTTGCCAAGACTTGGGCTCGCCGAAGTGGAGATAATTAATGCTGTAGAGGTCCATGTCTTCAGTGTGCCATGCAAATGTGGTTTTCCACATGCCAAAGTAGAGATAAGGAGTATTTACACCCTCAATAGAAATACCGCACTCTTCTTCAACAACATCCAAGACGGTATTTAAGCGAGCAATGTTCCATTCATCCACACCCTGGAACCAGGAATAAGAGAGAGAAAGCAAATGTTAATAAACTGAAAAAGATAACATTTAATAATCAAGCCACTATCTGCTGAAACCATTACACTTTACCATTTTAATTCCATAAAATGTAAAGCCTAATCATTATCCAAGAGCTACACACAAAAATCCATTATTATTAATCCAAGATTACTACCAGCATGAGATTCTATGTAACTACTTGTACAAAATCATACCAGATAACTTCCTGATTCCAAATAGAAACTAAAGTTAAGGGCCCACTTACCACTTGCTGTCAGACAATTGTTAAATACATCTCTGTCATGCCTCCTCATACTAACTGTTTAAATTTATTATAACACAGTTTCCTGGGTCCAGCAGGTGGCATGGTGGTTAAGGTGCTGGACTCTCACATGGCTGAAGTCCCAAACCTGGCAGCTTGCTTTCTCACATTCTCTTTCTCTCTCTCTGATTCTCTGCAGTCAAATTAAATACAGTAAAATATGAAATGAAATTTTCTTTACAAATAACAATAATACAGTTTGCAAACATTCTAATTACTGAAGCCTGCCGGTGGCATTGTGGTTACGGTATATGGATCCCACGTGGCTGGCTGTGCAGATGGAGCCCCATGCCTAATGTCCTGAATGGAGGGAAGAGAATGTGGTGTGAACCGTTCCCATGGGGTGTGCACCGTTCCCCATGGGGTGTGCTTTCTCTCTCTCTCTCTCCCTCTCCCACTCCCCCCCCTTCTGTCTCCATGTCTCTCTCTGGTAAGAGCATATGCCTTCTAACAAATTAAAAAACAAAAAAAATGCTAGTTATTAAAAAAAACTGTTACCATTATTCTAAATCACAGATCACTGTGTTTCTACAGGTCCTTCAACTAACTATTAATCTTTGTGTTGATGACAAAGCTTAAGCACATAATGCCTTGTTAAAGATATAATCCAAATATCAATAAAATTAGAAAAATGTAGTTTTATAACAGTAACCTTACAGAGCTGATGATGGGGAAGCAGAGAAAAGCAGAGGGGGGCGGGCAAGGGAAAAGGCTAGAGCCACTGCTCTGAGAGCTAAAACAGTCGGTGAAGATGGGAGTTTTTTAGCACGTAATAGTCCATTTATTTACTATAGTACACAACTGCCTAGAAATTTATTTATCTGTTTACTTACTTACTTTTTCCATGAGAGAGAGAGAGAGGACAGGCACCCCCAACAGGATTACCACACTGCAACTGAACCCTTACTTCACTCACCCCAACACTGGCACATGCACACATGCCCGCTGTGTACACAGAAACCCCAAGATATAAACCCAGAATCTTCCCAGGATCCAACTGCATTGCCACTGTGCCACAATCTGGCCCAAAATGTTTACAAAACATGTATTTTTTTCCACGTATGTTTCTGGTAATCAATTTCTAAATATCAGAGACAGGACACATCTCTGTGTAATGGCAAGGCAACTGCAACCTTCAAAGCCCTTTCAACCTCCTTACATACTTACTAAAGAGGAGCTTTCGATTCACTCAAGTCTACTGACTAGGGCTCTCCAGTAACTATACCAATGGCCTCAACATATAACTTATCCTTATACACTAAAGTCTAGCATTTCCTTCATACACTACAAGCTTTTAGAGTTGCTCTGCACTCATTTGGTCTGTAAATGATTCCCTTATCATTGTGCTAATCTTACTTATTCAAGCTTTTGGGTTAGGAAAATTATTGATGGAGCAGTTAATGAAGCTCTGCCTCAGGTAACATAATTGAAAATGCCAGTGGACATAATTTAATTCCCAAATTCCCCTAAGTAGTCACTTTATCTACAACTCAATCCCAAAATGAGAAGTTCACTATTTGCAAAGTGGTCAAAGAAAGTATCCTTTTAAAGAAGATTCTAGATGCCAACTTATGAAACCTCATAAAAGTTCAATCAAATTATGTAAAATATTTTATCTCACTCTATTTATAGTGATGCAATCTCTTAACTCTAGTCCAATCAGACTTCAGTCCAATCACTCTAATAATAGAGTCCTATTTAAAAGTCATTACTGAAGCAATGGATCTGAAGTAATAAATGAGCGCCATATTATAGGAACCATTTTTAAACTGAATGAGCTTGCAAATTTTGATACAAACTATCCCTCTGAAATTCCTACATATGGAGACATCTAAGTTTTATTTCTGATGACACTATCTTTCAAAAATAACTGAGGCTTAATCCTTTGACATCCTAGACATGTGGACATATGTGGAAGAGAGTAAGGAACAAAGAGTGCCGGCAAAAGGCCCAGACTCTAACCCCAGCACTGCCATTCTCCAAGGGGAAAGTGGGATGGTTTTCTGAGCTTCGATTCTTTCTTCATGGAAACATGAGGGTTCCAGCTCCCTCCCAGAGTAGCTTGTGTACTAAATAAGGTGATGGACACAAAATCTTGGGAAAGTAAAACTTAGTAATTCTTAGAAAGGATGTAATATACTACCCCCCCATTCTCTACTAAGCCTTGGTAGAAAGTCTCCCCAAAACAACAACCATGAAAAGCAATAACAAAATCTGTTGAGAACCAGCCAGTGGTGGGGTGGTTAAGGCAGCTGGATCCCATGTGGCCAGCTGTGCTGTTTGAGTCCCAGATCCGACAGCTTGAAAAACATGCGGGGGGCAAAGGAGACATAGTTGAGCAGCTGAACTTCTATGTGGCTGACTGTGTTTCAAGTCTCAGACTTGGCAGCTTGAAAATCACACCAGACCCATTTGTGTGCACACCCAAAATCACAGAATGAAAACAGAGAAGGAACTGCAGCTGGCCATCTCCTGTGGGGGGTGATTTCCCACTTTCACTCTCAATGTCTGTCTCTCTCAGGCAAGTATACACACCCTATGGCGAAAACCAAAAAATAAGTTTTTTACAAAAGGAAAACATGACGGGCACATGTGCATGCATGCATGCCCAAAAGCCCAGGAGGAGAATGGAAAAGCGATTATGGTGTAGCCATCCCCTGAGGAGTAATTTCTCTTTTTCTCTTGCTATCTCTCTCTCTGTCTCTGGCAAGCACATGTGCTCTATGGCATGCTACCGAAGTTCTCCCCATTAACTGGCAAACAACATTTTTTAATCAGTTTCTTCGATCTTATCATAATGCTGAAATTTGAATTTTTTTAATTGAGTAAATACACAGTAACGTATAGACTTCCTTCCTTCACAATTAGAACAGAGAAGGCGACGTCCTCAGTCACAAAACCCTTATCTCTCCAGCTAATCACAGTTCTTTGTAACCAATCCCTGACCAACACAGCCGCTGGCTCCATGTTTTATAGCTCATTGTGACATGGTGCTTCTCATTACCTTATTATTGTGAATCTTGTGTAATCTGTTAAGGTTTTTTTTTTTACTAGAATTAAAAAAATTTAAAACACTCACTCTTGGGGCCACCAGATGGCATGGTAGCCAACTGCAGTTCAAGTCCCAGAACCATTGGCTTGAAAATCATGCTGTGCGCATGTACATATGTGCCTAAAATTCCAGAGGAAAATGGGGAACAAGGGACTACACCATAGCCATCCCCTCTGGGGGATGATTTCTTACTTTCCCTCTGTCTCTCCCTGGCAAGTGCCCTAAAGCAAAAAAAAAATTTTTTTTTTTTTTTTGGAGAGGTTTTTGCTATAGGGCACGTGCGCTCGCCAGACAGAGACAGACAGAGAGATAGAAAGCAGGAAATCACCCCCCAGGGGGGATGGCCACGCTGCAATCCCTTCTCCTCCATTCTCCTCTCGGGATCTTGGGCACGCACGCACACGCGACCGGCGTGAGTTTAAGCCGCCGGGTCCGGGACTCGAACCGCGGTCGACATAGCCATTACGCTAACTGCTGGTCCCAAAGCAAAAATTTTTTTAAAAAATAAAATTCTTAGGTATTATTTAAGGACAAAAATAAGCTTTTTGATTTGTTTAACTTAAATTTAATAATTTCATTAACATCCCATTCTGGGACCCTTATCACCACCTAGCCAACATCTACACTACAGTACAAGATTTCAAATAGAAGACCATCCAATGAGTGTCTACTAATTTACTTATAACGTAAAGCTAGCATAATGTAAATTGATACTACAAAATCATATAGCTATTGAAGTTTCAAAGGTAATATAAATGAAGAAAGGAAAAATTTAGTTTTTTAAAGAGATCAAAATTCCATCAATTTTACACTATAATGTGTGTAGTGTTCTCCCCATAGTATAAGAAGAATGCCTTTCATTCGCTAAAAAAGCTCTGGTTCACACTTTAAAATACAGATGCCTAAACTATGCCAGATTCAATCAAATAAAAGATTACAGGAAGCTCAGGATTCTGGCGTTGGGACAAGATCACTGATGTTTGAGGTGGAGTACCTGGTTTCAGGCAGAAGTAACCCCAGTCCTCCAAGGAAGGGCAATTGGGTCTGGACATTTTGTTACAAATTACTATCGAGCATACAACCAGGGATCACTGAGCATATCTGAGGCACACCCAGGAGAAAGCTAACAGGAAGAACTAATAAACCCACACCTGCCTCCACAGGACTGCCCATGTTTACTTGCCAGAGCCAGACCAAAGAATATGAAATGTCTAAAGAATTTAAAAATTTAATTGTAAAAACAAATTAAAAATACCACTTAGAATGACCAGCCTGGTTTGCAGAAAGAATTTCTAGAAAAATGATGTATCACTACTGAACTAAAATTCAATGAAAATTTAGACCATTAACACACAGTACAATGCAGAAAGGTTAGTTAAGCAATACTGAGAATATAATATGTCTAGAATCCTAAGACAGAATCTAACCAATGTCCCAGGAGAAATGAAAAATATATAAAACTGGGACCAGCAGATGGCATAATGGCCATGTCGTTGTACTCCCATGTAATCGACTGGGGTTCGAGTCCCAGACCCAGTGGCTTAAACTCACGCGGGATGCGTGTGTGTGCATGCTCAGGATCCAAGAGGAGAATGGAGGAGAAGGGTTTGTGGCATGGCCATCCCCCCTGGGGGGGGGGGTGATTTCTTGCTTTCTGTCTCTCTGTCTTTCTGGCGAGCACACACGCCCTATAGCAAAAACCTCTCAAAAAATATATAAAACTAAATAAAATAATTTATTAAAATGTTAATAAAATCATATACTTTTTTTGAAGAGATTTTTACCTCAGGGTGCATGTGTTCACCAGAGAAAGAGAGAGAGAGAAAGAGAGAGACAAAGACAGTGACAGGGAAAGTGAGAAGTACGCCCCCAGGATGATTACACTGCAATCCCTTTTCTCACTCTCCTCCCAGGATCTTGGGCATGCACACACACATGTTCAGCGTGAGTTTCAAGCCACCAGGTTCAGGACTGGGACTACAGTCTGCCATATGGGAGTAAGACAAAGTAACCGCTATGCTATCTGCTGGCCCCAAGATCATATACATTAAACTTTTGTTAATTAAAAGATTTTGAAAATCAGAAACAAAATATTAAAAAGGGCAGTCACATTAGAGCAAATAATAAAGTGAATGTAATTGGCACAATTTCAGCATCCTGAATATATAAAAATTTCCAAATAAGGCGCCAGCAGGTGGCATGGTGGTTAAGGGGGCTGGATTCCCACATGACTAACCATGGTTTGAGACCCAGATCTGGCAGCTTGCTTTCTCGCATTCTCTCTATCCCTCTCTGGTCAAATTTAAATGATTAAATAAAGTTAAATAAGATATTTTTTAAAAGGAAAAAAAGAATTCCAAATAAAAAAAAGAACTCAAATAATCTAATTATAAAAATAGTAGAGGACATTTCACAAAGGGGGAAACACAAATAGCCAATCAAGACATGAAAAGACATTTTATGTCACCTGTAATCAGAGAAACGCTGATTCACACTAGACATAGTAAACAATAGGGTGAATAATACTAAGTGTCGAAGAGTATGTAGATCAACCTCCAGGAGCTCTCAGAGCTGGTAATGGGTTCACAAAAATACTGGCATATACAATAAAGGGGCCAGCAGATGGCAGAGTCGTCACGTCTGTAGACTCCCACATGGCTGACCAAGGCTCAAGTCCTGGACCCAGTGGCTTAAAACTCGTGCTAGGTACCTGTGTGCGCGTACCCAAGTACCTAGGAGGAGAACGGAGGAGAAATAACTGTGGCGTGGCTATCCCTCTCGGGTGGTGATTTCTCACTGTCTGTCTGTGTGTCTGTCTGTCTCTGTCTCTGTCTCTCTCTCTCTCTCTCTCTCTCTGGCAAACACAAGCACCCTAAGGCAAAAACCTCCATGGGAGGGAAAAAAAAAAAAAAAAAAAAAAAAAAAAAACGAAATATAGAGTAAAAAATAGGTGAATCTGTTATTATATAAATCATAGCTCAGGGTCTAGCATGTAATGCAGTGGTTAAAATGCTGGGCTTCCACGTGGCCAACAGCCATTCAAGTCCTGGACCTGGTGGCTTGTTTTGCTTTCTAGTGTGCGTGCTCTCTCTCTCCCTCCCTCCCTCTCCATCCACTTTAGAAGTATCCAGTAAAGTTACACACTAGAAGCTAACTTTTCCATTCTCAGGTAAATACCTTCAAGAAACTTGTTTTTTTAGGTTGTTGCCATAGGACCCATGCACTCACTGGGGAGAGACAGACACAGACAGTGAGAAGGAAAGTAAAAAAATCACATCCGCATCCCAGGGGCAATGGCCACACTGCAATGCTTTTCCTCCATTCTTCTCCTGGGATTTTGGGCATGCACATACACATGCCCAGTATGGTTCTCAAGCTGCCAGGTCCAGGACCTGAACCCCATTCAGCCATATAGAAGTCTAGCACATTAAGCACCATGTCACCTGATAGCCTCTCAATAAGCTTTTATTCATGTGAACTAGAGAAAAAGTACAGGAATGTATTCATAGCAGCAATTTTTATTTAAAAAAAAAAAAAAAAAAAAGGAAAAGAGCCACCACCATACTAGTGGTTAAGGTCATCCACATGGACAACAGCTATTTAAATTCAGACACCAGAGGCTGGAAAAACAGGCCAGGCATATGTATGTGTGCGCCAAACCCGTGGGATTGAAATATGGAGAAGGGATTGTAGCATGACCAAACCCCATTGGGGGACGTTTTCTCCCTATCCCTTTCTCTGGCTACCTTTCTCTTACTTGGTAAATGCCAGAATTAATACATTATAAATATACAACCACATATCACATTTCAAAAAGATGATCAAGAAAAAGTAGTGAAAAAGAGACTATTTCCTGAGTTATGTGCCATGAACCACTTCTGTCCAGGTGTTTCATATGGCAGAGTCTTACTGACAAGATGATGATGGCGCATTTTTGAAAACAGCTGAGGCATTTTCCTAAGCAATGATTCCTAACAAGCATCTTTCATGACTCCAACAGGCTTAGACAAACGGTACAAAGTATAAATTGCTGGACTACAGGCTAGACTTATACGCACAATGACAATTGGAGAACAGAATGCTTTGCAATTCTCTTGGTCAGAATATCTCATTAGAGCCTCAGAATTTTCTTTTTTTGCCTTCATATTGTCACTGGCAGCAGCTAACACTTACTCAGTACTTACCATGAAGTGAACCCTATCCAGGGTGTTTTATGCCTTATCATTTTATCCTCTGATGTAGACACTACTACAACAATTACCAATGCCATTTTATAGATGAGGGATGTGTACCAAAGACGGAAAACTTGCCCAACATCTCACTGCTTGTAACCATGGAGCCAAGATTCAAGGAGTGGATTAAAAATTCTAATTTGTCCTGTCTCTAATGGTTCTAAAGCCAAAGAGCCAAGCAATAAGCCAAGAATAAAACTCTAAACTACATGTTTTTTATATAATGAGAGAAACAAAAATAGGGTCCCTCTATCTCCCAGTATCTAGAAGAAAAGATAGCAATTTGGTAATTGTGCTTTTCTTTTCCTCTTTCTTTCTCTCAAGTTTGCTATCTCTGGAGAGAAACAGAGAGAGATGAGAAAAAGTGAGGAATCACACCCCAGAGGGATGGGCAAACCACAATCCCTTAACCTATATTTCCTCTGGGGATCTTATAACATGCATGCACATACACCCATCAAGTTTTTCAAGTCAACAGGTTGGGGATTCAAACCATGCAGTCACCTGTGTGGGATCCAGCCCCCTTCACCACCATGCCACCTGGCTGGCCCAGACACTTTCTATTGTTTTAAAAAGACATCTCGTCAAGAACTCCATTTAAAAATATTAGCATAGGGCTAATACAGGATTTATAGATCCACTCATAGACATGCATTCTATTAAATGAAAATCGAGGAAATAATAAACAGAATTGCTGCCTTAATTTTACATACCTACATGCGACACTTGCAGAAAATCCTGAACCATATGAAGCCCTCTTCTCCTTTAAAAAGTATCAATTATCTCAATATTTAATACCATAGTAAAGTCCTATGCTCAGATCTGACAACGTTTTTATTTTATTTAACATTATTATTTTTTTATTTGCTACAGGGCACACACACCCACCAGAACAAGACAGAGAGAGAAAAAAGGGGGTAGGGGTGCATGCAAGATGCCAGGTGTTAGACTTTAACTGTAGTCAGCTCTGTGGAAGTTCAGCACCTTAGGCACCACACCACCTGCTGGCCCACTGACAACTTATTTTTTTATATTTAAAAAAAAAAATCATCTCTACTAATGTATTCATATTATCTATACGACTAAGCCCCTTTACTCATTCTACTCTTTAAACCTAAATATTATAATAAAAAAAATAACACTGTATTTCAAAATAATTGTATCTTGTAATAAACTTTCAACATCAAACACCATCTACTTTTAGCTCCCTTCCTAAAGGAATCCCATTTAATTGAAAGGGCAAAATAGCTGGATTAAAGCTACATTGCCACCTTCCCACACACTAAGGACAGTCATGAGACCTGCCCCTGGTGGATAAAATGTAAGCATCATCGCTGAGCAGAAGAGAGCTTTGAAGGGACTGCCTCAGCAGGCACAAGCCCTTCTGCTGTTGTCTGTCCTCCCTCTTCCTCCACCAGATACACACACAGGATTATTAGAACTCGAAAGGGCATGAGGGGAAGGGTCCTATCATAAAAATAACAAAACAAAAAATGATAGGATTGCAGGCCAATCCAGGTGGTACAGAGTTAAGGCAACTGAATCCCACATAGCCAACTGTATGGTTCAAATCCCAGACCCAGCAGCTTGAAAAGCACGCAGGGCACGTGTGTGTATGTGCCCAATATACCGAGGAGACAGGAGACTGCTGCATGGTCATCCCCCGGGGAGATTATTTCTCACTCTTCCCCCTCTCTCTTGCTGTCTCTCTTCGGACAGTATACAGGCCGGCCCTATAGCACACCCAAAAAAAAACAGTAGGCTCATAGGTCCAACAACATCAAGGAACCAACACACTTGTGTCAAATTTTTACATGTGAAAAAATTAAATGCCTGATTTGTTCCAGCTTTTTTTTATTATTATTATTTTTTTGAGAGAGAGAATGTTGCTATAGGGAACATACACTCACCGGAGAGACAGAGAGAAAGAATGGAAGAAATCACCCCCCAGGGTGGATGGACACACAGCAATCCCTTCACATCCATTGTCCTCTCGGGATCTTGGGCACACACACACATGTGCCCAACATGAAATTTAAGTCTTCAAGTCCGGGACTCAAACCGCGGTTGACTACGTGGGAGTCCAGTGATGTAATCACTACGCCATCTATCGGCCCCCAGGCATTGATTTTGAGGTCTTTGTTACTGACAGAAAAAAAAATCTGACATATCCCCCCCCCCGAACAAATCTGTGTATCTCCACTTCCCCGATTCACTAGTTGATTAAAGTAAGTAAGCCATATATCAGATTCTGTGACACTAATGTGATCCTAAAAGGGTGTGGAGCCACCTAACTTTCCAAAGGTGCTCAGGGGAACCAGCAGTTAGCATAATGGCTATGTCGCTGGACTCCCACGTAGTCGACCGCGGTTCACATCCCGAAACCGGTGGCTTAAAACTCACGCCGGGCGCGTGTGCGTGCATGCCCAAGATCCCGAGAGGAGAAGGGATTGCGGCGTGACCATCCCCTCTGGGGGGCGACTTCTCGCTTTCTGTCTCTCTGTCTGTCTCTGTCTGTCTGGCGAGCACACGCGCCCTATAGCAAAAACCTCTCCCAAAAAAAAGAAAAAAAAAAAAAAAAAGAAAATCACTTCCAGCATGTGTGTGTGCATGCCCAAAATCTTGAGCAGAATGGAAGAGAAGGGAGTGTGGTGTGACCATCCCCACCCCCATGATGGCTCAGTTTCCTTTTCTTTCTGTCTCTAATGAGTGTACGTCCTGTAAAACAACCTTAAAAAATAATAGATTGTATATAGACTCCACTTTATTCTTTCATGAAAAACTAAAATTAACAATAATGTCCCTAAATATTTAAGTATGATTTTGCATTTTAAAACCTTTGGAATAAGTTTCAAAAAATCAAATTTATACGGGTAGGTGGTGGTGTTACAGTAACACCCCTGGACCAATATGGGAAAGGCCCTAAGTTTGTTTCCCAGAACGCCTAAGCATACTGGCCAAGTGCCCTTGCACGTGACCCCAGCTGGCAGAGGCTAGGCGTGAATCATGGCATGAAGGCCGAGCTGGGGTCCTGTCTCGCCATCTCTCTCTCTCTCTCTCTCTCTCTCTCTTTTTCTCTCTCTCTCATGAAAGAAAAAAAACTTTTTTTTAACTTGCCAGAGGTATGTATACTCACGTGTGAGAGGGAGAGAGTGAGGAGAGAGAGAGAGAAAGCACCCCACAACTCTTCCTTCTATCAGGATTTTGGGCAAGCATGCACATGCACCCAGGGTGTTTTTCAACTTTCCTTCTTGGTGACCATCTGAAATAGTAGAAAGAAAACAGGAAACAACGTCTCCTGGCTCTGTCATTTACTAAGCATCATCTAAGATAAATCTAACATTTTAGATTCCTCCAGAATAAATGTTTCGACTATTATCAGACCATTTCTAAGATGCCTCCAGCTGTAATCCGCAATGCTGCTTAGGATAACCAGTCAAATTTAGCACTAATACTCTGTTTTGTAACCTCTGGGTTTCATGTTTGCCCTTCGATAATTCTCACCGCTGTCTCCCTGACACTTTCCCAAGGAAATCTGTCCCCACAGACACAGCAGTCATCAGGACTCCCAGAAAACTCAGCACCCCCTCCTCATCTTGCTCACCATATCTGAGGCCCACTTGCCAGGTACCCTGACCAGGATCTTGTGGATTGTGCCGGTCTCCAAGATTCTTCACCTCTTTACACCTCTACCTGCACAGCATCCAGTCCACCCACGGGGCACCCCGTCTGCACTGTGCGTGTTGTTTCTCCCTAGGGGAATGCACTCACCACTCTCCAGCTAGCCAGTAAACATCTCTCTCTGGCAAACACACCCACTGGTCCTACACTTCTCCCACCCCCACGGAACATTCCAAGTGGTACTCAACATGCACCCATTGTTTATTTACTTAGTACTTTATTCACCAGATAGGTATTGTTTCGAATGTGTGATTTAACAGGTAAGTAAAAAGACCAATTCAACTCA
Source organism: Tupaia tana (assembly GCA_026018925.1). Classification (NCBI taxonomy): domain Eukaryota; kingdom Metazoa; phylum Chordata; class Mammalia; order Scandentia; family Tupaiidae; genus Tupaia; species Tupaia tana. The sequence goes on along the minus strand of JAKSZU010000013.1, from coordinate 40,219,184 downwards.
TATCCTACCAACCCAATTTTTTTTTCCATTATTCCTGACACAAGGTCAGACGGCCACTGTCTGAAGCTTCAAAGGTCAAGAGCTCCTCACAGCTGAAGGTGCCCCATCTGTTCTGCAGAAGATGTATGCCTTAGGAAGGTTTTCCAGAGGTAGGCTGATATCCCCACTGTGATCTTACCAAACTTCACACACAGCACACTCAAGAATGCAGCCGCGCACTTCGACACTGCCCTGGGTCTTGGTGTTGCTGGGCAATTCCAGGGCCATTTTGGCTGTGCTGCTCTGGAAACACCCCTGGGAAAACACAGCTCTTGGAACAGATGGAACACCCTTGGTACAATGTAACCTTGTCCCAATGGCATAACAGGACATCCTGCAGGCTCAGACATCTTTCCTGAGAAGCAGCCATACCATGCGAGCAGACAATTAGTTTTAATTGGCTAGAAGTCTCATTTCACAGAACTAAAACCTGAACATCACAATGCTACAGACCATAGCTCTGTTTGCACCAAAACATGTCTTCCACGGTGCCATGTTTACCTTGGATGTGAAATTTAGTCAGTAGTCTTTTTTTTTTTTTTTTTGAAGTATTTCTTTCACGACAAATGAGATCCTAACATGTTAAAAATACAAATGAAATTGAACTCTCCTAGTGACTCCAATAGCCGAAACTGTTCTACCGCTTTCAGAAACTGACAAGCTCTTAAAAAAATTTGTTGTCTACGAGCGCCATCTGGTGGGTGAATGTATTTAAGCTGCCCCAATGCGAGTAAAGGAAAAAAAAAAGTCACTACAGACTAGATACCAATGAAAATTAACATATTCCATGCCTTGACCAAGAGATTTCTCATAAACGGCCTCTTGATTTAAAAAATTCTAATACAGTGGGGTCAAGGTGGCATGGTGATTAAGATGCTGGACTCACATGGCCAACCACAGTTTAAGTTTCAAACCCCATGGCTTCAGAATCACAATGGGTTCATGTGTGCATGTGCCCGAAACACGGACAGGAAAATGGAGAAGAGACTGTAGTGTGGCCATCCCCACAAAGAGTACTTCTCACTTTTCCTCTCTGTCTCTCTCTCTTTCTCTCTAGCAAGTACATATGCCCTTAAATATATATATATACACACACATACATATATATTTTTAAATAAATTAAAAGATGTGCCACAATGTATTTTTTAAAGAATCGTCTATTCAATTTTATTTGTCATCATTTTTTTTTAATTTAATCCGAGAGAGCAAAAATGGGAAAGTGAGAAAGCAAGCTACCAGGTCAAGGACTTGAACCATAGTAGACCATATGGGAGTCCAGTATCTTAACCAGAACGCCACCTGCTGATCGCACTGCAATATATTTTCAAACTGTTTTGAATTTTCTATAATTTGTCCATTAATAAAGACCTGAAGATAACAAAAGCAACAGCCTAGTAAATTAGTATTGAAGGAAAATCTTGGAAATTTCTTTAAAGTATTTTAAGTACTTTGTAACGGAGAGATGTAAGTTCACATGCTAAGTCAGTTGTCTGATTGTACAATGCTGCCTGATTTATCTGACAAAATACACAGCATAATGTTCCCCCAAAGAACTCCATGGCTTCCAGTTTGAGAAACACTGTCTCTAAAAATGACTAGTCCTTTGAGAAGAACATCGAGGCAGGTATCTGACGATCAACAAACAAGAACAGAACACTGTTCCCGTGTTTCAAGATCTTTGTATCATTGTGCAGGGTGAGATCAGCGAAGCCATCTTCTGCTAGACGTCTTATAGCAGTAGTTTACCTGCTTGCTTTCTTGCTTTTAGTTTTGCCATAGGGTCCATGCACTGGCTAGAGAAAGACACGGAGATGGTCACACAGCAATCTTTTCTTTAGTCTCCTCTCAGGATTTTGGGCACACACATACATGCACCCAGCATGAGTTTCAAGCCACTAGGTCAAGGACTCAAACTGCAGTCGACCGCATGGGAGTCTAGTTCCTTAATCACTATACTAACTGCTGGCCCCACTCCCTTTTGATTCCTAGTACAATAATCAAGTCTAGATATAACCTACTTCAATTAAGTTTGTTGAGATCCACATTATTAAGAGTGTACTATGGGGACCAGCAGTTGGCATAACGGCTATGTCGCTGGACTCCCAAGTAGTTGACCGCGGTTCAAGTCCCAGACCTGGTGGCTTAAACTTGCTCTGGGTGGGTGTGCGTGTGTGCCCAAGATCCTGAGAGGAGAATGGAGGAGAAGGGATTGTGGCGTGGCCATCCCTTCTCCTCCATTCTCCTTTCAGGATCCTGGGTACGCACACACACGTGCCCGGCATGAGTTTAAGCCACTGGGTCCGGGACTTGAACCGTGGTCGACTACATGAGAGTCCAGCAACACAGCCATTACACCAACTTCTGGTCCTGTTTCCCCGTCATTTTTTTTTTTTTTTAAGAATTATTTTTGTTTAACTTTATTTATTTATTTAATTTGATTTGACCAAAGAGGTACAGAGTGAGAAAGATAGAAGGAAAGAGAAAGAGAAAGAGAAGGAGAAAATGAGAAGGCAAGCCACCAGGTCCAGGACTTGAACCGTAGTTGGCCACGTGGAGTTCAAGGCCCTTAACCACCACCATGCCACCTGCCAAGCCCCCAAATTTATTTTAAAGCACCCTGACCAGGGTCTCACACTAAATCCTTCCTACCCCACCCCCAGCCTTCACAACCAGCCAGAATCAAGGGCGTGTGTGTGTGTGTGTGTGTGCACGCAAAAAGCATGTACAGGTCAACCCTGGAACTGAACCCTACCTAATCTCCTATTGTGCTTCCAGTGCGTCCCGCAATGCAGAGCACTGCACTACCAGTGCCTCTGCGGCCAGGCTCTGGGTTACATTTTCTAAAGCATGATTCTGACCCTTTCACTATCGTCAAAAAATAACACCCAAGGGTTTTTCAAGATATATAGAAAACAATTTAAAACGTGTAAGAAACTCCCCAATCTGGCCTGAGACTACTTTTCTAATGCCATGTACTCATCAGCTCTGGAATTACCCAGGAGCACCCACTGCAGCAGAGAATATGTAAGGACGGGGGCTGGAGAGGAGAAATGAAGCCTGTTGTCACTGGATTTAGAGACTGCTGTAGAATAAACAGTCACAGAAATAAATACAACCACCCTTCACTTTCTGTATTCGTTTTCCAAATATTTGTTGTAATAATATAGCAAGATTTTTTTTTCTACCCAAAATTCACTGTCCAAATCAAAAACTCTTGATGATGACAGCCACCAACAGAATCATTTCAGTTGTACACAAAGAGAGGAAAGAGAATAAAGACCATGGTGAAGTTGTGTCTCACGTGTCTTCTCAAAAGGATTATGCCTCGTTCCCATATTAAATGTGCTGGGCATCACTGTTATTTTCTTCCCATTGTTACTAGTGAAAATGTCTCCTAAGAAAGTGGAAAAGCATGAGAAGAAAATAAATGAACATGAGAAACCTAGAAAACCCAAGAACAAGTTGGAGGAAATGATGCATGTTTTTTAAAAAGAGGTGAGAGGCCTACAGGTGGTGTGGAGTTTAAGGTAGTGGACTCCCATGTGACCGATTACAGTTCGAGTCTTAGACCTGACAGCTTAAAAATCACTCCTGCCCAAAATCCCAAGGAGAGAATGGAAGAAAAAGGGACTGCTTTGTGGCCATTTCCCCCCAGGGGGTGATTTCTCAATTTCCCTTTCTTTCTTTCTGTCTCTCTCTCTCTCATGTACACACGATCACACATGTTCTCGGCAAAAAACCTGTTTCTTTTTTTTTGGAGAGGTTTTTGCTATAGGGTGCGTGCACTTGCCAGAGAGACACAGAGAGACAGAAAGCAAAAAATCACCCCCCAGGGGGTATGGCCACATCGCAATCCCTTCTCCATGCTCCTCTCGGGATCTTGGGCACGCACGCACATTTGCCCAGCGTGAGTTTAAGCCACCAGGTCCAGGACTTGAACCATGGTCGACCACATGGGAGTCAGCGACACAGCCATTACGCTAACTGCTGGTCCCTCCCTAGGCAAAAAAAACCTTTAAAAAAGGGAAAAAAAAAAAAAAAAAAGGAGGTACATAAGACATAGTCTTTAGGTGGTGCAATCTCCTCAACATAACAGTGTTCCCGGAAAGCTTCCCCACGTTACTGAAGCTAGCACAGTATTTTGATAAACTAGAAATACCCTTCGTATCGTGTAGGAGACCATGAGGACCACTAGTACAGGAGAGGATACGAGAAATGGAACCTGCTACCACTGGGTTCAGAGACTGCTGTAGAAGAAACCGTGGACACCTTTAGAGATGAAGGCAGTAGCAACGGGGTGGAGCATGATTCAGAGAAGGTGCCCAGTGTCAAAGCAAATGCAAAACCGTGAGATGGCACAAGCTGAAGGTCTCAGCTGAGGCAGCTTCTCCCACAGTGAGTGCAGCTCTCTCCTCCAGGAAACAGCAGAAACTATCATCAAAGACGGTCACACACAGAGAATTCCCAATCTTGATACAATGCCATCATATAGGCATTGCTTATTTCATATGAAAAGAAAACTACCTGGACATAAAGCATCAAGGAACGCAAAATTGCTCTGTGGGAACTTTAATATTAAGGCTCAATTAAACTTTTCTTTTTTCAGGTTTTTGCCAGAGGCCATGTGCACTCACAAGAGAGAAACAGACATAGGGAAAATGAGAATTCACATCCTGGGGATGGCCACACCACAATCCTTTCTCCTCCATTCTCTTCCCGGGATTGTGAACTGGCATGCACAAGCATGAGGTGTGACTTTCAGGTTGCCCCTATTTGGAACTCAAACTATGGTCAGCCATGAGGAAGTCCAGCATCTTAACCACTATGTCAAGTGCTGGCCCCACAACTAAACTTTCTGTCAGGCAAAACATCTGCTCAAACGGTCACTGATGATTGCACTTCCTGTTATGATACGAGACATTCAAATTGGAAAGCCTGGGTGATAAAGGCGGGAGATGAGGACTGGGGGAGGAGCTATTTGTTTTCATTCGGCAAAGGGCAGATCTTGCAAAGATAATTGATTTGAACACAAGACAATGCACTTGGATCCTTCCAGTGTTATTGATTGTGAAGGTAAAAGCCAGACTCAGCAGAGCATGTGGAATTTCGTTTTAACTCAATTAAAAGAAGCATGGCCATCATTAGGAGAAACACCACTACGCTGCACGATAGGTGCTGCTTCATATGCAGACCAGAGCAGCACAGCGCACGAGCCTGGACGACACCCCGTCCCTGCACGACACAGGTGGTCACGTCAGTGCCTGTTCTGAGCACACACGCAGAGCAGAGATGTGCAGCCCTGCCTACGAGGTAGACAGAGGGACACATGGTTACTGGCCACTCAGAAGTGTTCAACCTGTCTTTTCCACAAAAGTGTGCTGACTTTCGTGTTCCTTAGCCAAGTCTATCGCCTCACAGAGTGATAGGATTTTTTTTCCTCCCTATCTCTTTTGTCTTCATCTGTCTTCGTTTCATATGTGTGTGTGTGTGTGTATATATATGTGTGTGTGTGTGTGTGTGTGTGTGTGTATATGAAAATGTATATATTTTTTTCATTTCCTAGAACATCATGCATTTTCTAATAGAGAATTTACTTTTTAAATGTATAGATAGTTAGCAAAGGCTAATTATGACTTGTTCATCACTATACCATCCTGTAGAGAAACAAAAAAACGTTGGATCTTAAAACTCTTATGCTGACATTGCTGTTGCCAAGGAATCATTTAGGGCAACCCAGGATGGAAGGTGGCTCAATTTCTAAGACCTGTTTTTAACTATAGATGGTTCTTGAAACCACCGAACATGGCAATTTTATTGTCACAACTAATCAGTGTAGTCTGATATATGGATATAGATATAGATATATATCTTTCTCCTGAGAACATCCAGAATTTTATTTATAGCCTATCTCAGATGGGATCTCTACAGCCTTCCCTAATAGCAAACAATTGTGCTTTTATATCAAAGGGGCTGACAAACTTTTCTGCAAAGAGCCAAATAGTAAATATTTTGGGCCATACTACCTCTGTCACAACTGCTCAACTCTGCAAAAAACAGCCATATACAACATCCAAATGGACTAGAAGAGCTGTGCACCAATAAAACCCTGTTGACAAAAACAAGCAAGCGGCAAAATTTGACTGCCAATGCCTCCTGGGAATCATGCACCCTAAAGCTGTGCTTCCTTATTCCATGCCATCTACAGTCTTGGTACTTTGTTCTATAAAATAACAACTTGCAGGGCTAGGTGGCAGCACGGCCATAAAAGAAAACACTCTGCAATACACTCTGACATGCAAAGGTTGCTGGTTCAAGTCCTTGAGTATGCCAAGTACGTGTGTGCCCATGATCCAGGCTGGCTGAAACTTGAGGGTTGCAGGTGCATCAAGACCTTGTCAGGGAAGCTGCCTCTTTCTCTCTCCCTCTCCCTCATTCATAAAATAAATAAACTTTAAAAAAATAAATAGTGATGCCAGCAGTTGGCATAATGATTAAGGCATTAGACTTCCACTTGGTCCACTGCAGTTCAAGTCCCAGACCCTGTGGCTTGAAATTCATGCTGAATGTGTGTGCGTACATGCCCAAAATCCCAGGAAGAGAACAAAAGAGAAGAAATTGTGGTGTGGCCATCACCCCCCCCCCCGGGGGGGGGGGGTTCTCACTTTCTGTCTCTCCAGTGGGCACACACACCCTATAGCAAAAATCTCTCAAAAAATTAATTAATTAATGACAACTTGCTTAAATCATGTTAACATGATTGTTGCCGCAGACAACTATCCACACGCTTAACCGAACCTTTAACTATAACCTAAAGAAATTAAGCTTTGAAAGAAGCAACAGAATGAAAGAGGGCTCCAGACTAAAATTCTGGAATTTCCAGGCCCTTGCCTCACTACTATTCAAAGCTGAGTAATTCTCCACTAGTCCTTTATGAACAACTTTATCACCATTTCTTGTGTCATGTCTGAACCTGAATAGATTCTCTGGCCCCATCTCTGCCCCAGAAGAAACCTGCCTGATACTCAGAGAAAACATCAGACTTGGAGTGAGAGGAGGAGCCACTATGGTACATATGCGGGATCCAGGGCCCAGACCCACAGGCCTGTCTCCAGAGCCCACAGCCACTATGTTCTAGGTTTGCCTTGCCCTCCTCAGTCCCCTGTTCACCAAACACCCTCCGACTTGGGCAAAACACTGACACTATGTGGTGTGACCATGCCTGTCAGTTTACCTAGCTCCTGTCCCTCCTCATCTCTCATCCTTTCACCTGAACGTGAGTCATCCAGCCAAATTCAGATGTCTTCCCTCCTCTGAAAACCTCCTTTCAGTGTAACAGTGCAAGCCTGCAAAGTGCCTCTCCTCCTGGCTCCAGACAGCCCCACCCTTGCCTTTATGGCAACGCTGGTTACAATCCCTGTCCCTCTGCCCCAAGTCTGAGACCTACTTGAGAACCAGGATTCTTGCCCACCTTCTTACCCTGCACAAACTGCTTCTCCCACCTCACACAGCCTTTCCAAGAACCCATTATCGCCATCACCAAAAAAAAGGCATGACTCCCTAACCAATCTTTCAAGATGAATAGTAAGAAAAATGAACTATAATTTGATGGCTCTGAAATTTGAATACTGAAGAATTAAACAATGTAAAGATATAACAGTCATCAGCAAAACAATACACGGGCTTTGCAATGCACATTCCTTACAATGATTTCAAGCACTCCTGACAGTTACAGTTATTACTGCATTCACTCTTCATCACTCCCTATAATGCACTCTTTCTGATGTTATTCCCCATCTACCTCAAGGGGGCAGATACAAGTTATTTTTCATTTGTTTGAATTTAGGTGTCTTCAGTGTGATTGGTTTTGTTTACCAGCAGCTGTTTAAAGCAGTCCTCTCATGTTTCTCTTTATGCCACAAAAGCACTGAAAATGTCAGGCCGGCTCAGAACCTGCTAAATGCTCCCTCAGAGCTGGCATGAACTCTATAAAATACTATGCCTTGTAGGTCCTACCAAAGTGACAGATTCCCAGCTCTAAAGCCTGTGAACAATGAGGATGTTTTAAAAGTGCATGTTTACAAACCAGTGGATTTTGTTCATTGGATTTTAATAACTGAAGTTACTCAAATCTGAAGTCTAAAGCCAATGTTTCCTTGAAGCAATGCCAATGAATAACTGCTTTTCAAGCACAACCACCAAAATGATAGGCACAGCGAACCAAAGTCCATCACCCTTATCTTGCAATCAATGATGATACTATTTCACTATCACATATACAAATATATAAAATAGTATCTGTTGAAAGAGAAGAAAAGAAAGCAGGAGAAAGAGAAAGCTAGTTTGGGCATTTTTATGTCTGTTGTTCTGAAAATGTTTCCAAATATACTGCTTCCCAGACTTAGCTACATATTGAAAAAAAAAAAACAGAGATGCAGAAGTTAAAAGGTGGTTTAAAATGAACGGTTTAGATTGAGTTTTGTTTAAGTGTAGAGCACTAGACATTGCACTTCTCAGCTGACCCCTCAGCACAGCCTTCCTCTCAGCAGCCTGACACAGCACAGGTTACCACGAGGAAGAGCCCATGAAAGGGCACAAAACCAACCTTCAGATTGGGGGCAATATGGAGTTAATAAGAACTACTACTACTATACATTTCCACAACTACAAGATTGACTATGCATAATAACTTCTCTAAAACTGAGAGTTGTCCTTGGGGCCAGCACATGGCATGCTGGTTAGGGTGACTGAATTCACACATAGGTGACCACGGTTTAAGCTCTGCACCTGGTGACTTGAAATTCACGCTGGGCGCATGTGTGTGGGTGCCCAAGATCCCAAGAGGAATGTGGAGGAGAAGAGACTGCAGCATGGTCATCTCTCCAGGGTATGAGTTCTCACTTTCCTTTTCTCCCTATCTCTCTTCTCTAGCCAGAGCACACACCCTATAGCAAAACCTAAAAAAAAAAAAAAAAAAAAAAAAAAAATGGTGTGGTGCCAGCCTCTGTCAGACACAGTTAGACACCAGACTGCAGAGCCAGAAGCCACATCTGACCATGGTTAGAGTCACAGCCGGACTGGCAGAAAGCGCAACCGCAGTATGCACAGGTGCCCAGGATCCTGGCAAGCTGCAAAACTGGACAAAGGTGATCACAGTGTGGCCCAGCCCTATAGGGGTACTTTTCCCTCCCTCTACTCCTGCCCCATTGTGTGCACACACACTTCACCATGCACTGAAAGAAGGGAAAACTGGTGGAAGCGGGGCAGCAGATGGCATAGCAGTTACATTGCTGGACTCCCACATGGCCAACCACAGTTCGAGTCCCAGACTTAGTGGCTTGAAAATCACGCGGGGCAAGTATGCATGTGTGCCCAAGATTCCAGGAGAAGGGAGGAGAAGGGATTGTCGTCGCTTGGCCATTTTCCTTGTAGATGACTTCTCACTTTCCCTCCAACTGTCGATGTCTCTGTCTCTCTCCAGCAAGCACATGCACCCCAAGGCAAAAACCTCATAAAGAAAATAAAACAAAAAAAGAAAGAAAAAAAATTGATGTATGCACACTCCCATCTGTGCATAGCTCTTTCTCATCAATCACTTCCTTTTCTACTGGCTATCCCCCTCTTTCCCAGACAATCACGCCAAGCACCAGAACCCACTCTTGGCCTCTTTCTTACGGCCCAAACTTTAACACACGCATGTATAATTTCACCATACCTAGAGACAACATTTAAAGCCCCAACCCACCACAGCTATTCATTTACCCAAAGATATTTATCCAAACATGAATAAAAATAAACCACTATGGGATAAGCAATTAGTGTACTGGCTATGTTGCTGGACTCCCATGTAGTCAACCACGGTTTGAATCCCGGACCCAGTGTCTTGAACTCACGCTGGGCATGTGTGTGTGCATGCCCAAGATCCCGAGAGGAGAAGGGATTGCTATGTGGCAATCATCCCCCAGGGGGATAATTTCTCATTTTCTTTCTCTCACTATCTTTCTGGCGAGCACACACGCCCTACAGCAAACACCTCTCCAGAAAGGAAAAAAAAAAAAAAAAAAAAAGAAACCACTAAAAAATACACTGAATTGGGAACCAGCAGTTAGCGTAATGGCTATGTCGCTAGACTCCCACGTAGTCGACCGCAGTTCGCGTCCCGGACCCGGTGGCTTAAAACTCACGCCAGGTGCGCATGCGTGCATGCCCAAGATCCCGAGAGGAGAATGGAGGAGAAGGGATTGCAGCGTGACCATCCCCCCTGAGGGGTTATTTCTCGCTTTCTGTCTCTGTGTCTCTCTCTGTCTGTCTGGCGAGCGCACACGCCCTATAGCGAAAAACCTCTCCAAAAAAAAAAAAAAAAAATACACTGAATTGAAACATCAAAAAAATAATAGTAGGAGGCCAGCAGGGAGGCTTGGTGGTTAAGGCACCGGACTCCTACCTGCTTGATCATGGTTCAAAAGTCCCAGACCCACCACCTTGAAACATGCTGGGCACATGTGCCTGTGTCCCCAAAATCCCAATTTAAAAAAATGGAGGAAAAGAGATTGCAGTTGGACATCCCCACCCCCAAAGAGGGTGATTTCTCCCTTTCTGTCTCCGTGCCTCTCTCTGTGAAAAGCACACGCACCCCATAACAAAAATAATAATGATAATAACAATCTACCAATCACTTAATAAGAGTACAATTTGATTTATTCTAACACCAACATAGTTCATGTCAGAACAAAATAAAGTGATACAGCCAGTTCCATCGCCTAGTGGTTAAGGCAGCTGGAACCTCAGGTGGCCGAACATACTTTAAGTTCCAGACCCAGAGGCTGGAGAAACACACGAGGCACATCTGTGTACATGTCTAAAATCCAGAAAGGAGGGAGAAATGGAACAGAAAAGATTGCAGCATGACCATTTCCCCTGGAGGATGCTTTTTCCTCTCCCTCTGTCTCTTTCTGGTGAGCACATGTGCCTTCTATCCAAAAATAAAAATAAAAACCCTAAAATGGTTTCTGAAAAACAGAAGGACCATTTCAAAGGCCAAAAAACTAAGATCTCCTTGGGGACCAGCAGGTGGCATGGTGGTTAAGGTGCTGGACATTCCCACATGGCCAACCATGGTTTGAGTCCCGGACCTGGTGGCTTGCTTTCTAACTTTCTCTCTCTGTGTCTCTCTCTGGTCAAATTAAAATAAAATGAATGGATAAATAAAATAAAATAAATAATTCTTTAAAAAAAAAAAAAAAAAAAAAACTAAGATCTCCTTGATTCTTTTGACAGAAATAAGTATACATGTGCATCTACATACACTCATAAAAAAAATTGTAAAAAGATTATTCTTTTTAGTAAACTTACAGCTATGTTTATACTTTCTTCTTGTTTTTTCTATTTTTTAATTTTCCTTCACACATATGTACTATTTTAATAAACAATAAATTCTCAGAGGTTATTTATATTCATAAAACTTCAGAAGGAGACTAGGGACAGACCTTTTTCCTATTGTTTTCATGTTTTTCTTTTATTTATGATACAGCGTGTGTGTAGGCACAAGAGACCATGAGAAAGTCATGGAGGGCGGGGGGAGAAAGAACGAGAAAGCATCCCCAGTGAGGCCTGATCCTTCTTCCGCCAATTCTCCTTGCAGTCACCATCCTGAGCACACATACGTGTACCTAGTGTGTTGCCAGGGAGCCGGGATTCAAATCCCAGTCCCTGAGCATTTTGTGCTTGTGACCTAGGCCAGATGAGACTGGGGGCAGGTAACGGCATAAGGTCTCCATTGGGTGGAGGAGGTATTTCTCACACATGGTCATGCATATTTTCTCCCTCCCTCCCTCCCTCCCTCCTTCCCTCCCTCCCTCCCTTTCTTTCTCACTCATGAAATTAAAGAAATAAACACCTTTTCCAAAAGAAAGGAAGAAAAACAAGAAGCTTGAACAAGTACTTCATGAAAGAAGAAATTGAAAGTAATTAATACAAGGGAAGAATCACAATGTAATCTAAAACCACAAAATACTACTGCACCCAGAACGGAATGACTAAAATTAAAAGACTTACAATACCAAGTATTAGAGAACAAAGCATTGCTACAGAAAGGTATGAACTAGAAAACAAAAAAATGTTCTGCTAAAGTTAACCCTGTGTGTACCCTATAACCACTCCTACATATACACCCAACAGAAATGTACACTTCTATGCCCTGGAAACATGCTCAGACCATTCACAGTTTTGTACTTTATAAGAGACAAAATTAGAGACGATCAAAATGACATTATCAACAGAATAAAATGATACACAGCCACAAAAACAAACTACATCTACATACAATACAGAAAAGGCTTAGAAATGCAAAAAAGATGTCAATAAACCAAACATTTAAAAAAATTATTCCAGTTATGTGAAATTCAGAAAAAGTCCACAATAAGATATGCTGTTAAGGAAAAGAAGGAAGTAATTACCATAAAGTCAGAACAATGGTTACCGTAGGAGGAAAAGAAGACCCTATGACAGGTAGTGAGGGCATAATTCTAGGGTCCCGCTCATGTTTTCTCTTGGTGTCATAAATGCTACATAGGCGTTTACTTTCAAATAAATCATAAGGGCTCCAAGTTTATGTTTTATGCGCTCCTACCTCACTGTACCTTCCAAAGCTTTACAGAGAACAGGATATTCGCCTCTTATTTAAATATAACTTATTAGTTATAAAGGGGAAAGAAACCTTGACTAGATTCTTCATGGGGAAGGGGGTGAAAGGTTACAATTAAAATTGGGAAGATTAGGGAAACTGGAATACAGGTATGCATATCTGATAATAATATGTAAATGTTAAATTGCCTTATAATTAAAAGGTACATGCTAAAGTAATTAAAGATGAACTCATGATATCTGCACCTTTCAAATGTTACAGCAGAGACAGAAACAGAGAGACGGGGAAACATAAAGTACATGTGGCAAAAATACTAACTTTAGTGACGGATACCTAGGTGTTCACTGCACAATTTCCACCTTTAAAGAGGTAAGTTTTCCAACAAAACAATGGGATAGGAGGTAGATTTCAAAAAAAAAAAAAAAAATCCTTTTTAAGAGCAATTTTTGCTATAGGGTGCATGTACTCACCTGAGAGACAGAGAGAGACAGAAAGTGAGAAATAACACCCCAGAGGGGTGGTCACTCCTCAATCCCTTCTCCTTCATTCTCCTCTGAGAATCTTGAGCACACACTCACACGCACCTGGTATGAGTTTCAAGCCACCAACCGGGACTCAAATCCTAGTCAACTATGTGGAAGACTAACAACATAACCACTATGCCTTATGGTGGTCGCCCCCCCAAAAAAGTTTTTTCAACAGGGGTTAAAAAGTACTAGGAGGAAGTAAAAAGGACTAGATAGTACAGAGTGGATTGTGTCCTCATTAAAAATGGCTAGGAAGACTGATACATACACTTTAAAATAAAAAAGATCTCAAGGTCAGCCAATGGCCTGGTGGTTAATAAAGGCGGCTGGATCCCACATGGCTGATGGTGCAGTTCAAGTCCTGAACCCGGCAGCCGGAATAATACACCTGGTATGTATGCATTCTGAGAGGAGAATGGAAAAGGGATTGTAGCATGGACATTCACACACAGGACATGTTTTCTAACTTTCCTGCTCTTTCTCTGTCTCTCTGTCTCTGTTGAGTGTATACACCATGCACTTACTATAAGCTAAAAAAAAGAAAAAGAAAAAGAAAAGGTCACATTCTATGAAAAAGGAAATATATAACCTTATTCACATATAATTTTTTACAAATAATCCAGGGCAAAGTTCCAGAAGAACACATCTAAAATACTACTTTTGCCTGAAGTTAGTAATGTGGGATAATGTTTCATATTCCAAACTTTTTTTTTAAGGTTTTTGCCATATGGTGCAAGCATTCACTAGATAAACAGAGAGACAGTGAGAGAGAAAATGAGAAATCACCGCTATGGAGATGGCCACACTGCATTCGCTTCTCCACTATTCTTCTCCAGGGATTTTAAGCATACACGCATGTACCCAACATTGAGTTTCAACCCAGATCTGGGACTTGAGCCACGGTTGACCTTGTGGGAGTCCAATGTCTTAACCACTAAGCCATCTTCTGACCTAATTCCAAACACTTTTACAATGTATTTTTGGCTGAGACCAGCAGATGGAATAATGGTTGTGTCGCTGGATTCCCAAGTAGTCAACCACATATAGAGTCCTCGACCCGGTAGCTTAAAACTCATGCCAGGCATGTGTGCATGCATGCCCAAAATCCTGAGAGGAGAATGGAGAAGAAGGAAGTGTGGCATGGCCACTCCTCCTGGGGGTGGGGGTGGGGGGTGATTTCCCACTTTTTATCTTTCTGTGTCTCCAGCAAGCACATGTTCTCTCTAGCAAAAATCTCTCCCTAAAAAAGAGTAAAATAATGTATTTGTGGCTCAATGAATGTTTTGATAAAATGCAAACATCAGTCAGATGACCATATACTATGTTACTAATGAACAATTTTAATATTTATACAATAAACTGACTTCAATTTGAAAAAAGACCAGCATTAGAAAGTATTTACTTCCTTTTCTCCTTTGAGGTATTATGGATCTTTTGAAAGCACAACAAATTTTGACTACTTCTCAACTGCCTAAAATAGAAACAAAAATAGTGAATAACAAAAGATCCTTTACAAAACCACTGGTAAATATAAATATACCTCATCGTATATGCTTCCGTTAATATCTGCACCATAGATTGGTGCCACAAAGGTTAAGTTCTTCCAGTACTTGCGTTCCAAATCTTCATAATCCAGGTATCTGGGAGTACAGTATCTGTCAAAGATAAATTTTAAAAAGTGTAAACCAGTGAAACAATTTTTAATAGTTTTTCCACTCGTTTTATTTAAATCTTTTCCTAAACAAAAGTACTATCAAAATAAAACAATGCACGGGAACCAGCAGTTAGCGTAATGGCTATGTCGCTAGACTCCCACGTAGTCGACCGCAGTTCGCGTCTCGGACCCGGTGGCTTACAACTCACGCCGGGCGCGTGTGCGTGCGTGCCCAAGATCCCGAGAGGAGAATGGAGGAGAAGGGATTGCGTCGTGACCATCCCCCCTGGGGGGTGATTTCTCACTTTCTGTCTCTATGTCTCTCTCTGTCTGGCGAGCGCACGTGCCCTATAGCGAAAAACCTCTCCAAAAAAAATAAATAAATAAAATTAAAAAAATAAAAAAAAAAACAATGCAGACAACTAGGTGAACACAAAATGCACTTACCATAGATATCAGAACACTCTTTAGGCTCCTAAATAACTATATTCTCTTTACATTTTCATTAGTAGTAAAACACTTTCATGAAAATACCGTAAGAAGGAAAAAATTATTTTAAGTCATTATTTAGCTTTCAAAACAGGTTATAAAAGAGCACATATACTATGATCCTAGATATGCAAAAAATGCCTGTAATTGTACATTAAATGGCCAGAAAAAATGTACATCAAATAATAATTATTATTGCTCACACCAGAATTACAGAAAAGCACTTATTTGTCTGTGTTTTCTGGATTTTGAGCAATAATATCACATATTAAAAAAAAAAGGTCAATGTGGAGCCAACAGACAGTGTAGTGGTTAAGGCTCTGGAATCCTACATGGCCAACCACAGTTTGAATACCAGAGGCTTAAAAATCACACTGGGCACCTGTGTGTGCTAAAATCCCAGAAGGAGAATGAAGTCTTGAGAAGGTATAGTGGCATGGCAACCCCACTTAGGAGGTGATTTCTCACTTCCCCTCTCTCTGTCTTTGTCTCCAGTGAGTACACGTGCCCTTCTACAGCGGGGGAAAAAAAAATACAGGGACCAGTAGTTGGCATAATGACTGCAGTTCAAGTCCCAGACCCCAGTGGCTTAAACTCATGCAGGGCACATGTGCATGCATGCCCAGGATCCCGAGAGGAGAATGGAGGAGCAGGGATCGGGGCATGGGGACCTCAGGTATGTTATTTATGTAATAAGCAGGAACACCAAACAACTTAATTTGAAAGCCATATCTAAAATTCAGAAAAATTTGCTAATTTACTCATAACACCAGAATCCTACGCAAGCCAATATTCTTTTCTAATGTGCAATAAAGCACCATTATCTAGATATTGTTCCACCAAGTCTATCGGTAGGTTCCAGTAGTATCAGGGATTCTAGGCATAAACTAAACAAGGTAACCAGAGGTCACGGGCAGGTGATAGACAGGTGCCCATCCCTACTCCCCAATACGAACAACGCGCAAGGAACAACAGCAAACAAAACAGCAGTTTCTTTACCAGCAAACTAGATGTCATTAGGAAACCACCGGAAGAAGAGAAAACAGGAACAGCTGAGTGAGGAGACTGTATAGGAAGAGACTGCATGGAGACTATTTCTTTTCACAGGTTTCTCTATTCACTTAGTTTCTTACCACATTCACATGTATCATTGAAAGAAATGCAAATAGCAAACTGATCCACTCACTTGCCACTGTTGGCCAGCTGCCTAAACTCCTTCACCGTCATGGCTTTTTTCTGGATGTTGTATTGTGTGAACAGTCCAGACTGCCCTGTGACCATCTGCTGAATCGGTGCTGGGATGAGTAAATTATCAATATCATCGTAGCATTTCCTTGGCTTCCACTCCTTAGGAGGAATCACCTAAAGATAAAATAATGAAATAAAATGTTATCTTGAAAATATTCCAGTTGTATTGAGCTTTCATGTCCCAATTGAATACAATGAAGGATTTCTCAGCATTTTAATGGCAAGTGTGTAAAAATAAATAAATAAATAAATCATGAATATTCACCATACAGGAATATAATTTTTTAACAACCAGATTTATTGAACATTTACAATACTTAAATCGTTTTGAATTGGTACTCATCATATCTCAATTTTAAAAATAAAATTGAAAGACACACAAAAATGAAACAAAGTGCTGAAGTTCTTATGGCTAAGCACTAGAGCTAAACTTCAGACAAACAGTATGATACCAGAATTCACACTCAGCCATTATGTTATCAATAAAAGATAAAATTATGGCCCAGCCCTGGTGGTGCACACCACTAAGACACTGTGCACCATAGGCTGGGACCACACGGGAGGCCTGAGTTTGATCCGCAGTCCAACCTATCAGATATAATCTATATAATCTACCTGTAACTATGTGCTATTTATATTAATATGAGTAAAATAAGTAAATATTTAGTAATTTTTTTCCATAAGATGTGAGTGCTTACCAAAGAGAGTGAGAGGGAAAGTGAGAAGTCACCCCCCAGGACAAATGGCCACACAGCAAACCCTTCTCCACTCTCCTAGTGGGATTTTGGGCACCCATGCTCATGCACCCAGAATGATTTTCAAACTGCCAGGTCCAGGATTCAAACTACATTCAGCCATGTGGGAGTCCAGTACCATAACCACCATAACATCTGCTGATCCTAGTAACATTTTTTTTAAAAACTATACAACACAAGTAATATGGCAAACAGCACGGTGGCATGCTAAAGTGTTTAACAACCAGCTTTCTGGGAAGGTGAAAGAAACTTCATTTATAGCTTTTGCCTATTTCCATGGTGTAAGCTACTCCCACCATGGCCAACATGAACCTACAAAATGTGACATCACAGAACATGAAGCTGGGAAGAGATGTGCACTAGCAACTTTCACACGCCAGTAAGACGTGACTCAGCACACCAGTTTTCCACATTATTTAAGCACTTCATTACTAACAGTGAAAAAAATCCAAAAACATTAGGACACAAAATACACAAACATATGTAAAATCAGTTTTTTCCAGTTTGTCAGAGGACACCCAGCCAGCTGGTGGCGTGGTGGTTAAGGCAGCTGGATCCCACACGGTAAATTGTCCAGTTTGAGGCCCAGACCCAATAGCTTGAGAAATACACTGTACACATACATGCCCAATAACGGATGGAGACAGAGGAGTAGGGACTGTGGCATGACCCATGGGAGCTTAGGGGTGCTTTCTCACTCCCTCTCTCTTTCTCTCTAGCAAGCCCACAGGAAGCAAAGAGAGGGAGGGAAGGAGGGAAGGAGGGAGAGATGGATCCAAAGGGACAAAGTCATGAATTAAGGCAGGACTGATTTATGGCTGGAGTTTTCCCACTTTCCAAAGTTGTCTTAATTTTTTGAAGACAGACTTTCAATATTGTTAATTGAAAAACATAGTACACTTACTGAAAATGTACAACTGCAAATATGCAGCTCCATAAATTACTATAAAGCAAGCACCGGAGTACCCACCGCCTGGGTATAAGATGCAGGAGCAGGTGGTGTGGTGGTGAAGGTGCTGGTTTCTGACATGTCTGACCACATTTTTAGTCCCAGACCTAGCAGCTTGCTTTCCCTCATTCTTTCTCTCTCTCTGTCTCCCTCTGGTCAAATTGAGAAATCATAATAATAAATAAAATTAAATAACTATTTTAAAAAATAAAAGATATAGGAGCAAAAGTTGCTATTACTACATACTGAGTAAGGGGAGAGAAGGAAAAGCAGTGCTTCTTACATTCTTCTTTCACATCATGGGCTATGAAATTACTTCATGTACATAACCTATGGCCTAAGACAATCTCTGCCCAGATTATTGTTGAGGATGAATTTCACCCATTTCTTTTGTCCAGTTTGCCAGAGGACACAGCATTTGCCAGGAGAAAAAGTGCAAACACAAGAAAGAGAGAGAGGGATGTGGAATGTGATCACATCACACCACTCCTCTTCTGCCCCACTTGCCCACCTTGTTGGGATTTGGGGCATGCACACACACATGCCTGGCATGTTTCTCCAAAAACTGGAGCTTGAATTTAAACCACGTGTGGCCACAGTTAACGAACCATTTAGCTAACCACTTAGCCATGGGGTGACACCAAGTTTTGTATTTAAGAACACTGTCACTCTTCATTTCCCCAAATTGACCAACTTTGTATTAATAGATACAAAATTAGGGTATAAATTAATCAAATTTCCCATCAAAATTAGGTATCTGTAACTCTAGAAATAAAAGTTAAATCTCGAGTATAAGTCTATCAGTCAAGTGTTGGCACAGTATTTGACAGGAACCGCATGTCAGAAGCCCTGGGTTTGTATCCCAAGAACTCCCCAAGCATGCCAGGTGCACATGTGCATGCCCAGATCCAGGCACGCTGAGTCTGGGAGGGGACTGTAGCATGAGGATCCTGCTGGGGGTACCTGTCTATCTCATGAAAGAAATAAATTTTCTAAAATAATAATAAAGCACAAATCTAAAAAAGGTTGAGAAGAGAGAAAAACCAAGACATAATGTAGTATGAGGCCTACTGACACTACTCAGCCATTTTCCCCAAGCCATGAATTAAGACCAAATCATTAAGTGTTGTCAACCGTACATTAACAAAGAACCTCATGGGTAGCTCTGTTCCCCAGGAACCAGCCTCCAAAGCAAACCCTCAACAGAAATGTGGTCTTGACTTTCATGGTGTAACTCAATTTACTACTACTGCAATTTCCAGAACAAGTGGAAAAGTCCCTAAAACAGATTTTATGTGACTTGATGCAAAAGACAGCAAAATTACTAGAAACCAACAGTTTACTACATAAGTAATAGGAAATTATCATAGGATTAAATAAATGTCACCAACTTTGTCAATGAGTCTCACTTTTAAGGGGGAGGGTGGGGATCTGGACTCAGGTGTGTTCTGTAATGGTCCTTCTCATTAACTGTATTATATTTCGGGATCTCGGTAGTGGCACAGGTGTACTCTGTGTGCCTGCAGCTCCCTTGTGAGGGCAGCTGCTGCTTTGTCTTCTAAAGTTACTAAATGTGCACCTTACCACAGGACACTCTACTAACCTCAGAGGAAAACTATTACACATTTGTTCAAGAAACAAAAGTAGGAGAAAATGGATGAAGGGCTGCATTCAGGGTCCAGAGGAGTGGAGAAGTAGTCACCTCTAATTCCCCTGCACCCAAATAGAACCTAAATCCTTGCTAAACCATTACAAGTCCATTCTGGAAATTATGTATCTAATAATTGAAAATAATACATTCTCTTCAATTAAGAATGGACTTTCTCCAAAGATACTCTAGATGTGTTGAAGTCTAAAAATGAGATTTTTTTAAAAAAGTTTTTGCCATAAGGCACATGTGCCTGCCAGACAGAGAGAAAGTGAGAAATCACCCCCTGGGGGGATGGCCACACTGCAATCCCTTCTCCTCCACTCTCCTCTCTGAATTTTGGGCACACGTGCACATGCCAGACGTGAATTTTAAGACACTGAGTCCAGGACTCGAACTGCAATAGGCCATGTGGAAGTCCAGTGCCTTAAGCAGTACACCACCTGCTGGACCCCAAAATGAGATTTTTTTTTTTAAAAAAAGCTAAGCCAATAAAATTAAAGACAGCTGATCCTCTGAGTTGATTATAAATATTCACTTTTTTTTCACTTTCATTTTATCTTCCTTTTTTACTTCTCATCCATGCCTAATGAAATTTTCTTGAACCTAATATCTCCCAAGGTTTTTTTCTTTGCACCCTCTCCCCTTTTTTTTTAGGTTCTCTGAAGAAAGACAGAGACGGGAAGAGGAAAAGTGAGAAATCACCCCGAAGGACAGATAGCCATGCCGCAACCCATCCTCCTCCATTTTCCTCTTGGGATTTTGGAGATTTGAAGCATGTACATACATGAGTCCAGTGTGTTTTTTAAGCCACCAGATGCAAACCGTCATCATCTATGTGGTAATCCAGGGCTTTAACCACCATGCCACCTACTGACCCTTATCTCCAAATTTTAAATCTGCTCTAGGAGGGACTTAAACCATTACAGGATACATAGCAAAAGGACAGACCTTGGGGGAAAAAGAAATGACAGGAACAATAAAGAACTGAGTTATAAGTAGCATCATTTCCAGATAAAGAAATAGAATGCCAGTTCCTGTAGTTCTGGAATTTCTCTCCTTAGTCACCTTCTACTCTCTGTGCTGCTGACCTTCACAGTAGAGGTGGGGATTTCAAGAAAAAGTCAGGCAATCTAGTGTTTGGCACCACAGCAGGCTCTGCTAGGACTCAGGGATTTATGTAGTAATACTAAAGAATCTACAGAAACCCTGATTGTAAACTTAACATTAAAAATAAATAAATAAGGGCCAACAGATGGTACAAAAGTTAAGGAGGCTGAATCCCACATGGCCAACTGCTGTTCAAGTCCATGAGCTGGCTATTAGAAAATCATGCCTGGCTCATTGGTGTAAGTACACAAAGACCCAGAGGAAATGGAGAAGTATCTGAAGTGTGGCCATTTCCCCGTACATGTGTGGGGGAGTCATTTTCCCTCTCTCAATCTTTCTCTCTGCCTTGCAGCAAAAAAATTAAAATTAAAAAAGAAAATAAAGGGAACCAGCAGTTAGCGTAATGGCTATGTCGCTGGACTCCCACGTGGTCGACCGCGGTTCGCGTCCCGGACCCGGTGGCTTAAAACTCATGCCGGGCACGTGTGCATGCGTGCCCAAGATCCCGAGAGGAGAATGGAGGAGAAGGGATTGCAGCGTGACCATCCCCCCTGGGGGGTGATTTCTCGCTTTCTGTCTCTCTGTCTCTCTCTGTCTTTCTGGCGAGCGCACATGCCCTATAGCAAAAACCTCTCCAAAAAAAAAAAAAAAGAAAAAAGAAAAGAAAGAGGGGCCAGCAGGTGGTATGGTGGTTAAGGTGCTGGACTCCCACATGGCTGACCACTGTTCAAGTCCCAGACATGGCAGCTTGCTTTCTCACTTTCTCTCTCTCTGTGTCTCTCTCTGGTCAATTGCAATAGGGTACAGCATTCATCAGAGGGAGAGAGAGAGAGAGACCAAGAGACAGAAAGTGAGAAATCACCCTCCCAGCGGGGGATGGCCATGCCACCATTCTCTTTCATTCTCCTCTCGGGATTTTGGGCATGCACGCATACACGCCAGGCGATGAGTTTCAAGTCAGAGGGTCTGGGACTTGAACTGCAGTCAACCATGTCAGAGTCCAGCGCCTTAACCACTACACCATCTGTGGCCCCAAAGATTAATATTTTCAAACACATCTAAGCAAAGACCACTTCTCCCTGTCTTCACAGTTAAGGGCCATAATCAACTCCCAGCCGATAAACAAATTTACCCCTGACAAACCTCTCTTCTACCTCTGCCCCAACACCAAATTCATTCTTCCCCTAAGGCCCAGTGTGATCTTTCTAAATAATGTCACCTGAATAGCAAAAGAAATAAACAAGCAGTTACATCTTCCTCTACCGCTGTGAACCAGAAGATGCCTCCCTCTGCTCTGGACTAAAATCCCCAGTGCCTAACTACGGCCAGATAAGCCTGATGCCATGTGGCCCCTTCCCCACCTTAAGGCCTTCTTCCTTCTGGTCACTGAGTCCATTGATCACCTTCCTGTTCTTCCCATACCTGAAGCTCAGGGCAGTCTCCGGGCCTCTAGACCTGCTATGATTTCTGTCCCCACACCTAAAGTGACTAATTTATTTTTGTGCGTTGGACCTTCACTTGGAATGTTTTTATCTCATAACCTTAAAATGGTACCACTAAAATATAAGGTCTGGAGGACAGCAGGTGGTATGGTGGTTAAAGCACCGGACTCCGACATGAGTGACCACAATTCGAGTCCCGGACCTAGCGGCTTGCTTTCTTGCCTTTCCCTTCTTTCTCTCTTTTTCTGGTCAAAATTTTTAAAAGATGATGATGATTTATAAAATTAAATAAAGTAATTCTTAATAAAAATAAATAAAATATAAGGTCTGTAGGGGCAGGAACATCATCTGTTCTTCCTCCCTGCCCTCCTCTACCCTCCCCCTGTACACACACATACCCTTAGAACCTGGTACAGTGTCTGGTATGTAGTAGGCACTCTCCACATTTGGTAAACAAATAACTTAAAAGAAAACAGCATAGGCAAATCTACAAAGAGAGAAAGTAGATTTCTCTTGTCTATGGCTAAGGAGTTGGAGGTGAATAGCAGGGAATGGGGAATGACTACTGCTTAACAGGTACAGTTTCTTTTCTTTTCTTTTTTTTGAGAGAGATTTTTGCTATAGGGCACAAGTGCTCACCAGATAGACAGAGACAGACAGTAAGAAATGCCCCCCCACCCCCCAGGGAATGGCCACACCACAATCCCTTCTCCTCCATTCTCCTCTCGAGATCTTGGGCACGCACGCACACGCACCCATCATGAGTTTCAAGCTGCCAAGTCCGGGACTCGAACCACAGTCATCTACATGGAGTCCAGCGATGTAACCATTATGCCATTGGCTGGTCCCAGTACAGTTTCTTTAGATTTTGATAATATCCCAGAATTCAAGCATAGCAATGGTTACACAAATGTGAATTCATTAAAAACCATTGAGATGTACAATTTTATTATCATCATCATTATTACATTTTATTGCCAGAGTGTGCATACACTTGCCAGTGAGACTCGGTCACACTGCAATCCCTTCTTCATTTCTCCATCCCAGCAGGATTTTGGGCTCACATGCACATGGGCCTGACATGTTTTTCAAGTCACCAGGGCTGGGATTCAAATCACAGTCAGCCATGTCAGATCTAGTTCCCTATTCACAGGGCTTAACTGCTGCACTACGGGCCTAGCCCAAATAATAGTTTAAATGGGTATATTGCATGATATATAAATTTTATCAATAAATCTGCAATATTTTAAAAAAAGAGAGAGAGAGAGAAATAAAAGAGAAATAAGAAAGGAAAAGAGGGAAGAAGGTAAAGAGGAAAGGGAGTAGTGGTTAATCGTCAGGTTAGTCACTATCCTGTGAGAAACTGATGAAAACTATGATACCCCTCTGACACCTGCACAAGGATCACCTTGGTTTCTATGAGCCACCGTTGGACTGAACAGAACCTAGTATAAATAGTTAGAAGCAAAATAGAAAAATGAGATAATTATTCTTTGAAGAAATCAAATACTCTACACAGTATAACATGAACAAGAATTTCGCAAATATTTTCCCTGGGAAGAAACAATGTTCTACATCCTGAGGACTATAGAGCATAGTTTAAAGCCTGAGTGTGCACTTTTCCTTTGAAGGACCTGAGGGTAGTCACCTTTGCAAGACCTGCTCGATGGGCTCCTTTAGATTCCATGTATGCGAGGTATTTGTTGAACTCCCGGAACTCCTCCATGGTGGGTCTGAAGGTCATGATCTTACAGCTGGGGTTCAGAGGACTCTCCGCCTCGCCTGCCTCCATGATGGCTAGGCCAGTCTCTGCAGAGAAGACAACATGGTCATCGGCACTGAATTACTGTGTGCTTAAGTCAGTGGTCGTTTCTCCCAAACAGCATGTAACTCTTCTCTTTTGGTCACTTACCATTTTCTTCTACCACTCCAGAGAACCTCTCTCATCTCTCCCTTGGGCTCCTGAAAAACCAGCAGCCTCTGGTCACTTCTGCCAAGACCCAGTTCCTAGCATTGAATCACTGACCTGACTATCCTTCTGACCTCCTCAAAATCCTTCCAAATAAAAATGAATTCTCTAACTCTGCAAGTTTACAAAAGATGTTGCTCTATGTACCAGTTTTGAAACAGACTCTCTCACTCAAAGCTGTATAAAAGTGTAGTTTAGGCTGAGTATTTGTTCGCTGGCCTTAGCATAGAGGTGTCACAGTTGTGCTTCCAGGTTGCCATAACATGCTTCCCAATAACAACTTATAAACTGTCCATTCAGCAAAACCACCAGGCACCAGGCTAAAATACTGAAGAAACAGACAGATGTAAAGTTAGTCTTTACCTTCTAGAGGTTAAACAAACTTCAGCACCAGAATGTTGCATAGGAAGAAGAAATGATCTCTCCCTCAGTTTAAAAGAAATCACTTCCCTCAGACAGGGGCAGAGTTAAGACTTGTAAGAAGACATAGGAGTTGGCTAGACGACAGAGAGTGAGAGCATTTAGGCAAAGAAATATTTGAAAGTACTGAAAAAAAACTGAGAGGACCTTACTGTGTCTGGAGCTTAGAAAGCAAAGATTACAGGAGACCACAGTAGAAAAGAAGGCAGTAGGTCTTGCTATGAAAACACAGACTTAATCTTGCTATCCATGAAACATGATTGCTTCAAAAAGCATGTGTTGAGCTCCTACAACAAACTGGGCCAAGAAAATGCCAAGGTAAATGAGAAGCACTTGGAAAGACTGCCTCAGAAGAGTTCCACTCCAACCCACATCCAGATTCAGCCATAGCATTTGGCAGCTTGAACAACAAATCTTGGAATAGTTTTTCTTTGCTTTTTTTTTTTTCAATAAATTTAATTTACCTTAGAGAAAAATTTGGAAGCGAGAGATGGGGGATAGAAAGGGAAAACACGCTATGGGATAAGACGTTAAAACAGATAAGGGCTTCCGATAGGGAGGTGGTCATCGTGCATTTGAACACAATTCAAATGAGCACCTATTTCACAATGTACGGGTGAGGAGCTATAAGGAACATAAAACTTTAACACTGCTGTCCTTTAGGAATTTATAATCCAAAGAATACAACATGGCACATACATATTAATTAGGAGGAGAAAATATTCTGGATTCTCCCTGCCTCAAGAAGGGAGTATGCAAAAGTAAAAATACCTTCCAGGTCTCTCTTGGCTTACCTCTCTTCACACATACACAGGTGCACATGCCCAAACCTTTGGGCTGAGGATAAAAGTCTTACTCTATAGAATAAAGCACACAGCCCTTCAGAAGTGTCTAGGTCTGACTCATGCATGACTATCATGGCCTCATTTACTATCGCTGCCTGCTTTGTGCTTTATGCTCCAAAAATATTCATCATCTGTGAGTCTCTAAGTAAGTACAGCTCTCAGCATCTTTGCATGAGTTATCACCTCCCTTGGAGCCTTCCCTTACTTCCTTACCTGGCAAGATCTCCCCCACCATTGAGAATCCCAACCCTCTACAACAGGCCTACATTCTTACCTCCCATTCAGCCTTCCTCATTACAAAAGTTGCCTGTAACTATTGGTACTTCCAACCACCCAGGAACCACTGTCTCCTGCAGGAAAGGTGGACTCACCTTCCCTGTGAGCCCTAGCATCCAACCTGACTCACATCTGCCGCCATAATTATCTGCCAACTTAACAGAGGTAAGGGCAAAAATGTTGAAGTAGTTATGTAAAATGATACGAAATTTAGAAAAAGAAAAGCACTGGTCCCAAACACAGCAAAGTTATTTAGAAAACAGCTATTTGCTTGACGAGTAAATAGTATTAGGATAGAAAATTTGAGCTGTGACAAGGGGGGAAAGCCTACAGATTACCCTGGGTTCATAAAAGGCAGCTCTCCTTTCCCAGATGAAGGACAAAGATGGTCTGAGTCCTCTAGGCAGAGGGAGCGGCCACTGAAGAGGAAATGGGAAATTCAGCCAGTCATTCAACAGTAGTTACTGAACACCTAACTGCAAGGTGGCCACTCAGTAGGGAATGAAATAAAGTCCTAACACTACGGGAGCAAAAGAGATGATCGGTAAGCAATACATGCTGTCAACAAGAGCCCAGAGTAAGGGGAGAGGGTCCAAAGGGGAAAAAAATAGCCATTTGTACAGTGTAGGCAAGGTAAGGCATTTCAGAGAAGGTAAAGTTCAGAGGAGCAGGGGTCTGAAGGAGGGAATGAATCATACAGATGCCTGAAGATGAACATTTTAGGCTGAGTTAACAGCAAGGAAAGAACATCTTGGGCTCTTCAGGGAATAGCAAGGAGCTAAGTGTGGCTGGAATTCAGCAAGCAATGAGGGCAGTGGGGAGATGAGACCGGGGAGAGAAGCTTGGCACTTACTCTGAGTTAGGTGTGAGGTAACCCTGGGCTCCTTCCCCTCCTTATCTATCCAGTCTGGGTAGTCAAACAGCCTTGTCCATTCAAGGATACTGTAACAGGCAGAGACAAGAGCTGGCTCCTACTTTCTAAGTCTTATTCTGGCTGTCCATCAGGAAAGGACAAGCAGAGGAGAGAGAGATTGGCACAGAGCAACCTACACTAACCCAGGCAAGATGGAACGGCAGCCTGGACTACTTGTGGCAGCAAGAGGTGGTCATATTAGAAGAAAATTTCCTGACAGAACTGAGAGAACCAGGAATTCAAAATTCCGGTCTGAGTAACGGAACAATAGCGCTAACATGAAGCTGAGGCATGGAGATTGTTAAAACATGTGGCAAATTAGTAGCTGCTAGAATTAAACCTCAGCCCTTGACCTAGTTTGTTATATACTTGACCCTCCCTTGACTATGCAAAACTAGTTCTACCTACAAATCAGGTATACATGTTAAAGAGCTACTTAGATTTTAGACCTTTTTCCATCTTTAACATTAGTAATATATAATCATCATAAAATTTTAAATATGTTAAGGTATCTAAAAATTTAACTTTAGCCACCCAGATCTTTGCTAATATGATAAGCAGAAAGAAAAAAAAAAGCCTGATATGTTGTTAAGTTTCATTTCTTTGATTATTAGTGATATTAATCATTTTGGAGCATTTAAAACTATTTTAATTTCTTTTTTGGGTTGTCTACTTTCATTCTTTACAAACTAAGGACAGTTTATGAATTTTCAATTCCTTAAGTTTTTCCTAGTCCACATTAATCATCATTATTTATCACTATTAATCATGCTACTACAATTAAATTCCCAGCCCCTCTTCTTTTTTACTGTTATTTCTGAAACAAGAAGAAATAAAAAGTTAAAGTGCTGTTATAGTGGAACCTATAGCACAGCAGTTAAGCCGTACACATAGGGAGCCAGATCCCACATGGCCAGTTAGGTTCAAATCTTGACATAGGACATCTGTGTGTGTGCCCAAAATCCTGATGCAGTGAAGAAATAAAGGAAAGATGATTGCAGCATGACCATGCCCTATTTGAGAGGCGCGTGCGCGCGCTCGCTCTCTCTCTCTCTCTCTCTCTCCTTTTCTCTCCCTCTGACAAGCAACACAACCTCTGGCAATTTTTTTTTTTTTAAATGCCAAGTATAGCTCCATGGCCTGATGGATAAGACACCTGGATCCCACATAGTCGACTGCACAGTTTGGTTCCCGGACAACACAGTGGTTTGACACACATGCTGGGCATGTGTATGCTCATGCCCAACATCCCAAAAGGAGTGAAAGATGGAGGAGAGAGGATTGTGGTATGTCCATTACCCATGGGAGTGGGGTTTATCATCTCCTCTTCACTTGGTCTCTCTCTGGCAAGTGCACATGCCCTTTTGCCAATAAATAAATAGATAACTCTTGCAGCAATATGTTCTAGTCAGAGAGAATTATCAAATATTATCACCACTGAATTTTAGCTGAAGACGATGTAATAACCATTGTTTTTAAATGCTATACCTCTTCAGAGTCTGAGTGCCCAACATGAATGAGAAAAACATCTCTGATGGTAACTATTGTTATTTTGCTTCTACAGAGCTGACCTCCAATGTTTCTGAGACCACCCAAACCAAATAATAGTATTTATGGCAAATACTGTAAGAATTTTTTTAAGAAGCTAAAGATCTTTTCCAGTAAGTGAAGTCCAGCACTAACTCATACTTACATAACCCATGCCCTTCATTATTTTTTCTGAAAATTTTTACTTTACTATAAAGGAAAAGCACTCATTCTCCTTATTTCTTTTTCCTTTTAATTATTTTTAAGTTGATTTATTTTATTCATGATAAAGAATGCAGGCATATGCATGAGGAAGAAGCACCCTCAGCAGGATCTCGTCACAGATCCCATCTCTCCAGCTCTCCTGCTAGTTAGGGCCGTGGGCACACAAACACACAGCTGGCAAGTGTTCAGGCCAACGCAGACATGAGGACCAACGGTCATGTGGCTTTTAACACTGCAGTTCAGTTCACTACTGACCGCACTACCAGGTTGGACCTACTCTCCTTATTCGAAAGATAGTATATCACTATCTTTATTTGGTAATAGAAAAGAAACTGATGCTAAAAATTCCCTGCCAAATATAACATTATATCCTACATCACTTCCTGTGTAAACCTGTATTTTTAACTTGTATTCTCTTATTTAAACAACCTCTGTGAGAAGAGGAGAAAGTGATGGCTCTCATCATGTTAGTGTGCTTTCTTCAGCAGAGCCTGCCACAGCCCTGATCTGCCACTTACTGCCTGTTAAGAGAACACCTCCTAATCTGCTATAAAGCACATCCCCCAGTGAGATGGAGTACTCACCAATTTAGCAGACAATGCATTAGGCTAGAAAAACAGGGAACCCAACACATATGCCAACTGTGTTAGTGTTAGACAGAAGCTACTGTAGCTCCAACATGGCTCGGCATGAGGACTTGCCAAACTCTCTCCAGTCCTCACTTAATCCTTTCTTAAAATGGGATTTTTATAAGAAACTGAGCAATCAAAGATACTTCATGGGTACTCCTGCCCTGCCCCACTCCGGTTTTCCTGTGCTGAGTTCAACAAGGCAGGGCCTAGGCCCTGAAATTACCTTTCAGTTTCACAGTGAGCCAACTAAGCTTTGGCTTTTCAGACTGTCTTGGTTGGACATTGGAACAGATTGACTTGTGTCACCAAAATGATGTACTGAAACCTAACCTCTGTAAATATGACCTTACTTGGAAAACAGGGTCTTTGCAGATGTAATCCAATTAAGAAGAGGTCTTAGTCAATTAGGCTAGACCCTAGCACCCCTTTAAGAGAAAGAGAGGGAACAGCAGATGGTGGAATGGTTACATCACTGGACTCCCATTAGTCGACTGCAGTTTGAATCCCTGACCCAGTGGCTTAAAATTCACACCAGTGCATGTGCGTGCATGCCCCAAATCCCAAGAGAATGGAGAAGGGACTGTGGCGTGGCCATCCCCCCGGGGGTGATTTCTTGCTCTCTGGCTCTGGCTCTCTCTGTCTCTCTGGCAAACACATGTGCCCTACAGCGAAAACCTCTCCACAAAAAAAAAAAAAAAAAAAAAAAAAAAAAATCAGAATTAAAAAAAAAAGTTCAAATAATAATAATAATAAAAGAAAAAAAAGCAATCTTTGAAGAAAAGGCTGGTTCCAGGTCTGGAACAAGAAATATACAGGATGCGGGATAGCATAATGGCTATGTCACTGGACTCCCACGTGGTCGACCGCAGTTCATGTCCCGGACCCGGTGGCTTAAAACCCACACCAGGCGCGTGTGCGTGCGTGCCCAAGATCCCGAGAGGAGAATGGAGGAGAAGGGATTGCGGCATGGCCATCCCCCCTGGGGGGTGATTTCTCGCTTTCTGTCTCTGTCTGTCTGGTGAGCGCACGCAACCTATGGCAAAAACCTCTCAAAAAAAGAAAAGAAAAATATACAGGATGTGAATGAAACAGTGTTCTAGAAAGCAAGGAAACTATCGAAGACTAATGGAGAGCAGCTATCACCTCAAAATTAACATCAGTACTGGAAAAATCAGATATGGTGGACCACATGTGCCTCCTGATACAATATACCAAAGGACACATATAACTTTCAAGGCATTCCTGTCAAAAATAAATAACCTAGGGGCTAGCAGTTGGCGTAATGGCTATGCCACTGGACTCTGATGTAGTCAACCATGGTTCAAGTCCCAGACACGGTGGCTTAAACTCACTCAGGGCACATGTGCATCAGATCCCAAGAGGAGAATGGAGGAGAAGGGATTGAGGTATGGCCATCCCCCCTGGGGCATGATTTCTCACTTTCTGTCTGTCTTTCTGGTGAGCGCACACGCCCTATAGCAAAATCCTCTCAAAAAAAAAAAAAAAAAAAAAAAAAAAAAAAAAAAAAAAAAACTAATTATGTGTAAACATCAGAAAGTGCTGAATTGCTGAATTAAGTGACATTCTTAAAAGAAAAAAATGGCTTTCGGGACCAGCTCCATAATGCAACAGTGATGTGCTAGTCAGGAGAAACAGATCCAGCATAGTGCTCATGGTTCAAATCCCTGAACCAGTCAGCCTGAAACACACTGAAAACCCCTGCAAGCATCCAAAACCTGATGGACTGGATGACCAAACAGGAGTGATCACAAATGACCAGATCCTACAGAAGGTGGTCACTGCTCTCACTCTCACATGCATACACACATGCTCGATCATAAATAAAGAAAAAAATTTAAGTTGTTTGACATAATGATCTAGTGAGTAGATGATGCTAACCCTAACAGCACTGCTATGAGTGGTGACTTTATTTTATTGATACAATTCCACTATATACTCAAGTTAACATTAAGCATATTCATCTGCTCAGTAGCCATATCAATAAGGTAGCCAGAAAACTTATCATCCACATTAGGGCACTTTTCTTCTTAGAGAAATTTTTGCTATAGCACACATATACTCACTGGAAAGACAGAGAGACAGACAGTGAGAAATTACCCCCCAGCAGGATGGCCACGCCACAATCCCCTCTCCTCCATTATCCTCTTGGGATTTGGGACGTGCAAACACACCCAGTGAGAGTTTCTAACCACCTGGACCGGAACTTAAACGGCAGTCAGACATGTGGAGCTCTAGCAATGTAACCATTACACCATCTGCTGGTCCCAACACTTTTAGAGTTATGGAGGGGGCACAGTACTGTGGCACAACGAGTATAAATGTAGACTGTCCTAAGCAATGGGGACAATATGAGGGGAATTCAACAAGTATGTGAAAAAATGAAATTAAGATATGAGTTTATTTTGATACAAAAAGAAATTGAAATCCATGTATAGTTTTTTGCCTTTTTTTTAAAGGAATTATTTATTTAATATTAGTTGTTATTATTATTTTTTTAACTTGCTATAGGGAATGTGTGCTCACCAGAGAGAGAGAGATTGAGAGAAAGAGAATGAGAGTAAGTGAGAAAGTAAGCCACCAGGTCCAGGACTTGAACCATAGTTGACCACATAGGAGTCCAGTGCCTTGACCACCATGCCACCTGCTGATCCCATAGTTTTATTGGTTTTTTTTGGGAGGAGGTTTTTTCCTTTATGTCACATGGGCTGGGGGTGGGGGGAGACAACAGAGACAGCGAGGGGGAAAGTATGAAATCACTCCCCAGGGAGGGTGGCCACATCGCACTTTTCCTCCT
Organism: Tupaia tana; assembly: GCA_026018925.1. Lineage (NCBI taxonomy): Eukaryota > Metazoa > Chordata > Mammalia > Scandentia > Tupaiidae > Tupaia > Tupaia tana. The sequence goes on along the minus strand of JAKSZU010000013.1, from coordinate 40,187,061 downwards.
GGGATCTTGGGGACACACGCACATGCACCCAATGTGATTTTGAAGTTACTGGGTCCAGGACTCAAACCGTGTTAGGCATGTGGGAGTCTAGCAAGGTAACTACTATGCCATCTTCTGGCCCTGTTTTCTTTTTTTAAATAATATACACTTTCCATGAAGTTTTTGAAGACTGCTTGTATATATGATCACCTTATACATGATTCTTTGCTTGTTTGGTTTGGATCACAAACAAATTTGTGTATGTGGAAGTACACACAGGTTAAACTCTCACTGTTCCAGACAAGGGAACTAACTGCCCAAATGCTATACAAGAATAAATTATACTGTTGGGACCAGCAGTTAGCGTAATAGCTATGTCACTGGACTCCCACGTAGTCGACCGCGGTTCAAGTCCCGGACCCAGTGGCTTAAACTCACGCCGGGCGCATGTGCGTGCATGCCCAAAATCCCAAGAGAAGAATGGTGGAGAAGGGATTGCGGTGTAGCCATCCCCTCTGGGGGGTGATTTCTCGCTTTCTATCTCTTTGTCTCTGTCTGTCTGGTGCGCGCACACACCCTATAGCAAAAACCTCTCCAAAAAAAAAAAAAAAAAAAAAAAAAAAAAACTTTATACTGTGCAATGGATTGACTCCTGAAAGATTGAGTTTACTATGTTGATAAATGAATGTACAAACACATTCCCATCGGGGTAGGATCTCTCAGCCTAAACAATTGTTCAAGTGACAATTCCTCCAAAATTAAAATAACCAACCCATCTTTCTTCTCCAACATTGTTACCCTATTTATTTGATATAAACTAATTTTTTTTTTAAGTTTTAAAAATAGGTGATTTGGGGAACCAGCAGGTGGCATGGTGGTTAAGGGTGCTGGACTCCCACATGGCCAACTGTGGTTCAAGTCTTGGACTGGCGGCTTGCTTTTTCATTTTCACTTTCTCTCCTCCTCTCTCTCTCACCCCCTCTCTGATCAAACTAAAATAAATAAATAAATGGATAAAGTCAGACCCTGTTGAGTGGTACTTTCTTTCAGGTTAAAAGACTAACATAATAAGTGATTCTAGATCAGATTCTTGGATCCTGGACCAAAAAAAAAATTTTTTTTTTTTTTTTTTTTTTTTTTTTTTTTTTTGGTAAGCATTACTGCTTCACCTTCTAGGACTCAGTAGTTAGGAGTACCAGACTATATGCAGAGCTGGAAGCCTCATATCAACTGCAGTTCAAGACCTCAGGCCTGCAGTCCTGAAAACATGCCAGGCGTATACATGTGAGCCCAGGGTCCTGGTGGGTACAGGACTGAAGGACAGGGATCACAGCATGACAGAGTCTGGTGGAGGGTTTCTCTCTCTCTTTACCCCCAACCCCATCCAGATGCAAGGTTAAGTCTATTATGAATTTTTTTTAAAAAAGATATTAGCGAGATAAATGGCAGAATTTTAATAAGGCCTATAGATGATATACTAGTACTGTATTAGGGTTAGTTTCTTGATTTGTGTAACCACAACTGTTTTATATAAGAGCATGTCCTTGTTTTGAGGAAATACATGAAGTATTTATGGATACAGGAAATCATGTCTACAAGTTTTCAACAAATGGTTTAGAAACAGTATTAAGAGGGTCCAGCAGGTGGCATGGTAGGTAGGGCACTGGACTACCACACAGCAGACCGTGGTTTGTGTCCCAGACCCCTGGTGGTTTACTTTCTCACGTTCTCTCTCTCACTCTCTCTCTCTCTCTCACTCTCTCTCTCTCTCACACACACACACACACAATAAATTCTTTTCTTATTAAAACAGTATTGAGACATGCTACACACACGTACATTCAGAATGAGAGAGCAAGAGAGGAGAGAGCACACACGCGTGTATGAGAGAAAATGACAAGCATGGAACAACTTCAAAACTTGGGAATTCTGCATGAAGAGTGTCTTTGTAGGAGATGGCTGCGAGAAGAACTAAATTTCTCTTCAGAGTATGTGCAACACAGTAACCACCCAATTAGTTAGAAATTCTCTTACCCTTTGCTGCTGCTATAGTTTCTCTCATCTCTAACAATACAATGACTCATAGCCACATTCATTAATTAGGCCACACCCTAATGTTTAGGTTTGAGACCTAACTGTGGCAGAGGACAGTTACTCTCCTTTGTAAAAGTTGAACTATATTTACAACACAGTGATAAGTTTAGCCAAACAGGATGACATTTTATGCAAAAATTTACCACCACAATGGGAGCTGAACTAAAATTCATTTAGTGAATTTCTTTCAAATTGTGATTGTCTAACTTAGCCAGTTAAAAAGGCAAAAATAGAATTTAGAAACAGAGAGAATTGAATTCTAATCCCCTCATATGCCCCTCTCTTAGTAACAGTGTGATCCCAATAAAATCACTTAAAATAGGTCTCTATTTCCTCATCAACAAAATGGGTAATACTATCTACCCAGCTGCATTATAATGGATTCAATAAACTGCTAAATATAAGGACTTAGCAATGATTGCCAGGCTATAACAACATCTGCATACTAGCATTAAAATTTATTTTTTTGGGACCAGCAGTTAGCGTAATGGCTATGTCGCTGGACTCCCATGTAGTCGACCACGGTTCAAGTCCTGGACCCAGTGACTTAAATTCATGCCGGGCACATGTACGTGCATGCCCGAGAGGAGAATGGAGGAGAAGGGATTGCAGCGTGGCCATCCTCCCCCCGGGGGGTGATTTCTCACTTTCGTCTCTCTGTCTCTCTCTTTCTGGCGAGCACACGTACCCTATAGTAAAAACCTCCCGAAAAGAAAAAAAAATTTTTTTTCCATTATCTGCAGAATGAGAGAAAATAGCTGCAAGCTAAATCCCAAAAAGGAATTAAAAAACAGGATACACAAGAAACTCAAACAATTAATTAGCAAAAGCAAATCATTCCATGTAAATTGGGCAAGGAACTGAACTAACAGTTCTCAAAAGAATGCATACAAATAATGACAATAAAAAAAATGCTCAATATTACTAATCAGAAAAATGCAAAGCAAAACTACAGTGAGATGAGCCAGCATAACCAAATTAGAATGGCTATTATCAGGAAGGAAGGAAGGAGGGAAGGAAGGAAGGGAGGGAGGGAGGGAGGGAGGGAGGGAGGGGAGGGGAGAGGGGGAGGGGAGGGGGAACAAATGCTGGTGAGGATGCAGAGAAAGGAACTCCTGGGCTGATTTCATAGCCTAGTAGTTAAGGGAGCCAATTCCACACCCAGCCCATAGGCAGCAAGAAAGACATACTAAGCATGTGTGTGCAAGTGCCCAAAATTCCAACAGGATGGAAAGCGGAGGAGAAGGGATTGCTGCATGACCACCTCCCATTGGAGGGTGCTTTCTCCTTTTTCACTGGCAAGTGCATATGCTCTGTGGGAGAGAGGGAAGGGAAAGAAAGCAAGAGAAGGAAGGAAGGAAGGAAGGAAGGAAGGAAGGAAGGAAGGAAGGAAAAAGGAAAGGAAAAAGAAAAAGAGAGAGAGAGGGGGGAAAAAAGAAAGAAAGAAAGGGGAACTCTTGTGCACAATTGTTGGTGCGAATGCAAATAGCCATTATGAAAACCAGTATTAGCAGTTCCTCCATACTAAAAGTAGAACTACTTTATAATCAGTAATGCTATCACTGGGTATGAGAACAGAAATCATTATGAAGAGATATCTATACCCCATGTTTATTGTACCCTATTCACAATAGCCAAATTATGGAATCAACCTAAGTGTTCATAAAGTGAAGAACAGCTGTTAAAAAATAGGCAATTCCTGGATCAGCAGATAGCGTAATGGTTACGTTGCTGGACTCTCATGTACCAGACGGCAGTTAGAATCCCAGACCTGGTGGGGCTTGAAATACGCCAGGTACATGTGCATACATGCCCAAAATCCTGAGAGGCAAATGGACAAGAAGAAATTGTGGCATGGCCAGCCCCCTTGGTGGGAGTGGAGGGACATGATTTCTCTCTCTGGTGAGCGTGCGCACCCTATAGCAATAATCTCTCTTTAAAAATAAAAAAAGTATGAGATCCCAACACTTAGGGAACTGTGGCTAAGCCTGGAGGAAGTTACGCTAAAAGAAAAAACACAGGCACTGAAAGACAAATACCACATGTTCTCACTCATTAATGGAAGCTAAAAGACCTGATTACACAGAAATGAAGAGTAGACTGGTGGCAGGAATGATAAGAGCTTCTTACCAGATATAAAACTGCATGCAGACGGGACCAGCAGTTAGCGTAATGGCTATGTCACTGGACTCCCACGTAGTCGACCACGGTTCGCGTCCCGGACCCAGTGGCTTAAAACTCACGCCAGGCGTGCGTGCCCAAGATCCCAAGAGGAGAATGGAGAAGAGGGGATTGTGGCGTGAACATCCCCCCTGGGGGGTGATTTCTCACTTTCTGTCTCTATGTCTCTCTCTCTCTCTGTCTGGCGAACCCATGCGCCCTATAGTGAAAACCTCTCAAAAAAAAAAAAAAAAAAAAAAAAAGATCCCGAGAGGAGAATGGAGGAGAAGGGATTGCGGCGTGGCCATCCCCACCTGGGGGGTGATTTCTCGCTTTCTGTCTCTCTGTTTCTCTCTGTCTGTCTGGTGAGCGCACGCTCCCTATAGCAAAAACCTCTTAAAAAAAAACTGCACGCAGATATGTGGAATGAGTACTACATGTACAGAGTACAGTTACTATAGCACAGTAGAGCAACTACAGTCAGTGACAATTCGATGTATATCTTTAAATAAGTAGAATTTCTAATAGTCACAACACAAAACTAATGATAAATGTCTGGGATGTTAGGTATGTTTATTGGTCTGTTTTGATCATTAGACACTGTATTCATGTAATTTAATACATACACTGTACATGGGTACAACTATTGTCTGTAAATTTAAAATTGCAATTTAAAAAAATGGGAGGTGGCTGGCAGATGACATAGCAATTAAGGCAATGGATCCCACATGCAACTTTGCAATTGAAGACCCAGACCCAGTGGCTTGAAAAACTTGTCAGGAAAATGTGTGTGGATACCCATAATCCCAAGAAAATGGAGAAGGAGTTGTAGAGTGGCCATCTGCCCTTGGAGTGATTTCTCCCTTTCTTTCTCTTTCTCTGTCTCTCTTGGTGAACCACACACCCTTTGGCAAAAGTCTTTTTATACACACACACACACACACACATAAAAGAACTATTCAAATGAAATCTCTACTAGCTTCTCCACTGTCTATAGATGCTCAAGTCTCTCCCATATTATTTTCTTGAAGTTTTTTATGTATTTCTTCTACAAATAAGAGATAGAAAGATAGCACCCAACACAGTCTAATGCCACAATCCACCCCCAGCCTCAGTTAGCTCCAGATCATGGTTACACACATGCCTAGCATATTCAGGAAGGTCTCCAAACACAATTCTGAACCTGCCCATGTACATCAGCCTCACAAAGCTTTATGTTTTACTGCTGCACCACTATCCTGCCCTTCTCCCATATAATTTAAAAATGATGGGAACCAGCAGTTAGCGTAATGGCTATGTCGCTGGACTCCCACGTAGCCGACCGCGGTTCGCGTCTCGGACCCGGTGGCTTACAACACACGCCGGGCGCGTGTGCGTGCGTGCCCAAGACCCCGAGAGGAGAATGGAGGAGAAGGGATTGCAGCGTGACCATCCCCCCTGGGGGGTGATTTCTTGCTTTCTGTCTCTATGTCTCTCTCTGTCTGTCTGGCGAGCGCATGTGCCCTATAGCGAAAAACCTCTCCAAAAAAAAAAAAAAAAAAAAAAATGATAAGGGAAAGGAAAAGGAAGGGAAGAGAAGGGAAGGGAAAAACATGTAATACCATGTCTCCTCCTAGACCTACCACAGCTACAGCCTTCTCTTTTAATCCCTCGCAGATAACCTACAACAGAATGGCCCACACTCCCTTTGTCCAATTCACCTCCTACTCAGTCTTCATCCCCACTGTAATCTGATGTATGCCTCCTCTAGTTCATTGAAATCACTCTGGAAAAGGCTGCCAGTGACTTTTCAAATGCTGCATCCAATAAGTTGTTGTTTAGTTCTCTTATCAACTGCTCTGCAACCTTCAAACCTGGAGAAGCCCTCCCTGCCAAGGCTTTTATAGGTAGTGATACACCCTACACTCTCTCTCCCCACCCCCTCTCGCACACACACACACACGTGCACGCACATACACACATACACACACATACACACCTCATTCTCTAATGGTTCTTCTCTCTCAGGAGCTCCTCTTCAGGCTCCTCCACTTCCTCCTCAGCCAGCCCCTCCACTACAGGTATACTTCAAGTCTCCCCCCATGATTGTCTTCCCTTTCTTTACAGACATTGGGAGATCTCATCTATGATGGTCTCCAGTATCCTAACCAGCACCTTTGGAAATATGCAACACTGGCCCCTTCCCCAGAATCCAAGTTCAGTAAGTCAAAGTACCATTTGGAGACGAATCTCAAGCTCTGCAGACACAATACTGAACAGAAACTTCACGAAAATGACAGGGAATTATTTCTTCCTAATTTTCCTTCCCCTTGTCATAGTCCCTGGCTCATTCAATCCACCCACAATCTAGCTTGTCTTGCTGTGAATAAGCCAATCAAGAGCTCACACGCGCTGGAGGATACAAGTACACAGATTAAGTGCCCAGTAGAGAGATGCACAGAGCACCCCAAAAGCCTTCAGGATAGGCACAGTGGGAGCTAACTCTTCAGCGAGTGAATTGAAGGTGGAAAGTGAAAGAATATCCTCCACCACAAGCCCACCCTCTACTGTAAGGCCCACATCAGAATTCCAGGAGCCTTCTCCCTCACTCTCTACTCAGTGCTAACCACTGGTGCCTATTCAACTTCTTGAGCATCTTTCATATCCATTCTCTAGTCTCCATGGAACCACGATGATCCTAGGTCAAGCTTAGGTACTTTCTTCCCATAGTCATCCCAAGAGTCTCTGCTGATTTACATAACTTCAGCTCAACTTCCTCAATTCTCTTCTACACATCTTCAAACAGAGAGCATACTTTCTAGATACAAAAGTGATCACATTATCCCTCTTGTAAACCCTTTAACAGCTCCCCACCATTCCACTGTGGAAACTAGAACCTACACAGATCTATCTCCTGCCTCCCCACCCCACCTTCAGACCCTTTGGCCCACCTGAAACCTTTGCCTCACTCCAAATCACGCAGTGTTCCCAAGGGAGCCAAGCCATTTCTCTCCTATGCTAGACGGTATAGAGACAAGTATCACATGTATGCCATTACTGAGTACTATTTGTGAACAAGACATCTGCTAAATGCATTAATGTGCATTCTCTTAATTAAACTTCATAATAACTCCATTGAGAGAGTATCAATATATATCTCTACTTTACAAGTAATGGAGAATAAAATGCTTGCCCAAGTTCCCACAGTTAGTAATAGCTAAAGATGAGAACTAAGATTCTAGCACCCATACTCGTAACTCATAACTACTGTGCTATTTGCTTATCTTTTCCTCCTCTTTGCTATCTGGCAAAACCAACCCTTCATTGTTTATATCACACCAAAACTCCATGATAAAGCCTTTCCCAGCAACATTCTCCACCAACTGATGACATCCTTTAGTACTCTCCTCATCCTCACTTCATACATGTGATCAATCTTAATTAATCCTGGATTCCATATTTGCAAATTCATCTACTCACCAACATTATTTATATCCTCAAAATCAATACTTGTGGCACTTGCATGGGCATTCAAACACATGCAGAGAGCAGATATACACATTGCCAGCTGAGGGCAGACAAGGCCTTTTTGTTTTAGCTTGCATACTGTAAACAAATGTCCTTTCTGTGGTTTATTTATGGCCATGTTTTTTGTATTTTTGCATTTTGTTGGTGACAAAGTTAGTAGATGGCCCATAAGAGTAATGCTGAAGTGTTGCCTGTCCTAAGCACAAGAAAGGTATGACATGGATAATAGCATAAACTGTTCAGACATGAGTTACAGTGCTGAGGCTGTGAATTTAGTATCAATAAAGCAACAATTACAGATTAAATATAGTGCTTTTAAACAGAAATACACACACACAAAAAAAAAAACAAGATTATTGATCAGTTGATAAAAAAGCTGTGGCCGGAGTTGGTCAGGAACCTAATACAGAATTTGCCCTACAAGCAATCTCTCAGTATTTATTAATCCAAGGTCCGAGGTAATCCTACAGAATATTACTTACTGTAGGTAATGAGAACTGACTATATCTATTCCTTGTAATAAGATCATTCTGAAACTCCCTCTCCTTGAAGTTCCCTCACCCACACGGGTGAGTAGAAGCATCTAATCCTATAGACAATCCACCTAAACTGGCTGAGTCACCCCCAGGCCAGGCATTTGGAAAGGAGGAATAGAATGCCAAGAGAGGTTGTGGTAGCCACTGTCTGCCTCTTGCATGAGCAGAGAATGAGAGAAGGAAGATGAGTGGAGAAAAATCAAGAGAATGCACAGCCCCCAAAGACAGCAATGCTTTTTTTTTTTTTTTGGAGAGATTTTCGCTATAGGGCACGTGCGCTCGCCAGACAGACAGACAGAGACATAGAGACAGAAAGCAAGAAATCACCCCCCAGGGGGGATGGTCACGCCGCAATCCCTTCTCCTCCATTCTCCTCTCGGGATCTTGGGCATGCACGCACACGCACCTGGTGTGAGTTTTAAGCCACCGGGTCCGGGACACAAACCGCGGTCGACTACATGGGAGTCCAGCGACATAGCCATTACGCTAACTGCTGGTTCCCAGACAGTAATGCTTTTGAAGACTACATCTTCAAAAGACCACAGTGTCTGAAGAGGTGAAATCTACACTGCAACAGACATTTTCAATATAATTTAAATTCTTCCAATCTGAAGAGATTTGAATTCCAAAGTACACAGAGAGGGGAGAAAAGCAGAAATTCTTAGATACTCTTCTCACTGCAACAGATCTAGCAGAGGTAGTCTGGCGCTGAAGTAACAGTTCTGGCACAGTTCCTGATTTCTGGATCACAACTAAGGTGGTATGTTCGTGTAACAAACTGATGGGGCAGCTTCCCAGACCCAGCCAAGGTGCTGATCCAGCATCCTGACTCCAGTTTCCCTCTGTAGCAGCCATGGCAGTTCCTTTTACCACTTCCCTCTCACAGTGGTGTTCTGGGAGGCCTCCCTGAGCATCCAGCCAACAGTCTGCACCAGTGACCTTCAAAAATTGCTACATTTCTGATATTAAATCAAAGTATCTAACCATGCTCCCAATATCAAACCTCTTTTTCCTTAAGCTAACTACAGCAGTGTCCATTATCTGTAATTCAATCATGAGCCATACAATTGTCAAACATAAATAGGTAACAACGCTGAATGAGAACAAAATCTAGTGTATAAACACCAGAAGTCAATCAAATGAAGTTTTACTCATGACTATTTGCTTTTGTCAGTAATCCTTTCTAGTGATCACTTCCCTGGTATAGACTTGATGAAATTAACATTGAATACAGCAGCTAATTAAGTCACCTACCAAAACTAATAACCAACTGTCAGCTATTTATTCTTTTTGTTTTGTTAAGAGGTATTTGCTGGGGCCAACAGCTGATGTAGTGATTAAGGCAGTGGACAACCATGGTTCAAGTCCTGGACCTGGGGGCTCGCTTTCCCGCTTTCCCTCTCTGTCTCTCTTTGTCTCTGTCTCCATCTGGTGAGTGCATGTGTCCTATAACAAATTTTAAAAGAATAATAATAATAAAGTTAACAATAATTTTATTATTTTTTTTAAAAAAAAGAGGTTTTGACTTATGGGTATGTGTGCTGAGGTGGAGGGTATAGACAGACACAGTGAGAGAGAAAGTGAGAGATCACCCAACCCCAACCCCCAGGGGATGACAAGGTCGCAATCCCTTCTCCTCCATTCTCTTCCTGGGACCTTGAGTACACATGCACAAACACCCAGTGTGATTTTCAAGCCACCACACCAGGTCCAGGACTTGAACTGTGGTTGGTCGACCACATGGGAGTCCAGTGATATAACTGTTACACCATCTGCTGGTCCCCAGTTATTTATTCTTAATGGCCTTCTATTATAGAAACTCGTAATCACCTTCTGCTTAACCAGATAAGAGTTACTGAGCTTGTTCTCTGAAAACACCACAGATGTCCACACATTAAAGGCTACTAGGCTATGCCTATTATATCCAAGTACTACTTGACCTGTATAATTTGCAAGTAAACACTGTATTTCCAATACAGTTGTGACATTTATATCTGTGTGACATTTTGAGACATAACTGAAAAATATGTAGATTTAACAATGTTATTATTTCTAGAAAATTTAAGTTGAACCCTTCTGAAGTCACAATAAAGATATGATTGGAAAACAGCAGTTGGCATGGTGGTTGAAGCACTAGACCCCACATGGACAACCCTGGTTTGGGTCCTGGACCTAGCAACTTGCTTTCTCACTTTCCCTCTCTCTCTCTCTCCAGTGAGCACATACGTCCTAGAGCAAATTAATAATAACAACAATTGATAAAATTATATAATTTTTAAAACAGTTTTTTAAAGTTAAATGACATGTCAGAATTACAACAATAAAAGGTAAAGTAAAAATCTAAGTGGATTCTGGCTCATACTTTTCAAGTGCCTTAATTCTCACTCTACTTTTTAAAAAAAATACAAACTAGGGGGAACCAGCAGTTAGTGTAATGGCTATGTCGCTGGACTCCCACGTAGTCGACTGCGGTTCGCGTCCCAGACCCGGTGGCTTAAAACTCACGCCGGGTGTGTGTGTGCATGCGTGCCCAAGATCCCGAGAGGAGAATGGAGGAAAAGGGATTGCGGCGTGACCATCCCCCCTGGAGGGTGATTTCTCGCTTTCTGTCTCTATGTCTCTCTCTGTCTGTCTGGCAAGCGCACGCGCCCTATAGCAAAAATCTCTCCCAAAAAAAAGAAAAAAAAAAAACACAAACTGAAGGACCAGCAGTTGGCATAATGGCTATGTCACTGGACTCTCATGTAGTCAACCGCGATTTGAGTGCCAGACCTGGTGGCTTAAACTCACACCAGGCACGTGTTCGTGCGTGCAGAAGATCCCGAGAGAAGAATGGAGGAGAAGGGATTGCTGCACAGCCATCTCCCCTGGGCAGTGGTTTCTCGCTTTCTGTCTCTCTGTCTTTCCGGCAAGCACACGTGCCCTATAGCAAAAACCATTCAAAAGAAAAAAATTATAAAAAAAAAAAGTAGAAACTGAAAGTGTTGGCTGCTTCATTGCACTTGCAGTTTACGCAAGAGAGACAATGCAGGACTCCAACCTATGGACCTTTACTCAATGAAAAGGCTATGTCCTAAAAGATGGGCAAGTAAATCCACATTTATAAGTTTTAACTAGAAATAAAATAATAGATGTGTCTTTATGATTCACATCTTTAACCGATACAGAAACTACTCAGTAACTCTTAGGAAGAACTCCTCTATCTTATCATTTAGGGATAAAAATAATGAAACATCAAAAATTGTGTCCATAGGACCAGCAATTGGTGTGGCAGTTAAGTGCACTGGACTCCCACGTGGCCAACCATGGCTAGAGTCCTAGACTTGGAGGCATGCTTTCTCACTTTGCCTCTCTCTCTGTTTCTGTCCTTCTGTGATCAAATTAAAATAGTAATAATGATGATGATGAAAAAAATTAAATAATTCTTTTTTAAAAAATAAAAAAAGAATTGTGACCAAACATAGCTTTCTCCCTAAACCCTTCCACACACCCATTCCTACTTTAGGAGAAAGTCAGATCAATAAGAGTTGAATTTGAGTTTAAAAAAAAATCAAGTGAAGGGACCAACAGTTAGTGTAATGGCTATGTCGCTGAACTCCCATGTAGTGGACTGTGGTTCGAGTCCCGGACACGGTGGCTTAAGCTCATGCCGGGCGCGTGTGCGTGTGTGCCCAAGATCCTGAGAGGAGAATGGAGGAGAAGGGATTGCAGCGTGGTTATCCCCCCGGGGGGTGACTTCTCACTTTCTGTCTGTCTCTCTCTGCCTGGCGAGCTAACGCGCCCTATAGCCAAAAAAAAAAAAAAAAAAAAAAAACAAGTGAACAGCTTATATCACAAAACTCTTTGGGTATATTCCTATACTTGGTACCACTGTAAATAGAAAATTTTTTTTTCATTTATTCTTTAGAAATAATTTGGGGTTCCAGCAGGTGGCATGGTGGTTGGGAAGAACTGGATCGATTCTCACTTTCCCTTTCTCTTTCTCACTCTGTCCCTCTCTGGTCAAATTTAAAATGAAGGGCGGGCGCGTGTGCGTGCGTGCCCAAGATCCCAAGAGAAGACTGGAGGAGAAGGGATTGCGGCGTGACCATCCCCCCCGGGGGGTGACTTCTCGCTTTCTGTCTCTCTGGCGAGCGCACGTGCCCTATAGCGAAAACTTCTCTAAAAAAATAAATAAAAAATAAATAAAATGAAGGGAACCAACAGTTAGCATAATGGCTAGGTCGCTGGACTCCCATGTAGTCGACCACGGTTCACATCCCGGACCCAGTGGCTTAAAACTCACGCCGGGCGCATGTGCGTGCGTGCCCAAGATCCTGAGAGGAGAATGGAGGAGAAGGGATTGCAGCGTGACCATTCCCCCAGGGGGTGATTTCTCGCTTTCTGTCTCTATGTCTCTGTCTGTCTGGCGAGTGCATGCGCCCTATAGCAAAAACCTCTCCAAAAAAAAAAATTTTTTTAAATGAATAAAGTTAAATAATTCTTTAAAAAAAGAAAAGAATTTCAAACTTATAGTCATAAACAAACAAGAAACACCAAGTGCACTTTCCCCAGATTCACACACTAACATTTTACCCTATTTGGTTTATCATTTTTCTCTAAACAATACAGTATAATAACTATTGAATATTTATATGGCATTTCCAATGCAATATGTATTGCAAATAATCCAGAAATGATTTAAAGTATATTGGAAAATATATGTAGGTTATACACAAACTTCATGCTATTTTATACAAGGGATTTTGGTATCTTTGGGGGAGGGGAGGATACTGGAATCAATATCCTACAAATGCCAGTGAACGACAGTATTTCCTTTGTGCTAAGACTTGCAACTATAGAATCAAGTCCTTTAAATATTAAATAGTATATTTCAATCACTTTCTGTATCTATTTCAGAGCCAATATTTTTCTTGAAAACTGTCTATTCAACTATACATTAGCATAAGTCATTCATCACTTACACTCACAATGATGTTTTTGTCCAGATAAACATCTTGTGGAGAGATTTTTGCTATAGAATGCGGAAAGACCGAGAGATGGAGAGAGAGAGAGAGAGAGAACGTGAGAAATCATACCCCTTGAAGGATGACCATTCCACAATTCCTTCTCCAATCTCCTCTCAGGATTTTGGGCGCTCACTCGCATACACGTAACCTGCATGAGTTTCAAACCACCTGGTCCAGGACTCAAACCAAGGTCCATCGTGTGTGAATCCAACTCTTAACTACTACGCCACCTTCTGGTCCCCAGATGCACATCTTTAAGAGGGTTTTGCCTTAGGGCTGATGCACTCACCAGAGAGAGAAAGACAGAGATAGTCGGAAGGAAAGGAGAAATCACCCAGTGAATCCCCCACAGAAATCACTCAGTGCTGGCACCCCAGATAAACATTTTTAAAGATGAGAATCTACAGCTTCTATCACATTCTCAAAAATACATCATACAGGGGCCAGAAGATGGCATGCATAAGGGTTATGTTGCTGAACTCTCAGGTAGTTAACCATAGTTCGAGTCCCGAACCCAGCAGATTAAAACACACCAGGCATAGGGACCAGCAGTTAGCATAATGGCTATGTCGCTGGACTCCCACGTAGTCGACCGCGGTTCGGGTCCTGGACCTGGTGGCTTAAACTCACACCGGGCACGTGTGCATGCATGCCCAAGATCCCGAGAAGAGAATGGAGGAGAAGGGATTGCGGCGTGCCCATTCCCCCTGGGAGGGTGATTTCTCACTTTCTGTCTCTCTGTCTCTCTCTGTCTGTCTGGTGAGCGCACGCACCCTATAGCAAAAACCTCTCCAAAAAAAGAAAAAAGAAAAAAAACACCAGGCATATGTGCTTACATACCAAAAAAATCCCAAGAGGAGAATGGAGAAGGGACTGCAGTGTGGCCATTGGCCGTCTCCCCTGGGGGATGATTTCTCACCCTCTGTCTGTCTTTCTGATGAGTGCATGTGCCCAAAAGAAAAAAAACTCTTTAAAAAAAAAAAATATATATATATATATACATATACATACACACACACACACACACACACACACACACACAAAAGTTAAAAAGCCTGGATTCAGCTAGGGCTCTGTTAACACCCAAAGTGTAGGCACTGCTTCCTTCCTAAGTCTTTGTAACCCTTAAACTTAGAGACTTAAACAAGAACTCCATTACTAAGCCCTGGTGAGCTCTGGCTTTTCTTAAAGTCCTGTCGTTGATTCTTAGAAAATACCCTTTCTAGGGGCCACCAAGTGGTGTGGTGGTTAGGGGTGCTGGACTCCCGCGTGACCTACTGGGGTTCGAATCCTGAACCTAGTGGCTTGCTCGCTCACACTCTCTCTTTTCCTCTCTGGTCAAATTTAAGTAAATAAATAATGAATAAAGTTAAATAAAATAATTCTTTTCTTTTTTCTTTTTTGAAGAGGTTTTTTTCTATTGGGTGCGTGCACTTGCCAGAAAGACAGAGAGAGACAGAGAGACAGAAAGGGAGAAATCACCCCCCCCCAGGGGGGATGGCCATGCTGCAATCCCTTCTCCTCCATTCTCCTCTCGGGATCTTGGGCACACACGCACACGCGCCCGAAGTGAGTTTAAGCCACCGGGTCCGGGACTCAAATCGTGGTCAACTACATGGGAGTCCAGCAACATAGTCATTACACTAACTGCTAGTTCCAATTCTTAAAAGTATAATAATAAAAAGAGAGGAAAGGAGGGAAATGGATTGACAGAACTGATTATTTACATGCACAGAAATCAAGTTCAGGCCTGTCGAACTTGAGCCTTGATTTTGTCAATACCCACCTAGTTTCCCATTTTTTAACTCCGCAAGATCCCCAATCTCCACCAAGACAGAAAAATCTTCCAAATACAACATTCTCAACAAGTCATTTTCTAAGTATAAAATAGCTTTCAATTGCAAACCACTTTAACTTCAAATTTCTGTTTGACATTCAAATAACTAGCCCATCATTTTACTTCAAAGTATATAGGTTTTCAGTCCTACATAATTCATCCGCTTAAATGACAACTCTCTGCTTCCATAGCTAAATACAAAGATTTATCAAAGAATTTGCAAGATAAAATTATTTAACTTCAAAGAACTGGAGGTTATAAAGAAGAAAGAAAATACAAAACAACATTCTCAGATAGGAAGATAGGGAGTCATCCTTAAAAATGTAAAACACAGACATCTCAAGAGCTACACCCACCACAGAAAAGATAAAGGGAGACAGAGCACAATTTTTTCCTAAAATCCCTCCCATTAATCCTTAGAGATGGGCCCAGATAAGGGGGATGAAAGAATCTGCAGCACAAACAGGTGAGGCCAATAACATTTTTTTTTCCTAAGAGATTTTTGCTATAGGGTGTCTGAACTCCTGGAATAGACACTCAGAGATACAGAAAGCAAGAAATCACCCCCCACCCCCAGGGGGATGGCCATGCTACAATCCCTTCTCCACCGTTCACCTCTGGAGATTTGGGGCACACATGTACACGTGCCCAGCGTGAGTTTTAAGTCCATGGGTCCAGGACTAGAACCACGGTGGATTATGTGGAAGTCCAGCAATGTGATCATTACACCATCTGCTGGTCGAAGACGCAGTTAACAATTAAGCACTTAATATGAACATCAAGTTCACAAACTCATTCAAATCACATAGCTTTGAAAAGATAAAATCTAGGAGTTCCTGGGGTTTTGTTGTGGAAAGGGCAGGAAGATGAAAAGGCAGGACTTGGGAGATTAAGATTGGCTCCCTTTCTGCTCTGGGTGCAGATGCCAACAATAAAAAGAATCACTCCCAGGATAGCTGTCTAGGTTGGCCAAAATCAGAAGTCACCAGGGGCAAGATTGGACAACTAACCACAGATTCCTTCCCCTTTTTCAGAAAGAAGGGTGACAATAGCAAAGAAGACAATAAAGGCAAAATAAAGTTCAGGGCTAAAATCAAGGTAAAAATAGAAATGCTATTAGGAATTGCTGGGAAAAAGAAAGTCCGAACATGGGCACTACAGTTGATGGCTCAGAGCAGAGGTCAGTTTGAGATGGGCCTGGAGGGTCAATGGCATTTGGGCTAAAGGACGGTGAGCTGTCCTTCTGTGGGACATGGGGAACCCATAAAAATAACTTTCAGTTGTTCCTGGGTCCAAGGCTGCAGTGGTTTTTAACCAGGATGGCTCTGTTCTCTTATGGACGTACATTGGCAATGCCTGGAATTTTTTTTTTTTTCAGGTAACACCTGGAGAGGTGATAGTGGTGTCTAAAGCTGAGAAACTAGATATACTGACAGATATCCTACAAAGCATAGGAAAGTACTCACAAGAATTATCAAGTTCCAAAATGTCAACAGTGCCGATAATCAAAGCCCTGCTCAAAGGCCTACAGGAACTAGGGTATGTTCATGTTCTTGGCAGCACTTCTGTGCTAAAAACTGACAACAACCAAAATGTCAATCTACAGAACAATCAATAAACCATAACATATCCATTCAACAAAATTATACAGCAGTGAAAATAAACAAATCATAGCTACTCTGAGATTATAGAAGAGGTAGGTGGCACAGTGGCTAAGGGTACTGGACTCCCACACGGCTGACCATGGTTCAAGTCTCAGACCTGGTGGCATGCTTCCTCACTTTCCCTTTCCCTTTCTCTGGTCAAAGTAAAAAATAACAACAACAAAAAAAAAAAAAAAAAATTATGTTTTTTTTTAAAAAATAAAAACAGAGAGGGATCAGCAGATAGCGTAATGCCTATGACACTGGACTCCCAAGTAGTCAATCGCGGTTCGAGTCACAGACCCAGTGGCTTAAACTCACGCTGGGCGCATGTGCATGCATGCCCAAGATCTTGAGAGGAGAATAATGGAGGAGAAGGGATTGTCGCGTGGCCATCCCCCCTGGGAAGTGATTTCTCACTTTCTGTCTGTCTCTCTGTCTTTCTGGTAAGTGCACACGCCCTATCGCAAAAACCTCTCAAAAAAAAAAAAAAAAAGAGAGAGAAAACAGGTCTTAGACTATATAAAGCATGTGTCCTCTTTCACAAGTACAAAATATAAAATATAAATTATTCATTAAGGATAAATGCACTCAAATCCATTGTTTTTTTAGAGGTTTTTGCTATAAGGCACGTGCACGCACCAGAAAGACAGAGTCAGAAAGCGAGAAATAACCCCCAGGGGGATGGTGATGCCACAATCTCTTCTCCTCCATTTTCCTCTTCAGGATCTTGGGCATGCACAGGCACCTAGCTTGAGTTTAAGCCAAGTTTAAGCCACCGGGTCCGGAACTCAAACCACAGTCAACTACATGAGAGTCCAGTGACATAGCTATTACACCAACTGCACTTCCCTCAAATCTATTTTTTTTTTAGAGCAACGGAATACTAAACACAAAAATTAGGACTGCATGGCCAACTGGAGAAGATAGATGGGTGGATAGAAGAGAAATGGTTATTTCGGTGATCTCATAGACTTGTACACTCTGTCTTTTACATACATTGAGTATATAGTATCTTCAAAAAGTTCATGGAGGGAACCAGCAGTTAGCGTAATGGCTATGTCGCTGGACTCCCACGTAGTCGACCGCGGTTCGCGTCCTGGACCCGGTGGCTTAAAACTCACGCCGGGCGCGTGTGCGTGTGTGCCCAAGATCCTGAGAGGAGAATGGAGGAGAAGGGATTGCGGAGTGACCATCCCCCCTGGGGGGTGATTTCTCGCTTTCTGTCTCTGTCTCTCTCTGTATGTCTGGCGAGCGCACATGCCCGATAGCGAAAAAAACCTCTCCAAAAAAAAAAAAAAAAGGTCATGGAGGGAACCAGCAGTTAGCGTAATGGCTATGTCTCTGGACTCCCACGTAGTTGACCGCGGTTCGCGTCCCGGACCCGGTGGCTTAAAACTCACACCGGGCGCGTGTGCGTGCGTGCCCAAGATCCCGAGAGGAGAATGGAGGAGAAGGGATTGCGGCGTGACCATCCCCCCGGGGGGTGATTTCTCGCTTTCTGTCTCTCTGTCTCTGTCTGTCTGGCAGGCGCACACGCCCTACAGCAAAAACCTCTAAAAAAAAAAAACCAACAACTATGCATGTGGTCAGCCAGTGGCATATTGCTTAAGGCGGCTGTATCCTACATGGCTGACTTTGTGGTTCAAGTCCAGGACCTAGTCTCTTGAAAAAAGCCAGGGGCATATGTGTACATGCCGAAAATCCCCAAAGAAGAATGAAGGAGAAGAGAGTGTGGTGGGGACATTCCCTTTGGGAGGTGCTTTCTAACTCTTCCTGTCTCTACTCTGAACACACATGCCCTGTAGTATATTAAAAAAAAAAAAAAAAAAAAAAAAAACTACACATGGATATCAATTTTTTGCATCAAAATAAACTTGTAAATTACTTCTACTTTTCCAAATTTTTTTTAGGACCTCCCCCCCCCCCCCCACATAGGGCACAGGCACTCACTGGAGAGAGGCAGAGAGAAGGAACAGGAGAAATCACCCCACCCCACCCCCGCCGGGAGATAGCCATGCACAATTCATTCTATTTTCTTCTCCGTATTTTGAGCACATAAGCACATGGACCCAGTGTGATTTTCAAGCACCAAGTCCAGGACTCGAACCTTAGTTGGCCATGTGGGAGTCCAGCACATTAACATGTTAACCACCATGCCACCTGCTGGCCCCCCCACAACCTTTTTGATGCCTACTTAGCAGCTTGCTTTCTCACTTTCACTCTCTCTCCCTGTCTCAATTGGTAAAATTAAAACATAATAATAAAATTTTTAATATATATATGTGTGTGTGTGTATATATATATATGTATATATATATACACACACATATATGTCTGAATTTTTTTTTTTTTACACACACACACACTTTGGAGAGGAGAGGTTTTTTGCTATAGGACGCATGCACTCACCAGAGAGACAGAGAGATAGAAAGCAAGAAATCACCCCCCAGGGGAGATGGCCACGCCACAATCTCTTCTCCATTCTCCTCTCGGGATCTTGGGCATGCACGCACATGCACCCAGTGTGAGTTTAAGACACCGGGTACGGGACTCGAACTGCGGTCAACTACATGAGAGTCCAGCGACATAGCCATTACGCTAACTGCTGATCCCTAAACCATGAATTTTAATCCTATGCTGAAATCATTCTTTAAAATAAAGAATTCTGAGATTTTAAGCTCTGCAATAGCATATTTTATGTATCAAAACTACCTAAAGCAAGACAGATATGCACACTAATGAATACACCCCAACGTAGGTCTTTAAACTTTCCATTGTTGTTTTTTTAATACTACAAAACATCTAGAGTTAGAAATTTGTATTTAAGCCCTTAAAATGGAAATAACTTGCTTAGGCTATTCCTTTTAATCTTACTCTATTAAACAACCAATCACATAAGTATAAATACCTATAAAGTTACAGATTAAATGAATAATTGAATGTGGCTCCTTTGGAAAACTATCTTTAGCTTCAAAATAATCATGAACTATAACATCAGCAATGATATCAGCAGTGAAAAGGTCATTTCTGGTGGAAAAATCATTTGCACACTGGGATGATAAAGCTCATCTATTTAACCATGCACCCTACCAATACCCTGTGATCCAACAGGAAATCTTATGTAAAGGTATCATTGAAGCAGCAGTAATTCTAAAGAAGAAATTTGTTTATCTAGGAAGTAGTTTATAGCATTTCAAAAAAATTCCTCAAGCTGCAATGCAGAAAAAATGTCATACCAGATGTTAAAATTAATTTGTCAAAGGTACAAAGAAGACAGTCACAAAGACAGAGGAAAAGTCCCATAAATATAAAAGAAGACAGTGCTAAGTCTTATTTAGAAAGAAGATTTTTAAATTATTTAAGTTTTAAAGGAATATGGATACTACATTTAATACAAAAGTACTTAACAATAACCACAAGGTAGGAAATTATAACATTAGGCTTATTTTTATTTTTATTTTTTTGGGGGGAGAACTTTTTACTAAGAACTTTTTGCTATAGGGTGTGTGCGCTTGCCAGAGAGAGAAACAGAGACAGAAAGAATTCATCCACTCAGGGGGGATGGCTACGCCGCAATCCCTTCTCCATTCTCCTCTCGGGATCTTGGGCACGCACACACACATGCCCAGCCCGGAGTGAGTTTAAGCCACCAGGTCCGAGACTCGAACCGTGATCGACTACGTGGGAGTCCAGTGACATAGCCATTATGTCAACTGCTGGTCCCTGGGCTTATTTTTAAATAGAAAATAAACATTAAAAATCGGACTGACAGATAGCATAATGGTTATATCGCTGGACTCCCATGCCGTCAGCCACAGTTCGAGTCCCAGACCCAGGGGCTTCATATTCACACCAGACGTGTGTGCGTAGTTACCCAAAATCCCACCTGGAGATGAGGACAAGGGACTGCAGTGTGGCCATCTCCTATGGTGGGGGGAGGGGTGGTTCTCACCTTCTGTCTCTGTTTCTCTGGCAAGTGTACATGCCCTATAGCAAAAATCTCTCTTAGGGACCAGCAGTTAGTGTAATGGCTATGTCACTGAACTCCCATGTGGCCAACTGTGCGGTTCGAGTCCCAGACCCGGTGGCTTGAACTCAGGCAGGGCACATGTGCGTGCATGCCCAAGATCCCAAGAGGAGAATGGAGATCCCGAGAGGAGAATGAAGAAGGGATTGCAACGTGGCCATCCCCCATAGGAGGGTGATTTTTCACTTTCTATTTCTCCATCTTTATGGCAAGTGCATGCGCCGTATAGCAAAAACCTCTCAAGAAAAAAAAAAAAAACTCTCTTAAAAAATTTTTTTCTAAAGGCCAGTATTGGGGCCAGCAGGTGGCGTGTTGGTTGGGACACTGGATTCCTACATGGCCAGCTGTGGATCAAGTCCTGGATCTGGTTGCTTGCTTTCTCAAATTCCCTCTCTCTCTCTGTGTTGAGCACACATGCCATACAGCAAAATTTTTTAATGAATAAATTAATTAACAGGCCAATATTGGGGCCAACGGGTGGTGTGGTGGTTAAGGTACCAAATTTCAAAATGGCCAACTATGGTTCAAGCCCCAGATCTGGAGGCTTAAATATCACCCCAGGTACTTGGAAGTACATGCCCAAAATTCCAAGAGGAAAATGGAGAAGGGATTGTGAGTGATTTCCCTCTGACTCTCTCTAGTGAGCGCACATGTCCTGTGACAGAGCACATATCTTACAGCAAAAAAATAATTTTTTTTATGTTTTTTGGGGGACCAGCAGTTGGCACAATGGCTATGTCGCTGGACTCCTATGTAATCAATCGCAGTTCAAGTCCTGGACCTGGTGGCTTAAACTCATTCCGGGTGCGTGTGCGTGCGTGCCCAAGCTCCCAAGAGGAGAATGGAGGAGAAGGGTCATCCCCCCGGGGGGGGGGGGGGGTGATTTCTTGCTTTCTGTCTGTCCCTCTGGCAAGTGCACACGCCCTATAGCAATAACTTCTTATAAAAATATTTTTTTAATGAGCAGGGTTGGTATTTTGTTTTGTTTTGTTTTTTTTTTTTATTTTTTTATTTTCTTCTTTTTTTTTTTTAATGGTAGAGTCTTTGTGCCTTAGGATCCATGAGCTTGATGGAGATCAAGACAGAGACAATGAGAGGGAAAGTGAGAAGTCACCCACTAGGGAGATGGCCACACCACTATCCCTTCTCCTCCTAAGATCCTGGGTATGCACCCACATGTGCCCGGTGTGAGTTTCTAGCCACCGTGTCTGGGACTTGAACCACGGTCAGCCATGTGGGAGTCCAGCAACATAACAATTACACCATTTGCTGGCCCTTGAAATGAGCAATTTTTTTTTTTTTTTTTTGCTACTAGACTCTCCTGCCACTCTCCTTACTCCTGTAACAGAAGTGCACTTGAGAGTTATGGGAAGTGTGAAAATCATTATTCTTTTTTACATATAACTTTTTTTAAAGTTAATATATGCATTATAGGAACTTGAAAAATGGAAGACACAAAGAACAAAGTCATCCACAATCACAAGCAGTTTTATGTGTCCTTATGAGTATAAGATCCTATTTATGTGCATATACAACATCCAATTTATGTGATCAAGCTCACACAGCACAGTATGGATTGTCTTTCTCATATATCATGAAGAGTTACCAATCCAAAGTCCCTCAGCTCTATTTTGATAACTAAGAGTGCATCATACCAACTCAATCTGTTAGAAAAATAATAACAGTAGTAGTCCTTTCTTGGGAAAAAAATTCACAGAAGACAAAAAAGGTAAGAGGCTTCTAGATAAAAAGGATCGGCAGTTAGAACTAAAATATTGCAATCCCTAATGATCTATTTAAAATAAGACAAAGCAACAGAGTAGTCTTTAGTACAATGTTTCTAAGTCCATTGTTTATAAGATAATTCATTATCAATCAGCTCTATATTACTAAAATATTAGCAAGATGTTTCCATCTAATTACACAATGAATTCCACAGTATAGTCGAAAGAGATACATATACATCAATGACTATCATCAAAATGTTTTAAAACATACAAACTTACCATAGATCTGATTATGAGAGATAATGACCCTTTTGTTTGTTTGTTTGTTTGTTTTTGGAGAGGTTTTTGCTATAGGATGCCTGCGCTCGCTTGCCAGACAGGCAGAGAAAGACAGAGAGATAGAAAGCGAGAAATCACCCCCCAGGGGGGATGGCCACACCGCAATCCCTTCTCCTCCATTCTCCTCTCGGGATCCTGGGCACACACGCACACGCGCCCGGCGTGAGTTTAAGCCACAGGGTCCGGGACAACAACCGCAGTCGACTACGTGGGAGTCCAGCGACATAGCCATTACGCTAACTGCTGGTCCCTTTTTTGTTTGTTTTTGAGAGAGGTTTTTGCTATATGGTGGACACACTCACTCACTAGAAAGACAGAAAGAGACAGAAAGTGAGAAATCACCTCCAAAGTGGGAAGGCCACACTGCAATCCCTTCTCCATTCTCCTCTTGAGATCTTGGGCTCACATACACACGCACCTGCCTAGTTTAAGTTTAAGCCACCGGGTCCAGGACTCGAACCGTGGTCGACTACATAGGAGTCCAGTGACATAGCCATTGCCCCAACTGCTAGTCCTTATGATGACCCTTATAATATAGAACTGAGAGTTAGCCCTGTAGTCTAGTGATTAAGAGAGCTAGATCACACATGGCCGACTACATGGTTTGAATCCCAACCAAAACCGTTTGAAAAATACACAGGGTATGTGTGCGTGCATGCCCCAAATCCCAAGAGGACAAAGAAATAGAGAAGAGATAGGGATTGTAGAGTGACCACATCCCACTGCAAAGTGCTTTCTTCCTCTTTCTCTGTCTCTGACTCTCTCTCTCTGTCTCTGGTAAGTGCATGCATCCTCTGGTACACAAAGAAATTCTAAACAATTTCCAGTAAATGTGGACTGAAAATTAATTCTCAGTTAATTCTGATTTTTAGGAATAAGTTACAAAATTGCAATGAAATTTGAATCCAGATAAGATCAAAAGTACTCGATCAATGCTAACAAATATTTCTGCCCCAGGAGAAAAGAGATTATTCTGTGAAGACAAATTTACAAACCTAGTTCACTGTCTAAATATTTGTGCAATTGGATTGATAAAGACATAGAAGGTAGCCAAAGAGAGCAATTTGAACAGTTTCAGAAATATGCATTTCCCATGATAGTGAGTTCCCACTAAAAGCTTGCTGTGCTTTGCATCGTCTCCCTCAGGGACCCTATGAAGGGGGAAGTGCTCCCTGGCACCTATCAGAGAGACCTGAATCTCTCAGGTCCCAACACCTCAGCTCATGGCACCTCCTGTAGCTTCCTGGCAACTACCACCCAGTGTCACCCTCAGAGTGTCCTTAAGCCCTGCTGGGCTCTGCACAGGCAGGTTTGCCAGTGCTCCGGGCTGGGGCAAGCCCCTTCAGATAGCACTGTCCTCAACACCTGTGCCTTGTCCAGAGCTGGGGGAGATGCGAGGGCAGCATGACTGTTGGTTCTATGAACTCTACAGTGAAACCCCTGCTCATTTACATTTGAAGTATCTAGTTTTTGTAGGCCTGAGTTCATAGAGGGCCATGTAAATTACACACTCTCGGTTTCAAACATGAAGACAACACCTAGAACATAAAAAACTTTGAAGGCATATTTTAAGACAATTAATATGCAAACTTTGAAATTATTTCTAGAGATTGACAATTGCATAAACCATACATGGTATCATCTATACTGAAAATAAAAAGGCTGAAAACAGATATAATCTGAATGTCCCTGCTTTTTCACTATTAATGAATTTGAGAAATACTATTTAAGAGAATTGAGGCCATCTGCACTTTTTGTTTGACTTTTGGTAACTACTTGCCCACAAGAGCAATCCTGAGGGAAATGAGTGTGGTCACTTCGCCCCACTGCTGTTTGGCACAGTACCTTGTACAGTTATTACTTGATCATTCCTCCCTTAATCCTGACACTAATCCATGGCCAATACATCTAAAGGTATTCTCAATGTCTGCTAGATGAGCTTCATTATCCTCAAAGTCTTAAATATTTAACCTTTTTTAAAGTTAGTACAAATACAATCGTAATACAAGCACAAAGTAAAATCTAAATGTTACCCAATGTCCTTCCTTCAAAATAT
This sequence comes from Tupaia tana, assembly GCA_026018925.1. Lineage (NCBI taxonomy): Eukaryota > Metazoa > Chordata > Mammalia > Scandentia > Tupaiidae > Tupaia > Tupaia tana. The sequence goes on along the minus strand of JAKSZU010000013.1, from coordinate 40,162,144 downwards.
AATTTTGATAAGTAGAAGACAAAACCTTCATTCTTGTTAAAAATGAGCTCTATCTAGGCCATGTTTTGTTTGACTGATTCATCATTTTTGTTTGTTGTTATTAACAAATGTCTTTATATTTTCTCCATTTCCCTGGGCCTGGGGGTGGGCACTGTCCTGCACAGACTCCTTCAAGAGCATGATACTGAGTAATTTCCTTATCAGCAATTCTGAATAAAAAAAAAAAAAATTAAAAAAAAAAACCTTATTTAATAAGAAAGCTTGGCATTCTCTCGCCTCTTCACTGTGCATTAACATATTACTTCATTTTCATTCTTAAAAGTTCCCTGTGAAGTTAGCACTATTCCCATTTGACAAATGATGAAACTAAGACCGAGGAATGAAGTCACTCTCCTAAGGTCCTAAGACAGCAAGCAGGTACAATTGATTTGCCAAGTTCAGTATTCTATAGACCCCAGTCCCTAATATAACTGACCTCTTTGCTAGGAGGCTCTACAAGTGCCACAAACACATACACACAAAACACACAAACAAAACCACCATCAGAATCCACTAATAAGGACAAATCTGCAGCATAAAGCCCAGCTTAGCTTCACAGGACAATTCTGCTCAATTTTTTTTAGTTTTTTTGATTTGCTATAAAGCATGTGCACTCGCCAGAGAGAGAGAGAGAGAGAGAGAGAGAGAGAGAGATAAATTACTCTCCAGGGGAATGGCAACGCCACAATCCCTACTCCTCCAGTCTCCTCTAAGGATTATGTGCACACGCATATACACACACATGTACGCAGCATGAGTTTCAAGCCTCTTGGTCTAGGACTAGGACTAGAATGGTGCAGTTAGCCATGTGGAATCCTGCACCCTAACCTCTTCCCCACCTGCTGGCCCAGATAATGTTCAATACTTTTTTCTTTTTAGTTTTTGCCATAAGGCACATGTGCTCGCTAGAGAGAAACAGTGAAAGGGAAAATGAGAAATCACTCCGAAGGGAAATGGCCATGTCACAATCCCTTCTCCTCCACCCTCCTGGGATTTTGGGCACTCACACATATGCGTGTGATTTTCAAGCCACTGGATCCAGGACTCAAACCATGGTCAGTCATGTGGGATTCCACTACCTTAACCACCACACCACCTGCTGGCCCCTGGTCAATTTTTAGGAATCATAAACTAATGATATTTAAGTTGTCTCAGATCATAGAAAAAATAGCAAGCTTAGAAATACTTACTGAAGTGGGACTAGGAGATGGCATAATGCTTCCCACAGGGCCCACTGTGGTGAGTCCCAGAACCAGAATGCTGGTCCCATGTACATGTGTGTCCAAAATCCTGAGAGGAGAATAGAGAAGGGACTACATCATGGCTGTCTCCCCTTGGGGGGAGGGTGATTTACTGATTTCTGTCTCTTGGTCTCTCCGGCGAGCACATACAACCTATAGCAAAAATCTCTCCCAGAAAAAAAATACTGATGAAGCAGGCAGAAAACAGTAAAAAAACTTTTTAAATACCATAAGGACACTGCAGACCTATTTTATTAAAGTGTATTAGTGAAATTTTCTCTTAGAAATAAGCAAGTAAGGGGACCAGCAGTTAGCGTAATGGCTATGTCGCTGGACTCCCACGTAGTCGACCGCGGTTCGAGTCTCAGACCTGGTGGCTTAAACTCACACCGGTTGCATGTGCGTGCGTGCCCAAGATCCCGAGAGGAGAATGGAGGAGAAGGGATTGCGGAGTGGCCATCCCTCCTGGGGGGGTGATTTCTCGCTTTCTATCTCTCTGTCTCTCTCTGCCTGTCTGGCAAGTGCATGCGCCCTATAGCAAAAACCTCTAAAAAAAAAAAAAAAAAAAAAGAAAGAAAGAAAAAAGAAAGAAAGAAATAAGCAAGTAAGGAACCAGCAGATGCCATAATGGTTATGTAGCTGGACTCCCACATGGCTGAACATGGTTTAAGTCCCAGACCCAGTGCCATGAAACTAACACTGGACAGACTGTGTGAGCAAGCCCAAAATCCTGAGGGGAGTATGGAGGGGAGAGATTACAGTGTGGCCATCCCCCCGGGGGGTAATTTCTCACTTTCTATCTTTCTGTCTCTCCAGCAAGCACATGTGCCCTATAGCAAAAATTTCTCTAAAAAAATAAATAAGTAAAATCCAAAAACACATTAAAATAATAAATTATTTGGCCAGCCCATGGCAAGATGGTTAGGATGGTTGGATCTCACATGGCCATCTATACAGTTAAGTCTCAGACCCAGCAGTTTGGGATATATTCCAAAATCCTGAAAGGACGGAGAAATGGAAGAGATGAGAATGCAGCATCACTGTGTCCCTTGGGGGTGGAGGGTCTCTCCTTGTATCCCCTAGCAAGCACACCTGCCTTCTGGCAAAATATTTTTAAGAAACAAATAAACTATGGGACCAGCAGATGGTGTAATAATTGCATTGCATAGTCAACCGCGGTTTGAGTAACAGACCTGGCAGCTTAAAACTCACACTGGGGGTGTGTGCATGCTCAAGATTCTAAGAGGAGAATGGAGAAGGGACTGCAGTATGGCCAACCCCTCTGGAGGGGTTATTTCTCGCTTTCTGTCTATTTCTGTCTCTCTGGCAAGTGCCCACGCAAAATTCTCTCCAATTAAAAGAAACAAACAAACAAACAAACAAACAAACTACGACCTAGGGGTTATTTCAGGAATGCAAGAATGGCTCAATATTAGTACATACATAAAAATGTGTGTGTGCGCGCACATGTGTCTGTATGTTTGGATAAACACAGCACACATAAACACATGTATGTACAGAGACATACTCTCTACCTCTGTTCACTAAGACAACCTAAGAGCAACACCTTTGCAGCAAAAAGCAACTAGATTTAGTTTCTGAACACTTGGGGGCAGGGCTGGCTCTGTGGTGCAGCAATAAAATGCTGCTCAAAGGAGCCAGATCCCACGTGGTGACCACAGTTTAAATCCCTAACCAAGTCAACCTGAAACACACCCAGCACATGTGTAAGTGTCCAAGATTCGACAGACTGGAGAACTGGAGGAAGGGAAGGAAGGGGATGGGGCATGCCTAGGCCCTGTGGAGTACACATATGTGTGCTATCATGAATTAATAATATGTGTGTGTATATATGAATATTTATACATGTATATATATGAATATACACACATACACACATATCACACACATATATATATGTGTGTGTATATGTATGTATATGTATATGTGTGTGTATGTATGTATCTAGGGTAAGCAAATTTCAAGATGAGCCTAGATATCCAAGTTAAAAATAAAGGGAGTGCTCAAAGAACGATGGGACAGATAAAAATGACATAGAATCCAGCTTGACAGGTTCCTATAGGCCAAGTCTATCACAATTTGAGCAATATAAATAATATTAACAGATTATAATTCATTGAGTAAAATAGGAAATCATAAGTACAAGCTGATAAAAAAAGTAAATTGAAAGCTTGACAAAGAGTAACATATTTACAGTTTTTCAAAAGAAAAGAGTAACTTTAGAGCAAAGAAGACTACCTTAAGCAATCAAAATTAATATTTCCAGTAAACAAAATAAAATTCTGGAAGCCAGCAGGTGGTGTGGTAGGTAAGGAAATGGATTCCCACATTAATGATCGAGGTTCACATCTCAGACCTGACAGTTTGCTTTCTCACCTTTATTCTCTGTCTCTTTGGTAAACACATGTACCCTATAGCAAATTATTTTTTAGAAATAATAAATTAAATAGATAATTTAAATAAATAAAATTTTGTGCCACATGATAAGATGCAGTGAAAGGAAGCAAATATTGCACCTCTTTGGTATTTCTGCCAAACGCTTCAGGAATCTCATTACAAAGAAAGATCAAACAAACAAAAATTATGAGAGCATCTACAAATAACTGGCAGGGAATCTTCAAAAGTGCTAAGATCGTAAAAAATCAAGGCCATGAATATCAAGAAAAATATAGATCATGACTATCAGTCTTAAATACTTTATTTAAAACTGAAGGATGCACGGGGGCTGGCAAGTAGCTTGGTGGTTAAGAGTACTGGACTCTCACATGGCCTACTACTGTTCCAGTCCCAGACTTGGCAGCTCGCTCGCGCGCTCTCGCTCTCTCTCTCTCTCTCTCTCTCTCTCTCTCTCTCTTCACTCTATCCTTCTCTGGTCAAACTGAAATAAATAAATGAATGAATAAATAAAGTTAAATAAAAAAATAAATAAAAAATAAACTGAAGGATGCTGAAAAGACCTAAAACAAGTAACTGCAATGTATCATTCTGGACTGGATACTTTTGCTACAAAGAACATTAATTTCTACAAATGTCAAAATATGAAACATCTAGAAATTAGAAGTTAGTAATGTATCAATGCTAATTTCCTGATTTTGATACTATACAGTTGTGCAAAAAAATGTCTATAGGAAATACAAAACACTGAATTACTGAGGAGTGCTGAAACCCGAAGGCAACTTTTTTTTTTTTTTTTTTTTTTTTTAGGTTTTTGCCATTGGGCCTGTGTGTTCACTGGAGTGAGACAGACACAGAGAAAAAGAAAGTGAATAAACACCCCCACACACACCAGGGAAGTGGCCATACCACAATTCCTTCTCATCCATTGTCCCCTTGGGATTTGAAGCACATACACACATACACACACACACACACACACACACACACACCACACACTGGCTGGGTCCAGGACTCAAACCTGCTGACCTAAAGGCAACTTAATTTTAATTTTTTTCAAAATGATTAAAGTTCTGGGCCATCTGGGTAGTGTGGTGGGTAGGCAGCTGGATACCATATGACCCACTGGGCAATTGGAGTCTCAGACCCATGGGATTGTGTGTCTGCATGCCCAAAATCTAAAGGGGAGAATGGAGGGAAAAGGATTGGATTTTTTTTTTTTAAAGATTTTTAAGATTTTTGCCATGAGTCAGAGATAGTGTAAGGGAAAGCAGAAAATCACACACACACACACACTCCAGGGCGGATGGTCATGCTGCAACTCCTTCTCCATTCTCCTCCTGAGATTTTGGGCACACATGCACATGTGCCTGGTGTGATTTTTAAGCCACCAGGTCCGGGACTAGAACCATGGTCAACCACGTGGGTGTCCAGCCACCTTAACCACTACACCACCTGCAGGGCCCCAAGGATTGGTTTTCAAACTGCAATCAACCACAGAAAAGGGACTGTGGCATGATTGTGCCCCATTGCAAGTTCTTTCTCGCTCAAATTCTTTTGAGTAAGTGGCACAAAAAACATACAGGAGCATGTGCAAATTTCTGATGGGATAAAGAAATGGAGGAAAAAAGGATACTCAATTGGGGATTCTCTCTTTCTCTCCCTCCCTCTTTCTCAAACACACCTGACCTCTGCCAGTTAAAAAAAAAAAAATAGGGCTCACAGGTGGTGTGGTGGTTAAGGGCACTGGACTCCCACATGGCTGACTGCGGTTCAAGTCCTGGACTCAGTGGCTTACTTTCTCACTTTCCTTCTCACTTTCCTCTCTCTCTCTCAGTCAAATTAAAATAAATTAATAAAGGTAAATAAAACAATTTTTACAAAAACTGAAGATAAAGGACCAAAAGAAGAAATGCATCTGCTTTTCTACCCTTATTCAACAGAAGAACATGTACTAACAAGAAAGAATGTTCTGATGTGCACAGGTGAATTTGCTGGAGGGTCAGGCAAGCCCAGCAAGTGAAAAGACCTTGTTCAGCATCATCCATCTCCATCCCCTGGGACCTGCCTGTCACCAAACAATGTGTGATCACTCATGTGCTTTCTCAGGGACCAAATGTTCCAGAAAAATCACTGAAAAGCAAACATGCATGCTTCACATCCAGGTTCAGGTTCTTCTTGTGCAATCTGGTTAGGGAACAAAGGAAATGATGCTGAGGACATCAGTCCTCCAATACGTGACACTCTGGATTGCCTGGAAAAGTTGAGATGTCTGAACCTGCAATGCTGAGAGCAAGAACAGGACTATGAAGCTCCCTAGAAATGACCAGACACACACACTCCTAAAGGTCCCATCTGTGGGGCCAACTGTTCTAACTCTGTCATCACTCTAAATTCAAGCATGTTCCCATTCCAGTAAATAGCAAATTATTATTTAGAATTACAGTTTTACAGTAATAAAATATAATTTCATATTATCTCAAAATGTTTAACATACTAAAGCTTGAACACTAAAAAAAAAAGAAAGAAAAACCTGAAGAATTTAGGCCAGCCAGGTGGTGGTGTGGTTAAGGCAGCTGGATCGCACATGGCCAAATGTGTGGTTCGAGTCCCAGACCCAGTGGCTTGAAAAAGACAAGGTAGTTGCATGTGTGTGCATGCCCAAGGACTCAAGGAAAGTGAAGGAGACAGACTGCAGAGCGGTCATCCTCCCTGGAGAGTGCTTTCTCACTTCATCTCTCTCTCCCTTGTGTCTCTCTCTGCTGAAATTAAAAGTAATGATAATAATAAACTAAAGATTTCAAATAAAGTCTTAGGAAAACTTAATAATCATACATTTAAACTATCACTATATGTTTCCTTCAATTTTGTTTATAAGTCCCTCTATCTACATAGACATTTTCCAAATTTAACAGAAAGAAGGTACCACCTTCTGCCCTAGTTCACCTTAAACCGTCTGCATAACTTCATCTCATGACAAGTAGGATTTTTAAAAGAATTCTCATTTTAGGGACCAGCAGTTAGTGTAATGGCTATGTCGCTGGACTGCCACGTAGTCGAGAACAGTTCGAGTCCCGGACCTGATGGCTTAAATTCACACCAGATACATGTACATGTGTGCCCAAGATCCCGAGAGGAGAATGGAGGAGAAGGGATTGTGGTGTGGCCATCCCCACTGGGGAGTGATTTCTCACTTTCTGTCTGTTTGTCTCTGTCTTTCTGGCAAGTGCACGCGCCCTATAGCAAAAAATAAGGTATTTTATTTTATTCATTACTATTCTTCAATTTCACCAGAAAGTTAGAAAGAGACAGGAAGGGTAAGAGAGCAAGCTGTCAGGTCTGGGACTCAAAAGTGGTCAACCTTGTGGGAGTCTAGCACCTTAACCACCACACCATCTGCCAGCCCCCAAAGAGTAGGATCTAATAAATGATATTAAGACTTTCCAAACCATCAACATATGGGCAACAATAAGCATGTATCTGAGCAGGGCAAGGAAAAAACAATCCTACTTCAGCAGAAAAATGAAGGCAAAGGGGCCAGCAGGTAACTTAGAGGTTAAGGTGCTGGAATCCCACATGGCCGGTCATGGTTCAAGTCCCAGACCCGATGGCTTGCTTTCTCACTTTTCTTCTTTCTCTCTCTGGTCAAATTAAAATAATAATAAATAAATAAAACATAATTCTTTTAAAATAAAAATTTAAGGGACTAGTAGTTGGCGTAATGGCCATGTCACTGGACTCCCATGTAGTCAACTGTGGTTCAAATCCCAGACCTGGTGGCTTAAACTCACGCCGGGCACGTGTGCATGGGTGCCTAAGATCCCCGAGAGGAGAATGGAGGAGAAGAGAATGTGACAGGGCCATCCTCCCGAGGGGTGAATTCTTGCTCATTTTCTGTCTCTGTCTGGCGAGCACACGTGCCCTAAAGCAAAAACCTCTCAAAAAAAAAAAAAAAAAAAAAAAAAAAAATTAAGAAGAAGAAAACAAAGCTGGTTAGCCTTCAATAGCTTAGACAGGAAAGGAAAACAATGGAGGGAAGAGGCAGCAGCATGGGTCAGAGTACAATACAAGATCACATACCATGCAGCCCCAAAGAGGAGCAATTCAGCACTGCGCAGAAGAAAATCCCACATGCTGACCAGGATCTGAGTCCTGACATGGTGCCTTGAAAAACTAGCTGGGTTGGCAGGTGGCATAGTGGTTGAGGTGCTGGGCTCTTAGATGGTCAACTGTGGTTCCAAGTCCCAGACCTGGCATCCTCTCTCTGATCAGATTAAAATAATAACAAAAATAATGAATAAAATATTAAACAAATAATTCTTATTTAAAAATAAAACTGGCTGGACACATGTACAAGTGCCAAAAACCTGAGAGGATAAAGAAGGAGAGGAGAAAGGATTGTGGTGTAACCAAGCCCCACTGAGAGTGCCCACTGTCTCTCTCTAGCGCTTAAAAAAATTATATTTAATAATAGTAAAGGGAAAAAAAAAAAGGCCACCTCTATGACCTAGAGATTAAGGGAGCCAGATCTCACATGGCGGACCAAGTGGTTTAAACCCAAGCACCAAAAACCTTGAAAATCACATAGGGCGGGAACCAGCAGTTAGCATAATGGCTATGTCGCTGGACTCCCATGTAGTCGACCGCGGTTCACGTCCGGACCCGGTGGCTTAAAACTCACGCCGGGCGCGTGTGCGTGCGTGCCCAAGATCCCAAGAGGAGAATGGAGGAAAAGGGATTGCGGCGTGACCATCCCCCCTGGGGGGTGATTTCTCGCTTTCTGGGGGGTGATTTCTCGCTTTCTGTCTCTATGTCTCTCTCTCTCTGTCTGGCGAGCGCACGCACCCTATAGCGAAAAACCTCTCAAAAAAAAAAAAAAAAATCGTAAAAAAAAAAAAAAAAAAAAAACACACATAGCGCTTGGCCAGCAGATAAAATAGCAGTTACACTTCTGGACTCCCACATATCTGACAGCAGTTCAAGTCCAGGGCCCCAGTGCTTTGAAGCTCACGCCAGGGTCGCATGTGTGCATGCCCAAAATCCAAGGAAGAAAATGGAGGAGAAGGGATTGTGTGTGGTATGGCCTTCCCCACTGGAGATGATTTCTCACTTTCCCTCTCACTTTCTCTGACTCCATCTCGGTCTTTCTCTCTCTGGGGAGCACATACACTCTAAAGCAAAAACCTCTACAAAAAAGAAGAAGGAAAGGAAAAATTGTGGGGCATATATATGCATGTACCCAAAATCAAGACAGAATGGAAAGATGGAGAGGGATTATGGCATGACTATGCCCCATTGCAAGTTCTGTCTGTCTGTCTGTCTCTCTCTCTCTTCCTCTCTCTCTGAAAGCAAAAACCCTCTGGCAAATAAAAAATAAAAAAAAAAATTCCAACAACAGGATCAATAAAGTTAATAATTTAACATATTTTTTCCTAAACATATACATCTTTACAAACATTTTGAAACACAAATGGGATCATACAACGTATGCATCATGCAATTTTTTTTTTTTTTTTTTTTTGGAGAAGTTTTTGCTAAAGGGCACACGTGCTCGCCAGAAAGACAGAGAGAACCAGAGACAGAAAGCAAGAAATCACACCCCGGAGGGTATGGCCATGTCGCAATCCTTACTTCTCCATTTTCCTCTCAGGATCTTGGGCACACACACACGCACCGCACCTGGCATGAGTTTAAGCCACCAACTCCAAGACTCGAACCACGGTGGACTACATGGGAGTCCAGCGTATAGCCATTCCACCAACTGCTGGTCCCACATCATGCAATTTTTCTATGGCTTTTTTGTTGTTGTTTTTTAAGAATGATTTAACTTAATTTGTTGTTATTACTATTATATTTTGACTAGACAGTAACAGCAAGAGAGAAACAGAAAATGAGAAAGTAACCCACTAGGTCTGGAACCTGAATCATGGTCAGCCATGTGGGAGTCCAGTGCCCCAACCACATCACCTGCCAGCACCACTATGGCTTTTTATTTTTTTTAATTAAACATAGAAGGCTTTGAATTTTCCAATGTTTTAAAATTTTCTTACCCACAGCCAAGTGTTAGTTAAGCAGCCTTTTTGCTAGGTACTTGGATTATTTCTAATATTTAGTTAGTAATATAGACCATAAAAGATCAATATATACTGAGGGCCCAAACAGTACAGGGCCTCCCTTCCAAGGCTCTGGAAAGTGAACAATTAGGAAAACCACAGCTCTTCTGATCAGTGAATGCTGCATGCTCGCTCAGCCACACTCCTCAATTCCTACAGTAACAAATACTTACTGGCTTGCCTTGATCCCCATTATCACTTTTGGAATTTTATCTGGCTTGTTACAAATTGATAAAACAAAACTAAGAAGAGGCCAGTTTTAAAATCCTGTAACGAGCCAGGTGATGGTGCAGGAGTAAAACATGATTCTCTTTGAGGCTGACCACATGGGGAAGCTGGCTGCACGTGAGGAAAGGGCCTGGATAGTCTGAGGGAAAGAAAAGCCAGTGGGCATAGAGGAAAGGTAGAACCTTACAGGCACTGGTCCTGTAGCATAGCAGCTAGGCATCATTCAAAGGAAGCCAGATGTCACAAAGCTGACCAGGTTTGAGTTCCAGCCCTGGAGAATTGATGACAATTCCTGCGTGGGCGCAGGTGCCCAGGATGCTGATAGGATGGCAAATAGGAGAAAAGAGAACTGTGGTGTGTCATTAAGAGCTCTTGAAGGGTTCTCTCTCCCTGCAAAACCCTGGCATTTAAACTAACCAACCAAAAAAAAAAAAATTTTAAAACCATCTAGACAAGGTTTGAGAGGACTTTAGGGTGGTAAGAGATAATGCAGGAATCTTAAATGCCCTAAGGAAAAAGAGAATGATCCAATTTGCATTTTAAAAGATTGTCAGAAGAAAGAGATTAAAGAGAGGCTGTCTTTTAAATGGCAATAACACATAGGGTGTGGAGACAAGCAGAGTAATCCTATATATATTTGAGAAGCAGCAGTAACAAGGTTTAGTTAATGGTTCTGATGTGGGGGCCAGCAGGTGGCATGGTGGTTAAGGCACCAGATTCCCACATGGCAAACCATGGTTTGAGTCCCAGACCTGGTAGCTTGCTTTCACTTTCTCTCTCTTTCTCTTACTGAGGACTGAGGAACCATTAAGTGTCTGGAATAACTGAGTGAGCAATAAAATGAGATGAGATGCATGAGAGAACCAAAGCTGAGAGAAAAGATCAGAGTTTCCTTTGTTATCAATAACAAGTAAGGATGCCAAGTTAATACCTACAACTGGATAGAGATATTTTTAAAAAAAAGAAGTCATGGGGGCTGGTAGTTGAGGCACTGGACTCCCCATGGCTGACCAAAGTCCCAGACCAGGCAGCTTGTTTTCTAACTTTCCTTCCTTTCTCTGGTGAAATTAAAATAAAATACTAAATAAAATTAATTTAAAAAGAAGTCTTTGATGACAAAAAGGCTTTGATGACACATTCTTCTCCTTAAACATCCACCTACAGTAATATAAGCCCAGAAGAATCTAGAATAAATTTTAAAGACTGCAGTAGCAATTCATAAAGACCATAGTAACAAAAGCCACTGTATATCTGCAAATATTGAACAGTGTAGCTAAACATTTAAATTCTTAAAATGATCCTCTTTCACAAAATCGTGGGGGATCACTTGTTTATTGTGTTCACTGCTGCATGCTCTACATCTAATACAACAAATGGCACAAAGTAGGTGTTAATAGATTGGATAAATGTACCAACCATGATGCAGAATAAGCCACTCAGAAAAAAATAAACAGTAAGTAATGATCAGGCATGCAAGGGAAAACTCCACTATGAAACATACAAAAGCACTAATCAGGACATTTCTCAGACAAAAACAGTAAATGAGTTATTTAGCACATACTTAGTTCTCATATCTTGTCTAAGATACTAGAACCTGTTCTCGAGGAATCAATTTAAATACCAGAAATTCCAGTGAGGCAACCTATAAGTTTTCTCACTGCTTCCTAGAAATCTGAGCAGTATGAGAAAGAATCAAAATAAAATAAAAACTTGATGCTGAAGCTATACTAAAATTTTATCTAGTTTATTGAAACAAAATAAAAACTGTTACAAGGAAATTCACCAAAATGAAATGGCAGTAACTGATTTGTCTTTATCCTCTATTTTCTTCTGCTCTCCAGATTTTTCTAAGAAGCATAAATATTTGTCAACTTTTTTTCCCTGTTCACAAATACTGATTCATAGGAAAAAGACCATAAAATCCACAAAAACATAAAGTACCCATAATTCCACCCTCCAGAAACAACTAACCATTTTCAGTTTTTTTTTTTTTTTTTTTTTCATTTTTGTTTTAGTTTTTGCTGTAGGGCATGTGTACTTACCAGAGGAAAGCACCAGTTCGATCTAGATCAGCCCCTGAATGGTCTCTAGGTAATGTCCCATCAGAAAATAAAGAGATGGTTGCAGCGGGACTTTAGGCCAGAGCCCACCCTCACTGGCAGCCAATATCCATAGATGGGTGATAACATCACAGTGGCAAGTAAGCTAATCAAAGTACCCAGTATTCTTGTGACTCTGCCCCTCCACCCCTCCCATATAAATACATCATGTCTCCTCAACTCTCTCAATAAACTTTTCCTTTTTCTCTTGAGTCTTACTCCAAAACCTAACAACCCTGGAGGAGGGGAACAGGGGGATGGCCCTGCTGCAACCCCTTCTCCTCCACTGTCAGCATTAGGGCCCACTGGGTCCAGGACTCAAACTGCTCAGTCAGTCATGTGGACCCAGCACTTTAACCTCCATGCCACCTGCTGGCCCATCCATGGTCAGTATTTTCACGTGGACCTTTTTTGTGCATTCTTGGGAAGAGTAATATACTAATAATGGCATGGCTGCTCATAACCATGAAAGATTATAGAATGCTGCTATGGCAAGCATGCAAAAACTGAGAGAAGACTAACTGGAAGAGGTGACAACTGAATTGAGCTTTCTCAAGGGAGAGGTGACATCAAGCAGAAGCGTGGGGTTAGGTAGCAATCTGGGCAGGCGGGACTGGAGTGTGAGCAGGGGTCAAGGCCATCCAGGGAACCCTGAGAAGGATGAGTCTGTTTGGAAGACTGGCTGGGCAAAGCCTTAGAGGCAGGGCTCAGAGATAGGAATCCTTCCACAACTAAAGAGGTCTTGAAGAAGAAGTAGAGGGATAGGCTCTTAAATAGGATTCTTAACTGCCTGTGTGGGGAAAGGATTAGTCTAACAAGTTGTTTTTACAAGATCAGCATCTTGTCCAATACATCAGTAGCTTCCCAAAGGGCAGGGAGGACGGGATTAAAGGAAATCTTTGGAGGGTGAAAGAGTAAAAAAAAAAACAATGAGCCAATATTTGAAAACTTATTTTATAATTTATATTTTAGTCTTCATAAAACATGCTAGATTGGTAGGAATAAAAACTTTGTACTTCTCCCAAAAATAAAAAAAAAAAAAAACTCATATCAGAAACGAGGGTTGGGATCAGCAGGTGGCATGGTGGTTGAGACGCTGGACACTCCCACATGGCCGACCACGGTTCGAGTCCTGGACCTGATGGCTTGCTTTCTCACATTCTCTTTCTCTCTGTGTGTCTCTCTCTGGTCAAATTAAAATAAATGAATGAATAAAAAAAAAGAAATGAGGTTTGAGGGGACCAGCAGTTAGTGTAATGGCTATGTCGCTGGACTCCCATGTAGTAGACCACGGTTCGAGTCCCAGACCCAGTGGCTTAAACTCACGCCGGGCGCGTGTGCGTGCGTGCCCAAGATCCCGAGAGGAGAACGGAGGAGAAGGGATTGTGGCGTTGGCATCCCCCCTGGGGAGTGATTTCTCACTTTCTGTCTCTGTCTGTCTGGTGAGCGCACACGCCCTATAGCAAAAACCTGTTCAAAAAAAAAAGAAATGAGGTTTGAGGAGTATTAAATATTCATATTTAACAAAAGAGAACATACATTTTTAAACCTTGAGAGCGCTGCATTAGACATTGAACTTAATGGCAGTTTGGAATGTACCTGTTTTCTCACTATATCCCTAATAAATTGATAATAAATATTAAGGGACTAATTAAGACACACGGGACCAGCTGTTAGCATAATGACTATGTCGCTGAACTCCCATGCAGTCGACCGTGGTTCGAGTACCGGACCCGGTGGCTTAAACTCACGCTGGGTGCATGTGCGTGCATGCCAAGATCCCGAGAGGAGAATGGAGAAGGGATTGCGGCATGGCCATCCCCCTGGGGGGTTATTTCTCGCTTTCTGTCTCTCTGTCTCTGTCTTTCTGGCGAGTGCACACGCCTTATAGCAAAAACCTCTCCAAAGGAAAAAAAAAAAAAAGACACACTGTGCTAACAGAAAGGAGAGTTCCCACTGGAATAAGAAAAGGGCTAAATGACATTAAGAAAAGCACTAGCCACAGAACGAAGTCCCACGAGCATTCTCTAGACAAGCAGACTTGATAACGGAGCAGGCGAAGGTCAACAGACCCCTCCAAAGCCTTGAGAGTGTCCCCAAAGACTAACTAGCCTTATCACCAATTCCAGTACGAGGTGGATACCCAAGAGTAAAGAAAACATAATCCACATAAAAACTAGTTCATAAATGTTCATACCAACATTATTTGTAACAGCAAAAAACTATAAACCAAGTATCCATCAACTGATTAATGAATAAACAAAATGTAAGGCCAGCTGGTGGCGTGAGAGTTGAGGTGGCTGGATACCACATGGCCCACTGTGTGGTTTGAATCCTAGATCTGGTGGCTTGTAAAATGAGCCAGGCACCTGTGCATGCATGTATGCCCAAAATCCCAAGGAGAATGAAGGAAAAGGAATTACAGAATGGTCATTCCCCTTTGGGGGTGCTTTCTCAGTTTCTCTCTCTCCCCGCCCCTTCCCTTCCTTCCTCCCAGTCTCACACAGGTACCCTAAAGCAAAAATAAAGAGTAAAAAAAAAAAAAAAAAAAAAAAAGACAATACATATTCATACAATGAACTATTATGCAGCCATTAAAAAGGAATTTAGAACAGATACAGCAGCAACATGAACGAACCTTGAAAACACTGTGCTAAGTAAAAGGAGCCAGTCAAAAGAGCACAAAATGTATGATTCTATTTATATGAAACATTCATTTTTTTGAGACAAAAATCAGATTAGGGGTTGCCTAGCACCAGAGGGAGAGGGGGTTAAAGGGAAATGGGCAATGACTGCTACTGGGAACACGGTTTCTTTTCCAAGCGATAAAACTACTCTAAAATTGACTGTGGCCGATGGTTGCACAATATGCATATACCAAAAGCCATTGGATTTTAAATGGGAGAACTGTGTATCTCAATAAAAGAGAAAGGACAGCTCCTCGAGCAATATGGTAAATTACTGGAAATACCACGAAGGGGGCAGAGAACAGAACCTGTCCTCAAGGCTCTGACATTCTACAAGGGGAGAAGAGTCAATGGAGAGGTGATGGTAAAACAGTGAGAAAACGAAAGGATTCAGACTGTACTCCAGGTACCCCTAACCCAGCCCTGGTTGATGAGGTGAAGATGTTCATTCAAGAACTAGATTTTACCAGATTCTCATCCATAAATTGAATTTAAATCCAAGTTACTTTTTGGGTTTTTTTTAATTAAGTACTTGTTCAGTTTCTAAAAATATTCTCATAGAATGGTTAATGGTGTTTTTTAAATTTATATATAATGTTTAAATATTTATTTTTAACTTTAGAAAAGCAACCAATCTGTTACTAAAATCAAACAAGTCTCCAATATAAATTAGATTGTATTAATGAGTTTTCCAGGCTCTGTAAAACTTTATGTACAAACTTTTTTAACACTAAAATTAGGAGGAAGAAGGCCTTAAAACCCCGAACCACCGTGTGATATATTACAAAACAAAACAAAGAAGGTTGTTAGGAGACTAGCAAAGTGGGAAAACATGAGTGATGATCGATAGCGCAAAGGAGAATAGAAAGCTACATAGTAAAAATGGACCTTTAAAAATTAAAGCCACTAATTTTCAACCTCAACACTTCGAAATTACCATGTAAGTAACCGTCCCATAGGAACAGTGAAGTCTAGTTTCACGGGGTTAAAATTTTTAAAATACCGCAAAGACTAGTAGGTTTTAGGCAAACTTCGGTGGGAAGTGAAGAGGACCGAGGCTACCACAAACTTTCAGCGGGAGACGCGTGAATCAACCGCAGTTCTAAGCTACACTTGCGAAGCGGGGGTTTGATAAATCATCTGGCCGGGTTAATTAAGTGCAATGGAGTTATCCTTGTCTTCTCCGGGAGGAGACACCTGAAGAAACCCCTCAATCAAAGCCCTCCAGAGCGGGCAGGCACTAAGCAGCTGAAAGACAGGCTCAGAGTCCACGCGTAAAGTATCCGAATCGAGCCCTGTTTGTTCCCCTAGCTGAGCACGGAGGAAAAGCCCAAGCTCGGGCAAGGCGCTCGGCCTTCCCGGCTGGCCCCTTCACATCCTCACTTAACGCCACGTCCTGTGCCTAACAGTCCCTGCGCCCCGATCCAACTCGCATTTATTAAGCACCCACTGTCTACACCGCACGGTGGCTCCTCCAGGCACTGCAGGAAGAAATGGCCCCACGCTGGAGCAAAGAAATACTAAACCGGCAGCCGCGAGGACCGAGGACGAACCCGAGCGAGGGGCTGGCTGCCTGCGACCCGTGGTCAAGAAAGGAGTCCCCACCCTCACCCCGCGAGTCGTGACAGTCCCAGGGAACCGAGGGCCCCAAGGGGCGCACCAGGCCCCGCTTCCCAGGAGTGCGCCGCAGCCCCGGCGGGGAGCGGAAAGGAAAGGAGTCCGCAACCCCGGACCACCCGCGCGCTCCCCTGCCCCGAGAAGTGCGACCCCGACTCTGACTCCCGAGAGAACGGCGAGTACCGAGACAACCCTCGGAAGGGCCGGAGCGGACTGTCGCCGGCTCCCACCTCCCTCCCCTGCGACCGTGGCTAGCTGCCCCCTCCCCAGCATGACAGTCGTGGCAGTAGCGGACCGAGCGTCCCGGCCCCGGCGTCCCCGCTCCGCCGGACTCCGCACCCCCCGCCGCCCCGCGCGGAGGCAGCGCCAGGAAGACCGCCCGGCCCCTCCCCCCGCCCCATCCCCGGGACTCCGGGGAAAACGGTTACCTGCGCGCGGGCGGGTGAGGACACGACCCGGAGGGAGAGGATGAGGAGGATGACGGGGGCCTCCGGCCCAGGGAGGTTTGGGAAATTTGGGAGACTTGTTCCGCACTGGGTGACAGCTGTTCGGTGCGCACGCGCACGGGGCTTCTGTCGCCCGATCACTCCGCCGCTCCTCTCCCTCCCGTCAAGGGGGAAGGTGGGAGGCCGCGGCGGAGGTGCGCGCACAGCGCGGGCGGGCACAGCGCGGGCGGGCGCTCTGCGCTCGAGGGCGCGCGCGCCGTCACGTGACCGCTGGGGGCCCGGCACGGAGGAGTCACGTGAACTTCCACACAGCTTAAAGGTGCCCCGCGCCCTCTCGCTTTAGGCTGTCTTCCGCGCTGTCCGCAGGCTACCGTCGCTATCGCGCATCCTCTTGTTCCCTAGAGAATGGCATGCCCCCCTTCTCCCAGAGGGGGGACAGACTTGAGCAGAAGGAAGGAACAGGTGCGCAGAGCCATGCCCGGAAGCGCCTGCCCGACTCCCTCAGAGCTGGACCTGATGTAGTCCACGCGCCACACGTCGGCCTGGGCTCCGACGCGGGCCTATGGCGGCCTCCGGCGCGCGGACGTCAGAGTGGCGTTGCCATGGGTGGGGCCTCCGAATGCCCGCAGAGCCTGGCTGGAGGTCCGGGCTCCGCGCCGGTCGGCGGTGACAGCGACCTGTGCCCGCTCTCCCCTCACCCGGCAGCTGGGCCCTCTTCCCACGAGGGAGTATCCTAGGTGGGCGCAGCGTCCACGCGTCCCGAGCATCTAACACCTCGAGCAGGAGGCAACATTGTTAGCCTCCGGAAGCGAAATTGCCCCATATTTGAATCACACGCGGAGCACGTCCCGCGCAGCGCAGGTGTGCGCTTAAGATGCGGAGGCCTGATAGGAATCCCGGCTAGAGATGACCGCAGTTGGCCCTAGTTAGTACGAAAAGCGCAGGTGCCTCGGAGGCCCCTGCGAACTTAGATAAGTTAGTTTGTTACCACTTGTTGCTCCTGCTCTGTAACTTCGCCTCACCAGATGGTTTGTTTGCAAAGCTGAACTTTTTTTATTTTTTTTTTTACTTCTTCAGAGTTAAGGGCTGGGTCCCTTGAGGCAATTCCCCTGAAGACTTCTCAGCTGAGAAAGATTGGGCAGACCTTTAACACCAGTGAGCAACCTGTACTAATATGCTGAGTTTTCTGTTACAATATACTGATCTCAGCTTTGAAAAAATATGTATATCTGAGGTCCACTTAGACAGAGGGAGTATGGTTAATTAAAATAAAGCTAATGGGGTCAGGGGGTACTATCAGATGATGAACCGGTAATGTCACTGGATTCCCATGTGGTCAATTATGGCCCAAGTCTCGGACGACCTGGTGGCTTAAAACTCAGGCTTGGTGGGGCTGGCAGGTGGCGTGGTGGTTGGGGGCGCTAGATTCCTACATGGTTGACTGTGGTTCAAGTCCTGAACCTGGTGGCTTGCTTTCTCGCTTTCCCTTTCTCTTTGCTCAAATTTTAAAAATAACAAAAAATGGAAATAAATCTTTAAAAAAAAAAAAACAAGTTGGGCTTGTTTTTTTGGCCACCTGTTGGCCCCCAAATTAATCCTTTGTTAAATAATTATTTATATAAGTTATTATTTTTTTATTTGACCAGAGAGAGACAATGAGAAAGGGGAAGTGAGAAAGCAAGCCATCAGGTCTGTGAATCAAACTATAGTCAGTCATGTCAGAGTCCAGCATCCCAACACCATCTGCCAGCCCGATTCTTAATTTAAAAGAACATTTATGTATTTGCTAAGTATTGACTACTACTTTGGAAAACTATTAGGCATTATCTAATTGAACATAATCTGGGCCAGCGCCATGACCGGTGGTAAGGATTGCACATGACCAATCTCAGTTTGAATCCCAGACACAAAGGCTTGAGAAACATGCTGGATCTCTGTGCCTGAGTGCCCCAAATCCTGAGAGGATGAAAAAAATGGAGGGATCGTGATATGACCGTTGCCCATGGAGAGTGCTTCCTCTCTCTCCTCCAATCCCCTCTGTCTGACTCACTCTAGCTAGCATGTGCACCCTCCGTCAAAATTTTAAAATTAAAATTGGGCCAGCTAGTGGCACGATGGTTAAGACAACTAGATTCCACATGACCAACTGTATGGTTCAAATCCTGAACTATGTGGCTTTAAAAACACACCAGGCACATGTGTGTGGCCAAAATCATAAAAGAGGAAATGGAACAGAAGAGACTGTGGTAAGGCGGCTCCCCTTGGGAGGTGCGCACACATGTTCTTGCTCTCTCTCTTTCTCTCTCTCCATCCCTCTTCTTCTCCTTCCCCAGTGAGTACGTCCACCCTCTAACAATTTTTTTTTAAGTTGAACATGGACCAGCAGGTGGAATAGTGGTTGAGGCATTGGACTCCCACATGGCCAACCACTGTTCAAGTCCCAGATCTAGGGACTTGCTTTCTCACTCCCTCTCTCTCCCCCTTTCTCTCTTTCTCTTTCCCTGTCTCTGTCTAGGGATTGTGTGTGCCCTGTAGCAAATTGGATAATGATGATAATGATTTTTAAAAATATATTAAATAATTCCTTTTTCTTTTTTGAAGAGGATTTTGCTATAAGGTGTGTGCACTCGCCAGAAAGACAGAGAGAGACAGAAAGACAGAAAGCGAGAAATCATCCCCCAGGGGGGATGCCACGCCAAAATCTCTTCTCCATTCTCCTCTCGGCAAGCCCCAGGTGAGTTTAAGCCACCAAGTCCTGAACCACACAGTTGACTACATGGGAGTCCAGCAACATAGCCATTATGCCAACTGCTGGTCCCGATAATTCTTAAAAAAAAAAAAAGAAAAAAAAAAAGAAAAAGTTGAATATAAACACACTCTGTGATATAACAATTTCTCTCCTAAGTATAGATACAGCAAAAATGTATGTATATGTGCATCAAAATATATGTTAAAGAAAGCATTATTGGGCCAGCCAATGGCATACTAGTTGATGCAGCTGGATCCCACAATGGCCAATTGTGCAGAAGTCCGGTACCCAGTGGCTTGAAAAACATGCTGGGTGTGTATGCAAGTGTGCCCCAAATTTTGAAAGGGAGAAATGGAGACAAAATTAGGAAGTTGCCATTCCCCATGGAGCATCCTTTCTCCCACCACATGCCCTAGTCTTTGTCTGGGAAGTTCATATAACCTCTGGCAAAATAAAAAAATATATTTTTTAAAGTAAGAATAGCACTGAAGCCAGCAGGTGGTATAGTGCTTAAGGCACTGGACTCCCACATGTCTGACCATGGTTTGAATACCAGATTCAGCAACTTGAAACACTCCAAGCACATGTGTGTGTGTGTGTGTGCCCAAAATTCCAGGAGGAGGACGGAGGAGAAGGGATTACAGTGTGGCCATCTCCCCAAGCAACGATTTCTCACTTTCTCGCTCACTGTCACTGTCTCTTCAGCGAGCACACATGCCCTATGACAAAAAACTTAATTGAAAAAATAGGACAACATTATTTGTGATAACCATAAATGTGTTACTATGCTATAGCTATGAATATGTCCTCAAAGTACACATGTTGGTGACCAGCAGTTAGCGTAATGGCTATGTCACTGAATTCCCATGTAGTCAGCTGCAGTTCAACTCCCGGAGCCAGTGGCTTAAACTCACTCTAGGCACATGTGCATGCGAGCCCAAGATCCCGAGAGGAGAATGGGGGGAGAAGGAATTGAGGCGTGGCCATCCCCCTGGGGAGTGATTTCTCACTTTCTGTCTCTCTCTGTCTCTCTGGTGAGCGCACGCGCCCTATAGCAAAAACCTCTCCAAAAAAAAAAGTACACATCTTGGAAACTTGGTCCCCAATGCATCAGTGTTGGGAGGTGGGGACTAATGACAGATTACTTGGCCATGAGGGCTCTCCCCAAATGAATGGATTAATGCCATTATCTCAGGAGCAGGTTTGTTATAAAAGTGTCAGTATGGGACCAGCAGATGGCATAATAGTTATGTGCTGGACTCCCATGTAGTTGACTGTGGTTTGAGTCCTGGACTTGGTGGCTTGAAACTCATTCATGATTGGCATGTGTGTATGCATGCCCAAGATCCTCAGAGGAGAATGTAGGAGAAGGGATTGCAACATAGCCAACCCCTATGGGAGGTGATTTCTTGCATTCTGTCTCTGTCACGTCTCTCCAGCAAGCACACACACCCTATAGCAAAAATCTACTGCAAAATAAAAAGAAGAGGGGGTGTCAGTTTAATCAGCTTCTCCCTGTCTTCCCTCTTTACCTTTCTGGGAGATGCAGCAAAAAGTCTTGCCAGAGCTAGCCCATGGTCTAGTGATTAAGGGAACCAAATACTACATAGCCAACAGTAGTTTGAATCCCGGCCTAGGCAGCTTGAAAAACACCATTCCCCATTAAGGAGTGCTTTTTCCTTCTCCTTCTCTCTCTGCCTCTCTCTTTTCATGTCTCTGACAAGAGCACACTTGCACCCTCTAACAATTTTTTTTGAAGAGTGATTTCTGCCACAGAGCACATGTGCTCACCAGAGAGACAGAGACAGAAAGCAAGAAATCACCCCACAGATGGGTTGCCATGCCTCAATCCCTTCTCTATTCTCCTCTCTAGATTTTGGGCATATAGGCACTTGTGCCTGAAACCACAGTCAACTATGTGGAAAACTTCCTTCTGGAAAAGATGCTTAGCGAGTGGATTAAAGCATGTTTTGGAGGCCAGCCACATGGCGTGGTAGTTACGTGTTTTTGTACTATGTCCTTTATTTTGGGTTTGCGTGATATCCTTCAATAGTTTAAATGTTAAATCTAGGTCTGAAAAAGGAAAATAAGGCTGATATATAAGCAAACATATGTAGCTTTCAAGAGAGAATCTTGAGGGGAAAATGATGCTGACAAAGTATTACCCAACATGAAGAGATCAAGCAGACTAAACAATACAGCTGCTAGATAGTTAATTAATCCTCTTAAGTATAACAAATGAAATTGGGTTGATAGATATGGTTTTGTCATGGGTGGAGGCTCTAGCCTATTTTCTTCCCCAGACATTTTCACTATAGGGTGTGTGCACTTGCCAGAGAGACAGACATACAAAATGAGAAATCACCTCTGGGCAGATAGCCACACTGCAACCTCTTCTCCATTCTCCTCTCAGGACTTTGGGCACATGGGCACACGTGCCCGGTGCAAGTTTCAGGCCATCTCAATACTGATAAGTTGTGTATACAGATGAAAAATCTCTGAAGACATTTCTCCAAGTGTTAATAAAATGTGATGGCTGGGCCAGCAGACATGGAGGTTAAAATGACTGGATCCCACATGGCCAAATGCAGTTTCAATCCCAGTCTCAATGACTTGAAAAACATGCCAGTGCATGTATGTGCACACCCAGAAATCCCAAAAGAATGGAGAAGGAATTGCACTGTGGCCATCCTGAGGATGATTTCTTACTTTCCCACTCTCCACCTCACATATGCCCTGTAGCTAGCTAGCTAGCTAGCTAAATTAATAAAAAAAAATAATAAATAAAGTGATGGGAAATGCTACCTACCAGAGAGATTTTTAATTTTGATGAAATTATCTTTCAGTAGGAATTAATGCCCACAAGAGCCTACATTGTGCGGGACCAGCAGTTAGCATAATGGCTATATCGCTGGACTCCCATGTAGCCGACCGTGGTTCGAGTCCCAGACCTGGTGGCTTAAACTCATGCCTGGCGCGTGTGTGTGCATGTCCAAGATCCCAAGAGGAGATTGGAGAAGAAGGGATTGCGGCATGGCCATTCCCCCCCCCCCCCCCCGGGAGGGGATTTCTCACTTGCTCTCTCTCTCTCTCTGTATCTCTCTGTCTCTCTGATGAGCGCACACGCTCTATGGCAAAAACCTCTCCAAGAAAAAAAAAAAAAAGTCTACATTGTGCAAGGAGAAGGCAAGAGCACTAGAGTCTAAGGCTACAAGAGAACTACTAAGGATGCTACATACCCTAGAGGAATCCCCCTCCCCAGAAGGTGCATACTCCTGCCAGAGAGAGAGAGGGTGAGCAAAGGCGAGAAAGCACCCTCTGATGAGGCAAGGTCACGCCATAATCCCTTTTCCTCCATTTCTCTGTCTGTTCAGGATTTTAGGCACGCATGTACATTTGCATGCCACACTTGGTCTTAGGACTTGAACCCCTCAGTCAGTCATGTGAGATCCAGCTACTTTAACCACGAGGCCATACACTGACCCCACCCCAGAGACATTTTAATTATGCTAACAGTAGGAAGTGCCATAGATTTTAAGTGGTTCCTAATGCAAGCTTTATGTGATAATTAAGCATTTCAAACCTAGTGTCCATGAAGGACGCCTTAGTGGCAATCACAGGATAAATGTGTCCAGTCATGTGTAATTTTACAAAGCCCACACTAGATGGCAGATTTTTTAAGAGAGATTTTTGCACTAGGGTGTGTGCACTAGCCAGAGAGACAGAATGAAAGAGATCAGCCCCCAGGGGAGATGACCACACCACAATCCCTTCTGCTCCATTCTCTTCTCAGGATTTTGGGCACGCATACACATGTGCCTGGCAGGAGTTTCAAGCCACCTGGTCCAGGCAGATTTAAAAGGCAGATTTTAAAACAGAATTTCTTAATTTTTATTTATTGATTTTTTTTTTTTGAGAGGTTTTTCGCTATAGGGTGCGTGCACTCGCCAGACAGACAGAGAGAGACATAGAGACAGAAAGCGAGAAATCACCCCCCAGGAGGTATGTCCACGCCACAATCCCTTCTCCTCCATTCTCCTCTCGGGATCTTGGGCACGCACGCACACGCGCCCAGCGTGAGTTTTAAGCCACCAGGTCCGGGACGCGAACCACGGTCAACTATGTGGGAGTCCAGCGACATAGCCATTACGCTAACTGCTGGTTCCCTCCGATTGATTTATTTTAAAAATATTTACTTAAAAATGTTTTTTGTTGTTTTTTTTGTTTTTTTTGTTTGTTTGTTTGTTTGTTTTGAGAGGTTTTTGCTATAGGGTGCATGTGCTCGCCAGAAAGACAGAGAAATAGAGAAATAGAAAGTGAGAAATCACCCCCCGGGGGTGATGGCCACACCTCAATCCCTTCTCCTCCATTCTCCTCTCAGGATCTTGGGCATACACGCACACGTGCCCAGCATGAGTTTAATCCACCAGGTCCAGGACTCGAACAGCGGTCGTCTACATGGGAATTCAGCAACATAGCCATTACGCTAACTGCTAGTCCCGCCTTAAAAATGTTTTTAAAAAAAATTTTGAGAGATTTTTGCTATAGGGCATGCACACTCTCCAGAGAGACAGAGACAGAAAGACAGAAAGTAAGAAATCACCCCCCCTGGGGGGGTTGGCCATGCCACAATCCCATCTCCTCAGTGTCTCCTCTTGGGATCTTGGGCCCACACACACATGTGCATGGTGTGATTTTAAAGCCACTGGGTCTGGGACTCGAACCATGATTGGCCATTTGGAGTCCAGCAGTGTAACTGCTATACCATCAGCTGGCCGAGATCATGCATTCTAAGTAATCCTTTCTCCTGAAGCACACCATAGCTTTATAGGGAAAATAAGACAACAAACAGAAATACCACAGTACAAGGCAGAATGTGAGATATGCCTATGAAGTACAGTTTTATCAAAGGCAAAGGAAATAATGATCTTATTCTGAGGTAAGAAGTGCAGAAGAAAGACATTTAGCAAAGACATATGAGTATGTGGCAGCTATTGAGCTAGATGGATTACATGTATGATTTAACTTCCCACCATCCTTACTCTACTGTTTATCACATTTTTCAGGAACTCTAATTGAATCTTGGGGCAAAAAAGGAATCTGGGAAAGTTTCCAGATAGGCAGGAGCAAAATCTGGAATTGAACCCATGTCTGTCTGCCTCTGAAGATCACGCATGGGAGAGGTAGCATCTGTTACTGCTTTTTTTTTTTTTAATGATTTGCATTTTTAAATATATATGTATGTGTATGTATATATGTGTGTGTGTGTGTGTATAAACTTTACGTGTACTCACTGTAGAACAGCAGAATTGTAATAGATTGTGAAGTAAGAAGACATACATCCAGTTACAGCATCAACACAGGCCTGGAGGCTAGAGAGGGAGAAATAGTGGAAACTCATGATGATTGGAATTGGGGTCATTGTAGACTGATTCTGAATTTTCAGGTTGAGAAATGTCTTAACAAATAGAGAGGGGGAAATTAGACTATTGAAACCTTGACTCAAGTCCCATCCTAATCTCGGTGAATTGTAGAAACTTGATCACACAGCACTTACGAGTCTGTTTTCTTCTCTGTAAAATGGGGATAATACTAATTAGATTGTGATGATTTAATGAGACAAGGCAAGCTGAGTCCTTAGCACGACACTTGCCATCTAACAAATGATAGTCAGCAACTGGAGGGTAAAGAATAGGTGCAGAGGGAATAGGGAAACTTTTAGCTTGATGAAAGAAATCAGGCTACACTGAAGTGTTCAGCTAATTGCAAATGGAAATTAGGACCTACAGTACATAGGCTGTTTGATCTCTGTCCTTGGGTAAGAGGCTAACACCTCTGGGGTTTAGACAAAGGGAAGATTCTGCAGGTTGGAGAACGACTTTGCAGCCTGAGTCTGTGCTTCAAATGAGTTGTTTCTCCCTACCACCCCTACAGGCCACAAACTGGGGACCACTCCATTACCTGTCACCTCCTGTTATTCCCCTCCCTTACTCTACCCAGCTCTTAGGATAAGCTTTTTCAGGGTTCACAATTTAAAGCAATGTTCTTCTCTCAAAGTTTTATCTCTGCATGCTTGCATTGTTTATAGTTATTATATATGGATCTGGCTTTGGTATGGTTTGAATATGTCCTCCAAAAGGCATATGTTGGAAACTTTGGGTCATGAGGGCTCCACGCTCATGAACCGATTAGTGCCCATTATAAAAGGGTTTAAGGGCCAGCTGGTGGCATGTTGGTTAAGACACTGGATTCCCACGTGGTCAGCTGCGGTTTGAGTCCTGGAAGCTTGAAAATCACAACAAATAAATAAATAAATGTTTTTTAAAAATTTTTTTAAATGGATTGAGACTGCAAGCTTCATCTCTTTATCTCCAATACAAAAGGGCATTCTCTCTGTCTCTATCTGCCTCTGTCTTTGCTCTTCTGTATTGGAAGGAAGATGAGGGCCATATTTATGGGCCTTGGCCCTTGCCTTACACAGTGCATGTAGGTGAGTGTAGAGCATTTTTCATCACTGCTGTCAAACAAGGCTGAGCAATTCTGCTGGTAAAGAAACAATGAGCCCATTTTAGACTGAGGGTTTATCATTTATGTGGTTGACAGCAATAGCAAGACTAGCAAAGATTCCAACTTTGTACCCTTTGTGGCACCAGACAATACCAAAACAAGAGTCCAGGTAATAGTGCAGCATGAGCAATGGGGAGCTCTGTTTCTAAGGAGCCAATTCCATACTAAGCCGTCTGAGTATTTCATGCTAAGCATTTTTGTGGCATATGGCTGGACTCTACAGTGTAGTGGGTAAGGGCGTTTCAAGGCAGAAACTTTATATGTCACCAGGACTCAAGAGGCAATGAGAAATTGTCTCATGATACCCTCGAGAGAAGATAGGAAGGTGGGTAAAAAATCTAGTAGTTTCTTACAAGACTTCTAGTAGTTTCTTACAAGACTTCCATTGTCTCATGCTCTAGGAGGAACATGGACATTTTTTTAGAAATATTTAATTTTATTTATCATTATTTTTTAATTTGCTACAGGGAATGTATGCTCACTAGAGAGAGAGGGATAGTGAGAAAGCTAGTCGCCAGGTCCAGGACTTTTACTGTGGTCAGTCATGTGGGAGGCTAGTGCCTTAACCACCATGTCACGTGCTGACCCTGAGGCATTTTACGAAGACCTAAATCAGCTGAGATTAAGGCTTGCCCACGTGGCCTATGTGGACACAAACAAGGTTGTCAGAGCACCTTACAGAGCAGTTTCCCTACATAGTCAAGTAAGAATTAGTTTTGAAACACAGGCCACTCCATCACTTATCCTTATTTGTACTGGACATCACAGGCCCACCACTCAGTTAAATTAAGAGAAGTTGTTATAGTCTGTGACTTAGATGATGCTAAAAGAAATCAGATCAATGTCCAGAAATTTCACCATTCTATTGTCTTGAGGTGAAGCTTTTCCTCTAGGAGTCAGCAGCTACTGAGAGGATTTTGAGAATTCTTTTTTTTTTTTTTTTCTTCCTAGACATTTTTATTTCAAATCACAGTTAATCATACATTCATTCATTCATTAAGTCTGCAATGCCTTTCAGCATCCCCTAGCTGTTAGTCACTGTTATAGGTAATGGGAATGACTCAGTAGCAAGCACTTATGATTTTATATTTGCATAACAAGAGAACAATTATTCTTTATTCATCCTTGGGGTATCTATTTTTCATTGTCACAACAAATAAAATCTCTCCCTGGAATTTGTAAAGCAATCTTTAAACTATGTCCTTTCAAAGTTACAGAACACTTGAAAATTTTAGTTCATCCCTCCTGACTGGTTATTAACTTGTGTTAAAGCAGTCAGTCATTTATTTTGAACAAGTGACCTCTTCAAACTTCCAAAATAGAAATTGACTAATGCTCTCAAAGGCTGGTGTATCTTTTTCAAACAGGGATAATATTATGAAAAAGATCCTTGAGAGGACCAACATAGTATGATTCCTGTTCTGAGGGACAGGTTTTCAAAAAATATCACCTTATATTTAAGCACATATGGTGCTTCATAAACCTTTAAAAAGTGGCATGATTAATCTTGCTGGCCAAAAAATAAATCTGGGGGGGGGGGGGGGGTTCTCAGCTAGTTTTATGAGTTTGTATACTAATAATTTATCCTTATTATCCTTAATGTTCTAATAAAAGAACTGACTTATTAGGAGAGTGAATTACCATTCCTCAAAATTCTATTATAGAGCTGGATGACCAACACTTTCTTGAATAACTTTAAAATGCAACTGAAGAAGCTTTCATTTTCTCTAAATTCTAATTTGTCATATTTTTTTTTCCAAGAGGTTTTCGCTATAGGGCGCGTGCGCTCGCCAGACAGAGACAGAAAGCGAGAAATCATCCCCAGGGTGGATGGCCATGCCGCAATCCCTTCTCCTCCATTCTCCTCTCGGGATCTTGGGCGCACACACACACGTGCCCAGCAAGAGTTTTAAGCCACCGGGTCCAGGATGCGAACCATGATCGACTCCATGGGAGTCCAGCAACATAGCCATTACGCTAACTGCTGGTCCCTAATTTGTCCTAATTTTATCATAGTAAGAGGCTTTGAAAAAACCAGATTCTTTATAGTCAATGACATGCCATGGAGCAAGGTAATTATCTGTGATTTAAAATGTTTTATTATAGGAGAGCGAGTTTAGGTCAGGGATGTCTAATCCAAGTGCTCTTGATGTGTGAGAGAGAGTCGTTGCTGCTTTGGTGTTACACATTTTGCCGAGAGGAGTGGTGGCATCCATGAGCTGAAACCAGCTATAGTCAACATCTCAGAAGCTTCATCTAAGAGACTTTGGGAGGAGCACAAGTTCCTTTTGATAATAGACTCAAGAAATGTTGACATGTGTCAGTGATCAAGTTAAAATTGCTCTTGCAACAACCCAGAAACAACTCTGTCAGCTTCAGCCTATTCAATCTTTAGGTGAAAAATCTGTAGGAGGGATATAGTGAGTACAGAGTAGTGGTCCCAGGTTTCAATCAGTTTCTGCAAATCCTCCATAGACTGGCCTTATCCAAAGACCTCTCTGAATACCAGTTTTAGGGATAAAGTTGAGAAAATATTTTACATCTTGTAGGGTTGTTCTGAGACTATACATGTGCCATATGTGCATTTATAAATAGACATATAATGATATAAGTATGGTGTACATCTACATTAGTGTGAAAGTGAGAGAGAGAGAGAGACACGAGTATCATAGTGTCATAAGGTATGAGCTAATAGCAGTTGGAGATCCTTAAGAAAAGTTAGATAATTGTGTCTTTCAAGGCTGCAACAGCTTCTGATGCTTTGTTAATGCTACTGTCCCATCCCAACGCTCTGGAATCTTGGTCCTGCCCAATCACAGATTTCTTCCCTCAATATTATTCCCCAGCCAAATTTGGCTGCATACTGTGAGACATCCCGGTTGTTCCATGTCTCTGAAAGTTTAACTGGTTTGCTGATCCACAGAACTACTATATCCCCATCAGAAGCAAAGGAGAAAGGTGAAGTAAAGATAACTATTGTCTTATAATATTTCTGCAGGAATTTTGAGAATTCTTAGAGTAAGATTCCCCACTGGCCAGAGGTCACACTGAGGGAGGCATGGCAATCAGCATTAAATTGGCCAAATAGCTGCAGACAAGAGCTGAGAGAGAGGAATAGTTGCCCCTCTCCAGCTTCCATCCCCAGCAGCCAGGGCTGTTTCTGTCCTGCCGTGGCTATGTGCTTGGTATGACCAGTCCCTAGAGCAAGCATGTCGCCCTTTATCCTGTCCTTCTCATGTTTTACTCACACCACATGCTCAGACTCATTCCCAGGGAACTCGACAGCTTCGTCCTTGTGTACCTTTCACCACCTTAGGGTACCTCCCACGCCCTTGACATGTGGGCCACATTGGGAGCGCTTTAGAGTTGTCCTCTTTCATCTGTGATCATTATCCTCATTATCCATAACTGCCCAAATCCAGTAGTTTAGTGGGCAGCCAAAGAAACATCAGGCTAGAGTCTCCCATTCCCTGGTTCTTCTTTGCTCCTCACAAATTCTGGTAGTCTAGTTTCCCAGGGAGCAGACATGGGAGGAGGAAAAGAATGAGAAGGATTATTTGCAAGCCGATTTGCCCCAGCCAGGTCCAGCGTCCACAAGATCCTGAGTGCCCTTTGTTATTCAGCTGTGGGGTTAGCAGTTCAGGCACATGTGTCAGGTGTCCTTGGCACCATGTGCTGGAATCTCTTGAGCTAGTACTGGGGCCCAATCCTGACTTATAGATGGATTGCTATGCCTCATGATAGTATACCCAAGGAACTACGGTTCTCTTTTTTTTTTTTTTTTTTCCAACACAAATCCATTTTTATTCATTTACGTTTCATTATTTTAAATCCTTGAGGGGTACAGCATCACACGGATTCTGTGTCCAATGGTCTTAGCAGGAAGATTGCTTTGGAATTTGGCCCAAACCATGCCACTGTTTCCATGGGCACGGGTAACCTTTCCCCAGATTACTCTGGTTTTATTTGGTTTGCCACCAGGAGTCACTGTGTTGTTTTTTGCTTTGTACACATAAGCACACCTCTTGCCTAAATAGAATTCCGTTTCATCTCGTGCATAAACACCTTCAGTTTTAAGAAGAGCTGTGTGTGCTCCCTTTGGTTCCTGAGACCCTGCTTATAGCCAGCAAAAATGGCCTTGGACCACAGTCTTCCAGACATAGTTGCCTTTTAGAAGTCCTGTTCTCAGCAGGCCTCGATTATTTGTTCCCAAAGTTCAGCAGCAAGATCGGAACTATGGTTCTTACCTGAGAAGCTCAGGTCAAGTCAGCTTTCTGATTTCACTGATGTGCTTTCTCAAAAAGTCATGCCTTTTCCATGGATACCCACATGGATTATGAGCAGAGGGCAAGTATCTTATATAATTGGTTGCCATAATGTTCCCCACAAAGGTTGAAACTTAATTATCCAGTTTTCCTGCTTCTGAAGATCAGAGTGAACCACCAGCCCATTGACTAATGCCATGAGTCCATGAAAATGCAAGGTACATTTTAAGAGGTAATTTTAGAGCAAGAGCCCCAACACACAGCTCTGCCCAATGAGCAGAGTTCCCTTTTCTGGCCATAGTTTTAAACAGGTTTTGCTGAAGCTACACAGCTGCAGCAGCCCAATACACCCCTGTGTGGTCCTAGGACCACTCCTGGGTATGATTATCCATTAGAAGGACTGACAATACTCTGGATGTAGTCATACTCACAGCTGAGATTTATTATTGTGAAAAGATACAAAACATAGTTAGCAAAGGAAAAAGGCACAAATTGCAAAGTCTGGAGGAAACTAGGCACAAGACCCAAAGAGTCATCTCAAGTGGAGTCACACAGGAGGTGCCTAATTCTCCCACTAGCAACTTGTGACAACATATGTGAAATCCTGTCTGCCAGGGAAGCGCATGAGAAACTCCATGTTATTACTGGGCACTGTTAAGCAGGTAGCGTTTGCCTAGTACATGCAGAAAATCTCAGCCTCCAGAAGGAATGCAGGTATCCAGGATAAACCACATTGGTGGTACAGTTTAGGCACAGTGAGTCACTCCTATCAGTTCTAGGAGTGGTAGGGAACCCTCCCTAATCTTAGTTCTCAGACATCAGCCAACAGCCACCCTTGGCTTTTCAAAGGATAAGCAGGCTCAAACCTGCTCATATGTTTACTCTTTTCTGCATGGCCTGTTCACTTGGCCATTGACTGAAGTGTCTTTACAGCAAAAATATCATCAGTAGGGAACCAGCAGTTAGCGTAATGGCTATGTCGCTGGACTCCCACGTAGTCGACCGCGGTTCGCGTCTCGGACCCGGTGGCTCACAACTCACGCCGGGCGCGTGTGCGTGCGTGCCCAAGATCCCGAGAGGAGAATGGAGGAGAAGGGATTGTGGCGTGACCATCCCCCCTGGGGGGTGATTTCTCGCTTTCTGTCTCTATGTCTCTCTCTGTCTGTCTGGCGAGCGCACGCGCCCTATAGCGAAAAACCTCTCCAAAAAAAAAAAAAAAAAAAAAAAAAAATATCATCAGTAGGACCCCATGCAGTAGGGTGAGAACAACCTACATTACTGATATCAGTTATGCCTTTTTAGGTCTTTCACTCAGTCAATTAAAACAATCCCAATTCAGCCATACAGATATATCTGAGAAAGCCAGGTTGCCTTTTCTCTTAAAAACCAAGCCCAAGGCATCGATTCAAGCCTAGCACAACTCTAGCCAGTAAGCTGAAACTGAGTGAGAACCTTCCAAGGCCAGGAGAGTCAGGACACGCACACAAGAAGTACAATCCCAGAAGGCACGCAGGGTCCCCATGGAAATGAAGAACTGGCAATTGCTGGAGCACACCAAGCAGGATGTAGTCAGGCAGTAGAGGATAACAGAGCTCTCAGTATGGCCTTTCGTCGTAGGGTCTCCCCTAGGTTGTCAGTCCAGTCCAAATATTGTAATTCAGTCCTTGGTTTGGAGGCCCGACCTGAGACAGTTCCAAAGAGTTTAAAGTGTCCATGACATCAGTTAATCAGCTCCATGAGTGTGGACATCTGTCACCCACATGCTCAGAGTCAGTGTGGTCAGGCTTGGGCATAGGGGCAGTAGACAGTTTTAACATGGTGTTCACAGCAGCTTGACAAGGAAGCACAGAGAGTTTCCCTTAGGGAGAGGAGAAGGCTTCCGAATAGCCTCCTGAAAAATGAAGTTCATTAGTGCCCTCCCGCCCCTCTCCTCGGGCACCAGGGTGCCTCACTTTTACAAATTCAGTTGTATCCTATTCAGCCATCCTAACATTTTTAAATCATTCCCTATTTTTATCAAATCTTTCATCTGGAAGAGTTGAATGCAAAGGGCACAAACGCATTTTCATAGAACATTTTTACATGGTTTCACCAGAAAGAATTGGTTCAGAATTGGTCAACACAAGTCTTGAATCTTTAAACAATTTTAGATAGGGTTTGTATAACTTCCTACTCCTTTTATCCTGATCATTTATCCAGGGGGCAACCTAGAAAAGATCGATCCCTTTCTAGGAACGGCTACATTTAATAATTAAACTGTCTTACTAAGGTGTGTGTAGCAGGAGAAAGGTGGGAGAGGTAGAGTCGGGTTATCAGCCTGCTCTTACAAACTGCAGCTGCTCAAGAGAGCTGACTACCAGTCACCAGCAGTGAGATGGCCTTGGGAAGGGGTCCAGACCTATCCATCACTAGTAAGTGGAGGAGTCACACTCACTGTGAGATGTTCAATGTGTAGCTTTTTCAGGAATCAAGTTAGGAATGCAGACAGTCTCTGTGTCAGAAACATAGAACTGGTAAGCAGCTTAATTTTTTTTCTTTAGATTGTGAAGAGACTTTACCCAGCATGATATACACCTCAGTCCAGCCCAGTTGAGACCACCATATGCATCCTCGTCAACAGATAATTAACCTTATCTGTGTCCCACAGTGTCTTACCTCTCCATCCCCCCCCCCCCCCAATTTCCTACGCTCTTCCCCTTCCACACTCTCTTTCTGGTTTGGCTCTAGTGTCCATTACAATTTTTAATACTTTTATGTTCTCCACTCACACTGTTTCTAGAGATCCAAAAGGAAGGAACCCTTCCAAATTCATCCTATGAAGCCTCCATTACCCTCATTCCCAAGGCAGATAAGGATACGACGAAAAAGGAAAACTACAGACCTAATCCCTGATGAATGTAGATGCAAAAATTCTCAACAAGATACTTGCTAACCATATTCAATAGCATATAAAAAAGGGTTATTCATCACAACCAGGTAGGTTTTATTCCAAGGATGCAAGGGTGGCTCAACATATACAAAACCATAAATGTAATACACCATATTAGCAGAAAGATAAAAACCATATGACCATTTCAATCGATGCAGAAATAGCATTCAACAAAATACAACATGACTTTATGATCAAGACTCTCAGTAAAATTGGCATAGAAGGACTGTTTCTCAGCAAAATAAAAGCCATTTATGAAAAACCTACAGCTAACATTGTACTGAATGGGGAAAAGCTGAAACTTTTCCACTAAAAATGGGTACAAGACAAGGCTGCCCACTTTTTCTGTTCCTATTCAATATAGTACTGGAAGTTCTAGCCCATGCGATCAGACAAGAGAAGGAAATAAAAGGCATTCTAATAGGGAAAGAAGAGCTGAAATTAGCTCTGTTTGCAGATGACACGATTGTATACATAGAAGACCCAGTGGTATGCATGAAAAAACTTCTCAAATAAATACATACAGTAAAGTGGCAGGATACAAAATCAACTTACAAAAATTTACAGCATTTTTATATACAAACAACAAGCAGAGACAGAACTGAAGAATGTAATTCCATTTACCATAGCCACAAGAAGCATAAGATACTTAGGAATAAAACTAACCAAGGAAGTCAAAGACCTCTACAAGGAAAACTATGAAATCCTTAAAAAGGAAATCGAAAAGGACAGGACATCCCATTGAAAAGTGGAAGGACATCCCATGTTCCTAGATTGGCAGAATCAATATAATCAAAATGGTAATCCTACCCAAATTAATCTACATGTTTAATGCAACCCCAATAAAGTTACAAAGAAACATTCTTCACAGATCTATAAAAGACAATCATAGAATTGGTCTGGAATCATAAAAGACCCCGTTTTGCTAAAGCCATCCTGCACAAGAAGACTGGAGTAGGTGGCATCTCACTTCCTGACCCCAAAATATATTACAAAGCTGTGATAATCGAAACAGCATGGTCGGAACCAGCAGTTAGCGTAATGGCTATGTCGCTGGACTCCCACATAGTCGACCGCGGTTCGCGTCCCAGACCAGGTGACTAAAAACTCACGCCGGGTACGTGTACGTGCGTGCCCAAGATCCCGAGGGGAGAATGGAGGAGAAGGGATTGCAGCGTGACCATCCTCCCTGGGGGGTGATTTCTCGCTTTCTGTCTCTATGTCTCTCTCTGTCTGTCCGGCGAGCGCACGCACCCTATAGCAAAAACCTCTCAAAATAAAACAAAAACAAAAACAAAACAGCATGGTACTGGCACAAAAATAGACCTGAGGACCAATGGAACAGAGTAGAGACTCCAGAAATAAACCCCAAAACATACAGCCAACTTATCTTTGATAAAGGGTACCAGTCAATCCAGTGGGAAAAGGGAAACCTCTTTAGCAAATGGTGTTGGAAAAACTGGGTATCCACCTGCAGAAAGATTAATCTGAACCCCTATCTGTCACCATTAACAAAAATCAACCAAAGTGGGTCAAAGATCTAAACCTAAGACTGCAAACTATAAAACTACTGGTGGAAAACACTGGAGAAACTCTGGGAGACAATGTGTAAGCAAAGACTTCTTAAGGTAAGCAGCTTAATTTCAGGGGTCCCATCAGAAATAAGCCCTTTCCTGTGGGTATTTGTGACCCAGATGGTTCAGCTAGCATCCATGATGTTTTCACAGTATAGTCCACAGAGGGGTGGTTTCATAAACCTGCAGCTGTCCCAAGAGTCTGAGTTTTGTTTTTGAGCACAGCAATTTCATCAGTCTAGCATAGCGAGTGTTGAGGATGGGACAGCCCGTACCAGAACGTACTAACATGACAAGTCAGGTCCAGGAATTATGATCAGGATTCTCAAAGAATCAGTGGTTTTTCTTCACAGCAGCAAAGGCAAAATGCTGCCAGGCCAGATGGCCATATCTGAAGCCCAGATAATGAGGAAAAAAGCCCTTTTTATTTTGTCAGTGTTAGAGCTAAACTGATCCACTCAAAAGTACATACATCTGGCTAGATGTACTCAGCAGCCTTTATGGGTCAGATATCTGATTTTGTAAGGGCTCATTAGCAACTAAAATCTGCTTTGCAAGACTCCAAATGTTAATTTTATCTGGGGAATGCCTATCTTTTATTTTTTTCCAGAGGTAACCACAGACAAAAAAAAAAAAAAAAGTAAAAATCATCACTTACGGTTTTTTTGTTTTTAATACCAAAAGAATTTAAATCTTAACCCACCCACCACTGGTGAATTATTTGTGTGCCCCACTGACACTTTTTTTTCTTCAGCTTTTTCTGATTGGGACGACTTCTCTAACATTTATGAAGTTATAAGCATATACAATTTTATATTGTTTTCCATCATGTATTCAGATGTAATGGCCACAAAACACAAAGCTATTTTTAAAAAAAATCCTTTTCCCTTTAAATGGAAATTTACTTAACCCTTTTTTTTTTTTTTTGGAGAGGTTTTTCGCTATAGGGCGCGTGCGCTCGCCAGACAGACAGAGAGAGACATAGAGACAGAAAGCGAGAAATCACCCCCCGGGGGGATGGTCACGCCACAATCCCTTCTCCTCCATTCTCCTCTCAGGATCTTGGGCACGCACGCACACGCGCCCGGCGTGAGTTGTAAGCCACCGGGTCCGAGATGCGAACCGCGGTCGACTACGTGGGAGTCCAGCGACATAGCCATTACGCTAACAGCTGGTTCCCAACCCTTTAACAGTAAGTCTAATAGCTACAAGGTTAACATGACAGCTACCAGGATGATGGGCATGAGCGGCCGGAGGAACTGCCAGCTGGAGTGCCAGGAGGTGGGCATGGCCACTACAGCAGTGGCCGCAGTTATGCTGATGTAATGACCCTTCCAATTTCTTTTGTTTTCCTCTCTGATTTGCTTTGCTCCAACCCCAGAAACTTATCATTCTTTCCTCCCACTGATGGGAAAGAACAATATAAATTTTTAATACTTTTGGCCCACTCAAGCTCATTTGGGGGGAATTTTTTAGCCTTTTCTCATTCCACCAAGAAAAGAGAAGAAAAACCAGAAAGTATCATGAGGCTGCTCTACGTTCCCCTCCCATAGCCATCACAGTCCCAATCAGATAGGAGATCCAGCAGTCAACTCTCCTGGAGTTAGAGCTCTATCACTTTAAAATTCCATAGGAAACTTCTACCTCTCGCACAAAGACTGCTGTTTCATACCATAGATAACACCACAGCCGGCCAAGCTCCTAAGTTTGTCATCCCCTAAACCCCATCACCTTTACTTTTCCCAAATATCTTTGTTGTATTTTAGTGAGTCATTGTTGGTCTAACCTCTGACACCAACTGTGTTAGGGGTTATCAAGAGCACTCATCAGATTCAGTGACTCACTAAGAGGACTAACACTACTTGGCATATAACTGTGCTCACAGCTGAGATTTATTACAGAGAAAAGATACAAAACAAAGTCAGCAAAAGGGAAAGGCATGTGGCATAAACCCTGGAGGAAACCAGGCACGAAACCCCAAGAGTCCTTTCCAGTGAGGTCAGAGAGTCAATTCCCCCATGGAGTAGTGACAGTACATGTGAAATGTCTACCAGGGAAGCTCATTAGAGACTCCGTGGCTCAAGATTTTTACTAGGGGCTCCAGTCAAGTACTTATCCTCTGCCTAACACATACCAGAATCCCAGACTCCCCCATGGAAAGCGAGCTCAGCATAAACCACATAGGCTGTACAAACAGCTTGGGCATGATGAGCCTTTTCTATTGGTTCAGAGAATTCGGGGGAACCTGACACCTAGATATCTTCAGAAACCTCATGACATAGACTCCCAAGAATCCTGAGGTGTTGACATAGACCCTGCCTCTGACATCTGGGTGGTGACACTGTAGCTGGGAGATACCATTAAGGCCTAGTATGGCAGGCTGAATAATAGTCCCCAGAGATTTGGAGGTCCTAATCCCTGCAAATGTTTCCTAATATGGTAAAAAGGGACTCTGTGGATATGATTAAGTTAAGAATCTTGAGATGGAGAAATTACCCTCAATTATTTGGGTGGATGCAAATTTAATCACAAGTGAAGTGTCCTTGCAAGAGAAAAGCAAAGGGAAATTTGACGACAGAAGAGGGAGCAGATGTGATGTTGAAAGTGAGAGGCTGAAATGATGTAAGGAAGGGGCTGAAAGCCAAGGAATGAGGACAGCTTCCAGAAACCTGAAAAGGCAAGTAAACCGGTCCTCCCCTAGAGCTTGTGGAGACCATGCGGCCCTGCCAACAACTTGATTTCAGCCTAAGAAAACCCTTTTTGGATTTTCAAAACTATAGGACAAATAAATTTGTATTGTTTTAAGCCACTCAATTTGTTACAGTTTGTTACAGGGGTGATGGGGAATGAATACACCCCTTTTGCTTCTTTCCTGGAGAGTCCATTTTCATTTAATTAAGCGTGCTCACTCAGTGTCTTCCACTTTGTTGAGGTTGTCATCGTTTACCCACCCTAGATAACAGGCACATCAGAGTACACCACCACCTGAGGTTGCTTAGTTGTCTTCTCAGTGTCCACCAGCACTCAGTGACAAGCCAACCATTGCCCCTCACAGGGAGAATATGAGGCAGCAGTGTCAGGCAAATGCT
This sequence comes from Tupaia tana, assembly GCA_026018925.1. Taxonomy (NCBI): domain Eukaryota; kingdom Metazoa; phylum Chordata; class Mammalia; order Scandentia; family Tupaiidae; genus Tupaia; species Tupaia tana. Next base: position 40,124,086 of record JAKSZU010000013.1, on the reverse strand, counting down.
GTGTCCAGAACTTAGGGGGCACTGCCACCTGGTGCCACAGGTTCAGTCTGCATGACTGTCACTGACTCTGACACTTGCAGCTCCAATGGCTCTTTAGAACTAACTGGTCCAAATACAAGGGCATCCTGTACAGACTGCTGAGTGGTTTCCTGAAGCACTCCCTTGTCTTCCACCTCCTTGATCTACACTGTGATCTTAAGTCCCCTACTCCTGGCATCCTGAACTGCTTCACTAATAGCCAGGTGGGCTCCTCCTTGTACCCTTCCCACTCTCACTGTTTTAATTGGGGCCATTTCCTCAGTGGGAACATTTCTGACCATCAAAAGAAGTACACATACTTAACACATCTGTTCCTATAATACATTCAGCAGTATTAATTACAGCCACTCCGGTATATGAACTGTTCACTGAATAAAACTTACAACACACGCCAATGGCAAAAAAGAAAAGCTTACAACTTCCAAGGGCAACAGTGGTATGGCCTTTTTGACCATAGGCAAGCAAGTCCATTTTGGGCAGGAGTTACAAATCTAGCAGGCCATGGTAGCTTCACAAGAAATGTGCAGTCCTCTCCTTTGTAAGAGGCAACAGTGTTGTTGTTCTGGGTTTGGTGTTTGGTGTTTTAATTGCTGGAGGACTTCAGTGTGGTAAATCCAACCATACTGTCCCTAAACTTTATTTGGCAAGAAGGCCCTGATTTTGACAGGGTATTTACTAGTCACACCTGCTGGCAAGCATCTGCTAATATAGCCATCAAGAGAGGAATTTGATTTGCCAGCCAAACAACGTTATTTATAGAGTGAAAACTTTGGACATCAAAGGAATTTTGTCTAGCACTTAATGAGCATGCATAGCCCAAGAAAGAAAGAGATCATTTCAATTCTACATTTTCACAACAGCCCATTTAACTGGCTCAGAGCCTTCGCCCATTAACTTTTTTCTCTTTGCTGTAAGTTTGACTCAAACTCTAATAGCTGAATTCAGATACTTTCTAGAGAAACTTAGACCAAGCACTGCAAGGATTACCACAGCTGGCCAGGGACCAAGTCCTCTCTTCGGAGAGTGCAAGGCAGTGCAGAGGAGACTGGCAGGAGGGTCATGACACGAGTGAGGTGGACATTTCTTTCCTTAAAGCTCCAAAAACAGGGTAAGAGACGGAAGAGACTGGGGCATGGCAGCAGCGGCTCCACACAGTAAATCCAGTACCTTTCAGATTTAGGTGACCTTCTGCTCAGTTTCACCAAATGAACTTTCACAAGCAAGACCACATTCTGGCGGCTGCTTCAGTCCTACCTCTCTAAATCCCCAGATATTCCTTGACAGGAAGCACGCATCATCGGATCCAGGGAGTCTTCTCACATCACCCAGCCTTGCCCAAACAGTCCATTACCAAGTAGGACATGGAAGAAAACAAATTCCTCATATCTGCTCACCACTTAGGCAAGGGCATGTCCTACCAGAGCCCAGGGAGTCTCATCATGTCCCTTCACCTGGCCCACATGGTTCTGCCTTTCTTCCAAAAAAGTTTCATGACCTTGTAAGTCTCACATTGGGTGCCAGCTTTGTCAAGGAAGGCTAACAGAGTGGGCCAGTAATAATAAATTGCTTATTAGGGAACTGGCAGGGAGCAGTTCCCCTACAATTGCAAAAACAAACTCTAATTTGTTGCTAACACTGCTTCCCCTGTGATGGCACCCCCCCCCCCCCCCCCCAGGTGTGCAGAAATGCTCTGGGGGATGTTTGGAGCAGAGCAACACTCACCTGAAGCTCTTTCTCAGTTCTGGAGGCTTCAGGGCAGCCCTAAGTGCTTCATCAAGTACATCTTTCAGACTTTTCTGGGTGAACAGGAATATCGCAAACATGCCACAGCCTTCAGGCCACAGACTAGCATTTCAGCAATCCATGGAGTCGAGGGGCTGGTGTTTGTCTCAGCAAGTTTCCCAGTAGGAGAGGGTCATACTTCTGAGATCAATTTTGGTTCCAACCAACAAGAAGTCTTAGGACAATGATGCATTATCACGGGTGCCCAATTTTTTTGTTCCTTTTTTTTCATATTTTCAAATGAGGACAGAAGACCACTGAAAAGTAGACTTAGAAATACATCTGTTTGTGGGTAGCTGGGTGTAGTGTGGCATAATCTTCTTGCCCTGCAGGATTGAAAAATCCAAGCGTAAAAGCCCTCACCAATTGTGTGGCTGCACAATTGTCAAAAACTACCAGTGCCCAGTCAGACACTGATTTATTTATTGTTTGGGATATCAAAGCACAGCTCTTACTCAGAGCTGCATCCCTCACAACACAATCGTCTGCATTACTCTAATATGTGTGAATGCACTTTACATGTTCTAAATTTCACTTTGAACTCGGCTTTTCCATCTAGCTTTAAGGATCAAAGTATTTTAATTATCCTTAAAGATGCCTTGTAGAAAAGGGAGTGGAAGAGTTTAGATCCTCACAGTTTAACTCAAGAGTTGAGGTGAACTGAACAGAGATTGCAGTGGGTAAGTTCTCGTGCCAGGATGATCAGAAGAAAATCTCAAATACCAAGAGGGGTCAAAGTTGGCCAGCAGCCCACTCCCCCACACTGACATCACAATAGGAAGTGGGGACAGAGGGAACACTTCCCTGCTAGCCTCCCTTGTCCCTAGCTGCCTGTGCCTTCTAAATGCTGCGTGGAAGAGTTCAGAAGCTGCCCCAGGCCCTTCCCTGTGTACCTCCACTTGACCCTCCCTACCCAGTGGTGAATTTCTAGGCAAACAGGTAAGGAAGGATTCTGGGTAAAAGGTGAGTGGACCCTCCGTAGTGTACAGGCTGTGAGCGTTTCAACGTCTAGATTACCGACCGTTACAGAAACGGTCCTGAGAGCCAGCGTTCTCTGTGCATCACGTGACTCACTGCATGGACGGTATATAAAAGCGAATCACATGACCTTGAACCGCGGAGAGCGATTGCGGGACTCAACACAGAGCTACGCAAATGTCCATAGCCCGGAGAATCCAGTCACATTTCCCCCTCCAACTCTATCCTCTGGGGTTCACTTAAGCACGCATTCCCTTCTCGCAGCTTCTGCCCGCTAAGGCCCGGAAAATCTTGGCCCTCCCAAGATTAAGGAAGACACATGAGCCAAAGGAAGAAAGCAGCTGGTCGAGCCAAGAGACGCGATTCCTCGGGCTGGTCCTGACCGTGTTCGCGTGCGCACCTGGGCAGAGTAGCTGCCAAGCGGTGACACGGTTGGCCGCACGGTGAGCAGAGCCACCAAGACCGAGCCTGTGGGTTTAGGTTGTCCTGAGGCGAGCTTTATCGCCGACCGGCCCTGGTCTTCTTCCCTTACTGGGAAGACCTAGGTTCTGCCAATAGGGTACCTGGGACTTTGCAGCCACGCCCACCCACGTGTGTTTGCAAAATTACCATGATTTGGTGGCACCTACGTGGTTTCCTGGAAATATAATGCCTTGCACTGGTGGAGCCTGTAGATGGGGAGAGCTGTACAAGGCCTGAATAAGAAACTCGGCTGTAAGTTTGTCAGAAATGGGCGACAGGACGCCCTTCCGCCTGGCATAACAAGAATGTTGCACATCTTCTGGTCCCAGATGGTTTACCAAAGCCACTTGCTGCAACTTGAAACTGAGCATTAAGCACAGATCATAAACTTTGGACGAAATGAGTGGCTGAGTGGCTAAGTTCAACAGGAGACTTTTTTTTTTTTAAAGAGGTTTTTGTTTTAGGGCATGTGAGCTCCCAATGGGAGAGAGACAGAGACAGTGAGAGAGAAAGTGAGAAATCATCCCCCAGAGTGGAGAGCCATGCTACAATCCCTCCTCCATTCTACTCCTGGGACCTTGGGCACATTCGCACAGATGCCTGGCATGATTTTCAAGCCACTGAGTCTGGGACTCCAACAGTGTAGTCAGCCATATGTGAGTCCAGCGACATAACCACTACGCCATCTGCTGGCCCCCAGGACAGTTCTTTAAATAGTTTGCAGGGTTGCGGTTGGGTACCCCTGCGACTTTGACATAATGTCTTTCATGAAAAGAACAGGAAGTGTCTATGTACAAGTCAATAGCTCTAGGCTGAAACTAACTGCTTGGATTTTATTTAAAATTATGTTACATTTTGACTGGCGTAAGTTTCTTTTTTCAAAGTTTCATTATTATTGATTTCAGGGTCTTTAATAACTTAATGTCTCTGTGGTCTCCAACCCCAGTAAAATATACCTAGCACAATGTTAACATGTTTACTTGGTTGGAAGGACACTTTGGGAAAATAATTGAGCCACAGGGAGTGGGAATGTACTAAGAGTCAAACTTAGGGGGCCAGCAGGTGGTGTGATGGTTAAGACACTGGACTCCCACATGGCCAACCATTGTTCAAGTCCTGGACTAGTGGCTTGCTTTCTCACTTTTTGTCTCTCTCTGGTGAGTGCACATGCCCTAAAATAAATTTGAAAATGATGATAATAATAAATTTAAAAATTTAAAAAGAGTCCAAAATATGGTTGACTCTCTACTCTTCCCACACCCGCAACACCCATAAAACTTCTGAAATGTTCCTCACATGTGTGCTTTATTGGGTGTGTTATTGATAAGGTGTACAACAGAAGGCTGCCATCTCATTAGAAGTTAAGGTGATGTGGTAGAATTGCTCACATTTATACAGGGCTTATTGTTTACCAAGCACTGTTTCTGCATGCTCTGTAGGTATTATCACCTGTATTTCCTCATGAGGTAATCACCCAGTGAAGTAGGTGCTATGATTCCCATTTTACTGGTAAATTGTATCACAGTGAGATTACGTAGTTAACTTGAAGTCACACTGAGCCAAGGTCTGCCCCCACCCTTTTTTAAACTTTTTTCCTTCCCTCATGAGAGAAAGACAGATATCCCTGATGGGTCTTACCACTCCTGATCATTCCCCCAGCCTCTCAGCCTGCCAGAATTGTAGGCTTGTCTGGTGCATACAGGTCCTACTAGGAATCCTAATCAGGGCTTCCATGTGGCTTCGGTATGTTGCAGTGACACCCTACTATCTGTGTCAGCATGTATGGGCCTAGGGTCCGCCCTTTTAACTGGTATTCTGTACTCTTAGTGTAATGGGAAACTGAAGTCTGAAGGCTTTTATTTCAGACCTATCTCCATTATCTAAAAAAATTTTCCAGTAGGTGCATATGCTTGCCAGAGAGAGACCGAGAGAAGGGAAAGAAAAAAGTATGCCCTCAATGGGACATGGCTATGCTGCAATCCCCTCTCCTCTATTTGCCCACCATGTCAGGATTTGGAGCATACATGTCCACCTGCCCAGAGTGTTTTTTAAGTCACTGGACCAGGATTCGAACTGTACAGTTACTCATGTAAGATCTGGCTGCCTTAATCACCAAGCCATGGAGCTGTCCCCATATCCACTATTTACCAGTTGTTTGATGTTTACAAGGCATAATTGCTCAACTCAACTGGAAGTCTGGAGGCCTCAATTGCTCAAAATATAGTTGGTTCTCAAGTTTCTTTACCTGAAATATGAGAACTCTACAACGGTATTGTTGACTTCCCTAAATTATTGTGCAGATTAAATACAGCATTGTTTTTGTTTGTTTGTTTTAAAAATACAATAGTTTTTAAAATTAGGAGCATTTTCAAAACTGAAGGAGCAACATGAAAAAGATGTTATAGGGGATCAGCAGTTAGCATAATGGCTATGTCACTGGACTCCCACGTAGTCGGCCGCGGTTCGAGTCCTGGACCCGGTGGCTTAAACTCATGCCGGGAGTGTGTGCGTGCGTGCCCAAGATCCCGAGAGGAGAATGGAGGAGAAGGGATTGTGGCGTGGCCATCCCCCCTGGGGGGTGATTTCTTGCTTTCTGTCTCTCTGTCTCTCTCTGTCTGGCGAGCACACGCGCCCTATCGCAAAAACCTCTCCCCCCCCCAATAAAAAGATGTTATAGTATAATTATTTCAAAGTCTTGCCTATTGAAGCAGGTCAATTAGGAAATTAACTAATTATGGGAACCAGCAGTTAGCGTAATGGCTATGTCACTGAACTCCCATGTAGTTGACCATGGTTTGAGTCCTGGACTCGGTGGCTTAAACTCATGCCGGGCACATGTGCATACGTGCCCAAGATCCCAAGAGGAGAATAGAGGAAAAGGGATTGCAGCGTGGCCATCCCCCCGGGGGAGGGGGGTGATATCTCACTTTCTGTGTCTCCGTCTCTCTCTGTCTTTCTGGCGAGCGCACGCGCCCTATAGCAAAAAAACTTCACCAAAAAAAAGTTAACTAATTATGACCCAGATGACTATGCTATGTCCCTGAAGTAAAATTACCTTTACATTTGATTTACAATGAAAATTACCAATACTTTTGCCAGATGGAATAATTCATTTCATTTTGATAATAAACCATGGTTGTAGAATAACTCTGATTCTTTTGAAGCTGACAGTGTAGATGCATTACCTATGAAATCACCTCAGAGACACTAACTACTTAGAAAAATAATAGTTTCTCTTCTTCATAATACTGTTAGGTCATTGGGAAAGTCATAATGTATTTTTGCATAGAAAAACACAGAAAAATATGTCTTGACTTTTCTGATAACCCAACAGTAATAGCAAATTGTAGAATCAAATTTAGTCTTTTTTTTAAGTTTGTTGTATTTATTTCTTTCATGAGAGACCAAAAGATAGAAAGGACCCCTGACAGGGTCTCATCATACAGTGATTCTTCCCTAAGACAGGATCATTAGCTTACCCTGTATGTTCAGGTTTGCCCAAGCTCTAAACCTGGGACCTTCTCATACTGATCCAATATCACACAGCAGTACCTACACCACCAAGGCTGGACCCAAATATTGCCATCCTGAAGTCCTTTGAACTTGGAAAAAATAGACATTAAATGACAGTACAAATCATAGATTTAAAGGGACCAGCAGTTGGCGTAATGGCTATGTCGCTGGACTCCCACATAGTCGACCGTGGTTCGAGTCCCAGACCCAGTGACTTAAACTCACACCATACGCGTGTGAATCCAGGATCCCGAGAGGAGAATGGAGGAGAAGGGATTGCAGTTTGGCCATCCCCATGGGGGGTGGTTTCTAGCTTTCTGTCTCTCTGCCTGTCTCTGTCTTTCTGGCAAGCGCTCACACACCCTATAGCAAAAACAAAACAAAACAAACAAACAAAAAAACTCTCCAAAAAAAAATCATAGATTTAAAAAATTTATTTTTATTGACAGTAATTTTGCTTTTTATATGAGCCAATAGATTCTCTTTTTTTATTAAGCCACTTTACATTTGGTTTTCTATAACTTTCATTCAAAGTAGTTGTCACTATTTACTGAATTATGCTGTGGCCACAGATACTGCTTCTGCCTAGCTTGGAATTCTGAATGCTCCCCTGCTGACATGGAATAGGGCTCTGTATCTGCTAGGTTCTCATTAAGTGACAATTGCTAGTTATGAAAGTGTCTTCTTAGCATGCAAATACTTGGGTAAATTTTATAGAAGAGTAACAGATTCTAACAGTCTGCCTTCAGTTGCTGTATTTTCATTTTTCTTGATTCTCTGGAGAAGACCCCACATATCCTCTTTTTAGCTTTTTGTTGTTGTTGTTGCTGCTATAGGGTATGTGTGCTTGTAAGAGAGACAGAGCGAGAGAGAGGAAAAGTGAGAAACTGCTCTCCAGGAGAAATGACCTCCCACAATCTCCTCTCCTCTATCCTTCTCTCAGAAATTTTTTGGGCATGCACACACACAGTTCCACAACTTGAACCACAGAGTCTACTTTGTGGGAATCCAGCCACCTTAACCCTCATGCTACCTGCTGGCCCTCTTTTTTGCTCCTTCATTTACAGATTGTCTGTCCTGACTCGCAGGATAGTCGAACAGGTTTCCTGAAGGAAAGAGTGAGAGATGGGATGAACAGCACGGAGACGACACAGTGTTACAACTCTTCAGGATCATCAGTTTATTATGGGCCAAGGATCGTGGTTTTATACATGTTAGTGGGCCATGATTGGTTGCCTTATATGATAATGAAGGACTGTAGATTGACCAATCATAAGGTGCCAAATATGCAAATCTGAGGGATTCTAGGCTCACCAATTGGTGAGCACCATGGGTTTGTAGCCAATCAGAGTGTGGTTTTGAAGGGGAGCCAATTGTGGCTTTTGGCGTTGTATGATTGTTTGCTCACTGAGAAATCGAAACCTAAAGGTTTCCTTAAAATGGCAATAGTATAAGACTCATAAAATGGCCTCGGCGGACTCACTCAGAGTGTTTTTCAAGCTGCTGGGTCCAGGACTCAAACTATGTAATTGACCATGTGGGATCCAGCTCCCTTAACCACTACACTACTGGCTGGCCTCCTCATTTATCTTTATTTCTGCCAGGAAGGTTTCAATAACCATACTGTCAATACATGCAGGATATATCTATCAATCCCTGTGAGTTTCCAGGAATAAATGTTCAGAAACAATTACAATGGTCAAGGTATTGCGATCCTAGCACATTCTACAGTTATTTTTCAGAACCACAACCAAGAAAGGGGAAGAGAACTGGGTTGGTCCAAGGCCACCAGAGAACTATCAGTTGCACCCAACTCAGTATTTATTCTTATCATTGCTTCATCATAATGAATGATGAAGCATTCTTCCTTGCTCCCCACAAACCCACTCACTTTTGGAACACTCCCATCTTTGTCTAAAATGCCTACTTTGGGGCCAGCAGATGGCATAGCAGTTATGTCACTGGACTCCTACATGATCGACCACGGTTTGAGTCCTGGACCCAGTAGCTTAAAACTCATGCCAGGCATGTATGGATGTGTGCCCAATGTCCTGAGAGGAGAATGGAGGAGAAGGAATTGCAGTGTGGCCATCCCCTCTGGAGGGGGATGATTTATTATTTTCTTTCTCACTGTCTCTGTGTCTCTCTCCTGTAAGTGCACATGCCCTAAATAAATGCTCTGCTGGGCAGAATAGCCAATTCCAGTCCTAAGGAGAGCTGGGAGCATGGGGATGATGAAAACTTGGGCAGGAGCCAGGGCAAAGGTGTGCACCTGCAGTTCCAGCTATTTAGAAAGTTGAGGCAAGAAGTTAAGAAGTTGGAGGCTGGCTGGGGCAACTTAATGAGACCCTCTCAAAACCAAAAGAACTCAGCAGGTCTGGCAGAAAGTCTATGTCTGCTGCTCTCTCAACATGACAGTGTCTATCACAACAATGGCGGGAGAACATGTGTCTGTCCCAGCAGTTCATTTTGCGGGTCTGTTGGCTGCCTGGCCCCGGGGCCTTGACCAGCATTAGATGCAGGGCACGATAACCCTTGGACAGAGGCGGTAGAAGGTGGTTGGGACGGACGGCAGGTGGCGCAGTGTTTAGAGGAGGTAGAAGGTGGTCCAATTCGAAGGGTGCCTTTTGAGAACTATCCACTAGGGTGGCAGATTTGCCCGCGCACGCACAGAAAAACCTGGATGCCCTCCTCCCTTCTGCTCCTCAGGGCCTTGCAGGACCTGGCATCCCCAGGGGAAAACGAGTAGTTAACGTGGGTTCTTGGTAACTCACATGGGTCAACTGTAGGTCGGGACCAGGTTCCTCCCAGCGGCTCGACGAAGCCTCTATGCCTGACCCATGCCTGTTCCTTTGGACCCATATTGCTTAGTCCTCATAGCTCAGGGAGGCGCTTGGGCAGAAAGGAAGAGCTGATGTTCAAGCACCCGGGATTCCTTTAGGGCAGTACGTGCAGGTTCCGCGCGCCCCAGCCAGTAACAGGTCCTACGCCCACCTACCTGTCTTCAGGAGTGGTGACTTATAAGGCCTGGTGTCTAGGGACCCAGGCAGGGGTCCCTAGAAAAAGATGACGTGGTGCAGTGGTCTCCCTCCATTCCCGGGTGTCTGCAGCCCCTGCGAAGTGGGAAGATCCTGGGTCAGGTGTCCTGCTGTGGACCCCTTACAAGGAGTACACAAACATTTGTAAGTAAGCCTCAGGGTCGCGCGGTCCCGGGTGTTGGAGGCACCTGTGTGGAGCATTGGCCCCCAACAGGTGTAAGCCTGCAGATGAACAGGAAGTTTTTGAGAAACGCTGGGACCAGACCCACTTTGGACTAAGATTGAGAAAATGAGAAGTGCAGGTGCACCCTGCTCGGGTTCAGTGTATCAAAGTGAGGCCATTGGAACCTTTGTTTTTGCAATTTAAGGGTAGCTCCTGGTGTCAAGTTTAGATCTTTTGTGTTGCAAGGGGCAGATGGCCAAATGTGCCAAACCTTCAGCAAAGATTAAATGAAATTTCTTGTTTTCTGGAAACGTCTCAAATGCCAGGTCCCTAGCAGCTTTCTTCAGGTTCTCTACTGAGAAGGAATACACAATCAATGGATTTGGGTAGTCTAATTGCTGTGTTTCTTCTTTTTCTTTTTCCTTCTAATTGTTAGAGGGTACTTACACTCACCAAAGAGAGCCAGAGAGAAAGCAGACCTCAATGGGGCGTGGTCATGACAACCAAGTCCTTTTTTCTCCATTTCTTCATCCAGCCAGGATCTTGAGCATATTTGCATAGGTGCTGGCTTCATGCCACTGGGAGTCAAATTGGAACCATGGGGACCAGCAGTTGGTATAATGACTATGTCACTGGACTCCCATGTAGTCAACCACGTTTCGAGTCCCGGACCCGGTGGCTTAAACTCACGCCGGGTGCATGTGTGTGCGTGCCCAAGATCTGGAGAGGAGACTGGAGGAGCAGGGATTGCAGCATGACCATACCCCTAGAGGGTGATTTCTCGCTTTCTGTCTCTCTGTTTCTGTCTTTCTGGCAAGCACACACGCCCTATCATTAAAAGCTCTCAAAAAAAAAAAAAAAAAAATCGGAACCATGATCAGCCATGTGGGATCTGCTTTCCAATATGCAATGATTAACCAGTGCGCTACAGGTCCAGCGCTGCCAAGTTTCCGGTTTCAAGTTATATTTTAAACTTTGATTAATATTTCAGGGCCAGCAGATGGCATAGAGGTTACGTCACCCCCATACGGCTGACCACAGTTCGAGTCCCAGACCCAGTTGCTTCAAACTCATTCCAGGTGTGTGTGCATGTGTGCCCAAGACCCCAGGAGGAGAATGGAGGAGGAGGGTTCTCAGCGTGGTCATCCATCCTGGGGGGTGATTTCTCACTGTCTCTGTTTCTGTCTTTCTCTGGCCAGCACATGCACCCTAACACAAAAACCTCTCAAAAAACAAACAAACAAACAAACAAAACTCCATTTCAATACTATAAAACTCAAATTTCAGCTTATTTGAAAGCCTCTGTGTTCTATGGTTCTACATGTTTGCTTGATTTTGAGGAACATAAATAAAGGAATGTGATATTCATGGTGATGAGGTAAAAATATTGAAATCACCCTACACTATCACACAAGTGGATGCATTCCTAAAAAGCTGTACAATATCAGACTTCCAACTACTTAGGAGGCAAGGTAATGAATGATTATGTAAGTGCAGTAAAGTAAAAAAGAAAAACAAATACACACACAAAATCCCTTTCTATATCAAAGCTTCTTCACTCACACTCTTCCCCCAATTATTCGAATGGATCAAAATGAAACCACTTTCTTCTTCATGTTTTTTTTTTTTACTTGATTTCTGTGACATCCATTCTCTCTCTTTTCTTATTTTTTGGAGAGGTTTTTGTTATAGGACACATGCGCTCTGCAGAAAGAGAGAGACAGAAAGCGTGAAATCACCCCCCCAGGGGGATGGTCACGCTGCAATCCCTTCTCCTCCATTCTCCTCCCAGGATCTTGGGCATGCATGTACACACACCCAGTGTGAGTTTAAGTCATCGGGTCCAGGATTCAAACCGTGGTCAACTACATGGGAGTACAGCGACTAGCCATTATACCATCTGCTGGTCCCGATATCCATTCTCTTGATTTTCTCCTATTTCTCTTGCTGCTCCTTCTCAGTCTTTTTGCTAATATTTTCTCTTCTTCCAGACACTCTAATGTTGGAGTGTCCCAGATCTTAGTTCATGATCCTTTTCTGTATCTAACCCTCAAACCCTTTTAAATAAAATGTTTTCCCTTTATTCATAAGAGAGTATGTGTGTAAGAGAGAGCAGGAGATAGAACAACCCCAAAGCACAGAGCAAGGTGGAGGAAGCCAAATGGTGGTCTGGTGGGCCTTGTGTGATCTATCCAGTACACCTCCCTGATCTCAGCCGCCCCCTTTCCACACCCTCCCTGATCTCAGCCTCCCCCTTTCCTTCCATCTTCCCTTGAGCTGCACTGGCGCTGGCCTTCTTATCATATAAAACACCCTTATGTTTACCTCTCTCTTAGGATCTGTTTCAGCTACCCCCTCTACCTGGAACAGTTATATCTATCTATCTATCTATCTATCTATCTATCTATGTGTGTGTGTGTATATATATATATATATATATATATATGTGTGTGTGTGTGTGTGTGTGTGTGTGTATATGTGTGTATATATTATATATGTGTGTGTATATATACACACACATATATAATATATACACACACATAGATATATGTATACACACACACACATATATATAATGTCTTTTTCATTTTTTTAAATACTTATTTACTTAATTTTATTTATTCATTCATTTATTTTAATTTGATCAGAGAGAAGAGAGAGAGAAGGGGAAAGTGAGAAAGCAAGCCACCATGTACAGTACTCAAACCTGGTCAGCCATGTAGGAGTGTCTAGCAACTTAACCACCACGCCACCTGCTGGTCCCCTGTCTTTTTCATTTTTTAAAGAATTATTTTATTCAACTTTATCCATTTATTTCTTTATTTTTATTTGATCAGAAAGAGACAGAGTGAGAAAGAGAGAAAGTGAGAAAGCAAGCAGCCAGGTCTGGGATGGAAATAATTTTATCTCCTTTGGTCTTCACTCAAGTCCCACCGTTCTTTCCCAAAGGGCTATCCTAGTTACCATATTTCACATCACCACCCACCACCCATCACTGCTGACCTGCTGTTATCTTGCTCTAGGTCTTCTTTTTTCCACAGCACTTATTTCCTTTCTTATTTATTATGCATGCTGTTTGTTTTCTCCTCTCCCCATCTGCGCTGTGCTGTATGGGGAGCATGTGAGTCTCACAATTGGAGCACAAGCTGTGCCTCGTGGTAGCAAGTTAAGCAATAAAGATACACTAAATTTTGGGGGGAAAATTTTTTTTTATAATTTTTTATTTTATTTCATTTACTCATTCATTTGTTTTTTAGTTTGACCAGATAGAGACAGAGGGTGAGAATGAGAGAGAGAGGAAATGAGAAAGCAAGCCACTAGATTCAGGACTCGAACCCTGGTCGGCCATGTGGGAGTGTCCAGTGCCTTAACCACCACACCACCTGCTGGTCCCCGGAAAAATTTTTAAAAAGATAAACAAAAAGTGCAAAAGACTTTGTCAGCCTAATTTATATGTTGATTGGCTTGATTTCATCATTCCACATTGTATTTACAATGTAAGAGAGGTTTCAAAAATGTATAGAAAATGCATATTATGAAAAAACTATGGGTGGGGACCAGCGGATGGTGTAATGGTTATATCACTGGACTCCCACAAGGTTGACCGAGGTTTGAGTTGCAGACCTGGAGGCTTGAAACTCACTCTGGGTACATGTGTGTGCATGCCCAAAATCCCGAGGGGAGGATGGATGACAAAGGATTGTGGCATGGCCATCCCCTCTTGGGGATGATTTCTCACTTTCTGTTTCTCTGTCTCTCCAGTGAGCACACGTGTCATATAGCAAAAATCTCTCCATCAGGGACCAGCAGTTGGCATAATAGCTATGTTGCTGGACTCCCATGTAGTCGACTGCAGTTCGAGTCCCGGACCCTGTGGCTTAAACTCACGCCCGGCGCGTGTGCGTGCGTGCCCAAGATCCCGAGAGGAGAATGGAGGAGAAGGGATTGCAGTGTGGCCATCCCCCCTGGGGGGTGATTCTCCGCTTTCTGTGTCTCTGTCTCTCTCTGTCTGTCTGGCGAGCGCACATGCCCTATAGCAAAAAACCTTTCAAAAAAAAAAAAAAAAAAAAAAAAAAAAAAAAAAAAACTCTCCATCAAAAAAAAAACAAAAACCGGGAACCAGCAGTTAGCGTAATGGCTATGTCGCTGGACTCCCACGTAGTCGACCATGGTTCACGTCCCGGACCCGGTGGCTTAAATCTCACGCCAGGCGCATGTGCGTGCGTGCCCAAGATCCCGAGAGGAGAATGGAGGAGAAGGGATTGCGGTGTGACCATCCCCCCTGGGGGGTGATTTCTCACTTTCTGTCTCTCTGTCTCTGTCTGTCTGGCGAGCGCACGTGCCCTATAGCAAAAACCTCTCAAAAAAAAAAAAAAAAAGAAAAGAAAAGAAAAAAACTATGGGTGGATTTCAATATTTTGTACCAAAATATATATGTACTTTAATTTCATTCTCTACAGACTTTTGAAGTATCCTCATATTGTGTCATATAAATGTATACAATTATAATTTGTCCATCAAAAATAATATTAAGAAAAAAGGGATGAACAGTTAGTGTAATGGCTATGTTGCTGGACTTTCATGTAGTCGATTGCGGTTCAAGTCCCGGACCCGGTGGCTTAAACTCACACTGGGCATGTGTGCATGCATGCCCAAGATCCCAAGAGGAGAAAGGAGGAGAAGGGATTATGGCATGGTCATCCTCCTGGGGGGTGATTTCTTGTTTTCTGTCTGTCTCTCTCTGTCTTTCTGGTGAGTGTATGTGTCCTATAGCAAAAAGCTCTCCAAAAAAAAAAAAGAAAACTGAGAAAACTCAATGGATTGTCATAAGGTTTAAATTAGATAATGATTATTAAGAGCCTGGGACAGGTATCAGCAGGTGGCATAGTGGTAATGGTGCTGGATTCCCACATGGCTGACCATGGTTTGAATTCCAGAGCTGGTGGCTTGAAAATTATGCCAAGTGCATGTCTATGGATGTTCAAAATCCCAGAAGGAAAATGGAGGAGAAGGGATTGCAGCATGGCTATCCCCCCCTTGGGGGCGATTTCTCACTTTCTCTCTCTCTGTGTCTCTCCAACGAGCTCACCTGCCCTATGGCAAAAACCTTAAAACAAATGAAAAAAAAAAAAAAAAAAACTAGGGTCAGCAGGTGGCATGGTGGTTGGGTGTTAGATTCCCACATGGCTGACTGTGGTTCAAGTTCCAGACCTGGCAACTTGCTTTCTCACTCCCCCACCTCCCAACTCTGTCTCTCCCTGGTGAGCACATGTGCCCTATAGCAAATTAAAAAATAATAATAAGGGGCTAACAGATGGTGTAGCGATTGCTCCACTGGACTCCTACATGGCCAATCACGGTTCGAGTCACAGACCTAGTGGCTTAAAACTCACAATGGGCACATGTGCATGTGTGCCCAAGATCCCAGGAGGAGAATGGAGGAGAAGGGATTGCGGCATGGGCATCCCTCTGGGGGATGATTTCTCACTTTCCCTCTCACTGTCTCTGTCTCCCCTAACCATACACAACTCCAGGAGCACATGTGCCCTAAGGTAAAAACCTCTTTTTAAAAAATTGAAAATAAAGTTAATAATTCTTTAACAAAAATTAAAAAAAGAAGAGTCCGGAACATGGAAGGTATACAATAAACGGTTCTTCTCTCCTGGGCCCTCTCTCCAACAAAACTGCAGTAACAGCTAACAATAAGAAGAATGGACAGGATGACTGGAAGTTTCTGCTGGTTTGCTTTAAAGACAGTGTCTTGCTATGTTTCTCAGGCCAGCTTCAAACTCACAATTCTTTTTTTTTTTTTTCTTCAAACTTGCTACAGGGTATGTGCACTCACAGGAGAGGGAAAAACAGAGGGAAAGTGAAAAATTACCCTCCGAGGGACTGGCCAGCCCATAATCCCTTCTCTTCCATTCTCTGGGGATCTTGGGCGCACACACACACACACACACACACACACCTAGGTGTTTTTCTCTTTCTTTCTTTCTTTCTTTCTTTCTTTCTTTCTTTCTTTCTTTCTTCCTTCCTTCCTTCCTTCCTTTCTTTCTTTCTTTCTTTCTTTTTGAAGAGGTTTTTGCTATAGGGTGCATGTGCTCACCAGAAAGACAGAGAGAGAAAGAAACAGAAAATGAGAAATCACCCCCCAGTAGGGATGACCACACAGCAAACCTGTTTTTTCCATTCTCCTCTTGAAATTTTGGACACACATGTACATGTGCTCGGCATGAGTTTAAGCTGCCAGGTCCAGGACTCGAACCACAATCAACTGCGGACTCCATGGGAGTCTGCAACGTAACCATTATGTCACCTGTTGGTCCCCCTTGTGTGTTTTTCAAGCCACAGGCCTGAGACTTGTATCACAGGGATGGATGGCTATGTGGCTGCCTTAACCACCACACCACCCACTAGCCTAAACTCACAATTTTTCTTCTTCAGTCTCTCAAGTAGCTGGAGCCAGAGATGTGGGCCACCACACCCAGCTCAGTCTTTTTGTTGTTGTTGTCTTAATTGCTATTATGTCAGTTCATTATGGGATCATTTCATTTAGAAATATTGACCCACTAAAGTTTTGTTTTGGCAGTATTACATATCTGTGATTAAGCAAAAATAAATATAATTAAATGTTTATTTTAAATGTTTACTAAAAAATAAACGTAATTCTTTTCTAAAATTGTGTTTCTTTTCTTTTTCTCTTTCCTTTTTTTTTTGGAGAGGATTTTGCTATAGGGTGCATGCGCTCACCAGAAAGACAGAGACAGAAAGCAAGAAATCACCCCCCAGGGGGATGGCTACGCTGCAATCCCTTCTCCTTCATTCTCCTCTTGGGATCTTAGGCACACGCACATACATGCCCAGCATGATTTTTTTTTTTATTATCTATTTTTTTTATTACATTGAATTACATACAACTTTACAGTGTATTACATTGCTTTTTCAAAAGGGAATGCCATGCATGTCAGTCAGTACAGAGACATTAATCTCCCCGCTTCAACATTCAATATCTTTCCTATGTTTCCCCCAATCATTATTATTATTATTCTAATTATTTTTTATGATAAACATGATTTTTTTTTCCAATTATCAGATCATAAAGTTCCCAACAATAGGAAACGTAGACTGCACTCAGGGCTGGACCAAGGGTGGGTCTCGTGCAGCCCCGCAAATGTAGGTGAATCTCCATGGAACACAGTTTCAGGAACGCGGCTCAGGAAAGCAGAGACGGCCATCAGCGGTTGCGGCACGCGGGGCAGATCCCGGCCACGGCCCGCGGGGGCAGAGCCCCGGCCACGGCACGCGGGGCAGACCCCAGCCACGGCACGCGGGGCAGAGCCCCGGCCACGGCCCGCGGGGACAGAACCCGGCCACGGCACGCGGGGCAGAACCCCGGCCACGGTACGCGGGGCAGAGTCCCGGCCACGGCACGCGGGGCAGACCCCGGCCACGGCACACGGGGCAGAACCCCGGCCACGGCACGCGGGGGCAGACCCCGGCCACGGCACGCGGGGCAGAGTCCCGGCCACGGCACGCGGGGCAGAGTCCCGGCCACGGCACGCGGGGGCAGACCCCGGCCACGGCACGCGGGGCAGAACCCCGGCCACGGCACGCGGGACAGACCCCGGCCACGGCACGCGGGGCAGAGTCCCGGCCACGGCACGCGGGGCAGAGTCCCGGCCACGGCACGCGGGGGCAGACCCCGGCCACGGCACGCGGGGACAGACCCCGGCCACGGCACGCGGGGCAGAACCCCGGCCACGGCACACGGGACAGGGCCCCGGCCACGGCACGAGGGGGCAGACCCCGGCCCAGCATGATTTTAAGCCACTGGGTCCGGGACTTGAACTGCAGTCAACTACATGGGAGTCCAGCAACGTAGCCATTATGCTAACTGCTGCTCCCTAAAATTGTGTTTCTTTCAGTAGTCAAATTTTATTTAAAATCCGATGCATAATAATAATAATAAAAAAAAAACCATAAATAGAAATATGGGGGGGGGGGCCTAAGGATTTGTATGTAAGGATATATTCTCAGGAATGAACACTAGATGGCAGCTTTTGGATAAGATTTTCTGAGGTGTGAACCATTTTTCCCCTCCTGACAAAACCCAAGCTATGTCTTTTTCTAAATGTAGACCCTTTCTTCCCCAAGTATCCCCCTTCCCCAGGGACCCTCCCACTGGCCCCTGTCATGGTAACTAGGAGCTGAGATAGTAAAGTTGCCAGTATCTAAACAAGAAAATGGAGTACCTGCGAAAGCTTTGGGGAAGATGATTAAATTTATAAAAGAAAAGCACACAAAAAGTCTAGCCTACAAGGCTCTCCCTTTATTATTATTTAATTTTTTCCTAAAGCATATATGCTCTCACCAGAGACAGAGACAGAGAGAGGGAGAAAGCATCCTTCCGTGAGGCATGGTCATGCTGAATGAAGTCCCTTCTCTTTCATGTCTCCATCCTGTTGGATTTTGAGCATGCACACCTGCTTGCTCAGTGTATTTTTTCAGTTTCTGGGGCCAAGATTCAAACCATATAGTTGGCGACATGAGATCCAGCTGTCTTAACCACCAGATCACTGAGCTGGCCTTGAAATTTGTTTTCAAACTTTTTTTGTTTATTTCTTTCATGAGAGAGATGGAGAGAAGGGGACATCCTCAACAAGGTGTTCACACCACAATCAACTTTCCAGATCATGTGTGCCCAGAGTACTTAGTGAGGCCTTGGGATACAAACTGAGGATTTTTCCCGTGAAAACCCAGTAACATCACCACTGTGCCACTTCTTGTCCCCATTCTATGGAATATTACACAGCTGAACAAAAAGAATGACATTATTTGCTGACTCCCCAAAAAAGAGATTTTTAAAAATAAATTATGGGCTTGCCCTGTGGCCTAGTGGTTAAGGAGTCAGATCCTAAATGGCCCACCATGGTTCAAGTTTTGGCCCTGCAAAACACATTGGGTAGATGTGAGTGTGTGCCCTAAATCCCAGCAGGATAGAGAAATGAAGATCAATCGTGGCATGATCATGTTCATGGGGGGGGGTGTTCTCTCTCTCTCTCTCTTTCTGTCAAGTGCCCTCTGGCAGTTAAAAAAGAAAGAAATCACTAAGGCTCTTATCTTTAGTAATAGAAGGTTTGAGAGAAAAAGAGTTAAATTTGCTTAACTATTAAGAAAAAAACAAAAAGCCCATTTATAATAACTTTTTAAAAAATAATTATCTTTTTTTTGGAGAGTTTTTTTGCTTAAGGGCGCTTGCACTCGCCAGAAAGACAGAGAGAGACAGAGAGATAGAAAGTGAGAAATCACCCCCCCCCCCCCAGGGGGGATGGCCACATCGCAATCCCTTCTCCTCCATTCTCCTCTTGGGATCTTGGGCACATGTGCATACACGCCTGGCGTGAATTTAAACCACCGGGTCTGGGACTCGAACCCAGTCGACTACATGGTAGTTCAGCAACATAGCCATTACGCTAACTGCTGGTCCCTCAAAAATAATGATCTTATTTAACCTTATTTATTTATTTAAATTTGACCAGAGAGGGACAGAGTGAGAGAGATAAGGAAAGTGAGAAAGCAAGCCACCAGGTCTGGAACTTGAACCACAGTTAACCATGTGGAAGTACGATGCCCTTAACCACTACACCACCTGCTGGTCCCTATAATAACTCTTGATAATGTGGTCAAGTGCATAGAATGCTTTATTCTGTGGTATAGTGAAATAACTTTGTCTTGAACTGTTGATGTAAGAACAGCATTTGCAGGCTACCAACATCTGCACTGCTCAGATAAACCATGTTTGACCACTAAACCTCAAATATTAATAAATGGGTCACTCATCATTCAGTCATTTGGTTAATAAAAACATTGCACCATGTGCCAACTGGTTCACAAAAGTGTCTTCAACAAACGAAATGTAAATAAAAGGCAAACAGCTATTCATTTTAAATTACTTTTTCCTGGCATTTGAAATGATCAGAAAAACTAGTCTGTATTGCTCATAAAGGAATTCTGTTGTTGCAGGTCTGAAATGGAGAGAACTTTGCTTTGAAATGGTCTTCCTGAAGTTAATAAAAACATTCTGTTCATGTAAGGGTCCGATTTGAGTTGTAAGGAATGATAAACTAGGGCCAGCAGGTGGCATGGTGGATCCATTCCCAAACCTAAGCTTGAAAATCACAACAGATCAATGTGTGTGTGTGTGTGTGTGTGTGTGTGTGTGTGTGTGTGTAAATATATATATATTTAAAAGAATGACAAGGTAGCACAGGACGAATATACGGCTAAGTTGTAATGAAATGGCAAATCTACTACCAAAGGGAAATATTTTCAAGATCGTAAAGCTTGTGTTTCAACAGAGCAGCTGGAGAAAATGTCACACATCTTGAGAGTAGAGGAGCCGGGATGCCGAATACAGTGGAAAGCGTCTAGAGACGCTTGCATTGGATTGGTGATGGTAATCAAGGACACAAAAGAACGCAGCCAAAGATCTGAAATTTCGAGGTCAAGTCATTTATTGATATATTTCATATGCCTGTAGGGACCACGGGGCAGATCTAGTAGAGGCGCACAAGTTCAGCTTTGACAGCCTGGGGGAGGACGCGGGGGATACCCGGCAGAATCACTGAAGGAAGGGGTGTAGGCTCAGAAACCCCGGAGCGGAGGAAAGGGATGTTGCGGTTCTCCGGACGATGAAATTATGCTCCGGCGACGGCGAGGGCGTCTGGCATAGACGCCCATCCCAGGAAAGCCCAGGGAGAGACGGCGACAGTGACACGTCCGCTCTGCGCGCTCCCGGCAGGCGCGCTCCCCGGTCTAGCTCGGCTCCCGCGAGAGCGCGAGTGCGGGACCAAACTCCCCAGGCGCGCTCCCGGGCCCGCTCACACTTCCTCCCAACCTCGGGGGACGATCGCGATTCGCAGATGAGAAGAAAAACCGCTTCAGCCTGACGGTCAATAACCGTACCACGTTCTTCCCCAAGGCCAAGATCGCACATGCAGGTTCACGTTCTCACCCGGGGAGGAGGAAGTGGGGCGAGTGGGATTCAGACCACGCCTTTGGAGCGGCAGCTGCGTGCTGCGCGTGCGCGGAAGGCCGCGGATCCGGGCGCGGGGGAGGCTGGGCGGCGACAGAAGCTCATCCTCCGGATCCCGGTACTCCTCTGCGCATGGTCGCGCGCTCCGCGGCGGTCACGTGACGATCAGCCGGCCTGCCACGTGACCTGCTCGGTGGACGGGAGCGGTGAGCGACTGAGCAGCAGTTAGCGAGTCACGTGAACTTTTGGCAGCCTCCGGGCCCACATCAGGTTCCTCCGTCAAGTTCCGTTCCCTTTAGCAGTACCTAAACTTCCCGTGCTTCGCTTTTCCGGGATGGGAAACCCCTTCCTTCTACCCCCCACCCCAGCCCCTTTCGTAAAGGGGGAGAAGAGCAGGCGGAAGGAACGGGTGTGTAGCGCGCTGTCGCCCAGCCCACACGGACGAGCTCAGACCTGAACGCCCCCACATGTGGCCCACAATGCAGGAGGCTCCGTGGCGGTCCTGTGAGGGGACTCTGCCAGGCGAAGACGTCAGAACGCAGCTTCTGGGGAAGCGACACTGGGCGCCCGGCCAGACGGAGGTGGTTCGCCCCTGTCCAGCACTGATGCATGTTGTTTGGGTTGCTCTATCGCCTGAGTCCTCTGCAGTCAGCTTCCCGGAATGAAGTCCATGTGCAGGAACTAGAAAACCTAAATCGTCTAAAAAGAAATTGAAAGACTAGTCCAGAGTCTTGGCACAGAGGAGACTCCGGGCCGCCATGATTTCCCTGGCAGGTTCAACCAAATAGTAAGGAACACATACTTACAATTTTTTTAAAGTTTTTTTTTCTTTCGTTTTTGCTGTAGAACACGTTCACTCGCTACATAGAGACAAAAACAGTGAAAGGAACAGAAAAATCACCGCCCCCCACCTCCGCAGGGGGATGGATGGCCGCTCAACAATCCCTTTTCCATTTTCCTCCTGGGATTTTGTGCATGTACCTGGCATGATTTTTAAGCCACCACTTCCAGGAGAACTAGGGTGGACCATATGGGAGTCCTGCCTTGTTAACCACCATGCCACCTGCTGGCCTTCTCATAATTAGTCTTAAACACTTCCAGAGGAAAAAGGAGGTGGCATAGCCAAAAGCAGTTAACACTTCAACTTTTTGTGAGGTTTAGTATAATCCTGGTGGGAAAATTTGACAAGGACAGCAAGTTGAAGGATGATTATACGCCAGTTTTGCTCATGAATGGGAATGTAACAATCTAAACATGAAGTATTTCAGAAATCTAGTATTACATAAGAAATAATGCATAATGAGAAAGTAAGATTTTCCTTTTTGAGAGATTTTTGCTATAAGGTGCATGCATTCTCTGGAGAGAGAAAAAGAGACAGAGACAGAAAGTGAGAAATCACCCCCAGGGAGAATGGCCATATCATAATCCCTTCTCCTCCATTCTCTTCCCAGGATTTTGGTCATGCACACACACATGGCCAGGCATGTGTTTTACTGGGTCTGGGACTCAAACCATGATCAACTAGGTGGGAGTCCAGAGACGTAACAATTATGCCATCTGCTGGTCCCAATTACTGAATAAAATATTATGATCATCTCAATAAATGTCGAAAAAAATAAATTCAACATATTCATGATAAACACTCATGGAAAACAAGGAGTAGAAGAGAAATTAGTCTGATACAGGGTATCTGCAATAAAGCCATACACCAGATATCCTGCCTAACGGTATAGGATTGAAAGCTTTCCCTTTTATACAACGTTGTGGTGAAGAACAGGGGCCTTTGACTCCAGAGTATTTCCCAGTCAGGATTTTGCCCATTCTGTGTATATGGACCATTTCAACATATTTCTCTGACCACTGTATTTCCTTCTAATTGGTAATTAGATTGTTTTATTTACCAAAGTAATTGTAGTTGTTGTGTAATCTGTATCATAATACCAGTGTTTTTTGTTTTTTGGTTTTTTTCCAAATTCCTTTCTGCCACTTGACATTTACGTTATGTATCAGTCACGGTGTCTTGGTTCCTTGTGTGTTTGCTCTTTATCCTTGAAAAAGTATTTGTGAGGGGAACCAGCAGTTAGCGTAATGGCTATGTCGCCACGTAGTCGACCACAGTTTGCGTCTCGGACCCGGTGGCTTACAACTCACGCCGGGCACGTGTGCGTGCGTGCCCAAGATCCCGAGAGGAGAATGGAGGAGAAGGGATTGCGGCGTGACCATCCCCCCTGGGGGGTGATTTCTCGCTTTCTGTCTCTATGTCTCTCTCTGTCTGTCTGGCGAGCGCACGCGCCCTATAGCGAAAAACCTCTCCAAAAAAAAAAAGTATTTGTGAGAAAAAACACTGTTTGTGGCTTTTTGTTTGCTTCTGCTAGCTGCCTTAGAACCTTCTCCGTCTCATGGGTTGATGTTTTCTTTTGTTTTGTTCGTTTGTTTTCAATTGCCAGAAGATGCTTGCACTTACCAGGGACAGAGAGAGAGAGAGAGAGAGAGAGAGAGAGAGAGAGAGAGACGAACACTTCCCAATGGAGGGTGATCATGGAGCAATCCCTTCTCCATTTTTCCATTCTGTGAGAATTTGGGGTATGGACATTCATGTGCCTGCTGTGTTTTTGAAGATGCTGGGACCAGGATACAAATTGCCATCAGTCATATAGAATCTGTCTTTCTTAACCATGAGGTCGTGGGGCTGGCCCTAGCTGAGATTCTTTAGGTCAAGGCAGATGCAAGTTACACAGCTGAGCAAGATCTGTCCAGTGGCCATACCTCCTCAACAATGTGATCTTTTTTTCCCCCTTCTTGCTTTTCTTTTTTTTTTTCCCATTATAGTCAATGCAAAAGCAACTTTTCCCAAAGTTTTGAGTTAGGGGGCACCCTTACCTTTAGGATATAGTCTGTGGAGTCCCACCTTGGTATATGAAGAGCCAGCTATTAGCATTTTTACATCGGAAAGCCCTGATCTTTCCATGTCCTGTGAAGTTACTTAAAGGAAAGCTAGCCCCAGCCTCTGTGGTACAGTAGGTAATATACCAGACTGAGGAGCCAGAAGCCACATGCCAATGGCAGTTCAAGTGCCTGGCCCAGTTAGCCTGAAAACAGGATACACAGACTTGCCCAAGATCCTGGCAGTCTGGAGGACTGGAGGAAATGGATTGCAGCATGACCCAGCCTTATGGAAGGTACTTCTCTCATTCTGTCTCATGCTTGTGCATGTGCTCTATTATGAATTTGAAGAATAATAAAAATTTTTAAAATATCAAAGCTATCATGCTCCCTGAATGGCAAATGTACTCAAGGCACGAGTAGCTTCAGTACTCCCATGTTGTATTTGCTTCTTTGAGTTCCCATCATCTTTCATCTTTTGGCCTAGTGAATGTTTTCTTACAAGCTCTGTCAGCAAGCTGATCTTTTGGAGAGATACGTGTTATAGTTTATCTGACATCTTTATAGTCATTATTAGTGGGCACAGTAGTTGAATAGGCTAGTCCAGCCCCTCATAACTGGAAACAGACATTTGAAATTTCATTCATTTTCTTCAGTTTGTATACACACACACACACACACACACACACACACATATATATATATACACATCAATACACATAATTTTTGAAAAACTGCCAGAGGGTGTATGTACTCGCTGGGTAGAGAGAGAGAGAGCAAGCACTCTCCATGGAGGCTAGTCATCCTGCAATCTCTTCTCCATTTTTCCCTTCTTTCAGGATTTTGGGGACATACACACATGTGCGCACAGTGTGTTTTTCTTTTTCCTTTCTTTCCTTTCCTTTTCTTTTATTTCATTCATTTATTTTAATTTGACCAGAGGGAGATACAGAGAAAGAGAGAGAAGGAAAGCGAGAAAGCAAGCCACCAGGTCTGGGACTCGAACCATGGTCGGACATGTGGGAGTCCAGCGACATAACCATTACGCTAACTGCTGGTCCCGGATGGCAACACCACCTGCTGGTCCCCAATGCCCAGCATGTTATTCAAGCCACCAGTTCAAGACAAAACACACAGTTGGTCATGTGGTATCTAACTGCCTTAACCACCATGCCACTGACTGGCTCCACTTTTTTTTTTTTTTTTTTTTTTTTGGAGAGGTTTTTGCTATAGGGCACATACGCTCGCCAGACAGACAGAGAGAGACAGAGAGACAGAAAGCAGGAAATCACCCCCAGGGGGGATGGCCACGCCGTAATCCCCTCTCCTCCATTCTCCTCTTGGGATCCTGGGCACGCATGCACACGCGCCCTTCGTGAGTTTAAGCCACCGGGTCCGGGACTCAAACCGCGGTCGACTACGTGGGAGTCCAGCGACATAACCGTTACGCTAACTGCTGGTCCCGGATGGCTCCACTTTTACGTGTTTTTTTTTTTTTAAATTTTTAAAGGTTTTTGCCATAGGGCATACGCATGCACCAGAGAGAGACAGAGAGACAGTGAGAGGAAAAGTGATAAGTCACACACACAGACCCCCCCCCCCAGGGGGATGGACACACCACATTCCTTCTTCTTCATTCTCCTCTTGGGATTTGGGTATGCATGCACATGTGCCGCCATGATTTTCAAGCTGCTGTGTATGGGACTCAAGCTGTGGTAAGGCATGTGGGAGTCCAGTGCCTTAACCACTATGCTACCTGCTGGCCTCAAGATTTTTTTTTAGTCATGAGAATAATTATTGAGTGTGCATGAGAGAGAAAGCAGCACCCTCCACAGTGCTACATTATGCCACCATTCCTCTCCACTTGTCTTTTAGCCTGTCAGGATTCTGGGCATGCATTCATTAGCTTGCCTCTTCAGGCCTACTGGGCCTAGAACTTACACCTAGTTAGCATGTACTTTCCAGCTCTACAGTCCAGCACTCTGCCCACTGCACCATACAGACTGGTCCTGTTGCTTTTAAATTTAAAAGTATCTTGCTGGTATTTGCTTTGGCAGCACATGTACTAAAATGTGGAATACAGAGAAGATTAGCTTGGCTCCTGCACAAGAGTGACATACAAAATTTGTGAAGCTCCGAGGGCTACGTTAAAAAATAAAAACAATTATATATATATATATTTTTTGTTGAAGGTTAAAAATCTTACATCATACTTTATTTTTTTATCTGTGAGCTCTATAGTCATTGTTTTATTTTATTCTAGCATTGAATTCTAGTATTTTATATTGAAGTGGTTAAAGCCAGCCTGATTCTGGGACCAGCAGATGACCTAATGGTTATGTCGCTGGACCCCCACATGGCCAGCTATGGTTTGAGTCCTGGACCCGGTGGCTTGAAACTCGTGGTGGACACATGTGCATGCGTGCCCAAAATCCTGAGAGGAGAACAGAGGAGAAGGGACTGTAGTGTGGCCATCTCTTCCGGGGCATGATTTCTTGCTTTCTGTATCTCTGTCTCTCCAGAGAGCACATGTGCCCTATAGCAAAAATCTCTTAAAAAAAGAAGCTTGATTCTCATGATCCTTTACAGTTGACAGGAGTTTTTTTAGGAGTTATTTATTTCATTTTATTTGCTGTTATTATTATTTTTAATTTGATGAGAGAGAGAGAGAAAGTGAGAAAGCAAGCCATGAGTTCTGGGTCCAGAACCATGGTTAACCTTGTGGGAGTCTGGTTTCCCAACCACCACACCACCTGCAGGTCCCATATAGTTGATATGTTCTTTTTGTATGGATAAACAAATTTTTTATGGTTAGACTGGGAAAAAATTTACTAAAATGAGTCTCTTAACTCTTGTGCTAGTTTAATAGGCAAGGACAATTCTAACTTCCAAGGAGAATGCAGTTAATTAGATAAATTTTTAAATTTTAATTTACATACTTAGTTTTCACATGTGCATATGTATATAAATATGACTGAAGATACAAATATGGATAAGCATGGACATTCATTATTTATCGATTGCCACTATGGGACTTAAAGTGTGCTGTGTGCTTAATTCATATCTTTAAACATAAGATGTAAGTCCTTGGTTTTAGGGAGCACATAGTCAACTCAAAGAACTAGGTATTAAAAAATACCCCAGTTGGGACCAGCAGGTGGCATGATGATTGAGGCACTGTACTCCTACATATTCAACCATGGTTCAAGTCTGGGTCTTGGTGGCTTGCTTTCTCACTTTCTCTGGCTCTCTGTGTCTCTCTGTCTCTCTCTGATGAGTGTGTGTGCCCTATCTCAAATTAAGAAATAATAATAATAATAATGATAAATGAAATTGCATATATAATTCAAAAAAAGAAGAAAAATACCCAAACATTTTTTTTTTTCAGATAGAGGGAGAGAGAGAGAGAGAGAAAGGACAAGAGATGGGGAAAGGGAGAAAGGGAGATAGAGATAGTTTCTCTTTTTTTTTTGTTTGTTTTTTTTTTTTTTTTTTTTTTTTTTTTGAGAGGTTTTTGCTATAGGGCGCGTGCGCTTGCCAGAAAGACAGAGACAGGAAGCAAGAAATCACCCCCCCCCCCCGGGAAAATGGCCACACTGCAATCCCTTCTCCTTCAATCTCCTCTCAGGATCTTGGGCACACATACACACGCGCTGGGCATGAATTTAAGTCACTGGGTCCGGGACTTGAACCGTTGTCGACTACATGGGAGTCCAGCGACATAGCCATTACACCAACTGCTGGTCCCCGCAGACAACTATTATTTAATTTGAATTGTGATAAGTTGCAACTCTGACAAAGTACAGGGTGTTTTGAAAGCATAAAACTGAAAGACCTAATTTGGAAGATTTTGGGTAACTGTCCATGAATAAGTCACAAATTAATTAGAGACCTGAAGGATAAAGAGGAGTTAGCCAGCTGAAAAGTTGTGGAGAGAGCCTTGTAGACAGGGAACATTATGTGCAAAGGTCTTGATATTGAGCAAAGCTCAGTGGCTTCCAGGAACTGAATAAAAACCAGTGCTACAAGAATTCTGAGTAAAGAGGAGAGTTAACAAGATGAATCTGGGAGATTAGACAAATCCCAGGTCATATAGGGCTTTGTGAGCTTATAGCGTTTTGTAGGCAATACTGAAGAATTGCAACTTTATCTTGATAATTTGTTTTGTTTTGTTTTAGTTTTGCTCTAAGGTGTGTGTGTGCTTACTGGAGAGAGACACAGAAAGAGAAGGAAATTAAGAAATCATCCCCCATGGGGAATGGCTATACCATAATCCCTTCTCTTCTTGGGATTTTAGGCAGGCATGCACAGGTACCCAGTGTGTTTTGCAAGCTGCTTTCTGTCTCTCTGTCTCTCTCTGTGTTTCTGATGAGCATATGCACCCTTATAGCAAAAACCTCTCAAAAAAAAAAAAAAAAAAAGAAAGAAAGAAAGAAAGAAAGAAAGAAAGAAAAAAAAAAAAGGAAATCTATGAGAATAGTGGAGACCAGCAGATGGCATAATGGTTATCTCCCTGGACTCCCACATAGTTGATAGTCAACCACGGTTCAAGTTCCAGACCTCGAGGCTTAAAACTCACTCCAGGTGCACATGTGTGCATGCCCAAGATCTGGAGAGGAGAATGGAGGGAAAGGGATTGCGGTGCAGCCAGCTCCCTTAAGGGGTGATTTCTTGCTTTCATCTCTCTGTCTCTTTCTGGCAAGCGCACGTGCCCTATAGCAAAAACCTCCCCCCCCCCCCAAAAAAAAAAAAAACCACAAGAATATTTTACTTTATTTTTTAATGTGACCAGAGAGGGATAGAGCAAGATAGAGTGAGAAAGAGGAAGCAAGCCACCAGATCCAGGACTTGAACTGTGGTTGGCCATGTGAGAGTCCAGCACCCTTAACTACCACACCAGCTGCCAGACCCTAAATAAAATAATTCTAAAAAAAATAATCCCAGAACTTAGATGAAAAGCATGAGGGAACCAGCAGTTAGCGTAATGGCTATGTCGCTGGACTCCCACGTAGTCGACCGCGGTTTGCGTCCCGGACCCGGTGGCTTAAAACTCACGGCGGGCGGGCGCGTGTGCGTGCGTGCCCAAGATCCCGAGAAGAGAATGGAGGAGAAGGGATTGTGGCATGACCATCCCCCCTGGAGGGTGATTTCTCGCTTTCTGTCTCTATGTCTCTTTCTGTCTATCTGGCGAGCGCACGCGCCCTATAGCGAAAAACCTCTCCAAAAAAAAAAAAAAAGCTTGAAACTTGGAGCCAGGGTGTCATAAAGGTTAAGGCTCTGGATCCCACATGACCAGCTACACAGTACAATTTCCAGACCCAATGGCTTGAAAATCACACTGGACACACATGTGCCCAAAATCCCAAGGAGAGAATGGAGGAGAAAGGATTGAAGTGTGACCTTCCCCCTGGAAGGAGTGATTTCTCACTTTGCCTGTCTCTCTCTGTTTCTCTCTGGTGAGCACACATGCCCTACAACAAAAACTTAAAGAAAAAGAAAGAGAAAAGGAGAAAAGCATGGAGCTTGAAGTTAATAGACATGGGTACAAACCTTAATTCTTTTCTCAACTAGTTTCAAAAAAGAAGGCAGGTTAAACTGTCTAGGCTCTATTTTCTCATCTTTAAAATGAGGGGATAATGGAGCCAGCAAGTGTGCAGTGGTGCTAGACTCCCACATGGCTGACCATGGCTCGAGTCCAAGACCCTGCAGCTTGAAGATCACGCTGAGTACATGTGCATGCATACCCAAAATCCTGAGAGGAGAATGGAAGAGAAGTAATTGCTGTGTGACCATCCATCCTGTAGGGGGATTTCTCACTTTCCCTTTCTCTGCTCTCTCCAGGGAGCACACATGCCCTTTGGCAAAAACCTACAAAATAAAATAAAATAATAGGGACAACAATATGAACTCTCAGGATAGCGGGGAGACTGGAATTAGAGTATATCTTTGTAATGACTGCACAAGAAGTGTTCAAATAAACAGCTGGCTTCTCACTCCCCTCTACAACCAAAGCTACATGAACTGGCCACTAGAAGTCCCAGGATAACCCAACATCTCATTTCTTTGATTTTGGCTGCAGGGCTATCAGTTTACTATGGTATCATTTCTGTTAGAATTTTAGGAAAATTTTCAGTTTCTCAATTACTAGGTCATTACTACCAAAAGCATTGTACTTTTAATCATCAAAATTTCCCCAAACCTAGGATCCTACAAAAAATTGTTAGGACCCAGCTATGTGTTTGATGTGATCACTAGATGGCAGCTTTGAGGCAAGTTTTTCTGTATCGTACCAAATGGCTTCTTCCCTCATTTCTCCGTTCCCTGCAGAAAACCACAAGGGATCCTCCTGATCGCCTCATTTGGGACAGCAATTGAGGGGCACTATTTAGGAATGTGATTGCCAGGACTAAAGTAAAAGAACTATTCTTGGAAGAGAAGGGGAATGATAGCAAAAGCTTATATAGTATTTTTTTTGAGAGTTTTTTTGCCATAGGGCATGTGCACTCGCCAGAAAGAGACAGAGAGACACAAAGTGAGAAATCACCCCCCAGGGGGATGGCCACACCGCAATCCCTTCTCCTCCAGTCTTCTCTTGAGATCTTGGGCACACACGCAAACGTGCCTGGTGTGAGTTTACAGGACTCGAACCGTGGTTGACTACATGGGAGTCCAGTGACATAGCCATTACACCAACTGCTGGTCCCGAGCTTGTATAGTATTTACTTCTGCTAGGTACTTATAGTTCTAAGTACCCAGGGAGTACTTTTTCACTTTTCCTCTCTCTATCTCTGTCTCTCCAGTGAGAGCATGCACCCTTTGGCAAATTTAAAAATATATATGTGGAGGCGTGGTGGTTAAGGCCCTGGACTCATACACGGCAAACAGTGATTCAAGGACTAGACATAGTGGCTTGCCTTCTCACTTTTCCCTTCTCTCTCTCTCTCTGTTACTCTGGTTAAAATAATAATAATAATAAATAAAATAAATAATTACTAAATTTTTATATACATATATATACACACACACACACATATAAATATATACACACACACACTATGTTCAAGTATTAAGTGTGTCAATTTGGGGTCAGGGTGGGAAGGTAAAATTATTCACATACAGTAGTCCCCCTTATCTGTTGGGGAATACATTCCAAGACCCTCAGTGAATGCTTGAAACTGGGGATAGTACCAATTCCTATAGATATCTTGTTTTTTCTATACATGCATAGTTATGGTGAAGTTTAACTTACAAATTAGGCACAGTAAAAGGTTAACAACAATAACTGATAATAAATTAAAACAATTATACAGTATGCCAGCATCACTACTCTTGCACTTTCAGGCCATTGAGTAAAGTAAGTGTTATTTGAACACATGCACTGTGATATTGCAACAGTCTGATTACCAGGATGGCTACTAAGTGATCAACTGGTGGGTCAGCATGGATAGTTGGACAAAAGGATGATCTGTGTCCTGGGTGGGAAGGAGCAGAATGCAGAGTTTCATCACCCTACTCAGAATAGTGCACAATTTAAAATTTACAAATTGCGGGGCCAGTAGGTGGTGTGGTAGTTAAGGTGTTGGACTCCCACATAGCCGACCATGGTTCAAGAACCGTACCTGGTGGCTTAATCACACCATCATGTATGCACACGTGCCCCAAATCCTGGCATGAGAATGAAGGATAAAGGATTGTGGCATGGCTCTGCCTTGGGGATGATTTGTCACATTCCGTCTCTCTCTCTCTCTCTCCAGCGAGTGCATGTCCCTGTGGCAAAACCTAAAAAACAAAACAAAAAAACTTATGAATTGTTTATTTCTGGAATTTCCAAGTAATATTTTTGGCCTGTGATTGACCACTGGTAACTGAAACCATGGAAAGCAAAATTGATAAGATACCCTAATGATTTACAGTCATGTTTCTCTTCTTGGTAGAGAGGGAGACACACTTAGAAGAGATTTTCTTCATATAAATTTCCCTTACAAATGGGTGGGTAATGTCTCTATTTTCAGAGTTTCTCTGGTGTCTGTTATTTCCATTATAACCAAGTCAAAATAAGCCTTATGCCAAAAAAGCATATTTTGAGGTGGCATATTGTAGTCTCCTACCATCATATTTTGTGCCCCAAATTGCAGTGGGAGGGAGGGAAGGAGGAGAAAGGATTGTGGTGGGTGAGGCCGTTCCCCATGGCGGGTGCATTCTCACTTTCCCTCTCTCTGGCTCCCTAGTGAGCACAGGCTCTGACAAAAATTAACAACAAAGGGACCAGCAGTTAGCGTAATGGCTATGTCGCTGGACTCCCATGTAGTCGACCGCGGTTCAAGTCCTGGACCCGGCAGCTTAAACTCATGGAGGGCGCGTGTGCGTGCGTGCCCAAGATCCCGAGAGGAGAATGGAGGAGAAGGGATTGCGGCATGACCATCCCCCCGGGGGGTGATTTCTCGCTTTCTGTCTCTCTCTGTCTGTCTGGAGAGCACACGCGCCCTATAGCAAAAACCTCTCAAAAAAAAAAAAAAAAAAAAAATTAACAACAAAAAAATTTGATGAGGGCCAGCAGGTGGCATGGTGGTTCAGGTGGCTGAACCACATGGATGACTGTAATTTGATTCTTGGACCTGGCAGCTTGCTTTTTCATTTTCTCACTTTCTCTCTTTCTCTCACTCTGTTTCTCTCTGGTGGATGCATGTGCCCTATAGCAAGCATTTAAAAAATAATAATAAATTAGTAAAGTTAAATAAATAACTTTTGTAAATAAAAAAAAAAAAAAAAAAAAAAAAAAAGGTATATGGATGGTGTGATAGTTAAGGTCTCTGGATTCCACAAAGTCAACTGCACAGTTTGAGTCCCGGGCCAGATGTGTTTGATGCATGTGTGTGTCCAAAATCCCAAGAGGAGATCAGAGGAGAAGGGATTGCAGCATGGCCATCCCCCCTGTAGTGTGATTTCTCACTCTCTCTCTCTTCCCCCAATGAGCAGGTGAGTGCACACGCCGTATAGCATAACTAAAAATCCTTCCCCAGCCTGCTCTGATTCAGCCTCTGTTTCCCCTCCTGCATTCTGACCTTTTTTCTTTTAAATAAAGAATTATTTAATTTTACTTATTATTACTTCTTTCAATTTAATATCAGGCACGTGAGCTTACCAGAGAGACAGAGAGAGAGAGAGGGGAATGTGAGAGAGCACGCCACTATGTCTGAGACTTGAACCATGGTCAACCATGTGGGAGTCTAGTATCTTAGTTAACTACCATGCTATCTGTGGCCCTCTGCATCCATGAACTCATGGAAGTGATAAGCATGAAGTTCCTGGTTCCTGGCCCTCTATACCCCAGTTGTTTTGTTTTGTTTTGTTTTGTTTTTAGAGAGTATCGCTATAGGGCGCGTGCGCTTGCCAGACAGACAAGAGAGACATAGAGACAAAAAGCGAGAAATCACCCCCCGGGGGGATGGTCACGCCGCAATCCCCTCTCCTCCATTCTCTTCTCGGGATCTTGGGCATGCACGCACATGCGCCCAGCGTGAGTTTTAAGCCACCAGGTCTGGGACGCGAACCGCGGTCGACTACGTGGGAGTCCAGCAACATAGCCATTACGCTAACTGCTGGTTCCCAGTACCCCAGTAGTTTTGACTTGTTCCCTCTAACATATATTTAAAATTTTTATTTTAAAGATTTTTGCTGTAGGGCATGTGTGCTTGTCTGAGAGACAGAGACAGAGAGACAGAAATTGAGAAATAACCCCCCAGGGGGGATGTCCACACTGAAGTCCCTTCTCCATTCTCCTCTTGGGGTTTTGGGCATACATGCACATGCGCCTGGTGTGAGTTTCAAGCTGCCAGATCTGGGACTCGAACCGCAGTCAACTATGTGGGAGTCCGGCAATGTAACCATTGTGCCACCTGCTGGTCCCTCAAACATGTATTTTTTTTTTTACTCTGGAGCTAACAAGAACTGGTCTGTGAGCTACGTGTGTAAACGCTGTTCATGTTGGACCCTTCCCTCCAAATCCCAGTTAAATGGGCAGTTCCTAGAAGATAGAGACCACACATAGGCCATTCCCCTTGTATTTATTTTGCAGATCCAGAGTAGTTAAAGCACGGACTGTACACACAGGCTTAGGTTTGATGAAATAGAGTGACAGGACAGTGACAATGTCAGCAATAGAGCCCAGATTCTGAAGGAGGTTGACAGCAACACTATGCTGCTGCTTCTTCAGTCTCTGTGTGCTTCGTACATGGTTCAATAAATATATGGCCCAGCCTCAGGCTGCTAAAGCCCTAAAAGCACAAGGTGTCTGCTCACAAGTCCGAAAGGATTGTCTTCATTTTCTGACTGGTGTCTAACTCCTCCTGACCTTAGCTTCTCAGACCCTCCCACAGTCTGTTTTCCTGCTTGGGTCATTAACCTAAAGGAGTTAATTAACCTAGAGAAGTGTCAGTGGCTAATAGGAAGACTGTCCATCCCCCCCCCCCACCCCACCCCCCGCCTGCCCAGGGGAGTGATGTGACTAACAATTAAAGCATTAGGACTTTTCAGGAAATTAATGGAATATGACCATATGAAGGTAAAAATTTTAATTAAAGAGGGAATATATAATCCCCAGTGTACAGGTTTTTGGTCATTCTTGTCCTCAGGTCAGTGGGTAACATTCTCCATGTTTCTACAGAGGGGAGCATAGGGGTTGGGAAAGTTCCATTTATTTTTATTTATTTATTTATTTTTTTGGAGAGGTTTTCACTATAGGGCGCGTGCGCTTGCCAGGCAGACAGAGACATAGAGACAGAAAACAAGAAATCACCCCCCAGGGGGGATGGTCATGCCACAATCCCTTCTCCTCCATTCTCCTCTCGGGATCTTGGGCACGCACGCACACGCGCCCGGCGTGAGTTTTAAGCCACCGGGTCCGGGACGTGAACCACGGTCGACTACATGGGAATCCAGCGACATAGCAATTACGCTAATTGCTGGTTCCCGGGAGAGTTCCATTTAAAGACTGAATCATTTCCTCTTAGGAACTGCCTATTGCTCCTTAGAGCTGAGAGGATGAGCCCTCAGGCCAGGCTTAGTGCTCCTCCCATCCTGATTCTGCTCTTGAACTCATTGCCTGGAACTGGAAAAGAACTCCTAGTCTCAGGGTGAGCTCAGAGACCAGGGAATTTGAGGACTCTTGGTGGGATGTCAAGGTCCTGAAATGCCGCAATGGCTGTGCCCATTCAGATTCCAAGTGGGATGTAGTTGCCAATGACTGACCTTGTTCTGGCTCCAAAGACCTCTCATTTCCTCCCAGCTACAGACCTTGGCCCAACCTAGACTCAGGTTAATCCACTAATCTGGTCTCTAAACAGGGCCAATATTCTATTTAGAAGCTTAGTTTTCCAGCTAACCATGGGATGGAGGTGGAGACAGTCTAACTGGACCTTATTTCCTATTCTAATTGCTGGGATTTTGCCTGGAACGAAGCTCCCACCTTGTACCTGTTTTAGTAATGGGCACTCTGTATCATTCAGTTACCTGCCACTCCAAAGATCTGCAGTTCCAAGCAGATTTTTCTATTCCCTCAGTTTCTCTAGGGCTTTGCCCCACCATATTGGAATTTATCCCCAAATTCGAGTCTGGACCTTTCTTTGGAGTTCATACCTGCTGGAACCTTGGCCTACTCATCAAAAAACAAAAACAAAGACAAAAACAAAAATACAAGATTGCCCTAGGTCAAGCTAGCCTGGCCCGGCCCCGCTGGTTGTGAATGATCCTTTCCTCATCCCCACAGTGCTACTACTAAGGGCTGAACTTCCCACCCTTAGGAGGCCTCTGAACTGTAAACTGGCCTCATGATCCTTCCCATGCAACAGGTTCTCAAGGGCCTTCTGCTCAAGGTCTCACTCACCACCACCTAGCAGCCCTAGCTTTTAAAGGGCAGTGGGGGTGGGACCAGCAGTTAGCATAATGGCTAGGTCGCTGGACTCCCATGTAGTTGACTGCGGTTCGCGTCCCGGACCCGGTGGCTTAAAACTCATGCCGGGCATGTGTGCGTGCGTGCCCAAGATCCCGAATGGAGGAGAAGGGATTGCGGCATGGCCATCCCCCCTGGGGGGTGATTTCTCGTTTTCTGTCTCTTTGTCTCTCTCTGTCTGTCTAGAGAGCGCATGCGCCCTATAGCAAAAACCTCTCCAAACAAACAAACAAACAAACAAAAAAGGCAGTGGGGCTGGCAGGTGGTGTGGTGGTGGCATGGTGGTTAAGGGCACTGGACTCCCACGTGGCTGACTGTGGTTCGAGTCCTGAATCTGATGGCTTGCTTTCTCACTTTTCTCTCACTCTGTTCCTCTGTGGTCAAATTAAAATAAAGTGAAATGAAATAATTCTTTCAAATAAAAAAAAAAAAAAAAAAAAAACGCAGATGATGTAATGGTTATATCGCTAGACTCTCCCATAGTCGACCACGGTTCAAGTCCTGGACCTGGTGGCTTAAAACTCATGCCAGGCGAATGTGTGCCCAAAATCCTAAGAGGAAAATGGAGGAGAAGGGATTGTGGTGTGGCCTTCCCCCCCCCCCCCCCCCCGGGGGATGATTTATCACTTTCTGTCTCCCACAAGCACAAAAAAAAGGCAGATGTTTTCATCTTGTGTGTATGAAAGGTACTAGAATATGCCACCCCAAAATATGCCTCTTTGGCATGCAGGTTATTTTGAGCTAAAGACAATGGAGAATCACCAGATGTAATAAAAGTTCTAGAAACAGGGCGTAAATCTTTCTTTTGTAAAGGAAATTTTACATTTAAAAATGGAATTACAATTTGTGAAAAGTGTCTCCCTTTCCTTATAGGGAAGAGGAGGACTTTCTAACCAAATCTTTTCAAGGCAAGGCAGTGATTTACAGCTGTAAACAAGCCTCACTGAACAAATCCTGTTTACTATACTTGATCATCTTTCCAGTATGTGCTTTACCTACCCAGAAGCCCCAAACCCCTTTTCCTGTGTTTGGCCTGAAACATGTAAGCCCAAGTTCCAGCAACTCCTCTGGGTTACTTATCTGTTTCCATATATATATGTGTGTGTGTGTGTGTGTGTGTGTGTGTGTATGATAAATAATAAGGTTGTTTTTATTTTATTTATTTATTTACTTTAATTCAACCAGAGAGAGACAGAAAAAGATAGAGGGAAAGTGGGAAAGCAACCCACCAGGTCCAGGACTCAAACCATGGTCAGCCATGTGAGAGTGTCCAGTGCCTTAACCACCATGCTATCCTCTGGTCCCTTTGTTTTTATCTTGCTAACCTGTCTTCTGTCAGCCTAGTTTACAAGGTTCCTGCTAAATAATCTAATATGGGTAGGGAACCAGCAGTTAGTGTAATGGCTATGTCGCTGGACTCCCACGTAGTCGACCGTGGTTCGCGTCCCGGACCTGGTGACTTAAAACTCATGCCGGGTGCGTGTGCGTGCATGCCCAAGATCCCGAGAGGAGAATGGAGGAGAAGGGATTGCAGCGTGACCATCCCCCCTGGGGGGTGATTTCTCACTTTCTCTCTCTCTGTCTCTCTCTGTCTGGCGAGCACACGCGCCCTATAGTGAAAAACTTCTCCAAAAAAAAAAAAAATCTAATATGGGTAGAGGAAAAGGATTTTTTTTCTCCCTTACATATGTTTCATCTTGACTCTACTCTACCTTTCCCATCTTCATTTTTTGTAAGGATTGTGTTTGTCTGGGCTTCAACACCACCAAATATATGGGTAAGTTGTTCATCTCCTTGCAATATCTTCATATCCAATATACTCACTTTCCAAAATGTGTAGAAGAGGTTCTGTGTGGTGTTCCAGAGGTCATTTTTGTAGAGATAGTGGGATTTGAGAGAAAACTCCAATGGTTTATTTGCTCTTTTCACAAACTGGCCACTGAGTGAACTTTGGAATTGACTCTGTGATAGCTGTTAGTGTAAAGCTCTCTGGGGCGCTGGATTACACCACCATGGCCAGTACCAGCCAAGAAACCCAGTTGGTGAATTTCCTCACCTCAGACAAGATGACCCACCTGAAAGTGTCACCCAATGCCATGAGCGTCAGCGTTTGTTTATTTTGGAAACTCTTGCCACTCTTCCCTTGAGATATTGTAGGCTTTTTTCTCCCCTTCTTTCCTTCTCTTTCTTAACATTTGCTTATTATTTTTCAGGGACCAGCAGTTGGCGTAATGGTTATGTCACTGGACTCTCGTGTAGTCTACCGCTATTTGAGTCCTAGACCCGGTGGCTTAAACTTGTGGCTGACGCATGTGTGTGTGTGCCCAAGATCCCGAAAGGAGAATGGAGGAGAAGGGATTGTGGCATGGCCATACCCCTGGGGGATGATTTCTCACTTTCTGTCTCTGTCTTTCTGGCAAGCGCATGTGCCCTATAGCAAAAACCTCTTAAAAACATTTACTTATTACTTTTCTCTCATGAGCAAGAGAGATAGATAGAGGCAGGCACCCCATCAGGGTATTCATACCTCGATTCGCTCCAGCTTCAGCCAGTCCCATAGGCATGTGTTTGCCTGGTGTGTTCAAGGAGGTCTCTGGATAGGAACCTGGGATCTTCCCATGTAAGTCAGTCTCAGAGCCTTGGGATTGAGCAGTGCCATTAGTCATGTGGGATCTGGCTATTTTAGCTACAAGGCCATAGAGCCTGCCCTTCTTTCTTTTTTAAATCAACATGTAGGGGTACAATGTGATTTTGCAATAAAATAATAGAGTATGTAATAATTAAGATAATTAGCATACCTATCATCTCAACCATTTGTCATTACTTGTTCTGAGAACATTCAAAACTGTTCCTTTCACTAACTTTGAGATATACAACAATTTGTGGTTGTCTGTATCCCCCCATTATACTTTATAACACTAGAAGCTATTTCTCCTATATATTTATAATTTTATTTCTGCTAATTAACATCCTCCTATTTCCCACCCCAACCTTCCTTCCCAGGGAGAAAATGTAGTATTTCTCTTTCTGTGCCTGTTTATTTCACGTAACAGAATGTCCTCCAGGCAAATAGGACATTCTAAAGTCAAATAGGGCCAGCCAGTGGGTGGCGCGGAGGTTGAGGCAGCTGGATCCCACATAGCCAACTGCAAGTGGTTGAGTCCCAGACCCAGTGGCTTCAAAAACATGTAGGGTGCATGTACATGCATGCCCAGAATCCTGAGATGAGAATAGAGGAGAAGGGATTGAAGAGTGGCCATCTCACTGGTGGTGCTCTCTCACATTGCCTCTCTCCTTCTCTTTCTGTCTCTCTTGGCAAATGAATATGCCCTACGGCAAACTAAAATAAAGAAATATGACAGGACTTTGTCATTTTTAAATGACTGAATAGTTTCTTTCTTTCTTTCTTTCTTTCTTTCTTTCTTTCTTTCTTTCTTTTTTTAAGTAAACTAAAGCCACAGCAGGTGGCCTGGAGGTTAATGTGACTGGATCCCACATGGCCAACTGTGGTTTAAATCCCAGCACCAACAACTTGAAAAACATGCTTGGTGCATGTGTACCTAAGGTCCCAACAGGATGGAGAAACGGAGGAGAAGGGATTGCTGCATGGCAATGCCCCATTGGGAGGTGCTTTCTCCCTCTACTTCTCTCTGTTTCTCTGTTGGGCACATGTGCCCTTGGGCAAAATTTTTTTTCTAATTTAAAATTATTTATTTAATTTTATGTATTATTATTATTATTATTATTATTATTATTATTATTTGACCAGAGAGAGAAAGAGGGGGAAAGAGATAGAGGGAAAGTGAGAAGGCATGCCTCCAGGTGCAGGATTTGAACCATGGTTGGCCATGGGGGACTCCAGCACCTTAACCACCATGCCATCGGCCAGCCCTCAGTCGAAAAAAAATTTCTTAAGGTTACTATACTGTATTGTTTAGGAAATAATGACAAGAAAAGTGTGTATATGTCCAATACAGGGAAAATCTATTTTTTTCCACAAATATTACTGATCCATGGATGGTTGAATCAGTGGATGTAGAACCTGTGGACATGTACAATATTTTTATGTTTAAGGAAAAGTTTTGGGCCTAGCCCTATACCTTAGTGGTTAAGGGAGCCAGATCCCACATGGACTACTGAAGTTTGAATCCTAGCTCTGATGGCTTGAAAAACACACCAGGAGTGTCTTCATGTGTGACCCAAAATCCTGGCAGAATAGAGAAATAGAGTAGGAGGGATTGTGTGACCATTCCCCATGGGATGGTGCTTTCTCCTCTCTCTCTCTTTCTGTGTGTGTGTGTGTGTGTGTGTGTGTGTGTGTGTTCTCTCTCTGGTGAGCATGTGCTCCCTCTGGTGAATAAGAAATAAAGAAAAAGTTCTGAGGCTAACTCCTTGGCACAGTGATATGTGCTGCCCAAGACAAGCCACATCCCACTTGGTGACTGCTATCCAATTCCTGGCCTGGTCAGCTTGAAATTTTCTGGGCATGCAAGGGAGTGTCCAAGATCTAAAGGGCTGGAGGACTGGAGGAAGGGAATAGTGGTGTGATCCAATCCTGTGGAGGATGTATTTCTCTCTCTCTCTCATAAATACTGTATCATGAATCAAGAAAAAAAAAAAATGCTTAAGGAACTATTTTGGCAGCCATGATAGTGCAGTAGTAGTGTTCCATTCTGGTTAAGCCATGTGGGAAGGTCCTGAGTTCATTTCCCAAGGTTTCCCTCTGTGAGTCTGGCATGCACACGCGTGTGATTCTTACTGTCTCAGGCTGGGGCAGATATGGCATGAATTCCTGGTTAAGTGTGCTTCTTTTCTGGAAGAAAGAAATATAAACTTAAAAAAAAAAAAGTTTGGGGCCAGCAGATGCAGATGATTACATCATTGGACTCCCACATGCCCAAGATCCTGAGAGGAGAATGGAGGAGAAGGGATTACACATGGCCACCCCCCCCGGGAGGGGAGGTGATTCTTGCTTTCTGTCTCTGTCTTTCTGGCAAGCGCACGCACCCTATAAAAACTTGCTTTCTGGGGACCAGCAGTTAGAGTAGTGGCTAGGTCGCTGGACTCCCATGTGGTCGACCGCGGTTTGAGTCCCAGACCCAGTGGCTTAAAACTCATGCCAGGCGTATGTGCGTGCATGCCCAAGATCCCAAGAGGAGAATGGAGGAGAAGAGATTGCGGTGTGGCCATCCCCCCAGGGGGTTATTTCTCTCTGTCTCTCTGTCTCTCTCTGCCTGGTGAGTGCACACACCCTATAGCAAAAAACTCTCAAAACAAAACAAAACAAAACAAAACCTTACATTCTGTCTCTC
Source organism: Tupaia tana (assembly GCA_026018925.1). NCBI lineage: Eukaryota > Metazoa > Chordata > Mammalia > Scandentia > Tupaiidae > Tupaia > Tupaia tana. Next base: position 40,082,934 of record JAKSZU010000013.1, on the reverse strand, counting down.
TTTCTGGCAAGTGCATGTGCCATATTAAAAAAAAAAAATCTGGGACCAGCAGTTAGCGTAATGGCTATGTCGCTGGACTCCCACGTAGTCGACCGCGGTTCGAGTCCCGGACCCGGCGGCTTAAACTCACGCCAGGCGCGTGTGCGTGCGTGCCCAAGATCCCGAGAGGAGAATGGAGGAGAAGGGATTGCGGCGTGGCCATCCCCCCTGGGGGGTGATTTCCTGCTTTCTATCTCTCTGTCTCTCTCTGTCTGTCTGGCGAGAGTACGCGCCCTATAGCAAAAACCTCTCCAAAAAAAAAAAAAAAAAAAAAAAAATCTTCTCCAAAAAAAGAAAAAAAATTGTCTTTAAAGGTATTATAAATTTCACTTTGTAATGTCAGTATCTCTTGGAAGAAGCATTCCTTTCTTTGAAACTAAGGCCTTTAAAATCGTAGAGTAAAATACTGTGAGATGGGGGAACCAGCAGTTAGCGTAATGGCTATGTCGCTGGACTCCCACGTAGTCGACCGCGGTTCGTGTCTCGGACCCGGTGGCTTACAACTCACGCCGGGCGCGTGTGCGTGCGTGCCCAAGATCCCGAGAGGAGAATGGAGGAGAAGGGATTGCGGCGTGACCATCCCCCCTGGGGGGTGATTTCTCGCTTTCTGTCTCTATGTCTCTCTCTGTCTGTCTGGCGAGCGCACGCGCCCTATAGCGAAAAACTTCTCAAAAAAAAAAAAAAAAAAAATACTGTGAGATGGGACCAGCAGATGGCGTAGCAGTTATGTGGCTGGACTCCCACATAGCTATCTGCAGTTTGAGTCCTGGGCCCAGTGGCTTGAAACTCATGCCGAGTGCTTGTGCATACGTGTCCAAAATCCTGGGAGGAAAAAGGAATAGATAGGATTTCAGTGTGGCCATCCTCCTTGGGGGATGATTTTTCACTTTGTTTATCGCTCGCTCTCTCTCTCTCTCTCTCTCTCTCTGGCGAGCACATGTGCCCTAAAGCAAAATAAAGAAATAAATAAAAACTCTCAAAAAATAAAAAAATAAAAAAACCAACTGTGAAACGAGGGTAATTGTATCATGTTAAACCCTGGTCCATCAAGCACTATGTCATCAATGTAGCAGACCAGTATCATGACCTTGTAGGAGGGCAAGATAATCAAGATCTTGGGAGAGTAGACACTGACAGCCAGTTGAAGAACTGAGAGCCCGGGAACCAGCAGTTAGCATAATGGCTATGTCGCTGGACTCCCACGTAGTCGACCGCTGTTCGCGTCCCGGATCCGGTGGCTTAAAACTCACTCTGGGCGCGTATGCGTGCGTGCCCAAGATCCTGAGAGGAGAATGGAGGAGAAGGGATTGCGGCGTGCCATCCCCCCTGGGGGTGACTTCTCGCTTTCTGTCTCTATGTCTCTCTCTGTCTGACTGGCGAGTGCATGCGCCCTACAGCAAAAATCTCTCAAAAAAAAAAAAGAACTGAGAGTCCTGTGCTAAATTAGGCATGTATACTCCTTCCACCGATGGATAAAGGAAAGTGCTTTTTAGAATAGAGAAAAAATAGTTTTTGTTTTGTTTTGTTTTGTTTATGGAGAGGTTTTCGCTATAGGGCGCGTGCGCTTGCCAGACAGACAGAGAGAGACATAGAGACAGAAAGTGAGAAATCACCCCCCAGGGGTGATTCCCTTCTCCTCCATTCTCCTCTTGGGATCTTGGGCACGCACGCACACGTGCCCGGCGTGAGTTTTAAGCCACCGGGTCCGGGATGTGAACCGTGGTCGACTACGTGGGAGTCCAGCGACATAGCCATTATGCTAACTGCTGGTTCCCGAGAAAAAATAGTTTTGCAGATTAATTGCCACATACTAGTTACAAAAGAGGCAACATTAATCTGCTCTAGTAGTCATCAGTAAGAGCAGTTTCAATTGAAGTCACTACTTTAATGAATTTTCATAACCTGTTGTCAATCTCTAAAATTACGTCATCACAGATTAAAATACAGAGGGACAAAACTTATGGAAAAATGAAGTTGACATACACTCCCCTATTCTTTCTGCTAATTATAACTAAAATCCCTGGCTAAAATACATGAAACACTCAGCTGAAGACTCTGAAATGTGAAGAAAAGAAGATGGCCTAACAAGGTAACTTGGGACTTGAAAAATTACCCAGCAGTGTTCCTCCCACGTAGCCCAACCTCAGTGCAAGAAAAGTCTGTCCTTACTAGCCACAAGAAAGGAAAAAGCAATGTTGCAGGACAAAATCCATCTGATTAAAACCACCATTCCACATGAACACTATGAAAAGAACAGCCTCCCTTCTCCGTCACTGGGTCTGGCCAAGACTGTGGGCTACAGCTCCACTGACCTTCCCCACCCTGCACTAACACAGCAGAGACAGCACTGCCCTAACCCCACACCATGAAGAGTAAGGTCATGCATTTCCAGCTATCCCTGCCCTACAGTAAGTGAAGTGCAGCAAGAGGCATCATGTCATCTTATCCCAGATAAGAGACTGGATAGAGAAGAGAGAGAGAGAAGGGGACAAGAGAAAGGGATTCTTTAAATCCATGTAGGGGGACCAGCAGACGGTGTGATGGTTAAGGTGCTGGACCTCCCATATGGACAACTGCACTTGGTGGCTTGCTTTCTCACTTTCTTTCTCTCTCTCTCTGGTGAGTGTACGTGTCTAATAATAATAATAATAATAATAATAATAATAATAAAGAAAATAAAATAAATAATTCTTTTAAAATTCCGTGTAGGATGTTATGGGCAGACCCTTAAGCAGACTATGCATGATGCTGACATAATCAGCACTGCAAACTACCACCTGTACAGACTGCTAGCAAAGTTTCAGTTGTTTGCTTCAGGTAGTGCCCAAATAGTGTAGATCTGATGACGCTGCAAGGTTTTGGAAACTATTTAAATTGATATGCTGAACACAGAACTGGACCAGAACATGTATTCTGAGCCTAAACAGCTTGACTATTAGGGAAAAAGAAAACACATTTTTTTAATAGTTTGCTCTAGTACTCATGCTCTCACTGCAGATAGACACACAGAGGAAAAAATGGAAAGTGAGAAGTCACCCCTCGGGGGCAGATAACCACACCACAGTCTCTTCTTCATTTTTTTCTCAGAATTTTGGGCATGCATGCTCAAGTGCCTGTGTGTTTTTCAAATCACCTCATCTGGGACTCAAACTGTGCAGTTGGCCAGGTGGGGTCCAGTTGCTTTAACCCTCACACCACCTTCTGTTCACCCCCCCCCCCCCCAACACTCTTTACACTCTCATACAGCACACAAAGCGGTTCTCCAGCGGTGACTAATAGGATGCCCTATACTTCAGTTCTGATACAAACTGGAAATAGTGTCAGATCCCACAGGGTAAGGGCTCAGTCTCAGTAGTCTCCACTTGGGGGACACAATCGTGAGTCCCAGATTGTGATCTGTGCTTCAGACTGACCGGCTATAAGTTAGGACTCTCATTTTCCCCTTCTTCCAGTTCAATAATTTGCTGGGATGACTCACATACTCAAGGAAAACACTTTACTTACATTTACCAGTTCATTACACAGGGTATTATAAGGATACAGATGAGCAGCCAGTTGAAGAGATACACAGGACAAAGTTAAAAATGGTCCCAAGCACAGGAGCTTCTGTCCCTGCAGAGTTGGGGTACACCACCCTCTCAGCACCTCCACTTGTTCAGAAGCCCAGAAGCTCACCAGAACTCTAAGACTTTCTGTAAGATTTATCTCTACCTGCTCCTATTCCATCCTTTACTGGAAGTCAGTGGGTGAGTCTGAAAATTCCAACCCTCTAATCACTGAATCCATTTCAGTGACCAGCCCTACCCTGAGGCTATCTAGGGGCTCCACCCTAAGTCACCTCTTTAGCATAAACTCAGTTATGAACAAAGAGAACTTCTCTTTCTTTCCTTCCTTCCTCCTTCTTTCCTTCCTTCTTTCCTTCCTTCCTTCCTTCCTTCCTTCCTTCCTTCCTTCCTTCCTTCCTTCCTTCCTTTCTTCTGTCTTTCTTTCTTTTAGAGAGAGGTTTTTGCTATAGGGCACATGCCCTCACAAGAGAGAGACAGAGACAGAGAGACAGACAGAGGCAGAGAGACAGAAAGTGACAAATCACCCCCAAGGGAGTATGGCCACACTGCAATTCCTTCTCTTCCATTCTTTCAGGGTTTTGGGCACATAGGCACATGCACCCAGCATGGGTTTCAAGCCTCTAGGTCTGGGACTCAAACATCAGGAGACCACATGGGAGTCTAGCACCTTAACCACTGACACCATCTGCTGTGCTCTGTGCCTAGAAACAAGGGCAAAGACCAAATATATATATATATATATATATATATATATATATATATATATATATATGCATACACACACACACACACACACACACACACACACACACATAACTTGCCAGAGGGTGAGTTAGGGTGGTGTCTGAGTGTGTGAGAGCGAAAGAGAGAAAGCATTCCCCATTGGAGATATTCACAGAGTCCATTCTCCATTTTTCCCTCATTTCAAGGTTTCGGGCATGTGGCCAGCAGGTGGCAATGGTGATTAAGGCCACATGGCCAATCACGGTTCAAGTCCCAGACCTGGTGATTTTTTCTCTTTCTCTCACTTTCACTCTAGCTCTTGCTCTGTCCCTTTTTGGTTAATTAAAATAAATAAATTAAGGGCCAGCAGGTGGTGTGGTGGTTAAGGGTGCTGTATTGTCACATGGCTGACTGTGGTTCAAGTCTTGGAAGTGGCGGCTTGCTTTCTCACTTTCCTTCTCTATCTGTCTCTCACACTCTGTCCCTCTCTAGTCAAATGAAGATAGTTTTCAATTAATTAATTAATTAATTAAGTTAAATAATAGAATTCTTTTTTCAAAAAAGATTTGTGGCATGCACATGTGCTCAGCATGTTTTTTAAGTCACCAGGCTGAACTGTGCTGTGGGTGCATGACCATGTGGGATCCAGCTGCCTTAACTAGCATGTTACTATTGCCTCCCAAATATATTTCTTATTATACCACAACTACCTTCTAAACAGATTTAAATAATGACCATAGTTTCACACTACTCAAAATCATATGAAGAACCTGAAAATCTCAACTTACGTCAGAGATACAAAGAACAGAATGAGGCCAGACAGTGGTGCAATAGTAAATGTTGTAGAAAACCAGACGCGGAAAAATGGAAAGCAGCACTTGGAGAGATTAGGAGAACTATTTATTATGCTGGCAGACACGGAGGAGTTAACACTAAATTTCTGGCTCTCACTGGGGATGGGCATGGTCTTTTTTTTTTTTTTTCCTTGGAGAGGTTTTTGCTATAGGGCACGTGCGCTTGCCAGAAAGACAGAGAGACACAGAGAGACAGAAAGTGAGAAATCACCCCCCAGGGGGGATGGCCATGTGGCAATCCATTTTCTTCCATTCTCCTCTTGGGATCTTGGGTACATATGTACACACGCCTGGCGTGAGTTTAAGACACCGGGTCCAGCACTCGAACTGTGGTTGACTATGTGGGAGTCCAGTAACATGGCCATTACAGCAAATGCTGGTCCCTGGACATGGTCTTTTATGAGGGGATTGGGGAAGAGGAGGTCTGGGGCTCAGAACCTGCCCTAAGCAACATCAAAGGGAGGGGGCAGAGAAGCAAGAAGACTAATCTATTCAAGGTACTAATATATTCAAGGGTTTTAGGTTATCTTGTAGCTCTAGGGAGGGGCAGTAAGTTTTCTGGAGGGCAGAAACCTTAGAAAGCTATCACTCCTGAGTTATTCAGGGTCTCTCCGTATCAAGGCAACTGGGCCCACATTGGAAAGGTCTCCAGTTCAAATTCCAGGGTCTCCTTGTATATGCCAGGTTTGTTTGAGCAGGTGTACCTATGATCCAGGCTCAATGAGGCTAGGGGAAGATCCCATTGTGTGGACTTTGTTGGGGATGCCTGTGGCCTCTCTCTGTTTCTCATGTAAGAAATAAACTTTCTGGGACCAGCAGTTGGCATAATGGCTATGTCGCTGGACTCCTATGTAGTTGAACACAGTTCGAGTCCCGGACCTGGTGGCTTAAACTCACGACGGGCACATGTGCGTGCGTGCCCAAGATCCCAAGAGGAGAATGGAGGAGAAGGGATTGCACATGGCCATCCTCCCAGGGCGGGGGGTGATTTCTCGCTTTCTGTCTGTCTCTCTCTCTCTGTCTTTCTGGTGAGTGCATGTGCCCTAGAGCAAAAACATCTCAAAAAAGAAAGAAACTTTTTTTGAGAGGTTTATTTATTTATTTATTTATTTAATTTTATTTATTTTTTAAATTTTGCTATAGGGTGCGTGTGCTCCCAGAAAGACAGAGACAGACAGAAAGCGAGAAATCACCCCCCAGGGGGGATGGCCACGCCGCAATCCCTTCTCCTCCATTCTCCTCTCAGGACCTTGGGCACGCATATACATGCACCCAGCGTGAGTTTAAGCCACTCGGTCTGGGACTCGAACCACGGTTGACTACATGGGAGTCCAGTGACATAGCCATTACATTAGCTGCTTGTCCCAAAAGAAATGTTTTGAAAAATAACAGGGTAAAACATTTAGAACTGAAAAAGATAATAAATAGGTATTTTAAAACAAATGGTTCTGCTCAGCCTTCCCTCCCCCAAGAGAGACTAGACATGTCTAGATTTATAGTTTGAAACATCTAAACATGTGAGGCTCAGAGAAATCCTCATTCCCCACTCAAACATCAGCAAAAGGGGAGGAAAAACTCCTCTTCAGAAACTTGAACCGAAAACTTCTCCCATGGGGACCACATTGCTAATGACAGCAGGAGAGAGACATTGGGACAGAAGCCATTCACAGCAAAAGGGAAGCAAATGAGTTCACAGGTGCATAAACATTCTCCAAAGAGTTATCCAAAAGTGAATCCACCACCAAATAACTAAAAGTCGCAGAAGAGCCTCAAGTATGAGAAAACCAGGAAATACATCTCTCAAGAGAAAACAGTAACTTGCCTCCAACTTTTGAAAAAACAGAGAAAGTTACCAAAATGTCAGAAAAAGAATTCAGAACATTCATGGTGACAAAACTCTATGAGATGGAACAGAAAAGATTTAAGAGATGAGCAAGATTTGGAAGAAGAAATGGATACCATAAAGAAATCAAATTGAACAGTTAGAGAGGAAGACTAATACAGGAAATCAAAACATCTGAAAGGACTTAAAGCTGATTAGACCATGCAGAAAACCAAGTCTTGGTTGTAGAAGATAAAATCTCTGACTTAGAAAAAAATCACCAAAAATAACCCCCCAAATGAATACAATATACAAGAAACATTAGATACCATTAAACACCCAATCATCCAAAAAATTGGTATCCCACAAGGTGAAGAAACTAATAAGGGCATTGATAATCTATTCCACAAAATCCCAGAAGAAAACTTGGAAAGTCTAGAGGACCACTCGAACATCTAGACCCAAGAAATACAAAGGACCCCAAAAGAAGCAACTCAAGAAGATCCTCTCCACGGCACATCATAGCCAGACTGTTCAAAACCACAGATAAAGACAAGATGCTAAAATTGGCAAGAGAAGAACGTCAAGTTACTTACAAATGTTATCCCATCAGGCTAACATGGATCTCTCATAGGAAATAATGCAAGCAAGGAAAGAATGGGAAGATATATTCAAAGTGTTAAGAGAGAAACAATTTCAACCAAGACAACTGTACCTGGTAAGATTATCCTTCACATGGGAAGAAAAGATAAAAACCTTTCCAGATAAACAAAACCTGAAAGAATTTACCGACACCAGACTAGCTCTTGAAGAAATTATGAAGAGTGCTATACCAGGAAAACTAGAAAGAGACAGACAGAAGAGAACAAAAAACAACCAAGAAAATGGCCAACTCAATGGTAGGGACAAGTCTGGAAATCTTGATTAATAACGTTGAATGTTCATGGATTAAATTCCCCAATCAAGAGACACAGATTGCCTGAGTGGATAAAAAAATTAAGAAAAGACACAAACCCTCTATCTGTTGCCTACAAGAAATGCACCTCATGGATAAAGACATACATAGACTAAAAGTAAAGGGCTAGAGAAAGATATTCCATGCAAACAGAAACCAAAAAAGAGCTGGAGTTGTGATACTAATTTCAGACAAAATACACTTTAAAATAAAAACTGTAAGAAGAGACAAAGAAGAACATTATATAGCAGTAAAAGGGCTAATTTATCAAGAAGATATAATGCTTGTAAAATCTGCACCCAATTCAGGAACACCCAAATATGTGAATGAAAGACAGCTAGATCTAAAAGGAGAGACTGTAACACAGTAATTGTTGGGGATCTCAATACTTCACTATCTCTTTTGGACAGATCATCTGGACAAAAAAATAAGCAAAGAAAATCAGGATCTAAATGATACCATTAATCAAATGGACTTAACAACTATCTATAGAACTTTCCATTCAAAAACCACAAAATACAGTTTTTTCTCACCCCCACATGAAACCTTTTTGAATACTGACCACCTGCTATGGCACAAAACAAGCCTTTACAGATTCACAGGTATAGAAACTATATCTAGCATCTTTTCTGACCATGGTGGAATTAAACTTCAATTTCATCCATCTATCCATCCACCAGGAAAAAAAAACCCACAAAAATACGCAATCATGTGGAAACTAAATAACCTAATCTTGAATGACTTCACAACTACTGAAAAATTTAAGACTGAAATCTTAGCTTCATGAAAACCAATGATAATGAGTACATGAGTTTCTATAACCTATCAGTCACAGCAAAAGCAGTCATACGAGGGAAGTTCATAGCAATTAGTGCACATAAGAAAAAGATGGAAAGATGGCAAATGGACAATCTAACATCATGTCTCAGAGAACTGGAAAAACAGCAACAGAAAAAAAATCTTTTAAAATGCCAGGAGAAAAGAAATAATGATTCAAGCAGAAATAAGTGAAATAGAAAATAAATATACAGAAAATAAATGAGAACAAAATCTGGTTCCTTGAAAAGACAGACAAAATCAACACACCATTAGCTATACTAATTAAGAAGCGAGAAAAGAACCTGATAAGTCAAATTCGCAATGAAATAGGCAATGTTACAACAGACATAATAGAAATACAAAATATCATTAGAGGATACTAAGAGGGACTGTATTCTAACAAACAAGAAAACCTGGATGAGATGGACAAATTTCTGGACACATATCATCTACTAAAATTGAATCAGGGGTACATAGAAAGTCTGAATAGACCCATAACAAGCAATGAAAGTGAATTAGTAATAACCTCTCAACAATAAGAAAAAAGCCCATGTCCTGATGGCTTCACTTCAGAACTCCACAAAACTTTATATAGTATAATTTAAAAAAATATTTATTTAATTTTATTAATTATTATTGTTAGTATAACCTGTTTTAAAAATCCCCTCTAGCTTTGTGACATGAGAAAACTGAAGCTCTGGAGAGGCTAAGTCGCCCACAATCCCACAAATATAAAAGTACCTCTATCTGTCCATATTGGTTTTCTTGATATCACGGGGAAAGACACCCTAAAGTAAAGGAGGGGATACTAACCAACTCATTGAATCTGGACTCGCTGTGATAATCATCTCAGCTAAATCCCCCAGGAACTTCTCCTGGTGTCCTAGGGTTGTGCACCCTGATCCCTCGCCAGTGCGACTCCACACCCTGCTGGTGTGAGCTTGTGTGTGTGTGTGTGTGTGTGTGTGTGTGTGTGTGTGTGTGCGCGCGCGCGCGCGCGGTGGTGGTGGGGACACAAAGCGTCTCCGCATCAGCCAGAGATGGTGGAGGCATGGCTGGGGACTGCAGACTCCTGGTCAGGAAAAGGACTCTACCGAGGGGCTAAGAAGGGGACAGGAAGAGGGTAGGAGGCGGGGAGGGGGGGCGAGACTGCCCCGCCCCTGCCCCTCCATCCACTCCCATTGGCCGAGGGTTTCCTGGCCCCATTCCCACCACCCGCCTCCAGAGCGACGCTTAAAGTGTGCGGAGCAGGTGCCTCAGTTAGAGCAACAACTTTGCGCGTGTCCAGGCTGAGCACAGCGCCCATTCATTGCCCTCAAGTGTCCATCCATCCATCTGTCTGGCTGATTGTCCAGGCTGTAGGGACTGCAGGCCGGGTGCAGCCGTCACTTGGGGGAACTAAGGCCATAAAAAGGGCCGAGAGCGCGACTAACCCTCGCGGACTGGGGCAGGAGACGGTGGCAGCGGACATGCAGTCGTGTGCCAGGGTATGGGGGCTGCGCCTAGGCTATGGAGTCGGAAGCGGTCGCCGCCTGTCTGGGGGCGCGGGGCCGCGTTGGGCGACTGGGGGCCGGGACAGCAGTAGCAGCAGCGGGGACAGCGGCACCGCCGAGGCCTCGCGCCTCCTGGAGCGCCTCCTGCCAAGACACGACGACTTCGCTCGGAGGCACATCGGTCCTGGGGACAAAGACCAGAGGGAGATGCTACAAGCCCTGGGGCTGGCGGTAAGGACCTCCACCCGGCCCTCGGGCCTCTGCTCGGTCCCGCCCGGGTTCTGCTACGCGGCCTCCAAGCTCCCGCCCTAAGTTCTGCGCTCCGCGTGGGACCTGCGCCTCGGTGTCCGGCCTGGCGTGGACGCTAGCTGTGTGCTTGGTCCGGCTGCATTTACCCGCCGGCTTACTTTCTCCTGCACCTACTCTTTGTGCCTGAAAACCGTACATTTTTAAACCATCTCCAACCCAAGTAGCCCTGCAGATGCGCCCTAACTTTGCATGAGGACGAGAAGACACCCCCCACCCCCCACCCCGCAACCCGGGTTGGACTAGGTTTATCTGGTTATCTCCGGTTGCAGACTGAAATCCAACCCGGAGTAGCCGATTCATGATTTTCTTTTCTTCAAGTGATTTCTGGTTTGCTCAAAGTTTCCTTTTCCTTCAAAAAAGAAACCCTAATTAGGCGATTTAAATGAGGTTCCCACAGCCTTGGTAGATGCAAAACACAGAGGTGACTTTTTAAAAACTCAGACCCACTTTCCTCTGCCCTCAATGTTCACCGACTTGCGTTTTAATTTTAGAGCATTGACGAATTGATCGAGAAGACGGTCCCCGCCAGCATTCGCTTGAAAAGACCCTTGAAAATGGAAGATCCTATTTGTAAGTGGCGGGGAGGGATCCCTTAGGCTGGTGTGCTCTGGCCTATTTGCCTTCGGTGGTTCCTTAAGGTTCAGCGCTGGAATAGGAGTGCTCTGGACTGGAAATACATTGATTATAAAAAGCTGCAGCGGGGACTTAGTGACGGTGAGAGGGTGGGCTCTTTGGTTTCCTAGCTCTACCCTGGAAGAGTCCCTGGCGCACCATTCTTGGTTTTAATCCCCAGGCTCCCTGAGGAACCAACAAGCTTCCAAGGGGGTCCCTGGCACAAGTTTGTGTGGAGCATTCCACACTTCCCAGGCCTCTCTTACAGGACCGAGTTTCTCCCATCCTGAGTTAAGGGCGTCATCGCCTTTTTGTAGATCAGGATGATCTGCAAAAGGAAAGGGGGATTGCCTAAGGCCTACAAACTAGTAAAGTGACGATCACGGAAGAGACAGCCCCCTCATCTGGCCAACCTAGCCAAGTTTCTTAGATCAGAGTCCCTTCAAATTGTTCGCTGTCTCACATCCAGATTTTCTTATCCACTGAAAGGGGGCCTAACTTTTCAGTTGTGGATGGTTTTCCTGGAAACACACAAGTAAGATTCATGCTTGGTTAAAAAAAACTGTTTACTCATAGGTTTTCTTAGAATTCTGGTTTGTATTTAAAATGATTTTAATGTTCTGAAGGTTGCCCTTCACAGGTACTTTGATGTGGGTAGTTGACTTCCCTGGAGTGAGGGAAGAATCTACACACAGGGCAGAAATAGAGCTCAGACTTTTATTATTATTATTGTTATTATTAAAAACAAAACCTTTCATCTGGTTATCTCATTTTCAATCTTAGTAACACTTATCTCTTACTCTGGAGTCAAATGAAGAGATAGGAGCTGCTTGGTTCTGTTTTGAAAGGATATATATTAATAGATAGAGAGCTTTGTTTTGCTGTAAAGTGAATGAATCAGGGTATTGACTCAGGTATCTCCATACCTGTGCTGACAGCAGATGTCTAATTTGGGTGTAGCTCAAGCAATGCTAAGGACAGTTGCCTTCGTTGTTGTCAAATCTGATGGCAGGGAATTTGCTCACAGAAGAAAATTTGCAAGTTTTTTTTAATTGAACTAATAGAGATGTAGGGGTAGCAGGAAGCCTTATTTATCTCACTTTTAGAAAATCAGGTCCTTGGGACGGGCAGTTGGCGTAATGGCTATGTCGCTGGACTCTCATGTAGTTGACTGAAGTTCGAGTCCCGGACCCATGGCTTAAACTCACACCAGGCACATGTGCGTGCGTGCCCAAGATCCTGAGAGGAGAATGGAGGAGAAGGGATTGCAGAGTGGCCATCCCCCCAGGCGGTGATTTCTCATTTTCTGTCTCTCTTTCTGGCAAGCGCACGCGCCCTATAGCAAAAACCTTTCAAAAAAAAAAAGAAAGAAAAAGAAAAAAATCAGGTCCTCCTCATTCATTGGATGCAGAGTGAAGGGTTGCACATTTTGAAAGCAATACATGGGTGAATATTTGAACAAGTAGATGCCTTCCCAAAATTTCAAAGTCAAGAGAACATTTAGGTTAGCTCCTTTTACAATAAACTTTAAGTAAGATGCTCTTTTAAGAGCTTTAGAGTCTGGGAAACATGTCAAAGTTGCCTGTCCTTTTAAAATCCAGCTACTTGGTTCCAGGTGAATAATTCGAACATCATTGAATTCTGTTTCTCCTCTCTCTCTTTGGAAGCAGGCTCCTGAGAACTAATTTGCAACATGAGTGTAAACTTTAAACCTAGCAGCTTCTGTGTAAATGGGGCTGGTTTTATCTGGTTAGTCTGAGGTAATTCAGAGAAAATATTGCACAGTCAGGAATACCTCCTTGTCCTGAAATGGACCTGTTTTCCAATGAAGTTTGCACTCGAAGTAGTGAGCTAGGAATTGGAATGGGGGAGCATGTATCAGCAGAGCATGGATGTTTTACTCTGAGGTATGCATGTGTCATGGATAATGAATGTTCTCCATGTGAGGAGATCAAATTGGTACAAGTAACCCCTAGTAGTGGCATTTCCATTAAATAATATAGCAGTACCTTTAGACAAATTTGGTTTTATGTGGATGCCTATTGTCTATGGGAGCCAGAGGGGAATTCTAGATCAAATATTTGTTTGCCGTGTACAGAGAAAACTGTAATAACCATACTTATATGAGTCTTAAATGACCTTATTGCTGAGTAAAATGGTTGTGAGAGTTGAAGACAGTGTGGTGCTACTTAGGTTAGTTCTTATGGTAATTAAATAACCTCAAACATTTATGTAGTGCTTACTGTGTACCATGTGCTTTAAGGTGCTTTTCATGTATTAATAATCCTTAGTATAATCCTATGAGCTAAGTGCCATCATTCCCTCTGTTTTAAGGATAAAGAAACCAAGCTGGCCCTGTGGCATGGTGGCTAAGGGAACTGGATCCCACATGACCAACTGTGTGGTTTGAATTATGGCCCCAGTGGCTTGAAAAACACACTGAACGCATGTGTGTGTGTTCCCCAAATCCCAACAGGATGGAGAAATGGAGAAGGGATTGTAGTATGACCACGCCCCACTTGGGGTGCTTTCTCTTTCTCCCTCTCTCTCTGTCTCTCTCAAGCATAGTCAACCTCTGGCAACTATAAAAAAAAATTAAATAAAGAATAAACCATAGTATACATAGTCCCTAACTTGTCCAGCATCCCAGTTTGTAAGCTGTGGAGGGAGAATTCAAATCCAGGTTGTCTGACGACGCTGTTCATATTCCAATTACTACAAAGAAGAAACACTTCTCCTGACTTCTGTGACCCAGTGCATGAAAATATACAAACCCTGTCGCGCTGGAATAACTGCTATATACCAGCTGCCCAAGTGGAAATGCATCGGCAAACTGGGCGTGCAGGTGTGGGAACACCCGGCTGGCTGGGTGAGGGAGGGGTCACAGAAGTGCAGCACTGAGCCTGGCTGTCAGGATGAGCAGTGGTGCTTTGCTGAGCAAGGCTAGGGAAGGCCACACAGGCAGAGGAATCAGGATAGAGTAGGGCAAACAGACCCAGGGAAGTGCAGTGATTTGTCAGGCATGAAGGTTCAAAACCCGCCCCCCCCCCTTTGACATTCTAGGAAGTGCCTTGAAAGAATACCTTGATGGAAGGCCACCCCTTGATGGGTATAGTAGTTAAGATGCTGGACTCCCACATGATCAACTGCAGTTTGAGTCCCAGACCTGGTGGCTTGAAACTCACACTGGGTGCATGTATGTGCATGCCCAAAATTTGACAGGAGAATGGAGGAGAAGGGATTGTGGCATGGCCATCCTACCTGGGGAATGACATCTCTCTTTTTCTTTGTGTCTCCAGCGATTGCATGTTCCTTATAGCAAAAAAAACAAACAAACAAAAACAAAAACAAAACACCTTGATTATCTGTTGGTTTCTTAGAAAGTTATTATTCAGAGAAAAAAGTAATGCTACTCAATTAAAAACCCTGTCAGGTAGACCCAGCGAGTGGTGTGGTAGATAGAGTGCTAGACTCCGACATGATGGACCATATTTTGAGTTCTGGACCTGGAGGCTTGCTTTTTCACTTTCTCTCTATCTCTTTTTCCCTCTGTTGAGTGCATGTGTCTATAGCAAATTAAAAAATAATAAATTTTAAAATAAAATTAAAAGCTCGTCAGGGCCTTTGTGGTGCAGTCAGGAGCTTACTAAAGGGCCATGCGCAGGTTCAGGTAGCAGGCCTGGGTGACCTGAAACATGCAGGGTGCCGTGTGTGTGCCAGAGATCTTTAGGAGGATCAGAGGAAGAGGATCACAATGAGAGCAGTTGCTGTGGAGGATGCCTGTCTCTCTCTCTTTTTCTCTCACTCTTTTGCTCATATGTTTACATGGGTACACTGCTATTTGTTTCATCCTGTTCAACTGAACTTCCCTTCTCCATCCACATACACTTCTATTTTTTTTTTTTTTTTTTGGAGAGGTTTTTGCTGTAGGGCGCGTGTTCTCGCCAGAAAGACAGAAAGAGACAGAGAGACAGAAAGTGAGAAATCACCCCCGGTGGGATGGCCACACTGCAATCCCTTCTCCTTCATTCTCCTCTTGGGATCCTAGGCACGCACGCACACGTGCCCAGCGTGATTTCAAGCCCCGAGACTCAGACCACGGTCGACTACATGGGAGTCCAGCGACATAGCCATTATGCTAACTGCTGGTCCCCCCATCCACATACACTTGCAAAACAAAACAACTAGGATACATGCCAGTGAGAATATTGGTTTCTTTTTTTCTTTTGGAGAGGTTTTTTTGCATAGGGCACGTGCGCTCGCCAGACAGACAGAGAGAGACAGAGAGATAGAAAGCGAGAAATCACCCCCCAGAGGGGATGGCCACGCTGCAATCCCTTCTCCTCCATTCTCCTCTTGGGATCTTGGGCATGCACACACACGCGCCTGGCGTGAGTTTAAGCCACCGGGTCCGGAACTCGAACCGCAGTCGACTATGTGGGAATCCAGCGACATAGCCATTACACTAACTGCTGGTCCCGAGAATATTGGTTTCTATTTTTTTTTTTTTTTTTTTTTTTTAGAGAAATTTTTGCTACATGATGCATGCGCTTGCCAGAGACAGAGAGAGACAGAAAGCAAGAAATCACCCCCCACCCCAGGGGGACTGGACATGTCACAATCCCTTCTCCTCCATTCCCCTCTCAGGATCTTGGGCATGCACGCACACGTGCCTGGTGTGAGTCTTTTTTTTTTGGAGAGGTTTTCGCTATAGGGTGCGTGCGCTCGCCAGACAGACAGAGAGAGACAGAGAGACAGAAAGCAGGAAATCACCCCCCAGGGGGGATGGCCACGCTGCAATCCCTTCTCCTCCATTCTCCTCTCCAGATCTTGGGCAC
Organism: Tupaia tana; assembly: GCA_026018925.1. Lineage (NCBI taxonomy): Eukaryota > Metazoa > Chordata > Mammalia > Scandentia > Tupaiidae > Tupaia > Tupaia tana. Next base: position 40,066,904 of record JAKSZU010000013.1, on the reverse strand, counting down.
GCACGCACACGTGCCCGGCGTGAGTTTAAGCTACCGGGTCCGGGACTCGAACCGCAGTCGACTACGTGGGAGTCCAGCGACATAGCCATTACGCTAACTGCTGGTCCCAGGTGTGAGTCTTAAGTCGCCAGGTTTGGGACTCGAACCTCAGTCTACTATGTGGGAGTACAGTGACATAACCATTACGTCATCTGCTGGTCCTGAGAACATTGGTTTCTCAGGGTGGTGCCATTATGGGTTATTTTAGCCTTTTTTTTCTTTTTTAAAGAATCATTTAATTTTGCTCATCATCATTATTATTAATTTCACCAGAGAGAGGTGGAGAGAGAGACAGGGAAAACAAGAAAATAAGCTGCCTACTCCAGACTTGAACTGTGGTTGACCATGTGGGAATCCAGCACCTTAACCACTATGCCACCTGCCAGTCCTCTAGCCTTCTTTTTATTACTCTTCATCTTCTTGATTTTCTATAATGTAAAATTTTAAAAATACTTTATGAATCAAGCCATCCACTTTCAGCTATAGTATGTCTAACTGTATAGTTTTTTTTCAGTGAAGTCATCTCAAATAACCAGACTGAACTAGATTAAACTAACCTTCCAAAAGCTGCAGAGATTAAAGTTTACACAAAATAGCACATTGCTGATCACAAGCATGGTTTGGAACAGAGAAAAACTAAACCCCCTAATGTTCAAATTACTCAGTCAGTGCTGAGGAGCTGAGCTGTCAGAATGATTCTTCTGATGGACTTGTGAGGACTGAATGTTCTAAGCCACACAGTTTAGAGTGACTCTTAATAAATGGTTAATGGAGGTCAGGGAGCAGAGGGAGGGCATTGTGTAACACAGCTGCAGGTGGTGACTTTGTCACCCGAATCAGGTTGGGCATTCTCCTGAACTGACCTGAAGGGCACCCGACCGGGCAGCTGCTCCCTAGGCTGTGGCCATCTTGTCTTTTAGCTGATATTTGTGGCCTGTCTGTAGACTGCTCAGTCTGTGACACATCTGTCCCTAGGTCCTTCTTGGCTTCTTCAATTCCCAGCTCATGTGAATTATCATTTTATCTTTAACTAGGATAATTCCAGAAAATATTTTTGTTAAACTGTAAATAAACAAAGACCAGCAAGTGAGAAATGCAAAGGCTATTTATTCTGTATTCGTTGTATCAAGGAGGTCAGACCTGTGTTTTGGTAGAGGAGAGGAAAGCTGTTTAGTGAAAAAATAGAAGGCTCCAGGTATAGCCGGCCTGGAGGCCAGGGCATGGGGAGCTGTAGGTGGGCTAATTAGATGTGAGTGTTTAGGGGTGTATATTTCACTTTGTCTGGTTAGTCCTAACTTGAAAGTAGAACAATATTAGGAAAGTGGCCAGTTATTAGTCAAGTCTTGGACATTTGGAGCTGAGTGTCATAGACGTTATTATTCAGTTTCTTGGATTGTTGCTAAAGATAGTGATTTGGACTCTCTTATGTAAGTCATTTTTAAAAAATAGTTATTTTTTATTTAACTTTATTTATTTACTTATGTTAATTTGACCAGAGAGGGACAGAAAGATTGAGAGAGAGAAACTGAGAAAACAAGCCACCAGGTCTGGGACTCGAACCGCAATTGGCCATCTGGGAGTCCAGTACTCTTAACCACCATGCCACCTGCTGGCCCCCCTAAGTCTAATTGTAAGGCTGGCACCCTGGGTTGTTTATTATAGGTAAGGGAATTTGTTCCTGAACAGCATATAGGTAAAAATTCTATTTTTTAAATATATGAATAGCCTGGCCATTGTCTGTTTGTGTATTCAGTCCCTCACATCAGAGTCTGTTTTATCCTTGTATTTTTATTATTAATTCTTATTAGGCAGATACTTGCTCATCTGATACCTTGGACAGTTACTCTATTACCTAAATTATCATTATTTAAATTGCCAGGAGTGCATGCACTTGTCAGAGAGTATTCCTGAGAGGAGAATGGAGGAAAAGGGATTGCTGTGTGGCCATCCCCCCTGGTGGGTGATTTCTCGCTTTCTGTCTCTCTGTCTCTGTCTTTCTGGTGAGCACGTGCCCTATAGCAAAAACCTCTCAAAAAACAAAAAAGAGAAAAAGAAAAATATTTTGGGGCCATCAGGTGGCATGGTAGTTGAAGTGCTGGACTCCCATATGGTCGACTGTGGTTTGAGTCCCGGACCTGGCGGCTTGTTTTCCCACTTTCTATCTCTCTGGTGAGTGCACATACCCTGTAGCAAATTTAAAGAAAATGATGATGATGATAAGTAAAATCAAATGAGTAATTTTTTTTTTTTTTTTTGTGAGAGATTTTTGCCTTAGGGTGTGTGTGCTCACTGTAAATACACAGTGAGAGGGAAAGTGAGAAATCACCCCCAGGGGATGGCCACCCTGCAGTCCTTTCTCCTTCACTGTCCTTGTGGGATCTTGGGCACACATGCACACACACACGCACCCAGTGTGAGTTTCAAGCTGCTAGGACCAGGACTCGAACTGCGGTTGGCCATGTGGGAGTCCAACATGTAACCACTGTGCCATTTTCTGGCACCATGAGTAATTCTTAAAGAAAAGAAAAGAAATGAAAGGGACCAGCAGATGGTGTAGTGGTTACGTCGTTGGACTCCCACATGGGAAACTGCAGTTTAAGTCCCCAACTGGTAGCTTGAAACTCATGCCAGGCATGTGTGCATGTATGCCCAAGATCCCAGGAGGAGAGTGGAGGAGAAGGGATTGTGGTATGGCTATCCCTCCTGGGGGCAGATTTCTCACTTTTCCTCTGGCTGTCTCTGTCTCTTTGTTTCTCTCTCCAGCGAGTGCATACACCTTAAGGCAAAAAACTCTCAAAAAAAAAAAAAAAAAAAAAAAAAAAAAAAGAAAGAAATGTGAAAAAATAAAGTTATTATACTGGGTAGTTAGTTATAGGATTCATCCTGTGTTTTTTTAAAATTTTTGCTTTTGTTTTTGTTCTGTTTGTTATTGTTTATAAACCAGAGAGATAAAAGAGGGAGAAGGCAAAATTGCCCCTCGGTTGTGTGTGGTCATGCCATAATCCCTTCCCATTTCTGCATCCTATCAGGATTTGAGGCATGCATGCACATGCACCTGGTATATTGTTCAAGCCACCAGGGCTAACAATGCGTGGTCTGCTATTAAGGGATCCAGCTCCCTTAACTAGTAGGTTATGAACTGGTTATGGATATGTGTTTTAAAGTTTCTTTCTTCCACTAATGGAGACATAGAGAGTGAGAGAGAGTGTACCCCAGCAGGGTCTTCTAGCCTCAACTGTCCCCAGATCATGGGCACATGTTCTCAATGTACTCAGGGTCTCCAGATGTGAGAGGTCTCTGGATATGAACCCAGAACCTTCCTCTGTGGGTTGACCTTCCAGGGTGTCCCCTTTTATTGCTGTGTAACTGTCCCATTCTCTCTCCTGTGTTTTCAGAGTCCCTCTGAAATGACAGGTGGGAAAAACAGCTGGGAGTTGTAGAATTTAGATGTGAGATGTTAAAATTTGTGTTAGCTCATGTCTACTAGGAAGCAGGCACAAATATCTTATTAGATATGCAAGAGATCTATTGAAAGAGGGGACAGGAAAAGGTGGGAAGAGCCTTTGGACTAATGCAGGTCTGACCTTGGTGGGAGAGGAGAGAGATGGAGGGAAAACTGTAGAAAAGTCTTACACTGCATACAGATAGCCAAAATGCAAATGACAAAATGTTCAACTCTTCTTAGCGTAAGGAAAATACAAATCAAAACTACAATGAGATACCACTTAACCCCAGTCAGAATGTCTGTGATAAAAAAATAATAAAGGACATGGGTTAGCGAGGCTGTGGCAAAAAAGGAACCCTCCTACACCGTTGGTGGGAATGCATATTAGTATAGCCCCTATGAAAAAAATTTGCAGGTTCCCCAGAGACTACAATTAGAACTACCATATGACTGAGTAATCCCACTCCTTGATATTTACCCAAAGCATAGGAAAGCACTCAGTGGGAAGGGCACTTGTACTTTCATGTATATCGCAGCATTATTTGTAACATGAAACCAACCTAAGTGCCCAAAAACTGATGACTAGATTGAAAAATTGAGGCACACATACACTATGGAGTAGTATTTAGTCATAAGGGGTCAATGGAATTTGTCTCAGAGTGGTTGAATATAGAAAAACTGCTGCTGATTGACATAAGCCAGACTTTGAAAGATAAACACTGTATATCCCCACTCAACATATACTGAAGGTCTGCATTCTATGGCAGAAATGGAAAGATTAGGAAATATATTAGGGGGACCAGCAGATGGAATAATGGCTACATTGCTGAACTCCCATGTAGTTGACTGCAGTTTGAGTCCTGGTGGTTTAAACTCACGCTGGGCATGTGTGCATGCGTGCCCAAGATCCCAAGAGGAGAATGGAGAAGAAGGGATTGCGGCATGGCCATCCCCCTTGGGAGGTGATTTTTCCTTTCTGTCTCTCTGTCTCTCTGGCGAGCACATGTGCCCTATAGCAAAAACCTCTCCAAATAATAATAATAATAATAATAATAATAATAATAATAATAATAATATATTAGGAAGGGTAGGTTTGGATACCAGAGACTGTAAGGGAGGGGAGAGAATAGTAGAGGGTGGGTGAGAAGGCAAAGGGAAGAAACACTTAAGAAAGCCAAGACTGTATAATTCTCTATTGAAAATGAGGTTCATAGTAATATTCTTGATTTGGTTGTCAAAAATAAGTGAATAAAGGGAACCAGCAGTTAGCGTAATGGCTATGTCGCTGGACTCCCACGTAGTCGACCGCGGTTCGCATCTCGGACCCGGTGGCTTACAACTCACGCCGGGTGCGTGTGCGTGCGTGCCCAAGATCCCGAGAGGAGAATGGAGGAGAAGGGATTGCGGCGTGACCATCCCCCCGGGGGGTGATTTCTCGCTTTCTGTCTCTATGTCTCTCTCTGTCTGGCGAGCGCACGCGCCCTAAAGCGAAAAACCTCTCAAAAAAAAAAAAAAAAAAAGTGAATAAAGAAAAGGAAAAAGAAAAAAAAGAGTCTTACATTGCAGTGCAGATTTAAGAAGTCTCCAGTCAGGCTGTGAACTTAAGCCCCTCATTGGATGAATTTCATGTCTCACAGGAATGAGTGTATTAGTTCTCCCACAGGGAGAACTTAGTCACAGGCTGGGAACAGCCCATAGAAAGCATGGTTTTGGTCCATGCAGACAGACGGCAGATTGGGGGACTGTCAATCAGTTTCTAGACTGGATATCTTGGAATGATGGTGATGTTATCAAACAGGGAGTGGAGAAGAGGACCCCGGGGGAATTGCAGACATTGTTCCTTGCCTTAGTAAGTGTCAGTTGTATGATGTCTGAATAACTTTGATCTCTTTTTTATGCTCAAGTTTGTTTTACTTAAGTCCAGAATATTTTTACACAAATACAAAGAGAATTTTTTTAATTGCCAGAGGAAGAGAAAGAGAAAGAGAGAAAGTACCCTTCGGGGAGCATAGTTACACCACAGTCCCTTTCCTCCATTTCTCCTTTCCATCAGGATTTTGAGCACACATGCACACCAACCCAACCCAGCACTGGCTGACTATAAGTCACTGGTGCTGGGAGTTGAACTGTGGTTGGCTATATTAGATCTGGCTTCCAGCACACAGCACTTAACCACTGCACTATGGAACTGGCCCCTAATGGAGAATTTTAGTAAGGATTTATAATGCCTATATAATCAACGTACTAACTGATTAAATGTCAAGGAAACACATTTTCTGAAAATCTGAAATTATTGTAGACATTGCATTTATTTAAAGAATTATTTTAACTTTATTTACCTATTTATTTATTTAAATTTGACCAGAGACAGACAGAGCGTGAGAAAGAGAAAGAAAGTGATAAAGCAGGATCAGCAGTTAGCGCAATGGCTATGTCATTGTACTCCCATGTAGTCGACCTTGGTTTGAGTCCCGGACTCAGTAGCTTAAACTCACGCCGGGTGCATGTGCATGCGTGCCCAAGATCCTGAGAGGAGAATGGAGGAGAAGAGATTGCGGCTTGGCCGCAATCACCCCTGGGGGGTGATTTCTCGCTTTCTGTCTCTCTGTCTCTCTTTTTGGGGAGCACACATGCCCTGTAGCAAAAACCTCTCAAAAAAAAAAAAAAGAAGAAAGAAAGAAAGAAAGAAAGAAAGAAAGAAAGAAAGAAAGAAAGAAAGGAGGGAGGGAGGGAGGGAGGGAGGGAGGGAGGGAGGGAGGGAGGGAGGGAAGGAAGGAAGGAAGGAAGGAAGGAAGGAAGGAAGGAAGGAAGGAAGGAAGGAAGAGATAAAGCAAGCTGCCAAGTTTGGGACTTGAACCAGGGCCATGTGAGAGTCTAATGTCCTTAACTACTATACCACCTGCTGGCCCCCGACACTGCATTATTTCACAACACTTCATACATGCTGTGGGCTCATTCACAAAATGTTTCTCTGAAGCCCATGCTTTTAGGGATACAGTTAAAAAGAATGTGAGAACATTTGTACACTGATTTGTCATCATGGATTCTGTGATGGCTGAAGTATCGGGAATATTGAGCTCACTGTATATGAGAGTATAGGTGAATTTTTGTTGCACCGTATAGATTCACTTGTCTTCCTGAGCACTTACGTTCCTAGCAACCTGCTATGCCCCATCCACAAAGAGATTACAATTTACTTTGTGAGATTCTGGGCTGGACTGAAAATTTCTCCTTGTCTCTATTCCTTTGATCTGTAAAAAAATCACCTTTCCCAAGCATGACAAATTGTTGGAGTTGTACTCTTAGAACATACCTTTTCCCTTTCTGTTTTTGTTCTGCAGGCCTTAAGAGTGTACTCACAGGGCAGCAAAGAGGAAAACAACTCTAGAACTTTACTGGTTTCAATTCATATTATTTGGTCTGATTACACAGATCTAACTGGTCTTCCACATAAATATTATGCATTCCGATGTTTCTCTGTATATTTCTTTTTAAAAAAACACTCATGGATTAAATGAAGAGAAGGCCATAGAGACCTCCCACAGAAAAGAGTATGATCCGAGTTCATGGAATAAAATAACAGACAGAGCGTCCTCATTCCCACTTCCCTACTGTGAGTGCTGTTCTGGTTCTCCACAGTTGGTCGGGTCTTTGGGGTGAGTAGGAAGAGCTGTAGGCACTGCTCACGCAGAGACAAGGGACCAAAAAGCCATCAGAAACACAGATGGGGGACCAGCAGTTAATGTAGTGGCTGTGTTGCTGGACTCCCACATAGTCGACCACGGTTTGCGTCCCGGACCCGGTGGCTTAAAACTCACGCCGGGTGCGTGTGCGTGCATGCCCAAGATCCCGAGAGGAGAATGGAGGAGAAGGGATTGCGGCGTGACCATCCCCCCCGGGGGGTGATTTCCTGCTTTCTGTCTCTATGTCTCTCTCTGTCTGTCTGGCGAGCGCACGCACCCTATAGCAAAAACCTCTCAAAAAAAAAGAAACACAGATGGGACAAGCCTCAGACCCTTTCAAGTGGGAGTGTCCTCAGGAGGACTCAACCTCTGAGGATCAGGAAGGACTGAGTAAGGCAGAATATTACTTGGCCGAGCAAGAAGACAGGGACGAGCCTGGCCAGGTTAGGGCGAGAGGATTCAGAGCCCTGAGTCAGGCCCGAGTCGTGCTTCCATACTTGGTGCCCCTCTGCCAGTCCTGAAGAGATTTCAATTAAGAGTTTCCATCTACACTATGTGGAGCATGTGGATGAGCTTGGCTTCCTGGAGTGAACAAATTCTGTGACTCAGCAGACTTTAGTTGTGAAAACTTTTTCTGCCCAAGGATGAAACCTGACATATAACAGGGAGCGGTCCAGTTATTGCTACTCAGCAGGCTGAGGTCATCTGGGAAGCCTAGGTTTGATTCCCAGACGACTCTATAAGCCAAATGCAATGACATGCACTCGTTGTCCCAGCTACTTGGGAGCCTGAGAGAGCAGGAACCTGATACAAACAACAACAGGGAATAGGATATATGGGCTGGCTAACTGGGCCTAACCCGGGCAGTTATAGGGGAAAGTGGAGGAAGAAAAGGGTGACATTGGGTAAAATCTAACCATTAGGATGGAATTTATACAGAAATTCTGACTTCTATATAGAAAAATCACAATGTCCTAACATGCTATCACTCAGGGTCTGTTTATCTTCATTGATGCCCCAAGCCCACCTAATAGCTTCCTGCTCAGTCTTAAAGCCAAGGATCTGCAGGCTGGCAAAGAAAACATGCCCAGGCAGTGTCAATCTTTCCATTCTGGCCCCGGCATTCTCCTTCAGCCTCTGGCAGAGAGAGGTCTTTTTCAAACTGGTGACATTGTCTGGACAAATTCGAATATGAGTGTGTTGGTTTTCAGCCCTGATGATTTCCTTGGAGACCTTTTCCTAGTGTCTTGCCAAGTGCATGGAGGGTGAGGAGTGGAAGGGAGGTTCTGACACTGGTTAATGGCTGTTCTGTGAAAGGTGGTGCTGGCTGGGCTGCCTGGAACACACCCTGTGGGGTGTCCTGCCACTTTGGGGATGTTAAGGGGTCTGTACCTATATATTTCACTAGGAGGATTTCATTCTAATTATAGCATTGTAATGAAATTTTAGAATAAGTAATACAGAGACGTTGTCCAAAACTCAAACGTAAAATAAGATGTACAGGAAAAAACATGATTTTCTCCCACTTAAATTTTAAATTTCATATGAATTATCTTCAGAATATTCTGCTCATAAGTAAGCATATATGTATTTATATTTTTATTTATTAATTTTGCCAGAGGATGAGTATGCTTGCTAGAGAGAGACAGAGAAAGTGGGAAAGCACCCCTCGTGGGGTATGGTCACACAAAATTCCTTTCCTCCATTTCTTCCTCTTTTTGGGATTTTGGGCACACACACATACCTGGCATGTTCCTCAAGATGCCAGGTCTGAAACTCAAGCCACATGGTCATTCATATGGGTTCCAGCTGGCCCAACCTTCAGGCTATGGGTTGGCCCCTACTTTTATTTATTTTTTTTAAAGAATTATTTTATTTATTTATTTATTTATTTATTTATTTATTTATTTATTTAAATTTGACCAGAGAGGGACAGCGCAGGAGCTAGAGTGAGGGAATGAGAGAGAGAGAGAGAAAGGAAGTGAGAAAGCAAGCCACCAGGTCTGGGACTTGAACAGTGGTCAACCATGTGGGAGTCCAGTGCACTTAACCACCATGCCACCTGCTGGCCCTGCCCTTACTTTTTAAAATATAAAAGATAGCATAATATGTATACTATGTAGAACCTTAGATATAGCATTTTTAGATTGTTGAAGATGCAAAAGCAAAGCTTGAATACATTTTTCCATAAAATTGGAGCTAAAAATAAAGAGGAAGGCTGTGTTTGGGGTAATGGGCTAAGGATGGGGAACACTGTGTATACGTATTTAGGTGTAGCATTTATCATGACTCATATCGCTGCCTGTTCTTTTTTTTAAATAATTATTTTATTTAACTTTTTAAAAAAGAATTACTTTATTTAACTTTATTTATTGTTATTATTTTAATATTTCCAGAGAGAGACACAAAGAGAGAGAGGGAAAGTACATGCAAGCCTTCGGGTCTAGAACTTGAACCATGGTTAGATACGTAGTAGTCTAGCACCTTTTTTTTTTTTTTTTTTTAGAGGTTTTTGCTATAGGGTGTGTGAGCTCGCCAGACAGACAGAGACAAAGAGACAGAAAGCGAGAAATCATCCCCCATGGGGGACGGCTACACCGTAATCCCTTCTCCTCCATTCTCCTCTTGGGATCTTGGGCATGCACGCACACGCGCCCGGCGTGAGTTTTAAACCACCGGGTCTGGGACGCGAACCACGGTTGACTACATGGGAGTCCAGCAACATAGCCATTACGCTAACTGCTAGTCCCAGTCTAGCACCTTTAACCACCATGCCACCTGCCAGCCCCTTTTTTGTTGCCGGTTGTTTTTATTGTTTTTGTTTTTGTTTTTGTTTTGGAGAGGTTTTTCCTATAGGGCGCGTGCGCTCGCCAGACAGACAGACAGACAGAGACCGAGAGACAGAAGGCGAGAAATCACACACACACCCCCCCCCCCCCCGGGGGGATGGTCAAGCCTCAATCCCTTTTCCTCTATTCTCCTCTTGAGATCTTGGGCACGCACGCACACGCGACCGGCGTGAGTTTAAGCCACCGAGTCCGGGACTCGAACCACGGTCGACTACGTGGAGTCCAGCGACATAGCCATTACACTAACTGCTGGTCCCCTTGTTTTGTTTTTTAATAGAGGTTTTTGCTTTAGGGCGTGCACACTCACCAGGGAGAGAGACAGTGAAAATGAGAGAACTCCTTTCCCAGGGGAGATGGGCACACCGCAATCCCTGATCCTTCATTCTTCTCCCGGGATCTTGGGCACGTATGCACATGCGCCCAGGGTTGAGTTTTAAGCCACCGGGTCTGGGGCTCAAAACGCCATTGACCATGTGGGAGTCCAGCAACATAACTGCTATGCTGTCTCCTGGCCCCACTGCCGGATTGTTTTATTTTTTTTTTTTTAATTATTTTTTCTATTTTGTTTTTTTAGAGGTTTTTTTCCCTGTATGGCACGTGTGCGCGCCAGAAAGACAGAGAGAGACAGAGAAACAGCGAGAAATCACCCCCCGGGGGGGGATGGCCACACCGCAATCCCTTCTACTCCATTCTCCTCTCGGGATCTAGGTAGGGCACACACACACACACATACACACACACACACACACACACACATGAGCCCGGCTTGAGTTTAAGCCACTGGGTCCAGGACTTGAACTGCTGTTCGACTACATGGGAGTCCAGTGACATAGCCATTACGCTAACTGCTGGTCGTGCTGCCTGATTGTTTTAGTATTTTTCCAGTGTGCAAATTCACGTATTTGGAATATTAAGAGCTAGTCCTGGGCCAGCAGGTGACATGGAGGTTAAGGATCACAATAGCCAGCTAGATATGTGGGCTGGATTCCACATAGACAGCTACAGAGTTCAAATCCCAAACACAGCAGCTTGTAGATTATGTCAGGTGTGTGCGTGCTATGTTTCCAGAATCCCAAGGAAAATGGGGGAGAAGGTTTGTGGTGTGGTTATCCCCGCTGGAGGATGACTTCTCACTTTCAATCTCTGGAGAGCACATGTGCCCTATAGGAAAAAACGAAAGAAAACAACTCTACAAGCTTCATAACATTAAAACACACACACGCACGCGCACACACACACAGAAAACCTAACCTGGGACCAGCAGTTTGTGTAATGGTTATGTCACTGGACTCCCATGTAGTTGACCGCAGTTTGAGTCCTGGACCTGGTGGCTTAAACTCATGCCGGGCGCGTGTGCGTGCATGCCCAAGATTCCAAGAGGAGAATGGAGGAGAAGGGATTGCGGTGTGGCCATCCCCCCTGGGGGGTGATTTCTTGCTTTCTGTCTCTCTGTCTCTGTCTTTCTGGCGAGCACATGCGCTCTATAGCAAAAACCTCTAAAAAAAAAAAAAAAGAAAAGAAAGAAAAGAAAACCTAACCCTAGTAATACATTGAATATTCACAGTTAAATCATCTTTCTGTTAGAAAGCCTTTATCTGGTATAGTCGTTCATGCAAAATTCTTGGTATTTTAGGTGCAAGTGGCAAGAGAACTGTTAGAGAGGCTCTTGTGCGGAATTATGTAAGAAGGAAGCATTCATTCTGAATTCTGAGAATGAATGCATTTGGAGTGGAGTTCTCACCTGCGGATTCTTAGGGAGCAGTGTTGCTGAGAGGCCACTGAACTCTGCTCTTGGTACATTAGGCTCAGGGAATTATGCAGTGCTCTGAGGCAGACATAAACAAGGTCTGAAGCAGGTTTTCATTCTGCGAGGAAAACAAAAACTTACTGCTTAGGTTTCTGAAGGACTGCTTGAATTCCTTTATGGCTGGGAGTGTGAAATAATGAATGTGCAGTGCCTGGCTGCCCTGGGAAGCAGCCGGCAGAGAGCTGGAAAAGGACAGCTTGTCTCTACATGTTTCTTAATGGATGCTCCTTTCTCATTCTGGCTCATTTTCTCCCTGGTTAGTTTGACTGTGATTGCCATCCAGGAAGATAGTTAAGGAATTAGGCCGGTGTACAGGAGCAAGCTATTTTTGTCAAGTTGGAAGGATAAGTGTGAGGAAGGTGCAAGCTGGGAGGTTTGCTCTGGGAAGGAATCTTGTCTTTTACTTCCCTCTCTGCTTATCCACACAACTTCCTAGGGCCATGCTGCTGAGGTTTGGGTAGCATAGTCTCCTTTTTATGATGTTTTTCTTACTAAGGAGGGGGAAAAGACTGCCATTTTGGGATTAAAGACCCCACACTCATTCTTTTTCTAGGAAGACAATTCTTTTCTAAAGAAGATAATTATAGTCGGTGGGCATTGTGTGCTTAGGATTTGGTGTTTGGTTTAGACCAGATCATGCTACTAAGAGGTAGATGTGTTAGGTAGATCCTCTGATCCTAGACTTTTTCCTCCTCTCATTCGTACCTTGGCATCAAAGTAACTTAAACTCTGGACTTCTAAATACGATGGTTTGGCTCTTCTGCAGATTTAGCCAAAGTGGGATTTGATGGTGGGTAATAAGAAATGGTAAACAATGGGATCAGTAGATAGCATAATGGCTATGTCGCTGGACTCCCATGTAGTTGACTACAGTTCGAGTCCCAGACCCGGTGGCTTAAACTCACACCAGGCGCGTGTGCGTGTGTGCCAAAGGTCCCGAGAGAATAGATTGCGTCGTCCCGAGAGAATAGATTGCGTCGTGGCCATCCCTGGGGAGGTGATTTCTCGCTTTCTGTCTCTCTGTCTCTGTCTTTCTGGCGAGCATATGTGCCCTATAGCAAAAACCTCTCCAAAAAAAAAAAAAAAAAGAAATGATAAACAATGAGCAAACATTTGAAACAATTTGGGCACTCATAAACTGTGTGTTTGGAGTTGCCTTTTATTATTATGTGGCTGGGAAAGCCTTAGGTCTTAGACTTATATCCCAATAAGCAAACAGCTTAACTCTGTTCATTAAGTTCACAGACTGTGAGAAGTTTGGTTGTGAAGAGCAATGGATGAGTGAGTGGGAAAGGCTTCTCACATTCCTGCTTCTAGAAGCATGCCTGGGTACTACTGTACTCTTGATGTCTTGAGTGTCTATTAGCTTGGTATACAGGAGACAGCTCATTCTATTAACTCACTTTGTTCTCCATAGAAGTTAAAATTGAGCATAAATACAAGGCTACGATTAGGACTAATTAGGGGAAAATTCACTTAGTCTTAAGCTGGATATGGGTAGATTCCCCAGGTGCTTAAAAAGTTTGGCTGGTCCTGGGACCAGCAGTTAGCGTAATGGCTATGTCGCTGGACTCCCACGTAGTCGACCGCGGTTCGAGTCCCGGACCCGGCGGCTTAAACTCACGCCGGGCGCGTGTGTGTGCGTGCCCAAGATCCCGAGAGGAGAATGGAGGAGAAGGGATTGCGGCGTGGCCATCCCCCCTGGGGGGTGATTTCCTGCTTTCTATCTCTCTGTCTCTCTCTGTCTGTCTGGCGAGCGCACGCGCCCTATAGCAAAAACCTCTCCAAAAAAAAAAAAAAAAAAAAAAAAAAAAAAGTTTGGCTGGTCCTATAGAGACTATACAGTATATGTATATAGGATTAGAAACATCTGTGTATCAAATTTGACCATTTTTATGTTTCTGGATCTTATCTATAATTAATTATTTCATTCTTTTTTATGCTAATTGGCCTTACAAATTTTTCAGGTGTTTGATTCAAGGGTATTAGACATCAGTTGTTGCTCTAAGGGCTGCTGATTTGTATCTGGAGACCCTGAACTGTGTCTGGAGACTTGTAGAATGTGTCAGTGGGTTTCTGGCTGTTCAGGTGTGGTGTCTTCTGTTCCTTGGTGTTGAAGGCATGGGGACAAGGCAGGACTTGGACCTGAGTGGAAGGAGGCTGCTGAAAGAAGAGAGATGGGACCTGGACTCTAGTTGAGGTTCTCTTATGACTACAGCTTGATGTTTGCCTAGTCCTCCTGGACAGTTCAGCTGGGAGGTATGACCAAATGGTTTTCTTGTGAAAGGAAAACTCAGACCCCTCCACCATACTAGTAAAGAATCTGTGGTCTCCAGACATAGTATTCTACATAGCAGCAGTGATCATTTTCACACTTTAATGTTACGTGTAAAATTTTATTTTATTTTTTAATTGTCAAAGGGTACATGTATTCACCATGGAGATAGAGAAGGGAAGAGAGGGAGAGAGAAAGAAAGAGAAATCACCACCCAGTCCCTTCTCTTCCATTTTTCCATCCTCTCAGGATTTTGGGCAAGCATACATGTGTACCTGGCATGTTATTCAAGCCTCTAGGACTGGGATTCAAAACCATGGTTGGTCATGTGGGATCCAGCTCCCTTGTCACTGGGCTGGCCCAAACACTTGAAAACTTTAAAAAGAGCTGATTAATAAATAAACAAATTTGTTAATTATAAAGACCCAGAAACATGGGACCAGCAGGTGGTGTGGTGGGTAAGGCTCTGGACTCCCACATGGCTAACTGTGGTTCAAGTCCTGAGCCTGGTGGCTTGCTTAACTTTCCTTCTCTGTCTGTCTCTGATCAAATTAAAATGAATAAATATGTTAATTAATTCTTTTTAAAAAGATAACTAAAAATAAAGACCCAGGAAGATTGAAATGGTCTATTTTGAGTCACAGAAGTTTCAACTCCAGAAGGAAGATTTGTGTTTTTAAAGAATTAGTTTATTTTGGGGATCACTAGTTGGTGTAATGGCTATGTCGCTGGACTCCCATGTAGTTGACCACGGTTCGAGTCCCGGACCCAGTGGCTTAAACTCACGCCAGGTGCATGTGCACGCATGCCCAAGATCCCGAGAGGAGAATGGAGGAGAAGGGATTGCAGCATGACCATCCCCCGTGGGGGTGATTTCTCGCTTTCTGTCTCTCTGTTTCTCTCTGTCTATCTGGCGAGCGCACATGCCCTATAGCAAAAACCTCTCCAAA
This sequence comes from Tupaia tana, assembly GCA_026018925.1. Classification (NCBI taxonomy): domain Eukaryota; kingdom Metazoa; phylum Chordata; class Mammalia; order Scandentia; family Tupaiidae; genus Tupaia; species Tupaia tana. The sequence continues at coordinate 40,051,856 of JAKSZU010000013.1, read as the reverse complement.
AAAAAAGAGAAATAAAAATAAAATTTAAAAATTCTTTTATTTTTAACTGGATTGATTGATTGATTTTAATTTGCCCAGAGAGGGACAGAGCAAGAGAGACAGAGACAAACAGAGACAGAAAAAGTGAGAAAGCAAGCCACCAGGTCCAGGACTCAAGCCATGGTTGGCCATGTGAGAGTCCAGCACCTTTAACCACCATGCCATCTTCTGGCCCCCAGAAGGAAGTTCTTAGGAATGGAGAGGTGCCACCTTCTTGTGCCCATGGGGTGGCTTTCTTCAGGTTCACTTTTCTGAAATCCTCTTAGTTTACCAGCCACAATCCAATTTTCTTTCCAATTATTAGCCAGAGGGCATGTGTGCTCACCGAAGAGAGAATGAGAGAGAGAGAGAGAGAGAGAAAGAAAAAGAGAGAAAGAGAAAGAAAGTGGAGAAAGCACTCTCCATGGGAAATGACCACAGTGCAATCCCTTGTTCCCATTTTTCCTTCCCTTTGGGATTCCATGCATGTAAGCACATGCATTTCCAGTGTTTCTCGTGCCACCAGATTTAGTACATGAACTGCACCATAGGCCATGTGGGATCCAGCTACTTTAACTATCATGCCACCAACTGGTTTTGTTTTTTATTAGTTTTTTAGTTTTGATAACGATGGAGGTGGCATGGTTATGGCATTATATTCCCACATGGCTGACCGTGGTTAGAGTCCCAGACCTGGAGGCTTGCTTTCTCACTTTCTCTCTCTCTCTCTCTCTCTCTCTGGTGAGCACGTGTGCCCTATAGCAAATTTAAAAATAAATAAATAAATAAATAAATAAATAATTCTTAAAAAAAAAGGAGGAAAGAAAGAAATAGATGGAAAGAGGAAGGAAAGTAAGAAATCACCCCCCAGGAGGCATGGCTATGCCACAATCCCTTCTCCATTCTTTTCTTGGGCTTTTGGGCATGTGCACACACCAATCATTTTATTTGAGCTACAGGGTCTAAGACTTAAACTGTGCAGTCAGCTATGTGGGATCCAGCCATTTTTTTCTCCCTAAAGAATTATTTCATTTTATTCATTATTATTATTATTATTTAATTTGCCATAGGGCATGTGCACTCACCAGAGAAAGACAGAGAGAGAGGGAAAGAGAGAAAGCAAGCTGCTTGGTCTGTGACTTGAACCACAGTCAGCCAGTGGGAGTCCAGCACTAACCATCACACCACTTGCCGGCCCCAGAATCCAGTCATTTCAATCACTATGCCAGCCACTGGCTGGACACCCCATGGTTCAGTTATTCATTTATGTGTTTGCCTTAGGGTGTATGTGCTCGCGTGCGAGAGAGAGACAGAGACAGACAGAGAAAGCACCTCTTACCAGTCATGGCTACACTTCGGACCCTTCTCCATTCTCCCCTTGGGATTTTTGGGAACAGGCACACATGTGCCTGGTATGTTTTTCAAGCAGCTTGGCCCAGGACTCGAACTGTGCAGTCGGTCATGCGGAATCCAGGCATCTTAACCACCATGTCGCTGGCAGGCCATCCCCACAGTTCATTTTATTTTTTAATAATTATTTATTTTATTTTATTTATTCATTCATTTATTTTTTTAATTTGACTAGAGAGAGAGAGAGAGAGAGAGAGAGAGGAAGTGAGAAAGCAAGCCACCAGATTCAGGACTCGAACCCTGGTCAGCCATGTGGGAGTGTCCAGCGCCTTAACCACCACACCACCTGCTGGTCCCCACAGTTCAGTTTTTTAAAGGGAAAAATTATAAACTTTTAATTACTCAAAAAAATACTGATTAAAAAAAAGTCAAGAGTGTGAAGCCAGACTGGTTGATCTTAATGTCTATGACCTATGCTACCTAGGTGGAAAACTTATAAAAACACTTGTGGTCTTCCTTATACATCAGCTTCCTGCCCCTTTCTAATTGGCAGGTGACATCTTGATTCTTGTATTCCATCTCTAACAAGTGAAAAACATGGCTACCATTTATCCCCTGCAATACTCCTATTCAACTTATCTTTCTTTTTTTTGGCAGGGGGGAGGTTTTTACTATAGGGCATGTGTGCTTGACAGAAAGAAACAGAGAGACAGAAAGTGAGAAATCACCCCCAGGGGGGATGGCCACAAAGCAATCCCTTCTTCTCCATTCTCCAATCGGAATCTTGGGCACGCACATACACGCGCCCAGCGTGAGTTTAAGCCACCGGGTTCGGGACTTGAACTGCGGTCGACTACATTGGAGTCCAGCCACATAGCCATTACACCAACTGCTGCTCTCCAATTTATCTTTTTTTTTTTTTTGGAGAGGTTTTCACTATAGGGCGCGTGCGCTCACCAGACAGACAGAGAGAGGCATAGAGACAGAGAGCGAGAAATCACCCCCCGGGGGGATGGTCACGCCGCAATCCCTTCTCCTCCATTCTCCTCTTGGGATCTTGGGCACGCACGCACACGCGCCCGGCGTGAGTTTTAAGCCACCGGGTCTGGGACACGAACCGCGGTCGACTACATGGGAGTCCAGCGACATAGCCATTACGCTAACTGCTGGTTCCCTCCAATTTATCTTTTTGACTGAAAGTCTGGTCTTGTGGAACCGATTGTCAGGACCAGGGTGGTGCCCATTCCCTTCCTATAGTTTCTAGCTTTTTTCCCTTAGGGCACATCTATCATAGTAACGAACTTCTAAATGTCTATAGACAAAGGGCTGGCAGGTGGCATGGTGGTTAAGGCAGCTGGACTCCCACGTAAATGACCGTGGTTCGAGTCCTGGACCTAGCAGCTTGCTTTCTCACTTTCCTTCTCCCTCTCTGTCTCTCTGGCCAACTTAAAAAAAAAAAAGACAATGAATAAAATTAAATAAAAAAATAATTCTTAAAAAAATAAAAATAATAAAGGTCTACAGACAAAAATCAAAACAGTACATCAACACCTCCACATGGGAGAGGAGCAGATTTTTTTGAAGGAAGGACAAGATTGAAGATTTTGCTCAGATTTCAGCACTGAGCTCCAGGGCTTCTGTCACCTCCATGACCTTCTTCTGAATCTGAATTCTTTTTTTTTTGGAGAGGTTTTCGCTATAGGGCGCATGCGCTCGCCAGACAGACAGAGAGACATAGAGACAGAAAGCGAGAAATCACCCCCAAGAGGGGATGGTCACGCCGCAATCCCTTCTCCTCCATTCTCCTCTTGGGATCTTGGGCATGCACGCACACGTGTCCGGCGTGAGTTTTAAGCCACCGGGTCCGGGACGCGAACCGCGGTCGATTATGTGGGAGTCCAGCAACATAGCCATTACGCTAACTGCTGGTTCCCTGAATCTGAATTCTTTAAGTGCATTTAAAAAACAAACAAACAAACAAACAAATTGCGAGAGAAGATATTGTGTATGTGCTCACCTGAGAGAGATGGGGAAGGGGTGAGAAAGCATCCCCTGTGGAGGATGGTCAGGCTGCAACCCCTTCTCCTCCATTTCTCCATCCTGTCGAGATTTTGGACACACAGGCACTTGTGCCTAGTATGTTTTTCAAGGTGCCATGGTTGGGATTCAAATCATGGTCGATCATGCAGCTTCCTATGCACAGGGCTTAACTGCTATGTTACTGGGCTGGCCTTTGAAATTCATCTTTAAAATAATTTGGCCCAATGAGGAACCATAGTTGAGACTCTTGGAACAATCATTAAATTTCTCTCTCTAGTCCCATTATGTTCTTTTGGGGTAGAAGAATGGGACGGAGATTCTTGCACTGGAAGGATGGTGGTGGCAGTTTAACTAGCTGTGAGGACTGTTGGTTTAATAACCCTGTTGGATCCCACCAATTTCCACTTAGTTATTCGAATTATTATTATTATTTTTAAATAATTATTTATTTAGTTTTATTTGTTGATTCATTTATTTTAATTTGAACAAAGAGGGACACACAGAAAGAGATAGAGAGAGGGAAAATGAGAAAGCAAGCCACCAGGTCCAGGACTCAAACTGGGGTCGGTCATGTGGGAATGTCCAGCGCTTTAACCACCACCTCACCTGCTGGTCCCATATTTGTAATTATTTTAGCTGCCAGTAGATTATTTTTCCCCAGGCATGGAGCCTATTGAAAACGAGCCATTTAGCTGGTTATTTCAGCCTGGCTACTGTGGACCATGACTGTAAGCCGCTGCTGTTTTCCCACATTAGGGTGTGAGAGTGAGCAAGCCCAGTGCAGACCTGTGGCTGGATTTCTGGCTCTGGCATCTGACCAAGTCAAACTGAGGAGCCGTGGGAAAGTTGCTGCACCTCTCTGCGCACATTTGCAACACATTCCAGAAAAGGGGCGCCAACTTTCTTGTGCCCGGTTGTTTAGTAAAGAGAATGGCACACACTATCTGGATCAATTACTTCCATTAGTAGAACCTTTGCGATTTATGGACAAGCATGTCTAGCGAAGTGCTGGAGCTCACCAAGCCTGCAAGTGTGGTTTAACTGGTAGCAGGGCCTAAATGTAGCACAGCCTCACCTAAAAGTGACAAATCCAGCTCCTATTCGTTTGCCATAATAAAGCACCACAAACTGGGTGACTTGATTCTCTCACAGTTCTGTAGGCTCGAAGTCTGAAAACAAGGTATTGGCATTGTTCCTTTCTGGTGGCTCTGAAAGAGTGTTCCTAGCTACTGCTGGTTGGCAATCCTTGGCATTTCTTGATTTGTAGATGCATCATGCCTATCTCTGTTTCTGTTAGAACATGGTCCTCTCCGTGTGTGTGTGTGTGTCCAAATTTCCCTCTTATAAGGACACCAGTCTTTACATTAGGACTATCCCTAATCTGATAATGATCTCATTTTAACTTAATTATATCAGTAAAGACCCCTTTTCCAAATTAGGTTACATTCACAGGTCTTGAGGGTTTGGATTTCACCATACCATTTTGGGAGCGCAATTCAACCCACAATACTCCCTTGACCTACCTCCCTCTGGGACTATTGTTCTGGCCTCTTATATCTCCCTGGGTCCAGGAGTCTCTCCTCTGTGACCTCACCACACCAGTAATAAAATGATTATTTTTCTGTCATGAAGAGTCATATTATCCAGCCTGAAAATACTCTATGACTTCCAAAAGCTAAACTCTTCATCTGACAGGCAAAGCCCTTCACAGACCGTTCTCATTCGAAAGCTGGACCTTTTGTCCTCATGGCGTAATCTGGAGCAAGGACCTGTCCCTTTTGCCCAGGATCTTAATTGAAGTTGGCCTAGCCTGCCAGGCACTGCTAATTAGTCTCCTCCCCTCCTCCTGGGCTTCTGAATCATTCTGCCCCCTAGGAAGATTATTTGGGAAATGATTAGATTTCTTGCATGGCTGTTCCTGAGGATGCGATCCTTGCCTATTTTACTCAGATGTTGGTTTATGGTATTTCCACTTATTTCCTAAACTTTCAAAATCCTGAGAGAGATTGAAGGAGAAAGGATTGGGTGTGGCCATGTCCTCTGGGGGATGATTTCTCGCTTTCACATTCTTTGTCTCTCTTGAGTGGGCACATGCCTTAAAAAAAAGAAAAAAAAAAAAACTGCATGTGTGACTTTTATTACAACTAATATTTTATTAATATGTTGATGGGCATTTAATGATACAAAGGAAAAACAGTTACCTTAGTAGAATGAATTGAGAGAAAATCTAAATGATGCTTGCTTCCAGAATATATAAGGTAATGAAAAAGGGAAATATTTATTTTACTGAGAGATGGAATTTTTATTTAGAGTAAACACTACATAAATTAAAGGAAGCAGAAGATATGTGGAATGAAGCAAATGTTAAAAATGGACAATTTTGGCAAACAAACCCCCCAAAAAAGAATAGTAAAATTAGAGACCAGCAGGTATCATGGTGGTTAAGACGTGGACACTCCCACATGGCTGACCATGGTTCGAGCCCTGGACCCAGTGGCTTGTTTTCTCACTTTCCTTCTCTCTGTGTGTCTGTCTTTCACTGGTCAAATGAAAATAAATGAATTAATAAATAAAATAAAATAAATATTCTTTAAAAAAAGAATAGTAAAATTATGTGCGGGTCCCATCTTGAGGAGAAATTGAATGCTATTTTGGGATTTTTTTTTTTTCAGATTTCCATGTATAGTACTTTTTAATATAGCTGTTCTCCTCATATAAATATTGAAACAAAATTTCTCTTCTGAGATATTTTTCTTCATGTGACATTTCTCTCTTTCCCACATTCAGGTGAAAATGAAATCCTTGCAACTCTGCATGCCATCTCAAGCAAAAACCAGATCTGGAGATCATATATCGGCATGGGGTATTACAACTGCTCAGTGCCACAGACAATTCTGCGAAACTTACTGGAGAACCCAGGATGGTAATGTATCTCTTGGTTAAAGCCAAGGAGCGCCATGATGTGCATGAGTCCCCCCATCCTCCACCTTTCCCACTGGAATATCTGAACCTATACACTGACACCAGCCACCACCACTTGTGCTGTCTCTACCCTCCAGAAACCTACCCTGTTTCTCTGGTATGGGAAATCTTGCTCACATGTTGAGAAAGCAAGTTTCTCCTCACTTTCATTCTCATAAAATCTTGCAGATGCTTGTAATTTCTTCCTCTTCTAACTTAACTTCTATACTGTCTTTGAGCAAGATGCCACACCTACAGGTGGGTAGATTCAGGGCTTTGTTTCTCTTTGAAGGTCCTTAGATTTTAGGCCATGTCTGAGCTTACTCAGCAGATCAGGTTGGAGTCTGGGAGAGAATCTTCCCATCTTCTGTCAGGACTTAAAAAATTACAGATAATTATGTCCCTCTTCCTCTTTCTCCCCATCATATTCTGGATTCACAACCAACTGAAAAAGAAGACAGTAGTCTCGTATGGAGATCATAATATTAGCTCCTTTTTTTTTCTTCTTCTTTAAGTTCTTGCTGTTCGCTATGTATGCTTACCAGGGAGAGACAGAGAGAGAGGGAAAAAAAGTGAGAAATCACTTCTCGGGGGATTGCCAACTGCAACCCTTTCTGCTCCGCCATGCTATTTTGTTATTGTCCATTGCTGTTTGTTGTACAACATAAAGAACCACGTAGAGGTTCACATGCCAATGCTAAGTAAAAAACCACATTGGGCATCCCTTGGCAGGCAGAGGCCATGGCTCCAAAAGGGTCTGAGGCAGATCGAGCATCTGCTCTGTCTTGTCATTGGGAAATAATGTCTACCTATGGGAGGGAAGTGGGGATGCCCAGGCTTTCCTTTCCTTCCTTGTTAGATAGATGCCATTTGATATCCCAGCATATTTGATTGCAACTTTATTTCAAATCGTGTCTTAGTCTAAAAAGGAAAAAGTCCTTTTTTTCCCCCTTTTATTTCCAGAGGGTGCATATACTGGCCAGAGAGAGAGAGAGGGGAAAAAAAGAGAGGGGAAAAAAAAGAAAGGAAAAAAGAAGGAAAGTGGGGTACACTCATGCCACAATCCTCCTCCCTACATTTCTCTATCCCATCAGGATTTTGGGCACACACGCACATGTACCCAGTGAGTTTTTTTGTTTGTTTTTTCTTTGGAGAGGTTTTTGCTGTAGGGTGTTTATGCTCACCAGAAGGACAGAGACAGAGACAGAAAGCGAGAAATCACCCCCCCCGGGGGGGGGGGGGGGATGGCCAAGCCACAATCCCTTCTCCTCCATTTTCCTCTTGGGATCTTAGGCACGCACGCACACATGCCTGGCATGAGTTTAAGCCACCTGGTCCAGAACTCGAACCACGGTCTCTGGACTGGACCTGCGAATGGCCATGTGTGAATCCAGCACCTTAACCACTATGCCACCTGGTGGCCTCCCAAATCAATGAAACATAAGAATTCAATCAATGCTTTGCATCTTTGTCTGCTTTTCCATAAGTGCAGGGTCGTCCTGGTGGGTGAGAATGCTTTGTCTAAAATGCAATTATTTGTGTCACATAATTGTAGGATCCAGATTTGTTGGCATGATCTCTCTTGCATTGCCATCCTGTACATAGCTTTTAGTTTAAATATGCTCCCCTTATTAGTAAAAGAACAGGAAAGCGGGACCATCAAAGAATTAGTTTTTCTGCTTTTAGTATGTGTGTGAATGTGTTTGCATAGCTGAGTACTTCTTTTTCACTGTGGAATTGGTAAAAGTTTGAATGGTAAACTGCAAGGTTGATTTCAAAAGCAAATGGCCTTTCTTCCCCCTGTAAGAAAAGCCTCAAAAGTTCATGAATGGGCTGCAGCATTCCCCATCTGAATACTGGCCAGCAGCCTTTGCTCTCGGCTGTGCAGAATATTCACCATATTGCTTCCTGGCTGTGAGCGGATGTGTTAATTTATGTTAGGAGCGGCCAGTGTTTTCAGAGAAAGACAATGTTGTCCTGTGCTTTTCAGTTTCTGTTTCTGGACATATTTTAAATATTGTTTTTCTGGTTCCCCGAAAGCTGATCTGACCCAGAGAGTGATACTGCACCGTGCCAGAGCTGATAGGGAGGACTGTGCACACGTGGGTGGTAGACTTCACATTATCATCCTTTTGAATGGTTTCCATAGAGATGGAGCCAACAAATTCCGGTGACGTGAGCTGAAAATAAATGGACAACAGCCTAGAAAGAATACAAATATTTGGGCTCTTATATCAGGTTTAGAATTTGTTGTATAGGGTTCACTGCTACAATCGTTCAATTGCTGTTAACATCAGTAATTTATATCAGAACAGTAATTTATATCAAAAACATTTTGTTTTTGGCTACTCCTTTGCATAATGTTGCCACCAGGATTAAAATGAGAGAATTTCACGATTGTTTATCCTACTGCAAAACCCCTCTAACTCTTTTCAAATTCCAAAAGAAAATCACAGTCAAAATGCTAAGAAAGTAATCATTATTTTGGAGTATATGTTAATACCATGTTGAATATATCAAACATCCTATGTGAGCTGAACTAAATGCCTTTTTGACTGTGAAGATACTCTTTTTTTAATATTAAAATACATCTATAAACAGAAGCCAATTGAGTTAGTTAGTTGAAACATGCCCATTATGGATCACAGACATACTCTCTTCATCACTAATGTTTTACTCAGTTGAAGCAAACAAACCCTTGTATGGATGATGGCCCTTCCATAACATTTTTTCCTCTCAAACCAGGGTTTATTTATTATTTCCAGGCCTGAAACTCATTGTCCTGAGTCCTTTAATAGATTTTAAAAAATAATTCCCAGACCTGGTGGTTTAAACGATCATGCCAGGCGCTTGTGTGTGCGTGCCCAAGATCCCGAGAGGAGAATGTAGGAGAAGGGATTGCGGCGTGGCCATCCTCCCTGGGGGTGATTTCTTGCTTTCTGTCTCTCTCTGTCCTTCTGGTGAGTGCATGAGCCCTTTAGCAAAAGCCTCTCGAAAATAAATGAATAAATGAATAAATAAACAAACAAACAAACAAACAAATACATAAATAAATAAATAAGTTAAAATAATTCTTTAGAAAATAAGTAATAGTTGAGCGGGAGAGTTGAAAACATATTTATACGACAAATGTTAGATAATTTTCTATTTTAAGCACTGTGCTAAACTTATAAGGCAAAAAAGAAGATGGGGATGATATAGGATATCACAAGAAAGCTTGTTAGTCATGATTTGGAGTTGGACACATTTTTTAAAAGTTTTCTTTCTTTTTTTCTGTTTGTGAGAGAGAAGAGAGAGAGCACCCCCTCACAAGGTCTTGATGCCTCAATCTTCTGCCAGATTCAGCCCCCCAGATCATGGGCATGTACACCATGTGGGGTCAGGGAGGTCTCCAGATGCAAACCTGGAACCTTCCTATGTTAATTAGCATTGCAGAGCATTGCATTACTGTTACACCACCATGTGGTGCTTTTAGTATGTTTTAGTAATGTTTCTTCCTTCAGAATAGGTAGAATGGTGGTGCCTTTGAAGGCATAAGAATATTCAGGGGAACCAGCAGAAGGCATAGTAGTTACATCACTGGACTCCCACATGGCCAACCGCAGTTCAAGTCTCAGACCTGGTGGCTTCAAAATCATGCTGGATGCATGTGCATGCATACCCAAAATCCCAAGAGGAGAGTGGAGAAGGGATTATGGTGTGGCCATCTCCCCCTGGGAGGTGATTCTCACTTCCCCTCTTTTTTTTTTTAATTAATTTATTTTTAATTTGACCAGAGTGAAAGAGAGAGAGAGGAGGGTGGGTGAATGAGAAAGCAAGCCACCAGGTCCAGGACTCAAACCACAGTTGGCCATGTGGGAATCTAGTGCCCTTAACCACCATGTCACTTGCCAGCCCCACTCACTTTCCCTCTTACTGTGTCTGTCTCTCTCTTTCTCTGGCAAGTGCCCGTGCCCTAAGGCAAAAATCTCTCTCTCTCAAAAAAAAAAAAAGAATATTCAGAAAGAGAAACTGTTTAGGAGTCTAGTCAAGAGAAAGCAGAAAAAGGGAAGTCAATATGGGATAGGATAGATTTGAAGAAAAAAAGACTTTCAAGCAGAACTATTTAGTAGTATCTGAATTGAACTATAAATAAATCTATTGGGAAAGGTCTATGAGTGTGTGCATTTAAAGATTTCTTAACTATCAAAACAGGGAAAAGACAATTTTTAAAGAACCCATGGGTGATTGAAAAATATTGGTTATATGGGAACCAGCAGTTAGCGTAATGCCTATGTCGCTGGACTCCCATGTGGCTGACCGCGGTTCATGTCCCAGACCCGGTGGCTTAGAACTCACGCCGGCACGTGTGCATGCGTGCCCAAGATCCCGAGAGGAGAATGGAGGAGAAGGGATTGCGGCGTGACCATCTCCCCTGGGGGGTGATTTCTCGCTTTCTTTCTGTCTCTCTCTGTCTTTCTGGGGAGTGCACACACCCTATAGCAAAAACTTCTCAAAACCCTCCCCCCAAAAACCACATACAGACACATATTTACATACATTTCCAGAAGTTAGAGAGATAAGAAACAACAATTTTCAAGTATTCCTTTGAAATTCAAAAGATTTAAAGTTGCTAATTTACAGTGTTATTCACTTGAATGATAGTTGGATAGTACTCTAACATTTCTAAAATTCTTTATGTATAGTACGCTAACACTTCTAAAATTCTTTATGTATAGTAATCTGAGTGTTAGGAAAAATATCCAACATAGGTGATGTCTTCTCAACTGATAACCTGGAAAACTGGCTACAGAGAGATTCACAAATAGCAATTTAAAAAATTTAAGGTTAAAATCCTGGGCTTCTGGTGTTAAGATTTGCTCAGTTAAACTCCACTCTATTAAAAAAAACAAACACACACCTGGGCTTCTTCTTCTTTTTTCTTTTCTAGAATTATTTATTTTTAATTTTTATTTATTTATTTACTTGTTTTTTAATTTGACCAGAGAGAGACATGGAGAGAGAGAGAAAGTGAGAAAGCAAGCCACCAGGTCCAGGATTTGAACCATGGTCAGCCATTTGGGAATGTCCAGCACCTTAACCACCATGCCACTTGCTGGTCCGCAGCACCTGGGCCTCTTAATACTTAGTATTTTTTAAGGTGGAGGGAAGTCTGTGAACCACTGTACTGTTTAAGGGAGCATAGACAAGTGTGGTATTTCCATAGAGGAGCACAGTAATGTGTACTAGAGCATTAAAATTAAGTATTATATATGATTTGAAATTCCATTCTAGAAATTTATACTAAGAAAATAAGATGAAGATAAGGATGTTCACTATGCTATTTCTAATATTTAAAATCAACAGTAATATTCAACTTGAAGAAACTTGCTGAATAAATTATAATTTAAATCAATAAATTATGATTTAAATATTATGAAATAAAATGATTTAACATGACAGAACAATCACCATTATTTCTGAATAGTATTTCACGTTGTTAGAAATTGTCCATAGAATAATGTCAACTGGAAAAAAAAAAATGAAGACACAAAACTTTACATCCAACATAATCCTTTCAAATATATCCACGCTTATGATGTACAAAAGAGACTGGGTAGAAATGCACCCAGGGCCAGGTGGTACCATGATGGTTAAGGCAGCTAGATCCCACCAGACCCACTGTGTTATTTAATTCCTAGACCTGGAGGCTTGAAAAACAAGCTGGGGTGAGCATGCATGCATGTCCCAAATCCAAAAAGAAGTGAGAGGTGGCAGAGAAGGGAGTTGTGGCATGACCGTTCCCCATGGGGAGTGCTTTCCCATAACCTCCCCAACCCCCAGCTGCTTCTGGGAAGCACATGCACCCTCCGGCAAATTAATGCACAGTCCTAAATGTTAACTATATCTTGAAGGTAGGAGTGGTTTTATTTTCTCAATAGTTGTCTGATTTTTCCAATTTGTTACAATGAACATGCATAACCTAATCATAAAAAAGATAGTAAATGTGTTCTGACACATAGAAGATGGTTCGTAAATGGTAGCTGATGTCTTTAACATTTGAAATATACAAACAATGAATAATTAAAATGAATGTTAATCTCATCACCCAGAAAAAACACTGTTTACATTTTGGTTTACATCATTGTTTTTACAAATTTATAAAAAAATATGATCATAGTATCTTATATTCACTTTTTTTTTTGGAGACGTTCTTGCCATAGGGCACGTGTGCTCGCCAGAGCAACAGAGAGAGACAGAGAGACAGAAAGTGAGAAATCACCCCTCAGGGGGCTTGGCCATGCCGCAATCCCCTCTCCATTCTCCTCTCGGGATCCTGGGCATGCATGTACACGTGCCCGGCGTGAGTTTAAGCCACCGGGTCTGGGACTCAAACTGTGGTCGACTACATGGAATTCAGCGACATAGCCATTGTGCTAACTGCTGATCCCCCTATATTCACTTTTTAAATGAACACATTATGAGCATCTTCCATGTCGGGAAACATTCTTCTACAGCATTATTTTCAGAAAACGTGTAGCATTATGTTTATGTTGTGTAATTCATTTAATCATTCTCATTTTAGTGGCCATTTTATTGCTCATGTTTCCTGTCATACTCAGCTGTGATGAATTCTTTGAGCATTGCTCTTTCTTCCTATTGTATGTCCAGTGTCTATCTTTATGGATATACTGAATCTTTCCCATTTATCAGACGAACAAGCTGGTACGTGTGTGTGTGTGTGTGTACATGTACATGTGAAATCATGATTCTGAGTAAAATGAAAGTTTTGTTTTAGGCCATCTGAGCATATGGCAGGAGTAGTGACACGTCTGTTTGCAGGAGGGCAAGCTGTGTGGATGGTCTTGTCTGATTTGAGATCACAACGTCTGTGCCTTTTGTATGACCCCGTTTCTTTCAAATTCCCTTTCTACTTGCCTACACCACGTATTGTGTGCCTCATTCATTCCAGTTCACCACCCACTTAGAATTTGGCAAACTAATTTACAGTTGCTAAGCTAGACTGTTCAAGGAGTTAAGTGAAGCAAAAATTTATTCTGCTGTGTGTACATACACACACACACACACACACACACACACACACACTGTTATACCAATAAAAGTTTCAGAAATTTATTTAAAAGTTTTCACATAGTACTGCTATAAGGCAACATCGCTATCCCAGTCACCCTCAAAGATAAGAAAATACTGATTTCAAGGTCTGCAGACAAAAAAAAAAAATAGAAAAAGAGAATCAGAATATCTTGAACATTATTACTAGAACAGGAGATAAAGGAACAACGATTAAAGGAATTGAAAAGCAAAGCAAAGCAAAACACTCAAAACCTTTTTTAGAACTTTTTTGACTTGGAAGTTTCTAAACAATATAGGTCCCATGCAGCAGCACGGACCTAGATGGACCCACCTCAGTGGTAGAGTGAAAGTATTATTGTTGAGTAGGTGGCAGTTCCTTCCAAAGTTCATAGTCACTCTCTATTCCTCACCTTATTTCGTTTTAAAACACTTAACACTGGGCCAGCAGGTGGCATAGAGGTTGAAGCAGCTGGAACCCACATGGCCTACTGCGTGGTTTGAGTCCCAGACCACGCTGAAAATGTGCATGTGTACCCAAAATCCCAAGAGGAGAATGGGGGAGACAGGATTGTGGCATGGACTTCCTCTTTGGGGTAGGGGGAGGGCGTGATTTCTCATTTTCCCTCAATCTCTCTATCTCTTTGTCTCTCTCCATCAAGTTCATGTGCCCTATAGACAAAACAGTAAAAAAGGTATTGTTCTGAAATGATTCCATTTATTTATTGTCCTGTTTTCCCCATTAGGCTGTATTTTCCTTGAAATCAGAGACAGTTATCTATTTTGCTTGTGAGTCTATAGTAGTTCTTGGCACTTAATGAGCTATAAATAGTTGTAGTATGGGTGAATGAATGAAGGAATGAAAATAAAGATGAAGGAAATAAGTGGGTTAACTCACATGACCAAAACCACACTCTTGGCTAATAACTTCAGGTCATAAAATCAGAATCCAAGGGTATATCGCCCTGTAATCATTTACATCTCTGTTTTTCAATAGCTATGGAGTTTACTTCATAGACTCGTTAGCTGGATAATGAGAATTCTTAAACAGGCTTCTATTGACTTCTTAGGCACGTGAATAACTTCTTCCAGTTAGTATAAAAGAAAGATTCAAAAGAGGGGAGAGGGGCTTGAGTATTGGATATTATTAGAGTCTTGGATGCTTTCCTATAGTGAACTGTGAAGAGTGTTCTTTTATCTAGAAGAAGCATAATAGGAAGTGACATTTGTTTATAATATTATAGGTGAATTCAAGTGAATTTTAAGAGGCTGCTCTCAATAAAACACATACGAGGGGAATCCATTAATTTTTTTTTCTTTGAGAGGTTTTTGCTACAGGGCATATGCACTCACCAGAAAGAGAGAGACAGAGAGACAGAAAGCAAGAAATCAACCCCCTGGGGGAGTTGTCCATGCCACAGACCCTTCTTCTCCATTATCCTCTTGGGATCTTGGGCACGCATGCACATGCGACCGGCGTGAGTTTTAAGTCACCGGGTCCGGGACTCAAACCATGATTGACTACATTGGAGTCCAACGACATAACCATTACACCAATGAATATTTGAATATTAATTGAATATTTTAAAAATAATATTCGTTTTCCTGGGGCCAGCAGATGGCATGGTGGTTAAAGTGCCGGACTCCCACACGAGTGGCTGCAGTTTAAGTCCCAAATTTGGTGGCTTGCTTTCTCACATTCTCTCTCTCTCTCTCTCACATGCACTCTATAGCAAAGTTAAAAGAATAATAATAAATAAGATAAAATTATGAAAATTCATTTTCCTTGGACTTTTTTTTGTTTACTTACTTATTTATTTTTGCCAGAGGGTGCTTGCACTCCCTGGAGAGAGAAAGACAAAGAGCAAAAGAGAAAATAAGAACCCTCCCGTCCCCATGGGAAATGGTCACATCCCAAACCATTCTTCTGCATTTCTTTGTCCTCTTGGGACTTTGGGTACATGTGCACACTTGCTTGACATGTTTTTCAAGCCAGTGGGTCTGGGATTTAGAACTGTGCAGTCGACCATGTGGGATCTGGCCACCTCAAACTCAAGATCTCTGAAACAGCAATGTAAGATTTAAAAAACAAACAAACAACAAAAAAAAACTTACAGAGATACAAAACTAAGAACTGATTATCTTCAAACTAAAGATAATTATTTCAAACAAAAGATAATGTTACTGTGACTTAATTCTTTTTTTTTTTTTTTTTTTGAGAGGTTTTTTGCTATAGGGCGCGTGCGCTCGCCAGACAGACAGAGAGAGACAGAGAGACAGAAAGCGAGAAATCACCCCCCAGGGGGGATGGTCACGCCGCAATCCCTTCTCCTCCATTCTCCTCTCGGGATCTTGGGCACGCACGCACACGCGCCCGGCGTGAGTTGTAAGCCACCGGGTCCGAGACGCGAACCGCGGTCGACTACGTGGGAGTCCAGCGACATAGCCATTACGCTAACTGCTGGTTCCCGAAATTAATGATTTTTTTTTTTTTTCTTTTTTTGGAGAGGTTTTTGCTATAGGGCGCGTGCGCTCGCCAGACAGACAGAGAGAGACAGAGAGATAGAAAGCAGGAAATCACCCCCCAGGGGGGATGGCCACGCCTCAATCCCTTCTCCTCCATTCTCCTCTCGGGATCTTGGGCACGCACGCACACGCGCCCGGCGTGAGTTTAAGCCATCGGGTCCGGGACTCGAACCGCGGTCGACTACGTGGGAGTCCAGCGACATAGCCATTACGCTAACTGCTGGTCCCCTGTGATTTAATTCTTAACTAGCTAACAAAAGCCAGAAAGAAAGCTTACTTATGTGTTATATAGTACTCCTTAAAAAAAGCAAACTTAATTTTCAAGTCATAACTGTGAAATAAAAGCATTTCGTGAACTTCTTAGAATAGCAGAATCACAGCTTGGATGTGGCCTTTTGTTTCCTTTACAGGATCACCCAATACACCCCGTACCAGCCCGAGGTGTCCCAGGGGAGACTGGAGAGTTTACTCAATTACCAGACTATGGTATGTGACATCACAGGCATGGACATGGCCAACGCATCCCTGCTGGATGAGGCCACCGCAGCTGCAGAAGCCATGCAGCTGTGCCACAGGTGAGAGGCTCAGCCAGAGAGCCTTTGCGGCAGGGACACCCTCCAGTTGTTCTCTGCTGTTCTGTGCCCAGTGACGTGAACCTATGTACACACACACATTTGCACACCCATGCATATACACACATTTGCGTGAATGAGAAACACTGTATCACTATTACTTGAGCTGAAATGACACTGGTTTTTAAAGAGCAACTTTTGGGACCAACGGATGATGTAATGGTTATGTTGCTGGACTCTCATGATGTAGTCGACTGCAGTTCGAGTCCTGGACCTGGTGGCTTAAATCTCACACCAGGTCCATGCACATGTGTGACAAAATCCCAAGAGGAGGATGAAGGAGAAGGTATTGCAGCATGGCCGTCCCCCCCCCCAGGAGTGATTTCCCGCTTTCTGTCTCTCTGGTAAGTGCAAATGCCTATAGGAAAAATCTCTCTCTCTCTCTAAAAAATTAAAATTAAGAAAAATAAAGAGCACTATTGTTTTACATTATATAAAGAAAGACATTTCCTTTTCTCTTGCTTGATGTTAGGTCCAGGAATGTTACGGCAACCCTGTGATATTATCAAGGACCCATGCTTGTCTGTCTCTGCCATCTGTAGTAAGTCGTTTTCTGGTGCTGAGAAGGTGATTCCTGGAGCTCTAGCCATGGCATCTGCACTGAAAAAGAAGGAAAGGAAAAGAGTAAAGTCCCTTTTAGCTAAATAATCCTTTAAAGATTTTTTTTCAGAAGCTCCCACACACACTCAAAACTTCTATTGAAAAAAAAAAATCTTGCACTTCATTGGCCACCCCTTCCTGCTAGTAACCTCGGGAAATACATGTTTTTAGACAGGCACATTGTTGCCCCAATATACCGAGATTCTGGTACATACTGGAATAAAGGGAAGAGTGGATAATAGGTAGGAACTGGTGATCTGTAACACCATACATGAAGTATCGCCCTCTTGCATGAAGAATATTATTCTCAGGTTATAGTTTACGTTTCTTAGCTTTCTCCCTGTATTTTACATGTTGTCAATATTTCCCCATTCATTTAATTATCTTTCTGTTGTTTCCATTGTAGTACTCACTTGTGAGAAAGCATCATCATTTATTGACCCTCACCTCAACTACTACCCATTTCATTTGTTCCTACCTTTTATTTCTTTTTTAGATTTTTTTGCTAATGGAGAGTGTGTTCTCCAGAGAGACAGAAAGTCAGAAATCACTCCCCAGGGTGGATGGCCATTCCACAATCCCTTCCCCTCCATTCTCTTCTTGAGATTTTGGGCACATATGCACCCAGCATGAATTTTTTTTTTTTTTTTGAGAGGTTTTTGCTATAGGGCGCGTGCGCTCGCCAGACAGACAGAGAGAGACATAGAGACAGAAAGTGAGAAATCACCCCCCCAGGGGGGATGGTCACGCCGCAATCCCTTCTCCTCCATTCTCCTCCCGGGATCTTGGGCATGCACACACACGCGCCCGGCGTGAGTTTTAAGCCACCGGGTCCGGGACGCGAACCGCGGTCGACTACGTGGGAGTCCAGTGACATAGCCATTACACTAACTGCTGGTTCCCCACCCAGCATGAATTTTAAGCCACCCGGTCCAGGACTTAAACCATGATCAACTACGTGGGAGTCCAGCGACATAGCCATTACGCCATCTACTGGTCCCTCACCTTTTTATACCTATCAATAATACTTTATGTGCATCCCTACAATAAACCTTTATCAAACTTCTGGTTATTTCCTGAGGATCCGTTTCTAGAAGTAGAATTACTGGGTCATGGTGTATAGTTAACAATTGCCTTCCAGTTCTCCTTTTCCTTATTTCTGTGCCTGTGAGCACATTGGAGAGTACCTTCCTGGTAGAATTTTCATGTAGGCAGTCATCTGCTTGGGAAATCTGCCCACATTCATGGTGTGATTGTCTGAGGTTCTGTGCCTCTGGCCCCAACCGTCCTCATAAGCCTCTTACTTGGCTATAGACTTGGGTTGGGGGTGAGCCCCAAATGGGCAGGAATGGAGGCCTCTATGGTCCATTCCAGCCTAGGTCCTTCTGCTTTCTGAGCAGCTGAAGGGGTGGGTTCAGGCTCTTCCACCTGGCAGGGGAGGAGAGCCACAAAGGAATGCCATGCACCCGCTTACCCACCCACCTCTATGCTTATTATTCTCAGCTTTTCACTAATTTTCATCATAACGTTCTTATTGCCATCTTCCTGCTGCTCTCCCATCTCTTCCTTGCCTTATCTAAATAAAAGCTTTCGTCTCACATTTGCAGAAGCTGAAAGCTTCCTAGTTGGTAGTGCTGCTTTTATCCTGAACTGCGTAGTGGTCAAGGGCTGTTCGTATTGCAAATGCGAGACTTGCTTCCTCTTAACTCTCATTCCTTCAGGTCTGCCTTTAATTTTACCCTTAAAAAGCAGCCTATAGAGCTTAGGTGTGTGCCTTTTTATAGTTAGCCAAAAAATCTTTAAAATAGTAGTTTTGTTTCCACAGCTGGTCATTTAGGCTAAGATAGCTCTTTCTCCAGATTTATTGAGATTCAAACTGAGAAGAGCACTATGTATTGGATAACTAACCACTTTTTGTATCTCCCCAGATATATTTACCCCTTTATAAAATATGTGTTTATTATAAAAGTAATAAGTGCATAGCAGAAAAACAAAACAAAAACAAACAGTTGAGCAGGTTAGAATGAAAATTACAATTCTTCGTGGGGCATGGTCACACCACAGTCCCTTCTCCTTATATGCACATGTGCCTGGCAGGTTTTTCAAGTTGCTGGATCTGGAACTTGAACCATGTCGTCAGCCATGTGAAAATCAACTGCCTTAACCAGTAGGCCACAGGCTGGCCCTGAGTTCTTTCCCTTTTATGTTGAGTTAGGACACTTGGCTTAGTCTCTAAATGTGCCTTTGGCATAAGATTCTTTTCTTTCCCTACACCTAAGGGTTAATAGTTTTAGAGCCTGCCGATTTTTATTATTATTTTCTTAATTTGCCAAAGGGCACATGTGTATGCCAGAGAGAAACAAGCAAGGGAAAGTGAGAAAGCACTCCCCATGGGGCATGACCTTGCTGGAATCCCTTCTCTTCCATCTCTTTCTATTTTTTAGGATTTAGGGCCCTCAGCGCATGCCTGGCACATTTCTTAAAACTGCTGAGTCTGAGTCTCGAACCGCACAGTCAGTCATGTGGGACCCAGCTACCTCAACCACCACACAATAGGCTGGCCTGTCAATAGAATTCTAAGATTTTTTTTATAAGTTTTTTTTTTTTTAATAAAAGAATTACTTATTGAGTTTTATTAATTATTCTTACTGTTTTAAAATTTTGCTATGGGACACGTGCACTCACCAGAGAGAGACAGAGAGAAAGGGAAAGTGAGAAAGCAAGCCGCCAGCTATGGGACTCAAACTGTGGTCAGCCATTTGGAAGTCCAGCGCCTTCACCATCACACCACTTGGTGGCCCTAACATGTTTTTATTTAGAGGAGCTTTTCATTGTTTGGTTTTATTTTTATTTGTTATTTGTTTATTTGTTTCACCTGTATCTAATCTTGCCCTTTGCTTTTTTTTTTTCCCATCCCTCATGGTACATATCTTTTTAAAATTTGAGCCATTTTAAGATAGATTTTTGTGGGGCTGGCAGATGGCATGATAGTTAAGGTACTGGACCTCCCATGTGGCTGACTGTGGTTCAAGTCCCAGACCTGGTGACTTGCTTTCTCACTTACCCTCTCTCTCTGCCTCTCTCTGGTCAAATTAAAAGAAAAACAAAAAAATAAAGACAGATTTTGCTAAACAGGGTTAGAATGGGAATAGATTTTAGTAGGATTCCAATCAGTAAATGTCGTTAGTCATTAACAACTCTTTTTTTATTTTTAATAGCATGGTCAGATTTTCCTTAAGTACCGCACTCAAGGAAAGATAACTATTATTATTATTTTTTAATTTGACAGAGAATCCATGTATACACTGGAGAGAAATAGAGAAGGAAAGTGAAAAAGCACCCTCACTCTCACAAGGGATGGTTACACCACAATCCCCACAATCCCTTCTCTTTCATTTCTCATTCATTTGGAGATTTAGGGCACATGTTTTTCAAGCCACTATAGTTCAGGACTCGAACTATACAGGTGGCCATATGAGATCCAGCCACCTTAACCACCATGACACTGTCTGGCCCCTGATTTCTGTAATGTTTGTGTTTGAATGTGCTTTTTCTTTTCAACAGACACAACAAGAGGAGGAAATTTTTCGTTGACCCCCACTGCCACCCACAGACAATAGCTGTTGTCCAGACTCGAGCCAAGTAATTAATTTTATTTGTACTTTGAACTCAGGAGGTGCTATTATGGCCATATCTCTGTTTCTCTCTCACTTCCAACTTGATTGAAGTTGAGCTTGTTAAATTGGATGGTTAAGTTTTGCTTTCCATCCCCTCTCTTTTAGTGATCTCTCTGTTTAGTGTGATGGGTGAAAATTGAAGGGATAATACACAGTGAGTTTAGTTGTCTTTATAGTAAGTTACCATGTTTTTTTGTTTTCTTTTTGTGAAAAGGAAATTAGAAAATGCTAAAAGTCATTTCAACAATATTTTGGAAAACTTGAAGAACAGTAGGAAAAAAATGAAACTCATAGCTGTTATGATTTTTGTGTGTATTCCCGGGAAACGTAGTTTATAGGGAACCTACACAATGCCTAGGCGAAATAAGATAGACTAGATTAATGTGTATTGTATGTGTTTACTGTTGTAATCAGGTAAAACAAACCTAGCACAACCACTGCTTGAGATTTTTGCTCTTGTCTTTGTAAAAGTTGAGAGAGCATCCCTACCCCTACCAATAACCACTGTCTTTTCACACTGATTTTTCTAACATAGGGTCAGCATTAAGTAGTTTTAGGCGTCTAAGGAAGTTCTTCCTCCTTGTTTCACTGATGGTTTTCCTTTCATCTATGATTGATCTGAAGTGTAAGTGGTGATGGCCCTGTCATACAACTATTTGTTCTTTAGCCCTAAGAAGTGATAGTCCCAGTCTCCTCTTAGGAAAAGTTCTGACAAGAAGGAATGAAGGGGAGGGCAGTGGGAAGGGTAGAAGAGAGGAACAGAAACTGAGCTTGTTGAATGCACTTGATCTGGTGTGGGCTAGGTGTGGGACTGTGGGGAGGACCTTACGGGAAGGCATAGAAAATGAATGTGTGTCATTGAAAAGAAACTTCAGTTCATTTGATTTCCCCCTGTAAACTGAAAGCATGATAGGTCTTCATCCTTTGAATTTTCAGATATAGTGGAATCCTCATTGAGCTGAAGCTACCCCATGAGATGGACTTCAGTGGAAAGGATGTCAGTGGAGTGTTGTTCCAGTACCCAGACACTGAGGGGAAGGTGGAAGACTTCACAGAACTTGTGGAGAGAGCCCACCAGACTGGCGTGAGCAGATTTTCTCTATGGGGGGCTATGGATGTATGTCCCAGTTTTGAATTATTTATTTATTTGTTTGTCTGTCTTTTTCAGTGTCTTAATTTCTTTATCACATTGAATGGTAAAAGTCCTTACTTCTTTCTTCAAGTTTGCATTGTTCACTGATTCCTGGCACATCGCTGACACTCAGTGTATAACTTGTTGAATGAATGAATGAACAACTGAAGTTCCCGTTACTATGGACCAACTCTGCCAGTGTACTGGCAGTTGAGGTCATTTACTACTCCTACTGCGCTCTGGGAAAGGTGACATCCTTATGCTTTCTCTCATTTCCTTCCAGAGTCTGACCTGCTGTGCTACTGACCTGTTAGCTCTATGTATCTTGAGGCCCCCTGGAGAGTTTGGGGTAGACATCGCCCTGGGCAGCTCACAGAGATTTGGAGTGCCCCTGGGATATGGGGGACCTCACGCAGCCTTTTTTGCTGTCAGAGACAGCTTGGTGAGGATGATGCCTGGACGAATGGTGGGGGTAACAAGGTAACACAGCTCAGCTTCTTCCTCTTTTATTGCACTTATGGCTTGTCCTATTCCTTCTCTGGATCACAAAGATCGATTCCTCTCTGAATTTAACTGGGTCATTTTGGCTTGATTAACAAAATATGCAACATACTTTCAGAAGACAAAATCTGTTTGGGGTGTGAGCTAGTACTTCTCAAATACCATAAATTTGTGCATATTTGAAAGTATGTGTTTATTTTGTGATGTATTAGTATTGAAATGATAAAAGTGAATTTGGGTTGATGGAAGCCTTGAGAGACTGAATATTTTATGTCTGTTTCATGTCTAATCAGTTTTTTTCATAAGTATTGTTAAGTCCCATGGGTACGTAATAACCTGTGCAATGAGAGTGTAAAGCCATGTCAGGTGTGGTCCACATTATTTCCTGGAGGCTTCTGCCACTTGGTCATTCAAATAATTTCCAAATATACTTTCCGAAGTGCTTCTCATTGATGACCTTTCTCAGATTAAGAATACAAAGGAGGGCCAGCT
The DNA here is from genome assembly GCA_026018925.1 of Tupaia tana. Classification (NCBI taxonomy): domain Eukaryota; kingdom Metazoa; phylum Chordata; class Mammalia; order Scandentia; family Tupaiidae; genus Tupaia; species Tupaia tana. The sequence continues at coordinate 40,028,856 of JAKSZU010000013.1, read as the reverse complement.
CCCTGGTGCAGTGGTAATACACTGCTTGGAAGAAGCCAGATTTCAGATGGTGATCATGATTCAAATCCCCAGCCTGTTCAGTCTGAAACACCTGAGGCCTCCAACCTCAGCCAGCCCCAGGTCACAGACATACCTAGGGAGGTCTCCAGACATGAACCTGGAACCTTCCCGTGTAGGTCAACCTTACACACTATCATATTTTACTGCTGCACCACCACTGTCATATTTTACTGCTGCTGGTGGTGTGATTATCTGGTGCTGTGATTATCTGTTCTAACTGGCTGCTTTATTCTTGGTGTAGAGATGCCACTGGGAAAGAAGTGTATCGTCTTGCTCTTCAAACCAGGGAGCAACACATCCGAAGAGACAAGGCTACTAGCAATATCTGTACAGCTCAGGTAAGTCACAAATCTGACCTGACCACTTAATGCCTTAGTCTACAGAAATGGGCTCTCCAGGAGGCAGTGGACAATAAGGTCTGCTTAGGGCTGGTTCTACAGCCACTGGTCTTTGGGGTAGTTTTGTCAGTTGGTTTTCTCATATTCTTTTTGTCTCAGGAAGGTGGCTGTCTATTTTCTGGTAAGTTTTTCTAGTATCACTGGATAATATCTTTTTTGTAATTTAATATTTTTTTGGAGTGGTTTTTGCTATAGGGCGCGTGCACTCATCAGAAAGACAGAGACAGAGAGATAGAAAGTGAGAAATCACCCCCCAGGGGGGATGGCCATGCCATAATCCCTTCTCCATTCTCCTCTCGGGATCTGGGGCATGCACGCACATGCGCCTGGCGTGTGTTTAAGCCACCAGGTTCAGGACTCGAAACATGGTCAGCTACATGGGAGTTCAGCGACATAGCTATTACGCTAACTGCTGGTCCCTGTAATTTAATTTTTTAAAAATATTTAATCACTGTATATCTTTGTCACATTGTCATCACTAGTTAATTTTTCATTTTTTGTGTCTTTTGATTATTTTCCCCCTTGATTCCCTCTTCCTTCCCCACCCTCCCTGTATATCGTGCCCTCCTCTCATACTGTCTCTGATATCCATAGTTATTTTCCATGGGAAAACATCTTTTCCACCTTATTTTGTTCATTGATTACTGACATCACTTTATGGCCTGTTCTTATAAACTGTTTCTTGTTTTGCACTGGCATCATAGAAAATTCTTCAAACAGCCTAGCAGAGAAAAACTGTACCTAACAAAATAGAACCATTATTCAACACCATCCAACTCTTTTATTTATTTGTTTATTTAAAATATTATTAATTTTGTTTTATTTATTATTATTTTTTTTGTGTCTTTTTTTTTTTTTTTTGAAGAGGTTTTTGCTAGAGGGCATGTGCGCTTGACAGACAGACCGAGAGAGACATAGAGACAGAAAGCAAGAAATCACCTCCCAGAGGGGATGGTCACACCGCAATCCCTTCTCCTCCATTCTCCTCTCGGGATCTTGGGCACGCACGCACACGCGCCCGGCGTGAGTTTTAAGCCACTGGGTCCGGGATGCGAACCGCGGTCGACTACGTGGGAGTCCAGCGACATAGCCATTATGCTAACTGCTGGTTCCCCATTATTTTTTTAATTTGTTATGGGGCATGTGTGTTCACTAGAGAGAGATACAAAGAAAGTGAGAAAGCAAGCTTCCAGGTCCTGGACTCAAATAGTGGTCAGCCATGTGGGAGTCTAGCATCCCATCTACCACACTAACTTTAAAGTATTGTGTTTCTTAGTTGAATAGGGTATTCTGAGAAGTGCTTCTTCCCACCCTGAGGTGTGGCCAAACATGAAGGTAGACTTTGAAAGCCTGACTTTTGAACTGATCACCTGGTGTGTTAGAAACCATGCCACCTGGACCAGTGGAAGAGATCAGGAAAACAGAGTAGACCGGGCGGGTGGCTATTCTGAGACTTCAATTTGTACCCATTATGTGGTGTGTTATGGGTGATTGGAACTCTTATTGATAGGTGAAAAACAAGTGAGGGATGAGACCAAAAGGAGGAGATATAAGAGGTAGTCATTCATTATTATTTTCTTTTTTGGAGAGGATTTTTTATTCTATAGAGCATGTGCGCTCGCCAGAAAGACAGAAACAGAGAGGCAGAAAGAGAGAAATCATCCCCTGGGGGGATGGCCATGCCGCAATCTCTTCTCCTCCATTCTCCTGTCGGGATCTTGGGTATGCACACACATGTACCTGGCATGAGTTTAAGCCACTGGGTCTGGGACTTGAACCACGGTCGACTACATGGGAGTCCAATGACATAGCCATTATGCCAACTGCTGGTCACAGTAGTCTTTCATTATTTAACTCCCAAGGCATCATTCATTTTGGTTTCTGACCCTAGCCATCCTCTTTATCTCTCTTCCACCTCCAAGATGGCATCACATGGGTTCTTCCTTATTCCCCATGTGGGACGCCCCTCATGAGAACATCCTAGAGTTGAATCCATTATCTTGGAGAGATTCCAGTGCTGTTCCTTTTCTTTTTTTGTAACTGGAACATATACTTCCTTGTAAATGTTTTTCTGAAATCTCAATCAAACGGACTAGACAGGTATTTTTACTTGAGAGAGCAACCTTGTCATTAGGGAATAAGCCAGTAAGGTTTTGTTTTCCATTTCCAGTTTATCTCCTGCCAATTCATTTTGGTTTTATTACCTTGTGTTGGTCATTTTCATCTTTTTTTTTTTTGAGAGGTTTTCGCTATAGGGCGCGTGCGCTCGCCAGACAGAGAGAGACATAAAGACAGAAAGCGAGAAATCACCCCCCAGAGGGGATGATCATGCCGCAATCCCTTCTCCTCCATTTTCCTCTTGGGATTTTGGGCATACACCCACACACGCCCAGTGTGAGTTTTAAGCCACCGGGTCCGGGACGCGAACCGCGGTCGACTACGTGGGAGTCCAGCGACATAGCCATTATGCTAACTGCTGGTTCCCGGTCATTTTCATCTTCAGCAATCTTTCGCTATTTATATCTTGGGTGGCTGAAATTCAGCTGTAATGTTTTATTTAAGGCCTCAGGAGAAATATATTCCCTAAGTTGTTGTGTGTTTGAAAATTGCTTGCTGCTTTTTGGGCCAGCAGGTGGCATGGTGGTTAAGAGTCCTGGACTCCCACATGGCCAACCACAGTTCGAATCCCAGACCTGGCAGCTTGCTTTCTCACCCTCCCCCCACCCTTTCTCACTCTATCCCTCTCTGATAAAATGAAAACAAATACATAAATAAAATAAAGTTCAATAAAATAATTAAAGAAAAAGAAAATTGGTTGCTGCATGTATTCTGTAAGAACTACTTGACTGGATATAAAATTCTCAAATTTTAATCATCCCCAACTCCAATGCCTTTATTATTCCACTTTCTTGCAACATTAAATATAATATTGCCTCTCGATGTCTGATGACAGCTTGATCTTTCCCCCTATGGGTGACAAGACTACGTTGCATGGATAAAATCCCTGTAGAATGGTCAAATTTGAAAGTTTAGAGTAGTGACTCCAGGGTGTCTTGGATGATGTGTTTCCCCTCATGTAGTCAGGCAAGTTATAAATGGTCCCAAACTTTCATAGAGAATACAAGCAATCTGATGATTTTGTTTTGTTCCCGTTTTTAATTTTGGCATCCCAACTCAAGTAATAATTTCTTTGCTAATCATCTTTCACTGCATTTTAAATGTGTTTCTTTAAATGCCCTTTATCCTTTAAGGCACTCTTGGCAAATATGGCTGCCATGTTTGCAATCTACCATGGCTCCCGTGGGCTGGAGCATATTGCTAGGAGAGTACATAATGCCACTTTGATTTTGTCAGAAGGTAAGTCATTTATGAAAACTTTTGGGCAAAACAAGAATGATAAATTTCAATTAAGTGTTACCCAGCTGCTTTGGTGCAGGTGTTAGCATACTGATCTGCAGTTCTGGTAGCCATGTGACTGGGTTCAGAGCCCAAGTCGACCTGAAACATGGTGGGTGCTTGCATCTAAGATCTTGACTAGTCAGAGAGCTGGAGGAAGGTGATCATGGTGTGAAGACCTTGTCATGGGTGTCCCACCCCAAAAATAAAAAGGATGAATAAATTGACAGAAAGACAAGTTGAAGACATTAAATGTAATTGAAAAAGAAATACATCTACAATACAGCAACTTCTTACTTAATGACATACCTGTTTAACGACTGCTCGGATTGAAACCAATTCTCCAGAGTGGGGAATCCCCTTCCTTAGTCTGCGTGAGTCTGAGGAATCACCTTTCTCAGTCTGTCTTGTTCCATAGTCAGTATCACTACACAAAGTATTCACAGTCATGCAAGACTGCGTATTTTATTTATAAATTAGTACTTTTTTGTGCACCCGTAGTAATATTCAAAAGTAAATAAAAATGATTATGCCAGATTTATATTATTGTGTAGTGGTATGTCTGGTCACATTTTGGTGCTTATGTAATGCATGCTTAATATCTATTGAAAAATACATACCCTGTAGCACACAATACACCAGAAGACATTGTCTTTCAGCTCCTCACTTATTGACCAATTCTCTTAATGACCTAGTTGTAGACATGGAATTCAGTTGTAAAGTGAGGATTGCCTGTAAATAACTAATGAATATGTAAAATTTCTACCTCTCTGTTAATGGAAGAAATGTAAATTAAAACAGTAAAACAGTATTTCTCCCATCACACTGGCAAAGATTAGGAGAATGCTGACAGCATTTTAGCATGACTTTTATAGATAGCATTTAAACTATGTCTATCAAAAGCTTTTAATAAAAGCCTATGATTTAACCTGAAAATTCTAGGAATGTTCTAAAGGAAATAATCAGATAACCTTATAAAGAGTGTCCATTGAGGGAACCAGCAGTTAGTGTAATGGCTATGTCGCTGGACTCCCACATAGTCAGACCGCGGTTTGCGTCCCAGACCTGGTGGCTTAAAACTCATGACGGGCACGTGTGCGTGCGTGCCCAAGATCCCGAGAGGGAAAGGGAGGAGAAGGGATTGCGGCGTGACCATCCCCCCTGGGGGGTGATTTCTCGCTTTCTGTCTCTATATTTCTGTCTGTCTGGTGAGCACATGCACCCTATAGCGAAAACCTCTCCAGAAAAAATAAAGAGTGTCCATTGAAACATTGTTTACGTTGTTCTGAATAATGGAAATAACTTAAATGTCCAATGACAAGTGATTAAATTATATAATAGTATAATTATTAAACAGCCATTAAAAGTAATATAGAGTTAGGACCAACAGATGGCATAGTGGTTATGTCGCTGGGCTTTCATATGGCCGACTGTAGTTTGAGTTCTGGACCTGGCGGCTTCAAACTCAGGTGGCATGTGTGTATGCCCCAAATCCTGAGAGAAGACTGGAGGAGAAGGGATTGAGGTGTGGCCACCCTCTCTGGGGGAGTGATTTCTCACTCTTTGTCTCCCTGTCTCTCTCAGTCTCTTTGGCAAGTGCACACAACCTATAGCAAAAATCTCTCTAAAAAATAAATAAGTTAAATTTAAAAAAAGAGGAAAGAGTAATATAGATAGTAATCTATAGAAAAGCAAACTTGTTCCTGATATATATATGTGAGGAAAAAAAGTGAAATGTATATGTCTGATACAACAGACAGACACAACACCCACTATTTTTAGAGGATTATACTTTGAAATGTAAGCAGTGCTTATTTCTGGATGGTGATTATGGGGATTTTTCTTCCCTTTTCATTGTATTTTATGGTTTTCTATAGCATGGTAATAAACATTTAATTTCTTGTGAAAAAGCACTAAAAACTGGACCAGGAATAGACTATAGTAGGATTTACCTATGTATGTGTCTGAAACATCCATGGCTGAGAAGCAGGCTTACATGTCAGAGATTCGTGGCTCTCCTCCTTGTCTAGGTCTCAAGCGAGCAGGGCATCAACTCCAGCATGATTTGTTCTTTGACACCTTGAAGATTCAATGTGGCTGCTCAGTGAAGGAGGTCTTGGACAGGGCTGCTCAGCGGCAAATCAATTTTCGGCTTTTCGAGGATGGCACTGTAAGTCAAATTTTCTATTTTTGTCTTTTTTACCGGTTCTCTAAATTTTCATGACTTTTATCATTAAAATCTTTCCACTTCATTAGAAATTTTTTTTTTATTTGCTAGTGGGCATATAAGCTGGCCAGAGATAAAGAGACAGAGGGAGAGAGAAAAAAAGCACCCCCCATGGGGAATGGTCATGCCACAATCCGTATCCTCTATCTCCTTTTGGGATTTTGGTTATTCTTGCACTTGTGCCTGGTGTGTTCCTCAAGCCTCCAAGTCCAAGTCAGCCATATGGGATCCTTAATTAGCCACCAGGCCAGGGAGATGGCTTACTTTCCTCTTTATTGAAAAAAAAAATTAATTGGAACTTTGGGTCCAGTCTATTTTTTATGCAAACTATTTGTATTTCCTGCATGCAATATTGTGAACTTTCCAATAAGAAACAATTCATCCTCTCCTTTTCTTAAGACTTTGTATTTTCATATATGAGACTTAAAGGCACGTATTAATTCCTAACACTCCTCTCCACAGTATGACCACTCAAAGTAAAGGCTTTGACAAGTGATATAATAAAGTAAGGCAAATAGTAGTTTCTCGGGAAAGTCATGATGTGTTTTTCTATGTCTTTCTATGCAAAAATGCATCATGATTTTCCTGACAACCCAATATATCTACTTCCAGTAAGAGTACCCTGAAGCCATTGGACTGTTAGAATCCAGTGGTGACTTGCAAACCTTCCAAACTCACCATGTCTGGGATTGGTCTAGACACCATCTCCTAAGGGTCAACTTGGATATAGTCGTACCTGATGTTTTTACACGACTGAATTTTGTCCAGCGCCTTATCCCTTTTGACCTCTTTTGGGATTCCTCCACTGGTCTTGGCGTTTAAACCTGATGTTTTTCGTTTAATTTTGTTTCTGTAGCTTGGTATTTCTCTTGATGAAACAGTCAGTGAAAAAGATCTGGATGATTTGTTGTGGATCTTTGGCTGTGAGTCATCTGCAGTAAGTAGAATATAAACACACATTTCTCATAATGACTGTTAGAGGTGGTGGCAAAGATGGTTTGTTCTCTTGTGTGTGAGGGAGAAGGGATCTAGGTATGACACAGGGTGGCCTGGTGTTAAAAGTATGCCACTGTCTCTTGCTAGAGTGACCACTGATAGCTGCAGGTCATTGCTGTAGGCCCCAACCAGGATATGCAGTCAAGCTAGTTGGGAGGATTGTTAATGGTGTTTCATTGAAAGTGTTCTTAACACAGAGATTCACAACACTGGCATCTTCAAGAGGTCAGTTCTGGGAAAATTATGTTACATTATTTATTTATTTTAGAAAAATTTTCTGCCATAGGGTGTGTGCACTTACCAGAGAGACAGAGAAAAACAAGGAGACAGAAAGCAAGAAATCACCCCTCCAGAAATCTCCTTCACTCTCCTCTCGGGATTTTTGGCATGCATGCTCCTGTGCTAGGCATGAGTTTTAAGCTGCCAGGTCTGAGACTCAAACCACAGTCAACTACATGAGACTCCCATGATGTAACCATTATGCCATTTGCTGGTCCCATGATAGTCGTGTATTTAGGTAAATATTTATCGAAGACCTAATATATATTAAATACTGTACATATTAGGTGCTACCCTGAGGACATAGTGATGAATTAGACATGCGTCCTACTCTCATGGAGTTTACGGTCTGATACTCAGACAACTAAGCCCAAAACTACAATTCAGGTGATGTGATAGGATGGGTGATGTGTGAAGATACCCCATGAGTACAGAGAGTGAGCGTCTCACTGATACCTAGGGAAGAAATTGCCTGAATTTGAGATCTGAAAGCTGAGTAGAAATTGTCTAGAGCAAGATGCCACAATGGAGGATGCAGTCTGGATGTTCTAACCATTGAGGAAACCAGCCACGATGGCTAGGAGAGAGATTACATGAGATTAAAAGTGGTCCAGTGTGGCTCAGTTTGCTTTCTAAAATGACCAAGTAGCAGGGACCAGTGAGGAGAAGAGTTACCACTCCATGGGTCCAGAGTGGAAGCGAGTAGTCAGTTGCTACTAGACCTGTGGTAAGGTGTGAAACACAACACCCTGTGATGCCTGGTGCATAGTACTCACTGAGTAAAGACTCACCTATCGTGAAATAATGACTGCATAAGTAGAAATACCTTTGGAGTGTTGAGGGGATGATGTCTGTGCCCTCTAAAGAGAGAACATCAAAGGATTATACTAGATAACAATAACAATCACAAATCACAGAAAAAGCATCACAGTGTTCTCTCTCTCTTTTTGTTGAGATTTTTCTTATAGGGTGGTGCGCTTGTCAGAGAGACAGAAAGAGAGAAATCACCCCCTAGGGGTCAAATCGTGGTCAGCCACGTGACAGTTCAGCACCCTAACCACTATGCCACCTGTCACCCCCACAGTGTTCTCTTTAAAAACTTTGACTAACAAACAGGACTGGATAAGCTGGTGAGCTCTGCATTAAATTTAATCACGGATATTTAGTCTGTGCATTTGAGGAATGTTTGTGGAGTGCCTACTGAAGGCTCAAGACGGTCATATTATCACCCAGGGGATGAATGAGGAATAAACCTTCAATATTAAGCCCTTATCAGATAAATGATTTTCAAATATTTGCTTCATTACATGCATTGACTCAGCTCTCTTGATAGTGTGCTTTGATGCACAAACCTTTTAAATTTTAATAAAATCCAGATTTCCTATTTTTCTTCTGCTGCTCATACTTTTGGTGTCCTATTTCGAAAACTATTGCCAAATCTAAGCCTGTGCAGTTCTATTCCTATATTGTTTTCTAAGAGTTTAATGGTTTTATTTATGTCTTGATCCATTTTGAGTTAATTTTTGTACATGGTAGAAGATGAGGGTTCAATGTCATTTTATTATAGCTATTCTCAAAAATAAGAAGGCAGTGTCAAATGAAAATACAGATGATCCTGATTTACAGTGAAGTTACGTTCTGATAAATCTGTCGCAAGTTGAAAACATTTTAAGTTGAAATGCATTTAATACACCTAGCCCTACTAAATATAATAGCCTAGCCTAGCAAAAGTGTACTCAGAACACTTATATTAGACCGCAGGTGGGCAAAAACACATAACTCAAGCCTATTTTATGATAAAGTGTTGAATATCTCACAATTTATTGACTATTGTACTGAACATGAATAGTTGTATGGGTACTTAAAGTACAGGTTCTATTGAATGCTGATAACTTTCACACCTTCAGAAAGTCAAACCTTAATGTCAAATCATCATAAGTCAGGGATTCTCTGTACTTACCTTGAGTGTTATCACAGTAACTTTTTTTTAAAGAATTATTTAACTTTATTTACTTATTTATTTTAATTTGACCGGAGAGGGACATAGAGAGAGAGAGAGAGACAGAGGGAAAGTGAGAAAGTCAGCTGCCAGGTCCAGGACTTGAACCACAGTTGGCCATGTGGGAGTCTATCGCCCTTAACCACCACGTCACCTGCTGTCCCCTCACAGTAACTTTTTTTTTCAGACTTTTTTGTTTTTGTTTTTTAGTTTGCTATAGGATGAATGTGCTTACTAAAGAGAGACAGAGAGAGAGAGTGAGAAATCACCCCCATGGGGGATGGTCATGCCGCAATCCCCTCTCCTTCATTCTCATCTCAAGATTTTGGTTATGTTTATACATACACCCAGTGAGATTTTCCAGCTGTCTGGGTCTAGGACACCAACCATGCTGTTGGTCACGTGATCTCTACTTGCCTTAATCTTCATAATTCCTGCTGGTCCCTTTACAGATTTTTAAAACAAGTTACTGGGGGCTGGCTGGTGGCGTGGTGGTTAAGGCACTGGACTCCTACATGGCTGACTGCAGTTGGAGTTCCAGACCTGGTGGCATGCTTTTCCCAGTGTCTCACTCTCTGATCAAATTAAAAATAAATAAATAAACAAACAAACAAACAAACAAATAACTCTTTAAAAAGAAAACAAGTTACTAGAACTTGCTTCATTACTTAAGGAACATGTGAGAGATGTGAAAAATTGTTTTGCAATAGAAATTATAAGTAATCTATTTCTCGTAGTAACAGGAAGTTAAAGAAGTTAAAACCACCTTGGAGAATGGTTACACTCCATGACTCCCGACTCCTGTCAAGCCACACCAGGCCTGGAGCAGGGTTGGGGATCTCCTTGCTCACGTAGCCATTCAGATACCTGGATGTTCACACAGACTTCCAGGCATGTACCACTCTTTAGTTTCTGTGGTCTCTCCATGCAGGAACTGGTTGCTGAAAGCATGGGAGAGGAGCAGAAAGGCATTTCAGGGTCTGCACTCAAGAGAACCAGTCCATTCCTCACACATCAGGTGTTCAACAGGTTCGTGCGGCTTGGTTGACTTATGCATTTCGTGTTAATCAATAAGCTAGGGAGTTCAGCTGGAAGCTGTGGTTGGCTGTGTTATGTGGCCTGGATTACTGCGGCTCAGCTGTTAACTCCTAATAAGGTATAACCCTAGAATGCCATTCCTGACTTGGCACACCTTGTCTCCCGGTGGCTCTACTCCCTTGATACTGTCAGGAAGAGGGCAGTTTGAATGTATAATTGTCAGGCCAAAGATCGTACCCAGAGGTTCCATACCTGCTTATTCCCAACCTTCTTCTTATGCTCGTAGGCCACTTGTTATCTAGGGCCTCCTCTGAGGCTCATGGGGGTTCTGTGCCCTTCTCTCTTATATACTTGGTTTTGTTGCCCATGGCCAAAATTGATCTGAATTTTGAAGGTAGACTTCAGTGTCTTGTCTTTCAGGAGGATGTGATGGATTCATCTAATTTTATTGGATCTAAATCATGTGCTTTGTGTTCACAGTTATCACTCAGAAACAAATATTATTCGGTATATGAAGAAATTGGAAAACAAAGACATTTCCCTGGTTCACAGCATGATCCCACTGGTAGTTGTTTATGGCCTTTCTTCTCATTTCTGACCCTACCCTGATCCCTCCTCTTTGGGTCATACTTAATATACTCAAAGAGGGACAAAGGAGTGGCTGTGTGGGAATACATGAGGGTTGATAGGTGGACTGCAGAAAATCACTAATATGATATGTTTTGGATGTGCTTTCTTAAGGGATCCTGCACCATGAAGCTCAATAGTTCATCTGAACTTACAGTAAGTAGGTCACTTCTGTAAGAGGGTACTTGGTACGGGCAGTGTTCTAGCTTGTACATAGCCAATAACTAGGGAAAGCAACTGGGACTATTACTTAATAATTTTTGGTATGTCTTGATTGGTATCCACCAGTATCAAGAGAAACTCTAATATTTCTTACAACTTGACCATGTAAATCATAGGTAAAATTATTTTTTAATTAAGAATTAATATATTATTTATACCTTTCTACCTTTACTTTTTTCAAACTTTTTTTAAAGAATGATTTCCTTTATTTTATTTTCATTATTGTTATTTTTTAAATTTGACCAGAGCGAGACACAGAGAGAAGACAAAGTGAGAAAGCAAGCTGCCAGGTCCGGGACTTGGACTGTGGTCTGCTATGTGGGAGTCCAGCTCCCCTAACCACCACACCACCTGCCAGCCCCTTCTTTTAACTTTTTACAACCTGACATGTTAAAAACATTTTTTTAAAGAATTTTGCTGTAGTGCACGTGCATTTGCTGCAGAGACAGACAGAGACAAGAGAGCGAGAAATCTCTCCCTGGTGGCTACACCACAGTCCCTTCTCCTCCATTCTCCTCTCATGATCTTGGGCACGCATGCACATGCCCAGCATGAGTTATAAGTCACCAGATCCAGGACTTGAACCACGGTTGACTATGTGGGAGTTCAGTGACATAACCATTAAAACCATCTGCTGATCCAAAAATTTTCATTTGATCAATTTCTAGTTGTGAATCACAGAAAGATTTAAGGTCTAAGTCTTCTTTCTATAAATACATTCACTGTGTCAGAAGGGTAGGTATTTGAGTTTTAAATTTATTCCTTAAGTCAACAAGTTTGTGTGACTTGCTCTTGTGTTTGACAAGCATCTCTATTGGGCCAGGATTTTTCTTGTTTTTTTTTTTTTTTTTTTTTTTTTAATTTTTTTATTTTTTTTTTTATTTTGCTATGTGGCACGTGCACTTGCCAGAGAGAGGGAAAGTGAGAAATCACTCCCGGGGGTGGGGGGATGGCCACACTGCAATCCCTTCTCCCTTCTCTGCTCAGGATTTTGGGCATGCATGCACATGCACTAGTATGTTTATCAAGCCTCTGGTTCCAGGACTTGAACCATTCAGTCGGCCATCTGGGATTCAGTTCTTTTATCTTCCATGTCACCTGCTGCTGGCCCAGGATTTTATTTTATTTTATTTTATTTTTTTTATTTTATTTTATTTTTCTTTAGCAAAGCTAACTTGTTTCTTTTATTTCTATATCCTAATGACATCAGGCAATAGAAATCATTTTATTTTATATTTATATTAGGAAGAGTTTTCTCGTTTTTTCTTTTAAAAAAAGAATTATTTTAATTATTATTAATTTAATTTAATTAATTAATTTATTTATTTTAATTTGCTATAGGGCACATGTGCTCACCAGAGAGAGAGAGAAAGTGAGAAAGCAAGCTGCCAGGTCTGGGACTCAAACCATAGTTGGCCATATGGGAGTCTGGTACTTTAACCGTCACCTGCTAGCCCCTCCCCATTCACTTTTTATTTTTTAAAGAATTACTTTTCAACAGGCCCAGCAGGTGGTGTGGTGGTTAAAGGTGCTGGATTTCCACATGGTTTACTGTGGTTTGAGTCTCGGACCTGGCAGCTTGCTTTCTTGCTTTCCCTTTCTCTCTCCCTCTCTGTTTCTATCTGGTCAAGTTGAAGAATAATAATAACAAATGAAATTAAATAAATAATAATTCTTTAAAAAAAAGAATTACTTTAAAAAAATAAAAAAATAAAATAATAATTACTTTTAATTAATTTTTTATTTATTCATTCTTTTATTTTAATTTGATCAGAGAGACACACACACAAAGAGAAGGAGAGAAAGTGAGAAAGCAAGCCACCAAGTCTGGGACTCAAACTGTGGTCAGCCATCTGGAGTGTCCAGCTTCTTAACCACCATGCTACCTGCTGGTCCCCACTATTTTCTTTTTTCTGAGAGATTTTTGCTATAGGGCACTTCAGCTTGCCAGAGAGACAGAAGGCTAGATACTAGTCCAGCCCCCGCCCCGGGGGTTGGGGGGATAGCCACATCGCAATCCATTCTCCATTCTCCTCTCAGAATTTTGGACACACATACACACACACACACACACACACGTTTGGTGTGAGTTTTAAGCCACTGTGTCTGGGACTCGAACCACGGTCAACTACATAGGAGTCCAGTGATGTAACCATTATACCATCTCCTTGTCCCCTCCCCATTCACTTTTATGTTTATTTTGTGTTCTGCTTAATGAAAGAGAGAGAGTAATGTATGTGCTATGTAAGAGTTTGTATAAACCTTACCTGAAGCAACTCTTAGTATTTCATAGATACAAATCTCTTTTGCTCCTGAAACAGTAGAGAAAGATTACATTTTTGTTTAAGTTTACTTTGGGAATCTTATGTCCCACTTGTAAAATGAAGATAGTAATAGTGCTTACCTCATAAGACTGTGATGAGGCTTTAATATAGGTAAAATATTCAGAACAGTGCCTGGCACCTAGTAGTCACATTTTCTATTAGCTTTGGCTTTTATCATTTTTCAAGTTATTGTTATTATTGCTGTTTCAATATGTATATCTGCATTATTTTCTTCTCTCTTACTTTTCAGCCTATTACATGGAAGGAATTTGCAAACATCCACCCATTTGTGCCTCTGGATCAAGCTCAAGGATATCAACAGCTTTTCCGAGAGCTTGAGAAGGATTTGTGTGAACTCACAGGTTATGACCGGATCTCTTTCCAGCCTAACAGGTAAGAGGACTTCTTTTCCTGTTATTGTTTCAGCTATCTGTTTTGTTGCACATCACCTACCCCTAAACTTGGAGGCTTAAATCAACAGTTCACCATTTCATAGCATCCTGTGAGTTGATTGGACAGTTCTACTCTATTGGGGTGATAAGGCCTGAAGGTCATGGTGGCCTCATTCACAGCTGACAAGTGAGAGATGAACTATTAGCTGACTAAGGCCTTGGTTCTTCATGTGGACCTGTCCTTATGGTTCCTTGAACTTCTCCATTTATTCATTTTTAATTTTTTAGAGAGTTGTTTTTTTTTTTTTTTTTTTTTTTTTTCTGTAGGGTGTGTGCACTCACCAGAGCGAGACAGAAGCAGAAAGTGAGAAATCAGCCCCTAGAGGGGATGGCCATGCTGCAATCCCTTCTCCTTCATTCTCTTCTCGGAATTTTGGGCACTCATGCACATGTGCCCAGTGTGAGTTGTTTTTTTTTTTTTTTTGAGAGGTTTTTGCTATAGGGCGTGTGCGCTCTCCAGACAGACAGAGAGAGACATAGAGACAGAAAGCAAGAAATCACCCCCCAGGGGGGATGGTCACGCCGCAATCCCCTCTCCTCCATTCTCCTCTCGGGATCTTGGGCACGCATGCACACATGCCCGGCGTGAGTTTTAAGCCACCGGGTCCAGGACGCGAACCACGGTCGACTACGTGGGAGTCCAGCTACATAGCCATTACGCTAACTGCTGGTTCCCTATGAAACAAAAACTTTGAAGAACTTTCCTTCTTTCCTCTTTTCTTTCTCTTTCTCTTTTTCTTCTCTTTTTCTTTCTTCTTCTCTTTCTTTTCCTTTCTCTCTCTCTCTGTCTCTTTCCCTCCCTCTTTCTTAACTTGCTAGAGAGTATGTGTGTGCTTGCCAGAGAGAAAGTGAAAGTCAGACTTCCCATGAGGGATGGGCATGCCACAATTTCTTCTCCTCCATTTTTCCTCTTAGGATTTTGAGCAAACATGCACCTAAACCCAGTGTGATTTTCAAGCCGCCAGGTTCGAGACTCAAACTGCACATTTGGACATGTGGAATCTAGCTGCCTTAACCATCATGCCACATGGGCTGGACTGAGCAGTAATTTTCTTTTCTTTTAATATTTTATTTTGTATTCATTATTATTATCTTTTAAAAATTTTGCTATAGGGCACATGCACTCACAAAGAGAGATAGATAGAAAGTGAGAAGCAAGCCACCAGGTCCAGGTCTTGAACAGCAGTCTACCATGTGGGAGCATAGCTCCTTAAGCACCTTGCCACCTGCTGGTCCCCCAAGCAGAATTTCCAAAAACATATATCTACAGAAAAATCTCCAGGAATTTGTTAAAAATACAAATTCTTGGCCCCACTTCAGGCTTACTGATCATAATCTTCTAGGGCTGAGATTAAGAATCTTCTTTTTTTTTTTTTTTTTTTTTAGAGATTTTTGCTATAAGGCATATGTACTCACCAGAGAGACAGAGACAGAAAGCGAGAAATCACCCCCTCCAGGGAAGATGGCAATGCTGCAATCCCTTCTCCTCCACTCTCCTCTGAAGATCCTGGACATGCACGCACATGTGCCCAGCATGAGTTCAAGCCACCGGGTTCGGAACACGAACCACGGTCGACTACATGGGAGTCCAGTGACATAGCCATTAAGCTAACTGCTGGTCCCCACAGTCTCTTTTCCATTCTCCTCTTGGACCTTTGAGCATTCATGCACACACACAGTGTGAATTTCAAGCCCCCGGGTCTGGTACTCATACAGCAGTTGACTACATGGGAGTCTAGAGATGTAACCGTTATGCCACCTGCTGGACCCAAGCTCTTTTTATTTAAAAAATTTTTGCTATAGTGATCAGTTATTTAGGTTCTTGACCAAAAACTACGTTTAGAACACCTGGTCCCCCAATTTTTTTAAAAAAATGTGAGGATAAACACCAACTCCATTTACAAGGGCAAACACACATCACAGGTAGCCCTGGAGCTGAGGAATAGCTTTGATTTTTCGTAAAATTTGCGAGTCCACAGCTTTTTGATCAACCTTGCACTACTCTGAAATCTCATATTTCTCCTTCTCTGTGTCGAAGAGCTCACCTTCCTGGTGTCTGGGCTTCTGCAGTTTCTTTTTCTTGAAGTAAGCATCAGTAAGGTGTTTTGGGATTTTTACTTTGCTGATACCAATTTTCATGGAAGTGGTGATGACAAATTTCTGGTGTGTTCTACGCAGTGGAACTCGATTGAGAACCAGTGGTCCAGTTACAAGTAGCAAGCCACTATTCAGTTGCTTTGGGAAAACCATTCTCTTGCCTCTGTGGCATCCAGTGAGGATGTGGCTCGCAGCTTTCTCCCATGCTGACAGGATTTTTTGTCGTGGCTCAACAGCTTTCGAGGCACATCCTCAGTAGGATAATACCTAGGCATTTTGTGAAGTTTAACCACTGAGTACCACCATTCTTGTCTCCACCAACTGGTTTTGTGACAGTCATAAGAATCTTCTCCTTCTTTTTTTTTCCAATCCTGGGTTTAACAGCTGAGTATCTCCTCTTGTACACGGCCTTCCTAGAGTACATGGCAGACTGGGGGTAGCTGCCGATGCCCCGGACTAGGACCAGGTACCCGGAGCAATGGGGTTTCCCCTTCTTGGGCTTTTTAGCCCTTGGGATCACCCTTTATAACCTTGCCACTGGTATCAGCCTTCTTGGCTTCAGTTTTTTTCTCCTTGGTATCCTGCTTTGCAGCTTTTCCACCTGCCATCTTGTATAGTGGGAAAGAGGCAGAATCTTCATATTTTTTAATACTCAACCTAGTGAGGAGCTGGCAGTTGGCATGGTGGTTAAGGTGCTGGACTCCCAACTTGGTCAACTGTGGTTCGAGTCCCGCTCCTGGCAGCTTGCTTTCTCACATTCTCTCTCTCTCTCTCTCTGGTCAAATAAAAAAAATTATAATAATAAATAAAATAATACTTAAAAATAATCTAGTGATCCTGATATACAGCCAATTTGAAATCTACTGTATTTATTATCTCTCTACCTTCATGGGTATGGACAGACAGGTAGTTAGAGAGCTAGCTAGCTAGATGGACAGACAGACAGACCGACATGTTGCCACTGTGTGAGTTAACATCTTATAGACTCATCTGTCTTCAGAAGATGAGTCGTGTATATGCCTCCTACTCTCCACCAACAGCCTCAATAGTAACGTCATCTGGAAGCTGGTTTGCAATACAGAATATCTGTTTCTGAATACAGAAATCCAACAATTTTAGAATTGAGGCATTTATTGTCTTACTTTCTGAGAAAGAAAACATTCATATCTTAATCAAATATAACCAGATCTTTATCAAATATAACAAAGCCCTACCTCATGGTTTTGGTAACATGGGTTCCATGGTAAAGTCATCCACCTTGTGAAACTAATATGTTCAATAAAATGCCAGCTTTTTTAGGAGGAGTGCATATGACAAATGAAGGAACACAGAGCTCTTAATAATAGGCTCTTGGGACCAGGAGATGACTTAATTGTCACTGGACTCCCACATAGTTGACCACGGTTTGAGTCCTGGACCTGGTGACTTGAAACTCACACGTGGCTTGTGTGCGTGCGTACCCAAGATCCTGAGAGGAGAATGAAGAAGAAGGGATTGCGGTGTGGCCATCCCCTCTGGGGGGGGGGGGGTGATTTCTCACTTTCTGTCTCTCTGTCTCTCTGGTGAGCACACACATCCTTTAGCAAAAATCTCTGGGGAAAAAAAAGGCTCTTGGGAACAACAAATGGCATAGTATAGTGGTTACATTAGTGGACCTGGCAGTTTAAAACTCATGCCAGACGTGTGTGCATGTGTGCCCAAAATCCTGAGAAGAAATGGAGGAGAAGGAGTTGTGGCGTGGCCATCCTCCTGGGGGATGATTTCTTGCATTCTGTCTCTCTGTTTCTGTGGTGAACACATGCACTCTATAGCAAAAATCTCTCTCTCAAACAAAAAAAATAATAATAATAAAAA
The DNA here is from genome assembly GCA_026018925.1 of Tupaia tana. NCBI lineage: Eukaryota > Metazoa > Chordata > Mammalia > Scandentia > Tupaiidae > Tupaia > Tupaia tana. The sequence continues at coordinate 40,010,887 of JAKSZU010000013.1, read as the reverse complement.
CCCTCTCTGTTAAAACACAAACACACACACACACACACACACACACACACACACACACAATAGTAGGCTCTCAAGCTCTCTTTTCCTAAATAGGAAATACCTAATACCATGAAAGTCAGTCTTTAGTATATCTGCATTACAACTTCATCCTTCAGCTTTTTTTTTTAAAGTAAAGGAAGAATCTCAGTAAAATTCTTAAGACAATAATACGTTTATTAAATGTTGAAAATGAAGAAACTTTGCCCTCTAGTGACAGAATATGGTTACATCTTTAGTATCACATAAGAGAGTAATTATTCAGTATCATTAGAGGGTGATTTCTTTCCTTCTTTTTCTTTGTTTCTTTCTTTTCCTTCCTTTCTTTCTTTCCTTCGTTTTCTTTATTTCTTTCTCTCTTTCTTTCTTTCTTCCTCCTCCCTCCTTCTCTCCCTCCTTACTTTCTCTCTCTCTCTCTTCTCCTTTTTTTTCTTGTTTGCCATAGAGAGAAAGAAGGGGAAAGTGAGGAAGCACTCCTCCTAGGAATGTCTATGCTTTAATTCCTTCTCCTCTGTTGTCCTTTTTGGATTTGGGGCATGCATGTACACGGGCCCAGCATGTTGCATCCAGTCATGTGGAATCCAGCCCTTATTATTATCTTTTTTAAAGGTTTTTGCCATAGTGCACATGTGTTCACTGGAGAGGGATATAAAGAGGGAAAGTGAGAAATCACACTCTGGAAGGATGACCACACTGCAATCCCTTCTTCTCTTGGTACTTTGGGTATGTGGGCATGCACAGCATGGTTTTCAAGCCACTGGGCCTGGGATTCTAACCCTGTTGGCCATGTGGGAATCCAGCACCTTAACCACCACAGCGCCTGCTGGTCCCAGGATCCAGCCTTCTTTTTTTTTGTTTGTTTTTTTGTTTTAAAGAGAGATTTTTGCTATAGGGCGTATGCGCTTGCCAGAGAGACAAAATATAAGAAATCAACCCCCCCGGGGGGGGGGGATGGTGGCCACGCTGCAATCCCTTCTTTGTTTTCCTCTGGGAATTTTGGGCATGCATGAATACATACCTGGCATTAGTTTCAAGCCTCCAGGTCCTGGACTTGAACTGTGGTAGGCCATGTGGGAGTCCAGTGATGTAACCACTATTAAATCTGCTGGTCCCTGATCCAGCCTTATTAACCACTATTAACTACTGATCTGAGAATAATTTTTCAAGGATATTTTACCTCTATATCATTAGCCCTTGTAGGAAATTGTAATCCCAGCCAAAGTTTCAGAAGTTGGTATGAGAATGAAGACGTTTTCCTTCTCTTAAAGCAGTTGTTGCCCACCATGGTTGTAAAATTGGATTCACATAGTGATTTTACAAAACTCTGGAAGTTCAGATCACAATGTGGGATTGGATCATAATCGCAAAAGAAATGGTATGGATGAGGAAAAGAACATGGGCATGCTTAAACCTTCTCCTAGAAACAGCAACACAGTGACTCATATCTAAATATTCTTTTTTTTGTTTGGTTTTTTTTTTTTTTTTTTTTTTTGAGGTTTTTTTTTTAGCTATAGGGCGTGTGCACTCGCCAGACAGACAGAGAGAGACATAGAGACAGAACGCGAGAAATCACCCCCCAGAGGGGATGGTCACGCCGCAATCCCTTCTCCATTTTCCTCTCAGGATCTTGGGCACGCACGCACATGCACCCGGCGTGAGTTTTAAGCCACCGGGTCCGGGACGCGAACCACAGTCGACTACGTGGGAGTCCAGCGACATAGCCATTACGCTAACTGCTGGTTCCCAATATTCTTTTTTTTTTTTTTTTTTTTTTTGAGAGAGAGATCTTTGCACTAGGGTGCGTGTGCTCGCCAGAAAGACAGAGAGAGACAGAGAGACAGAAAGCGAGAAATCACCCCCCAGGGGGGATGGCCACGCCGCAATCCCTTCTCCTCCATTCTCCTCTCGGGATCTTGGGCAGGCACGCACACACGCCTGGCGTGAGTTTTAAGCCACCAGGTCCAGGACTTGAACTGCGGTCGACTACATGGGAGTCCAGCGACATAGCCATTACGCTAACTGCTGGTCCCTATGTTGTGTATCTTTGTACCTGTTATACAATAATTTTAATTCCTTTTAGTCTACTGAATTTCTTATGGAGTCTCTATAGAACAAGTATAGGTTTCAGAAGAATCTATTGTATTTCACTCATTCTGTGTTAAATAGTATAATATACAGTGTAATATTAATAGTATGATACACCTTTATAGTACAATGAATAATAGAATAAGATACAGTACAATAGTAAAATATACCTTCATTGGCCTGAGTCAGTGCCATACAGAAGACTGCCTTGTTTTTCTATGCTCCTTTGACTCCCCATCTACTGACATTCTCCAGCCTAATCTCAGATGCTAGGCCACGAACTACTTCATTTTATAGGATATCAGAAAACCGCTATCCTAGCTTGTCTCCATGAAGTAGTTCTCTTATGGTTCCTCACTCTGGGTTATGCAGATACACAATTATCTTTCATAATCTGTTTCCACCAACAGGTGGCACTAATAACTCCCTTTATTTTAGTAATGCCCCAGCAGTAAGCCTATTACGGCATTTGAATTTATCATTTGCAGTTTTTGAGTTGAAATGTAGTTGATTTAAAGCTGCCTTAAAAAACACCCAGCACATGGGGTTGGCAGATGGCCTGGTGGTTAAGGGTGTTGGACTCTCACATGGCTGACCGTGGTTTGAGTCCTGGAATTGGCGGCTTGCTTTCTCACTTTCCATCTCTTTCTCTCTCACTCTGTCCCTCTCTAGTCAAAATAAAATAAATAAAAATAAACAAATTTAAATAAAATAATTCTTTTTTATTATTGTTTTCTTTTATTATTTTATTTTTTTGGAGAGGTTTTTGCTATAGAGCGCATGCACTCGCCAGAAAGACAGGGGGAGACAGACAGAAAATGAGAGATCACTCCCCAGGGGGGATGTCCACACCGCAGTCCCTTCTCCATTCTCCCCTCGGGATCCTGGGCATGCACGCACATGCACCCAACGTGAGTTTAAGCCACCGGGTCTGGGACTAGAAACCGCAATAAAATACATGGGAGTTCAGCAACATAGCCATTACGCCAACTGCTGGTCCCATAAAATAATTATTTAAAACAAAAACAAAAACCACTCAGCACTTCTGATCATATTGTCTTTAGCATGTTGCCTTTTTTTTTTTTTTTTTGGATGACTGGCACATAGCTCCAAAAGTCCTTTCTTTCACTCCCACTGTACACGTTCGTTGGCCTTCCAACAAAATGAGATGAATAGAGTCATAGAAAAACAGACAGTAGATGTAAAATGCATCTGTTCAGGGTCTTACCCCAGATGAAAGGATAGCAGTCACAATCAATGCCTGGCCTGAAGGGTTTTGAACAAATTTACTAAATGTTTATTGCAAAACAACCATTCTGTATATTGTCTGTGGAAGAATATATAGAGAATAGATAGAACTCCTGAAATGTAAATTGCATGGTTTTATTTTTTTTCTATTAAAACCTACATCCTACTTTAAAAGCTTCTACTCTAATTGAGATAAGATAGGCACACAAAGTAAGTGTGAAATCTGTATTCATTTTCCATTTACAGAGCATGTATACAATGGTATTCTCAGATGAGCCTATAGAGTAAAATGCTTTGAGTTTGGAGGAGGTAAAGAATCATTCATTCAATCAATATTTATTGAACATCCTCAAGTCAGTGTTCTTGACATACAGAATACCATGTGAAGAAGAGAAGACAGAGAAGATTCTTTGCTCTAGGCAAGTCCTCCCTGAGGAAGTAACATTTGGGCTGAAGCCTAGATGTTGATAAGAAGTCAGATGGGGGACCAGCAGATGGCGTAATGGTTACATTGCTGGACTCCTATGTCGTCGACTGTAGTTTGAGTCCCAGACCCAGTGTCTTGAAACTCACCCTGGGTGCATGTGTGTGTGTGTGCCCAAGATCCTGAGAGGAGAATGGAGGAGAAGGGATTGTGGCGTGGCCATTCTTCCTGGGGGTGATTTCCTGCTTTCTGTCTCTCTGGTGAGCACACAAGCCCTATCTTTCTCTCTAAAACAAGAAGTCAGATAGGGGCGAAGATCTGTTTTCAAGCAGAAAGAACTTCTGGTGCAAAAGTGCCAGCATGGGAATGGACTTGCCATATTTCGGAGAAGGAAGAAAGCCTGTGTCTGGACTATGTAAGGAAGGGATGAGAACACACAGGTGTGCAGAGGCCACGGGTTGTGTGGGGCTTGAGGCTGTGGCAAAGACCTGAATCGGTGCCTTTGAGGAAGGCTTCACAGAGAGGTGGAGCTCAAGTCAGAACTACCTGAGGAATGTGCAGTATTTGACTGATAAGCACTCCATATGAATTATCTCACCTCTCATCCCAACCACCCTGTTCCCATTTTACAGATGAGGTCAGAGAGGCACAGAAAGACCAAGTAGCTAGTGATGTGAGCAGTTTACTGAAGTGTGGCATATTTATTTGCTTAGTCTCGAGATAAAAAAGCATCAAATGGGCTAAAATTTGTTGTATGTAAGGCAGGAAAACTGAAGTGCAGTCTCTGCCTTTCACCCCGGAAAAAAGCAGATAGATGTCAGGCTGTCTCAGGATTGCCAATGAGGAACCAGGTGCCTTAGCTCTTGTGAGACAGGTCTCTTTTTGTGTTTAGCTCTTCCTCCCAGTCTCAAGCAGACAAGGAGCAGTGAAGGAAAATCAGTCTTTGCTCTATGGCTCTCTCAGTCCCTGGGGAGCAGTGTGCTCAGAGAACTGTACTGATTGCAAGGGGAGCATGTGGCCCCTTTGAGATGGGCCAGCTTCATGTCAAAGTGTCTGTCACTGTCGGCCATTGAGGCACGTAATACTCTGACCTCTGTTTCTTCATGGGGCTACTGGGAAGACTATAGAAGGCTACAAAATGCAAGGTGGGGACCAGCATATAGCGTAATGGCTACATCGCTGGACTCCCATATAGTCAACCACAGTTTGAGTCCTGGACCCGGTGGCTTAAACTCATGCTGGGCGCATGTGCATGTGTGCCCAAGATCCCGAGAGGAGAATGGAGGAGAAGGGACTGCGGCATGGCCATCTCCCCTGGGGGGTGATTTCTCACTTTCCGTTTCTCTATCTCTCTCTGTCTTTCCGGCAAGCACACGCACCCTATAGCAAAAACCTCTCAAAAAAAAATAATGCAGGGTGGTGATACACCAATCACAGTAGATACCATTTCCCTGTGCTTGTTGTCTGGTAAATAGGAAGTGCTTAATTAATGGTATAGTTTATATTCATCATTGCTGCTGTTGTTATCATTAGTTAGCTCCTCTGGCCTCCTCTGTTGCTCCGTGGTGCCATGTTCCTCCACCTAGGCTTTAAGTCCCTATACCCATGAGTTTTTCCCTGTTCTGGCTTCTCTTGTATCACCAGACTATCAAGATGTCTACGCTAGTTTGCAAAAACTTCAAATCTAAATTGCTTCATTTTAGTATTCTCAAAGATGTTTCTAAAGCTTTAATTTTTAGCTTTTAGTTTAGAAATAAAAGAGACTATCAATTGATACTCTTTAATAAAAATTATTTATTTTATTTTATTTATTATTTTAATTTGCTGTTGGGCACCTGTGCTCCCCAGAGAGAGACAGCGAAAGAGAGTGAACAAAAGTGAGAAAGCGGGACCAGCAGTTAGCGTAATGGCTATGTCGCTGGACTCCCACACAGTCGACCGCGGTTCACGTCCCGGACCCGGTGGCTTAAAACTCACCCCGGGTGCATGTGCGTGCGTGCCCAAGATCCCGAGAGGAGTATGGAGGAGAAGGGATTGTGGCATGGCCATCCCCCCTGGGGGGTGATTTCTCACTTTCTGTCTCTCTGTCTCTCTCTGTCTGTCTGGCGAGCGCACGCACCCTATAGCAAAAACCTCTAAAAAAAAAAAAAAGTGAGAAAGCAAGCCACCAGGTCTGGGGCTTGAACCATGGTTGACTGTGTGGGAATCTAGAGCCTTAACCACCACATTACTTGCTGGTCCTATATCTAATTGATTCTTTAGCCTTGTGCTTTAAGAGTACAAGCTCAATACTGTGGGATGACCAAAAGGGATTAACCACAAGACCGCTCATCCTTTCTCAGAGTCAGCGGATAGTATAATTTTGTAGAACAGGGAGTATTCACAGGCCAGCCAGGAATGTAGAGATTAAAATGCTGGATCCTACAGGGTCAACTGCACAGTTTGAGTCTTGGACTAGGCATTTTCAGAAGTATGCCGGTACATGTGCAGGCCCAAAATCCAGAGAGAAGAATGGAGAAGGGATTGAGGCATGGACATCTCCCATGGGGGTGATTTCTCACTCTCTCTCTCTCTCTCTGGCAATCACATGTGCCTTACAGCATATTAAAAAAAAAAAGAGGATATTCATATTTTAAATGGGACTAAAAAGCTATTACTTGGGACCAGCAGATGGCATAATGGTTGCACATTGCTGGACTCCCACGTTCCCACGTAGTCGACTGAGGTTTGAGTCCCAGACCCAGTGGCTTGAAACTCATGCCAGGTATGTGTGCGTGTGTGCCCAAAGTCCCAAGAAGAGAATAGAGGAGAAAGGATTGCAGCCATCCCTCCAGGGGTGATTTCTTTCTTTCTATCTCTCTCTCTCTCTCTCTCTCTCTCTCTCTCTCTCTCTCCCCGGCAAGTGTACGTGCTCATAACAAAAATCTCTCTCAAAAAAAAAAAAAGAAAGAAAGAAAGAGAAAGAAAGAAAGAAAGAAAGAAAGAAAGAAAGAAAGAAAGAAAGAAAGAAAAAGCTATTACTCACTTCCCTTTCCTTTCTGCATGGGGTTCTGGGAACTTCCAATGACAGTCTGCGATTGACTCAGCATTGCTCACGGGAATGTTAGTCACTGAGTGGCTCAGAATGTGGTGCCTTCTAGAACTGTTACAATGAGTGTGGCCAGCCTCTAGCAGTCATCTGGATGCAGAGCCTGGGAAAGCCGACCCTGAGACTTAGAGGAATAGTACCACGTGGAAAGTACATAGTTCTGGGCTAGCCCTGTGACCTAGTGGGTAATGGGATCAGATCCCACATGATCAATCGCGTGATTTGAATCCTAGCCCTAGTGGCTTGAAAACCATGCTGAGTGCACATGTGAGCATTCCTCAAATCCCGGCAGGCTAGAGAAATGGGGAGGAAAGGGTTGTGGTGTGGCCACACCCCTACTGGGGGTGCCTTTTCCCTCTTCTTTCTCCCTTTCTCTGTGTGTCTTTCTGGCAAGCACATGAGCCCTCTGGCAAAAAAAAAAAAAAAAAAAAAAAAAAAAAAAAAAAAAAAAAAAAAGGGTGGGGTGGGGAGGGAAGCATAGTGCCTTGAAGGATATTCTGATGCTTGACTAAAATGATTCTTATCTTTGAAAGATACATATTGAAGTTTGAACTGATGATATGTGATTCTTAAGATTTGCTTCAAAATAATCAAGTTCAGGGGTGAGGGAAGTTACTGAGGGGTATAGTTAGAAACTATAATCCAGTAGTTAGTACAGCTGGGTGATGGTACATGGTGGTTCCTTATATTCTTCTCCCTATTTTTGTATTTCAAAAATTTTTTTGAATAGAAAAAGGTGTTTTTGTTTTTGTTTTTGTTTTTGTTTTTGTTTTTTCAGTGGGTAGTCCTGAGAGAGGGTTGAGGGGTCCACTTTGGGTAGGAGTGGGTGGGTTTCAGTACATAGACCACATGTGGTTTCTTTGTTCAGGACTTCTTGGCTCATGCAGAGGTGAGCACTCCTGACTGGGAGAGTAGCTATGTGCCATGAGTTGGCAAATGCCTGGCCATGAACTAGTAAATATTTAAAGCATGGGCTGGCTCCATGGCTTGATGGCTAAGGCAGCTGGATCTTACATGGTTGATCTTGTGGTTTGAGACTCAGAACAAGTAGCTTAAGAAACACGCTGAGCATGTGGGCCTACATGCCCAAAATTCCTACAGCATAGAGAAATGGAAAAGGAATTGTGGCATGACCATTCCCCGTGGAAGGTGCTCTCTCCCTCTCTTTCTGTGTCTATCTCTGACAAGCATACAGACCCTGGGCAAAATGAAAAATAAATAAATAAATAAAAGTTAATGAAAGCCAAGAGGCCAAAGTCCTGAACTTTCTCTTCTTGTGTTTACAGTGGAGCCCAGGGGGAATATGCAGGATTGGCCACTATCCGAGCATACTTAAACCAGAAAGGAGAGGCCCACAGAATGGTGAGTACAGACTGCGGGTGCTTGCTCACCACAGGGCAGCAGAGGGCCTGGCTCACAGGCCTTTTCTCTGTGGGATACTCCCCCCAGCCTTCTTGGAAGCAGATCCCCGGGAAATGTCTTCAAAATCCACATCTCTGTGAATTGGCCATGTGATCCTTGCCTCCAGGACGTCCCACTTGATCACTTTGAGGGAAAACATTCACAGATAAAAGGCTTTGGCTCAAACCCAGAATGTAAAAGTCAGCCAGTTGGCTGTAGAGCTGTTGTTCTCTGAAGGGAGCAGAGGGTAGGGGTTAGGAATGTTGCCATTGCGAGCCTCTTCTCCTGGGCTCAGCCGTGGCTCGGGCCTGGATCAAGGGCAGAGACCACAGTTTAATTCTCCTGTAGCCTCTACTGTGTCTCAGCATGGTTCTGGTCATATGCATGCTCAAAAAATATTTATTGAGTAAATAATTTCTTTATTAGATGATACTCAGCTCTAAGCAACAGAAAAAGACATGGGAAAGAGTTCATGTTTCTGTTCCATTGTTTGCTTTGGGTCTGAGAGGCTAGTCTCTAGAATCCAAACTGCATCTTGGTTGCCCCTTGTAGGGACCAGCAGGCAATAATGGGAGTCACTAATCCCTAGGGACAGTGCCTTTAGCAATTGATCTAACATAGGCCTCCAATTGTGGCTGACGGAAGTTCATCTTCCTGGTTTTCCATGTTAGGGGCCAGCTCAGTGCTAGAGTTTCTACTAGGCTGTGGGGTTTGAGTTCTTAGGAGTTTGGAGTAAGAGCCAGGAGCATGGAAAATTATCTGTTGGTCCCAGGAGAATACAAGAAAAGGGTGCATAGTGATTCTGACTGACCAAGGAAGTAAAGTAGGTGGGTGTGGGCCCAATCTTAGAGTATTCCTGGTTTTATTATTTATTTGTGTGTTTTTTGTTTTGTTTTGTTTTGTTTTTGTTTTTTGTTTTTTGGGGTTTTTTTTTTGGAGAGGTTTTTGCTATAGGGCGCGTGTGCTCGCCAGACAGACAGACAGAGACAGAGAGATAGAAAGCAGGAAATCACCCCCCAGGGGGGATGGCCACGCCGCAATCCCTTCTCCTCCATTCTCCTCTCGGGATCTTGGGCACGCACGCACACGCGCCCGGCGTGAGTTTAAGCCGCCGGGTCCGGGACTCGAACCGCGGTCAACTACGTGGGAGTCCAGCGACATAGCCATTACGCTAACTGCTGGTCCCTTGTTTGTTTGTTTTTGAGAGATTTTTTTCTATAGGGCATGTGTGTTTGCTGGAGAGACAGAAAGTGAAAAATCACCCTCCCCCCCCAGGGGGGATGGCCATACTACAATCCCTTCTCCTCCATTCTGCTCTCAGAATTTTGGGTATGCACTCAGGCACATGCGCCTGGTGTGAGTTTTAAGCTGCCAGGTCCTGGACTTGAACTGTGGTCGACTACATGGGAGCCCAGTGATGTAACCATTATGCCGTCTGCTGGTCCCTATTCCTGGTTTTATTAAAGCTGAAAGACTATGGGCAAGTTGGCTGCATTGATTTTTACAATGAAGAATTTTAAAACTCTTTTACTTCTCTTTCAAAAGAAAGAAAAGAAGGAATATTTTCTTTCTCCTTTCCTTGCTTATCTATCCCGATTCCATGGGTGTGTCTTCCCAGACTTTCATCATGGTTGGAGGACAAACATTTATTTTTAAAGATTTTTGAAAAACAGGTTTTTCATTAATTCAATAAATTATTGAACCCAGGCCACAGACAAGGCTCTGTGTGCCAAGAGACTGCAATAAACCAGACAGATACAGGCCCTATTTCAACATGGATTTGTTCACTTGAGTTTTCTCATGGTTTTGCATTCCTAACTTTCTAAGGAAGAATTCTTCTAGAACAGTTGCTCTTAAGATCTCAAAGTCTCAGCATATTCATAGATTAGGAAGGAAACTTTGGAACTCCAGTTATCCCTGGTGTGGAAGCTAGATGAACTCTTCTATTGTTCCATCATGACCTCCATGAACTTAGGTTGGCATGCTGGTGGAAGGCCTGTCACTATCTACTGACAAATGGCTCGACAAATCCAGCTTCTACCTACTCTGTGATGTTTCCCACCCCTCATTGGTTCCCAGATCCCCAGTCTGAAACCAGGAACTAGCTGTGAATGTCCAGAAGCTGGAGACAAAACTCTGGCCTATGTCAAAGGAAAAGAGTGAGAGCCCTTCTAATTTGACCCAGGTAGACTTCTTCTGCGATCCTTTCTGGCTTTTGTTCCCTCTCTTTGTGTTTTCCAGTCCTCCCTTCTCTCTGCATCCCCTGTGTCTGAGGTTTCTCCTGGCACCATTGTACAGACTGCTATCATGGACATGTCCTGTGAGACCATTGCATTCTGAAGGATGGGGAAAAGGTGAAGGCTGCACTGAGGAGGGGGAGGAGAAGGGAGAGACAGGGAGGACCACCCAGCTACTGAGCTCATGGAATTACACAACTCAGAAGTCTGGAAATGTTGGCATTTTCTGGATCAAAGATTTTAATTAAAGCAGACTTTTTTCGTTAGAGAAGAAAATGACTTATTATTCAAATAATCAGGGAAGATTTTTCCACACCAGTGAACGTCTGAGGCAGCTGCTCCCACACAATAGTCTCTAATGGAATCCAGTAAAATATATCCATCTTTTTTTCAAAAAGAGTGTGGGGAAATCATATGCTGCAGAAATGCCTGGGTTCCTGATGGTTCTCTTCTTTTGAGCTGCTTTCAAGCTGCTTTTTGAAGTTATTTTCACATTTGCTCTTAGGTTAAATTTCAGAAGTTCCTTAAATGGAATATCGAAGTTCTTGATTTTACCAGTTTAATTTGGGAAAATACAATTTTATTTAATACACACTTATGTAGTGATTACCATGTGCCAAGTGTTCCTAAACCCTTCACACAGTACTTAATATCTCAGTTTGCTAGCCAAATATTAATTGAAGTTAACTGGTCAGAGTCTGTACGGAATACTTTTCTCTTCCTAACTGCCAGAAGCAAAGTAGTAGCCTTTGGTTATTAGATTTTACCAGTGGTAATACTTCAGTTTCCCTCACACCTTAATTCTTCACCCATTCAGCAAGTCTTTGGGGATGACAGGTTCTATGAAAAGCAGCTGGGGAGTTAGGAAAACATAACATCCACTTCCATGGACCAAGATGCATGAAAGGTGTATAAATGAGAGCATCAAATTTAGGATCTGTTACTGCCATGTATCTCCTAACACTGCACTTTTAATGTGAGGGGTAAACTAACCTTATAAAAAAGAATTAAAGCCTGGGACCAACAGTTGGAATAATGGCTATGTTGCTGGACTCCTATTATAGTCTACCATGGTTTGAGTCCCGGACCTGGTGGCTTAAACTCACACCGGGAGCATGTGCGTGCATTCCCAAGATCCTGAGAGAAGAATGGAGGAGAAGGGATTGTGGCATGGTCATCCCCCTTGGTGGGGGGGTGGTGATTTCTTGCTTTCAGTCTCTCTGTTTCTCTCTGTCTTTCTGGAGAGCGCATGCGCCCTATAGCAAAAAAAAAAAAAAAAAAAAAAAAAAAAAAAAAAAAAAAAAAAATTAAAGCTTATTAAATTTACATAGAAAACCAGAAATTTCTAATAGCAACATCTAATTTATTTTTCTTTTTTTTTTCTTTCTTTCTTTCTTTCTTTCTTTCTTTCTTTCTTTCTTTCTTTCTTTCTTTCTTCTTTCTTTCTTTCTTTCTTTTTTTTTTTTTTATAGATTTTTACCATAAGGTGGGTATACTCGCAAGAGATAGAGAGACAGAAAGCAAGAAATCACCCCCCCCCCCCCCCCCAGGAGGATGGCTATGCCTCAATCCCTTCTCTTCCATTCTCCTCTTGGGATTTTAGGCATGCATGCATACATGCCCTGTTTGTTTTAAGGTACTGGGTCTGGGACCCAAACTGTAGTCGACTACGTGGGGGTCCAGCGGCGTAACTGTGTCCCACAACATATAAATTAATCATTGACAAAACCCACTGAAACCTTTTCTCTTTCTTTTACCTTTTTTTTTTGTAGAGATTTTTTTTGCTATAGGCCGCATGAGTTTGCCTGATTGACAGAGACAGAAAGTGAGAAATCACCCCCCCCCCCGGGGGGGGGCAGTTCCATGCTGCAATCTCTTCTCTTCCATTCTCCTTTCTTTTCTTTTTCTTTTTTTTTTTTTTTTTTTGAGAGGTTTTTGCTATAGGGCGCGTGCGCTCGCCAGACAGACAGAGAGAGATAGAGAGACAGAAAGCAAGAAATCACCCCCCAGGGGGGATGGCCATGCCACAATCCCTTCTCTTCCATTCTCCTCTTGGGATCTTGGGCACGCACGCACATGCACCCGGCATGAGTATTAAACCACCGGGTCCGGGACGCGAACCGCGGTCGACTACGTGGGAGTCCAGCGACATAGCCATTACTCTAACTGCTGGTTCCCCCATTCTCCTTTCTTGACTTTGGGCATGCTTCACTTGCACCTGGCATGAGTTTCAAGCTGCCAGGTCCAGGACTCAAACTGCAGTCGTTAGTTTCCTATGACTGCTGTAACAAATAACAACAGAGTAGCTTAAAGAACACACATCTATTTTCTTACAGTTACGGAGGTCAAAATTCTGAAATTGGTTTCTCTAGGCTAAAGTCAAGGCTTTCACAGGGTTGGCTTCTTCTGGATGACTTGGAGAGAGAATTGCTTTCCTGTATTTCCTGGTTTCTGGAGGCTGCCTACATTCCAGGGCTTGTGGGCCCATACTGCCATCATTCTAGCCTCTTGGTTAAGTTAGAACATCTACTTCCTCTCTGTTCAAATCTTCCTTTCCCCCTTTGGTAAGTATACTTCTGAATACATTTAGGTCTTAATGGAAAATCCAGAATAATCTTCACATCCCAAGATCCTTCCTTAACTTAATCACATCTGAAAGTCCCTTTTGCCTTGTTAGGTAACACTTACAGATTCCACCGATTAGGACACATATATCTTTGGGCGCCCATTATTCAGCATTCTACAGGAATGGTTGACATTTTAAGCTTGAATGTTTGTGTTTCAGCAGACCTTCTCTGGTATGAATTCTTAATTTTAGCTTCTCATTGACATGGTCCTCCCTGATGCCCATAGGAGATTGGTTTCAGGACCCCTCGTGGATACCAAAATTCTAGGATGCTCAAGTCTCTGACAAAAAAATAGTGTAGTAATTCCATATAATCTACACATACCCTCCTATATACTTGAAATCATCTCTAGATTACTTACAATACTTGATATAATGCCTACAGGTCACTTCATTTGTATGGATTCAGTGTAGTACCTGGCACAGCAAATTCACGTTCTACCTTAATTTTTTTCCCCCCAGAAGGTGTGTGTGCTCACTAGAGAGTGAGGGAGAAAAAGAGAAAACACCCTCCAATGAGACTTGGTCACACCACAGTCCTCTCTCTTCCATTTCTCCATCCCATTGGGATTTAGGTCATGCATGTGCATACAGCCTGCATGCTTTCTAAGCCAGGACTGGTATTTGAATTATAGGCAGGCATGTGTGACCTGCCTTCCTATCAGGCTATGGGGGCCAGCCCTGAAAAAAAAAAAAAAAAAAAAAAAAAAAAAAAAAAACTTGTTTTAAAGTTTATTTATCTTTTCTATGAGTGAGAGAGACAGAGGAGGCACTCCCAGCCAGGTCTCAGTACTTTGTTCCACCCCTAGCCACAGCCAGCCCAAGATTCTGGCCACACATACATGCCTGACATACTCAGGGAGGTCTCCAGATGTGAGCCTAGAACCTTTCCATTTGAGTCAGCCTCCAACATCTTATTCCTGAGCCACCATCCAGCCCCAAGTTTGGCATTTTGGAAATTTCTGGGTTTAAAATAAAATATTTTCAATGTGTGGTTGGTTTAAGGGCTGACTATTTTATATTCATTTCCCCTTCCTTTTCCATTATTCTGCCCTGAAGGGATATTTCATTCAGTGATCTTTGTGTAGAATAAAATTACTTTGTAAGATAGGACAGTGACTCCAGCTTTGTTCCTAAGAAATAAAAGACAAATTTAAACTGTAAGAAGGAAGCATTTAAACAAGGAAAAGGATTTGAGGGCAACCTCTTATAACCAGCATGAGACCCCTAGCCACTCCGAAGGGGCACAGACCTTCTGATAGCAAAAGATCTGACAAAGTAACTCTGTTTGCCTTTAAAGTTCTGGTTTTTTGTTCACATATTTTTTTCTTAAGTAGATTCCTCACTGTTTTTGAGAAAACAGCTGGAAGCCAAGTTTTTCCTTTGTAAGGCCATCCATTTCTCTTCAAAGGTGCTGTCGTATTATTCTGGATAAAACATAGGGCTATTTAAATTTAGGGTGACTAGTGTGTCTCCACTGTATTTTCTGCTAGGGAAAACTTGGTGATGAACTTTCCTGTTGTGGTATGTGTGTTTTTGCCTGTGTTCTGTATGACTATTTAGAGAAAATGAAAATGATTTGAACCTGGCACTCTAACTTTGCACCTACCATCCACCTTCTATAAATATTTAACTTATTTAAGCTCTAGCTCAGACTGTAGCTCTTTCCCTTAATTTCTCTCTAATTTCAATCTATACTCCCTTTTCCCAAGTCCTACAGCACCTCTGGGCTCCAGACATTCATTCCCCACCCCACCTTTTTTTCCTTCTAACTTTGCTAGAGGGCACATGTGCTTTCTGGAGAGAGAGAGAAAGTGAGAAAACATCCCCCAGAGGAGGGATGGCCATCCACAATCCTTTCTCAATTTCTCCTCTCAGGATTTTTGGGCATGCACACATACATGCCCAGTATTTTTTTCAAGTCACCAGGTCCAGGACTCGAACCACACAGTTAGCCATGTGGGATCCAGTCACCCCAACCACCACACCACCAACTAGGCCCTAGACATTCATTTCTATGTACACCAGTATTGTCAGTGAGAAGATCAAACTCTGATTCTCATGGAGAATTCAATGCAGAGTAAGCATCCAATAAATGTTGACATAATTGGTCTCATACTGGCACATATTGGCAATGGGAGGCCTTAGAATTATGTCTATCTTGATCTCTGTCCTCTATAAGCCAAGAAGAGTACTGAAGCTTTGACGTGGACATTTGAGTCCTAGGGAGCTTAACCTCCAGTTTCATCTTCCTGTAAGGTGCTTCCTCTGTATTATAACTGAGACAAGACTAGAATGGGCGTGTGTATTTTCAGTGTGCTGGGTTAAGGGGAGACGGTATTAATATTCTGATTGTCTTTAGGGAGCAATATTTGGGGATACAAATGGAAATTCTTCTTTTGGACATTGTTTTGCAATAACAGAAATAATGAAATTGTAGCAGATTTTAAGACACTAGTGGTCAGCTTAAATAAAAGCATGTGTTGCCTATTTAATTTGTACTGCAAGCATATGATGGGACTTTTTTGTCATTATTAATAACCTTGTGATGATTTTTTTTTCTCCTTCTTTGCTTCCTTTCTTTATATTCCCAAGGTGTGCCTAATTCCAAAATCAGCACATGGGACCAATCCAGCAAGTGCCCACATGGCAGGCATGAAGATTCAGCCTGTGGAGGTGGATAAATACGGGAATATTGATGCAGTTCACCTCAAGGCCATGGTACTCATCTGCCCCTAACAGATGGGAGAGGTCTGCTTGGGAAGAGGCGGTGGGGGTCTGGAGAGGATTATGCACACGTTATCTTTTGCATTTTAATGAAAGAACTACAGTTTCTTCTTTGAATAAGTCTGGGGAGAAATGGAATAGAATTAGAAAACCTAACAATCACTATAAGAAAAATAAACAAACAGAAGTCATATTTTTGGTCCACAATAAAGCTGACCATAGTCTACTCTTCTCTTTACCAATGGGGAGAAAGTCTGTTAAACTGAAATCCCCGTCTTCTAATTAGTGCCTGTGTAAGAAATGGAATGGATTATTCATGGCAGTACTAAGGATACTTGCGGGACATGCCTGCCTCTTTATGCCCAAACTTCCCTCTCCCTTTCATTCCCCCATTAATAATCAAGCTAGCAGTCACACATATACTCTTTGTGGTGGGAATTCAAACCCAAGTGTTGATTTTGCAAGCATCTGTGACTGTCCCAGCCATAACACGCTTATTCCAGGCAGCATTCTACCCTGTTTCTATTCTCCAACACCAGCCCCCACTCCCAAACTCCCAACCTCCAAGAAGAGGTTGCTTAGCAACCGTATCTGCTTTCCACCAGTGGACGGGAGGCTGCATCTTAAGAGGGAAGGAAATCAGTGGAATAGCAATGTGATTTAGTCAGGGTTATTAGGCATGGAGGATGAGAACTTCGTGTAACTGCCTTCGCAGGGAAGCTGAAAATGCACAACACCACTCATCTCTTCCATCCACTCCACCCTTCCATTGCCCCACAGAGTTTTTTTTCTGACAACAGTTGTAATTAATATGTCTCTCCAATACAGAATGTGATCCCCCCACCACCACCCCAGGCCCCGTTTCCACACACGCAAACTCTGTCTGGCCAGAAAAAAAAAGAAAAGAAAAGAAACAAGATAAAGTCAGGAACATACCTTTTATGTACACTTGCCTTCTGTATAAAAACAAAACAAACAAAAAATGAGAGAGATCTTTATCAAAGCAGAACACTCCCAGAGGGAATTCTAATTTCAACAGAATAGGAGGGAGAAAGGGGAGGAGTGGGTATGGCAAGATGAGTGAGAGAGATTAACTGTGAAAACAGATGTGTCTAGAACCAAAAAGTTCTGAAATAATTTTTTTTTTTTTTTGGAGAGGTTTTTGCTATAGTGTGTGTGCGCTCACCAGAAAGACAGAGAGACAGAAAGCAAGAAATCACCCCCCAGGGGGATGGCCACGCTGCAGTCCCTTCTCCTCATTGTCCTCTCAGGATCTTGGGCACACACGCACACGTGCCCAATGTGAGTTTAAGCCACCGGGTCCGGGACTCGATCCGTGGTAGACCACATGGGAGTCCAGTGACATTGCCATTACACCAACTGCTGGTCCCCTGAAATAATTTTGAGATGACCGAAACCAAAGAGATACCATCTTAGAGAGTTGGGATTCACAATATCCAAAAATTTACTTAACAGTCTTCTTGGTCTTAGCTATAGAGTCCTAGTCTGCAGAGATCGGGTATGTCTTTGAAATGATTTATGAAGAGAGTAATACTGTGAATTTTTTTTTTTTTTAATTTTTGCTATAGGGCACATGAACTGTCCATTGTGGGGATGAGAAAACACCCCCCAGGAGTGGGACGGTTATGGTGCAATCCCTTCTCCATCTCCTCTTAGACTTTTGGCATGCACACACCTGGAACAGCATTTTTTTAGCTGCTGGGCCTGGGGCTAAACTGCGCAGTAGGACTAGCTGCCTTAACCATACCATGGGCTGTCCCTGACTGTGACTTTTTTTTTTTTTTTTTCCAGTTTTGCCATAGGGCATGTTTGCTTGCTAGAAAGGGACAAAGAGAGAGAGAGCGAGAGAGAAGATGAGAAATCGCCTCCCAGGGAATATGGCCACACCACAATTTCTTCTCCTCCACGATCCTCTTGGTATTTTGGATATACATACACAGGCGTCTAGTGTTTTGGGGGTTTTTGTTTGTTTGTTTGTTTGTTTTGTTTTTTGTTTTGTTTTGTTTTTTAAGAGATTTTTTCCTTTTAGAGAGGGAGAGAAACAAAGACAATGAAAGGGAAAGTGAGAAATCCCCCCCCTCCCCCAGGGGGAATGGCTATGCTCTTCCATTCTTCTCCTGGGTTCTTGGGCACACATGCTCAGTGTGAGTTTCAAGCTACCAGACCTGGGACTCGAACCGTGGACTGCCAGTGCCTGGTGTGTTTTTCAAGCTTCTGGGTCTGGGACTTGAACTTCATGGTAGGCCATGTGGGATCCAGCTGCCTCAACCACCATGTCACAGGCTGGCCTTGACTGTAACTTTTTGATTGCTGTCATCATACTTTGAGACAGTTCTAGGAATGCAAAGACTTAAGACTTCATTTTTCTTATTCCTTGAACATAAAGTAGGCATTTGGCCCAAAAAGATACATTTCCTTCCTTTGTTTTTCTCTACTTTCTTCTCTCCCACAGGTGGATAAACACAAGGAGAATCTGGCAGCAATTATGATTACGTACCCATCCACCAATGGAGTGTTTGAAGAGAACATCAGTGATGTGTGTGACTTGATCCATCAGCATGGAGGACAAGTCTACCTAGATGGGGCAAATATGAATGCCCAGGTGGGGACCTTGACTCGGGCTCCCTTAGTTCCCTTAAGAAAATGGATAAGTTAAAAAAAAATTTTTTTTTTCTACTGACTTCTTGAAAGTCATCCTAAAACAACACCGTATTGAAAACTGAGGCTGATTTTATTGCCAGCTTCTGACAAAGTGCTCCAGGTTCAAAAGATTATAGATCCCAGAAGAAGTGATGGGAGATGCTGAGGAGGAGGTAAACAAACTAACAAAACACTTGCAAGGAGGCAGGGTTTAAGGGGTGGGGTGACACTATTTTCTGGGATGCTACTAGCCAAGAAAGTCATCCAACTCAGACCCATGTTCTGGACACTGCTGGGTGCTGATCTCCCATGGACAAGCCACTTTACCTGGCTCCTGCTTCATCAGTTGTGCAACAGGAGTCCAAGGAGCTGAGCAGACTCCTCGGGGGTGGAGTGTCCATGTAATGGGAAACTGAAGACAGGCTCTTGGGAACTGCTGAAAGAGAAGAGTGTCATGATCTCACAGTCTTCTCAACTTCATGGTTTTTTTCCTTCTTTTTTTCTTCTATTATTGATCTATTTATTCATTTTAATATTTCAAACTCTTTCTTCTTTTCTCAGCTCTACCTAATTTCTTTTATAAGTGTAGTCCAGGAATTTTCTATTGCTTCAATAGCATAAACGACTTCTGTGTCCTTGGCTAAGTCAACATCTTTGTTATTGCCAAAGTGGCAAGGAAGCCAGTTGAGTGAGGCGAACTGGTATCTGGATCATCAGGAAAACTGTAACCTTGTTCCCTCTCCCTGGTTCTGCTTCCTCTTCAGTGGCCTACAAGCCCTTCCCATTAATGTGACTGAAGGGACTATCAGTATACTCAAAGTACTACTTCTTAGGTAAAAATTGCCTGTGTTAATGGTGCTGTCCTTTCTTGTGTTAGGGGCACTTCCTCTCCCCCTTCTTAAGGTGAGAAGTAGGAATAGTTCATGTATTCTAGTCTGTGTGTTACTTTATTTTTTCATGAGAGAGTACATGTGTGCATATGTGAAAGTGTGAGAGAGAGAAAAGCACCCTCCATAAGGTCTGCTCACTCTCTGATCCCTTTCCTCCAGTTTACCAGCCCATTAGATCTTGGGCATTCACACATGTGCCTAGAGTGTTTCAGGCTGCCTGGGCTGGGGATTCAAACCACAGTTGCCATGTAGGATCTGGTTTTTCTTTTTCTTTTATTTTTTGTTTATTTATTTATTTTTTGGATAGGTTTTTGCTATAGGGCTTGTGCGCTTGCCAGAAAGACAGAGACAGAGATACAGAAAGCGAGAAATCACCCCCCATGGGGGATGGTCATACCACAATCCCTTCTCCTCCATTCTCCACTCAGGATATTGGGCACACATGCACACACACATGCACACATGCCCGGTGTGAGTCCAAGCCACCAGATCTGGGACTCGAACCGTGGTCAACTACATGGAGGAATCCAGCAACATAGCCATTATGCCAACTGCTGGTTCTCAAGTTTTTCCTGAGCAGCACAATATGTGACATGAAGCCAGCTCCCAGTTAAAAAACTTAACATTTTTAAAATCTAAATTGGACTAAATGGTCATTTGCTCTTTTCAGAGACACTACAAACCACTCTGCCCTCAGGATGCAAGGTTTCCACTGCAGAACTAGGCCAGTGTGAACATTTCTGTAAACACCATGGATGTGGCTCTGCATGCCTTTCTTCTAAGGAAAGAGAGCAGCACCAAATAGCCCTGGCCTTTGCTCCAGAACACCCTTCAAAGCTCTTGACGTTGACTTTTTGACTCTTTCCCTCTGTGGTAGGTGGGAATCTGTCGTCCTGGAGACTTTGGGTCTGATGTTTCGCATCTAAATCTTCACAAGACTTTCTGCATTCCCCACGGAGGAGGAGGCCCTGGCATGGGGCCCATCGGAGTGTGAGTTCTGGGCTGCTGGCTTCAGGATAGCTTTGGAGACAGAAAGAAGGAATGGCCCCAACTCACTGTTTTTGTCCAGGATACCTTCTACATGTAGAGCACTTGTAGGGGCTGGGTGAGGAACAGTGGGAAAAGGGCTTTTAGTGTACACCCAAAAAAGCATAGATTTTATTAACCACAGTGTTTGATGGGTCTTGCTGAGTTCCCAGCTGTGCATAGACAAAGTAGTTTTATTAACAGAGTAATAAATAGGGAGCTTTACTTGGCAATTATGAATCCAAACTGGAACATCAGGGCCAGGAAGCATCTTTTAGACTAACTTTGATTTTCAAGGAGTTTTTTTTTTTTTTTTTTCTTTCTCTCTCTTAACTCATCTAATGGAAAGTTATATTGAAAGTAAATCAGATGTGAAGTAAGGAAGAAGACAAACATTACAAGAAATAATTAAATGAAGTGAGAATAAGGAATACTTCTTAGCAGTTGATAATGTTTTACATTGAAATTGAATCACCTGGTGAAAGTGAGAGCAGCTGTTTCTAGAACTGCTTCCAAATATGGGTCAAGGGGACCAGCTCTCAGACTGGCCGGGAGCTTGGCTCCTTTCTTGTTTTCTGTTTTTCTTTTTTTGTTTTAAAAATTTTTGTCGGGAATCAGCAGTTAGCGTAATGGCTATGTCGCTGGACTCCCACGTAGTCGACTGTGGTTTGCGTCCCGGACCTGGTGGCTTAAAACTCACGCCGGGCGCGTGTGCGTGCGTGCCCAAGATCCCGAGAGGAGAATGGAGGAGAAGGGATTGCGGCGTGACCATCCCCCCTGGGGGGTGATTTCTCGCTTTCTGTCTCTATGTCTCTCTCTGTCTGGCGAGCGCACGCACCCTATAGCAAAAACCTCTCCCAAAAAAAAAAAAAAAAAAAAATTTTGTCAAAGTGGTAGCCAGAGAGAGAGAGAGAGGGAGAGAGAGAAAGTACCCTCTGATGGGGTGTGGTCACACTTCAATCCTTTCTCCTCCTTTTGTCCATCCTGTTGGGAATTGGGGTACATCCACACACTCAGCATGTTTCTCAAGCAGCTGGAGCTGGGATTAGAACTGCACAGTTGGCCATGTGGGAACGGGCTCCCTTAACCACAAGGCTTTGGTTTTCTTTTTTATTTTTATTTATAGTAAATAGGTGAGCCCCAGTTCCTCAGTGTGGGGCAGCCCCTGGACATCATCTCTTCTGCACTGTTCTATATCCTGTAAAACCTTGGGAAAGTGTGTGGGGCTGAGGGAGAGGGCTGGGATAGCCCATGGGGAGCAGCTTGCTTCGCATACCATCCCATGGCTGCTAGCTTCAGCCGAACCCACCAGCACAGCTCTTGGGTAAGCTCTTGGGCTGCTGATGGCTGTCCGACTCTTCCACCAGGAAGGAAGGACATCTTCCTGAGCATCTGCCTCTTCACAAGTATAAAGCCCTTCCACTGTCAGAGTCCCTGTAAGAACAGAGCTTTCAGAGAGGGCCCAGAACTTGTCTGGACTGGATCTTTTTCATATCTTCTGAATTTGTACTTAAAAACAATACAGGAAAAAGCATCTTGCTCCCTTTCTGCCAAATCATCCCATGATTTCAGTGAAGCCAAATGAGGATGCCTGCCCTGTGGGTACTGTCAGCGCTGCCCCTTGGGGTTCCAGTTCCATCCTGCCCATTTCATGGGCGTATATCAAGGTGAGGCCTGACACATGGGTAGGTGGGCAAGGGACGTGGTGTTTGCATGTGTGTGGTGTGAGGGTTGAGACTGTACTCTTTCCTCTTGGCTTAAAAAGAGAAAAATCCACAGTCTGAGAGATGTGGTTTAACGAGTGTCACTGGTGACTTGGGTAGAAGAAGCCTTCCTAAAGAGATGAGCTAAAATTCATTTCATCTCTTCATTACATGATTTCCTTTGGGTTCTTACAGCGGGTTTGACATCAGAGAAGCAGACATGCCAGATATATTTTTCCAGACTCAGTTAAGTTCTATGAGTCATATGGATGTTTTGGCCACGTCAAGTGGTTTCCTGTAGGATTTATACAGCCCCTTGCAAGTGAGAAGTTGCACACATATTAATTATTACACTTGGTTAACATCCTAGGACAAAGTTTAGGAATACATCTCGTTTCACTCCATTTTTCACCAGGGCCAAGAGGATACGATGAAAAGTAGTGGAGATTTGTTCAAGTGATGGTTTCTGAAGGCTCTTTGCACTTTAGAGAGCTGTGTTCTGGGGTGGGGGTGGGGAGGTTGGGGTAGACTGTGTCAGAGAATATGCTCCCTTTAATGTCGTGCTCCAAACCCGCTAGGGCTGGAATTTACTTTATGCAGCTCTTGTTCAGACTGGCCTACCTACCTTTCTGACTGACAAGACCGTGGAAAGGAACACTTGTTCAGCTGCTAATTAGAGTGGTCCTTCCAAACCAGAGCCCCTCATTAAAGGATGACTCCTGTAAAACAAAACCCCAAGACTCGCTATGCAAATCCTGCTGATGACTCTCTGGGGCCAGCTGTTATTTTTGAATGGTGTGGTTTTTATGATTCTTTGTGAAGTTTCTTAGGAACTGGACCATTTCTGTACCACAGGGACTTAAATTTGCTTTGTTTTTTAAAGAATTTTCCAGAGGGTGCATGCACTCACTGGAGAAAAGAGAGAGAGAGAGAGAGAGAGAGAGAGAGAGAGAGAAGCAACCCCCAGGAGAGGATGGTCACATTGTATCCCTTCTCCATTTTTCTCTCCTTTGGGGATTTGGGGAACTTATGCCTATGCCAGGCATGTTTTTTTTACCACCATATCAAGAACTCAAGCAGTTCAGTGTCAGCTTTGTGGGATCCAGCTGCCTTAACTCCCAGGCCACCAGCTGGCCTTAAAACCTGCCTTTAAGAAAGATAATTCAAGTAATAATAATAATAATAATAATAATACTCAAGCTGTTTTGCAAATGGAAAAAAACTCAGAATAAAGCACTATTTTTTAAAAATAGATCCAATTCTGTTTCCCTTTTGATCCTTGGGTTCTATAAATTTGGGTTATTTGTGTGGACATATTTGGTTTGGAGATAATTTCTGACATACAGAAAATAAATGCCCCAAACTGGCTTGGCCATATGCCTGGAACCCTAGACAGAGCCTCAGTTTAAAGAATAAATAAAGAGGGTTTGAGCTACCCCTCTGACCTTGAGCTTCTCTTATTCCTGGTTGATACTTATCCCCCTGGAGCGTAGCACTAGCCTCTCCTCTCCCTGCTACAGTCCATCTGGGACACTCCTACAGGGCAGCTAGGCTCACCCCAAGGGCTCTCAGACCTCTCTGGGCTTCCTATTGCCTTTACTGCTGGTTCTCACGAGCTCACACATAATTTTTAGGGGAGTATCCCCAAAATACCTATGCTTAGACCCCCCCATCCCAGCAGAAATCATATTTGGCTTATGTAGGATTGGGCTTAAGCTGTCAGCATTTTAAAAAAGATACTCAGTGACTCTGATCCATAAACTGAGAGCCAGTGTCTGGCTGAACCAAAGTCTGAGTCCTTCCTAGTGAAGGTTGGCAGGTTAGACAATGTAGTCACATCCACCTTGCCCTACAGTGACCCCCCAGGTGACAGTCATGTGTCATGTGTCTTCCTTCTGCAGACCCATTGTTTTTGCCACTATTCTCACTTGGAGTGTGTTCTCTCTTCTCTTTGCCTCTCCAGTTTTTTTTTTTTGTTTTTTTTTGTTTTTTGTTTTTTGTTTTTTTTTTTTTTTTTTGCCAGAGGACATTTGCACTCACCAGAGAGCGAAAGAGAGAGAGATAAAGAAGAGAGAAAAATCACTCCCAAATGGGTTATGAATATTCCGTAATCCTTTTTGCTTCCATTTCTCCATTTGTCAGGGTTTTGGACAGGCAGCCACACACATACCTGGCATGTTTTTATTTTTTAGGTTTTTGCCATAGGGTGCTTGCACTCGCTGGAAACAGAGGAAAAGTGAGAAATCAACTGTCCCATCCTCCTCACTGGAGTGGGGGAGATGGCCATGTGCAGTCCTTTCTCCTCCATTCTCCTCTCAGCATTTTTGGTGTGCACATACACACCCAGTGTGATTTTTTTTTTTAAGCTGCCGGGTCTGGGGCTTGAACTATAGTCTTGCAGTGCCTTAACTACCATGCCACCTGCTGGCCCTGTGTTTTAATTTTCTTCCTTTTTCTTTTCTTTTTTTTTTTTTTTTCTTTTTTCTTTTTTCTTTTTTTGGCTGTAGGGCATGTGTACTTACCAGAGAGAGAGAAAAAGTGAGAAATCACTCCCCTAGGGCCATGCTATAATCTCTTCTCCTCTAATGTCCTTTCAGTATTTTGGGTGCACATGCACAGGTGCTCAGTGTAATTTTTCAAGGCATAGAGTATGGTGCTTGAACTGTAGTCAGCCATGTGGGATCCAACGCCTTAACTTCCATGCCACCTGCTAGCTCAGTACCTAGCCATGTTTTTCAAGCCTCCACAACCAGGATTCAAACCACGGTCGGTCATATGGGACCTGGCTCTCTGTGCACAGTGTTTCACCACTGTGCATGAGGCCGCCCCAAATTCTATCTGTGTTTAAGTTTCCAGTCAAGTTCTAACTCTTACTCTAGGAACCTTGCTTTAACCAGCCTGGGAATATGTGTTATCTCTTTTGGGATTTGTTATTGCTGTTGTTTTATTTGGTGCTTTCTTGCTTGTTTTACATTAATTATCTGTGTAATATATATCAAACTTCTATTGTACATAAGTGCTCTCGGGATAAAGTAGTCAATAAGAATTGGTACATCTTGATTTTAAGTTGTTTTTTCTGTTTTTGATGTTTACTCCTTAAGACCACAGGGACTAATGAACCACCAGAAGAGTAAGGTTGAAACTGGAGTTGTTTAAACATAAATATTCTTGACTGTGGACAATGGGGAGACAAACTATACAAAACTGATTTAGTGTGGTTTTTGGCAGAAATCTCATGAGAACCTTGGTGATTATCAAGACATCTCCAGCTCAGAGTAAACAGACATACAAACAAACAGAAAACACCCCACAACAGATGTAACTTGAGAACAATTCTTTCTCCTCTTCATGTTATTTAATTTCATCATTTAAAAATTTTTGTTATAGAGTATGTGCCCTCACTGGAGAGAGACAGAGAGAGAGAGAGAAAGTGAGTAATCACTCTCAATGGGGGATGGCCACCCCACACTCTCTCCTCCATTCTCCTCTCGGGATTTGGGGAATGCATGGACATGTGCCTGGCATGTTTTTCAAGCCTCCAGATCTGGGACTTCAACCATGCAGTCAACCATGTGGGATCCAGCTGCCTTGACCACCATGCTACCTGCTGGCTTCCTTTTTCCTCTTTACATAACACACCAGTCAGCAGTCTACTTTGCCCTGTTATGGGCTTTGTTACTATAATAACAAATGTCAAGTTACTGTTCAAAGGAGAAAGCCAGAAATTATTTCAGGCTTAGAGAGAACTGACAGATGCCCTTGTTAGGATTTTCCATTCGTATCTAACCTACAGAGTTCTGGTGGGCTGACTTTCTGTGTGGGTGAGATTTAACTGTGGTATCACTGGATTCACCTGTTCAGTAGTTGATGGCTCTCTTTCATTCTGTTGCAGATGATGGGCAGTAAGGGCCTTAAACAGGCCACGGAAATTGCAATATTAAATGCCAATTATATGGCCAAGCGACTAGAAAAACACTACCGAGTCCTTTTCAGGGGTGCAAGAGGCAAGTATCAACCTTAGTCTACCATCGCCTTGGTTTTTCTCTTAGACAAACAAAGTTTGACTTAGATGCTATTTTCTTTTTCTTATTGCCAGAGGGTGTGTGTGTGTGTGTGTGTGTGTGTGTGAAAGAGAGAGGGAGGGAGAGACAAAGTACTTCCCCAATGGGACATACTCACGCTACAATCCCTTTTCCTCCATTCGTCATTCTGTCAGGATTTTGGGCACCTATGCATAGGCACCTCCTGTATTTCTTAAGCTGCCAGGACCAGGGTTTGAACCATGATTGGCTATGTGGGATCCAGCTGTCTTAATTTCCACACCATCTGATGGTCCAGAAGTAGTTTCCATTTTTTTTGTAGTTAACAGTTTAGGGGGATTGCTATTTGTGAGGCTGTCCTAGTGCTTAGCCTACACAGGCCAGGTCAATAAGGAGCCCTCACCACTGAAAGATGTGTGCATTAATACCACTACAATTTCCTCACAATATGCAATGGGAGTACACCAAAAGAGGCAGGGCACAGTGGGCAGAGTCAGGATAGAATAGTTCAGAGAGCTTTCTCAGAAGAGATGACCTGGAAAGAAGAGTAGCAGATGAGAATCTGAGTGCACAGAGATACAGGCGCAAGCCAGATATAAAGGAGTTGTTTGGTGACTGGAATGCTGAAGCTTGGGATAGGAGGAGAGGCAGCAGATGAGATTAAGTTGGACAATCAGCATGACACCTTCAAGGTCTTGGAAGACTCTGTAATTTACCCTGGAGTCAGACAATAAAGTTTTCTGAGCAGGGGAGCAACGGGATTCATTAAGACATTGTTAAGATCATGGGACCAGCAGTTAGCGTAATGGCTATGTCGCTGAACTCCCACATAGTCGACCGCGGTTCAAGTCCCAGACCCGGTGGCTTAAACTCACACCGGGCACGTGTGCGTGTGTGCCCAAGATCCCGAGAAGAGAACGGAGGAGAAGGGATTGCGGATTTTCCATTCGTATCGTATGTGGCCATCCCCCCTGGGGAGTGGTTTCTCTCTTTCTATCTCTCTGTCTCTCTCTGTCTGTCTGGCGAGCACACAGGCCCTATAGCGAAAACCTCTAAAAAAAAAAAAAGACATTGTTAAGATCATTAAGACAGTGGCAAGGAATGGACATGTCCTTCTGAGTAAGATCAATTGTACTTAACTGATTAATTCAGTGTGAAGAGAAATTTTAGGTACAGTAGAGGTACAGCATATGGAATGTGGGGAAATATCCTACAAGTGATGGGAGAGAATGGGACTAAAAAAACCAGGTAGACATTTAGAGAACTAGCCATGGGCACAGAATCCAAGAGCTAAGTCTTGGAAATGATGAAGCTCAAGGAACAAGTATTGAGAAACCAGCAAACGACGATTGGGAAGGGATACAGGTGTGCCTTGTGAGCGCCAGGCACTCGATGCCTGAGGCTGCTTTAGAAAATCAGCATTTGTCTTTTTGGTACAGTGGCCTCTCCGGAAAACCCTTGCTCTTCCTCCCTGCCATGTCTGGCTCTGCCTTCTTTCTGAAGACCCCTTTCCTGGTAGAGAGAGCCACTCCGTCCTGACTCCTTCCCACCACTGAGCAATGGTTCTCCCATTTGGTATCCTCTGGCTCTCTCCGTCAGACATCCAACTCCAGGAGGGTGGAAACTGTGTCTGCTTCATTTCTTGAGCCTCATACTTGGCCTAGCTATCCTCTGTGGCCAACAGACAGACAAATGCATGTGGCATTGTATAACAAGGAGAGACAGGCTTTAAAAAGAGTGGCTGGTTTTTATTTTAGTTTCTTTTTTTTTTTTCTAGCTTGACTGAGGTACAATTGACCAATCTGATTTTATCACATGAATTAAAAAAAATTTTTTTCTGTGTGTTTTTGTGATAAGGTGCATGTGCTCACCAGAGAGGATAGAGACAGAGAGACACAGAAAGAGTGAAAGTGAGAAATCATCCCCCCAGTGGGCATGGCCATATCACAATCACTTCTCCATTGTCCTCTCTGGATTTTAGACAGACACACACACACACTGGCGTGATTTTCAAGCTGAGACTCAAACCATGATTGGCCATGTGGGAGTCCAGTGCCTTAACCACCACACCAGCTGCTGGCCCCTGTCATATGAACTTACAAAGAACCTTTGTCTTCTAGTAACTTTTGAAAACAGTTGTGTAAAATGGTGGGGCAGATGTCAGATGGAAATGGGCTGAGTGTGTGGAGGTTGGGAAAAAGGAGAAACATTCATGGCTTGAGGAAATTTAGTAGAGAAGGATGGTAGGGGCTGCTTCAAGAGGATGCAGTGAGGCTTTCTTTTAAATATGAAAATAACATGATTTTAAGTTGCCAGGTAAAAGGCTGTGAAGGGGGGTGAAGCTACAATAAGAGAGAATAATAGATGAGGAACGAAGTCACCTGGGATAAGAAAGACTGAAACGAAGATCCAGGCAAACATTTTGAGCATCCACTTGGGGCCCAGCATGAGAGCAGAGCAGAGACCAGGACGTGTGGACAGCAGGCAGTAACCACTGTGTTTGGACTCTGAGCCCCTCTGGAGCTTTTGGTTTCCTAGGCCCAGATGGTCTGTCTACATCTGTGATCTCTAATTTAAAGGCAGGTCTTACCTTGCAAATATGTATCCAAAGCCATGGCTCCAGAGTTTGAAAACAGAAAAGAGGTAGAAAACTAGAAGCTCTAGTTAGGAACGCACCCTAGAGAGTAGAAAGTTGTGGGAAGTATGTCTCTAAGCAACATAATAAAACACTTCTGAAGTGAGTATTAAAGAAGCTATAAAAGCTACTAATTAATTCAAATACAGCTCCTGAACTGTGAAATGTATCCTGTTTATGTACTGGCTTTAAGGAATAGCTTAAATATTTGTTTTGTCTGATTATATAAGCAAAGTCTGTGTGTGTGTGTGTGTGTGTGTGTGTATGTACATGTGCATGCACATAAATAACCTATATATTTCATCATGAACATTTTTTTTTTTTTTGGAGAGGTTTTCACTATAGGGCGTGTGCGCTTGCCAGACAGACAGAGAGAGACAGAGAGACAGAAAGCGAGAAATCACCCCCCTGGGGGATGGCCTCGCCGCAATCCCTTCTCTTCCGTTCTCCTCTCGGGATCTTGGGCACGCACACACACGCGCCCGGCGTGAGTTTTAAGCCACCGGGTCCGGGACGCAAACTGCAGTCGACTACGTGGGAGTCCAGCGACATAGCCATTACGCTAACTGCTGGTCCCATGAACATTTTGTAAAATTTAAAAAAAGCACAAGGGAGGAAAGTTAAAAGATCCATGGTTCCATTAATCAGACGTAGCCACTGTTAATAGTTTGCTGTATTCCTTCTCATCTTTCTTTTATACAATTGAGATCATTTTAAAAATACACTTTAAACCCTGGTTTTTTGTTGTTGTTGTTGTCGTCGTCGTTTTGTTTTGAGAAAGCGAGGGGGAGAGACAGAGAGATAGAGATATGCATTTTTTACAGGGTCTCACTGTGTCACAACCCACCTACTGCAGCCTCCTGCTTAGTTCAGACCACAGGCTTACACCACTGCGTCTGACCTGTTTACACTGGTCTGGGAACAAAACCCAGTCCTGCTTGTGTCACTATGCTTGCCTTTATCCTGCCTTTGTTTTTGTTTTTGTTTTTGTTTTGTTTTTTTAACTTGAGCTTATATTTTGAATGTTCTTCCATACTATTAAATATTCTTTGAAAGTGGCTATGCTAATTTCATTGTATGGCTATACTGTGATTTAACCAATCCAGTAGTGTTTTTTCCCAGTTGTTTTGCCTTTATAACAATGCTAGTGAGTACTCTTTGATTAGATTTAAACAAACAAAACGAAACAATTTCTGATTATTTCTTTAGGTTAGAGTCATAGAAGAGAAATGATCATCTCAGAAGCTATGAATGCACTTAAATTTTTGATATGCATGGCCTCAGTTTTCCTGAGACTTAATTTCATGCTCATAGTGTATGAGCATGACCATTGCACCTGGGTCTAGTGAGGATCAAGCCCCAGACTGAAAAGCAAAAAATAATTTTGCCAATTTGACGAGTGAAAAATGACCTTCTTGTTTTAATTTAAAAGGCTTAAGTTTTTTTCTAATGGGTTTTTTTTTTTACATTTTAAACTTCTTTGTGTTTACTGTTACTTAACAGCTTTATTGAGATAGAATTCACATACCGTACCATGCAATGTATCCATTTAAAGCGCACAATTCAATCATTTTTAGTATATTCCCAGAGTTGTGGTGCAGTTCAGTATTTTAAAGCAAGAATGAACATGACTTAAACTGAGTGGGAGTGGGAGGTACCCCAAGAGAGGGACAGGTACCTGCACGTGCTTAGCATTTAAACGACTGCTTTAGGCAGGGACTGGCCTGGTCCTGGGAGGTTTGCAGTACAGAAAGATGGATGAGATTGCCATTTGTTTTGACATTTCCCCCCAGAATTAAATAATGAATAGTATTTCTCATCCCATGCAGCAACAGATGGGTGATTACAGACCTTATTTCCTAATTCCAAAGTTTCTGAAATCAAAAACTGTCTCATGTTTGGTCTGGTAAACACACTCATTACACAATTTGAGACTTAGTCTTTTAAGGATTAAAAAAAAAAACAAAAAAACACTGTACCTCCCAAGGGCCTAAAATAAAAATGTTTTTAATAAACACATTGTATCCTAAAATGTTTAATGGCAGTATCAGAAGGCTGTTATTCATCTTAATAGTATTTACCAGCTCTAAATAAGACTTTGGAATTATGGATGACTATGAGGCAATCTTTTTTTTTTTTTTTTTTTTTTTTTTTGGAGAGGTTTTTGCTATGGGGCGCGTGCGCTCGCCAGACAGAGAGACATAGAAACAGAAAGCAAGAAATCACCCCCTAGGGGGGATGGTCATGCCGCAATCCCTTCTCCTCCATTCTCCTCTCGGGATCTTGGGCACGCACGCACACGTGCCCAGTGTGAGTTTTAAGCCACCGGGTCCCGGACGCGAACCTCGGTCGACTAAATGGGAGTCCAGCGACATAGCCATTATGCTAACTGCTGGTTCCCTGAGGCAATCGTTTTAATGAACTTCAGGTTTGTCTCTACTACCTATTTCTTTTCTTTTTTTTTTTTTTTTTTTTTGGAGAGTTTTTTTTTTCGCTATAGGGCGCGTGCGCTCGCCAAACAGACAGAGAGGGACATAGAGACAGAAAGCGAGAAATCACCCCCCAGGGGGGATGGTCACGCCGTAATCCCTTCTCCTCCATTCTCCTCTCGGGATCTTGGGCACGCACGCACACGTGCCTGGCGTGAGTTTTAAGCCACTGGGTCCGGGACGCGAACCGCGGTCGACTACGTGGGAATCCAGCGACATAGCCCTTACACTAACTGCTGGCTCCCATACTACCTATTTCTTTGAGAGATTTGAATAGTGGCTAAACTGTTGAGGCTTATGGCTTCGAGAAGTAAAGAAGTGACAGGCAAGAACTGGGAGGGGGGAACAACGGCAGTATTTATGCTACCACGAAACAAGGAATTTAAAGGACTTTTAAAATTCACAGGTATCTGGGAACCAGCGGACCCAGTGGCTTAAAACTCACGCCGGACGCGTGTGCGTGCGTGCCCAAGATCCTGAGAGGAGAATGGAGGAGAAGGGATTGCAGCGTGACCATCCCCCCTGGGGGGTGATTTCTCGCTTTCTGTCTCTATGTCTCTCTCTGTCTGTCTGGCGAGCGCACGCGCCCTATAGCGGAAAAAAAAAAATTCACAGGTGTCTATGCTTACAGGAGGCTACATTTCTTATTTGATCTGAATAGAGATCCTGACAGTGGGAGTAGACGACTGCTAGTACTCCAACCTTTTATTTATGTTATAATTTCTTATATACCCATCTGTTTGTTACCGTAGACAAACCCAACTTTGCCTGAAAATTCCTGTCCCTAAAGTGGTTTCCAGGTGACCTTTGATTTATGGGTAGGCGGGGCCCTCACATCCTTCCCCAGGAAGTGACCCTGTTCAGGCCAGGGGCCCTGCTTACTCGTGCTGATTCTCAGGGAAAGAGCCAAGGATTTTAATTCTGTTAGTTCTGGTCCCTATTTGCACAGGCATTGTTTGCCTATGCAAGCTTTGTGGAATTACCCAGTGAGTTCCATTTATTCCTTTTTAAAAAAATTTTTTTTGAGAGGTTTTTTGTTTGTTTGTTTTATTTTTTTTGTTACAGGGTGTGTGCACTTACCAGAAAGACAGAGAAAGACAGAGAGACAGAAAGTGAGACGTCACCCCCTGGGGGGATGACCACGCAGCAATCCCTTCTCCTCCATTCTCCTCTCGGGATCTTGGGCATGCACACACATGCAACTGATGTGAGTTTAAGCCACCGGGTCTGGGACTCAAACCGCGGTTAACTACATGGGAGTCCAGCGACATAGCCATTATGCCAACTGGTGGTCCCAGAGTTCCATTTATTCCTAAGCAGTCACTTTGAGCATGTGTGTCAAGTAAGGTCTAGTTTCTGCTGGGGCCTGAGATTCCTATGTTGTTTTCAGCCGCAGAAGACAAATCATGAGGGGAGGTGGTTTCAACTTAGAGCCAAGTCACTTGTATGTTGCTTTTCCATTATCTGCCCTTCTCTTCTTGCTCCTTTGAATTGGTGTCTTTAGACTGCTGTGGTCATGGTTAGATCCAGCAGAAACATCTATTTACTGACAAACCAGCACTGATCAGTTTATACGATTGTTCCGACTCACCATATACTACAGATTCTTATACCTTTCTCCTAAATGCTGAAAAAACAAACATCTTGGGATCTGGCCTGTGACAGCCACCAAGTTTAAGTTGCATTCATTTCAGGGCTTAAGTGGGGGGAGAGAGAGAGAGAGAGAGAGAGAGAGAGAGAGAGAGGCAGAAATTCTACTGAAGTTTCCATTCAAATGCAATAGAGTATGGATTTAGAAAAGAACATCTGAATCTCATTTTGGAAATGGAGCCTTTCCCAAACCACTCAGCTATGGCAGGGACTCTACAAATGAAGTCTGGGTATTAGCAGTGCTGGATCAGGCTTGGCTTGTTGAGGCCTTTCAGTTTTTACTGATTCCCTTTTCAGAAGACTCTCCTCTTTGCCCATCCGTTAAAAGTGAGTCTTCTCCCACTGACCTGCCATCTTCCCCTCCTCTGCTGTCTGTCCTACGGAGCAGGGAGCTTCCATTAGCCTTTTCTCTCCAGCCATTGTCACAGTGTTCCTGGTGGCAACCAGAGGCTCAGAGAAGAAAGGGCCACATCTGACCTTGGGCTCCCAAAATGGGATGGTATAGCAGGGCACTTAAGAGTCCTGGAAATGCTTGTTGAAAAGGACGTAAGTATTCTCATGGTATTCAACTCCCACTCCTGAATATTCCATTGGTTAGTCCTTGTCTATACTTTGTTTTTATCCCCCTGAGTTTATCAACCCATGAATAGAGTGGGCCAACCAGTGGCATGGTGGTTACAGCAGCTGAATCCCACATGGCCAAAGGAGTGGTTCAAGTCCTGGGCCTAGTGACTTGAAAAACATGCCATGTGCATGTGTGTGCATGCCCAAAATCCTGAGAGGAAAGGGATAAGGGAGCGCTGTGTGCTCATCCTCCCTGGGGGGTGCTTTCTCACTTTCTCTCTCCTTCTCCTTCTCTGTCTGGAAACTGTACATGTCCTGTGGAAAATTAAAAAACAACCAACCAACCAAAAACCTAGACATAAATAGAATTTTTTTTACTTTTAAATCATATCTCTTACAAAATTTTCAGTCTTAGAAACTTAAAAATATGCATTTTCAGTATATGTTTCAAAGACTCAAATGATCCTACTTTTATTTTCAAACAAAAGCCAACCTCTCATGTTTCTTCATTATATACAAAGCAGAGAAATCACAGGTTACCCTCAGGGGCTGTGAGTGACAGGAGCAGTTGGTTCTTCACAGGGTTGAGAAGTTACGTCTGGTCTGCGTGTCTGTAAGATTCATTGTTATTGAGAGTCACGGGAGCAGATTGAAAGAGTACATTACTGTCTCATGAACAGATACTTTTCTCAGTGGAAAATCATCATTTGGTAGATCACAGAATTCGGGAAGCCCCTAGGAAGGATGTTCTATTTATCAAAATGCCCACTTACTCACTGGTTTGTTCTTGATGCGGGGTGGGTGGTCAGTAACTCATGCTGGAAGAGGGGTGCCTGGGCCAAGGTGGGTCGTCTGTTTGCATTCGAGAGCATGGGCTGGCCCTCAGACTGGGGCCTCATTAACTCCTTGCCACTTGTACTATTTTGTTTGACAGCTCTTATTTCTAATTCTCCAGCTACAGCCTGAACCCTAAACGTCAAAAGCTTCTTTGAAGAGACATATACAATTCTATATATGTCTTATGAGGATATGTTTAATATATATTAATATATACAGAGAAGAAACAGTTATTTGATGTTGAGGGTAAAGTTGCTAAAAAGTGTCAATGGCTATTCAGCTCTAGAAATATTTTGTAGAAAGGATCAGGACTGTTATGACATGTTAACTATCGCAAGTAGATTTTAGGTCCTCAGAGTAGAAATCATCTTATCCCCAGACATCTCCTGTTGAATGTTCCAACAATGCCTCTTACTCTATCAGCCACAGCCAGGCTCACGCTCAGTAAACTGACAGATATGTTGGCCCGATGTGCTGAACCTATTTCTTTGCAATGAGCATAAATGAAGGGGCCAGCAGGTGGTGTGGTGGTTAAGGCACTGGACTCCAACATGGCTAACCACAGATTGAGTCCTAAACGTTGCAGCTTGCTTTCTCTCTCTCTCTCTGTCTCTCTTTGGTGAGTGGGTGTGCCCTGTGGCAAACTAAAAAATGACACATAAAATAATTCTTTTAAAAAAAGTAAATGAAGTCTTTATTGACAACTGTGAACTTACCAAGTGCCCATGGCTTCTGAGTCGTCATTGATATGCATAAAAAGATGAATTATTGGGGACCAGCAGATGATATAGTGGTTATGTCACTGGACTCCCAGATGGCCAACTGTGGTTTGAGTCCCAGACTTGGTGGCTTGAAAATCATGCTGGGTACATATGTGCACGCATGTCCAAAATCCTGAGAGCAGATTGTGGGAGAAGGAATTGGGAATTGTGCTGTGGCCATTTCTGCTGGAGGCTGATTTCTCACTTTCTTTCTGTCTCTTTCTGGTAAGTGCACATGCCTTATGGCAAAAGTGAATTATTATTCATTTGTTTGGGTATAACAAGCAGATGCTGACCTTGAGCTGAAACAATGTTTCCAAATAGGTTATGTGGCTCATGAATTTATTTTGGACACAAGACCTTTCAAAAAGTCTGCAAATATTGAGGCTGTGGACGTGGCCAAGAGGCTCCAGGATTATGGTAAGTGGCCTTAAGGTACATGGCTTTTGATATTCATGCAGCTGACCATGGCAGCTGGGGGCCACTCTTCCTCAAAGCACAAATGGAACGTGCAGACACCACTGTAAACCGATCTGTGAGTAAGTGGGGAGCCCCAGGTTCTTAGCAGCCTTCTAAATACTGGAGGAAAAAATCTAGGGGGCCAGATGGTGGTGTGGCGCTTAAGATAGTTGGATCCCACATGGCTAACTGTGTGGTTCAAGTCCCAGACGGTGTCTTGAACAACATACTGGGCATTTGTGTGTGTGTGCCCAAAATACAGAAAGGAAAAATGAATAAAATGAATTGCATCATGACCAATCATCTATGGAGAGTGTTTTCTCATTTTCACTGTCTTTCTGGTGAAAACATATGCCCTATAGCAAAAAAAAAAAAAAAAAAAAAAAAAAAAAAAAAAAAAAAAAAAAAAAAAAAAAAAAAGATGAATAAACAAATATGTGAAAATGCAGAAAGCATCATTGCTGAATCTTGGTTTTGGGGTATGTGAGTGTTCACCTACAGTCCTTTAACATTTCTGTAGGCTTGAAAATATTTATAACAAAATGCTGTGGCCAGCACTGATGGCATCGCACTAGTGCAGTGCTCTGTGACACTGAGGCCATACGGGAAGATCTTGGGTTGGCATCCCAAGATCTCCCTGTACATTCCAGCCGTGTGCATGTATGCCTGTGATCCCGGCTAGCTGAGGCTGGGGACGGATCCATGGTGTGAAAAACCTTTGGGAGTACCTCCTGCCTGCCTGTCACTATCATGAAAAAGAAGTTAAATAAATCTAAAAAAGCCAAAAACATGCAGATGTGACTCTAAAACACCCTGTATAATGATGATTCACACTATATTTGGGAACTGCACCACTCTGGGGCAAGACTGGCTGACAGGCAAATCAACCTGGGAGTTTGCCTTCATTTTTCAGAAGTTTCACAGAAAAAAAAGAGTATGAAATGGGAAAAATCTTTTTTTACTTTTGTTCAGGTAACTTTTTTTCTTTTTTAAATTTGGTTATAAGGTGTGTACACTTGCCAGAGAGAGACAGAGACAGGGAAAGTGAGGAGTCACCCCTCCGGGAGGATGGCCTCATGGCAGTCCCCTCTCTTCTCCTCACCTTGGTATTTTGGGCACACACACACACACACATACACATACATTATATATATATATATATATATATACACACATACATATATATATATACACACACACATACATACATATATATATATATATATATATATATATATATATATATATGTTATTACAAAATGGAGTAATATTGGGGGGCCCTGTAGCCTAGTGGTTAAGAGAGCTGGATCCCACATGGCTGATCATGACCCAGTACACTGGAAAACATACCAGGCACAAGTGTGTGCATGCCCCAAATCTCAACAGAATGGAAAAATGGAGAAGGGATTCCAATGTGACCATGCCCATTTGTGGGTGCTTTCTCCTTCTCCTTTGGCTTACTTCTTTTGCTTAAAATTTTTGAATGTTCGCCCCCAAGTTTATATATTTTTGAATGGTTGCATATTTATTGTACAGATACTCTAAAATTTGCTTAACCTATCCCCTCATTGTTGGATATCAGGTTGTTTCCTAAGTTTTCCTTTTATAAATAATGCTTAGATGAATCCTCAGATATACAAGGATATCTGCAAGGATATCTGATGATTTCGTTAGCATACATTGTAAGAGGAGATGAGACTTTTTTCCCGAACTGGGGAGGCCAAAGTCAGCAAGGCAAGTTCTCCTGTGTCTCGGCCCACATGGCAGGAAGATGGGGCCCTGAGTGAGAGCAGCGGTGGATTTAGAAAGAACACACACAGACACACAAGTAGAGAAGAGCAGAGATTGGCCAGACTAGGCGTCTCTGATGGAGACCACCATGGCACTGAGCCGTTGTAGGTTTATTCTTTCTTTTTTTTTTTTTTGGAGAGGTTTTTGCTATAGGGCGCGTGCGCTCGCCAGACAGACAGAGAGAGACAGAGAGACAGAAAGCGAGAAATCACCCCCCAGGGGGGATGGCCACGCCGCAATCCCTTCTCCTCCATTCTCCTCTCGGGATCTTGGGCACGCACGCACACGCGCCCGGCGTGAGTTTAAGTCGCCAGGTCCGGGACTCGAACCGCGGTCGGCTACGTGGGAGTCCAGCGACATAGCCATTACGCTAACTGCTGGTCCCCTTTTTTTTTTTTTTAAGACAGATTTTTGCTGTAGGATGTGTGTGCTCACCAGAGAGACAGAGACAGAAAATGAGAAATCAACCCCCCCCTCCGGGGGGGATGGCCATGCTACAATCCTGTTTCTTTCATTATTCTCTTGGGATCTTGGGCACATTTGCACACGTGTCCAGTATGAGTTTAAGCCGCTGGGTCCAGGACTCGAACTGTGGTGGAGTACCTAAGAGTCCAGTGATGTAACCATTACGCCATCTGCCAGACCCTATGGTAATTCTTTTATAAGGCAATGGGGGAGGGAGAAGTGGGAGGTAAAGCCAGGTGTTTTCTATTGTCGACCGCAGCCGTGGAGCATCTTGCGTCTTGCAGTTCTAAATAAGCCCCTCCTGGCCTTCTCTGGCTGACACAGAGTTTCCTTTAATTTACACTGCCTTGCAGTGCAAATACAAGAAAAGCAGATGATGTCCTTGTTAGAGCTTTCACTAGCCTTGCAGTGTCAGTACAAAAACTGTATCTCTGCTTGTCTTTAAAGGTCACTATTGTGGGACCAGCAGTTAGCATAATGGCTATGTCGCTGGACTCCCATGTAGTCGACTGCAGTTCAAGTCCCGGACCCAGTGGCTTAAAACTCACGCTGGGCGCATGTGCGTGCGTGCCCAAGATCCCGAGAAGAGAATGGAGGAGAAGGGATTGCGGCATGGCCATCCCCCTGGGGGGTGATTTCTCACTTTCTGTCTCTCTGTCTCTGTCTGGCGAGCGAACACGCCCTAATGCAAAAAATAAAAAAATAAAGGTCACTATTGTGTTGCTCAGATCTGGCTGCTCCCTACACTCCTGTTTCTCTTTGCAGGATTTCACGCCCCTACCATGTCCTGGCCTGTGGCGGGGACCCTCATGGTTGAGCCCACTGAGTCGGAAGACAAGGCAGAGCTTGACAGATTTTGTGATGCCATGATCAGCATTCGACAGGAAATTGCCGACATCGAGGAGGGCCGCATTGACCCTAGGGTCAATCCACTCAAGGTGTGTAGGTGCTGGTACCTATCGAAAAGTCCCTTAGAGTACAAAGTGGTGTCTGGACAGTTGGCAGGTCACCCCTGAACTCTCCTCTGAAAGTGATATTCTTGCCTAGAATAAGAAAATTCTTCTGAGGTGATTATTTAGAAACTTAAGTAGTCTTGAGCTAAATAACAGCAGTTACTCTATCAAATATCAACATAATGTGGTTGTGGGAGCCATACACTCCACAGGAATTGATTGTCTAAGGAAGGAGCAATGGCTTAAGGACCCTGTCTAGTTAGAGACTTCTTACCATTCTAGGTCTCGCTAGTGGGATTATAGCATAAATACAACTTACAGATTTACCTCAGAGAGTCTGTATAAATAGACTCTGAAGCAGAACAACAGGATTAAATTTGGCCTGGGTGTTTTGTCATGTTTATGGCCCATGTATGAGGAAACTCCGTTAGTCATTACCCCACCTCTTCCAAAACATGTTAATTTTATATCTGGTTAGAGTCCCAAGTTTCTTGTTAGGTCCAGACATTAGCCGAGGAATCATGAATTGAGAATACCATGAAGGCCGTAGCTATCTTTATGTCTACAAGCCAGGGAACAAGTCTGAGGTACCGGCAGAAGCCCTGGCTGACGGGAATGCTAGGGCCGGTGGCTAACGAAAAACAGGTGCCTTTGCTAAATGTGTTTCACAGGCTAATGTAATTTTTTCCCCTTTTCTTTCTGGACATTGCTGATTCTTTCAGGATTTAGGCTATTTTTAAAAACAGCAATAGATATCTCAGTGAACATAACATTGAGTTATAAAAACAAATGAAGAATACTCATAGGATGAAACAGGTATAAAATGTCCAAGTTATGCAATATGCTATTTATTAGTATGTGGAATGATAGTAAAACATGATAAGAATAGAAACACCAAATTCAGGATAGTGAGGGCAAACTATGAAATGCATAGAAGAAATACAAGGAGGAGGTATTCAAAAAGTTCATAGAAAGTACGTATCTTGAAAACAAAAATATGTATGGATTTCAATTTTGGGGCAGGGGCCCCCAAATAAAACTCATACTTCAATTCCATTATTCCATACTTTTTGAAGTTCCCTGTATGAGGGAACATTACACACCTTCAACTGTGTGATATTTTATTATTTTAAAAGACAAAGATACATGCTTTGGGTGGTGGATGTGCTTATTATTAGCATAACTTTCTGATAATTGAAACATTTCACAATAAAAAAGTGTCCTAACCCCAAAATTGAAACAAGTTGTCAGCCTTCTCTCCTGGGCTTCCATCAGAGTTCGGTGGTTGAGGCGCCATATGGGTGAAGGCAGGCATTGCTCTGAGCTCTCTTCCGTTGTGTCTCTGTCTCAGATGTCTCCACACTCCCTGACCTGCGTCACATCCTCCCACTGGGATCGGCCATATTCCAGAGAAGTGGCAGCTTTCCCACTCGTAAGTTCTCCTCTGAGGCTGAATGTGCCAACTGGGATGGTGCTCTGTGCGCAGGCCATCATCAACCGACGGTTCCCCCTCGGTCTCCTCAGCAGGGAAACCGCTAGTGGGACACCCTGTGAAGTGTGGGTTGTGATGGGGAATTCCCAGCAAAGGAATTGGCTTTCAGAGATCTAGGGGCAGTCAGAGTACCAACCACAGGTTCAGGAACTCACAGGGAGTACAGCAGAGGAAAACTGAAAAGGAGCCCAGTTAAGTGGATTTAGGGAGATGGCCTTAATGCAATTTTCTTTCCTTTTTGATTCTCCTCTGAGAAGGAGCTCTGTGGTCTGTTGAGTGGGATAGGGACAAGGCTCAAAAGTCAGACTTTTTTGACAGTTATACAGGGCTGGCTTTTGGCTTTTCAGAGTACTTGTTGGGCTGCTGGCATTTTAGGCTGTGGGACTGTCATGGAAACCCCCCTTCCCCTAAGAGAAACCTCTCACAACACCCCACATTTCCATTTTTTGTCCTTTGCAGCCCTTTGTGAAACCAGAGAACAAATTCTGGCCAACCATCGCTCGGATTGATGACATATACGGAGATCAGCACCTGGTGTGTACCTGCCCACCCATGGAAGGTTATGAGTCCCCATTTTCTGAACAGAAGAGGGCCTCTTCTTAGTCCTTACTCCCTGAGCTCAAGGAACTGATCTGACGCCTCTCTCTGGAGCATTTAATAAGCAAGAAGTATTTCACCCCCCACCCCAGGCTCAAGTAGGGTTTTATATACTGTGTATATTTTTGTACTCTCTGTCAAAGTAAATGTAAATAAATACAATGAGCATAGTGAGGGAAAGCTGATGGTTGGAAGGCCGATTTCCTTTGTACTCTGCTTCCACATGTTCCAGTTGATGTTTATGTTGCCTTGATTGAGAGGCATTTTGGGGTTTTTGCATAGAAAATTCAAAGTGTGCTAGGAACGCTAACTTTCAGGGTGGCAGGTTTGCAGACTTCATAGACAGAATACTGGAGACTCAACAGAAATATTTGTTCCAAATAAGTCCGTGTGGACTGTGCCACCTGTGGGAAATCCCAGGGCCAATGTTTACATTTTGTATACCCTGACAAACTCCTTCTCTGACTAATTTGCCTAATCGGTAATAGCATTTCTGAGTTTTGCCTTCTTTTTGTGGGTGTGTGACTTTTTGTTTTTTATCTGCATTTATTCGTATTCTAATAAAAGCATTTAAATGTGAAGAATATCCTGGTCTTGGTACATTTTAAACGCATACCCTAGATTCAAGGGAACCGAAGGGCACCAAGAACACCCAACCCAATAGCCATTGTTACATGATCAGTTTTGCTTTTGGCTAAAGAAACAGCAGTGAAGGCCCCTTTTGGCTCTTTTCATTAGGACTGTGTTAGGCTAAATATACCTGAAACCCAGGTTTCCATCTTGTTTTATTTAACAAAAATCCCAGAAGTCATAAGCCACACTGTGTTCTTTCAGTCTTTCTGTTCTGCCCACCTTTGCACACGGGTTTCCTCCTCATGGCCTCAGGATGGCTGTGCAGTTCAGCATCATGTACCCACGCTGAGTAGAAAAAGAGAGGAAAGCACAAGAGAAAAGGCAGAGTCCATCCAAGTCTGCTGCTTTTGAAATGCGTCCCAAGAGATACACCCACTAACCTCTGCTTACTTTTAGCTGGCCAGAACTGGTTCAAATTGCCACTCCTAGGAGTATAGGAAGGTCTTTCACCGGAGCATGCTACTGCCCCAAACAAATCTAGGAAAAGGAGAAAAATACTGTGCCATCGGAAAAGTCATGACATATCTGCCAGTGCTTTTCTCTGCAAAAATGTGTCATGACTTTTCCGACGACAGGATGGGCTTTGGATAAGCAGTTACCATGCCTGCCACACATACCTTTCCCCTAGAAATAGCAAGAGCTTCAAATGTGGGACCAGTAGTTAGCGTAATGGCTATGTCGCTGAACTCCCATGTAGCCAATCGCAGTTCGAGTCCTGGACCCGGTGGCTTAAACTCACGCCAGGAGCATATGCATGTGTGCCCAAGATCCTGAGAGGAGAATGGAGGAGAAGGGATTGCGGCGTGGCCATCCCCCCCGGGGGGTGATTTCTCGCTTTCTGTCTCTCTGTCTCTCTCTGTCTTTCTGGTGAGCTCACGCGCCCTATAGCAAAAACCACTCCCCCCCAAGAAAAAAGCTTCAAATGCTCACCGTATAGTGACACCCTATAGAACACTTGTTCTCTGACTACCTGGTTCCTTGTAGGCAGCTTATTTAAATGTTAATATTGCTATGCCTTAGACTAGTGATTTGTACAAAAGGCCCAAATTCCCTGTATTCTCACACTTAAAAAGTATACAGAAAAATTTACTTGAGCTTAATAAAGCAGTGGAGATGTGATGGGATACATGTTTCTTTTTTTACAAAATAATAATTAAATCCTGTATAGCGACTATGTCTGCCCCTCACAATATCCCTCTTTTAAACATGGGGGAAGGGTATAGAGATGCTCAAAGTCACCCAGCAGGTAGGAGGGAGAGCCCGAATTTGAACCCTGGCTGACCATCTCCAGTGGCTGTCACCAACACTAGGACTGCACGCTGCCTGGCACGGTAATGCAAACCTGATCCTGTGCTTGCTGGATACTGGCTACCCATCAGGGAAGGAGCACTCCCTTCTTAGGAAGAGCAGATGAAGATAAATAACTAGGCCAGCCCAAGGTGTGGTGTTTAGGTGGCTGAAGCCCACATGGCTGCCTGCATTGCTGGAGTCCCATAACCTATGGCTTGAGAAACATGGTGGGCATGTGTGCCTGAAGGACCAGAGTGACTCCATTTCTTTACAGGGTGACTCCCATTTTGTTAAATGCACCTTGCTGAGAATCAGCACCATTTCAAGGAGGCAAGCTGATCACGTAAGAGAATGTCATAAGACCATCACCCCACCGGGGCTGGCCTATGATAAAAAAACAAAACAAAAAAAAAGAAATACCAGAGAACTGAAGTAACTTTCTTGCCAATCAGGAAAAGACAACTATGTTTCTTGAAATCTACAGCCAATGTATAGCCGCCTAAGTGCATTCCTCAGCACCCCTCGACCTCCCCCTCACCCCCACCCCGCAACAGCCAAATAAAAACCCAGCCCAACTAACACGCGGGCTCTCAACTCTGACCTGCTGTGTCAGATTGGGAGTCCTGGCTCGAGCCCAAATAAAAGCAACCCTTGTGTTCTTGCATCGGAATCGGCTCCTTGGTAGTCTTTTGAGAATTTCGCTCCTGGGGCACAACATGCCTTCGTGCCCAAGTCCTGACATGAGGGCGGGAAGGGATTGTGGCATGACCATCCCCCATAGGAGTGCTTTCTCACAGTCTCCCTTTCTATCTTGTGAGCGTGCACATCCTCTAGCACATTTTAAAAACTAAGAAAATAACTCAAGCGAATAGCAATTCTTTCCTACTTTATCAAAGTGTAGATGAGTGAAAATGATGTTTCCAAAGTCATCTATTGCTAACTCCCAGAATATACCAGAGGCAAACACAGTTAAGAGCACCACCTGTCCCCGCGAACTCATGTATTTACCTAATGGTTTTGCCTGTCATCTCCCACCCATGGAGCACTCTCTCCAGCCCCCTGTGCTTTGCTGGCCTCTGTTCATTCTTCTTGTTTCAGAAAGGTCTTCTCCAGGCTCTCTTATTTTCTGTGTTGGCACTTGCTT
This sequence comes from Tupaia tana, assembly GCA_026018925.1. Lineage (NCBI taxonomy): Eukaryota > Metazoa > Chordata > Mammalia > Scandentia > Tupaiidae > Tupaia > Tupaia tana. The sequence goes on along the minus strand of JAKSZU010000013.1, from coordinate 39,966,935 downwards.
AGTTTCCTCCTGTACCTTTGGCAGAATTGTAAGTTTTTTTTTTTTCATTGTTTACTGTTTTCCCCCCTTTACCTCTGAAACCAGGTTCTCTGAGAGCAGAGAGCGTATCTCATGTACTTTCTACAGCTGGTTCTAGACCAGCAGGTATTGGCACTTTGGCCTCATGCTCTGATTACCCAGGCTTGCTTCTGTCAGCACTGAGGGAAGACCACCATCCCCCTATTCCTCCCCACCAAAACCAACCAGGCGGCAAGACTGAACGAAGAGGAAGATCCAAGTCCCCAACTCAGAGGCCAGAGCAAGGGGACTGGGAGGTAGGGGAGCGAACACCTCAGGGGTTAGAATGTCTGTGAAGTTGGAAACCTGAGTCCAGAGAATAGCAATCCCAGAGGATGGGACTGGTGGCAAAGTACCAGGCTCACCATAGTCACCCAGGATGTGAGGCCGAGGGCCTGGTGAACCCACTTGTTCACCTGCCAGTGACTCAGGCATTCACCATGTGTGATGGATGCAGAGCACGGTTATGTGCGTGAATGGGTGATTTTTTTTTCCTTCCTTCTCTTCTCCTGTTCATAGGATGTAACTTTCATCCCTTTCTTTGCTGAGTACTTCATCTCATCCACTCTGCTCACCTCTAGTGCAGCCCAGCTGTGCCTTGCCCTGCCGAGCTCTAACCTGCCAGCCTGCAGACGCTCCTTTCTTCTGGAGCTTTTCCCACTTCTCCCCACCTCCCACACGAACAACTTCCTGTGGATGGAGATTAAGTCCTGACATTTAGGGAGATACAATTCTGCTCAGATCACATACCAACAGTTCTTTGGAAAATGTAGTCACTTTGGGGCAAGGTGTGGTCTCTGGTGGTCAGAACTGGCAAGGAGTTCCTATAAATGCACTGCTGCTGAATTAATGCTTTTTTTTTTTTTTTTTTTTTGGAGAAGTTTTTGCTATAGGGCACATGCGCTCCCCAGAAAGACAGAGAGACAGAAAGTGAGAAATCACCCCCCGGGGGGATGGCCACGCCGCAATCCCTTCTCCATTCTCCTCTTGGGATCTTGGGCACGCACGCACATGCACCTGGCATGAGTTTAAGTCACTGGGTCTGGGACTCGAACCACGGTTGACCGCATGGGAGTCCAGCAACATAGCCATTATGCCAACTGCTGGTCCCTGAATTAATGCTTTAATAGGCTTTTATAGGCTATCTTAGTAAGCCACCTCTTTCTTCCACAGCATCATTCATATGGGGGATATCTGTACAAATTTATACAAATGAGAATATTTCATTTTCAACCTACATTAAGTCAAAGATCATGGTTTCATTCTTTTACACATTATGTTCTGAAATCAAGCTCGGGATTGTAATTTTTTTTGAATTCAAAATTTATAGAGCTTTGAAAAAAATTAGTTTTTTTTTTTTAATCAGAATTTCATGAAAGGAAACAACTCTCTGGGTGCAGTAAGATGTCTAAGGTTTTCAGTGAGAAAACTGTTAGTGTGCTTTTGATCTGTTTGTCTCATAGTTCTTTAATCTCTAGCAAAAGTATTTGTGTAATTCTGGATATGACAGTTTTAATTTCCTATAAAAGCACTGCTGAAGGTAATTTGAAAAAAATAAATAAAACAAAAAACTTCATGAGACTCAGAAGCCTTATGTACTTAAATAACAGCCAAAGCCATAAACTCCCAGAAAATATGTTAGAATTCAACTGTACCATGAGTGAGGTCAGTCATTCTGAAAAATGCATTCCCCCAACGGTGCTGCCACCGGGATTTGACCCAAACCTGCTACTCACTGCAGCAGGAGCAACAGCCAAAGTAGAACTAGATGCAGACAGATTCTTTCTTAAGTTTGGCACGCTGAATGGAAAAAATAAATTATAAAAAGATAATTTGCTTGTGTTTAACACATTTTATCCAACATGAACTACACAGGAATATTAAAGTTCCCTAAATAGAAAATTGAGATGTTTTTATTGGTTAAAAGAAACCACCTCAAATGTATTCCAAAAGACAATGAGGAAAATATTTTCCATAGAAGCAGACAGTTGGGCAGACTTTGTTTTGTTATTTTTGGTTTTATGGTTGGGAGTATACACTGACCAGAAAGAGAAAAAAGGAAATAGAAATCACACCCTGGGGGAGATGACCATGCCACAATCCCTTCTCCGTTCTCCTCTCAGGATTTTGGGCACACATGCACACAAGCCCAATGTGATTTTCAAGCCGTTGCATCAGAGACTTGAACCCCGCAGTCAGCCACGTGGGATCCAGCACCTTAACCTCCACACCACCTGCTGGCCTAGTTGGGTAGACTGTTAAACTTGCAAACAGCCAAAACGTGCATCCAGTATGTGGTGCCAGCCCTGATGGAGGTTAGAATGGGAGGCTGGCTAGCAACACCATTTTCCTGTCTTGTTAAAAAGCAACCATTAGCCTGAAACACAGCCACTCAGGGAAGTGTTATCAATATGAAGTCTGAGCATGAGCAGGAGAGGATGATTAGTTAAGCAGGCTCACTGTCATCCTTGAGCAACTTAATCATTTCTCAGAAATTAGCAATCCTTTGCATTTAAGAATGAAGCCCATAGAATCAGCAGATAGTGTAATGGTTATGTTGCTGGACTCCCAAGTAGTTGATTATAGTTTGAGTCCTGGAACCGGTGACTTAAAACTCATGCCAGCGCTTGTGCATGCATGCCCAAAAATCCCAAGAGGAGAAAGGAGGAGAAGGGATTGCAGCGTGGCCATCTCCCCTGGGGGCGGGGGGTGATTTCTCACTTTCTATCTCTCTGTCTCTCCGGTGAGTGCATGTGCCCTATAGCAAAAATCTCTAAAAATAAAATAAATAAAAAGAGTGAAGCCCATGGGTGTTATAGTATGAAAAATGAAAAAAGTCTCTAAAAGAAATGTGTTGTACCACAATCACTGTTAGGTATTTCTAGATGAAATTTAGTCACGTTGCATTCGTTCTCTTTGGAAGAGTATCCAACTCTGGTTGTCAGATGGCAAGAGGACATAATATATACTGGGTTGTCAGGAAAGCCATGATACATTTTTTAATAGACAAAAATATGTCGTGAGTTTCCCAGCAAACTAATATTAAAAGTAAATACTTTAGCAAATAATACAGTGAGGCAGAAAGAGTAGTGGGAAGTAACATAACCTTGAGTTTAAATTCTAGCCCACGACTGACTAGTTGTGACTTGGGGCAACCAGCTAATTTTGAAACTGCTTCCTTCCCTGTAAAATGGAGATTATACCATTTACCTCACAAACTGTGTATGAGAAATTAGCAAAATAATGTAACAAAACACAAACAATGCTCACTTCTTTTTTTCTTTTCTTTTTTTTTTTGAGAGGTTTTCGCTATAGGGCGCGTGCGCTCGCCAGACAGACAGAGAGATAGAAAGCGAGAAATCACCCCCCAGGGGGGATGGTCACGCCGCAATCCCTTCTCCTCCATTCTCCTCTCGGGATCTTTGGCACGCACGCACACGCGCCCGGCGTGAATTGTAAGCCACCGGGTCCGAGACGCGAACCGCAGTCAACTACGTGGGAGTCCAGCGACATAGCCATTACGCTAACTGCTGGTTCCCATGCTCACTTCTTTTTTAGGACACAAACTCAACAGATGTGGTAACTATTGCCACTCTTGGTCCAAAGAGATGAATATAGTGGTAAATACTCCACTTTTTCTCATTAAAGAAAAAAAAAGTTAGAAAAGAAGAAAGTAAAGCTGCAGGTGGTAGAAATTAATAAGGAACACACAGAACTTTAAAACCTGAGAGGTCTTGGACTTAAAGCCTGCCTTAGGCTGGGGGATGCAGTGATGTCAGGGAATGGATGTGGGGAGGTAAGGAATTTAGGCTGTCATTGTAATGGACAGTGAAGAACAAATCTGGGGCACATTTAGAATTGAGAAAGCCTTGTTCCACTAAGAGGCCTGAGAAACCAGTATCTGCTAGCCCAGTGTCAGCAGGAAACAAAGCAAATTTCCCATCCCAGATTGTAGACTGAAAGGAAGTTACCCAACAAGAGGCTTGGCTGAATATGCAGAAACTACCAAGAACACAATATATGAGGTATTAAGTTATAGAGGGTAGACTGAAAACTAATAGCAGGTTAAGAAGGAAACAGAAGAAATAGGAGATGGACATTATTTAAGGAGAAAACAAGGGGCCAGCAGATGGCGTAGTGGTTACATTACTGGACTCCCACATTCAAGTCTTGAACCCAGTGGCTTGAAATTCACAGTGGTTTGAAATTCACTGCGGGAGAAGGGAGGAGAAGGGATTATGGCGTGACCATCTTCCCCTGGGGGGGGGGGGGGGTTGATTTCTCATTTTCCTTTTGTTTGTCTCTCTCTCTCTCCTGTGAGTGCAATGCACCCTAAGACAAAAACCTCATTTAAAAAAAAAAAAAGAAAGAAAGAAAATGAAGGAGGTCCAGATGGTGGCACAGTGGTAAAACGTAATCCTTTGCAAGCAGTCTCACATGGTAAGGTTCCCAGCCCAAGTCCAGAGACCTTCTTGAGTAAACCAGGTATACACATGCCCATGATCCAGAATTAGCTGATCACAGCATCAGAATCACGTTGGGGCTCTCTCTCTCTCTCAATAAACAAATTTTAAAAAGAATGAGATATTTCAAGGACTGGTTGAAGATAAGATAATTTGTTTTTGCTATAGGACATGTACGTTTGCCAAAGACAGAGTAGGGGAGTGAGAAATCACCCTGCAGGAGGGAATGGCCATGTTGCAACCCCCTCTCCTTCATTCTCCTCTCGGGAAGTTGGGCAGGCACACACATGAATCAAGTTGCTGGATCCCAGACTTGAATGATGCTGTTGGCCACGTGAGATCCAGTGCGTTAACCACCATGCCACCTGGTGGTCCAAAGACAGGCATTTTCAATTTAAGGAGTACCTTGAGTCCCAGACAGAATAGAAATTAATAAACATCTAGGTACGTATTAGTGAAACTCAAAAGTGATAAGAAAATGTATATTCGTCAAAGAAAAGACAAATTGATATCTAACTTTTTAAAAATAATAGATGTCATAACATGACGAAATAACTACAAAATGCTGAGAAAAGGTAACTAGCACCTAGAATTCCATGTCCAATTTCTCTCTAAAGCTAGCATAAATAGTAACACACTTTCATACTTACCAGGACTTAGAAAAATGTACTGTTTGTAGACTGTCACTGAGGAGTCTAATGGTATAAAAACATCTTGAAGTATTCAATGAGAAATAGTGGGCAAAGAAATGTACGAAACACGTCAGTAAATCAGTAAGTAAGTTACACATTCAGAAAACTTCAGTTTTTTTTTTTTTTTTTTTAGTTTTTCTATTTTTTAGCTTGCACTAGTCAGAGAGAAACAAAAGTGAGAAATCACAATCTCTTTTCTACTTTCCTGTTGGGATTTTGGGCACGCGTGCACTCAGTGTGTTTTCAGGTCACTGGGTTTGGGACTTAATGCCACTGGCCACATGAGATCTGGCTGCTTTAACCACTGTAACACCTGGCTGGCCCAATAACTTGGGTCTTTAAAAACAAGATTTAACTGAAGTACTAACCATTGACATGGAATGTGGGTCAGAAAGATAATTTGGAGGGAAGTAAAAGTTCTGGTGAGATATATGTCTTAAATATAAAGATACTTGGGCCAGCCAGTAGTATGGTCATTAAGGTGGCTGGATCCCACATGGCCATCTATGCGGTGCCAGTCCCAGACCTGGTGGCTTGATAATCATGTCAGATGTGTGTGTGTGCTTGCCTAAAATCCCCAAAGGAGAGGGAAATGGAGAAGAGACAGTGATGTGACCATCTCCCATTGGGGAGGGCGGGGAGTGCTTTCTCACTTTTTCTCTAGTAAATTAAAGAAAAAAAGTAAATAGACTACATTCACATATTTAGTAGAGAAGACTATCCTAAAGGATAAACTGAATAAAAAAACAAGTTCAGAAAACATGTATCTTATAAATTTTCATTATAATACTTGAAATAGGACATTTTGTTTATGAATATCTATACACAAGTGTGTAAGTGTAAAAATTAGATAAAAAAGACATTACTAAATTGATAACTTCTTGGTAGGGGAGAGGGAAATGTGACTGAAAGTACCTCGGTTTCAGTTGTATTATTTTGTTTTTTAATTTAAGAATTACCAGTGATTGATAATGGGTAGACAGTCTCATTTGCTACAACAAACACTCCAATAGGCACAGGGCATGGCATATACACGTTACCTGCCTTCTGCATGTTGTCTCCAACAACCCAACAAAGAAGATACTTCCTTTTTATTATAAAGAAACTTATTCAGATGTAGTTAGAAGCTTCTTGGAAACAAAGAAATATAATCATGTGAATGTGATTGCTGTGCATTGTTCCTCCCCGAGCTCCATTTTTTTCTTTTTAAATTTGCCAGAGTGCTCATGCATTTGCCAGAGACAGACAGAAGGGAAGGAGAAAATACCTCCCCAATGCCCAATGGGATGTGGTCATGCAGCAATCCTGTCTCTTCCATTTCTCTATCCTGTTAGAATTTTGGACATGCATGTACACATGCCCAGCATGTTTTTCAGTTCACTGGGGCTAGGATTCAAATCTCATGGTCAGTCACATGGGATCGAGCTCCCTCATCAGCTAGGTGGTGGAGCCAGTCAGAGGATTGCTGTACTTTCTACTAGTTATCATTTGTCACCTATTACAACTCACTGGAGATTTTTTAAATGCCTGTGTTTTCTCAATGAGAATGCTATCAAAGTAAATTCTTGACTATAGTAGGGAAATAAAAGTATAGTATTTCAGAAATAAAAGTAAATTTAGGGATAAGTTACAGATCTCAATTGAGCTATCAGTAGGGTGATCTTATCCAATCTGGGGTACTTTAAAGAGGAAAAGTGAATGATACTCATAATAATTCTGGAACAAGTACAAATTCAATTGCCTGAGCAAACTGGCAATTAAGAGAGACCTATCAGGACCAGCAGATGACAAAACAGTTACATCACTAGACTCCCACATAGTTGACCGCAGTTTGATCCCAGACCTAGCGGCTTAAAAGTCCTGCTGGGCGCATGTGTGTGCATGCCCAAAATACCAAGAGGAGGAAGGATTGCAGCATGGCCATACCCCCCGAGGGGTGGTTTCTCACTTTCTGTCTCTGATGAGTGTACATGCCCTATAGCAAAAATATCTCAAAAAAAAAAAAAAAGAGTGACCCTATCTGTATTGGTCATCTTCTGCTGTGTAAATAATTACCCCAAACCTCAGTGGATTAAAACAACTGTGGGTCAGGAATCCAGGAGTGGTTTAGCTGGTTATCTGTGGTTCTCTCTCACAAGGCTGAGACAAGAGCTGAAGTCATGTCAGGGCTCTACTCGGAGAGAATGTACTTCCGAGGTCATTCCGGTGGTTTCTGGTAGGCTTCAGTGCCTGGCTGGCTGTTATCTGATAAACATATCCTAGGCTTCAGTGCCTGGCTGGCTGTTATCTGATAAACATATCCTTGCCATATGTTTCTTCCCATACAGCAGCTTACAGCATGGCACATAGCTTCCCTTGGACTGGGCAAGAGAGGAAGCACCTGAAGTGGAAGCCACAGCATTTTTTTTTTTTTTTTTGGAGAGGTTTTTGCTATAGGGCGCGTGCGCTCACCAGACAGAGAGAGACAGAGAGACAGAAAGCGAGAAATCACCCCCCAGTGGGGATGGTCACACCGCAATTCCTTCTCCTCCATTCTCCTCTCGGGATCTTGGGCACACATACACACGCGCCCGGCGTTGAGTTTTAAGCCACTGGGTCCGGGACGCGAACCTCGGTCGCCTACGTGGGAGTCCAGCAACATAGCCATTACGCTAACTGCTGGTTCCCAAAGCCATAGTATTTTTGTAACCTAACCTCAGAAGTGACATCCCACTACCTCTGCTCTGTTCTGTTCATTACAAGAAAATCTGTAAGCCCAGGTCACATTCAAGGGGAGATTATACCAGGGCATGAAGACAAGGAATGTGGAGATCACTGGGGGCCATCTTAGAGGAGGCCCAGGATGCTACCCAGCAGCTTACCAACAGCTCATAGTCAGCCGTCCTAGATATTAGAGAATTAGTTTTAAAATAGAAGTTTTAAATACAAAATTAAAAGGCCAATTAAATTCAATTCCATATCTATTGATAGGCTAAGGAAGTTAGGAAAGCTTATATCAGTCAGGGTAGGCTAGATCATGCTGTTCTAACGACTTAAAATCTTTAGGGGCAGGAAGATTTACTCCTTACTCATGTTCCATATCTATCACATGGTGGCCAGAGGTCCTCTTATTCTCATTCTGAGATCTAGGATGACAGAAAAGTCCTATCTGGGGTGCCATTCATCTCCACGGAAAAAAGAAAACTCTGGAGGGCATGAATTGCTCTGGCTAGAAATGATGTTTCTGCTCACAACTAACTGGCCAGCTGGTCAACATGACCCCACTCAAACATAAGCAGGCTACAGTAATCCTATCACAAGCACATCAGGGCCAGACATATCTGGTCAACAGTACAAAGAACTACTACAATCCACTCTTCTGTTACTACATATTCATCCCACTCTTGTTTCCTACTGGAACTCCTAGAGTGATTATAATTAAAAGAAAGTATTAGGACTTTACCTTAAAGAAATTATAAAAAAGGGAAAGTATTAGGATATGGGGCATATGGGGGGGGTGTCTTAAAAATTTATGGAAAATGCCTATTACATAAACACTGTACATGAATTTCAATTTTTTTCACCAAAATAAATGCATATCATACTTTAATTCTATTTTTCCACAAACTTTTTAAGTCTCCTATATACTGTTAGAAATCATGTAAAATGGGACCAGCCATGGTGGTGCAGTGCTAACGCAATGATCTGTAAAGCTAAGGCCATACGGGACGGTCCTGGGCTCACATTCTGAGGTCTCCCTGTGCACTATGCAACTGTGATCCTGGCTGGGTGGGGCTGAGGGTAATATCATGGCATGGCAACCCTGTGGGGGGTATCTGCTGTTGCCCTCTCTCATGAAATTAAAAAAAAAAGACCGTAACATGGTATAAACTACTTTGAACATTCACCTTCATTTTTCTTGAGTAAATAACTATTAGTGGGAGGGACTATATGTTAAATACACATTTAATTTTGTAAAAAGCTATCAAACTGCTTTCCAAACACAATGGTTCATAGCAGCTTTATTCAAAATAACAGAACCCTAGAAACAAATATCCATCAGTAGATGAACAAACAAACTGAGGCATCTCCACGTATAATGGATTCCTTGGCAAGACATTCATATTTTGGTGCTGTCCATTTTTTTTTTTTTTGCATTTTGTTTTCACAATCATATTTAGTTCCAAGAATTTTAATCTCACATTACTCTTCACCTAGTTGCCTGTTTTTATTCTATCGATGCAATGAAATTTCATACTTGAGGATATAGTTGTAAAACTCTTCTTAGTCTTTTATTCATTTACTCAAAAGCAGTCATCCGGTTTGCTTTTGATTTTTTGTGACCAGTGGCAAGTATTTATTTTTTCCTTCTGAGTAGAATGGGATTAAGCCAGGTTACTAAATATCAGTTCCTATAGGGACTGTAGAGGGCTGGTTGTGGGGCCCATCCAGCAGACAGTGGGCAAGAAAGGGTAACTCTTCCCAATGTAAGCTGGTGGTGGATGGGCACGAATCAGGGGTGAAGAAGAATGGGGAAAGGTTTGATTCCTAATATACAAATAGCAGACAATAGGCAAGTCAGAGATCTACACCCAACTCTTTTTAAGTAGGATCTATACTGAAATCCAAAGCTTTAAGGATATAAACAGGGACCATTTCTGTTAGCTCAACTGTCACAACAAGGTTGGAAGAGAGAGAAGCTTGTCTGTTTAGATTGCCAGCTTCCCAAAGTTCACTGCATATCTCAAAACCTACAAGCATGCATGTATTTGTTGAATGAACCATATTAGAATATGGTTAGTTCTAAAACGAGAGGTTCTGTCTGCTCTAATTAGAAAATAATAATTAAAAAAGCTACCCATATTAAAGTGATTGCATCATCACTATAATCTATCAAATGTAATAAATTCTGGTGGGGGAAAAAAGCTCATCTTTCCAACTTAAGTCGGAGAGAGAACCAGATATTTTGTATCTCCTAAAGACAACCAAACCACTTAGGACTAGGTCTTACCGATGTAAGAGAAGAACAAAGAGAAAAAATCAAATCTGAATCTGGTTATGCTTCTAACTACCAAATTCAAATAAAGAAAAACACATTACACTACAGAGTGACATTAACTAAGTCTATTCTGTCAGAAATCCTTCAACATAAACAAGTAAGTTTCACAAATTGCAAGAAAGGTGAAGAAAGGGAAAAAAATACACAGTTTAAAAGATACTTAAGATAATAGTATTTAATCACAATGTGAGGTCTTTATTATTAGGATCCTGACTCAGACAAACTAAAAATAAAATATACATGACATTTGAGACGATGGAAATTAGAACATTTACTAGATATCTGATGATGTAAAAAAAATCAGTTAAATTTTTATATGTGTAACGAGAGTATTGTGGTTATGCTTTCTTAAAGTCCCTATATCTTGATACAAGAACTGTTTATGTAACAACAGTTCATAACTTTAAAAAAGTTCAGAAATAATAAGAAATTGAGCTGGCCCCACAGTGCAGTGCTTAAGTGCTACATAAAGACACAGCACAAATTGTACATGGCCAACCAGGGTTCAAGTCCCAGTCTCCACTGCTCCTATGCAGAGTGAATGCCTAGGGTCTTTCACAGAGAACTGGAGGAAAAAGAGTTACGGCATGAACAGGATCTGTTGGGGGGTGGGGTGTGCTCTCTCTGTCTCGCATATGCATAAATGCAGCCTCTGGCATATCAAATAATAATGATAAAAAATTGCTGAGTCCTAGACATTCCTGACACTTGTGAAAAACTAGGTTAAGATATAGTCAGCCTTTACTAGTCTATCAAGTTATAGCAGAGTTGAGACAATGCAGAACTATAGGAATCAGTTATTTTGCCAATAAAGGTGGTAGAACAAGTTTAGTTCAAGTAGCTGAGAGACATGGGATGTCTTCGAAAAGCTCGTGGCAGATATATATTATGAAAAAACCATGCATGAATTTCAAAATATTTGCATCAAAATAAATCATACTTTAATTTCATCATTCCATCACTTTTTGAAGTCCTTCTTATTTCCTACTCTTTCTATAGACATGTGACCAACACCAGAGGCAATACAACACTAGATGATGCAATTTAATGATTCATTTTCAATCTATGAAGGTCCTAAATTTGATTCTTCAAAATAAACATGATTCCAGTGCCTATAACTAATCCTAAGTGACAAAAGCTCCAATCACTATGCTGTTTCCCAGAACCTGATTTTGAATTTAATAGAATGCAGGAAAAAAACCTGAAAACTGAATCTGGTTTGCCACATATCTATGAGTGATAGTCTATTTAATTTAAAAATAAAGATCAGCTCCAGAGTCACAGTGCCCAATTTTACAACACAGCTCTCTGCCATGTGCTTGTATAACCTTTGCCAAGTTACTTAATCATTTGGTACCACTGATATTCATGCATAAGACGTGAATAATAGTACCTGCCTGTTAAGAGTTGTTAGAAGAATTAAATGAATATACATAAAAATGTATGTAATACTAATACAAAGTAAATATTCAGTAAATGTTGGCTATCTATGTGTCTCTGAGTTTGGGGTAGAAAGACTATCATATTAAAACTCTTCTCTGAGGACCAGTAGTTGGCATAATGGCTATGTCACTGGACTCCCATGAAGTCGACTGCGGTTCAAGTCCCAGACCCGGTGGCTTAAACTCATGCTGGGCACGTGTACGTGTGTGCCCAAGATCCTGAGAGGAGAATGAAAGAGAAGAGACTGCAGCATGGCCATCCCCCTTGGGGGGTGATTTCTTGCTTTCTGTCTCTCTGTCTGTCTCTGTCTTTCCGACGAACACACACCTTATAGCAAAAACTTTAAAAAAAAAACTCTTCTCTGATGAAAATACAGCAGCATATTTTTGAGAACAGAACAATGTAAAATACTCTCATGTTTGTGAAATAAGTAGGACCAATTATGCTAAAATTGAACATAAGGTAGAAGAGATGCATAAAAGGACAGTCGCTAGGTTCTTATTTTGAAAAATTTGCCATTTAGTAGAATTTTCTAAAAAATGAAAGTAAGGATGAAATCTGTCCTTAGTGCTTAAGATTTCACTGTAGTTTTCATTACCAAGATTTCACTCTAGTTCTCATTACCGAAACAGAGTAAAAAAATCTGCTTTAATAAAGACATACAATGAAAAACTCTGGATATAAATGATTCGTAAAAAGTCTATAAGCCAGACAAATGCTAAAAAGTAAAGCAAAATGAACTGTTTTTCTGGTCATAAAATATTTATTAAGGTATACTTTAGGGAATATAGTGAATATAAAATTTAGGATCACAATATGAAGCAATTTCAATCCTCTCAAAAGTCAACACAGCCCTCAATACTCTGTAGATGTAAAACCACTGGTGAGACTCACTAAAAGCAATTTGACTAGTACAGAAGTGGCTTTTCATGAAACATTTACAACTAGAGCATTTGAATACCTCTTTTAAGTGCAAAACCACACCACATTACACTAATGTAGCAACAATGCATTCATATTGTTCTCATTAGTCATTAGTAGTCAACTTGCATAACACCAGAAAAAAGCACAATGGAAAGCTCACAAAAATGGGCTAAAAAAGGAACCTGTCCTAGCAAATCACACATTGTAATGGAAGAAAAACATTTAAAAAATTATTATACACACTACAGAAGCTGCGTTCATTCCAAGGATCTCAAGTGTCATTATTTCCTTTTCTGTAAAATCAAATTACAAGAACCAGGCACAACTAATATTTGGGAGGCAGTGTGTAGCTAAAACTTGATTTAACTAATTATCCAATGATTTTTTTTAAAATTCCCCATAAATCTTTTCTGTCCTGAGGTAGTTGCAAAATAAATCATAACTTGGATATCAACTAGAACTGAGGCTTTTGACGTTTTACTCATTAAAACTAGTTGTTACTGACAGGAACTACCTTTTGATATTTAAAAGACAGTTGAGAAATGGGCCTCTTACTACACACACACGATGATGGCTATGTGGGAAAGAGGATTAGCTGCTTCAGAATGTGAGAGATGTGGTCCACCATTGCTCCTTCCCTCCTCACCCATTTTAGATTCTTTACTGTCCAAAAGCCACCAGGAACAAATAGCAGAAGTAGACAGATCATCGTCCTTTACTGTAGCCAGGGAAGAAAAGGTCAAGTAGCGTCTGCAGAATTTCATTGGGAATCATGACGTAATCCTGGCCAAGATCATGCCGACAAGCAGGGCAGGAGAAAACTTGAGCTTTAAAAGAGCGTTGTAAGCAATCCTAAGGTAAAACAAAACAAATAAAAATTGCCCAGTTTTATCTGAGGGTACAGCATAAATACTCAGCAACTTAGCTTCCTGAACACAAACTAGAAACTGACTGGTAACAAGAGAAATGTACGGAATGAACAACTCTAAAAGCCTGAATCTTCACTAGCAAAAATCGACAGTCATGGCTTTAGTTCTAACTCTGGCACATACTGACAAACTTCAAGTAAATGATTTAACTTTTTAGTGTTTCAATTTCCTCATCCAGTAAAATGATAACATGAGAGATTATGTATGGCTCCCAACAGTGTAATCTTTAAGGTTGGATTTTAATCCTGTTCTTCCTGATATAAACCTAAAGAAAAAAAAGTCACGATGACCTTGCCTAGATCTGAGGTACATATTTTATCAAATCACTTAACATAAAAATGGGTCGTCCAAAAATCTACTTAGCTGTATTAAATATATCAGAGAGTTAACTGACTCAAGGGATGTACAAACACATATGTAAAAGGTTTATTTCTATTAATATTTCACAAAAAATTTCAAATTTTAAGTTAGGTCAGGGCATTTCAACTACCACCTAGATCTGAACCTTGGCTTGTCTAAAACTCAAAATTTCCTTTTACACCACACTGATAACATAATATTCAATTTATCTGGGTAGGCTGCCAGATAGAATCTGTTACAGATTCGTTCTTTAAAGCGCATGGACTATTCCAGTTTGCTCTATAAGACATAATACATATATAACCTATTACATAAAAAAGAGCAATGACAGCTTACTTTCTTCTCCATTTCAACTCTTACTCAACAATTGCAAACATGATAGAATATCCCGAATAATATATATATATATATATATATATACACATATATGTGTATATATATATAAATAAATAAATTGAAAAAAATATATATATATACACACACACACATATATATATATATATATATTTCAGTTAGTGTTACTATGGAATTAAAACATAAATTTACCACTAAGATATAATTTAATGCTTAACTGGCAATGTTCCCTAACTATTCTGCTTCATGGAAAAATGTTTCTTCACGTGCTAAAAGCAGGTGTAAAGGTTAGTCGTGCTTTCAGGCCTAACAAGGAAATATGAGGAAGGAATTTCACTTACTTTACAGACATTGTGGAAGCACTCTGTTGTCACAGGCTGGTACACTAGCTCCTGGCAGCAGACACACATAAAAGATTGCTCCAACTTTTTCAGGAAATTCTAGAATTGTATCCAAGGGGAGGATATAAAGGTTAGCTGTTACAATACACTAATGAAACCTTAAGTGGTAAGAAAAAAAAAAAAACACATTTAATATGTCTTCTATTAAAAATTAAGTAGTAACTCTCTGAGAAAAGCAAACTCGTAACAGAAATGGAAGAAATTCAGTCTGCACACATCAGATTTAAATTTTAGGCGTGGGTTGAAAAGGTCACAAAGTCAAAAATACATACCATGTGAAAGTCAAAGACCCCCTAAACTCTCATTATAGGGATAAACAATTTTTCACTAACAAAACAAAACAAACAAACAAAAAAATGAAACATGGGTAGCTTTGTCTCAAAGTCATTACATATTGGTCTCTCTTCTTTAAGAAGCTACACTGCACAGTCTTGCAGTGTATCAATATGCATTATCTATTCAATGTTTTGTTAAATATTTTAATATTTAGGGCCAGTTGGTAGCATGGTGATTAAGGTGGCTAGATCTCACATGGCCAGCTTCCTAATTTGAGTCCTGGACCCCTCAGCTTGAAAAACATGCTGGGTGCATGTGTATGCCCAAAATCCTGAGCGAATGGGGGAGAAGAAATTGCAGCATGGCCATTTCTCCTAAGAGTGATTTCTCATTTTCTCTCTCTCTCTCTCTCTCCCTCCATCTCTGTTAGTCTCTGGTGAGTGCATACAACCTACAGCAAAAACTAAAAACCGAAAAACAAAACAACAAAAATGAAACAAAATAAAACAACAGAACATTTATTTTGAAGTTTTAAAAAAAGTATTAGGAAAGCACTGTGTGTACTGGATCATACTGTCGATCACAGTTTGAATTCTAGCCCCAGTGGCTTGAAAAATACTCCAGGCATGAGTGTATGTATGTCCAAAATCCTGAGGGGATAGAGAAATGGAGGAAAGAGAACTGTGGTGTGATCATGCCCCACTGGAGGGTGCTTTCTTTCTCTTTCTCTCTGGTGAGAACACGTCTCACCATAAAATAATGAAATAAAATAAAATAATGCAATAAAAATAAATACTATTTCGTTTTTTAAAAAGCACTAAACAGGGAACCACCAATTAGCGTAATGGCTATGTTGCTGGACTCCCACGTAGTGGACCGCAGTTCGCGTCCCGGACCCGGTGGCTTAAAACTCACGCCGGGCGCGTGTGCGTGCGTGCTCAAGATCCCAAGAGGCGAATGGAGGAGAAGGGATTGCGGCGTGACCATCCCCCCTGGGGAGTGATTTCTCGCTTTCTGTCTCTATGTCTCTGTCTGTCTGGCGAGCGCACGCGCCCTATAGCAAAAAACCTCTCCAAAAAAAAAAAAAAAAGAAAAGAAAAAAAAAAAAGCACTAAACAATAATACTTTGTAGTATCTAATACCACAAAGAATCAACATACGCCTCTCCCTAGGATTATTCTGTGATATTCTGCCTCAATACAACAATCCCATATTTTACTGATGCTAATGTTTATTTAAAGTGGGGCAACATTCTAAAAAGTAGAGAACCACCTAAAGCAAACATGATCAAATTGATACAGTATACCCTCCAAAAGCCGTTAATCCTATTGTACAGAGACTGCTTATTTTAAACTATTGGGTTGTCGGGAAAGTCATGACATGTTTTTCCATTTAAAAAAAATTGGAAAATATGTCATGACTTTCCCAACAACATAGTAAAAGGAAAAGCATTTTTTTTGGAGAGGTTTTTGCTACAGGGCACGTGAGCTTGCCAGAAAGAGAGACAGAGAGATCGAAAGTGATGAATCACCCCTGGGGGGATGGCCACACTACAATCCCTTCTCCTCCATTCTCCTCTCGGGATCTTGGGCACACACGCACACATGCCCAGCGTGAGATTAAGCCACTGGGTCCAGGACTTGACCTGTGGTCAACTACATGGGAGTCCAACAACATAGCCATTACGCCAACTGCTGGTCCCCAGAAAAGCATTTTTTTAAAAAAGTCGTTATAGGGTGCATGTACTCGTCAGAAAGACAGAGAAAGGTAAAGTGAGATGGCACCCCCCAGGAAGGATGACCAGGCTATAATCCCTTCTCCACCATCCTCCTCCTGGGATTCTGTGGCATGCACGCACACGTGCCAGGTGCTTTTCTTTTCTTTTCAGGTTTTTGCTGTAGAGTGCATGCTTTTACCAGAGAGACAGAAAGAGGGAAAGTAAGAAATCCCTCTCCTCTTGGGATGTAGGGTGCACACATGCCCAGCTTGGTTTTCAAGCCACCCAGCCTAGGACTTGAACCATGGTTGACTATGTGGGAGTCCAGTGCCTTAACCACTATGCTACCTGCCTGCCTGACCCAGTGTGTTTTTCAAGCTGCTGGTCTGGAACTTCAACAACATCTTGTGGGATCCTGTTTCCTTAATCACCACACTGCCAGCTGGCTTCCTAGCATGTTTTTCAAGCTGCTGTGGCTGGGATTTGAACTGTGGTTGGATATGTGGGATCCAGTTCCTCATGTGCAGAGCTTAACCCGCTGTTCTGTGGTACCAGAGCGTAAGAAAATTACTTTTTTTTTTTTTTTTGAGAGGTTTTTGCTATAGGGCGTGTGCGCTCACCAGACAGACAGAGAGAGACATAGAGACAGAAAGCGAGAAATCACCCCCCAGGGGGGATAGTCACGCCGCAATCCCTTCTCCTCCATTCTCCTCTCGGGATCTTGGGCACGCATGCACACGCGCCTGGTGTGAGTTTTAGGCCACCGGGTCCAGGACGTGAACCGCGGTCGACTACGTCAGAGTCCAGCGACATAGCCATTACGCTAACTGCTTGTTCCCAAGAAAATTACTTTTCACCATTTAAAAATATTAGACCATAATTATTAAAAAAAAATCATTACATACTGGTCCTTCTACTAGAGATGCAAGTACTTCATCCCACAGCTTCTGGTTTTGACAGTCTTCTCTGATTAGGCGTTGTTGTTGAGGGGTTAGCTGGAAAGCTTCAACTGCTTCTGCTGAATCTGATGCTTTGAACACTTTGGAGGCACTTGGACATTCATCTAGATTGATTTAAAATATATGCCAGTAGACTTATAAGTGGCTCTAAGTAGAACTATGACACAAAAGAGTTAACCAGCTCAAGTAATGCTTACCCAAAAGCTAACCAGCATAAAGTAGCATCTAAGTTCCCCTGGAGTTTAGGATACTGTATTTGCGACTGTTTTGGCTCTGATACTATTAAAATATACAAAATGATCCCCTCCCCATCAATCCCTTTGCTTTTAATTTCTTACAAATCTCTTAATTTATTCTGTCAATATTATTCTTTACTAGAAACTATGTTACTAGAATTTATGTTCAGCAAGCATCACCCACCGTCTGAAGGTGGCCTTTTTGTGGCCTCGCTGGCCTGCTTCTTTGACTGTCCTTTAGCCTTCTTCCCTTCCTTATCTGAAGGGTAACCCGCTGGATACTGATGGAGAAAAAAAGACAAGGTAGGTTTAAGCTTTACAGAGAAGGTGGGTTCTAGAGCTTGGTAAGAAATTTTTAAAAGGGCATAGGGTGGAGGAAGAAGTCTACTTTCCCCAAACTGCAAGTTTTTACATAATGAAACTAGATATTTAAAGGACAGAGACTATTAAAATCCCAAATTCAGTGTGAAGCCATGAAGCTTTGACAGCTCCAATAGTGCATCTTATAATACAATGATCATAGTTTCAGATCTAAGAGAAGAAAGATAAGCCTTCAGGAGTTATGAAAAGGTGGATTTAAAAGTTGAAGAGAATGAAATTAGACTCTAGATAGGTGTGAGTGAGGAAGACAGAAGACAATAAATGGTAATCAAATAAAAGGGACTGTAGAAAATTGTGCAGAAAAACAAACAAAACAAACAAACAAACAAACAAAAACAAAAAAAGCCCCAAATCAAGGCCAGATTTCGTATCTCCCCAAATTAAAGAGGGAAGGAGAGCTTTAGAAGTCTTCTTGCTACTAAATTTCCAAGTTTCTCTACCAGCTTTTGGGTGTAAATCTTATGTTTTAATGCCTATGTTTTGGTAGGGGACATGTTTGTGATAACACTCATGTTTAAAGCTCTATTTGTTCCAGGCCTCACACAGTGATATTATTAACTCATCGTAGCAGGTGGACTTAAATGTTTGTTTATTGTTGCAAGTCTGACCTATCTGGAGCAATATTATACTCTTTGAAATCTGGAAAATCTTCTTTAAATGGGTTTGACAAACTTAAAAAATATATTTAGTTATAAGTACAATTATTTTGGTAGTTTTTATAGTAGCTGATGGATTTCACTAATTAGTCAATTCTATATGTTTAAAAAGAACACAAAAACAGAAACCGACTGGCACTAAAAGACATACACTCACCTGCCTGGGTGGCCAGACACTTGCCCATAGTTCAGCCCCTACACATGCAGTGTGGGCAGAGCCAGGGGAAATGACAAAGCTGGCAGTCGTTACAGGAAGCACAGTGGGAAACGATGGGGGTGGGGTGAACTCAAACATGCTCTGCAGTCAGTGTCAGGCACAAAGTCTAGGTTATACAGGCAGTGAGGGGGGAAATGCAGCCACACCATGCACTACGCACACAAAATCGACAAGTCTTTTATGGGTTAATAGCTAAGCATGGGCAATGGGAAAAAAGGCAAAGCACTACAGGTGGTGGCAGAGCAGGAAGCAGTTTTGTGAGGGGAAGAGAGAAAAGGGGTGAGGAAAAGTGAGAAGGGTAGAAAGCAGACCACTCACATAAGTCACCTTCCCACCCTTCCCCTACCAGAGACATATCCCCTGTGCCCTCTAGGATAAAAGTACCTTCTCAAGATTTCCTGTACCTAAATTTTATGAATTCCTTTCCAATCCACTTCATGTAATTTCCAAATTGAATTGAAAATGTTTTGCTCTTCACTGACCAGCCCAGCTTTTCCCACGCACCACCCTTGGTCCAAGGGCAATCTGACACCCAGGATACCACCATTTTGCTTCTTTCCCTTCTGTATACTTTAATGATCTTATTCCTCACCCCTTACAGTCCACTGATCAACTGCTGGGGGTTACAGCCAGTGTTTAGGCATGTAGATAGTATAGAGGTATACGTTTTAATGAACACAAGTAGTCTAGACAACTATAATCTAACCTGTAAACGTAGACATAATCTCCTTGACCTTTCTATTCCTTCTGAGGTCCAGGGTGCAGGTTCAACATCATCTCTTCTTAAAAGATAGCGCCAAACCAAGAATCCATGGCTTGATGAAATTTCTGGCCAGTATTTCACCACCTAAATCACAGTGTTTCAGTACCAGTTTGAGATTTAACATCAAACTTATTCATAATGTCATCACATTAGTGATAAATGTAAACCTGACAGAATGGACTGAAACTCCAGAAGATACTTGCTTTGTTATGCTTAGTAAATATGAACATACAGTAAACATTGTTTTGACTCTATTTCCCATTAAGCAAACTCTTATAAGCTTAATATAGTAACAAAATTATACTCATTAACAAAATTTTACATAGCAGGAAGATAAAAATTATGGTAATAGATACCTCTATTTTAAAACAAAGAATGCAAATTTATTTTTAATACTATGTGTTCTGCTTTGAAAACGTTTACAATTAAAACTCTGAAAAGCTATCTGATTAAGATCTACAATGGGCAAGTTACTTAGGTGGTTTTATCTCAGAGAATATATAATTTTAAAAAATGAATCCAAAATATAACTTTGCCCTTAGAAACTTCAAAATAAGCCTTGAAGAAAAAGTATCAAAAGTGAATAGTTCACTTTGTACATCTGTTACATTTTTAGAAAAAGTGAAAGTATCAATTAAGATGCCTGCTAATTCCTCTTGCCCACCCAGTATGTTCCCTGTTGCAACCCTGTCTTGAAAGCCCAAGAAGAATGACTAACAAGATGTCATGCCAGATAGAGCACCTTATAAATGCCATCATATCTGTTGCCTTCTTCAGGAGCATATTTGCTGATCTTCCTCCCTTTAAAACTGCGTATCACTCTGACTGGCTTACCAGCTCTCCAATTCCGAGACTCTGCTCCAATTTTATCATCCAATGGAGCATCACAGTTTAGGGCCAATGCCCTAAAAAATAAAACAAAATCTTTATACCAAGTAATCTTTCTACAAGTATATAATCGAGTCATTAGCTCAATTAGAAGGTAAATTATGCCTTACCTGATGGTTAAGATTCTATGATTCTTTCCATATTATTCCAGATAATAGGATTATGCTTTCCCCCACCAGCAGAGAAGACAAATCAGTTTTCTGATGTCACCCCCAAGCCAGGGGATTGGTTCTCAGATAGCCTGTAGGGTTCTTCTGAAAGTAATAACATCTGTGCCACGTATAATAGAAAACAACTAGAAATACATGGAATTTTCTTTAAATAACGTTTGTTGAGGGAAGGGAGAATGTTGGAAAACTAATGCAAGTGATTGTTTTAATAGTTATTTTTGATAAGGGAGTGAAGTAAATTGCTGGAATAATGTAGAAAGAAATCCAGAAAAATAAATGTCAGTAAGGTACAAATTACCTTCCTAGGTATACTTTCTACCTTCCAGATAACAGAGATTACTTAAGGTTTAAGCGATAATAAGAACAAATGCAATATGAAAATATTCTTTAAAGGCCTCCATAAAAATATAAATTTAAGTAAGACCAAAGCATTCAAATGCCTGTGGTAATCACTACAATAAAGATTTCTGGCTGCTTGAGATCACTACATTTTACTGATGATATATAGACAAGGAGAAACAATAAGATGAAAGTAGCACCCAGTTTAGTTTAAATTTCTGTAGTTTCTCAATGTTATGTGTATACTCAACAAGTAATAAATGAGTGAGTTCATTAGATGTCAAGAGACCTTTCTTTGGAGACCCTGCTCTTGGGAGACCCTGCTCCTTCCAAAACACTAGGACACTAGAATCTATTTAAGATTAATATTTTCCTCTAGGACACCTACTTTCTAAATTAAGTGAAAAAACACTGAGAACCATAAGGTTAAAAAAAAAAGTATACCTAATCTGGTGAAATGAAATATGATACAAAGTATTTTCAGGGTATGGTGTTTTTTTTTTGTTTTTTTTTTTTTTTTTTTTTTTTTTTTTTGTGCAGGTTTAAATTAAAAACAAAACAAAACAAAAAAACCCCAGACCTTAAGACTTTATGTCAAAGCTATCAAAAAGAAACCTCTTGACCATAGTTATATTTCCAAGTATTTTATATTTAAAGTGTTTTAGTTTTTAAAAATAACTTTTATAGCTGTGGTCAAAGAGTTAAAGCTTACCAAGTTACCTTTTTTTTTTTTTTTTTTTTTTTGACCTAAAAGGAAGCTGCATTAAAACTCTGGAAGGCAGAAGAAAATATAGCCATCAACCCTAGAGCTAATATTACTTCTTACAAGACTACCTATTGATATACATACTTCATCTTACGGAGCAAGGACAAGTGTTACCTTCACGTCACTAGTGCAGTGCTTTAACACTCACAGGTGCTTTCAGTCGTAATTACTGCCACCACTAACTGGCACTGTCAATTCAATTCTGGCTTGAGGTAAATATACTGCCTATTCAAGTATGTGGTAAGTCCAAGACAATGACACGAGAATAATACTTTTCTTTACTCTATAGCACAACCAATGAGCTGCCTCTAACTATCTTGATAAAGGATAGCCAGGTTACCTAGCTGACCTCTTTAGCTTCTTAAAGTGGAAGAGCTGGGAAGAAATAGGAAGGAGTAAACTCAAAAGCAAGGTGTCAAACTATCTCTTCTCTTAGCAGAGAAGCAAAATTGAATAGAACCATATACTATTTGAGAAAGAGTATACTATAAGTCACAGCTAAGGGCCTTTCACCTCAGTTTTCATTTTTATAGACACATAGGTACCTCTGGCAAAGAGGTCTTCCAATCACAAGGCATGTACATAGCTTTATATATAAAGTAACCAACTGGATATTAAAATCTCTATAAGCCAGTCCTAAATTGTTTTGAGTTACTATTTCACTTTTTTAAATATTATTTATTTGTCTATTTATTTGTTGTGCCACTTGAACTGCTGTCGGCCATGTGGGAATCCAGAACCCTAACCACCATGTTACCTGTTGGTCCTGAGTTACTATTTCATTTTAACTACTTTCTCTTTAATAATAAGCATTTTTATTTATTATTCTTTTGCTATAGGGCACCACATGCTTACTGGAGACAGAGAGACAGAGAGAAAGTAATAAATCACCCCCCAGGGGGGTTGATCATGCCACAGTCCCTTCTCCACTATTCTCCTCTTAGGATTTGGGATATGCATACATATGTGCCTGGCATGTTTTTCAAGCTGTTGGTTCCAAGACTTGAGCCATGAAATCGGCCATGTGTGATCAAGTCACCTTAACCACCCTGCCACTGGCTGGCCCAAAAGTAAGCATTTTTATTACTTGTCAATTATTTTCTAATGAGATTTTGACAGTACTTAGTAGATTGTTAAAAAAAAAAACACTTGAATCTACCATGTATATTACAAGTGTGAGCAGCTGTGAAAGAAATTTTATTCAAGTAAAATAATCTATTATTATTAAAGAGAAAATATAATTTTCAGGTTTGGCAACTTAAAAAAATCTTTTCCAAGTTCAAGGTATATTTTTATTTACCAAAAAAAAAAAAAATTCTAATTTTTATGATGATTCTTCCTGAAGAGCTGCTTTCTTGCTAGAGAAAGAATTGCTAGGGACTGGACTGCTGCTTCAGGAATGTTTTCACCAGCAAATCTGACCTGTCTCCTCTGCTGGTTCAGTAAAATAATCCTATTGTCCAAAATAATATAGAAGACATAAAAAAACATAGATTCTATGTAACTCAGTATGCAATAAAATCTTGAAATCATACTGGTATACTCTTTATTTCACACGGTAATCGGAAATTAAGGGAACATTACTTAAAAACCGAGTGATTTAGATCAAAAGTAAAAATACTCACTTTTATTCAACTGTTCCATAAAATACCCTTAATAATAGGATACCAAAAATTTTAACTTTATTAAATTATTACAAAATTTTCAGTATGACTAGTTACAGTGTGACCTTTGCTATCTGATGGTTTTGGTTACTTATGTACTATTAATATTGGTGTCAGCATACATTTCAGAAATACAACATTTGAAATTATGTAACTTTCTGATCCATGGCAGCTGGGTTGTCATTACTATCTCTGTAGAATAAAAGTAAGCACAAGGTGGCTCTTTCGTAATTTAAGGGGATTTAGTTAGAAAAGATCACTTTTGTAACTAAATAAATATTTCCTTTTATAAGACTTAGAAGACATTTTATTAGCATAAATCCTAAAAGTACCTTGAGTGCAGACCTGATTAAATTACATGTTTCATGTATACACATAAATATGGCTCCCGAACATAATCTCTTTTACATTAGTGAGTCTCTTCCAAAAAGTAGTAGTTTGTTGCTTTAAAAAAATAAACCTGTTGGAGTAGAACATCTTTTTACCTTTGACCTAATGGGGTAATAAACAAGCCACCTTGTTCTCAATTTCACTTAAATTATACAGGCTCCTTTCCTTCAAAGGCGTCAATAAGTTTTCACAAGTATTACATAAGATAGGGGATTATGCCATTTAAAAAATAATTGTATGCAGAAATAAGTCAGGATGTTTACAAACAACTAAATAATCAGGAAATGGAATTTTTGTTTCAGATCTTTAACTCCTAATTTAAGATTATAACCTAAAGTTCAAGTTATGAATTATAATCTTATAATAAAATTTTTATTCAATGTCCAAATTCTAAACAGTCTACAATAGTACCTGTTCATGTTTGTTAATGTCTGATCAGCCGATGGTGCACCAATTCTTTTATTACCAGCAAGATTTTTACCACCACTTCCAGTGTATGTGAATTCGTCACCTCGGTCCTGTAGGAGATGATTTTCTGCATTAATATAACTCAACTTGACTATAATTTCATCAATTCTTATTTCAGAGTCAGAACATTTGATTAGGTTGTCATGAAATACTTTCAAAGTATTTGAAATTTTGTATGTAGTATACCTTCACCTTGAATAATTTGGCCTAAAGCTTTCACTTCATAGTTTCCAGGACCAGCAGATGGCATAATGGTTATGTTGCTGGACTCCCACATAGTTGACTGTGGTTCGAGTTCAGGACGCAGCAGTTTAAAACTCATGCTGAGAGTGTGTGTGCCGAAGATACCAGGAGGAAAATGGAGAAGGGACTATGGCATGGCCATCCTCCCAGGGAGTAATTTCTTGCTTTCTATCTGTCTCTCCAGCGAGCACACATGCCCTATAGCAAAAATCTCTCTTAAAAAAATAAAGTTACAGTTTCCAATATCTCCAAATTTGACTGTTCTCATGTAGTATATATGGCCAAATAATCTACAGAATGATACAGATTAGGTCTTAGAGCTTAGAAATATTTCATTTTATTAAATTCAATGTTAATTAAAATAGAGTTATTGGGACCAGAAGGTGGCATAATGGTTATGTCGCTGGACTCCCATGTAGCGGACCACAGTTTGAGTGTCGGATCCAGTGGCTTAAACTCACACCAGGCGCGTATGCATGTGTGCCCAAGATCTCAAGAGGAGAAAGGGGAAAAAGGGATTGTGGTATGGCCATTCCCCCCGAGGGGTTATTTCTCTCTTTTTGTCTCTCTTTTATCTTTCTGGTGAGTACATGCACCCTATAGCAAAAATCTCTCTATTAAAAGAAAAAAGAAAAAAAAATAGAGTTACCAATACTAGCCATAGGTTCCACTTTGTGGTATCGCTCCATAACTAAACACTCTGTAACTGAACTCTCAATTGTCATCTCAACGGTCAGTCTAAGTTGAACTAAAAACCGCATATTGAAATTCCAACTTAAGTTCCCAACATATCACTCTATGGGTTTATTCATATTATATTGATGTAAAATAATCACCTATCATTAATTTTTTTTTTCGGAGAGGTTTTTGCTATAGGGTGTGTGCACTCACCAGAAAGACAGAGAGACAGAAAGTGAGAAATCACCCCCCAGGGGGTATGGCCATGCCACAATCCCTTCTCCTCCATTCTCCTCTCAGGATCTTGGGCACGCATGCACACGTGCCCGGTGTGAGTTTAAGTCCCTGGGTCCGGGACTTGAACCACGGTTGACTACATGGGAGTCCAGTGACATAGTCATTATGCTAACTGCTGGTCCCCTCATTAAAAATTTTTTTACAAAAGAATATGAAAACTAAATGTAGTATAAAAAGTCTATTAATACAGGGGGAGAAACCATGTTAAAAGGAGGTATTAAACTAGTGGCACAATTATTTCTGTACTAGCTACAAATTTATATGGATATTATTGAGTCTTTATTGGATACAATACTCAAAATAAATTGACAAAAACTATCAGTATACAATTAATGCTATCAATATTAGCAATATAGTGATTCTTCTTTAATGCAAGATCATTTTAATTAGTTCAGATTGAACTTAGACAGTAAAGTTTTCTCTACTAAATTGCAGTAATAAAGGCCAATTACTTGGATCTTGTTTTTCTTTTGGACTTAAAGTCATAACTATTGGGTCGTATGGAAAGTCAAATTACATTTTTTTTTTTTTTTTTTTTTTTTTTGGAGAGGTTTTTTTTTTTTTCGCTATAGGGCGCGTGCGCTCGCCAGACAGACAGAGAGAGACATAGAGACAGAAAGCGAGAAATCACCCCCCAGGGGGGATGGTCACGCCGCAATCCCTTCTCCTCCATTCTCCTCTCGGGATCTTGGGCACGCACGCACACGCGCCCGGCGTGAGTTGTAAGCCACCGGGTCCGAGACGCGAACCACGGTCGACTACGTGGGAGTCCAGCGACATAGCCATTACGCTAACTGCTGGTTCCCTCAAATTACATTTTCACACAGAAAAACATAGAAAAATATGTCTTGACTTTCCCAATATCTCAACAAAATCTCACTTTTTTGTTTTTTGTTTCTAAATTTGTTAGAGGTGCATGCACCACTGGGGAAAGATAGAGATAAAATAAGAAAGCACCTCCTATGGGGAATGCCCACACCACAGTCCCTTCTCCACATCTCTCTCCTTTTGGTATTTTGGGCATGCATGCACATGTGCCTGGCAAGTTTCTCAAGTTGTCAGGTGCAGGGCTCAAACTGCATGTCAGTCATGTGGCATCCAGCCACCTTAATCACCATGCCACTGGCTGGTCCAAATTTCCTGTTTTTGTTTGTTTGTTTGTTTGTTTAGAGGTTTTTGCCTTAGGACACCTATACTTGCCAGAGAGAGAGAAAGACAGACACAGTGAGAGGGAAATTAAGAAATCCCTCCCTGGGCGAACGGCCATATCCCAATCCCTTCTCTTCCATTCTCCTCCTGGGATCTTGGACAATGATGCACATGCACTTGGCATGAGTTTTAAGCCGCTGGGTCCAGGACTTGAACTGTAGTCAGCCATGTGTGAGTCCAGTGACATAATCACTATGCCATCTGCTGGTCACCCAGATTTCATGTTTTCTGTTTTTTTTGTTTTGTTTTGTTTTTTTTGTGGAGAGGTTTTTGCTATAGGGTGCGTGCACTTGCCAGAAAGACAGAGAAAGAGAGACAGAAATCACCCCCCGGGGGGATGGCCATGCCGCAATCCCTTCTCCCCCATTCTCCTCTCAGGATCTTGGGCCTACACACACATGCGCCCAGTGTGAGTTTAAGCCACTGGGTCGGGGACTCGAACCGTGGTCAATTACATGGGAGTCCAGCAACATAGCCATTATGCCAACTGTTGGTCCCAGATTTCATGGTTTTAAAGTGTTTTTATTTGAATTCACTTTCTGTTAACCCAATATAAGATATTAAGGAACTTCATCTTTACTGTTTTCTATTTGAAGGAATTCTAAAAAAGTAAGTATATCTAGAACAGTCCAGAACACCTCTTAAATTAATCAGAAACAACTTTCAACATGGTATCTGGATTGACTTCACAATATTCAGATTCATAATTCTGTCAACTTTTCAAGCTATAATGATGGGGATGCTATAAAGAAAATGTAGTGGGGAGGCCAACAAATGGTGTGGTGGTAAGGCACAGGACTACCATATGGTGGACTACGGATCAAATCCCAGACCTGGCAGCCTGCTTTCTCATTTCTCTCTCTCGTGCATATTTAATTAGCTAATTAAATATTAATAATAATTATAATAATAATAAAATGAAATAAATAATTCTTTAAAAAAAGAAAATGCAGTGGAGAATAGAAAAGCATAATAGGAACAAACCAGGATAAATAATGCTTAAAACACAAGAACAAAGGGGCCAGCAGGTGGTGTGGTGGTTAAGGTGAGGGACATTCCCACATGGCTGACCATG
This sequence comes from Tupaia tana, assembly GCA_026018925.1. Lineage (NCBI taxonomy): Eukaryota > Metazoa > Chordata > Mammalia > Scandentia > Tupaiidae > Tupaia > Tupaia tana. The sequence continues at coordinate 39,938,882 of JAKSZU010000013.1, read as the reverse complement.
GTTCGAGTCCCAAGCCTGGTGGCTTGCTTTCTCACTTTTTCTCTCTCTGTGCCTGTCTTTCTCTGATCAAAAAAATAAATGAATGAATAAATAAAATTAAATGAATAATTCTTAGAGAAAAAAAGAACAAAAACATTTCTGATTGCCCTTCAGGCAAAAAAAAAGCTAACTCATCAGCATCTCAGTCATTATACCAACAAAAATATTTCCATTATCATAAGGAAAACAACTGCCAGACTATCACAGCTCACCCAGTATTATTTCAGACTTTTTTCCTATTGAAAAATAATTAGCCTGGGCCAGCTGGTGATATTGGTGGTTAAAGTGACAGGATCCCACATGGACTCACTGCATGGTTCAAGACCTGGACCTTGTGGCTTGAAAAACACACCAGGCACATGTGTGTGCATGCCCATAATCCCAAGAGAAGAATGAAGAAGGGACTGTGGTGTGGCTATGCCCTGTAGGGAGTGAGTTCTCATTTTTTTTCTCTCTCTTTTTCTCCCTATCTTGTTCCCTCTCTTTTCTTCCCTGGTGAACACATAAGCCCTTTGGCAAAATAAATAAATAAATAAGCCTAAATATGTTGTATCTCGTAGTTTATGGTACACTAAACTATCCCTGTGAGGCAATAGCCTAAACAAGGCTACGACATGGGCAGAACTCATATAAACAGCTTTGTCAACACAATGGACACGGTGCTGTCCCAGAGTACTTCAATTCCCCATGTATTTTCCAATCTCTGTACTTCGTGCAAACTGCTAAATTAACTGCCCAAGACAATAAGCTAGATACACATTCCTGCCATCACCTTTATCAGATATAAAAGATTTTCACCTTCTAATCTTCTCAACTTCTCCCCACCCAAAGACCATAAGATAAACCATCCTAAAGCAGTTAAAACTATTCATCTTTTTCCAGACAACTGAGAAATTAGTGACTCCACAATTCAAAGCTGTCTAGAATATAGCTTCAATTCTTTGCCAGTTTCTCAGGTACTGTTCACATGTCTGTAAAACTGGATATTACCACTACTACTGATAGATTTCATCTAGCAGTATATGTGCGAGTTTAGGCTAACCATTTTACATATGATTAATTTACTTAACCCTCGCATCAAGCCTATGAAGTATGTATTTAGAAACTGTTTTAAAGATGAGGCAGAAGTATAGTACTTAGGGTCATACAACTAGGAAGAGATGACTATAAATAGCACGGCCTCAGAGTTTCCTCCTGACCCTTGAGCAAAGTACCTCTTAGGACAATTGAGAAAAGGGAGATCATCCTTGTGGGTCCTCATTTCCCAAGAGAGGTCACTGAAACACAGGGCACTAAAACTAGCATTTGATTAATTCTCAAGTTATGAGGCTACAATATTAACGGGTTTATTGGCAGGTACTCAAGAGTTTCACATTCATTCATCCCACTGAACCAAGTTTACTGGGTCAATGAATGTTGTGCCAAAGTCAGAGTTTCAGAACAAAATTAAAAAAGAAAAAAACTTGCCAAAGGCATGTGCACTTGTCAGAGGGAGACTGAGACAGAGAGAGAGGGAGAGAGAGAAAGAGAAAGTGAGAAAGCAATCCCCCATGGTTAACAGTCATGCCACAATCTCTTCTCTCAGGATTTTGGGCACAAATGCTATGTGCCAGTGTGTTTCAAGCCACCAGGTCCAGGACTCAAATCTTGTGGTTGACCATGTAAGATCAGCTGCCACAACCACCATACCACCTGCTGGCCCTGATATACCTTCTAACTTATACAGAACTGGTCAATTAAACATGAAAAACATTCTAAAAAGAGATGGTAGTGGGAACCAGCAGTTAGCGTAATGGCTATGTCGCTGGACTCCCACATAGTCGACCGCGGTTCGCGTCCCAGACCCGGTGGCTTAAAACTCACACCGGGCGCATGTGCGTGCGTGCCCAAGATCCCGAGAGGAGAATGGAGAAGAAGGGATTGTGGCGTGACCATCCCCCTTGGGGGGTGATTTCTCGCTTTCTGTCTCTCTGTCTCTCTCTGTCTGTCTGGCGAGCGCACGCGCCCTATAGCGAAAACCTCTCCAAAAAAAAAAAAAAAAAGAAAAAAGAGATGGTAGTATTTGTTGTAGCCTAAACAAAACTTGCATATTTTACTGAATAATCAATACAGGTTCTAAAGAACAAGGCTGTAAGATAACTTACTACTTCATCTGCAAATCCACCAGCCAGGACAAGAGAATAGGCCCCATCATTACTTCGACCATGAATTCCACCGACATGGGGTCTATGAACACCTGCTTCGCTCACCTATAAAGTAAATAAGAAGAGTCTCAAAATACCTCTGAATAGTTAGTTAAGTTACATTTATAAATTGCTTTCACATATATTTCTGCACCCTGAAAAACCCTAGAACTGAGTATCTTTTCCTTTCTTCACACATTAGTTCTCCCAAATACACACTTTAGGTACTGAGCTGATCAGGCCTGGGATTCTGAGTTTCACAATAACAATTAAATAATCACTATGTCTACTAGAACTTCCAGCTCAACTTGGCTAAGAGAGAACTATCAGTGGTCTAGACCTCTTCTCCCTCTTTTCATCTTTGATTAAGGCCCTGTTCCTTACCCAGTTTGCAAAGTGAAAAATACAGGTGTCATTTTAGCTTGTCTTCTCCCTTATTCCTCAAACATACCTGGTCACAAGAACTGTTGATTTCACCTCCTAAATATCTCAAATTCATCTTTTTCTTTTTCTTTTTCTCCACTCAAATTCATTTTTTTTCCTATTCTGTTGCTCAATTTTAATTTGAGTCATGAATGCTTATAATAATCCCTTTTGCACAGTCTCTAGTTTTGCTCTTTGCAACTCATTCTCTCACAAACAGAATACCTTTAAGAACAATTTTGCTTTTTACTTTTAACTGTTGACATTAAAACATGTTTAATGGTCTCACAGTATCAAGCACAAGTTAAGCATTATATATTACTCTTTCAATCTGGCTCCTATCTATTTTTTCAGTCTTATCTCCAGCTTTTCTTTCATAAAGCCTATATGCTTGAGCTAAAACTACTCAGTATTACCCAAATATGCTATCCATTTCTAGTTCACTCATGTTATTCTTTCTGTTGTTGTTGTTTTAGGTTTTTGCCATAGGATGCCTGTGCTCCCCAGAAAAAGACAGAGACGTAGAGAGAGAAAATGAGAAATCATCTCCTGGAGGGATGGCCACGCTACAGTCCCTTCTCCATTCTCCTCCTGGGACTTTGGGCATGTATCCACACATGCCTGGTGTGATTTTCAATGCTATTCTACTTCAGTGGTCCATACGTTCCTCATATATCCTCAGTTCTTCCACATTGAAAAAGTGTCATTTTGTGCACTTCAAACTCCCTGAGAAAGGTCTTACAGGTGAATCTGTTTGCGATTGTTCTTAGCAAAGTACAGTTCAGTACACTGAAATTCAAGCTTGTACAAGTGGGCATGGGAAAAGAGGCACTTAAGAAGCCAATGAAAAACTGATTAAGAGCAACAGAATCTGGAAAGGCTCAAGTCTTGAAAATAGTGGTCACTATAGCAGAGATAGGGTCACTTAATTTCCTCATCTCAGCAGCTCCGGCAAAAATAAATCCATTCTTCTCATCTTCCTTACTTCTTGATTGGTAAATCCAACCTACCAGTTGCTCAGGCCAACAATCTCATGGTCATCTCAAATATATTTTATTTGCCAGAGGGTACATGTGTATGCCAAAGAGAGTCAGAAAGGGAGAGGGAGAAAGCACCTCTCAGTGGGGTGTGGTTATAGTGCAATCCCTTTTCCTCCATTCTTCTATCCTGTTGAGATTCTGGGCATGCACATACACGTGCCTGGTATGCTTCTCAAGCTGCTAGAGCTGAGACATGAACCACATGGTGAGCCATGTGAGATCTGGCTCCTTTAAGCACTAGGAGGTAGGGCGGCTCAACCATATTTAACTTTTTTTCTTTATTCATCATAGAGCATGTACATTTGAAAATAAGCATGGAAGAGAGTGATGAGCAACCTTCTACAGGGTCTGGTCATACTGCAATCTCCTTCCAAGTCCCTTAGCACATTAAATCTGGGGCACTGGCATGCAGTCCTGGTGTGTTTCATGCCACAGATTTCAAGTGCTGTCACCAAGTAGGATCTAGTTTCTCAAACAGCGTATTACCATTGTACCACAGAGCCAGTCCATATCTTAGACCACATTAAGGGGACTTTTTGACTTCAGTGACAAGTATATATTTTTTAAAAAAGGGATAAGTGGGTGTGTCCTGGCCTGTTCAGGGAAGCTATGCCCTAAACTCCATCTTCTAGACTCCCGAAAGAGTCAGACAAGCACAGTAGAGGAGAGATTTTTGTCATAGAATGACCAAAAACCACTGCAGAGGCACAAGAAACATGAGAAACCAAGAAAATCTCTCTCCCCTAAGAGAAAAGAACAATCCCTCATCGTCCACAGACAGTACAGTAGAACTTTTAGAAATGTCTGATAGAGAATTCAGAATATTCATAGTGACAAAACTGAACAAGATTGGGACTAGCAGTTAGCGTAATGGCTATGTCGCTGGACTCCCATATAGTCGACCGCGGTTCACATCCTGGACCCGGTGGCTTGAACTCACGCCGGGCGCGTGTGCGTGTGTGCCCAAGATCCCGAGAGGAGAATGGAGGAGAAGGGATTGCGGCGTGGCCATTCCCCCTGGGGGGGTGATTTCCTGCTTTCTGTCTCTCTGTCTGTCTCTGTCTGTCTGGCGAGCGCACGCGCCCTATAGCGAAAAGCCTCCCCCCCCCCAAAAAAAAAAAAAAAAAACTGAACAAGATGCAAGAGTTGAGAGATAATGAACTCCAGAAGATGCAGAAGAAAAGAGACAATGAGTTCCAGGAGGTGTTGAAGTTCCTCCATGACCTGAAAGAGGAAATATATAACATAAAAAAGAATCAAATGTAACTATTAGAGATGAAGGCTGCCATTCAGGAAATCAAAACCTCCCTTGAAAGTATTAAAAGAAGATTACTCCACGCAGAAAATCGAATCTCGGATGTTGAAGGCAAAACCTCTGATCTAAAAAAAAAAAAAAAACCATGAGAAATACCAGACAGAATTAAGCACCCAAACATCTGGATAATTGGTATCCCAGAAGGTGAGGAAACTAATAAGGACATTGATGATCTATTCCATGAAATCTTGGAAGAAAACTTTCCAAATCTAGAGAGGCATTCAAATATCCAGACTCAAGAAATACAAAGGGCCCCTAATAGAATCAACCCAAGAAGATCTTCTCCAAGGTACATCATAGCCAGACTGGCCAAATCTACAGACAAAGAAAAGATACTAAAATTGGCAAGAGAGAAACTTCAGGTTACTTATAAAGGTTATCCAATCAGGCTAACCTCAGACCTCATCAGGAACAATGTGAGCAAAGAAAGAATGGGAAAGTATATTCAAAGTATTAAGTGAAAAACAGTTTCAACCAACAATACTATACCCGGCAAGATTATCTTTCATATGGAAAGAAAGGATAAAAACATTCTTAGATAAACAAGACCTGAAATCATTTGTCAATAGCAGACCCACTCTTCAAGAAGTTCTGAAAGGAGTGCTCTACCAGGAAAACTAAATACACGTAAAGAAATAAAAGAACAAAAGGCAACCAAGAAAATGACCAATTTAATGCTATGGACAAGAAATATCAATAATAACATTGAATGTTAACTTCCAGGATTTAAAATGGAAAGATTGAATCACAGTAACACTGCATATTAGACAGAAGAGAGTTTGAACTTATGACTGAACTGGTGAAATAGAATTTCATAATTTTCTGAATGAAACATTACTGATTTTTTTTTTTACTATGCTTTGTTTTCCCAATTTAAGCATTTTACTTTCTTTTGGGTTGTTAATTTCAGCAATTTGTTAAAATACTTCTCTTGTTTGTTTCTTTAAATGGAAACAAACTTTTCTCCCTTCCCGACCCCTTTGGAATTGAAAAATATTTGGGAGTATTCTTATTTAGTGGCAGAGGGGTTATTTGCATAAGTTCAGCAATGCTGGTTGCATTGAATCAGAAATTGGAAATACTAATTATTAGACAGGGCTTTAACTAGAATTTCATATCTGAAGATTAATCAGGAAACTATGGAACTAAGGTGGTAAGTAAGCCAACAGAAGCTCTTAGAAAGATGGCCTGGCACCATAAATAGTTCTCCCTAGCAGAGAGGATTAGAGAAGATATATGAAAGAATTCATAACATAAAACAACCTGGACTTTTCTAGCCCAGCATTGTAATCAGTAGAGATTGCAAAAGAGCAACCACGCCAGTGGATTATCTTGAGGAAGACTTTGAAGGGAGAAAAAAAGACTGATCTTTGCTAGCAGATGGTGTATCACGGAATACTTGGTAGGCAGGGCCGAATTGAGAAGGTTTATATGTGACTAGTGTGCTGAGCATTTGCTTTTCAACAATTTGAGTAGGTGACATGTAAATATTTTCTCAAAAATATTTAAAAGCACAATGTCTTTGTTGTTATAGAGTCACAAACAAAATTATAAGAAATATTTTAAATATTATCTTTAAAAATTCAGTATTTTGAAAGTTGTTTATTAACTGTCAAGAACTATGGAGTATGAATAAAAATTTTTTGATATGTAAAGTAAATGTGGAAAAATGTAAAAATAAGTAAAGAAAAAGAGGAAGTTAATAAAACTAAAATATAAAGTAAAAAGCAGTATCTACATGTCATTTACAAACATGGAGGTAATTTCAAAGAGATTAACTAAAATCTTAAAGTGATTATCTCTGAAAAACAAAATGCAAATGAAAAGTAGAATAGGTTTTTATAATTAAGATTTTTTTTTTAAATTATTTGCTAGACGGTGTGTGAGCTTGCTGGAGAGACAGAGAGAGAGAGAGAGTGAGCGAGCGAGCACCTCCCATGGGGGATGGTCATGCTGCGATTTCTTTTCCTCCATTTCTTCTTTCAGGATTTTGGGCATACACGCTCATGCATACACATCCACTTGGTGGTTTGTTTTGTTTTGTTTTGTTTTGTTTTGTTTTTTTGCTATAGGGTGCATGCGCTTGCCAGAAAGAGAGAAAGACAGAAAGACAGAAAGCGAGAAATCACTCCCAAGGGGGTGATGGCCACGCTGTAATCCCTTCTCCTCCATTCTCCTCTTGGGATCTTGGATACGCATGCACTCGTGCCCAGCATGAGTTTAAGGCACCGGGTCTGGGACTCGAACCACGGTTGACTACGTTGGAGTCCAGTGACACAATCATTATGCCAACTGCTGGTCCTGCACCTAGTGTCTTTTTTAAGACACTGGGTCCAGAACTTGAACCATGCAGTTGGCCATGTGAGATCCAGCACCTTAACTACCATGCCATAAGCTGGCCTCCCACATGGCTGACCACAGCTTGAGTCCTAGACATGGCGGTTTACTTTCTCACTTTTCTTCTCTCTTTCTACGATATTCCTCTCTGGTCAAATTAAAACAAACAGATAAATAAAGATAAATACAAATAATTATTAAAAAAATACAAATGACATTCTATTATTATACTTTTCAGACTATGTACATATATTATTTAATTTAGAATTTTATCACAAGTCTATGTATCAGAGCTACTCCATACAAAAATTTGTCTCTGTGTTTTTTTCTTTTCTTTTCTTTTTTTTTTTTTGCTAGAGGGCATGTATACTTTCCAGAGAGAGACAAAGATGGAGAGGAGAAAATATCTCCATAGAGAATAGTCATGCCACATTCCTCTCTCTTCCACTGAAGCTTTTGGGCACACATGCACATGTGCCCAGAGTGTTTTTCAAGCCACTAGGTCCAGGACTTGAACCACGCAGTTGGCCATTTACCTTAACCACTATGCCACAGAGCTAGCCTGCCTCTTTTATTTAAACTAAAGTTCAGAGTCCTGGGTGTCTCTAATTGGAAACTGCTTTACTGAAGAGATTTTGCTTTACTTCCACATTAAGTTTTCCATGATAAAGCTACCTTTTTAAAGAAATTAGGTGGGACCAGCAAACAGCATAAGGTTATGTCACTGGACTCATAAGTAGTTGACCAAGGTTTGAGTTCCAGACCTGGTAGCTTAAACCTCACACTGGGCATGTGTGTATGCATGCCCAAGATCCTAATGGAGGAGAAGGGACTGGGCATGGCAATCCCCCTTGTGGGTGATTTCTTGCTTTCTGTCTCTCTGATAAGCACATGAGCTCTATAGAAAAAAATTTCTTAAAAAAAAAAAAAAAAAGAAATCAGGAATAAATACAATAGTGCCTCCCTTGAAGGGTAAAGGAAAATAATGCTCATATTAGCTAGTGATTCCTTCTGCTTGGTCTTAGTATTCATCCAGAAGGATAAGCCCCAAACACCTGAAGCAAGGTTAGAGTTCAATGCCATTGAGAATTTCACACATGACCTAAAGAAAAAATTTGCAAGAAAAATTCTTTAGAAAACTTAATAATGCTAACTATCACAACTGTAATAGAACAGTAAAATAAATTGATAAGATAGCTTAAGTGGCCCAGCCACGGCAGCACAGGCAAGTAGGCGCACTGTTGTACGATGCTAGAGACCAAGCAGGATGGCTCTGGGTTCACGTCCCAGGTCTATCTTAACAAACCAGGTACACCCATGACCTTGAATGAGTATAGGGCTGGGAGGAAGGATTACAACTTAAGGATCCTGTCAAGGGTGCCTGTCTGCCCTAACCCCTAGAGGAAATAAATAGGTAAACTGTGATTGGGGGTAGGGAGACATAGCTATTACCTAATTCTGTGATGTACGTTCCAGTGTCTGCTAAGTTCTGGGGCAGAGCATACCTATCCTAAAGAAAACTTTCATTCTAAAATCTGAATGCCAAGTGCTACTGGCTAGGTCCATATATAATCAATAGATGTTAACACTGCTATAATTTGTACTACACTCAATTTTACCCTTTTAATAAAGCCAATTTTAAAACATACCTGAACTCTAAATCTCCAAGTTGATCCAACAGGAATACCAGGAATAGGTCCATAATGATTAGAAGGGACAATTGTACATTCTCTTGTACGACCAACACAAGCCATTCCCTGCAAGTCACAAAACAAGCTGTATCAGTTACGTTAATCTTAGTGAAAGCCCTTGACAAGGGAATAAAATAAAAGTTTAACTATTTGTACACCAAATATCAGTAGTATTAACAAATAACTATATTGTTTAACTTTTTATACCATTATTCCTATTGGTACTGAAACATCATATATTATAACTTGCTACTAGGGAGAAAAGGGGAATTTCTTTTTTACCCTGCCCCAGTCTCTCCGGCTTTCAGTACTAGCTGATGGCATCTTTGCTTTCTTTTTACTCATCTTGAGTCTTTCACCAGCCTTTACAACTTCACTGGAATCAGTTTTACAGGAAGGACAATACCTTCAAAAGAAAAAAGAATAAAGGAATTTCATCAATACCATATAAAGGCCAGCAATGAATGGCCTCTCTAGGTTAAAACAAGTTTTAAGATTTATTACTTGGTGTATGTTACAGAGCTTCATCTGACATGGAAGTATAAAACACTTCCAAATATTTACATGGTTAGACAGCTGCAAAAAAAATGTCATTCTTTTAGAGAAATTTAAAGATTTTAATATTATTAATTCTCAAATCCAGTTAAAAAGCCAAAGCTGTGAGATTCAAATGGCACTATGAACTCTACTCTTATCACAAGCCACAAGTACAGGAATGACTCATTTGAAGTTCTTATAAGAAAAGTACCAGGCCAGCAGGTGGTGCAGAGGTTAAGGCAGCTGGGAGATTTCTCACTTTCTCTGTCAAGCACACACATTCTAGAGCAAACTAAAAAAGAAAAAAAGAAAAAGAAAAGTAACTGGAATAAATACTCCCAGACCCAACACTGAGCTATGCAGTGGATAATTGCCCCATCTTTGTTATTAGAATTCTCACGAGTCAAAATATATAGTTTATTATAAGTACATAGGACTTCAAGGATGTTTGTTTTTATCCCTAGCTCAATTTTCACTCTCTACACTTATTTGTCCTTTATCCTATTTATAATTGTTCATCCTACTACAACTTGTATAAGTTGCCTAAAGTAATTTATTTATTTATTTATTTACTTACTTACTTACTTACTCTATAGGGCAAGTGCATTTATTGGAGAAAGAGAGATGGGGAGGTGGTGGGAGTTAGAAAGCAACTCCCAGGGGGGACAGTCGTACCACAATCCTTTCTCCTCCCTTCTCCTTTTGGGATTTTAGACATGCACACAGAAGCACCCAGCCTGTGTTTTCAAGTCACTGGGTCAGACATTCAAATAGCACAATAGGCCATGTGGGATCCAGCCGCCTTAACCATGTCACTGGTTGTCCCAAGTCTTTTCTAAAAGCAAAGTATGTATCTATAGAACAAGAAAGAGCTCTTCTTGTGTCAACAGAGAATGGCAACTTTGGGAATATCCTAACAAAAATCTAATGGCTACTGTGCAATTAATCTTCAATTTCTTTATCTATGCTTTCCATTTCATATTTATGTATTCCATGTGGCCTTTAGAGCAAAGACATCTCTGACTACTAATTGATCTTGACTGCCTGATTACGAGATTTTTTTTTAGCAATAAATAATTCAGTACTGGATTTTGAGTAAATTATGTCTATAAAAGTGCTAAATAATTTTTTTTCCTTAATTCTCTATAGGGCACGAGTATTCACCAGGGGGAGAGAGAGAGAGAGAGAAAAAGAGAGAGACAGAGAGAGAGAGATCATCACCTGGGGCTATGCTGCAATCCCTTCTCTGCCATTCCCCTCTTGAAATTTTGGGCATGCATGCACATGTGCTGGGTATATTTTACGAAGTTGTCAGGTCTGGGACTCAAACCAACAAGTCTGTCAAATGGGATTCAGCCACTTTAAATACCATGTCACCAGCTTGCCCTAAAATATTTTCTAATGGAGAAATGAGGAAGGCTTCCAAAAATTAATTTGTCCTAGAGAGAGACTATATTTTACAGATACATGCTTGTAACTGTAATTTTGCCAAAGATCCTCTGATTAAAGCAGGGATTACCAGTCTGATGAGAAAAATCATTCACAGGTTTAAATATCTAGATAACATGATTTAGAGAAGTAGAAAATAAGATTTACGGTTAAAGAGTTCCAGGTGAAATGAAGGACTTGGATATGTACACACAGACATTCCATAGAGCAATATAATACAGTCTCTACCGTCCTACAGTCATCCCTGTATTCATTCCTTTAATAGTTTTTGTTTAGAATCTATGTGCAAGGCATAATGCAGGGTCTTCAAAATGTTCATGGAAATGTGTATTATGAACATAACTGTGCATAGATTTCTAAATTTTTTGCATAAAAATAAATTCATAATTTAATTTTCTACAAACTTTTTGGAGCCTTAATGTTGGACATAAACATTTGTAATCATAGTGGGGACCAGCAGCTGGTGTGATGGCTATGTCTCTGGACTCCCATGTAGTTGACCACGGTTTGAGTCCTGGATCTGTGGCTTAAACTCATGCCAGGCGTGTGTGCGTGCGTGCCCAAGATCCCAAGAGGAGAATGGAGGAAAAGGGATTGTGGCATGGCCATTCCCCTGGGGGGTGATTTCTCACTTTCTATCTCTCTCTCTCTCTCTGTCTTTCTGGCAGTCATATACGCCCTATAGCAAAAACCTCTCAAAAATATATTTGTAATTATAGTAATTAAGAAAAACTAGTATACATAAAGAAAAAAATTCAGAATGTGTTAAGGACATCAAAGGAAACACATAAGGGCTATATGACAACAATGACTAGAAATGGTATGCTTCTTAGAGTGGCAATGACAAGGAAGGTACTCTAGGCAAAGAAATAATAAATATAAAGGTTCTAAGGCATAAATTTGATATGCTTTGAGGAACATAAATGTGGGTACAACTGAAGGTTAGGGAGTAAACAGGCTAGTGATAAGCCTAGAGTTAGAGCAGACACAGGTCAGATCAAATACAGTATGGGCAAGTCAGCCTATGGCATAGTGATTAGGGTAGCTACTGACCTCCAAGTCCAAGTCATGGACCTGGCAGCTTGAGAAACATGCCTGGGGCCTGCCCAAAATTCCAAAAAGAAGGTAGAAATGTAGAAGAAAGGATTGTGGTATGACTGTTCCCATGGGGTGTGCTTTCTTACTTTCTCCCTTTCTTACTTTGTCTCTCTAGTGAGCACACTTGCCCTCTTACTAACTAAAAAAAAAAAAAAGGTAAGGGCTTCAATTTTATTATAGGTGCAATAAGAAGATATGAGTGAATTTTAAACAGATGTGTGACCTGATTCAGGAATTCGCAAGATCATTTTGTTGCTGAAGGAGAAAAGATAGCAGGTCAATATTATGGAAGCAAACTGTCTGCTACCTATTATAGTTCAGAAAAGAAATGGTAGTTCGAACTAGGGGGTAAGAATGGAGAAGATTATGAATAACTGCAAGATTTGGTGGTATATTAAATATAGGGATGAAGGAGGAATCAAGGATGAAATTTAGCTTTCTAGCATGAACAAATGTCTAAGATGATACTACTATTTGCCGACGTTTGAGGGAAGATTAGGATTTTAGACATAATATTCGCATAAATCAGAATCTTCCTCTGGACCAATTTTGTAAGCTAGTCACGTAAGAAACTGGACACAGAAATATAAAGCTCGTGGGAGATTAAATCTGAAGACATAAATCCAAAACTATTTATCTTCGTATTTAAAGTATCATTGTTGGATGGGGTTATCCAAGGAACAAGCACAAAGAGAAAACAAATGAGTAGTCCTTAGGGGGAACTGTGAAATCCGGTATATGAGAGGAAACCAACAAAAGACTAAGAAGGAAAGGCTGGTGAAGTAAGTGGAAAATCAAGATCATATGCTTGGGAACCAGCAGTTAGCGTAATGGCTATGTCACTGGACTCCCACGTAGTTGACCGCGGTTCACGTCCCGGACCCGGTGGCTTAAAATTCACGCCGGGCGCGTGTGCGTGCGTGCCCAAGATCCCGAGAGGAGAATGGAGGAAAAGGGATTGTGGCATGACCATCCCCCCTGGGGGGTGATTTCTCGCTTTCTGTCTCTATGTCTCTGTCTGTCTGGCGAGCGCACGCGCCCTATAGTGAAAAACCTCTCCAAAAAAAAAAAAAAATCATATGCTATACTGAAGTCTATAATCCATAAAGACAAGCGTGAACAGCTGAGCAGCAGAGTAAGAAGGGGACCAAGAGTGATCACTGGGTTTAGAAACAGAGAAATTGTCTGTGAATCTGTCATACTGAGTTGTCAGAAAAGTCATGGCTATTTCTGTTTTTCCATGCAAAAATGTGTCATGACTTAGTTCTGACAACCCAATAAGTAGACATAGTAGTAGGAAGGAAAGCCAGATTGGAGTGCAGAGGTATGAATGAGAACAGAGGATGCAGAAACAAATAGTGGAGATAGCTCTTTTGAAGCCTGCCATGAAAAGAACAGAGAATAGGTTATGCAGCTAATGGAAGAAATGAGATCTAGGGAAGCTTGTGTACTTGTGTATATGTTTTGAAAACTCAAGAGATTCTAGTATGCTAATAAGAATGGTTCAGTAATGGAAATCTGAGAGAAGAATTAACTGTAGCAGTGAAGTACCTGGAAAGGCAAAAGGATATGGAACTATGATAGCAGGTGGTTTGCATTTTAGAGAAGGAGAAATACATATGACACTGAATTGAGAGGGAAAAATATTTCAGAGAAAACATGATGGTAAAATTCAGAGTGACCATGTGAGGTACTTAAAGAGGATAAAAGGAAGAAGTTATATCCCTTTTCTTTTTTTCCCATCTCTATAGCTTCTGTCATAGTACAAGGGGTCTTCACAAAATTAATGGAAAAATGACTATCATGAAAAATCTATGCATGGATTTTGAAAATTTCATGTGAGAATAAACTCATACTTTAATTCTACTTTTCTGTGAACTTTTTGAATGCCTTTAGGATATAGTGACCATCTTCTAAGAGGCCAGGAAGAAACCAAAGGAATGGAGAAAAATCTATTCTTCATATAGATACTTGCAGCATCACCATTTCTAACTTCAACCCTCTCACTTAAAAATCCTCCAAGGTAGCAATATAGGCCATGGTATAAAAAGAAAACTCCTTAATATAGTATTTAAAAGTTCATTATAATTTTGGTCACATTTTTTCTTAGTCTTCTTCCTAATCACTTCCTTTTATAGTTATCACTACTCAATAAAGAAGTACAGATTTTAGCAAGTGTATTTGATTTCGAAGCCTTGTTCCGCTTAACAACTTCATATAAGGTACTTTTTTAGTGTCCAGCATATATTGGATTGTCAGAAAAGTCATGACGCATTTTTCTATGCAAAAATGCATCATGACTTTTCTGATGACCCACTATTAACTACTTAATAATTACTGAGTACAGGATGAGCAACCCTAATCCAAATATCTGAAATGCTCCAAAGTCTAATACTTTTTGAGTATATGACACTAGAGGTGGGAAATTCCACACCTACTTCATGTTGACAGGTTGCTGCAATATGAAAACATTGTAGGACCAGCCAGTGGCACTGTAGTTAAGGTGGCTGGATCCCACATGGCCAACTGAGTGGTTATAGTCCTGGACCAAGAGACTTGAAAAATATGCTGAGTATGTGCATGTGTGTGCTCAAAATCCTGAAAGGAGAAATGGAGAATGGATTGTGGCATGACCATCCTCCATGGGGGTTGATCACTTTGATCACTTTTCCCCCTTCTCTCCCTCTTTCCACCCAGTGCAAACACCCCTTAGCAAATTTTTTAAAAAATAAATAAAAAGAAATATATATTTTATAAAGTTACCTTTAGGCGATGTAATATAGGGTATTCAGGCATACCTGAGATACTGGGGATTATGATCCAGACCACCACAATGAAACAGATAATGCAATAAAACAAGTCACAAGAATTTTTTGGTTTCTCAGTGCATATAAAAGTTGTTTGCAAGACCAGCAGCTGGCGTAATGGCTATGTTGCTGGACTCCCATGTAGTCGACCGTGGTTTGAGTCCCAGACTTGGTGGCTTAAACTCATGCCAGGCACATGTGCAGTTGTGCCCAATATCCCAAGAGGAGAATGGAGGAGAAGGTATTGCGGTGTGGCCATCCCCCCCCCCCCCCGAGGGGGGGGTGTTGGTGGTGGTGATTTCTCGCTTTCTATCTCTCTGTCTCTCTCTGTCTTTCTGGCGAGTGCACATGCCCTAGCAAAAATGTCTCTAAACTAAAACAAAAACAAACAAACAAAAAGTTGATGTTTGGGACCAGCACATGGTGTATTGGTTGAGGTGCTGGACTCCCACATGGCCCAGACCTGGCAACTTGAAAATCACACTGGACACGTATGAGCGAGGGCTCAAAATCCCAGGCAATGAATGGAGAAGAGGGGACCATGGCTTGGCCATCCCCTCTGGTGAATGATGTCTCACTTTCCCTCTCACTATCTCCTTCTGTCTTTCTCTAGGGAGAAAGACATGCATATGGAAAGACATTCCACATGCACTATGGTAAAAAACTTAAAAAAAAAGAAAAAAGTTATGCTTGCATTATACTGTAGTCTCTTAAGTGCGTGATGGCATTATGCCTAAAAGAACTAATGTACATACCTTAAACTGGCTGGAACAATTTCTTTTTCTTTCTTTTTCTTTTTTTTGAGAGGTTTTTACTATAGGGCGCATGCGCTCATCAGAAAGACAGAGAGAGACAAAGATAGAAAGCGAGAACCCCCCCCCCCCGCCCCCCGGAGGGATGGCCACGCCGCAATCCCTTCTCTTCCATTCTCCTCTCAGAATCTTGGGCGGGCATGCACACACGCACACACACGCTCCTGGTGTGTGTTTATGCCACCAGGTCCGGGACTCGAACCACGGTCAACTACATGGGAGTTCAGTGACATAGCCATTACGCTAACTGCTGGTCCCATGGAACAATTTCTTAAAATAAGGCCATAACAGGACCTGTGAGTAGTGTAGTGGTTAAAGCAATGGACACTCCCACATGGGTGACTATGGTTCAAGTCTCAGACCTGGCGGCTTGTGTCTCACACACTCTCTCTCTTTGGTCAAATTGAAGAATAATAATAAATGAATAAAAGTAAAATAAATAATTATTTAAAAAAAAATAAGGCCATAACAAAGTTTGCCACATCAATGGACTCTTTCATGAAAGAATTCTCTAGCATGTGATACTGTGTGATGGCATTTTATCCAGAGCAGAATGTTTTTCAAAATCAGAGGTAATCCACTCAAGTGTTACCAATGCTTTATCAACAAGTTTATGCAATATTCTAAGTTCTTTGTTGTCTGAACAATGCTCATGGCATTTTCACCAGGAATAGATTCCATTTCAAGAAACCACTTTCGTTGTTCATCTGCAAGATACAACTTCTATCCATTAGTTTTATCATGAGACTGAAGCAATTGAGTCACCTCTTATTTTTAAAATTTTTTTGCTATAGGGTGTATAATGCTCACCAGAGATGGGGAAGGGAGGGAAAGTGAAAGTATACCCTAGGGAGGATGACCATACCACAACCCCTTCTTCATTCTCACTACATTTTGGGCACCTATGCATATGAGCCTGGTGTATTTCCTAAGCTGGAGGTCCAGAATTTGAACCATGCAGGTGGCCATGTGGGACCACATGTCTGGCCCACAATTCAGTCAACCTCTTCGGGCTTCATTTCTAGTTCCAGTACTTGTTATTTCTATTATACCTGCAATTCTTTCCTCCAAAGTTTTAAGCACCTCAATTTCATCCAGGAGGGTTGGAATCAACTTGTTCCAAACTCCTATTAATGTTAAGACTTTGACCTCCTCTAATGAATCACAAATGGGCTTAATGGCATCTAGAATGGTGACACTTTTCCAGGTTTTCAATTTAGTTTGTCCAAATCCATTACAGGAATCACTATCTATGGCAGCTACTACCTTATACACTGCATTTCTTTCTTTCTTTTAAAAAAAAAAAAAAAAAAAAAAACTAGGGAACCAGCAGTTAGCGTAATGGCTATGTCGCTGGACTCCCACGTAGTCGACCGCAGTTCGCGTCCCGGACCCGGTGGCTTAAAACTCACGCCGGGCGCGTGTGCATGCGTGCGTGCCCAAGATCCCGAGAGGAGAATGGAGGAGAAGGGATTGCGGCGTGACCATCCCCCCGGGGGGTGATTTCTCACTTTCTGTCTCTCTGTCTGTCTGGTGAGCGCACGCGCCCTATAGCAAAAACCTCTCCAAAAAAAAAAAAAAAAAAAACTTTATTTAATCATGTCTTCCATGCACAGGAAAGACAAAGAAACAAAGACACCCTTTACAGGATCTTGATACTGTGATCCATTCCCAGCTTCAGGCTGCCCTGTGTATTCAGGGAGATATCCAGATGCAAACACTGAAACTTTCCATGTGAGCTGGCTTCACAGTGCTGCATTTTACTACTGTGCCACTGCCAGCTCCTATAAAATGTACTTCTTAAATAGTAAGACTTTAAAATGAAAATTACAATTTGATCCATGGGCTACTGAAGACACTGTATTGGCAAACACGAAAACAACATTAATCTCCTTGTCTAACTCTATCAGAGCTCTTAGGTGACCAGGTGCTTTGGCAATGAGCAGTGACATTTTGAAAGGAATATTTTTTGCTGAGCAGTAGGTCTCAACAGCAGTAGGGCTCATTCAGTAATCCATGCTGTACACAGATGTGCTGTCATGCAGACTTTGTTGGTACATTTTTAGAGCACAAGCAGAGTAGAGTCAATATAATTTTGAAGGATCCTATGATTTTTGGAATGGCAGATGAACACAGGCTTTAATTTAAAAGTCATGAACTTTATTAGCTCCCTACCAAGAGTCAGCTTGTCTTTTGAAGTCAAGCGCTGACTTTTCTTTAGCTATGAAAGTCGTAGATGGCATTTTCTTCTAAATGAAGGCTGCTTTATCCACATTAAAAATCTGCAACCACCTTCAATGATGTTAGCTAGATCTTCTAGATAACATGTTATAGCTTCTATATCACCACTTGCTGCTTCACCTTATACTTCTGTTATAGAAAAGACTTTTTTCTGTAAACCTCATGAACCAACCTCTGCCAGTTTCAAACTGTTCTTCTACAGTTTCCTTACTTCTCTTAGGCTTTAAAGAATTGAAGATTGGGACCAGCAGTTAGTGTAATGGCTATGTCACTGGACTCCCATGTAGTCGACCGCAGTTCGCGTCCCGGACCTGGTGGCTTGGAACTCATGCCGGGCGCGTGTGCGTGCGTACCCAAGATCCTGAGAGAAGAATGGAGGAGAAGGTATTGCGGTGTGGCCATCTCCCCTGGGGGAAGATTTCTCACCTTCTGTCTCTCTCTGTCTATCTGTCTGGCAAGCACATGTGCCCTATAGCAAAAACCTGTAAAAAAAAAAAAAAAAAAAAGAATTGAAGATTGCTCTCCCTCCAGCCCAGCACCCAGCAAAAAGCAAGAATCCATGTGCATCTGAGGTAGGTCTAGCCCTGCCCCTTTCGCACAGTGCGTGCACTGCTCAGTACTCATTTTTGGGGATTTTTCTTAAAAAAATTTTTTTTCCCCTTTTCATTGTTTTGTTTGGTCTTTTTGTTTTGTTTGTTTGTTTATTCATTTATTTATTCATTTATTTATTTATTTATTGTTTTTTTCCCTTAGTTCCCTTTCTTTTACCTGACTTTCTCACCTTGCTTCTCACCTTCCACACACTGAGTGTCTAGGCAGGTGTAGGTGCACGGTAGTGAAACATCTGAATACTTTTAGGGTCATAGTAAACCTCAACCCCCACTGAACTGGCACAAAAAGGGAGAAACTCATCTTTATAAATCTAAATTGAAATTCCTTTCTGTTGATACCACATTGCAAAACACAATAGCAGAGAAATAGGCATAGAAGTACTTCATAGTAAAGTGAAGCATATGAGCTTACAGTAGCAGAAATCTCTAACAAATTAGCCAAATGTGAATATACCACCAAATGACTGAAAATCAGAAGAGAGTCTACAAAGTGAGCAGCTGGGAGAAATATGGAGCTGCAGTGCGCACGGCTCATCTATTTCCACACATTTCTGAATTCTTAGTTGAAACCATGTAGCTCAGTCCAGTTGCACCTATTCCCTTGAAACTGTAAGGCCTTTGTAAGGTCCAGTTCCACTGACAGAAGTGTAGACTGCTTGGTAAGGATCAGGGAAACATAACGGAAGAAATATTGCAGGTCATCTCCCTCTGGAGGCCTCTAACACTCAGAATTAACTTCAAGAAGGTAAGAAGTAATGTATAATCCATCAGATGACCAGAAACCACCGCAAAGACACAAGAAATATGGAAAATCAAGAAAATATCTATCCCACAAGGGGAAAAGCCCTTCATCATTCACAAATAATATAACAGAACTCGTGGAAATGTCAGATAAAGAATTTAGGATATTCATAATGACAAAGCTAACAGAAATGCAAGAGAAGACAACGAACTCCAGAAAATGCAGGAGAAAAGAGACAATGAGTTCCAGGAGTTGAAGAAGATCTTCCACAATCTGAAACAGGAAATCCACACCATAAAACAGAATCAAACAGAACTGTATACTGTTTATACATTTAGATCACTAGAAGTTTCTCTGTATCAGCAGTAATGCTGGAAACAGTAAGGCTGTTTCGTATTTCCATGCATGAGTTTACTGGACTATTCTTTTTCATTTCCTTTAAGAACTTTTCCTTTTGTTCACAATTTGGTTTAACAGTTTGGCATAAGAGGCCTAGCCTTCAGTCAGTCTTGGCTTTTTGGACATGTCTTCTTTACCAAGCTATCTACTCTGGTGGTTCAGATACCTATTTTTTTTTAAAGAGAATATTTTATTTACTTTTATTTATTTATTTTTATTTTTTAATTTTACCTGAAAGGGACAGAGTGAGAGAGTGAGAGAGAGACAGACAGAAAGTGAGAAAGCAAGCTGCTAGGTCCAGGACTTGAACCATGGTCGGCCATGTGGGAGCCCAGTGCCCCTAACTACCATGCCACCTGCTGGCCCCCCCGATACCTATTTTATACTCAATTCTTTCTATAACAAGAACAACAAAAATCCTGATAATCATACCAGTATTCCTCTTCTGGAATCTTCTCCAAAGGTGGATTCAGGCAGTAAATATGATACGCCATATTACATTCATCACATAGAAGCTGCATGCTGGGTTCATGTTTTCCACCACATACATGACAGGAGCAAGATCGGCATTTTGTATCTGGATCTCCACCACACAGGTCACATTCAGGATCATTTTTCCCTAATAAGAACAAAATTACAACAAAGTTCAATCTTAATTTCAAGGGAAATACAAGTTGTCAAAGTTGTTTAGATTCAAATATTTAATAAACTACTAAGATGCTAATGGTCAATGAACCAAGAAATCTGAGACTCTCTGGGTAAGACTCCACATAGATGCCTAATTCTATTCAAAGAGATGTTAGTTAATGCTTTGGGTCTTAAATACCTATTAGACAAGAAAAAAATGTTTAGTATTTATAATATGGAGAAACCAGCACAGTGTTTTGAAATGCAAACTGATAAACACCTGAAAGATCATTTGAGAATATTCAAAATAACTTAAGATTTTTTTGTTGTTGATGTTGTAAGAAGATATTCCTTCTTCCTACTCTGCTGGTTTCCAAGAATATTTTCTCTGAACACTTCTGGAATCTCACCCCATCTTTTGTATTCCTTTATAGAGATAAAGCAACTCACCCATTTGGTGGGTTTAAGCTACTCATGCAGGTATCTAAGCAAGGTCTTAATAATGAGAAGTATGTTCTCACTTTCCCTGTCCACCTCAACCAGTGGACAGGGAAATAGTGACCTAGGCAAGTCCACCTTTTCCACAGATCCAAACCTTTCTTTGGGTGGGCTGCACCTGGAGGTAGAGGACTGCTGAGTTAGCAAGTCCATTTAGGTTTTTCCACAAGCTATGCTTCCAAACAGTTCATCACTATCAGTGAAAGAGAGCATTCTAACTCAGTTCATTTTTGTCTATTGGTCCCGAATTCTGGCAGGAAGTAGCTTATATTGGCCCTCTTCTAAATCCAGACACCTTTAAATAAAGTGTGCCCTTAATATTTTTAAATGTAAGTATGTATATAAACATTTTTGTACGATTCATGTACAAAATAAGGTCCATAGCAATGTTCATAAGACCAAGAGTTAATTTAAATGTCAATCAACAGATGACCAATTGGATAGGTTTTTTATAAAAGTTAAAGTAAAATTACAAAATTTATAAGAACTAATACAAAAGTATTGATGTATATTAAATTCATAAAAAGAAATGGCAAAACATTTTTTAAACCAAATTAGTTTTATAAACTCACAAAAATTTTTGGAATGATATACACTGTTAAAAGTGACTGCCCTTTGGGAGTTCCGTATTGTTTGAATTTTTGTGGCTTTATACTCTGAATTTATTACAAATATATGTAATGCATTTGTGAGGAAATTTGCCACTATCATATATAGCTAGCGATTTAAGGGAAATGGAAACAGTACCTGACAACGGGGTGGGTTAGGGGGATGAGCTACTGATTTCATTACTAACTTTCTGGCTGATAACTGCTATTCTTGCCAATTAATGGAACTTTACAATTTTGTTTTTCTTCCACTAAGACACTATGACAACATATAAGCAACAGAAGCAGAACAGACCCAAGATGCCAAAGGCATTTTTAGATTTTTAGTTTGGCAAGGGATTTAATCAGTGGCTATCTGGCTCTGAAATTATTTCTTTACATACAAGTTTAAAGGTATAGCTAGATCATGATTATTATCAGACAGAGGACAGAACAAGTAATATGCAGATAGTAATACTGAGAGTGTAGGAGAGAGTGACAAAAGACATGAGAAAAAACCTAGACAATCTTGTTTCCCTACTGTTTTGTTGAGTATGACTCAGTCACACTAAATAGGTTTAATTCATCATGCCTTAAAGTTAATTCAAATCTAGATATATTAGTATTGCAGCCTCAAAAAAGTAGAATGGCCAAGACTGGTAATGTGGAAGTTTATTTACTGTCCCATTAAAGGTGTTCTCTTATTCTAATCTTACATAATTATAGTAAGAAAAAGCTAGGCTTCAGTGGTAACAATTTCTTTTCCAGAACTGAACAAATGGAAATTAAACAACATGTTTTCAAATGAGAACTGGGTCAATAAAAAAATTAATAATAAATTTTTTTAATTTCTTGAAACAAATGAAAAAGAAAATACAACATACCAAAAATCTATATGATAAAACAAAAACAATACTAAGAGTGAAGTTTATAGTGATAAATGCTTACATCAATAAAGCATTAATTGGGACCAGCAGTTAGCATAATGGCTATGTCACTGAACTCTCTTGTAGCTGACCACAGTTCGAGTCCCGGACCCGGTGGCTTAAATTCACGCTGGGCGCATGTGCATGCGTGCCCAAGATCCTAAGAGGAGAATGGAGGGATTGTGGCATGGCCATCCCCCATGGGGGATGATTTCTCGCTTTCTGTCTCTCTATCTCTCTTTCTGGTGAGCGCACGCACCCTATAGCAAAAACCTCTCCAAAAAAGAAAATAAATAAGTAAATAAATAATAAAGCATTAATTGAAATATTTCAGGGGACCAGCAGTTGGCATAATGCCTATGTCATTGGACTCCCATGAAGTCGACCGCAGTTTGAGTTCCGGACTCAGTGGCTTAAACTCAGGCTGGGCGTGTATGCGTGGGGTGCCCAAGATCCTGAGAGGAGAATGGAGGAGAAGGGATTACGGCATGGCCATCTCTCCTGGGGGGTGATTTCTCGCTTTCTGTCTCTCTCTGTCTTCCTGGCAAGTGCACACGCCTGATAGCAAAAACCTCTCCCCCCACCAAAAAAAAAAAAGAAAAAGAAAGAAAGATTTCAGATAACCTAATGATGCACCTCAAGGGGTGTTGGGAAAGTCATGACATAGTTTTTCTATGCAAAAATGCGTCATGACTTTCCCAACAACCCAATAGAAAAGTAAAATAAAACCAATCCTAAAATCATAGAAGGAAAGAAATAAAGATGAGAGCAGAAATAAATGAAATTGAGACTAGTAAAGATGTTTAAAAAAAAAAACAATGAAAGTTGTTTTTTTGATAACTTATAAAAGAACATATTTTAAAATAGGTAAGGAAGTTTTGTTACATAGATTTTAGATGCTCTTATCACACAAAAAAGTACAATAACAGATGTGTTAATATGCTTCACTATAGTAACCAATGTACTATCTATATGTAGCTACATGTATTTCAATATATTTATATCATGTTGTAACCTAGACATGCACAATAAAATTTGAAAACTTTTCTTAGAATATACTAGACATCAATACATGGCACAAATTGAATCGATTGCTTTCTACAAAAAAAAAAAAAAAAAAAAAAAAATCAGAAGAAAGCATGAGACACTATAATCTATTTGGAAAGATAAACTGAACCATAAATGAAAGACCTGGAATGTAATCCTACCTGTTATCAACTGTGTGATATCAAGGAAGTAAAACCTATACAATAAAGATGTAGGACTGCACTCTACCATTCTAATGATTATTGAAATCTCATCCACCTCTCAGAAATCCAAGGCTCAATATTATTCTAAGACTATACTTGTACAGAACTAAATCTCATTATTAAAAATTAATCTTGGCAGACCACAAAGTTACTGAAATGAGATTTTTATTCAGACAGAATTTATTTACTTATTTTTAATTTTTTTAAAGAATTATTTATTCAATTTTATTTATTAATTCAGTCATTTTCATTTGACCAGAGAAAGGCACACAGAGAGAAGGAAACTGGGAAAGCAAGCCACCGGGTCCGAAACTGGAACCATGGTTGGCCATGTGGGATTGTCCAGTGCCTTAATCACCATGCCACCTGCTGACCCTAGACAGAATTTATAATAGAGGAAACAGTGAGGAAACAGTAAGAAAATACTAAGATGAGAATATATTTCTTTGAAAACATGTTCTAAATTTGAGAAAACCCTTGAAACCAAAATGAATCTTAGATCAAAACTGTGTCTTGAAAATAAACTTATATGACCTCCTTCTTCACAAGTTATTCACTGGCCAATAAAAGTAAATTTCAGTCATGTACAACACATGTAGTCTAAGTTTAAGAGAAAAATCCATACTTAAAAACTTTCCATCTGCCAATGAAAGAGGATGGGCTCCAGGTTTCTCAATCTTGAAGATTTCATCTACAAATATTACTCTGCAGTCATTTAATGTTCCTTCAGAACCCCTGTTTTAAAAAAAAGAAAGAAAGTTAACTTCTGACAAAAAAAATCTAAATTACACACAAATACTAACTAAAGAGTCTTTGTGGAAACTTGCTAGATTTTTGCATATTTACAAATTAGAATTACAGCTATCTTAATCACTCTCAACTATCATTTCCAAAAGCAGAAAAAGCTCAATAGTGATCAGTTAATATTAAAGTATTAAGTATAACTTTAGAATCACATCAAGAAAAATAATTGAAAGACTTACTTAGATTATCTGGTAAGAAATAGCGATCTGGGAGCCAGCAGGTGGTGTGGTGGTTAAGGCACTGGACTCCCATGTGGCCAACTCTTCTAGAACTTTTAGTGTCACCCAAACACAAATGCAAACAACTACACAAGTAAATATATAGCTTAGCCAGCTATAAGGTTCACATCCTTTATAATTACCAACCATGACAGAAGGCAGAACTGTCATTGCTTCTTGCCCTTTTGGCTACAATCAAGTGTATAAAACAGAACTGTCAACTACCTCAGTAGCCCTCTACATACCCCCTCTCAATGACAACTTCTTCATACCCTCCCAAGATTTATATTTACCTTAATTTTCTTGTCTTGGTACCTGTCTGCCTCCATAATTTATGATATAGTTTTTCCAGTGTCTTAAATGTCTCTAATCTATAACTTTTCACACCATCTCTTTGTTCTTGCAATTTGCTGAGGAGATCCACCCACTTGTCCTGCAGTTTCTCCCAGTCTTGATTTTAATAATTGCACTCCCAACATGTAATTTGAACAGTTTTTTTTTTAAAAAAACATCATCTGTATTTTCCATAAATTAGCAGTTGGATTTGGAACAGAGGTAAAAAACCTTGAACTGTTGCCTATTTTCCCACAGGCTGGCCTCTTAAAGTTTTATAGCAACTTAGCTATGTTGACTCATTTATGTATTATCTATGGCAGGACTCATGCTACAATGGTGGAGCTGAACAGATGTGACAGAGATCATCTCACCCCTGACCTGCCCCAAAGGATGAACAATTTACTATCTGGCCCTTTATAGGAGAGAAAAATAAAAGTTTTAATCAGATTTAGGTTTCCTCTCCTTTTTAAAAAAATTAATTTCTTCCATGAGCAAGAACGATAGAGATCGAGAAACAAAGAGAGACACTGCACTCTACAGAGTCTTGATGCTACAATTCACCTCCAGCCTTCAGCAAGCCCAAGAGCATAGGCCCAAATGGGCTTGGCATACTCAGAAGTCTCTAGACAAACAGGAAACCTTCCCATGTAGTATTATCTTGTAGAGCATCATGTTTTGCCCCTGTGCCACTGCCTGGCCCCTAGGTTCATTTTTTGAAGTATTATTTCACAGGTGTTATTTCCATCAGAAAGTGCCTTTTTTTTTTAAAGAGAGATTTTTGCTATAGGATGTGTGCATGTGCTGGAGAGATAGAGAAACAGAAAGCAAGAAATCAGCCCCCAGGGGAGATGGCCATGTCACAATCCCTTCTCCTCCATTTTCCTCTCAGGGTTTTGTGTATGCACACACACACGCACCCAGTGTGAGTTTTAAGCTGCTGGGTCTGAGACTTGAACTGTGGTTGTCCAGCAATGTAACCACTGCACCATCTATCTGCTGGTCCCAGGAAGTGCCTAGGTATTTAGTTGTCTTTTCCTGTAATGACAACAGCCAATGAAGCTCAATGTCTAGATTTAGTAATTCATTGGGGACTGGAAAATGGTGATCTTCTAGTTCTATTATTCCTTTCTCATTTATTTGCTCGAACAATTCTACAATATAAAGAAAAACCTGACCTCATCAACTATTTGGTATAGCTAATATTCCAAAAGCAGATAAAATGTTTATTCAGTAATTTTTAAAGCAAATAGTTCTGTAACACACTCCACAGGTGGTGACCAGTAAGTTTTTTTTTATTACTATGAACACTTAGATTTAAATATATTTAATGTGTTCTAATCCACTGTAGTTATTTTCCTTATTAGTATTCACACTGTCTAATTTTAGCCAATGGGAACTTTTAGTTGATTTCTAAATCCTTCTGATACGAACTTAGCAGTCTTTGTAGACTTCTTTGTTATTTGTATGAAAAGTGGTTTAATTCATCTTGTACATTTTCTGATTCCAGCCTAGAATCCTATAACCAAGAAACCCTGGTTTCTTCCTGTGGCAAATGGTATTTCAAGACCACAATTAAGCACGAGGAAAGCTTACTACAACTGGGTTGACTACCTTGTGTAGGCTTTTCCAGTGGACAAAGGTATAAAATTTAAATAGATTAATACCCTCAAATACAAAATACCCCAGGAGTTTTTAACTAATACTTGCTATTGTAATTCACTACTAAAGGTATTTACTTATCTTTTTAAAAATTACACAAGTCTGTTTTTCCTCTCTCCCTATCAACCAGAAAATCCTGACAGTCAAGGACATTAACGGTGTCTAAACTAAAATGCTATCAGGTTGTCAGCAAAGTCATGACATTATTGGGTCATCGGGAAAGTTATGACATGTTTTTGCATAGAAAAACATGTCATAACTTTTCCAACCTAATAATTACTAAAAATAGTTTTAAAATGTTGATTTAAAAAAAAGCTTAAAAATGTTTGCCCACAGGCTAGCCTTTTAGCCTAGCAGTTAAGGGAGATGGCTTCCACATGGCCAACCATAGTTCAAATCTCGGCCCTGGCAACTTGAAAAATATGCATATGTGGGCATGCCCAAATCCCAACGGGATGGAGAAATAGAGAGGGGATTGTGGCGTGACATGCCTGACTAGAGAGTGCTTTCTCCCTGTCCCTCTGTTGAGCACATTTCCCATTTCTTACAGTTATAATACAGTTATACTGTCAGACCATGTAGCCATCATTTTTTTTTTTTTTTTTTAGATGTCATTCATTTACTGGAGTAGCTTTGAATGCAGGACATCCAGACATGGAGGTTTGGGGCAATCCTGTCCTCAGCAGGCTGTGTGATGTGCCCAAGTCCTCAGTCCTTGGAGGTCTCTAGGTCTGGATGAGAGTTTGCAGGAAGTAAGGGAGAGGGCAATATCACAGGAACAAGATAGAGGAAGGTCAGCCTCAATCATGAGATGCAGTTAGACAGCTCAATCAGATTTCTGTCAGGGTCTCGGAAGTAGATAGACATAATCGGCCCTTTTGCCCCTGTTCCCAGGGACTGTATCCTCCTGAGTAGGAATATCACATGCCTTTAGACGCTGGATCATTTCTTCCAAAGGCACCACGGTGATCAGACATAGTCCAAGGATGCAGGAACTAGGTGAGCAGCTTTAGGTTCAAATTCCTTACCTACCTCCTGGAGGTTAAACCAAAACACAATGCTTTTCGATCTCCCTTGAAAGTTGTGATCTCCATGCCCAGGGTTTTGGAATAAAACATGGTAGGGTCTCAGATGCTCTTTACTATCACCACATCTACGGATCAGACAAGCAGAAGTGGTCTGACTGCTGTCCCTCCATGATTCCTCTTTCCTCTAACAGACATGGCCTGGACTTATGTGGTCACCACATTCTATACTTTTTCCTTTATGCTCTTTATCTAGTTCCAAACATAGAAATGCTCTGTCAAATTCGCTTCAATAATCTTGGTTACTTAAAACTAGTTCTCTAGCAGATTCCCCAGCAAGGATTCATGAGAACAGTCCCCCCCGTCTTTTTTTAAAAGAATTGTTTATTTATTTAATTTCATTTGTTAGTATTATGTTTTTAAATTTGACCACAGACATAGAGAGAGAGAGAGAGAGAAGGGGAAAGTGAGAAAGCAAGCCACCAGGTTTGGGACTCGAACCGCAGTCAGCCACATGGGAATCCAGCACCTTTAACCAATGCATCACCTGCTAGCCCTCTCTCTGTTTCTTACAAGTTAATGGCAGTTAGTCTACAGCCTTATACTGAAGCTAGTTCAGCTAAACTTAGAATCCTTGGCTTTCTTCTTGACTCATGCTTGTGACTTTCAAATATTGTCTGCATTCCACTTTCTCTTCTTTGAGAATTCCAAATACACATAGTTAGACTTTTCACCACGTCCCATGTATATAACACTCTTCTGTGTTTTCCAAGACTTTTTTTCCCTGTTTCAGTTTGCATAGTTTTTTCCAGATGCCTGTTCTATTTCTCTTCTAATGTTGTGGAATTTGACATTAACCTTTTCCTTTTGCTTATTTTTATAAAATAAATTTCCTGATGTAATTTCTCTCAGGTTTTTGCTACTATATAGCTATAGTTTTTTTTGGAGGGGGGATGAGAAACACTGAAAATTCTCACAGCTAAAATCTAATCTGATAGCAAGCAGGTAAGTAGTTGCCTAGAGCCAGTGATAAGGGTGATGGAGCCCAAGGGAACTTTTGGGGTGATAAAAGCATTGTTATTTATTATTTTTTGCTATAGGGCATGTACACTTGCAAAAGAGAGAGGGGAAAATGAGAAAAGGCACCCCTCAAGGGTGGGTGGCCACACAACAATACCAACTTCATTCTCCTCTCTGGACTTTGGACACACAAGCACAAGCATCCAGCATGATTTTCAATCACATGTGCATGACATGTTTTTCAAGCTGCTGGGTCTCGGACTCAAACTGCCATCAGTCATGTGGGATCCAGTTACTTTAACCATCATGCCACCTGCTGGCCTGGAATTTTTTTTTTTAAATCAGTATTCCACATGCCATTCCATTGTCTTCTAGCTTTACATCCTTTTTGATGAGAGCTCGATCATCTTTCCTTTGTTTTTATCTTTAGCTTTGAGCAGTCTTATTAGTGAAACGCTGTGTGTTTTCTTTGAATCCTGGTTAGGATATGAAGAACTTCCTTGATCTAGCTTAAAATCTTTCATCAGTTTTGGAAAATTCTGACTATTATACTTTCTTTTCTCTTTTAAGATTTTTTACTAAATGGTGCATACACTCACAGGAGAGAAATAGAGCGAGAGTGAGGTCGAGAGAGAAAGAGAGACAGAGAGAGAGAGAGGAAGAGAGAGAAAGTGAGAAGTCACCCCTTGTAGGGGAAAGGCTATGCTGTAATCCCTTCTCTTCCATTCTCCTATCAGGATTTTGGGCACATACTCACACACCTGGCGTGTTTTTCAGGTTGCTGAGTCTGGGGCTCAAACCGAGCATTAGATCATGTGGAATCTAGCTCCCACCCCTACTTTTTTATTGTGAAAAAATGTCTAATTAGAATTGCCTAGCTGGACTCAATTTGGCTGATCCCAATTTCATGAGCAAGACTGATGCAACAAAATCAGGAGCCAGCTGCACATATGCCTTCTCTCCATCAGGATGGATAGGGTAGTTGACCTCGGCCATATCAGAGTCACAGAGGTTCTTCACAGCTGGTTTGATCTTGCTTGTTAGACTTGATATCCACAATGGACACAAGTGTCCAGTCTTCTATTTTCTTCATGGCAGACTCAGTGCTCAGGGGGAACCTGATGACGGCATAGTGATCAAGCTTGTTCTCCTGAGGATGCTCTTCTGAGATGATTTGGCTGCCTCTGGAGATGCAGTGTCTGGGCTTCTGAAAGGTGGGTGATAATAGGATCTTTTGTGTGTGTCTGTGTGGCTGTGGACACCTTTCAGGACTGCCTTCTTGGTCTCCAAAGCCTTTGCTTTTGGCTTCAGTTTTGGGAGGGACAAGAACTTCCTTCTTCACTTTTGGTGCCATCTTGGTGAAAAGATATACTTTCAAATATTGTCTGCATTCCACTTTCTCTTCCAAATACACATAATTAGATCTTTCACCACATCCCATGTATATAACACTCTTCCATGTTTTCCAAGACTTTTTTCCCTGTTTCAATTTGCTTAGTTTTTATTGATTTACTTTCCAATTTACTAACCCTATCTTTGTCTGTCTATCTGCCATTAAACAAATCTAATGAGGACTCAGTTTCTTACTATGGGGTCACTGGAAAAGTCATGACGCATTTTTGCATAGAAAAACGTGTCATGACTTTTCTGATGACCTAATATATTTTTCAGTTCTAGAATCTGCCATATATTTATTTTAGATTACATTTCTCAGTTGAAACTCACCATCTTTTCTTCTACCTTCTTAAGCACATTTACCATGGTTCCTTTTAAGTCCCTCTCTAATAAACTGAATTACTGAGATCACCTGTGGATCCACTTCTATTATTGGTTTTTCTTTCTTCTGATAATGCAGCTCTGACTTACGACAACATAGTATTTTTGGCTCCATGATGGAAAGTGTATGCAAAACATTATGGGTTTCAGATGTTACATAAAGAAGGTTCAGGTTTTTTCCCCTTGTGCTGGGGACATATTCTGTAGTTTAACAGGTTAATCAGCAACTATGCTGAGTCAAGACTGGTTTACAGTCTTAGAAAGATTTAGTTTACCTGTTTGTCTTAGCCAAATAGTTTTCAAACTAAGAGACTGTCATATATTCTGTGGGGCTACTTTACCAGTGATCCCCAAATCTGTTTCTTTTCCAAGACTGCTGAAAATTCTACTTTACTTTTTACTTATGTTTTAAGCCTCTTGCCCAGCTAAAACCCAGTATTTAAGGTGAAAACAGGCCATCTGCTTCCAGTGATCCCCAAATCTGTTTCTCTTCCAAGACTGCTGAAAATTCTACTTTACTTTCTACTTATGTTTTAAGCCTCTTGCCCAGCTAAAACCCAGTATTTAAGGTGAAAACAGGCCATCTGCTTCCAGTATCTCAAATACCTGCCAAAAGCTGATTTTTATTCCTGTTGTGCTCCTAGTTGTTCTCAACTAAGTTTTGCACTGCATCCAGAATGGGCAGATTCCCCAGGGTAAAAGACAATTACAAAAGCCTGCTGCTTTCTGAGGTTCTTTCCTTTCCAGAGTGGTAGCCCCAGTAGTTCTCCTTTATTCTCTGTGACCCTCAAACAAACAGTAACTATTTGATCTGACTACTCTAGTTGTTTTAGATAAGCATGCGGATCTACTGCCACCTGCCCCATCCAACCTGGAGGCAGAAACCTTCCATGTACTTCTTTAAGTAATCCAATAAATGTCATAAAAGCAGACAGATTCAAAGCTAAAAATCACTTTTCACTTATTTATTAGTTAACAGCTCACTACAAATATTTCCTCTGTACAAAACTGATGAAGCAGGACCAGCAGATGGCAAAATGGCTATGTTGCTGGACTCCCGTGTAGTAGACCAAGGTTCAAGTCTCATACCTGGCAGCTTAAAACCCACAGTGGGTGCATGTGCATGCATGCACAAAATTCCAAGAGGAGAATGAACAAGAAGGGACTGCAACATGGCTATCCACTCCTCCCTGGGAATAATTTCTTGCTTTCTGTCTCTTTCTGTCTCTCCAATGAACACACACCCGATAGAAAAAGCCAAACCAAACCAAATAGAAACCAAACTGATGAAGCTATAGATTATAACCAAGCATGTAAATAAACAGCCAGTTCATTCTTTCAAGGTGAATCATATTCCACTGATTCCAATAAGCCAACAATTGTAAAACATTATCTAATGCACCACCAAAAAGTAAACAGGACTGAAAATGAGCAATCTAAGAACTGCCAGATAAAACTGGTACAGCAATTGGGAGCCAACAATTACAAGACACATTATACAATTTAAAGAAAGAAAAAAGTCCAAGATTAGGTGTCTTAAGAAGGACCCTCAAAGCTGGGATGCCAAAAGATTCTCTCATAGTTAAAGATAAATGATAAATAAACTATCTTGCAGATAGAAAACGGAAATAAACATGTTTTAATATTACCATGGGGTGTAAGGAGAAAAAGCATCCTATAAGAACTGGATCCATGGATCCATCCTACAAGCTAGGATCCATGCAAGTTTGCAAGTCTGAATTCATACTACCTGTGAGATTTAAAAAAGCTCAAGCAGAGAACTTAAGTTAAATGGAACTTCCAAGTGAGCAACAGAAGCAAACTCAAATCTCTGGAACTAACTTTAGTCAACTCAACAGCAGTTTTTTGTTTTTCTTTTTCAGCTTTTGCTATAGGGTGCATGTGCTTACCAGTGGGAGTGGGAGAGTGAGAAATCATCCCCTGGGAGGGATGGCAATGCTGCAATCCCTTCTCTGGATTTTGGACATGCATGCACACACACCTGGCATGATTTCCAAGCTGCCAAGCCCAGGACTTCAATCACAAAGTTGGTCATGTGGAATCCAGTGCCCCAACCTCTACACCACCTGCTGGCCTCTCAACAGCAGTTTTAAGATATATTTTGATTTCAGAATTATGAAAATATATTTTAAAAACTATTCTTTCAGAATCTATGAAATACTGTATTTACTGAAAATCCATTGTAACTAGTGCCTAGAACATGACCTGGAACACAGCGACAAATAAACAAACAAAAATAAAAGTATTAACATTCCACTGGTGTAACAGGCAGAGTAACGGGCCCCAAAGGTGTCCACATACTAATTCCAGAAGCTTGCAGACCTCACATGGCAAAAGGACTTTACAGATATGATTAAGGACTGTATGATAGAAGGATTATCCAGGTGGGCCCAATATAATAACAGAGCACCTTAATATAATGGGAAGCAAAAGAGTCTGAAGGAGACATGCACAAAAAATAGTTGGAGAGATGCAATGCTGTTGACTGAAGATGGAGGAAACCAAGCTATATGCCAAGGAATGTGATAGGTCTCCAAAAGTTGAAGGCCTTACGTAAAAGCTTAAGGCAAGAAAACAGATTCTTGGGCCAGGTTGTGATGTGGCAGTAACACAACAGAATCCATTAAAGGAAAAGATCCTGAATACATGTCCTAGGATATCCTGAGCACACTGGGAAAAACACATGTGTGTCCATGATCCAGATGCCTGAGGCTGAAGATGGATTGTGGTGTAAAGACCCTGTTAGAGGTATCTCTCTCTCTCTCTCTCTAATGAAATAAATGAGTTTTTAAGAAAAGTGAAAACAAACAAAACAGCTGGATTCTTCTTTAGAGTACCCTAAAATGTACACATTCCTGTGACAACTTTGATTTTTGCCCAATGAAATCCATTTAAGACTTCTCACCTCCAGAATTGCAAAATAAGTTTAACTGTTTCATTGACTATTGGTTATAGTAGCAATAGGAAATTAACAAAAGGGGGGTAAGAGAAAAAAATTAATGTCATAGAATAATCAATACTATTTTTTATAAAAGGGAGAATTCAAGTAACCTATATCTGGTATACAGGTACTCCTCACGTAACAAACAAGTTTGTATGACTAGGTCATTAAGCAAATGAGTCAATAAGCAAGGAGTTTAAAGACTGATGTCTTACAGTGAGTTGTGGTGCCATAGGGAACGTATGTTTCAATAGGAATCATGCAATATCATACTAAAATACTGTAATTCTATGCATACAAAAAGCATACATGAGGTAAGTAACAGAAAGCAATAAGACATACACAATAACATAAACCTGGTATAACTGTTTTTATTTATTTTGAATACTATTGTGAGTGCACAATAAAGTACAAATTTATAAAAGAAATATGTACTCTTGTGTGATTGCAAATGCTTCATGTACTGAATACTAACCAAATGCAGGAATGAGACAAAGATTGAGAAAGGAGATTCCCAGCACTAGACAACTGGTCCTAAGTCTGAGTAGTCATTAAACAGGTGGTCGCTAAGTGAGGATTGTCTGTATATATGTGTAATTTTACACAAGGTGATCAAGAAACATCATTCTGAAGTGACACTTGAGCACAGAACTGAAACAAGAGTCAAAGCAAGCCAAATGAGTATCTGTGTGGGCAGACCAGGTAGAGGGAACAGAAAGTACAAAGGCCCTGAGGCAGAAACATGTTTACATGATTAAGCAACATAAAAAGGCCAGCAAGGTTGGAGCACAGTAAGCTTTGACGAATGACTTGATATGGACATTAAATATGTATTTTATAAAAATATTCTCATCACTAACTACACTAACACTTAGGCAATTTCATGATAAACAAGTATGAAAAGAATTCAGTAAATAAAACTATAAAAATGACACTAGAAATAAAGTACTATAGCTATCACTTTAATAAGGTTAAATACATTTTCTTGCTATGAAATTCATATTCTTTACTTCTGAATATCTAAATCAGTATGATTTTACATGGTATTAATATAACAGTTAGTGAACAATTAGGGTGTCAGGAAAGTCATGACATATTTTCCTATGTGTTTCTATGCAAAAGTCCATCAAGACTTTACCAATGACCCAATATAATATTTTGAAAATGTATTTAAGCCAACAACTTGTGTTTGAATTTTCTTCAAAGCTAAAATAAAAGCAGAAAATGGTAACTTAAAAACAGAATTTGACAACTATTAGGTCATCGAGAAAGTCATCATGTGTGTGTGTGTTTTTTTTTTTTTTTTGAGAGGTTCTTGCTATAGGGCATGTGCGCTCGCCAGAAAGAGACAGAAAGCGAGAAATCACCCACCCCCCTCGGGGGGGATGGCCATGCCGCAATCCCTTCTCCTCCAGTCTCCTCTTGCGATCATGGGCATGCATGCACACGTGCCTGGCGTGAGTTTACCCCGTGGTGGACTACATGGGAGTCCAGCGACATAGCCATTATGCCAAATGCCCCTAGGATGTGTTTTTCCATGCAAAAATGTGTCATGACTTTCTTGATGACCCAATAGAATTAGCTCAAGCATATTCAATTTTGGGACTCACACATTATAAAATAGAAACAAGCATGAATTGTAATTCCAAGTTTTCTTATCGAATCTCCAAAGCAGATTAAAACACTCAACCCTAGAGAACTTTAACTGAGGAATCCTACCAAAGCATTCAAGGAAAAAACCCACAAAGTTCTATAATCAGATAAAAAAGAATATTCAGGCCCAGGCACTATAGTGGAACAGTAACACAAGCACCCTGCAACACTGGAAGCCACACAGCCTGGGATATGGCTGGAAAACATGCAGAGCATGCACATGGGCACCCAGTGTCCTGAGAAGATTTAGGACTCCAGAAAGGGTATCACAGCGTGACAAGACCCTATTGAGGGTGCTTCCTCCCCTCTCTCTCATACATGCATGCAAATACACACAAAAGAAAAGAAATACTCTACCAAATTATTAGTATAACCCATGAAAGACAGCTATAAAATTAACTTGCAAACTTCATTCATTACACAAATGCAAAAAAACAACAAAAGTAATATTGTCAAACCTAACCCACAAACACGTATCTACAAAATATCAGTATCAAACACTAGCTATTGATAAAATTTTCAGTTTTGTCTTATATCGGGGGAAAAAAGATGCATGCTATCATCACTTCTTTTCAACCACGTACTAAAGGGCCCAGCTGGTAAATAGGGATAAGAGGAAGAAATCTAGAGTAAGGAAAGGACAAAACAAAACGATCATAATTCAAAGAAGATTATATTATAACACATTTCAAAACAACCCCCTTGTAAATTAAAATTAGTAAATCTATAAAGCTACTAGACCTAAGATCAAAGGTTACTTACATTCTTATATAATGGTAAGAAAAAAAGATGACAGGAAAATCCAAACAAGAGTACACAGAGCTAAGAACATGTAAGACCTACTTGAAGAACAAGGTAGGATAACCTACTCTGTTATATTATGAAAGTATAGAACTGATACAAATATACATAAAACACAAACCAATGGTACAGAATAGAGACCAGAGGATGCATCAAATATAAAGATACTTGATATGACAGAGGTGATACTGAAGATCAATGGGTGGAAAATGGGCTTTTCAATAAACATCACTAAAAAAAAATGATTATCCGTATGTATTGAGTTAAATGAGACCCTTACCTTACACTGTACACAAAAATCTACTCCAAGTCGATTAAAGACCTAAAGAAAGGCAAAATCACAAAGCTTTTAGAAAATAATAAAAGAGTATCTTTAGGATCTCTGGGAGGGAAGTTTCTTAAGCAAGACAATGAAAGTATAAGCATAAGGACTGAGCCTCATTGGTACAGAGGGTAGAGTACCAGATAGTGGGCTTGGGGATGATGGCAGGTTTGTATCCCTGAGTCAGCCTGGAAACATGCTTGGGCTTCATGAGTGTGGGCATCCAAGATCCTAAGGAATTGGAGGGCTGGGGAAGGGAATCCTGGCTAGACAAGACCTTGTTGAGAGTTATTTCTCTGTCTCTTTAGTGCATTAGCACTCTATAATTTGGGGGGGGGGAGGGAAGAAAGAAAAAAAAGAATGCGTGTAAAGAAAAAAAACTTCCTTAAATTTTGATAACTCCAACTACATTAAGAAACTACTCAAGGGACTAGCAGTTGGAGTAATGGCTATATTATTGGACTCCCACGTAGTTAACTGTGGTTCAAGTCCCAGACCTGGTGGCTTAAACTCATGCCGGGCACATGTGCATGCGTGCCCAAGATCCCGAGAGGAGAATGGATTGCAGCGTGGCATTCCCTCCAGGGGTTGATTTCTCACTTTCTGTTTCTCTGTCTTTCTGGCGAGTGCACGTGCCCTATAGCAAAAACCTCTCCCCCTCAAAAAAAAAAAAAGAAAAGAAAAGAAAAGAAAGAAACTACTCAAATATAAGGAAAAAAGGAAAAACCACAGAGGTAGAAAAGGTAGTTTTAACTCTGTGATATAAAATGCATATTTAGTCTCTGTCCCTGTTTCTTGGCATATAATTCCTAAAATGTTCAGAATCTTCAAAATGGTAAGTGTCTTTCTATATGCTAATGAGTTGACCTATGGCTGCCAAACTTTGGTAGCTTTAGTTGGCAGCTGGTCACTGGGAAGACCAAGACGTGATTAGAGGATGGGACTTTCAGCCCCACTCTCAAACCTCCAGGGAAGGCAGAGTGCTAAAGGTTAAGTTGAGCACCAGTGACTTAATAAATCATATTTATGGAAGGAAGCCTCCATAAAAACCTGAAGGACAGGATTTAGAGAGCTTCTAGATAGCTGAACTCATGGAGGTTCCTGAAGATAGTGTGCTCAGAGAACAGGGAAGCTTCACATCCCTACCCACATGCCTTGGCTATGCATCTCTTCATCTGTATCCTTTGTAATATCCTTTTTAATAAAATGTGTTTCCCTAAGATCTGTGAGCCAGACTAGCAAATTAATAAAACCCAGAGAAGGGGTTGTAGAAACTTCAATTTGTAGCTGGTTGTACAAGTTCCAGAGGCCCAGACTTATTATTGATGTCTGGAAATTGAGAACTGAGCAGTCAGCCTGTGCAATCTGAAGCTATCTCCTGGGAGAGTGTCTGAAATGAACTGAATTAGAGGACATGCAGCTGGTGTCCACTGAAGAACTGATTACTAGCTGGAAAGTGGAGAGAAATCCCCACACACTTGGTCCCAGTAGTCTTCTGTATTGATAGGGATATGAGAGCAGAGAAAAAAAAAATTTTTTTTTCCTACAACTATATATAACCACAATGATCTAGTTCCCATAATTATCAACAGAGCTCCTACAAATCAGTAAGATAATATTGTTGGGCTGGCCTAGTAGCCTAGCTTAAAGGAGCCAGATTCCAGATGGCTGACTTTAATTTGAGTCCTGGCCCTAGAAGCTTGAAAAGCATGCTGGGTGCCTGCCCCAAATCCCAACGGGATAGAGAAATGGAGGAGAAAGGATTGTTGCGTGATATGCCTCACTGGGGGGCGGGGGGGGTGCTTTCTCCCCACCCCTTCCCTGGCAAGCCCATGTACCCTCTGACAATTCAAAAACTTAAAATTAAGAAAGGGACAACCTAAGACACAGGGGTTAAGGTGGCTGGATCCTAAATGGCAGATTCCATGTTTGAGTCACTGGACTCCGCAGCTTGAAAAACATTCCAGGTGTATGTGCCCAAAATCCTGAAAAGGGGAGAAATGAAGGAGAAGGGATTGTGGTGTGGATCATTCCTTACTGGGGGAATGAGGGAGGGTGCTTTCCCACTTTTCCTGCTTCCACTCCCATCTCTGACAAATCTTTTTCTTTAGGTTTCTGCCATAGGGTGCATGCTGGCAAATTTTCTTTTTTCTTTTTTTCTTTCTTTCTTTCTTTCTTTCTTTCTTTCTTTCTTTCTTTCTTTCTTTCTTTTGTCTTGTCTTGTCTTGTCTTGTCTTGTCTTTCTTTTTTTTTTAAGGTTTCTGCAATAGGGTGCATGCACTCACCAGAGAGAGACAGAGAGAGGGAAAGTGAGAAATCAACCACCAGGAGAGATGGCCACACCGCAATCCCTTCACTTCCATTCTCTTCTTAGGATTTTGGGCAGGCACATGTGCATATGAGCTCAGTGTGATTTTCAAGCCACCAGGTCCTGGATTTGAACCACAGTTAACCATGTGGGAATCCAGCAGCTTAACCATCACACCACCTGCTAGGTTCCACACTCTGGCAAATTAAAAAAAACAAAAACAAAAAAGATTGTCCAACAATTAACAATAACCATGAACAACAACAACAAAAGCATCAAAGTTTGAAATCAGGTCCTCATAAAAGATACCCAAACTATTGATAAATACACAAAAAGTTTCTCAATCCCATCAGTAGTCAGGAAATACAAATCAAAGCCACAATGAGATACTATTTTATTATATAGTCACTTGACTAGCAGAAACTAAAATCTGACAAACTTAAGTGTGGATAAGAATGCAGAGCTATGAGAACTCTCATACTATTGCAGAAGTGCAACCTGGTACAACCAATGAAATACTTATATATAGTATTATGTACTACAGTTGGAGATGCAGTTTCTACAATTCTACTTCTAGACACAATACACTCTAGGGTGTGCCTATATGCCAGCACAGAGGTAGAAAAATGTCATGGTAGCACTGTTTCTAAGTCTCAAACTATCAATGCAAAATATATTTATTTCTTCATCCTGATTCACTATTTTCAGTGAGGAGAAAAGATTTCTCACTATGAAAAATAATTTCCATCAATTGGGTCCTTTTTTGTACTTCTATTTCTACAAATTGTAGCAAAAACTTAAAAGATAGAGAACACAATACTTTAAAGCACAGTATGTTTTACTGTTGGGAGAGCTGTCCTATAATAATTCTATCAAACCAGTATTTCCCTACCCATAATTTCCACTGATTCTTAGATCTAGTCCCTAAAGCCAGGGTGCTCCATTCTAAATGTAGCTCAGAATAACTTGCAAAAACATTAAAAAAAAAAGTAAAAGGCAGCAAGCATTTTTAGCTTAATGATATGAGTACTATTATCTATATTCCTATTATGTGTACATGCTTTTTACACTTCTATACTCAAGTATAGTGTAAGGCTCCCTATATGCCAACATATTTAGTGCTTTCTTTTCTTCCTAATTTGTTTCTGTATCAGAATTTCACATTGTTAAGAAGTCTGTAATTGAGCTACATCCTTAGTATAGTCATAGAATCATACTTGTGTTTGTAGAAAGTTCTAAAGTCTATTTTCTAAATTAAGCTTTTTACATCACCTTACAATTGTTTTTAATCTCAAGAGTTAGTAAACTTTTCCATGAAGGGCTAAATAATAAGTAAAGTATAGGTTACAAAGGCCAGATGGTCTCTGTCACTACTGTTTGACAATGCTGCTGAGCACAAAAATTGGCATAGATGATATGTAAATCAATGGGCATTACTAAGTACCAATAAAAAATTTATTTACAAAAATAAGCAGCTAATGGGTTGCAGTTTACCCACCCTTGCTTTATATTGCTAACCATAAACAGATGCTTGTTCCCAGATTTGTCACTGTGTCACCAATCCAGTTAACTGAAACTTTACATGAGTATTAGTTTGGCTGCTTCCCTTAGGTAAAAAGAAGTGACAAGGTCATTCTAAAACGAATCTACTTCTAAGAATTTCTCCTAAAGAAAGGCATGAAAAGGCACATACAAAGATGTCTACTTAAATATTTGTAATAAAGAACTTGAAACAGTTTAATAGAAACTTTCTTTTATAAAAGTTAAATTAGTGACTCTTTAGCTAGTAAACTCTATTCACAAGCAGCAGACATAAAAAGATGGTGACAGTATTTTCCTAAGTAAAAAAAGTAATTGTGAAACAACACATAGGATTTCATCACCTGGGGAAAATGTCTACCAGTACTTCTTAAAGAATTAATGATGGAAATAGGTGACTGATTTACTACTTCAGGTAACTTTTTTGCATTTTGAATTCTCTTTATTAAGCCTGCTAAGCTGTAAATTGAAGAGAAACTGCTACTAAGAAAAATTTCAGCTGGTTTTAGAAGTCCAGCAGCCAGCCAGTTAAGTAAGTCATCCACTGCTATTACATCAACATAGAGCTTTACAGCAACCATAAGTATTAAGATAGTTCCGTATACTATTTTGTCTGATCCAAAAAAATCTTATGAGTTAAGTAAGAATCTCTACAATAAAAGATTGTTATTTCCAAGATTCTGCTAAATATCCCTAAGCTTAAAGTAGAATTGGAGATATATGCCATTCTTCAAAAAAAAATTCTCAAGAATTTATTAAAATATTTTCTTTCAGTATAAAAGTTTTCCTCTTTCAAAGACTCCATATTTTTCACTAAGGAACAAGTGTTAATATCTCAAAATTACACTCCTGATTCAGTAATCAAATGGCATCAGTGAAGAGAATCTTACCCTAGGAAAATTTTTACACGAAGTTCTTTTTTGGTCCTTGAGATTGTCTTCAATGTGGTAATTTCTGCATCAAACCAAAATCCTCTTTGCCCAGGATTTTCTACATTGTAGTTAACCATTACCACATCACCAACATTGAGTTCATTCCATTTCAAAATGGTTCTAGCTCGTGGTCGAAGATCTTTGACATTCATTTCTAAAGTACCACTTTCTGGATATCTGAAGAAAAAGAAAGAGTTTATGGTTATCACTGAAAATTACTAAAATTACATGCAATGTATACAAAAACTGAATTTGCAGAGTTAATCTTCTAACAGAAAAAGTAAAATAAGGTCTAACTTCCTTAAATAGCTGGTGCATTTCATGTTGGTCTCTGACATATCCTGCAATATCTATAGTTTGGTTTCTTCAAGTATGAGCAAGAACTCTCGTATCCCTACTTGGTCTTGAGATATATCTTCATGGCTTGCAGAATGTCAGGCAAGTGTTTACCACATGTTCAAAAATCACTACTTTTCAGTGCATTTATGTTATTTCTCTAGAACATACTATATGTAACAGAACTACTCTATCAAATGTTACTATCAAAATCCAGATACTCTAAATGAGAGATTATATACTCTTAGTACAACTTAAATGATACAGTTTCATGATTTTAATTCCAAAAGTAAAATAATTCTTAGTAACACACTGACTGTTAGCTAATGGGGTGAATTGTAGGAGGACAGTAAAAACCCAAGTTATTGATTCACATTTTTATAACATAAGTTTAAGAATTATTTTACTGGAACTAAATGTTGGCCTCTCTCTGATCTTAGAACCAGGATAAGTAATGCCATTCGGTTTATGTATTAAGAACAGAAAACTTGCATGCTCCAATAACCTTCATTTTCTCAGATTAAAAAAGATTCTAGTTATTACACACAGCCAGCTGCCTAGTAATGTAAAACAAAACAAAACAAAACTGTATGTGTCCAAAAGTGAAACCATGTAAAGAAATTCTTGACTTTATTTATGTATCCTGAAGGTAAGTGTAATAAACCTAAACCTGCTCTAAACCTGTATGTTCAGAAGGCTTTTCAGTTTTAGGCCTAACTTCTTGGTATAATCATGCCAAAGACAGTAACATAATATTCCACACTTTTTTCTATAAAATTAAGACCTGTTAGGGACCAGCAGTTAGTGTAATGGCTATGTCATCAGACTGCCATGTAGTAGACCGCGTTTCGTGTCCCGGACCCGGTGGCTTAAACTCATGCCAGGCGTGTGCATGTGCATGCGTACCCAAGATCCCAAGAGGAGAATGGAGGAGAAGGGATTGTGGCATGGCCATCCCCCCTGGGGAGTGACTTCTCGCTTTCTGTCTCCGTCTCTCTATGTCTTTCTGGTGAGCGCATGTGCCCTATAGCAAAAACCTCTAAAAAAAAAAGGAAAATTAAGACCTGTTGCCTTTATGCACTGTTAGATAGAAGATAAAGAAATGAGCAACATCTGGTTCCTGCTTTTAAAAAGTTCTATCTATTGCTGGGACCAGCAGTTAGGGTAATGGCTATGTCGCTGGACTCCCATGGTTCGAGTCCCAGACCTGGTGGCTTAAAACTCACACCAGGCACGTGAGTGTGCGTGCCCAAGATCCCGAGAGGAGAATGGAGGAGAAGGAATTGTGGCATGGCCATCCCCCCTGGAGGGTGATTTCTCGCTTTCTGTCTCTCTGTCTCTATCTGTCTGGCGAGTGCACACGCACTGTAGCAAAAACCTCTCAAAAAAAAAAAATAAAGTTTTATCTATTGAGGGAGGCAAATTAACATGCAGGTGTTCTCAAAGTGTGGTGCCCGGAGAGCATCATCAGTATCATCTGAGCACAGGCTGGAAATGTAAATTCTTGGTTTCCACCTCAGACTCAGAGTCAAACTCCTAAAAATGAGGCCCAGCAATCTATGAATTATCTCAGTGACTCAGATGCACACTTGTTTGAGAACCTACTGTGCCACAGAAACACTAGAATGGGCTGACTCTGTGGCCTATTAGTTAAGGGAGCTGGATCCCACATGGGTGACAGAGCAGTTGTAATTCCAGTCCTAGTGGTTGAAATACACACTAGGTATGTGCCCCCAATCCCAACGGGGTGGAGAAAAGGAGACAAGATTGCAGTGTCTGGAGGGTGCTTTCTCCCCATCTTCCCTCTCTTTTCTCTCTCTCTCTCTCTCTCTCTCTCTCTCTCTCTCTCTCTCTCTCTTTGACAAATACACACCTTCTGGCAATGAAAAACAAAAGACACAAGAATAATTATGTATCATACCCTAATGTGACAGCATTAACAAGGCAGGTTGAAGGGAAGAAACCTTTAGTCCCTAGCCAAGAGTAGTCTGCTGAAAATGTAAGTGCATCTGAAGCTGGGAGAAGCCGTGACACCTGGCCTTCATTCTAACAAATCACACAAGGACTGTGCAAGCCTAAGACTCTCACAGTGTACCTAACTCATTTGGAATAAATGAGCATTAATTCTGTGTGGGATCTTTAATCAAACACTAGATTTAATCAAGTTTCTTATTTTTAGTTAATTGGGGGGAATGTGGTATTGGCAAGGGGCCTCAGAGACTATCTGGTCTGCTTACTTTCTCAATGTCATAATTCCCTCCTACATGTCTTCCAAACAAGTAGTCAATGTCTGCTCTAACAGTAAATATGGTGGTGGCAGTTTTAGCCCTCAGAAAAACCATCTTTCTTCACATAGTTCTGACAAAGGAGAGAGAAGATACATGAGACTGAACCAAAGATAAGCTTTTGGAACTCATTCTATGCCTTAGTGCCATGAAGAAATCTACTCTCTTCACAATAAATCTAATACTTGGCAGTCTAATGTTCCTGCCACCATTAATCTTCTCTTTTAGTTGAAAACATTATTTTAAATGAATTTCCTTCATCTTATGTGAAAAGGTTTTGAATGCCTTTATTATCCTGTTATCTTCATTCAAAATATGTTCATAGAAAAACCTGCCAAGACTTTTCTGATAACGTGGAAATTATATCGTGACATCACACTATTACTATTATTCTGTATGTTTTAAAAATAATATAGTAAAAAGCCACAGTGAAATATTTCATTTGTCTGTTTATCAAAATTTTTGATAGAGGGACCAGCAGATGGCATAATGGTTGTCGCTGGACTCCTAAGCAGTTGACTGGGGTTAGAATCCTGGCCCTAGCGGCTTAAAACTCATGCCAGGTGCGTGTGTGTGTATGCCCAAAATCCTGAGAGGAGAATGGAGGAGAAGGGATTGCGGCATGGCCATCCCCACCCCCCCCGGGGGGGGGGGTGATTTCTTACTTTCTGTCTCTCTGTCGTCCTTTCTCTCCATCAAGTGCATGCACCTATAGCCAAAATCTCTTTTAAAAACAGATACTGATAGATACCCAGAATGAAACTATCTTGAACAAAGTAGAGAACCTGAATAAAGTTTTTAACTTGTATATATAATCACATTTATAAGGCAGAAAGTTGAAATAAGCTATTGCACGTATCAGAGCCAGGGAATGCCAGAACTAAGCATGTACAATT
This sequence comes from Tupaia tana, assembly GCA_026018925.1. Classification (NCBI taxonomy): domain Eukaryota; kingdom Metazoa; phylum Chordata; class Mammalia; order Scandentia; family Tupaiidae; genus Tupaia; species Tupaia tana. Next base: position 39,894,398 of record JAKSZU010000013.1, on the reverse strand, counting down.
TCTCAATAGAATTACATACATTGTATGATGATGGGTCTTCAAAAAGTTCATGCAAAATGCATATTATGAAAAAACTATGTACAAATTCCAAAATTTTCATCACCAAAATAAACTCATACTTTAATTCTATTTTTTCCATGAACATTTTGAAGTCCCATAGCATGTGTATGTACTCCATGTACACATATATGTATATAGTAAGTCTATATGAAGGAAAGTAAAAATACATATTTTTAACTTCAGCCAATGAAATGTTAAGTCAATTGTAAGATTAAAAAAAAAAAGGCAAACACCAGTAGCTGGTGTCATGGTTATGTCACTGGACTCCCATGTAGTCTACTATGGTTTGAGTTTCAGACCCAGCAGCTTAAAACTCATGCCGGGCGCATTTGTATGCGTGCCCAAGATCTTGAGAGGAGAATGAAGAAAAGACTGTAGTATGGCCATTCCTGCCTGAGGGGTGATTTCTCACTTTCTGTCTCTGTCTGTCTGGCAAGTGCACATGCCCTATAGCAAAAAAACTCTCTTTAAAAAAAAAAAAAAGGCAAACATAAGGCTAACCCATGGCATGGTGGTTGAGGCACTTGGAACTCATATGGCCAAGTGTGTAGTTTGAGTCTTAGACCTGGTGGCTTCAAAGATAGACAGGGTATATATGCATGTGTGCCCAAAATCCCAAGAGGAGAAGGGATTGTGGTACGGCAATACCCCTGGGGAGAAGGCACCTTGTCCCTCTTTCTCTGTCACTCTCTGGCCAGCACATGTATTCTACAGCCAAAAATATAGAGTAACACATTGCAAGGATTCCAAAGTTCCATTCTTACCCAAACTTTTCAGATTCATATATCCAATTACCTCTAAACCAGACAACCCTGAAGCACCTCAAATTCAAAGAAGCCAGGGTCAGCCCTACTGAGAGAGCCAGATCTCACAAGGTCAATGTAGTTTGAATTCTGGCCCTGAGCTTTGAAAAAACATGCTAGGTATGTGTGCTTGCATGCCCATACTTCATCGTGGGGTGTTTTCTTCCTCTCTGGTGAGCACACACATCTGGCCATTAAATTTTTTTTCAAAATATCCTGGGACCAGCAGATGGTGTAATGGCTACATTGCTGGACTCCCACAGAGTTGACCATGGTTAGAGTCCCAGACTTAGCAGCTTAAAACTCATGCCGGGGGCATGTGCGTGTGTGCTCAAAATTCCAAGAGGAGAATGGAGGAGAAGGAATTGCAGTGTGGCCATCCTTCTAGGAGGGTGATTTCTTGCTTTCTGTTTTTCTGTCTCTCCAGGGAGCATACATGCTGTAGAGCAAAAATCTTTCTCTAAAAAAATTTTAAAAAGAAAGAAAAACAAGTTTTCCAAACATTTAATATAAAATTCTTCTGCCTTATAATTTGCTGATGCTCAGTATTCTCTAGATGAAACCTCTGAAACTCTAAGAAATATGTATTATCTCTAACTCCTTCTACAATGCCATCAAATTACGTATTCCTTACATTACATTAACACTTTTTAACATTTTTTTTTTGAGAGATTTTGCTATAGGGCACATGTGCTTGCCAGAAAGACAGAGAGAGACAGAGAGACAGAAAGGGAGAAATCACTCCCCACGGGGGGATGGCCATGCCGCAATCCCTTGTACTCTTGGGATCTTGGGCACGCATGCACACACGCCCGGCGTGAGTTTAAGCCACTGAGTCCGGAACTCGAACCGCGGTCGACTACATGGAAATCCAGCGACATAGCCATTACGCCAACTGCTGGTCCCAACACTTTTTAACATTTTTATTATTTTATTTTATACATTAAATCCTTGAACATCACTACAACTTATAAAATGAATCACCTAACATGAATACACTACACACCAGTCCAGTCGTAAATATCATACATGCTATAATCAACAGACAATCCTCCATTTCTGTGTCCCTTAAATGTCTTGCCTCTCTTATTTCCTCCTTGATTCCTTTCACTCTCCATTCTCCCACCCTCTTCCCACACTTTAATATTAACACTATACTCCCATAATTAAGATCTCCATTTCTCAGATTACTGTCAATGACCAACACATCTGCCTGTCTCTAGGACCATACCTTTCAAACTATATCAGACTTCTGTCAAGGTGAAAAATTTACAACACGGATCTATTTAAAATATTTTGTGAAGTTTAATAATAATCAGTTATGAGAAAACAGGGACTCTCATAGATTGTCAAAAGAACACAAAGTGCTACTGTTCCTTATAGAGGGGAAAATAGCAATAGCCCACAAAATTGCCTATATGTTTAACTTTTGACCCAGGAATTCCACGTCTAGGAATCTATCCCAAACATAAACATCGAAAACCCTGAAAAGACTATTTACAGCTGTCTACTTGTAACAGTAGAATCAGAAATAAAGAGTCAAACATCCTCTAAAGGAAACCATTTTAAGATAACATAGCACAACTATATAATAGAATATTATGCCCCTATAAAAAAGGAATGATGAATATAAGCTATCACATGATCTTGATAATGTACTAATTCAAAAAAGTAGGATGTGAACAGAATGTATACTGAGCTATATTCTATCTAGTCAATGTACAGACACAAATATATACACATTTGCTTATATAGATATAAAATACATGTACACATACATGCTAATATTTTAAAACAGAAGATAAAGTAAAACTAGTACATCTCATCTCCTATAAAATGAGGTAAGAAATATGAAAGAACCAGGGTGGAGGCTCATTTTATTTTCTCTCAGTTTTACTGGGGGAAACATGCACTTGCCAGAGACAGGGAGCAGGAGCAAGTGAGAAAGCTCCCTCCATGAAGGATGTTTATGCTGCAATCCTTTCTCCTCCATCTCTGTTTTTGGGATTTAGGAAAAACACCCACTTCAGCATGTTTCTCAAGCTACCAGATCTTGGACTCACACTGCACCATCAGTCATGTGAGACCCAGCTACCTTAACCACCATGCCAGGGACCAGCAGTCAGTGTAATGGCTATGTCGCTGGACTCCCATGTAGTCGACTGCGTTTCGAGTCCCAGACCCGGTGGCTTAAACTCACACCAGGTGTGTGCGTGTGCATGCGTGCCCAAGATCCCAAGAGGAGAATGGAGGAGAAGGGACTGCTGCGTGTCCATCCCCCCGGGGGATGATTTCTCGCTTTCTGTCTTTGTCTTTCTGGTAAGCGCACATGCCCTATAGCAAAAACCTCTCCCAAAAAAACAAAACAAAACAAAACCACCATGCCACCAATTAAGGCTCATTTTCTCTTAATGTACCTTATTTTATGGATCATCAGAAAAGTCACGAGGTATTTTTGCACAGAAAGATATGCCACGACTTTTTCAAAGACCCAACAGAATTATGTAATGTTCCATATTCTTACAAAACAAAATTAATGAAATATAAGAGGTTCCTAAAAAGCAAAGTAAAACAGGACCAGCAGTAATGGCTGTCGCTGGACTCCCATGTAGTTGACCGCGGTTCAAGTCTGGACCCAGTGGCTTAAACTCACGCCGGGTGCGTGTGTGTGCGTGCCCAAGATCCCAAGAGGAGCACAGAGAAGGGATTGCGGTGTGGCCATCCCCCCTGGGGGGTGATTTCTCGCTTTCTGTCTCTCTGTCTCTGGCAAGCACACGCGCTCTATAGCAAAAAGCAAAGTAAAACAAAAGCATACAATTGTTGGCTCAGCTACACAGACAGGGACTCTTGCAAGTGATTTGAAAACACACTTAAGTTCACATACAGCTCAAATGATATATGCATTTCCTCAAGACAAAAAGAAATTTAAAATTTTTTTCAGGGACCAGCAGTTGCTGGACTCCCATGTAGTTGACCAGGTTTGAGTAACGGACCCGGTGGCTTAAACTCACGCCAGGCACATGGGTCCAAGATCCTGAGAGAAGAATAGAGGAAAAGGGATTACCGTGTGGCCATCCCTCCCCGGGAGATGATTTCTCATTTTCTGTCTCTCTCTGTCTTTCTGGCAAGTGCATGTGCCCTATAGCAAAAACCTCTCCAAAAAAAATGTTTTTCTTTCCAGTAATAATATTGCTTACTATATTAGTACTGTTGGTCTAAAACCACATGAGCAGGGTAAAGTAAATTACTGGTAATATTACTAAGAACCATGATTTTAGGGCCAGCAAGTAGCATGATAGTTAAGGTGCCAGAGCCCACCCACATGGTTAATAACGTGGCTCAAGTCCCAGATCCGGCAGTTTGAAAATCACTCTGGGTGTGTATGCATGTGTGCCAAAATCCTGTAAAGAAAATAGAGGAGAAGGGATTACAGTGTAGCCATACTCCCACCCTCAGGGGAGGAGTGATTTTTCACTTTCCCTCTCTTTCTGCCTCTCTCTGTCTCTCTCTCACAAGGGCACACACCCTGTGGGAAAACATCTAGAAACAAAGCATGATTTCAAAGTGAAAGAAAAACAGTAATTATAAAATTAGAGATTAAATTATAACCCTTTAACTCTCAATTTATTTGGAAATATCTTTATAAGCTTATGGTATATTCAAGTATTGTATAGCTCTGTTCTCATCGAAACGTAATAATACAAGTATCAATGAGCAGCCCAGACTGCATTCTAAATACAAGTTCTAACTAAAAATAATTGGGGCTCCTTGAAGAAATGGTTGAACCCAGGCCTGGGGCATCTTGCTGCACCTGAATGCAAAGCAGCACTCAAAACATATTGTCAGGTTCAACTTGAAGAAGTCTCAACAGGGGACCAGCAGTTAGCGTAATGGCTATGTCGCTGGACTCCCACGTAGTCGACTGTGGTTTGTGTCCCGGACCCGGTGGCTTAATACTCACGCCGGGCGCGTGTGCGTGCGTGCCCAAGACCCCGAGAGGAGAATGGAGAAGGGATTGTGGTGTGGCCATCCCCCCTGAGGGGTGATTTCTCGCTTTCTGTCTCTCTGTCTCTCTCTGTCTGTCTGGCGAGCGCACGCGTCCTATAGCGAAAACCTCTCAAAAAAAAATAAGTCTCAACAGGCTAGAGATAGAATGAGTTGGGCACCAAAAGTAACAACTGGGACAGATTCTAAAGTGTGCTAAAATCCATTATAAGTTCATAATATTTATTTATTTATTTGTTTGTTTATTTATTTATTTTCTATTTTTTAAATTTGCCAGAGGGCATGTGTGCTTGCTGGAGGGAGGGAGGGAGGGAAAGGATACCCTCCTCCCATGGAGAATGGTCACAACTTAATCCTTTCTCCCTTTCAGGATTTTGGGCACGCATGCTCACACACCTGGGCATACTTTCTAAGCCCCTGGGTCCAGGACTTGAACCATGCACTCAGTCATGTAGTGTTTAGCCACCTTAACCACCACACCACCAGTTGGCCTGTTTTAGGAAAGTTTTTATGAAAGAATTTTATCTAATAAATCAAGAAATGATAGAATGAGAGATCATAACTTTTGTAACACTTTAACAGTGAATCTAAGTAAAGATCAATGGCTGCTGGAACCATTATGATGGATAAATCAGGCTGACAACATTGGAATCTTACCACCAAAAGACAGAGAAACAGGTATTACATGTCTTCTGATACCAGGCAATAGGTCAATAAACAGAGTCTCTTTAGTCTTTCATAACAGATTTTGATGGAACAAGCATGTGGCATGGTGGTTAAGGTGCTGGACTCCCACATGGCTGACCATGGTTCAAGTCCTGGACCTGGTGGCTTGCTTTCTCACTCCCCATCCATGTCCCCATCACTCTCTGATCAAATTTAAAAATAATAATTATTATTTTAAAAAGACAATCTGAATCCATTCAAACCTAGATTTAACTATTAACCTTTCAAGAAGCTAACATGTAATAGAAGAATGCATTAAATATAATATAGAGATATAACCAGTAAAACCCAGACTAGAAAAATTGAACAAGACAAATGATACAGTTTATTCAATCAAACAAGTAGATAGGGTGAAAAGGAGAAATGTGTAGATTTAGACTTAACCTAGCAACTAACTGCAATAGGTGGACTGCTTTTTTATCTTTATTTGATCAGTGTAAGTTTACAGACAGTTAAGGAACTCAGATCATGAACTGGTTATTTGATATTAAGAATGACTATGAATTTTTGGGGGGATTTATTGTTATACTTTGTTCGTCAGGGTTCCCAAGACCCCAGTTCCCGTACCAAGGTTTAGTAATTTACTAAGAAAACTCACAGGACAGCTTCTCATAGGAGAGCACAGTTATATCCACAGCCATATTTTACTACAGCAAAAAGATACAAAGTAGCTTTTGCTGTGGGGGCATGCTGTGACCAGAGGAAACTATCTACAAGCACTCTGAGTACTCTCAGAGTGAAGCCACACAGGACATGCTTAATTACCTCAACAAACTACAGCCTTAACATGTACAATTGCTGTGTGTCAATCTAGAAAACAGAAAACAATGAGTGTTTTCTTTTTTTCTTTTTTTTTTTTTTTTGGAGAGGTTTTTCGCTATAGGGCGCGTGCGCTCGCCAGACAGAGAGAGACATAGAGACAGAAAGCGAGAAATCACCCCCCAGGGGGGATGGTCACGCCGCAATCCCTTCTCCTCCATTCTCCTCTCGGGATCTTGGGCACGCACGCACACGCGCCCGGCGTGAGTTGTAAGCCACCGGGTCCGAGACGCGAACCGCGGTCGACTACGTGGGAGTCCAGCGACATAGCCATTACGCTAACTGCTGGTTCCCCAATGAGTGTTTTCTAAACTGTTAACAATGAGTGTGAAATATGGTCTACTAAGGCAGATCATTAGAAAGTGCTCGTGGTTATTAGGGGCTGGTCATGTAGATGATTACACAGCAAAATTCCAGATTCTCAGAAGCAGGTGTTCAGCATAAACTATATACAAATGGTTTAGGCACAGTAAACTATTTTTTATTGAGGAATGATAAGAATTCTCTTGAAATCTAAGTTCTCAAACACCAGCCAAAGGCCAACCATATGATCATACTTGAAGGGCAGCAGACTCATATTTGATATTAATTATTTTCTGTAAACTTTAAAGAAAATCCTTTTAGCTGTATCTTCAGTTGGGTTCTCTGGAAGGAAGATATCAAGATGAAGATCGTACATATGAAAGGCAGGGAGAGGGAGCAGATGAAAGACAGGGAGGGGGAGCAGAACTAGGTAGAACAGATTTATGAAACTCATCTGTCCCTTTGAAAGAAAGGAAGGAAGGAAGAGAGGAAGGAAAGAGAGTTGGGCAGGAAAAGCTTCAGGGTGTGGTACAGCTCTAGCAAACTCTTGTCCAACCCAATGGTAAAATGAGGTGCAGAGATTAACTGTAGGGTCTTGCACTAGGCAAAAATTGTCTGGTCCTACGAGCCTGCCATATATGACTACTGGCTGAGGGATGTCAGGGAAAAGTATAACCTTGGTTCAAAGGTTACTGATCTGAAAAGATCTTATAACCACCAAGCAAAGCAAACTGTACTCCTTACAGCTGGTCAGTAAAGTTCTTTCTTAGAAGGAGAGTTGAAGTGTGAACCAAGCCATAGCCATTAAGGACATACATATACCAGGCCATTTATGATTAAATCAAGTTTTAGACTTGCTTTAAACTTCAAAATAATCTAGTAGTGCTTGAGGATGCCAGTATAGATAAAACAAAATTGGTCATGAATTGATAATGACTGAAGCTGGATGATGAGTTCACTATACTGTTCTATCAATTTCCGCATGCTTAAAGACCTCTATAATTAAAACAAACAAACAAAAATGCTACAAGTTAAAATTCAAACACTAGCAGGCCAGTCCTGTAGCTTCTGGTTAAGAGAGCTGAATTCCATATGGCCAACCAAGGTTCAAATCCTGGCCCCAGTGGCCCGAAACAAGCTGAGTGCATGTATGTAGGTGCCTCAAATCCCAACAAGATGAAGAGGTGGAGGACAAAGGATTACAGTGTGGCTGGGCCTCACGCGGGAGGGGGTGCTTTCTCCTTTTCACCTCAGTCCCTATGGGATGGCATACATTCTGTGACAATAAAAAAAATATGGTAAAAAAGAACAACAAAAAATTAAAAACACTAAAATCTCTTCCCTTTTTTAAAAGTTTCTCCCCTCTATATGTGTACAACATTAAAAAGGTAACACTCAAGGTTTAGAATAAAGATAAGCAATCTCCTGCCCCAGCCTACCATAGTCCTGACTCTATTCCCCAGAGGCTATAACTTCCACTCCTTAACTATTTATTAGAGCAAATGTACACAACCCAGCCAGTGGGGTATGACCATACCGTAATTCCTTTCCTTCACTTCTTTTCCAATCAAGACTTTGGGCACACATGGACATGTGCCCAGTGTGTTTTTCAAGTTGCCGGGCTAGGATATGAACTGCAGTCAGTCACATGGGATCTCCTTCCATACATACAATGCTTACATACAGTAAGTACTATGTTGCTGGCATGCTACTTACTCGATGTCTTAAGTACCTATCATTGATATATCTCCTTTCTGCCACAGTTATCAAACAACTTTTGTTCAAATATTTCAGGTACTTTACTAATCTTTGGGATTTCAAAATATCTCTTACAGCGCCCTCTGTCCTACTGCGATCTAGATAGTCTGCCTGCTTTTTAGACCTATGCATGTTCCATACCTGTCATGCTGAGATAGAACTTCGATTACTTCTTGTGTTGAATCTTATGTTCTAGATACCATTTAATTGTCTATATTGGGTTTGATTTAAACACTGGGTGAGGTAAGAGTGGTTAAAATATTCTTTAATACAAATAACAATGTGCCTACTTCCAAAATACCTAATGAATCCAAGGCCAGAACCTTCCCAGCATGACCAATTTATTTGCTTGCTTTTTGATTTCTCTATTCTTACATTTCAGCTGTCTCTGGCCTGCTCAGTTAGGTATCATTCATTCATTAGTGTTTTATCTTTCAAAAATGTTGTCGCTTTCTTTTGTATTTCTGATTTTTGATTTTTTTTTTTTGTCCTTGGGGATTTAGGCATTTATTTTTAGTGTCTTTTAGGAGGAGTAGAAACAAACATGTACCTTGATCTACTTAACTAGAAGTCTTTATTCATCTTTAGTTTCATTTCTTCTTACTCAATATGTACCTTCTATACTCCAGCCATACTAAGCTATTCTCAGGTAGCCCCATATTTTCTACTTCTTTATCCTTGGTATTCTGTTCCTCAGAAATACATCTTCTACCTGTACTCTCAAAGCCAGGTAATGTGTATTTCTACCATAGCACTTATACTGTAAATAGCAATTTTTCTTTATGAACAGGTATTGTGTTCAAATTTCAGGGTATTTGGGATGGAACGTGCCCAACTCGACAAATAGAAAAGCCTGCTTAAGCAATGACAATTGTATCTGAAAAGGTCCCCTTGATTTTGTTATTTCTCCTCTTCTGGCGATCCTTGATCTAAATAGTTATGTGGAAACACAGAATTCCAAGCAGAGCCAGTAAGAAAAGTGCTTTTAAGATTATTTTTATAATGTTCTTGAAAACAGAAACCTGTAAGGCAGCTAAACTATTATCTATATTAGTAATACTCGAACAAAAGTCTTTTCAATGAAAGACAGTCACTGACATAGCACTCCTCCTTTCCATGAAGTTTAATGTACAGTTGAAGCTAATCTCTGCAAACTAGTCCAAACAGCTGACTTCTTTCAATGTCTGCACTGAGGAAAACTGTGCAGACTGTATGAAACATTTTGGGAAGTGCAAAAGATTTAAAGACCTCTAAAACAGGGCTTATGACATTCCCTCAAAGAACTACAGCAGAGGCAAGTAGGAATGTATCAAGGTCAACTTCAGAGCACCACACTGTGCTAAGGGCCAACACTATGTCTACAAAATGAAGAAACTAGTCTTTTTCCTCTTTCTCTTATATTCCATGATCTCCTGGTTCTTACAACCTTGAAATCAAAGTATTATCTTAACACAGGTATAAGATAACTTATTCTAGTGCTACTTTACGTCCTTGAGAATTTAGAACCATTTTGGTGTTATGAATCTTATATTCCCAGTAAACCTTAAATATATTCTAAGCTTCAGTTTTCCCATTAATATTTTTATTACTGCAAGTGCAATTAAAGTCTTTTAAAGTTATCCTTCAGGGCTGGTCCAGTGACTTCATGGTTAAGGGAACCAGATCCCACATGGCTAACTATACAGTTCCAATTCTAGTCCCAGCAGCTTGATAAACATGCCAGGTACGTGTGTGTGTATGCCCAAAATCCCAATGAGGTAGAGAAATGGAAAAGGGATTGTGGTATAACCACATCCCACTAGAGGGTTCTTTTTTCCTCTCTCTGGCATAAGCACATGCCCTCTAGCAAAAAAAAAAAAAAATAAATAAATAAATAAATAAATAAATAAATAAAGTTACCCCACAGAGTATATGCTTTTGATTATTCTTAATTATGTGACATTTTATCAATAAAAATGAAACTGAATTTGTAACAAAACAATTGATAAGTAGAACCCAGGGAATTCAACTTCAGGGAAACAGATTAAGCTCTATTAAAAAAGCAAACAAACAAACAGGCTTACTCTAAGATAGCAAAGCTGCATTTTCTTAGGTGGCTTATAGGCTAATCATTCTAAAAGACTCAGACTGTATAAAGCAAGGCAGTATCACTGAAACCCTATTCCTTTAAAACATGGCTTCCTGGGGCTAATAGTTTAAATAAGGACACCATTCATCTGGAAGCATGGTCTAGTTTAACAAAGCTTTAATGTCACAGCACATGCAAAAAGAAAGCATTTCTTATTCTAATAGATAATAAGTTTTAGATTTAAAGCTTATTCGCATTATGAATAACTTAATAAAAACTGCTTACAGTGGGATTTGACATATTACATACAAATAAACCTCATTTTTGGAAACACATTAACAATGGTAGATAACTATTTGATAATAGTAGAAACAATACAATTAGGTTTTTAAAAATGCCTGTACCTTTAAGTACTAGTAAGAGTACTTACCAACAAAACTGGGTAATGAAGAGCAGAGAGTTTGATTCTATTACTACCAGATACTTTTCAATATTATTAGAAAAAAACAAATGGATACCATAGGACAAGTAGATTATTTACAGATGAGAGAAATAAAGCTGAAAGATGAAAACAAAAATATTACCAATAAACTGAAGACCTGGATTTCTAACCAAATTATGAATCTAGTGTTGAAACTATATATACAACCTATCAGAGACCCTCTATTCTGGATACTTAACAGGTCACTGGAATACATGTTTAAAAAATCCCTGGACCCTTATATTCAAGGCCCACCTAAAGTGGGGTGGGGGAGGAGTTCTCAGGAATCTGTACCTTAGACACCTCATCTGGGCAAATGTTCAGTATTTCTGACCTTGAGAAACACGAATGGAAAGGACATGTAATTTTGTTTATTTCTCTTTTTGCTTTTGCCAGAGAGCTCTGTAGGCTTGCCAGAGAGAGAAAGTATCCCCCAATGGGGCACTGGTCATGTTGCAATCCCTTTTCCTCCATTTTTCCATCCCATCAGGATTTTGGGGCACAGAGTTGTTTTTCAAGCCACCGGGGCCAGGATTCAAACTGCAGTTCACCATGTGGGATCAGTTCCCTATACACTGTGTTTAACTATTGTATTATAGGGCCAGCTCCAATGCATAAATTTGAAAACATGATATCAACTGATATCTTTCTATGTACTAAGTTACCTTATAACACATCGAAGAATGATGATGTTATAAATACATACATTTTAACTTCATCTCCTGGGACAAGCAGTTAGCATAGTGGCTATGTTGCTGAACTCCCATGTAGTCTACCACAATCTGAGTCCTAGCTCCCGTGGCTTAAAAAGGCGCTGGGCGCGTGTGCGTGCATGCCCAAGATCCCAAAAGGAGAATGGAGAAGGGATTGCTGCATGGCCATACCCCCTGAAGGGTGATTTCTCGCTTTCTATCTCTTTGTTTCTCTGTCCTTCTGGTGAGCGCACATGCAAAAACCTAAAAAAAGCCTCTTTCTAGCTCCCTGTATTCAAGACTAACATACTTTAACTTCATTCAAGAAAAATCTATTCTCTCACCAAAACCCGGAAATCAACACATTTGACACTGCTCAAACATTTTTGGAATTCCTTTATCACTACTTTTGATATATTCAAGATTATCAGGGTTTTTTTTTTTAATAGAAAAACAACTTTCATCTAAAAATACCTCTAGATGTTATGCAGAGTTGGCTCACTGACTCTATTTGCAGTGGCCATAATTAAGGCTACTCAAAAGCACGCCCCAGAAGCTGAGAATAGCTTCAAATATCTTAAAGAATGCCAGGAGCAATGATAAAATTATTCTAAGACATATGTCAGATAAGCTTGTAGCTACAGTCTGGCATAAATTATCCCAAAGCCTTATAGTGATGCAGTGACACTTCCATTTAATCTCAATCCTACCATAAAGCCTTGACACCATTATTAAAAGGAGCAGTTTCACCTATTGGGTTGTTGGAAAAGTCATGATGCATTTTTGCGAAGAAAAACATAGAAAAATAGGTCATGACTTTTCTAATGACCTAATATTAGTTTTTTTAAAAATACTCAAAAAAACTTGTAGTAGTAGAGTTATGGGACCTCCTCACATAAAAATGCACATAAAAATACATACAAGTGTTTGTGGACAAGTAGAGAACCTCTGGATTCTGATATCTGTTCTGTAAAGTATGACTGTAGAGACTGGCAAAAAATTTTAAACTAATAGAAACAATTCTTAATGCTATACATGATAATGTTTAATACCTTTTTTTTTGAGAAGTTTTTGCTATAGGGCGCGTGCACTCACCACAAAGACAGAGACAGAGAGACAGAAAGCAAGAAATCACCCCTAAGGGGGATGGCTGTGCCACAATCCCTTCTCCTCCATTCTCTTCTTGGGATCTTGGGTATGCATGCACACATGCACACACGCCCAGCATGAGTTTAAATCACCGAGTCCAGGACTCGAACCACAGTCAACTACAGGGAAGTCCAGCAACAGAGCCATTACACCAACTGCTGATCCCTTTAATACCTTTTTATAAGCATGCTTCTCCCAACATGAGAGGCAGTATGGGAGAATAGTTGAAAGTATATTTGCGTCTGAATACAGCTCCCTGACATTGGGCAAATTAAACTCTCTATATATACCTCACAGTTATTCTCACTTTACACATAAACAGGTACCTATTTCACTGAGTTCTTATTTTTATGAGGATTACACAACAGGATCCAAGAAAAGTACTTGTATAGTACTTGCCACACAGTGTTATTTTAGTAAGAAAATTACTGGACTTAGCTACTGTACTTTAACTTTGACATCACTCCGAAAAAGCTCTTAGCAATTATTTACCAATGTTTAATGATTACAACTTTATCTACCTACCTACAGACAATAATTATTGTTTTTTTTTTTTTGAGAATTTTTTTTTTGCTTTAGGGCACATATGCTTGCCAGAAAGACAGAGAGACAGAAAGTGAAAAATCACCCCCCAGGGGGAATGGCCATGCCGCAATCTCTTCTCCTCCATTCTCCTCTCTGGATCTTGGGCACACACGCACATGCACCCGGCGTGAGTTTAGGCCACCGGGTTCAGGACTCAAACCGCAGTCAACTACATAGGAGTCCAGCAACATAGCCATTACTCCATCTGCTGGTCCCAAGACAATAATTATTAATTCTTAAGATATCCTTCTTTATATACATATGTTCTTATTCAAATTACCAATTGTTCCTAGCTTACTTTTCTCCTTCTAGAATTCAGCTAAAACTTATAAATTAAGATCTCTAATTAGACCACTAAATTTAACAAAGCAATAAAAGCAAGCCATTACCAAGAGTTTTCTTAAATTTACCTTTAAGTTTACTTACTTCTTCCATGAGACAGAAAGAGGAACAATATCCCCACTAGGGTCCCAACATGAGCCACCACTAGCCTTAGCCAGCCCCAGATCATGGGCACATGCACATCTGACGTGCTCAGGGAGGTCTCTGGAACCTCTCCATGAGGGTCAGCCTTGCAAAGCTGTGTTTTACCACTGTGCCACCATCTGGCCCCAAATTTATCTTTTTTGAAAGTGAAATTTCTAGAGAGTGCTTGTGCTCACCAAAGAGAAAAAGGGAAAGAGGAAGAGAGAGAGGGGAAGGGGAAAAAAAAAAAAATGGACTGTGGCCATGCCACAACCCCTTCTTCATTTTTCCATTCCATCAGGATTTGGGATATGAAGGCACATGCATTTGCCTGGTATGTTTTTGAACCTCAGTCAGCCATGTGGGATCCAGCTTTCTTAATACTAGGCTACTGGGTCACTCCTGGACTTTAATTTTTATAAAATGTAAAGACTTGTATAGTGAAGAAAGGATCCCTCATCTAAAGTCGCCTACAGATCATTTGAATGAAATTTCTTTTAGGAAAAACTTCTGAGTTCTAATTGTCTACAAACAAAATTAATGAAAAATTAACAAGCCACAAACCACTCACAAATTTACTAAAACAAAGATGGACACTCAGATTCTGGGGGCACTGCATATCACTTTTGGTCTTTAATAAAATGTATTTAGTACATTTTGTTAAACTGTAATATTTCAACTCCTTTCCCCATATTGCTCTTTAGAGGCAGGTGCCTGAAAGCCATGAATACGGCAAAAGGAAGATATCAATGAGTGGGTCTCAAACTTGAGTGTGCATCAGAACCACCTGAAAGACTTACTAAAAATCCACAGTGCTGGGCTACCCCCAGAGATAGATTAATTTATTATGTCTGGAGTATATGTAATTTGCATTTCTAACCTGTGATGCTGTTGCTCCTGGCCATGGACCACACTTTAAAAAGCACTGGTCTAAGTCAGTGGTGCTCAACCAGGGGAAGAACTTTTTTAAAGCACCAACACTTGAGGAAGTTCCTCAAGTCAATTATATTGTTAAGTTCTACAAGGTTAATTCCCAGACACTGATATTTTTCAAAACTGCTAGGTTAAATATTGTGTAGCTGGGGTTAAGAACCACTAACAGAAACAGATCTAGGGCCAGCGGGTGACATGGAGTTTAAGGCAACTGGATCCTACATGACCAACTGATTGGTTCGAGTCTTGAACCGGGCAGCTTAAAAATCATGCAGAGAATGGAAAAGGGACTGTGGTGTGAACAACCCTATGGGGAGTGTTTTCTCCATCTCTTGTCTCTCTCCAGCAGGCGCATGTGCACTACAGAAAAAAGAAAAACAAAACAAAACAAAAACAAAAACTAAGTCCATTAAGAATACAGGTTTCTTAACACATACGCAGGATAATGATTTTATCATTTGTCCACTGATAAAACAGTCAAGGGATAAGTACAGATAAAATTCAGTAGGGTGGCCTGTTTCTGACCATACCATGGCTTAACACAACAAAAGTTATATGTGTTCTTTTTGCTTTAAATCCCCAAATCTAAAGTAAATCTTTAGGTCATACTTGCTATATGGTTGACCCTTAAAAGTAGTAAAGATGTAGGCTACAACCAATTATATGTATGTATCTGGAGCAAGTGGTCAGAGTGCTCACTGATTAACCCTTAGACTCTGATTTCTAACAATTTAAAGGATGTGACCTCTGGCAGGTTACAAAATTAAGCCTTGGTTTCCCTACATGACTGTTCATATAATAACATTATAGTCATGCTACAGATTACATAAACATCCAGGCAAGTTAGCTCAGAGTCTGGCACATGACATTTGAAGTTATCTAAAATACTTTATAAGTTATCCCATAGACATTATCTACTAGAAACACTAAGGAAATGGTTATCCTTCCTAGAGACTACCTCTACAATCAACATCATGGCT
Organism: Tupaia tana; assembly: GCA_026018925.1. Lineage (NCBI taxonomy): Eukaryota > Metazoa > Chordata > Mammalia > Scandentia > Tupaiidae > Tupaia > Tupaia tana. The sequence continues at coordinate 39,878,571 of JAKSZU010000013.1, read as the reverse complement.
CTCTGTAACAGTTTCAGGGTGTGTACTCTCACAAAACTGCAGTCACTGTTTTGTCAAATTAGATGCTCATATTCCTTAATAATGTTACCACTTATTTTCAATATCCTAACTACAGAGAGGGTAATTAATTGGCCAGCCCTGAGACTTACTGGTTAAGGGAACTGGACCCTACATGGCTTTGGGATGAAGTTCTGGCCCCAGTGGCTTGAAAAACATGCCAGGCATGGATGTGTGCATGTCCAAATTCCTGACAGAGTAAAGAAACAGAGGAGAAGGGACTGTGGTGTGACCAAAGAAGTATCTTCTTTGGGAAGTATCTTCTTCCCTCTCTATGACCTCTGTCAGCTAAAAAAAAACAAAAACAAAAACACGATAATTGATGGAAATATTACACTATTTAGGAAGCCCTATAAGAGAACAGCATAAGATTACTAAAATGAAATAAAGGAAAATTCGATGTTTTGTCCTTTTTTTCTTTATTGACTACTTAATGATTTATAATTATCTATTTTATCTGAAATTTGCATACTTTTTAATTCCCTTCCTTTTGTTTCCTGTCCAAAGTATATCCAAAAATAGAGTTCTCATCAAGGTATAGTCTCTCCCCCTTAAAAAAAAATCAGGAAAAAAAAGCTCTCCTCACAGCCAAGTAGCATATGCCTGCTAAAGGGATGCTTTTTTTTTTTTTGGAGAGGTTTTTGCTATAGGGCGTGTGCGCTCGCCAGACAGACAGAGACAGAGAGACAGAAAGCGAGAAATCACCCCCCCAGGGGGATGGCCACGCCACAATCCCTTCTCCTCCATTCTCCTCTCGGGATCTTGGGCATACACGCACACGCGCCCGGCGTGAGTTTTAAGCCACCGGGTCCGGGAAGTGAACCACGGTTGACTACGTGGGAGTCCAGCGACATAGCCATTACGCTAACTGCTGGTCCCAAGGGATGCTTTTAAAAATGATTTAAGAACTACCTGGGATCTAAGTTCTAGAGTCTATATTTAATATTCCTAATGCCAACTTTCACCTCAACTACTAACTAGGTTCATTGAGCCTATAAAAACAAGAGTGACAATAGCTGAGAGTAGCAATTAGAGGGAAATAAACTGACAAATATCTTCTTTATGCCAGGCAGTTTGATTTAACCTCATGTTTGTTTTACATTACCTGCAGTAAAACATCAGTAAGAATCACAGAGTTTACAAAAGTTTACAATAAAAAACTCTGTTTTAACTTGATAAACACTACATGTCCCAAAAGAGTATTAGAGGCAGATTCTTTGATCCCATGTACAATACTTCCCTGCCTTTGCTAAATTGACAGCTTTTTCAAATTGCACTGCTGCACTCAAAGACATTCAGTTATGGTTATACACAGGTTTGCCAAATAAGCAGATTACTTTTGACTTACTCTAGTAAAAATGAAAAAAAAAAAAGAAAAGAAAAAGAAAAAAGAAAAGGAAAACGAAAAGTTAGTTCATTGAGGAAAATAGGCAGTTCTTAATCAGTATCATAAATGATACTAACACAAGTTGTAAGTACTTAAAGCCTATCTGCTCAGTTTAAGTACAAAAAAAATTTTTTTTTTTTTTGGAGAGGTTTTCACTATAGGGCGCGTGCGCTCGCCACCCAGACAGAGAGAGACATAGAGACAGAAAGCGAGAAATCATCCCCCAGGGAGGATGGTCACACCGCAATCCCTTCTCCTCCATTCTCCTCTCGGGATCTTGGGCACGCACGCACACGCACCCGGTGTGAGTTTTAAGCCACCAGGTCCAGGATGCGAACCGCGGTCGACTACGTGGTAGTCCAGCAACATAGCCACTACGCTAACTGCTGGTTCCCAGTACAAAAACTTTTGAGAAACACTATCAGGAGTAAAAATTATATTAAAGTCAGAGGTCAACTAATAAAATCACTAACTTCATAAGTTCTTTTCTTTCTTCTTTCCTTTTTTTTTTTTTTTTTTAAGAGAGATTTTTGCTTGAGGGCACTTGCCAGAGAGACACACAGAGAAAAAGAGCAAAAAATCACCCCCCAGGGGGGATGGCCACACCACAATCCCTGCTCTTCCATTCTCCTCTCAGGATTTGGGGCACACATGCATATGCCCTGGGTGTGAGTTTTAAGCCGCTGGGTCTGGGACTCGAACCATGGTCAACTACATGGGAGTCCAGGGGCGCAACCACTATGCCATCTGCTGGTGACAAAACATTCTGTTTTCAATGTGTCATCTCTATTAAGACTCCAAGTCTATGGCTGAAAATGGCCAATGCTTGTTTAATGCTATTTCTCAAGGCAGACCATTCTCTTTCTTTAGTGATTTGACTGATAGAAAGTTTAGGTTATCCTAAAACTTACTTTCTGTGTGGTACAGAACTTGCTTCTAAAATAGAACTTTCCAAATGAGAGTTATCATGACCCAAGTCTTTTCAAGCTAAATATTTAGTTCTTTCAACTACTCTTCATTATGGTTCTACATTTTGAAGTCTACTCTGGACATGTGCCAGGTTCTGTTGCTATTGTTTTCAAAACATGAGAGCTGAAGGACAATATTCCAAGTAGGAAATACAACAACCCAAACAAAAGCATCACCTGCTTGCTTTAAATCATAAATAAAACAAGCTCACAGTAAAACTATTTGACAGTTACATTCTACTTACTCACTTGGAGCTTACTACACAATACAAATCAGTTCATTACTACTTCTAGGCCATATACACCACCAACTTTCTTCAATGCCTCCCTGAATCAAGGATATAAAAACTTATTCAGTGATTTATTAAAATTGTACTTTATTCACTTTTCTGATAACCATGAAGAATGAAACTTTAACTACTTATCATGTCCATATTAAGTCATAAGGACATTTACTGGTGCTTACACTAGCCTTTTGTTATCTGGGATTTTTATATGAGAGCTCATCTACTTTATACATCTTAAACTATATATTATAGAGTCTTTTTCTCTTTTAAGTATGTTAATGACATTTATCTATCATTAAACTTCTGTTGTCTTTTATTTCTCAAGGAAGTTCACCTATCATATTACATTGCCACATGAAAAAATTTAATTCTATCACAAAATTGTTTAGGATAGATAATCATAGTATTCTCATGCAAGCTGGATTTAGACTCCCTTTTACTAACATTCATTCTAATTAAGACAAATTTCTCTTTTATTAAAAAATAGCCAAATTGGGGCAAGCACTGGATTCACAAATGGCCGACTGTGGTTTGAGTACCGGAACTGGTGGCTTGAAAATCATGCTGGGCTTGCGCGCGCGCATGTGTGTGTGTCCAAAATCCCAGGAGAAGAATGGAGACAGAATTGGCCATCTCCTCCGGGTCGGGGTGGGGAGTGATTTTTCACTTTCCCTCTCTCTCTACTGAGCGCACATAACCTATGGCAAAATTCTAAAAATAAAAACAAAGCCAAATAAATGCTGAGACACTGTTGTGTGCACAAACTCAAGCATTTGTTTTATCTCTTCAACAGTCTTTCTCTAAAACCAACTTTAAGAGCCCCAAAAACGGTAAATTTTGATAACCCTTAGTTCATGTTTCTTCCCCCATTTCTATGCTGTGCTATTCTGCATATTTTTTGCTAAACAATAATTCTTCTGGCCAGAATCAAGTTCCAGGTAGCAGTTTTCCTAGTTATTTCTCCCATTCTCCATGAGATAAAACTCAATCGATAACTTAAACATTCCGCTTATTGACAGCAATAACCCAGATAGTTAAAGTTCTCTACCACTTGTAACTTGCCTCTTTGCTATGGCATTTATAAATCCAGAGACTACTGATGACTCTAACCTTGTCTAACTCATCCTCAAGTCACCAATATTGCCAGTTCTGGCCAATTCCAGATCTTAAAGCTCTTTTAAGTTGATAGTCCTATTACTATCTATTATAGTAAAAAGCAGTCTGATGGCTCATTTGAAATAAGCTGCATTGGCGATTAGACACAACCACAAGAAATATCAGGAAAGTAAAGATTAAGGCTATCTACTTTTGACCCCTCTCTAGATATCCTGGATATGTTAGTTGACACCAAAGTCTGTTTATACCATCTTGTGGTAGGAAAACAATCATAACCGTTCCAGGATTTTGAATTCTTAGACTTGATAAGAATCTGGTGGCTATTTCCCATACATATTAAGGTATCATTAGAGTGAGCTAGGATATTCAGTGTTAAATAAATACCTAATCTGTACATACAGTAACTTTTGTACTAGGATTTTTAAATTGGGTAAAGAAAATAACTTAGTATTAGAATCTAGGCTTTCAGCAGGTTCTCAACACCATTTTCACTCCAACGTTTTAAATGTATTTCACTGGGCAAGGGAGACTGGAGAGTGACTACTAATGGGTATTTCTTTTTTGGGGAGATAAAAATGTTCTCAGATTAGTTTTTAGTGGTGCACAATTTTGTGACTCTGTTTAAAATACTGACTTATACCCTTTTAAAAAAAGTCTAAACTTTATGTGAATTATCTCAATTAAAAACCTGTGTAAAAAATATTTCAACCTTATTCTACTGGCTATTACACTACATGTTATAATATACTACTAAAATACTATTAATATATATTATTAATTATACAGTTTATAGTAATAAATAAATAAATAGACCCTAACATAATATAGGAAGAGACAAAAGTCAGATATTATGGTATTGGGAAAACAAAACAAAACAAAACACTTAAGTGCCAGAGAGGACTGAGAGTTGAGGGGCCACTATTCATCAGATACAACCAAACAGAAACAAAACAAAAAGTAACAGAACATGACCTCTAAAACGATTTCTTCAGAAACACTACTTAAAATAATCTTGAAATGGAAGGTTTTGCTTCTATAAACAAAAACATGAACGAAGTCCTCAATAGCATGAGCACTTACTCATCATACTCGATATGATAAATAACGTCTTCATCAGCAGCAACAGAGTCTGAATTAGACGTAGAGGGTACATTGTCCAATTTATTTGTGTTCTCTTTGGAATTATGATTTACATTTCCATTAGTCCTTTTATAAGAATTGCCATTCTTCAGTGGAGTTTTGCCACGTGAATGTCCATCAGAAGCTCTAGTAACACTATGTATATGTGCTTCAAACCAAGCACCAAGGCCGACATCTCTGGCATCCACCAATTCATTTACCTAAAAAAAGTTTGAAATTAGTTAATGAAGCATAATCTCATCTATTGCTTCAAAAACCATATTTAATATAACTCAAGTTATTTGAGAGTTATCATGATAAACAGTATTTGTAGCTACCCATGTTTAAAGTAAAGAGATTAGATCAAAACTAATTTTTAAATTATACTATTTCAAATGTGTTATTTACTACTTTGAAAATTAACTATCTTTCCAATTTCTTTCAATGGAATGAGGTGTTTTGTTTTTATTTTTTAACTACTCCTACAGTTCTTATGTACCAAAGAGTCATTCTGGCAAATCATCTAATGTCTCTAATGAAAAGCTAAGACTTCAAAATATTATTATTGTGTTATTAGTTAATTTCTTCATAATGCTAAAGATAACTTACAATCTAACCAGAAAATAGTAAAGTATTAAACAGAAAACTTGAAAATAAAAAGAATTATGCACAACAAAAGAGTCCAACAAAATTATGTATACAAAATGGGGTAAGTTCCACCATTAGTAACTCAGGAGGCTCACTAGGCAAATGCACTTATTCACTAGGCAAATGCACTTATTTACCATCTCACAAAACAACGTATTTTTTAAAAGGGCATAAGATACAAAATGAATGTAATCTAGTGGATGAATCAGAACTAAACTGTGCAATCTGACACAAAGAAAACAGAGTAATAAAAAGTATTTAAAGAATTCAGAGTTAAGAAATGAATGCGAGGGGCCAGCAGATACCATAATGGTTACATTGCTGGACTCCCACGTGGCCGCCCGCAGTTCGAGTCCTGACCCGGTGGCTTGAAACATGCTGGGCACATGCGTATGTGTGCCCAAAATCCTGAGAAGAGAACAGAGAAGGGATTGCAGCATGGCTAGCCCCCTTGAGGGTGATTTCTCTCTTTCCTTCCTTCTCACTGCCTCTGTCTCTCTCTCTTTCTGGCAAGTGCACATGCACTAAAGCAAAAATCTCTTAAAATAAAAAAAGAAAGAAATGAATACAGGTTAAAAACAAAAATCACCCAAAAATCTGAGGACATTGGTTTAAGAGGCCAAGGTCCCTTCAGGACAATAGCCAAGAGAAATATTTTTTGTTTGTAAGCCCTTAAAAAGAAAAAATGAAATCACCAACACAACAGCATCTCATTAAGCTACCTCTTCCTTGAGAGTATAAGAGATCACTTAAGGTATCTAATGTAATTCGAACAGATGGCATGGCTTGGAAGGAAAAGCAAATACTACAATTTAAATACCCAAATGTCAGATAATATATGAGTTTCCTTGTTTAGGTTTATTGAGCCCTAAACAAGTTTAGTAATCCCTATGTTATAAGATAAACAGCGCCAGCATGACCAACCGTGGTTTGAGTACTCGACCTGACAGCTTGCTTTCTCACTTTCTCTTCCTTTTCCTTTCTCTCTTTCTCTCTCTGTCTCTTGCACACATGCCCTATAGCAAATTGTTTTAAAAAAAAATCATAATAATAAATAAAATTAAATAATTATTTTAAAAGAATTATTTGAAAGGTTAACTTACTGCCTAGATGGAAGATAATATAGACAAGATATGGGCCAGCATGGGGACATGGTGGTTAAAGCAGCTGGATCCCACATGGCTGGCTGCAATGGTAAGTCCTTGACCTGGTGGCTTGAAAAACAGACGAGGCCTGTATGTGAGTGTGTGCCCAAAATCCCAAGAAGAGAATGAATGAGAAGGGACTGAGGTGTAGTCATGTCCCCTAGGTGGGGGTGCTTCCTCATTTTCTCTCACTTTCTCCCCCACCTCTCTCTGTCTCTCTCTGAGAAGCGCATGCACCCTGTACTAAACTAAAACAGAAAAAGTGTTTGAAGATGTCTTGACCTTGAAGTTTAAGTTATTATATCATAACATAAAGCTTCATATAGATGACAAGATAGGTAAGTAGGAACTTTAAAGGTAAATGATGAACTTAGGGGGCCAGCAGGTGGTGTAGCTAAAGTGCTAGACTCTTGTATGGCCAACCACGGCTTGAGCACCTAATCTGGTGGCTTCACAATCATGCAAGGTTTGTGTGTGCACATGTCTAAGATCTCAAGAGGCGACTGGTGGAGGAGAGACTGAGGCATGGCCATCCCTCCAGAGATGATTTCTCACTTTCCCTCTCTTCGTGTCTCTGTGTCTCTCTCTCTCTGGTGAGCACATATGCCCTACGGAAACAAAAAAAACAAAAACAAAAAAACTGAAAAAAAGAAACAAAAAGATTGGCTACTTTGAATGTCATTTAGCTCTGACCTGTAAAGACGGTCTGTAGTTGTCTGACACCTGGCCTTACAGTAGGCCAAGGTGATTTCTGCAGAAGAACATTATTTTAGTGTATAAGAATTAAACTAGAGAGGTAGCTGGGGTATAAATTAAGGATCTGTTACTTTGTATATGAAAGGCGGGCTATTAATAAGTTATTTTCAATTTGCTAGCTTCTCTCCAGACACGGTCCCCAAAGATGTCAAAACATCATAAAATACAATTTTTTTAAAAAGTCATTAATATTGCTGGGGTGGCTAAATAGTCGGGGAGAAGGGAACCACATGAATATATGCATATGCCCTGAAATTATTCATATTAAATATACAGCCTGGGGCCAGCCGATGGCATGGTGGTTACGTGACTAGACTCCTACATAGCTGACCGCAGTTTGAGTCCCAGACCCAGTGACTTAAAAATCACACTAGGAAAAAAAAAAAAAAAAAAAAAAAAAAAAATCACACTAGGCACATGTGCATGTGTGCCCTTCCTTCCTGGGGGGTGATTTCTCACTTTTCCTCTGTTTGTCTTTCTCTCTCTCTCTCTCTCTCTCACATGGTGAGTGCATGTGTCCTATGGCAAAAAAATAAAAAATAAAGATACAGCCCTGGGCCAGCAGGTGGTATGATGGTTAAGGTGCTGGACCCCACAAGGCTAACTCCAAGGTTTGTAGCTAAGACCTAGCGGCTTAAAAATCACACTGGGCGGGGGGGGGGGGGGGGGGGGGGCAGGGGGGAGGGGGGGCCGGGAACGGGGGGACCAGCAGTTAGCGTAATGGCTATGTCGCTGGACTCCCACGTGGTCGACTGCGGTTCGCGTCCCGGACCTGGTGGCTTAAAAAACTCACGCCGGGCGTGTGTGCGTGCGTGCCCAAGATCCCAAGAGGAAAATGGAGGAAAAGGGATTGCGGCGTGACCATCTCCCCTGGGGGGTGATTTCTCGCTTTCTGTCTCTCTGTTTCTCTCTGTCTGTCTGGCGAGCGCACGTGCCCTATAGCGAAAACCTCTCCAAAAAAAAAAAAAAAAAAAATCACACTGGGGGCATGTGTGTGCATGCTCAAAATCCTAAGAGGAGAACAGAGAAGGGACTGCAGTATGACTATTCCCCTAGGGGGTGATTTCTCACTTTCTATCTCTCTGTCTCTTTCCCAAGAGCACGCAAGCCCTACCTAAAAAATATTTTTAAAAAGGGGGGGGGGGGGGAATTAAGGCACTGGATACTACATGGCTGATTCTGCAGTTCTAGTCCTTGACCTGGCAGCTTAAAAAACACACCAGGCGCATGTGTGTGCATGCCCCAAAATCTCAAGAGAATGGAAGAGAAGGGACTGTGGTGTAGCCATGCCCTCTAGGGGGTGATCTTTTACTTTCTCCTGTCTGTCTCTCTCCTGAGGCACCCTATAGCAAAAACTTAAGGAAAATAAAAGGTATAGCCGCATTCAGAGAAATGTCTTCCATGTCCAAGCATTTGCTATTCAAAAACAAACAAACAAACAAACAAAAACACTGAAGTACAAAGGCAAGGGGAAATCATTTAAGAACAAAACGAGTATAAGCAAATGTTTGAGAGTTATTATATGCTCGGCACTTTTATTTTTTAAGCTTTTATTATAGGATGCATATACTCGTGGGGGTGGGGAAGAGAAAAAGTGAGATATCACCCCCCCCTCCAGGGGGAGATGGCTATGCAATCCCTTCTCCACTCAGGATTTTGGGCACACATGCACACGCACCAAGAGTGTTTTTCGAGCTGCCAGGTCCAGGACTAGAATCACTAAGCTGGACATATGAGAACCAGCTGCTTTAACTTTCAGACCATTTGCTGGCCCATTTTTAAGCACTTTATTTGTTCTGTGTAAAACATTCCAGCTCTGCAGACATACTTACATTCTAGTCCTTAACCATCATCTACTAGGTGTATCCTTGAAGAAATTACTTAACTCAGTTTCATCTCACACCTTGGAGTATATTCAAGATAAGGCAAGAAAATCCATATAACATGCAAACCAAGTACACCCTAACGAAACAATATTCCTTTCACTAGGTATAAATATCCTTAATGTTAAGACTTATTAAAGCTTAAGAGTACAGTTTTATTACCATACTCAGCCTAGTAAACATTAGTAGTTCACTGTTATGAGCAATCCTTTTTAAATAATACAGTATCATTCCTAGGTTTGGATGAAAAAGAAAGATGCAGTATGCTTGCTCTCAGGAGATACAGTTTAAATATGTGGCAGGTGAGAGCATGGATTTCTTCAACTCTGAATAGATTCTGTTATTATATCTTTGTTTATATAGCTACAAAATGCAATATAAGTTCCCTTTATATATTAGGTCAAAAATAGGAAAACTAGAGTCACATAAATAAAGGTTATTAGTAGGTTGTTAAAGGTTAACAATAAGAGAAAAATTAATAAAGAGTAAATAAATGATTGCCACAAAGTTTAAGTAACAGCTAGAACTAGGGTAGAGGGAGTTATCAGGAGTGGAGACATGAGAAGTTCCTGGGATATTACTATTCTATTTCATAACCTGAGGAGTATTTGTAGACAATGACTTGTCTACAAATCATTAAACTCAACTCCTTTTATGCTATCTATTACATTTCATAATCAGAAAGTTAAATGTCAAAAGCAAAATTACGCTACAGACAGAAGGTAGGAAATAATATATCAATGATTTTTACTTGGATTCCTGCTTGTATTTCCTGTATTTCCTACAAGCATAAGAACACATAAAAAGTTTGACAATGCCACATAGCTAAACCCAAAACACCATCATCATTCCAAACAGCTATCATTAAGACAGGGATAATAGCAATTAGAGCTTTATGTGAATCATATGTAAGTTCCATACATATAAAAAAAAAAGCAATTTAGGTATCAAAAGTCCATTCTGCTTCAGAAAATAAATTATTTCCTAATCTAGAGTCAGTGTGATCCAATTCATGTCCAACGCACAGTGGAAATGAGTGGAACCAACCTCTACACAACCATCTATAGGTTCCCCAACTGTGACAGTGATACCTAGTCTCTTGCAACAACATATGAAAAGATCTGTAATTGGGACCAGCAGTTAGTGTAATGGCTATGTCGCTGGACTCCCACGTAGTCAACCACGGTTCGAGTCCCGGACCTGGTGGCTTAAACTCACGCCGGGCGCGTGTGCATGCGTGCCCAAGATCCCAAGAGGAGAATGGGGAGAAGGAATTGCGGCGTGGCCATCCCCCCTGGGGGGTGATTTCTCGCTTTCTATCTCTCTGTCTCTGTCTGTCTGGCGAGTGCATGCACCCTATAGCAAAAACCTCTCCCAAAAAAAAGAAAAAAAAGAAAAGATCTGTAATTAACCAGAGCATCCTCAAAGTTATCAAATAGGGTAAAAAAAAAGAATGATATTGGTCAATAAATAATTTCAGATTAAAAATTCTTCATGTATTATTTAAATGTTCACCTATGCTGGTTTTAAGTAAATATCATTTGAAAATTCATCTTTTGCACTTATCATGAGGCTCTAAGATTATTTTAATCAAAAGGGAGAAAACATCCAACATTTTATTCATTCTGAATTTTAATTACAGAAGGCTGAACATTTATAGAAAGAAAATCTTTACAAAGCAAGTGACATAGGCAACAATTCAAAATAAAAGCAAAAATATTACCAATTTTTAAAAAAGAATTATTTATTTAATTCCATTTGTTATTATTATTTTTTAACTTGACGAGAGAGAGAGAAAGGGAAAGGAAGAAAGAAAGCCACCAGGTCTGGAACTCAAACCACAGTCAGCCATGTGGGAAATCCAGTGCCTTGAACCACCATGCCACCTTCCAGCCCCAACATTGCCAATTTTTAAGTGACCTAGAAACAACTTAACAAAAAATTTATATACTAACTACTCAGAAACCTGAACTATGAGAAATAAAATTCAAAACAATTCAGAACATATTAATTCAAAAGCACAGCTTCCAAACTGGTTTCAGTTTAGCCAAGTAGTTGGTATCTAAGTTCAATAAAGGCAGAGAACAGTTTTTGTTTTATTCCTCTACCCCTAATACTTAGTATTAGTATGCTAGACACCCAACTATTTGTAGAATAAATTATCCAGAAACAAGCATTTCCATATAAAAGATAAAACCACTAGTCAAAAATTTTAATACTGATGAAAACTGAATTTAATTAAAAAACAAAAAAAAATTGTGTTAGTCTCTTCAAATAACAAGGTTAAATGCAGCTTTACATATGATACTGTATGAGTAACAGGATAGCCTTCAAAGAGTTTAAGTTAGTGCCAGGTTTCAATGAATTCCTAAATGGGAAAGGGCATCTTAATGTAAAATTTCCTTACAAGTTTGTGTAAGTAAGAAGCAAATGAATGGGAATTTAAAACCAGTTTGATGACAAAGCTAAAATCCTTAACATCTAAAGTACAGACAATTAAAACATAAGAGGTATATGAGGGGGGTGGGGGATGGGGATCTCTTAGGTAGTTCACAGCCAAAGCATCAACCCTGAAAATGAAAAAGTAAAGATGTGCTGGAAAGTATTTTCTCATGATACTCTTTTTTTTTGGAGAGGTTTTCGCTATAGGGCGTGTGCGCTCGCCAGACAGACAGAGAGAGACATAGAGACAGAAAGCGAGAAATCACCCCCCAGGGGGGATGGTCACACCGCAATCCCTTCTCCTCCATTCTCCTCTTAGGATCTTGGGCACGCACGCACACGTGCCCGGCGTGAGTTTTAAGCCACCGGGTCCGGGACGCGAACCGCGGTTGACTACATGGGAATCCAGCGACATAGCCATTACGCTAACTGCTGGTTCCCGATACTCTTCTTTAGTAGACTGGGAAGAGGAGGGACTGTGGGGTACTAAGAATTTTGCTTATTTTTTAATTTTTTTCTGCTAGACGGTGTGTGCGCTCACCAGAGAGAGAGAGACATAAACAGATAGAGAAGGAGAGAAAAAAGCACCCCTATGGGGAATGGTCACACTGCAACCCATTTTCTTTCGCTTCTTCTTCCTTTTAGGATTTTGGGCATGCACACACGGGTATCCAGTGTGTTTCTCAAACTGCTGAGTCCAGGACTCGAACCATGTTGTTGGCTATCTAGGCTCCAGCTGCCTTAACCATCAGGTCACAAAGCCAGCCCATGAAGTTTGCTATTTAAAACGAATCAAGAAGCTGACCTTTTTCATCCTTGATTAGTCTTAGATCTACAGATAAACTGGTCCCCCTATAAAAACAAATTCATCTCTTCACTGCTCAATATATATCAATTCAAAATTAGCAGCTTCTAAGCTAGCCAAAAAGAGGGTAAACATAATTTATGCTTAACAGAGATACAGGTAGTTATATAAGTATTCATAGACAAGTACATATACCCAGGTTAGTATGCACATACATTATTTCCTTGCTGTCAACTCAAGCCATAAAAGCAATGAAATCCTAGAAGCAAGGAGCATAGCTAAAGCCCAGATCTGGATTTCAAATATCATTCTTCTTGGCCAGCCATGGTGGCGTAGCAGTAACACACTACTCCACAATGCTGAGGCCTTATGGAAGAATGACGTTCATTTCCCAGGTTGAGCTGCATGAGCATGCCCATTTCCTGGCTGGCTAGGAAGGCTGGGGAGAGGAAAAAGGCACAAAACTGTTGAGGATGCCTGTTTCTTCGTGTCTGTTTGTCTCTGATGAAATAAACTAAAAAAAGGAAAAACAAGGGCTAGACCTATAGGTCCCATATAGCTGACTATGATTCAAATTCTGGTCCCGGTGGTTTCAAAAACATGCCAGGTGTGCATGCATGCCCCAAATCCTAATAAGATAGAAAAGGGATTGTGGCCTGACCACACTCCAGTGGGGAGTTCTTCCACTGTACCCATCTTGTTCAATATCTCTCTAGTGAGCACACGTGCCCTCTGGTGGAGGAAAGGCAAGGAGAGAGAGGAAGGAGAAAGAGGGAGGGTAGGAGGGAGGAAGTGAGAGAGACAGAAAGATACAAAGAAATAAATCTCCAATTAAAGAAACTAGGGTGCATTGGAGAAATGGTTTGGTTCTAGGAGTGGGAAATATACAAGATTAGCCTGAAGTATCATGTAATGCCAGAAAGAAAACACTTAAAAAACATACCCCCTAACCACGATGATGGGATATGTCAAAAGGGACACAAGATCCAAGTAAAGGAGCTTCTAATGGCCCCTGGGACAACATGAGCTCATGATTTCAAGTACATACTGATAAAAATAAATGGGGGAGAAGAGACAAATCACCTAAATTGAAGAATTCCAAAATTTTTGTGGATATTCTGCCCTCAATGTAGTGAAGTATCTAACTTCTCACTCTTTAAGTGTGCGTTGCTCATAGTAATCTCCTTTCAAAAAGTACAATATGGAAGGGGGGGTTCGATTTACAGTGGAGAAACTTTACTAGTACTATTTTGGCTGGATGATTTAGGTTCACATCAATAATGTTAACAATTTTAAGTTCCTTCTGATATAAAATCCAAGTTATATTTGGCAAACAGAATGTTGATAATACATGCCTTAAGTATGTAATGAAAACAGTACTTTACTTCTATAGTCTTCCTACTAAAAACACATAAACCCAGTCTAATAATAAGAAAAACAACCGATGAATCCTAATGGAGGAGATTTTATCCAATACTGACCAGAACTCCTCAAAAGTAATCAAAAACAAGGCAAATCTAAGAAACTGTCATAGCCAAGAGGAACCTAAGGAGATAAGACAACTAAATGTAATGTGATACCCTAGATGAGATTATAAAGTGGAAGAAGGACACTAGGTAAAAGGTAAAACAATATAATTATTAACTGTAACAACTGTACTATATACTAAGGTAAGATGTACATAGGGAAAACCAGGTATGAAACATATGGGAACTTTTTTTATTTTCTTCCCAGTCCTGTTGTAAATCTAAAACTGCTCTGTAATAAATTTTAAAAGTAACAATGTAAAGAAATAATAAAGCAGGAAGTACTGGTACCTCAAAGAGTAATGAAATCCAAGTGTACATAAAATGGCAAGTGGCTTTAGTGCTGGCAATTCAGCACTGTTTAATTAATTTAAGTCTTGTGTCACGCTGGGTAAAATCTCTTTACAATCAAAATGATTTATAGCGGTTAAATGTATAAGTAATAATTAGAATTAATAAATTAAAAAATTATTTTAAAAATTTATTTAAGTCTTCATTTATTCCCACATCTTACCCTTTGTTATTGCATACTTTCTTCTAATTGATTGCAGGAAGGAAAGTTAATAGTATCTAGATATTAGCCAATGACCACCTTATTGATAACTCGTATTATTATTAAATATTTTCTAAGCTTTTCAGATACCCATAAGCAGTAACTTTGCTTTCTCCAATATTTACACTTTTTTTTTTTTTTGAGACGTTTTTGTTATAGGGCACATGCGCTCGCCAGACAGAGAGACAGAGATAGAAAGCGAGAAATCACCCCCCGGGGGGATGGCCACGCCGCAATCCCTTCTCCTCCATTCTCCTCTCAAGATCTTGGGCACGCACACACTTGTGCCCAGTGTGAGTTTTAAGCCACCAGGTCCGGGACAAGAACCACAGTCGACTACATGGGAGTCCAGCGACATAGCCATTATGCTAACTGCTGGTCCCTCCAATATTTACACTTTAAGTGCCTATCTGCCTCATCCAGCACATCTAGAAAAAAAGTCAAATAACACCAGCATTAATTGGGTTCCCTGTCTGACTCTTTATTGGGAACACTTCCAGATTTTCCCCATCATTAAGCATGATGCTGAATGTGGCTTAAAATTGTTATCTACTCTATCTGCTCCTCCTTACCAAGGATTTCTTTTTTAAAAATCAATGATGGATTCAAATTTGTATTTAGATGTAGAAAACATTTTAAATTAGATGGTTTGTTTTGTTTATGATTAAAATTAATTGTAAAACATTTCCTAATAATAAACTATCCCCACTTCCTGACAAACCATACTTGGTTAAAGTATTATACTCATTTAATATACATTCATTCTGCTAAATATAACTTAGGTTTTACACTGATGTATTAGTTTACATGCTTTTTGTTACATTTTAGCATCAGTATAAAACTCCATTTATAAGGCACTAGACTAGGAAGCCTTCCTTCCTTCTCCCCCACAACCCCATTAGAGGCAGGGTTTTGCTATATTACCAGGTAGGCCTTGAACTTGCAATCCTCCAAGTAACCAGGACTATAGGTATGCACCAGAGCTCCCAGCTTTCCTTCTTTCTTTATGTTGTATAGTCAACTGAGGTAACATTTACGTATTCCTTACAAGTTTAGAATGTTTCATCAGTATAGTCACCCAAGACTGGTACTTTTTTTTTTTTGGGGGGGGGGGGGGTAATATAGCTTTTTGTCTTTCTTGTAGAATCTTTTCCATATATACAGATCTGTCTGCATTTTCCCAAAGGTCCAAAATTACCTCTACTTGCATTTTCTTAAATAATTCACTTCACCAACCAATTTTTACTTCTTTGTCTTTAAAATGTTTCGAAAAACTCAGTCTAGGTGCCAAATTACCTCAACTAATAAGAATTAAGAAAAAAAAAGATTATAAAGATAGGAAAGGAGAAGCAAAACTGTCATTCAAAAAATGTTTGTTTGTTTGTTTTTTAAAGACACAGGGTCTCACTATGTTATCCAGGCTGGCTTCAAATTCATTATCTTCCTCAGACTCCTGAGTAGCTGGGATTACAGGCATGAGCCATCACACCCAGCTGCATTCAATTATTTCTACACAATTTATTAGAATACACAATTTACTAGAATGGAATTTGAAAAGGCTGCTGGATAAAGAAGTAAAAAAAAAAAAATCAATTGCCTTTCTATTTCTATATATCAGCAAACAGGTTACTATTTTAAGATATAGCCACTTAGAATAGCATCAAAAGCAAAACTACCAGAAATAAATAAGCTATGCAAAGAGAAAGCTAATTAAGATATCAAAGATCTGAAATAATGGAGAAGTCTTTCATGTTCATTAATTACGTTTCAATATTGTAAAGATGTCAATTCTCCAAATGATCTACAGATGCAATCCCCATGGAAACTCCAGATGTGCAGAGCTTTGAGAAGCTAATTTGTCTTTCTAAGTTTTGCTATGGGATGCATGCACTAGCTGGGGAGAGAAAGAGAAGGGCAGTGAGAAATCACCTCCCGGGGGGAAGGCCACTCCACAGTCCCTTCCCCTCCATTCTCCTCTTGGGGTTTTGGGCATGCACTCACACCTGCCCAGTATGTTTTTCAAGCCATTGGTCCAAGACTTGAACCGCACAGTCAGCCATCTGGAATCCAGGCACCTTAACCACCATTATCAACTGACTGGCCCTGACAAGTCAGTTTTAAAATCCATATATGTTAAATGCCAAAAACT
Organism: Tupaia tana; assembly: GCA_026018925.1. Taxonomy (NCBI): domain Eukaryota; kingdom Metazoa; phylum Chordata; class Mammalia; order Scandentia; family Tupaiidae; genus Tupaia; species Tupaia tana. Next base: position 39,861,730 of record JAKSZU010000013.1, on the reverse strand, counting down.
AAGACACTCTTGAAGAGAAATAAAATTTGGGAGATGGAAAGAAAAGGAGGTATTAAAACAGACTTCAAGGCTACATTACTTGAAACAGTATGGGCACGAGAATATACAAATAGACCAACTGAGCAAAATAGTAGTTTGGCAGTATTCTGTGAGTCAATAACTAGCACTTTTATTTCTAGGTAGAAATTTCTAAAGAAATTCTTGAACAGGTAGGATATACATAGAAGGTTCAGAACAGCACTGTTTAAAAGAGCTAAAACTGGAAACAGCACAGATATCATTAATCATGAATTAGATAAATATATTGTGTCATGTTAATAAAATGGAATAACATAATAATGGAAAGGAATAAAATATAGCTATATGCAGAAAATCTATTGAAAAAAGAATTCCATTATATAAAATTCAAATATAGACAAAACAACATATTATTTAGAAAAACATACATAAGTAGTAAAACTAAAGGAAAAAAAAGAAAATGATCATAAAAGTCAGAATAAGTAGTTTACCTCTTAGGGAGAGAGAGGGAGATGTGTTCTGGTAGGGGCACACAGGAGGCTTTAAAAAGGTACTGGCATCATTCTACTTCTTAACCTTGGTGGAATTACACAGGTGTTTGCTTTATTATTCTTTACATTTACATATGCATTTTACACATTTGTCTATATATTTCACAGCAATTTTTAAAGGCTACTTTTAAAATTCAAAATATTAACCCAATATTTATTTTCAAATGACAAAGTTTACTTATTCACAACTTCCTGAGAACAGACATCTGTATTCTCAAAAACTAACAAAAAGTGTGAAGAAGACAACATACCTTGTATAGGCCAATGCCGGGATCAATAAGACAGGCACGAGCTGATGTAGACGGTTGACTGGAATGTCCCACCCTTTGAGTTTTCTTTACTTTAGGTGGACTATTAGAACAGGGTTTGGCCTGTACGTCAGTCTGTTTAGATGTGCTAGGAAGATCAGGGTCTGAGCGAACGAGTAGCTGAATTATGTCGTTCAGTCCAACATCATAGTCAAATAAAGTATATCCATTTTCCAACTAAAAAAAAAAAGACAGAAAAAGATATTGAAATGCTTCTCTTAAAACTTAACTTTCAATATCTTTAGCCAAACTATTAAAACAAAATTCATAGCATTGAAATTTAGTGATCTTTAAACATTCTTATTGTTACTTTATGGCCTCTGATATTAGCACCTTCCCTGGATCTCAATAAAATCTTAAAAATCACTCTATATTAGCTACAGGGAACACTGCTAGCCATTAAAACCAAAAATTTATCACTGCTGCTGTTACCTCATGACCCAGGGCTAGAAAAGTCTAGATTTAATTTCTTACCAAGTTTTTTTTTCCCCCAATACATAGTGCCTGAATCTACTTCAAGAAAGGAAAGATAAATTCTGAAAGTTTTATGCCTTTGTGCTCCTAAAGACATTATACCAAACATTTTCTCTCTCTCTCTCTCTCTCTCTCTCTCTCTCTCTCTTTTTTAAAGAGACATTTTTGCTGTAGGGCCCGTGAGCTCACCAGAGAGACAGAAAGTGAGAAATCACCTCCCAGGGGAGATGGCCACATCACAATCCCTTTTTCTCCATTCTCCTCAGGATCTTGAGCATGCACACACATGCACCCGGTATGAGTTTTAAGCCACCAGGTCCAGGACTCAAATCGTGGTTGACTACATGGGAGTCCAGCAACATAACCATTATGCCATCTGCTGGCCCCCAATCTACGGCAGTGTAATCCTTTAAGAAATCAAACAGGAAAATAAAAACTAAGCAGGAATAATTATAACTCTTGCTCATGCTACTTCAGTTGCCAAAAGTTCTCCAATTCTATCCATCTGTAAAGATAATCAAGTTTATCATAAAGTCTTCCAAGATGAACAGCAAGTAAATTATCTTGTAACTTAACCACCTTTTGGCAATGGACATGAGTTGAATTGTGTTCCCCAAAAAAGATTTGTTGAAATCCTACTCCAAGTACTTCAGAATGCAACCTTATTTGGAAATAGGGTCTTTACTGAGATATCAAAAAATAAATTTAACAAAAGTGCAAAACCTATTGTTATGGACTGAGGTGGTGTGTTTCCTGACCTCAAAACATGTATATGTTGAAGTCCTAACTCCCAGTACCTCACAACATAACCATATTTGGATAGGGTTGTTAAAAGAGGTAATTAAATTAAAAATGAGGTCATTAGGGTGGACCCTAATCCATTATGACTGGTGTCTTTATTAAAAGGGGAAATTTGTACAGACACAAAGCACGATAATAATATGAAGATACATTGGGAAAAGAAGGCTAAAAGAAGGCCGTGACTGGCATGAAGCATCTACAAGCCAAGAAACAGTTACTTTGTGGCAAGCCCTTAAGTAAGGTAGGAGTCTCCTTACCCTATCTTAGAGAGCAGGGGCCTCAGACACTTTGAATTCTAACCTCTGGAATTGCGAAACAATACATTGTTGTTTTAAACTACCCAGATATTTATACTTTGTTATAGGAGCCCTATGAAACTAAGTCTCCATTTTGTTTTTTATAAATTCAATTGGCTGTTTCCCTATGATACAGTTAAACAAGAAAACTAAATTCCTTGAGGATCAGAAATACCATTTTCCCAGAAACTTGACCAATTGAACACTACTCATTTTCTACTTTTGTTTTGGAGAGGTTTTTGCTATAGGGCATGTGCGCTCACCAGAAAGAGAGACAGAGAGACAGACAGAAAGCGAGAAATCACCCCCCAGGGGGGATGGCCACATTGCAATCCCTTCCCCTCCATTCTCCTCCCAGGATCTTGGGCACACACGCACCCGCGCCTGGCTTGAGTTTAAGCCACTGGGTCCGGGATGTGAACCACAGGTGACTACATGGGAGTCCAGCGACATAGTCATTATGCCAACTGCTGGTCCCATCTACTCTGTTTATTATGCATAATTCTTATCATCATTTATCACACAATAAGACTATACATGTGAAAGCAACCAAGAGAAATAATAAAAGCCTGTTAGCAATTTTAATTCAAGTGATCCAAGAACATACCTAGCACAATTCCACACATTACAGGTATTCATATGATGTTAACTAGAACAAGGGATCAAGAATTTCAAACTTCCCAGTGGAGGAATTAACTTAAGATACTCTCTCAGTTAATATGAGTAGTGCAAGCTCAAGAAGCATCCCAAGTCAGTAAGTAGAAAAATCTTTATAGGGATAGAATATTAATAATATTTTATTTAAAACAAACAAATTCCCTCTAGTCTTGAACTCTTGGGGAGAATTCAAGGAGGGGGAAAAAGGGGATAAAGAGAGCAGATGGTTTCTAGAAGAGTTGAAAAAGCACAACTTGACTAGACATACGACTGATGAATATTATAGCAATTATTTCTAAAAATTGATGTGTTTATAGAAAAAAAAAATCTGGAATAGCATAACACATTTCAGCTAACTGATTGGGCGTTCCCAAAATGAAGGCAGCAGTTAAAGTGGTGAAATAACTGGGATATACAATATATAATACATAAGTGTTTCCATAAACATTTTTCCATTGAAGTTTAATACACAAGAGTCAGAAGGCTCTTGTGGTCATTTCCACACTCAAATCCTCTGACTAAATTCTCACAAATAATTATTAGAAGCAAATACAACCTCCATCTAGTGGTACTCTTTCTAAACTTGGCTTGTCAGGGAAAACAACGTCTAAACTCAAAGTGAAACACTAAGTATATAATGCATGAGGCCTTAAAATAAAAGTTATGTCCACTTTTATTAACACATAGCCACTCTTTCTCCCACTTACTCTGATTTTTTTTACACCCAATTATCTAATCCTTCCCTAATTTATAGTCTACCAGTCTTCCTAAAATAGTGATCATTATCCCTTATATAGCAAGTTTTAAATATGTTCCACATAGCTTTATTCCACAATGCTTTATTCCATATTGTGAAGAGTTATAAGGAGTGCTGTAAAGATTTACTTGAAAAGCACTTAAGTTTTTCCATATTTAATAAAACACTGAAAGTTATTTATCACTCAAATCTTGTTCTCAGTGGGGAAAAAAGAAACAGCATCATTTAGAAATTACAAACACCTGTGAGTTTCAGGCATTTAACTATAATCCAACATCAATTTACAGAAGTAAACATTTGAGAACTGCCATTCTAAAAAATGAGAATATAAGACTTATATTACTGGAGAAGCAAAAATGCTTGGCTTAGTTTTGTCTTGTCGGACCACACACTTGGATTTTTACAGGGTTAAGAAACTACAGGTAACATACAGCATAAAGACATTTTACAGGATTGGGACAGCCTTGCAATGCCAATCCAATAGCTGCCTGCTACAAGAAATGCAACCGATGCAAGGAAAACTAGGTGGCAAAAATATCAAGCAGCAGTGGGGAAGTCACTCCAAAGGCACAATGATGAGGGATGTAGTGGAGGGTGTAAGTCAGTAACTCCCATGTATCTTTCTCATTTTATATATAACATATTCCTCTAAATACTTATTCCTTTAAATAGACAAATACTTTTTTTTTAATTCTTTTTTTTTGGAGAGGTTTTTGCTATAGGGCGCGTGCGCTCGCCAGACAGACAGAGACAGAGAGACAGAAAGCGAGAAATCACCCCCCAGGGGCAATGGCCATGCCGCAACCCCTTCTCCTCCATTCTCCTCTAGGGATCTTGGGCACGCACGCACACACGCCCGGCGTGAGTTTAAGCCGCCAGGTCCGGGACTCGAGCAGCGGTCGACTACATAGGAGTCCAGCGACATAGCCATTACACTAACTGCTGGTCCAATAGGCAAATACTTTTGAGCTCTCTGTGAGAACCAAGAATACAGGGGCTAAGAGGTAACTAGTCGGTTCTTCTTCAGCTATGGTTTATCCCCGTATCTCGCTCTATGAATGAGAGGAAGGGAGACAGAAATTCGTTCAAAGCCTGAGAAGTTCTAGATTCTAAAGACCCAATCCCTAGGGTGCCTCCAATAGCCTCCCAGATAAGAATGTCCAAATGAGGTTACCCTACTCTAGCCAGAACTTACAGTCATGAATTGCTTGTCTTCATTGTGACCCTCAAAGTCCAAGGAATTACCTTGCTTCTCAAATTTAATTTGCATACAGATTACCTGGGGACCTTGTTAAAATACTGTTTCTGCCAGTAGGCTGGTGTGAGGCTCCCCGGTAAAGCTAATACTGCTGGCCCTGAGAATACAGGGAACATACTTTTAACAGTAAGAAACTAGTAGGAGGCTAACTATCCTTCTACATTCATTTTCAAACTCTGGTGTTCACCATAATCTCCCGTGGGGTCTTGTTAAATTCAACTACTTTCAATTCTGGGGTGAGCTGAGCATCTATAATAAAAATCCACAAGTGGTTCTGATACACACCAAAGATTAAAAGCAACAGTCTTAGGGAGGGGTGCTTTTTTCTAATGAGCATAAAGACATTTTACAGGATTGGGACAGCCTTGCAATGGCAATCCAATAGCTGCCTGCTACAAGCAGGCTTCCCTGTCTGTGGGCTGTGAACTGCTGAGAGGAATGGTGATAATAATCACTTCCACGGGTACTTGTCAGCTCAGAAGGAAGCCAACACAGCTTACAACAGTGTCTTCCTCTTTTGCCTCAAAGTCAAAGGCTGGCACCAAATGTCTGCTCCCATCCCTGCTGGTTTATCACTGGGTCGCAGAAATCAAAATAGTAAGTTATCAACTGTCCTGGGGAAGATGTACAAAAACTATCCTCGACAGTTTTTCCAAGAGAATAGAACTAGTTTTTGGTTTACTAAAAGTTTACTTAGTTGCCCTGAAGACAACCCAATCCCTACCTTTTCTTCAAGACAGCCAGGTGCACATTTTACCTTAGCATATTTAATAATTAGACTTTAGGAATGTTGTCCAAGAAAACATTCTCATCCTTCATTTCTATCTACGGTGTTGAAGTCACCAGAGTATCCTAGGAATTTATGTACTATTGTCTCTAGCTGGAAAAATAAAATTCTCGGGCTTTGACTACATGCCTTTCACTTTTTGTTGTTGGTTTTTAGAGGTTTTTGCTACAAGGTGCGTGCGCTTGCCAGAGACAGAGAAACAAAGAGACAGAAAGCGAGAAATCACCCCCCAGGGGGAAGGGCCACCCCGCAATCCCTTCTCCATTCTCCTCTAGGGATCTTGGGCATGTACGCACACGCGCCGGGCGTGAGTTTAAGCCATCGGGTATGGGACTCAAACCGAAGTCGACTACATGGGAGTTCAGTGACATAGCCATTACGCTAACTGCTGATCCCCATGTTTTTTACTTTTGACCAAAAGTAAGAAGGTATCAACCATCCTAGGCACAACAATACAAAGCCACATAGTACTTAATACATGTACAATTATTTCAAAAGCTTACAACTAAACTGAGCATCTGTTCTTAAAATTCACTAACACTAAAGAATTGGTATAAAGCTGACAGAAAACAAAAGGTGCTATAACATTTTTCAAAGAAAAACAAAAACAAAAGCAGATCCTGGCTCTCTCTTTCCTAGGGTGTAGTTTATTATTCTGAATTTTCTGGACAGTCTTTGAAGGCTGTGAAGCAGAGTAAAACACTTATTTTGAATCCTGTGGCTTTAGGCTACTTATACCAAATTAAAGACAACTAGATTTATTTCGAACCACAAGATTATGGCCAATATGTAGTTTATCAACTGCAGGATGCCAACTTTTTAATGGATTAACAATAACAAAACGGAAAAACAAAAGATATGATGGGTGTGGATGTCTAGGTACAACCTTTGAGAGATATGTGGGAAAAGGAAAAAATCTTAGACTAGCCAGACCTGTACTATACCATACAACTACCAGAGACCTCCACAAACACCCTCACAGGCAAAAACGCTTTCTACTTTCAGTGTACAGCTAGCTATACCGCAGTACTGTATTAAAAACATGAATGAAGGGAATATTAGGTGAAAGGTAAGAAGAGCAAAGGAGTCTTGTACTCCTTTCCACTGCTGAGAATAAGACCCGACCCCAGTTACATCAACAGCTCCTTCACCCAGGTCTCTAACCTCCTCCAGGACAGACTTTAGATCTAGGAGAGGGGATTAGGGAACTAAACCAGAATTTCTGGAAACTCTTCCAATCTTAAGTGTGTGCAAATCTTTCCGAAGTGGGAAGGCAGAGCTGAGGAACTTGTGCCTGAGAACGAGCAATACCCGAGTTTCCTCCTCCGTCTGGGAGCTCGGTGCGCGCAAAAACCACGAAGACGCCAGCCCTTAGCAGGGTCAGCGCTGCTGGGAGCTGGAGGAGCCAGCTCGCCCCTCTGCGCTGTGGCATGGCTGCAAGTGCCTGCTGCACTCCTCACCCTCCTGGGCCCCGGACCCAGCCAAGCGCGGGAAGTGAGAAACCCAGGCGTCCCGGCGGTGTCTGTGGTCGCAGCCCAACTGGAAAGAAAAACAGCCAGGGCTCCGTGATCGGGATACCCCGAGTCCAACGCTGCCAGGCGCACCTGCATTCAAAGCTGGCAGGACCCAGATGCCCCCCCGCCCCCCCCCCGGCAGGCCTGGGCCCTGCACTCTGCTGGACTGCCCCCCGAAGCTATGCCAGGTGCGCCCTGAGCGCGCGGCGCACCAAACCCGTGGGCCCGCACGTCCGGAGACGCCCCGCTGCTCCCACCCGGGCTTCCCGAAGGACGCGGCGGTCGCGCCTCACCTGCTTGCCCCGGTAGAAAAGGCGCTGGCACTCGGGCCTCACGTCGAACAGCGCCCACACCCGCTCGCGCAGCTCCTCGATCGTGGCTTTGCGCGATACGTCCTCAATGGTGCGCGTCTGGGAACCATCAATGGTGCGAACCTGGATCCACATCTCGACTCTGGGAGAGGGGGGCTGACCCCCTTTGTCTCCCCCTGTGCTCTGGGCACCTCGCCCGGCCCGCGCCGCTTCCCTGGCGGCTTCGGCTCTCTCTGGCGGGCGGGCGAGGGCGCGCACAGGCAAGAAAGACCGAGCAGATGCGGGGCGCGACTATCCGCGGAGATTCTCAGGCTGTGCGCCTGCCCAGCCCAGCCGAGGTGAGAAAACCGGAACCAGCCTGAGGCGCTGCCGCAACCGCCGACTCACAAATAGGAAGAAGCCATGTCGGTGCCGCGCCAAGTGTTTACTTATAGAGCTGTAGCTCCCACATGGAGGTCACGGCGCCAACCCGGATCTCGCGAGACTTAGGCGGGGCTCCGCCTTAAAGAGGAAGCGGCCGGGGAGGTAGTTACAGACCCGAGGGAACGAAAATGGGCGGGGCTGAGGGGTGGGGCTTCCGAAAGCCGTTACTTGCTCGACAGCCCGCACCTGGGCCTTGACACACCCGCTAGCCCTGGGGCTCCAGCGGTTAACTTGGCCGCCCACATCGGCGCCCTTTTAGGTCCTGGTTTCCTGCGGAGGAGGCTGCCGACTCCTCAGGCCTAGCGGATACGGTACTCTGGCCTCAAAAACACACCAAAAATAAGAAACCCTGACGTGCATTTACACAGTCATGAAAAAAAGGGGCGCGATGGGCGCGGCCATAATTTCTGAGAGAACACGGAAGGAAATGTTGGGATCTACCGCATTCAGCAGGACAGTGCCCGCCAGCCGGCCTGGCGGGGCCGGTCGCCCAAGAAAGGCCCCGGGGACCCTTCGCATCGTGCACATGTTTCCCGCCGGGTCCAAACACTGCCCTCGCGCAGAAACCTGCTTCCGGCGATTTCCCGCCGCTAGGCAGAAGTGGCGGCTCCAGGCCCAAAGGCCGCGCGCGGGTTATGCTGGGACCTCCCTCAGGCCAGGGATGGCCGGAGCAGCAACCCGAAGAACCCCTCCCTAGAGCTGGACGTTTCCGTTCGTGGACCTTCCGCGAGGTGTGCCTCAGGCGTAAGGGATTGCGGGTTTGTGGAAAACAAGTTTAGATGACCCAGAACTATAACCACCGCCTAAGAAAGACCGCCAAAGATCCTACTAGAATTAAATTCTCAGAAATAGGCCTCACACAGCGCTACTTAGCAAAGGGCTTATATAAAATGAAAATATGTCTGTAAAAACGAAGAGGTCACATGAAAGTAGGAAACAAAATCAGTATCTTGAAGTCAATATATTAGCACATTTAGAAATATGCTAAATATTCCCTCAGAGGTAGAACAGCAGTTCTTGTAGTAGTTAAAATAATTACAAGCACACTGACAAGGCTAGTAGTATCATTTAAAAAAATGGGGGGGCAGCCCAACTTGTGAGGAATAAAAAAATGGAATACACATATTTCTGCTTTCTGCTGTCTCTGAAAATGTCACATTCACCTAAAACCTCCAAGTACAATTGACCTAGTCTGCCTAACTAAAGCAAATAGTGAATATGTATTTATTACATATATAAATGAGATATAGACATACCTAAAGTAGCCTTAGTTCTGCCTCAATACTAGCTGCTGTTACAAGGTTATGCTTTTGCCTTGTGGAGTTATATTAAAATTTTTTAAAATTCTCTGCCCACAAAGAATTTACAATCCAATCGATATAAGATTTAGCAAAAATAAAAATGTTAAAAAGTAATTTAGTACTAAACAGTCTGGTGTTGGTTAAAACTGCGATTAGAAATTAAAGGTGGGGATGATTTGGGAGCTTAAGACTAGATGTAGGATGACCTGAGTTACATGGTATATTGTAGAGGGAGGCAGCATTTAAATGTTCAGTTCATGGTTTGAAATAGATAGACATGAGTGGTAATCCCAGTGTTGGTGCTTACCTAAAATGGAATCTTGAACAAATTACTTGCTTCAATATCCTTAATGTTAAATGGTGTTTCTAATGCCTGATGAACGTAGAGTGCTTAGCATAGTGCCTATTCCTTAGTAGTACACAGTAAAATTATTTTAGTGCCATTATTATAGAGAGAATTTAGATAAGCAGAGAATGCCCAAAAAAGAGAGAGAACTTATGCAGACACAGAAAGTCTTCATTTTCATTGGTCAGAAGAGCCTGCATATCAGAAAGACTGACTAAATACAAAAGGGCAATGTGTGAAGATTAGCATTCAAAGCACTATATTTTTGTGGGCCCCAGGGAGAAACTAAGTTTTTTGTTTTTTTTTTTTTTGACGAGATTATGTATTTGGAAAGACAGCAGAAAATAGATATGGAAGGAACCTTAGAGAAAAAGTAAGGGTCAGGGAGATGAAGGGCAGAGATTGGCATGAAAAAGCTTAGTGAATAGACAACTGTGTCAGTTTTACTAAAATTAGTGACCGTGGGTAGGAGAGAAAAGGATTTATTCTAGAGCATTCTAGAAAGTTAAGCCTATAAGGCACATAAGAGGTGTGGATAAAAAAGAATGAGGAAAATGGTATGTTGAGAATTACTCTAAAGTTTCTAGTTTGGAAGACAGATGACTTGGGTAAATGGTGATGCTCTCAATTGCACAACAAGAGAAAGCAAGTTGGGAAAATACAGTGAGTTCCATTTGAGTGGTGTTGCACTTGAAAGACATCCAGAATATACATAAAGGGAGATGATTAATTTACAGATGAAAATACAAGTCAAGGTATTCAAAGGAAACAGGAAAATTCTGAGGGTTTAAGCCCTTAGGAGATTTACCCTTCTTCATGTGGTATTGCTTCAATGGAGAACCCTTAGGGGAAAAAAATCCTACTGTCAAAATTGGGTATCTACTGAGACTGCATAGGACTCCTGTTAATCTATTCCCAAAGGGTTGGCAGGACAAAGTTTAGAGATAAAAAACCGAGAAATTATATATCTGTCTGCTGTAGGCCAAATGAATTACATCTAGAAACAAGCCTATGTATGCAGTAAGCTACTTAGGGTATATGTTGGGTTGTCAGAAGTCATGACACATTTTTGCATAGAGTTATGACTTCTGACAACCTAATATAAAGAATTTCAGGTAATAATTCCTATATGTAATAAAATAACTCATTCCTCTGGTTCTCAACACAGAACTGAGTACCATAAGATTTTGTCTCTGTACAATGCTGTTGTTTAGGAATATGCTCAGTTGTAGAAACAAGATAGAAGTCATTTGAGAAATGCCACAGTATTAGACATTGTGGTTTATCATTGAATGTGTCACTGAAATAATGTAGATATGAACAACAAAAAAAGAAAATCATTTACATGAATGAAAAGCAAATACTAAGGTATATATCATCAGTCATGGTCCAATATTTGTTTAAGTCAAAAGAGCCAAAACAGAAAAATAGAGGATTGATTTTTAGAGCTAATTCTAGAATCTTATACCCTGGAATGTCTTCAGTTTTCTCAAGTAATGGCTCGAAGTTAAGAACTTACTTTAAAAAAACAAATATATTTCAGTCTGCACTCTGAAGCTATGATTACTACCTTTTTATCTGCAATTTTATGCTGGATGTCTTCCTTTTGCTGCTCTGGGGCCACTTTACCTAGAGTCCAAGGATAAGGGAATATATAGGGGGAGTGTGCTCAGGCTTTAAGTTTAACCAATGAGAAAGGAGCACAGACGAAACTGCAAGATGAGAAAAGAATGATGTCAGGATATTTATTCCTATACCTTTCTCCTAGAAAGATCATCTCAATCCACCTCCTCTTCCTGAGATGGCCTGCTCTACATGATTCATTCGTCCATGTTCTGGTAAATTCTGTTGCTTTGGGCCTAGGGGTCATAACAGCTTTATAGTCACTAGACCTAGAATCATACAGATTCCCCCATTTCCCTATCTTATCCCAAGCAGCTATAACTGGTCCCTTGGAGAAGGGGTAGGAGTCATTAAAGTATCTTAACTGGAGAATTTCTATTAAAATCTCTAATGCTATCTTAGAAAAAAACTGTGTGTTCTAAGAAATGAACTAGAATCTCCATCAGTTAAAAAAAAAAAACACACTTCCAGGCCAGGACCAGAAGGTGGTGTGGTAGTTAAGGCACTTGACTCTTACATGGCCAACTGTGGTTTGAGTTTCGGACACACAGCTTGAAAATCACATGGTACATGCGTCCTTTAGATTATAACCTAGTCCCAACCCCAACCTTACCACACTTGTCTCCCTTAAGAAGAAATTTTAACATTGATTTAAGAGGTAAAATCAACAGGTTTACCAAAAATCTTAATTTGGAAACCCTTATTGGACTAATTTTCATCTTCTATTCTTGAGGGCAAAGATCAATAAACTATCTTTAGACCCTTCTATTTACCCTCTTTTGAACTTACTTGGCTTTCTTACCACATCTTCCCTGACTAGAAAATTTCATCTCACGTGTCAAAATTTCCCTCACATACCACTTCCTCCAGGATGCCTTTCCTGATACCTCCTAGCAGAAGGAAATGCTTCCCCTGTATTCTCCTGCTCAGTTTGAAACCTACTCTGTCACTTAGGATTGTAATTGTTTGTCTGCCTGTCTTCCCCATTAAATTCTGGATTGCCTAAAAGAAGGGACTTGTTCTATTTATTTTGTTTCTAAAACAAAACTCAATGCAGGATAACTAGATATACTTAAGCAATGGTTGCTTGAAGGATACAATAAACTAGATTCTATTTAGATGTCTAATTAGAACAAGAAACAAATTGGCATAATCTGCTGACCTCTGTAAAAAGAAATATCTCTATGTTCCTTCTTCTATACTACCTCACATGTGTTCATGCCTTCCAATCTCCTTTTCTCAGGAAGGCAGTTAACTTCTTTTTTTATACATATAATTTTTGCATATAAAAGCTTTGTTGTAAGTTTCTTATAAATTCCCCGGTTTTGAACCTTTTCAGAACTATTACTACTTAAGAAGAAGGATGGAGAAAATTGAAGTACCAGAAGTAGATATTTTTCTATACTAGTTTAGAGGAATAAAACAGCGTTTCAATCTCATTAAATAAAATACTTAGTTTGAACCACAGTGACACAAACAGTAGAGTGTTCTTGTGCAATGCTGGAGACATATGGGAGGCCCAGTTTTTTTCTCAGACCAACCTGAATGCATGTGTGATCCTGGCCCATTGAGGTACTGGGACAGGAGGATCACAGCAGGAGAGGCCTCATCAGGGTTGCTACTCTCTCTCTCTCTCTCTCTCTCTCTCTCTCTCATACACACACACATTTAAATAAATATACTTCTTTTAAATTTTTTAAAACTTATTTGTTCTGAGTATTATTTCCTGTGACAGGAAAAGGTTGTTGACATTAAAATACTATTTATAGGGGCCAGTGATGGCATAGTGATTAAGGCACTGAACTTCTACGTGGCTGACTGCAATTTGAGTCCCAAACCCAGTGGCTTGAAACTCACGCTGGGTGAGTGTGCATGTGTGCTCAAAATCTCAGGAGGAAAATGGAGAAGAAATTGTGTCATGGCCATCTCCCTTGGGGTTGATTTCTCGTGTACTCTCTCTGAGTCTCTACAGTGAGCACATGTGTCCTATAGCAAAAAATCTCTCTCTCTGAAAAAAAATTGTCTATCTATAGAAAATCCCCCCATTTTCCAATTGAAAATATTGATATTATTTTGCTGATTTGCATGACAAAATGTTCCATCCATATAAATGATCTTTATTTAGTAATCAATCTGATCAATACATATTTGATGAATGTGTGTTGCGTGATGGAAAGATCATGGGTTCTAGAATCAGATTGACCTGAATTTGAATCTGGGATCTAATAATTATCAGCACTAACATTGGGCACCTCATTTAATTTCTCTGAGACTTGGTTTCTATGTCTGATATGGGGATAATGATATCTCTCATAGTGTGACAAGGACCAAATGAGACAAAGTCTCATTGTCCAGCCACTTAATAATGTTCCTCCATTTTTGTCACAATGTATGGGTTCATTCGGTGAGTAAATTTATTTTGGTTTATGAGTTGGTCTGTTGGTAATTTAAGGCAATAAAAAATGTGAAATGGGAAGTAGCATCATTTTAAATTGTATTTTTTTTCTTTTAATTTTGTTTTTAATACAAAAGAGGGCATGTGTGTGGAGGGGGGAGGAGAGAAAGCACCCTTCAACAGGGCATTGTCACATTGCAATCCTTTTTCCTCCAATTCTCATCTCATTATGATCCTGGCCATGTGTGCATGTGCATACATGACGTGTTTTTTCATGCCACCAGAGTAGGACTCAAACCCTGGTCAACCACATGGACTACAACTTCCTCTTTGTCTTGCTTAACTGCCACATTTCAGGACCAGCCTAAATTTATTTTTTGTTTGTTTGTTTGTTTTTTATAACAGACCAGAGTTTATTTTTAACACCTATCGTGCCATGAATTCATAGGGAACAGGTTCCAGAAGCTCAGGCTCCTTTCCATTGGTTCTTACAAAGTCTGCTTCTCTAGGTGGAGTAGGCTGGTGTTTCTGCTTGAAACTTTCACTGTGGCTTCCTTCTTTTTCTGATCCTTTTCCTTCACATGTTTTAGGAAGTTATACATGCTCTTAGAACACTTAATATACTCAATATGTACATTAATTCTCTTGGCAAGACTCTTGATTGCTTACAAGAGTGCCAACAGCATGCTGGGTAACATTGTAGACTCTTCCAGTTTTGCCATGGTAACATTTGTGGGGTACTCCTTTTGAATAGTACACTTCCCCTTGATGTCTACAATATCACCCTTTTTGTAGATTCCCATGTATGGTGCCAAAGGAACCACTCCATGTTTTTTAAAAGGTCTAGAGAACATGTATCAAGTAACTCTCATCTTTCCCTTTGTGTTCATCATTTTGGTGAATTTCTGGAAGATTGCAGTTCCGGCCAAAAGATTAAATTGTTATTTTTAAAAAATATTTTATGGGCTGACCACAGAGTCTAGTGGTGAAGGAGTGGGATCATACATGGCTGACCACAGTTCAAATCCTAACCCTAGCAGCTTAAAAAACATGCTGTGTGTGTATGTGTGTATGTGCATGCATGTGTACATGTATGTGCTTGTGTGCCCAAATCCTGACAGCATGGAGAAATGGAGGAGAAGGGATTGTAACATGGCCAGGCCACATTGTGGGGGTGCTTTCTCCCTCTCTTTTTCTTTTTCTGGCAAGTGCACATGCCCTTTGGCAATAAAAACAAACAAAAGCAAAAAAAAAAAAATTATGGCTTTGGGTTTTTGAGATTGAGGGATCTCTTTCATAGGTATCTAATTGATATAATGTGAAAATAAACTACGAATTATTATAAATTATGATAATTATAAATTTTTGCTTGGTAAGTTTACATATATCTGAATTATTTTAGCATTTTATTAGTTTAACAGTAAATCATAATGTTTTGTAAGGTACTTTAAATAACTTGCTATGCTCTTATGAAACACCAAAGGATTTACAACAACTCAGAAAAAAATTACTGGCCACCCTCTCTGCTTACTCTCAGACCCCAAATTTAAAACCTAAAAGATAACTTTGTAAAGCAAACAAGCAAACAAAAAATGGTAATACAGTTGTAAAAAGTATTTACAGCAATTGTGTAACAGTATCAGTTTCTCACTTTCCCCTGGCACCTAAAATGGTAGTTACATAATGCAAATAAAGCAAACATATTTAATGTACTCTCTTCAAACCCATTCTAATTAATATTACAATCGCATTTTATAAGATTTTAATACAGTAAGGAAATTCTGTTAGCCCTTCTACATTGTAAGAGACAATTTTTTCCTGAATATTTAGCCTAGATATCTTCTACAAACTGCCAGGAGATTGCTTTTCATCCTGAGCATTATTGTAATTTATAGACTAAAAGACACACTAGTCTGGGAGTTAGACAGAATAACTTTGGAAAAACTTTAGCTTTCCTTGGCTATCAGTTGCCTATCTACAAATAGAGATGAGCAGCAAAGGTAGTATTGGCTTAAAGTAAATCATTTACTTTTAGTTCCTATTGCAGTGCTTGAGAACTTGGGCTTAGAAAACAGACAAACTTACAACTGTCTTATAACTGTTAGAACACCAGTGTCCTTAACTGAAATTTATTAGGTATCTTAACAGGTCTGTGGTAAAAATAAATGAGATATTATATGTACTTACTTAACATATCATTCAGTGAATGTTTCCTGCCATTATCAGTAGCAAAGCAGCAGCTACTGGCAAGACTCAGAAACAATTCATGTGAACTCTTCATAATGAGAATTAATAACTCCTTCACCCACCAAAGTGGAACAAGCAGGAAGCTACCAATGCCTGAGTTTGACTCAGGTTTCTTCAAAAAGGTTGAAACTAGCTCTTTGAATATTCTTATTGCATCTTAGCAGTAGCGGAAGATCATCTCCAGTTAGGTTTTTTCAGAGTGTTGAGTTAGGATATGGAGGTAACTTAGAGTGATAAACTCCTCTTAGTTTTTACACAAGTCACTTTGCCATTATACTAAGTAAGCTTAAAAGCCAGGTAAGTGAAGGAATTTGTTCTCTGAAAATCATGTCTCTAATAAGTCAATGATATTAAAAGCTAAATTTGTAATAAGTAGGAGGTAATTCCTATCATTCCTTTAAAAAAAAAAGATGCTCATTTTTCTTTAGAAAATAGAAAATTAAAATTAATTTACTAGCTTTTTTGGAGTTCAGGGACTTCATCCATCTTGACTAAAATGGAATATAGCTACCCAGTGCCTTGCAGTGAAGAGAAGAGTGGTATATATATATACACCAGATTTTCTTGCCATTTTGACAAAGTTGAGGGGATAGTACCCAGGGGCAAAGGAAGATGCTTTTTTACTGAGGTAAACATTATTGAATTTTCCTTGCCAAGTTAGGGCCATAGGACACTATGTTGGCCTGGAGAGTCAGGGCTAGCCTGCTAGAGTCAATGGATGTCAATAAGAGAATGCTTAGGGGTCAGGGTGGAGTTGAAATCTGAAGAGACCATCTGTGGCTCTCAGAGGCCAAAGCAGGAGTCTTATTACAAGATGTCCAAGACTTCCATCTATTAGTCAGGAAAGACCTGTTAATGTCCTAGCCTTCTCTGAGGAGTGTGAGACAAAATACACATGAACATGATCTGAAAGTCCAGGGCTTCACTGAACAGGCCACTTGGAGAACTAAGAGTCTCAGAAGTTCATCAGAGAAGGGAACTAGTATTTATTGATGCTTTTGTATATACATCTCATTTAACATGATCATCATCCCTTCAGAAGTTAAAAAATACTCAAAAGGCAGTAATAGCTATGGTGTGGGATGTTCTAGACTACAGAAATACTGATGTCAACAATCATATGTGTCAGATGTAAGTATAGTTCTTAGTTCATGGATGTCCTGACAAAGACTTCCTTTTTGACCAAACTTAGACTCCTCTGAGCCCTGTTCTTGACTAGGTCTCAACCTTGGCCTTATAAGGGTTACAGACTACGCACAAACAAATTCACCCACCCCCACTTCTCTAACTACGCCCCCCCACACACACACAGACATACTAAAAGACTGGAACACGCTACAGCTCAACCTTGTATCCTGGGGTGACCTACACTCCCTCCCCCTTCCATTAAGTTCCTATTTGGGTAAGCTTAAGGCTGCCCTAAGAATTTACTGTTTGCTTCAGTCAATATCTGAAGAAAGGGCCCTGGTCTCCCAGTCTGTGAGAGGGTAGGAGCCTAATTTAGATAAGTGCCAATTAGAAAATCCAGAAGACTTAATCACTCTGACCAACCCCCTTAACTGCTTTTTACAGTTTTTCGCTTCCTGGAGTCAGCTCAAGCCCCAGCTCATTCTCCTCCCGAATAGTTAATTCTGCACCAACTGAAGCTGGTGCTTAGTTTACACGGCACTCTATTCCCTACTGCAGTAGTTACTGAGTAAAATCTGTCTTTACTACCTTTAACTAATTTCCAGCTTTGTTTCTCTTTGACAGTTTCTGTAATAAGTCTGTATATGTTTTTTTTTTTTTTTTTTTTTTTTTTTTTGAGAGAGGTTTTTGCTATAGGGTGCGTGCGCTCGCCAGACAGACAGAGAGAGACAGAGAGACAGAAAGCGAGAAATCACCCCCCGGGGGGGATGGTCACGCCGCAATCCCTTCTCCTCCATTCTCCTCTCGGGATCTTGGGCACGCACGCACACGCGCCCGGTGTGAGTTTTAAGCCACCGGGTCCGGGACACGGACCGCGGTCGACTACGTGGGAGTCCAGCGACATAGCCATTACGCTAACTGCTGGTTCCCTGTATATGGTTTTAATTGTGAGATAACATTTTCTCCTCGTTTGTGATAATGGCTATGCCAGGCCCACCTTATGTCCCTTCAAAAATCTATTCAGTGCTATGGATTCCATGGTTCCTGGCTGATTATGATGGTAATCCTAGGGCCCTGTCTGATCCATCTGAGGCCAGTGATATCCAGAGGGAATGTGGACATACTACATTAGGGGTATGATGCCACAGACAGGGGGTGGGGGGCAAACTTAAATAAGATAGACAGGAAACAGGAAGGAATCAGCAGACAAAATTAAGCACCTTTCTTCTCCTTGATGATTCCAAAGCACAGCGGCTTGTATAGTCTTTCTGGAAAAGTTCCATGACACTGAACAAAAGTTATGTGCTGTACAAAGCTGCAGTCAGCTTAGTAATATATTATTTTGTGTTTGCCTTCTCTCCTTTCCCATCCTACTTCTCTTTTTCCTCACTCTTGCTTCCTTGGGATTGCACTCCCCCTACACACACATACACACACACACACACACACACACACACCAAACAAAAACAAAGAAACAAAAAAAAATTAGCACAAAACCTGCCCAAGGCTCTTTTGTGTGTGTAGCAAGGAACTGAGGCTAAGAAAATAGATTATAGGGACCAGCAGGTGGCGTGGTGGTTAAGGCACTGGACACTCCCACATGGCTGACTGCGGTTCAAATACTGGACCTAGTGGCTTGCTTTCTCACTTTCTCTCTCTCTCTCTCTGTATCTCTCTCTGGCCAAATTAAAATAAATGAATGAATAAATAAAATTAAATAAATAATTTTTTTAAAGTTAAAAAAAAGAAAATAGATTATAGAATGAGCCCTAAAAAGCAAACTCTGCCTGTTTGACTTAAAGGTAGTTGAGACCTCACTGTTGGTAGCAATTGGGCCATAATAATCCCTTATAGTGAGATGACAATTAATGAAGCTTTTGCTTGTGAGTGATTAAGAGGAGATAGAAGGTAGAAGGCAAGGCATTGGGAGGTCAATATGTGGAAAATAATAATTATAAGGCTTGTTACATGGGGTGGCTGCTTTTTGTGGCTATGTAAGTCTTACAAAAAGAACATGGAGGGAACCAGCAGTTAGTGTAATGGCTATGTCGCTGGACTCCCACGTAGTCGACCGCGGTTCGTGTCTCGGACCCGGTGGCTTACAACTCACGCCGGGCGCGTGTGCGTGCGTGCCCAAGATCCCGAGAGGAGAATGGAGGAGAAGGGATTGCAGCGTGACCATCCCCCCTGGGGGGTGATTTCTCGCTTTCTGTCTCTATATCTCTCTCTGTCTGTCTGGCGAGCGCACGCGCCCTATAGCGAAAAACCTCTCCAAAAAAAAAAAAAAAAAAAAAAAAAAAAGAACATGGAGGGACCAGCAGTTAACGTAATGGCTATGTCGCTGGACTCCCATATAGTTGACCTCAGTTCGAGTCCTGAACCTGGCGGCTTAAACTTACGCTGGGTGCATGCATGTCCAAGATCCCGAGAGGAGAATGGAGGAGAAGGGTTGCGGCATGGTCATCCCCCCTGGGGGGGGGGGGTGATTTCTCACTTTCTGTCTCTCTGTTTTTCTGGTGAGCACACCTGTCCTACAGCAAAAATCTCTCAAAAAAGAAAAAAAAAAAAAAAAAGAACATGGAAGGTTCAGGGGTAGCTGATTCCTAACTTAAAGGATTATCTGAAAACCAGAGGTCTCAGTGGCAAGCTGGTCTCAGGGTAGAACAGATTGAAAATCAGATTCAGATTCTAATGATAAAGACCGTAGAAATGTAAAGGAAATTAAATTTGCAGCTTCAATTAATATTCTTTATTAAGGTCAGTGACTTAGACTGTCAAGAGGACACAAAGACTTAGGATGAGGATATTTGAACTGATAAACCTAAGAATCTTGAACTGAAAATTCCCCTGAATATTTCTGGGCCAGTGAAATACACCTGCTATCCCTTGCCAAAGGAGAACAGCTTCCCCTTGCTAGAGACTGCAGTAACCTCAGCTAGGAAGCAGCTGTCTAACAAGATGATACTTATTCTCCTCAAAAGCTTTCTCTACCTCACCCAATTGTTTCCAGGACAGTAATTAATATAATATTTCAACATAGTCTGAGAGAGAAGCTACAATCTCTCCTAAGGAAAGAGATAGCTTACCTATCAGACAAATGACAGAATCTGGTCATTATATACTATACTACTATTATATGCTAGCAGGAAATAGAGGAACATTTGTAGGAATGGATTTTGAGGCTATCAGAATGGGGGAAGAATATAAGGCAGGATAGAGGAGAATTCACTGGTATGAGATATTCTCCCATGGTTCAAAATTCACTGTTCTGGGACTTGAAGTTGATTTAAAAACATGGTCACGTTGGCTTCTTGAAGCCTGGACATGAAAATGCCTGAGAGCATGTAGGGGAAAGTTGCCTGATGTCTTGACATTATATTGCACAAAAGGAGCATATGGATCAGAGGAGCAGGAATGTTAGAATGGATTTACCTGAGAACCCATTACTGTGTTTCCTGGAAAGAGCTAGAGACAGCCCCATCTCTAAGGCAACAGGAAATGTACTAGTCCTGGGTACACGTTTCTTTAGGAAGCTTGATGTTACCTCTGCAGGCCATGACCACAGATGTGGCCATGGAATTAGACTGCCTAATTAAAATGAGGATGATGGTGTTCCATAATGACAGAGACCAGTGGCAAGACTTAATTTTCAGAGGCAAGATGTATATCATTGTTGCAATGGGCATCAAAATCAGAGTGCAAATTAGAGTACTTTGACCTACATGGATCTGAGGCAATTTTAGGGGCAAGTTAAATGGAGAACTGACAAGGGTGTTGCTTGATTTGTATAAATTGAGGGACCAGCAAGAGGCATGGTGGTTAAGGTATTGGACTCCCACATGAGCGACCAAGGTTTGAGTCTCACACTTGGTGGTTTGAAACTCATCAGGCACATGTGCGTGCATGCTCAAAATTCTGAGAGAAGAATGGAGAAAGGATTATGGTGTGGCCATCCCCTCCTGTGGGTTAGGGGGTATGATTTCTCACTTTCCCTCTCTCTTTATCTGTCTCTCTCTCTCCAGCAAGTGCATGTGCCTTATGGCAAAGCCTTAAAGAGAGAGAGAGAGAGAGAATTAAGAGCTGGAGAGCAGGAAGCTGCCATCCATGCTGCAGTGGGAAAATCACCCAATTTGAGGAACCAACTTGATTTATGGACCCAGAGTCCATTGACTGAAGGAAGAGACCAGGTCCCCTTAAGAAAGAACCTGGCAAGACCAAGACTCTTCTATTTTTCTCTAAAAGGACCTTTGGTAACTGTGAGGAGAAAGGGGAATACTGAGTTTTCAAATTTGTTAGATCTGAAGTCTGAGCTGTCACTGATATTAGGAGACCCAAAATACTATCCAGTCCCCTAGTTAGAAGTGAAGTTATTATAACCAGGTGATAAGTGGGGTCTTAGTCCAGCTTCAGTTTACAGTAGGATCAATGAGTCAGCAAACCTGCCCCATAGTTATTTCCCTAGTCCTTGAATATATAAATGGAATAGGCATCAGGTAGAACAGATATTGGAACTCTTACCTGAGTTCTCCTCTCTGAGTGGATTAAGGGCTATTATTTCAGAAAGACCAAGTGAGAGTGCTAGAAACTAGCCTCACTCGCCTCCACTCAAGAACATAAATTAAAAACAGTATCTCACCCCCAGAAAGATCACAGCAATTAGCACCACTTTTAGACTGAAGGTTCTGTGAATGCAGGATGGAGCTGGTCATAGGGGATGTCCCCATCACTTTCCCTTTCAAATCACCTGTCTGCTTCTCTCAAAATCAAATAGATCATGGCTAATGGTAAAGATGGGGACCACCATGCACCCTGTCTGATGGTAGTCCCACTTTCAATGATAAGCAGGATATGGTTATCTTTACAGAAGTGTATCAACTTATCTTCTAGCATTTGCCATTCAGGGTCAGTTTAATGAATGCTTTTCTTTCCATTCTCATCAGTAGAGAGACTCAAAATCAATTTTCTTTTATAGGTCAGGAACAGCATGGAGTTAATGCCCTATGGGGAAAAGTTTACCAAAAGGAGAGAGGAGAGTGAAAAATAAATAGGATCAATGAGTAAATAAATAAATAAATAAATAAATAAGGCTGACAGATAAATTGCTTACTCTTCAAAGATTCCAAGATGCAGTAATTCCAAATAGCCTCTCTGAAGATAGCCCACATCACCAAGAAACTTATTAGGCCTTTTTTTTTCCCTCAACAATTGTTCTTATTATTCCCATGTATGTGAAAGTTAGAGAGGAACACCCTCCACAGAGTCCAGTCACACCTCTGACCGCTGCCCTCAGTCCTCAGCCTATCAGATCTCATGCTCTCATGCTTGTGCCTGACATGTTTCAGGCAACTGGCCTAGGGACTGAATTGCATTTGCCAGTGGGATCTGGCTTCTCTTAGTATTACTGCTGTGCCACTGAGCCAACCCTATTAGCTGTGGTTTTAAAAAATTATTTATTTATTTATTTATTTATTTATTTATTTATTTATTTATTTAAAAGAATTATTTATTTTGGACCAGCAGTTGGCGTAATGGCTATGTCGCTGGATTTCCATGTAGTCAAACGCGGTTCAAGTCCCGGACACTGAGGCTTAAACTCATGCTGGGGGTGTGTGTGTCCATGCCCAAGATCCTGAGAGGAGAATTGAGGAGAAGGGATTGCGACATGGCCATCCCCCCAGGTTATGATTTCTCACTTTCTGTCTCTCTGTCTCTCTGTGTCTTCCTGGCAAGCGCACATACCCTATAGCAAAAAACTCTCAAAAAAATTATTTGTTTAACTATATTATTACTATTATTTTAATTTGGTGAGAGAGAGAGAGAGAGAGAGAGAGAGAGAGAGGGAGAGAAAGAGGGAAAATGAGAAATGAGAAAGCAAGCCACCAGATCTGAGACTCAAACCACGGTCAGCCATGTGGCAGTCCAGGCACCACACCACCTGCCAGCCTCCTAGGTGTGGCTTTTAAAAGGTATGGCTGAGCCAGCTCCATGTCCTGGAGGTTAAGGCAGTGGGTTCCACATGGCTGGCTGTGTGGCTTGGGTCCCAGACCTGGTTGCTTGAAAAACACACCCAGCATGTATGCATGTGTACTCAAAATCCCAAAAGGAGGGAGAAATGGAGAAGAGATTGTGACATGACTATTCCCAGTGGAGAGTGCTTTCTTATCTCCCTCTCCTTTTGATGAGTGCATGCATCCTTTAGCAAAAAAAAAAAAAAAAAAAAAAAAAAAGAAAGAAAGAAAAAGGAAAAAGAATAAAAAAGAAAACAAAGCAGAACAAAACAAAAAAAGTGGCCAGTGAGGTACATTTTTTTTTTTTCACTTGTCCTGATAGTGGTCGGCTTTTCCTTTATATTTTTCTAGGTAGAGTTGTCTAAGGACAACATAGTTATTCCTTCTTGGCACATTGATAGAATGAATTGTTCCTGTTGGTCTCTGTACTAATATTGTTATACCAGCTTTTTTCCCCAAGATAGTGTTTGGTACACCTTTTTAAATTTTCTTTACTCTTTATATATTCTGCATCATTTTGTTTTATTGTTTGAGAAATATTGAAAATCACGAAGCAGTGAATCAGTTTGTAACCCCCCCCAAAAAGTGGCTAACTCAGTAAGTATATAATCTCATATTACCTTTTCTCTTTTCTTGCTCACTTGCCTTTCCACTTTAGTTTTGTATCCCTGTGTGTGAATATCCAAGAAGAATTAGCAGAATGTTGGTTTCATGTTTTATTTTCTATGAACTCTAACCAAAGAAAATGACCCTCACATTCTCTTTACCCAACCAGGTGATTAAATTTAAAAAGGGAAACACAGATATGTAGGTAAGCAGAAATACATTTTGAAAGACAGCTTCTTGCCATTATGTCTATGAGAACTAATAGGGAGGACAAAGAAATATCAGAGATTGCTTTTTTTTTTTTAGAGAGAGGTTTTTGCTATAGGGTGCGTGCGCTCGCCAGACAGACAGAGAGAGACATAGAGAAAGAAAGCGAGAAATCACCCCCCAGAGGGGATGGTCATGCCGCAATCCCTTCTCCTCCATTCTCCTCTCGGAATCTTGGGCACGCACGCACACGTGCCTAGCGTGAGTTTTAAGCCACCGGGTCCGGGACGTGAACCGCGGTTGACTATGTGGGAGTCCAGCGACATAGCCATTACGCTAACTGCTGGTTCCCAGAGATTGCTTTTAAAAGTTAACAACAGGTAACATTTAAAAATATTTGCACAAGAATGTAAATTCTATTTTTTTCTGTAATAACCAAAATTTTGGTCTATAAATTAACTTACTATTCCCTAATGAAATTAACATTGCTTAGAGCTATGGACCTTTTGAATAGCCATATAGGATTTGATTATTTTTATTTGCATTTATTATTTAATAATTGCCAGTAGGCGAGTGTCCATGAGCAGCTCTTCTTAAGGCAGCAGGTACTAAATATTAAAATCTCTGCACCATAATCCAAATGTGATAGGCATTCTGATGTAGAACACGATGACAAAGGTTGTATTGTAGCATTAGTTTAAAAGTCAACTTGTAAAATGCTGAGTTTAATCCTTGGAGGCATTGGATATATTGGAAAACTTGGAGCAAGTTTCTGGATTTTCCCCAAAAAACAATAACTAAAAGCTTTTTTGGGGGAAACTTGAGCTCTGAGGTTCCCAGGCTTTCTGGTTTAACAAAGTCTTAATAAGCTGACCCTCAGGGCATAGCTGAGGGTACTGCTTTTAATTTAACCTTTCTTCCCCCTCTTGTACAGAATTAACCAAACATGTTGAGTAATTTTATTTCTCTGTCCAATTATTATTCCTGTTTCACTGTATTCCATGATATGCTGTATGACACAGTCTAGAGATGTACATACAAGTCAGGGTCATCCCCTCAGAGATCTACAGAGCCTTGAGTGGGAGTTTGTCTTGGGACCTTGTCTGAATTTTATCTGCAAAGTTTGGGACAGGAAGACCCTCTGCAAGAAGGAACTTGAGATTTTAGCTGGTCTTAGTCAAGCAGAAGTTAAAGTATGCCAAAGTACGAGAGTATTTCCTGACTGATATCACAGTCCTGAGGAAGGAACTTTTCTATAATACCATTATTTGATGCACACCCTTGGATATGGAACTGGAAACAGGAGCTGTTCCAATTAACCCAAGAGCTGGGAAGGAGGTAGAAGGCTGTGTACTTTGCTCTGAGGCTGACAGATCTGGCTGTTTCCTTTTATGTTTCATAGTGTCCTTATCTCACTCATGAGCACCCTGAGGTTCTTTCATTTTTTTGCTTCTTTTTTAGGATAGAAAGCATGTACATGTGTGTGTGTGTGTTTCTGTGTATATGTGTGTGTATTTGTGTGTGTGTGTAAGTGTGTGTGTGTGTGTGTGTGAGAGAGAGAGAGAGAGGAAGAGAGAGAAAGCGCCCTCAATATGATCCAGTCATGCCACATAACTTTATCCAGTCCTTCAGCTTTTATGCCCCTTGCATATTTTCCAGGCCAACATGGGATTTGAACCATGGTTGCCATATGGCTTCCAGCACTGGAAGACACTAGCTTTAGTACTGCACCACAGCAATGGACCACTTTGAGATTCTTTACAGCAAATGCCCTTGGATGTCTTTATTTGTCCCCTACCTTCTAATGAACTGAATCCCAGTGTGCTTTATTTTTTAAGTGTTAGATCTTTGTCTTGCCAGCTTTCAAATATCAACTTTCTCTAAAGGATTCAGACTGAGTTGGCTCATCTGATCTCCTGGTGCCACATGGATACTCTTTTAGCCTGGCCGGTTGTGGTAGCACAGCAGTAATGTGATACTCTATGAGGCTGAAGCCACACAGATAGGTACTGGGTTTGCATCCTGAGGTCTCCCTGTACATGTCAGGCATGCACACACATGCCCATGATTCCGTTATAAGCCACTGGATTCAGGACAACTTGTTTGGCTCCCTGGCAACAAAGCAATGGTTATGTGTTTCTCTAGTCCCTGGGCCTAGGGAATATGACATTACAGAAAGAAAATTCAGAACCACAAGGACAGGTTCCTGCTGGATACACCCAGTCATCTCAGGTTGGAATGGATATACAAACCCGTCTTTCACAGATACTAGGCTAGCAGCAGCTGAAGGAAGCCAAGTCTATTCCTGTTCACTCATCTAGAGAAAATTAGAGACAATTCAGCAAAGCTCTCTGAAATCAAAGTCATAATAATTCATGTCTATTCAGAGCTTCAGTTAGGAATAGGGGGAATGGAAAGTGCAAACTGATTGCATGTCTAACATGCAATTGCATGTCTAACATGCAGATTGCATACTGCATCTCAGGAGGCATGGAGGGTGATAGCCTTGCTCTTGGAATCCCGTAGCCATTTTTAGATTAGAAGTAATGAAGATATCCCCATAAGAACTGATAGGCATTGCTCATCTACCAGGAGAAAGAGTTGATACCTCTAGAGCTTCATTAGTTTTCATGGATTATGTCAAGGGGAGGGATTCAAATTCTATCACAGTTCAGCCACAGCCTCAAGAAAGGCTTATGCTGGGAACCAGCAGTTAGTGTAATGGCTATGTTGCTGGACTCCCATGTAGTCAACTGCGGTTCGCGTCCCGGACCCGGTGGCTTAAAACTCACGCCGGGCGCGTGTGCGTGTGTGCCCAAGATCCCAAGAGGAGAATGGAGGAGAAGGGATTGCGGTGTGACCATCCCCCCTGGGGGGTGATTTCTCGCTTTCTGTCTCTATGTCTCTGTCTGGCGAGTGCACGCGCCCTATACAAAAACCTCTCAAAAAAAAAAAAAAAAAAAGAAAAAAAAAGAGGCTTATGCAATGAGCTAGCTCAGTTCACCAGGCTTGTACCTCCCCAAATGAACAAGCTTCTCATAAGGCTAGAGGTGAGATTAGCACACAACCATTCCTTCCTCTCTCTCTTAAGTGTTAGCTCATCTGTGTGTGTGTGTGTGTGTGTGTGTGTAATGCACCCATGTGCATGCCTGCCCCTTCCTGCCTGTACCCTCACCCCAAATAAGGCACCTATTTTCTTTTTCTTACAAGAAATTATATCTGTTTTTCATGTTGACCACATTATTCAGACTCTACTTATTTTTTTTCAGACTCTACCTCTGAAATAAGTTTGCTTAAGAAATATAATTGTACAGAAAGTATATACTTCTTGCTATAGGGCACTCGCGCTCGCCAGACAGACAGAGAGAGACAGAGAGACAGAAGGCGAGAAATCACCCCCCAGGGGGGATGGCCACACCGCAATCCCTTCCCCTCCATTCTCCTCTCGGGATCTTGGGCACGCACGCACACGCGCCCGGCATGAGTTTTAAGCCACCGGGTCTGGGACTTGAACCGTGGTTGACTACATGGGAGTCCAGCGACATAGCCATTATACTAACTGCTGGTCCCAGAAAGTATATACTTTTTAAGAGGTTTATTTGCCTTGGGGCAAGTGCGCTCGCTGGAGAGACAGAGAGACAGAAAATGAGCAATTACCACCCCCCCCCTCCGCCCCCAGTAGGGATGGCCATGCTGTAATCCCTTCTCCTTCATTCTCCTCTCGGGGTTTTGGGCATGAATGCACACACACCTGGCATGAGTTTTAAGCTACTGGATCTAGGATTTGAAACATGGTCAATTGTGTGGGAATTCAGCGATGTAACCATTACACCATCTACTGGTCCTACATATTGCTTTGAATAAGAGTTTATTTTTGAGGCCAGCAGTTAGCATAATGGCTATGTCGTTGGACTCCCATGTAGTCGACCACGGTTCGAGTCCCGGACCCGGTGGCTTAAAACTCATGCCGGGCACGTGTGTGTGTGTGCCCAAGATCCCGAGAGGAGAATGGAGGAGGAGGGATTGCAGCATGGCCATCCCTCCTGGGGGGTGATTTCTCGCTTTCTATCTCTCTGTCTCTCTGTCTGTCTGGTGAGCGCACGTGTCCTATAGCAAAAACCTCTCAAAAAACAAAAAAGAGTTTATTTTTATAAATTTTGAAAATAACAATTTTTAGGACATACAAGAAAAATCTCTTTCTATTACTGAAAGAAGTATATCTTTGGTATAGAAATCACACCATACACATGATCTTTTCAAAACGAATTAATACTATGACCTACTACACTGAAATGACTGTTCTTTGCCTGTTGATCTGTCCCCTTTCATATTGTGGGACTCATTGTGGGACTTTATAATACAGGTCTGCATACATCTCCATTTCTACAAAGAATTAAATCCAAATCAAGAATGTTCAGAAGTTACATGTAATGGGAAATTAGTTGACTTAGTCATTGATGTAGGACTCAACCACCAGAAAAGCACTCTAAGACACAGGACAAGTAAAATAGAACATTGTAACCGAGGTCAAACAACATGAAACAATGACATCATTTAAATAATGATGCATTGGAAACAAAGTAACTGCTTTACAATGATTACATTAACAATCTACAAGGGTCCAATGTAATAGCACAGATTCATATATCTGATAAGGTTCTTTAAAGTCAGCAATCAGGCACATAAAAGTATCAAATAAAAGAATTATTAACTGTAAATGAGTTAACCATAGCAATAAATAGGAAGAAAATGTGCATTCTTTCTAGGCTTTCATTTTCTGAAGACTTTTTTCAAAAGCATTGTAGGGCCTGCTCTGGTGGCCTGGTCATTAAGGCAGCCAGATCCCACATGGCCAACCCCAAGGTTAAAGTCCTGGAACCTGCTGTGATGATGCTTAGGGAAAGAATGTAAATTAAGTTACAAAAAAAAAGTTTCAGAAAAAAAATCTATTCGATGACTGCAGTAAGATATATAGCCCCAGCTAGGTGCTACTTTATAGGATGCCTAAAGTTAGACTTGTGTTCATGGAAATGTATATATCAGCTGTGTTTGCTATGAAAATATTTAGATTAATTAAGATCTTTAGTGACTCAATAAAATGTGGGGGGAAAACAGTATAGAAAGTAAACATAGATACTAGAGACAGTGTGGGAAGAGAGTGGGAGATGGCAGAGGGTAGGAGATAGGGAATCAAGGATGGGGGGAGCAAAACATACAGGGAACAAGAAATGGAAAATTATTTGTTGACAATAACATGTATGTTGATGTGCTTGATTGAGACAATATGCAGTGTACTCTGGATGGAAAATCTCATTTTGTATGCTGTAATAATGTACAGTGAATGAACGTAAATAAATAAATTAAAAAAAAAGAGTCCTGGAACCAGCGGCTTAAAAAAAATGTGCTAGGCACATGAGCCTAAAATCCCGAAAGTAGAGATGAAAGAGAAGTGACTGTGTGTGACCACTCCCCATGCAAGGAGGGATGCTTTCTCCTCTCCCTTTGTCTCTTTGTCAGCACACACATCTCTAGTCAGAAAACAAAAACAAAAGCAAAAGCAAAAACAAAAACAAAAAACATGAGCAAAAACTATATACCATACAGTTTTAAAAACTATCATCAAACTTTAAATGTAAGAGTATTTTACTTCAATGAAGTTCTGATTCATACTTTTCATAGAGAAACAATTCATCTTAATGCTAACAAATATGGGAAAAAAAAGGCTTTTAAAAATGTATTTGCCAAGTCTTTTTTTTTTTTTTTTTTTTTTGGAGAGGTTTTTGCTATAGGGCATGTGCGCTTGCCAGAAAGACAGAGAAAGACAGAGAGATACAAAGTGAGAAATCACCCCCCCAGGGGGGATGGCCACACCGAAATCCCTTCTCCTCCATTCTCCTCTCGGGATCTTGGGCACTCACACACACACGCCCAGCGTGCGTTTAAGCCACCGGGTCTGGGACTTGAACTGTGGTCGGCTACATGGGAATTCAGCGACATAGCCATTATGCTAACTACTGGTCCCAAAAATGTATTTGCTAACTCTTACTCAACAACATTTAGTGAGTGTTGAAAGCACTGGTTTAGAGGTAAGTAAAACACAATCCTTGGTTTTAAATTTGGCCTAATGGAGCTGAATCTAACATTAAATGGCCACCTTCATTAAAGTTACCTTTCTTGGTCCCCAAAATGAAGTGTAACTTCAAGTTTTGCTGTTTCAGTATCTTCTTGTAAAACATATTGTTGTCCGCCCAGTTTGCTACTGGTCATACTGTGGTACTGTTAATATTATTTTAATGAAGTTAACTTTCATAAAGGATTTGTACACAAATTTAAATGGCAGGAAAGTATTTAAAAATAAATACCAGCCAACATGAAAACTAGCACAGGTATTCTGCCTTCACAAAGGTTAAGAAAGCTAAGTAAACTTACATTTTGATTCACAGAACTGCTGGAGGGCAACACCCTATAACTTCAGTGCATGTGCAAATATCACAAAGGAGAACGTGCAAATTACTGCACAGGCATTATTCAAACGACTAGGCACACCCTGTCAGTTACCAGGTTTCACAGAAGCATAGCCTTCTTTCAGGGAGTCCTGACATGTTCAGAGGAAATGTGCATTTTCTGTACACCTGGAGGTGAGCTCTTCCACTTGAGCTGACTCTGTGGAGGTGGCTTCCAAAAGCATGGCTAATGAAAACGCTGCATTCCCAATCAGTAGCTCCACTTCTGAGTCCATCATATCTGTGGCCGCTGCTGCAGCTCATTGCAGGCTTGCTCACACCCTCAGGGCTGTCATGCTCGGAAAAGGGCTGTGGGGGCTCCATGGGTTCTGCCAAGACAATATATATATTATTTTAATTTAAAGGATTTTTTTTTCTGACAATAATATCCAAGAACACCTTTTTTTTTTTAGAGGTTTTTTATTTATTTTTTTTGCTATAGGGCACGTGTGCGCTCAACAGACAGACAGAGACAGAGAGACAGAAAGTGAGAAATCACTCCCCAGGGGGGATGGCCACGCTGCAATCCCTTCTCCTCCATTCTCCTCTCGGGATCTTGGGCACGCACGCACACACGCCTGGCGTGAGTTTTAAGCCACCGGGTCCGGGACGAGAACCGCCGTCGACTACGTGGGAGTCAAGCAACATAGCCATTACACTAACTGCTGGTCCCCAAGAACATCTTCTTCATGTGGCCTCTTTCCTATAGGGAGACCTTTGGGAGTGTTTTCCATATATTTCTGAACTATAAAGATTTCCCAGGGCAATCTTTGGTAACGGTGGCTATCGGCATCCGCCCCCGGGCTCGGCACTACTATGGAAGAAACAGAAAAAATGAGACAAAAGATAGAGTAGAAACAGACACAGGCAGCCTGAGCCTAGGTAGGCCAAGCAACTTGTGCCGCCCAGATGAACTGGACGTCTTTATTTATAGAACAAGGAGACATTACACATGTATGTTTTACGACACTTCGTACATTGGTTGCCAGGTTACAGACAATACGAAGCAGTTAACAAATCTATGAGGGTTTAGTCACACCAGGCCACGTGTATCCCTTGGTGATAATCCCATGAGGAGAAAATCTCATCTTCCTTTCTAATGCAAAGAACTAACTGTTAGGTGTGGGGAAGGAGCTAAAGATCTTCTCCCACCACCACACCCAGAGTAGGCTAAGGAACCTTTCAGATGCAGAGCAGGGATTGGATTTTGCCAAGATGTTTCTTGAAGTCCATCAGATGTATCTGTTGGAACGCCCCTAGCAATTTCCACCCTTGCTCTGTCTGCAGCCAAGGTCAAGTTACAAGATTCTGCCAAACCCCAAAAGAGCATGTGGTGTTTGCTCAGAGCATGTCCCCACACCTCAGATTCTCTCTCTTAAACGTGTCCCCACAGGTGGCTAATGTTTAATACTGGCAAAAGAACTTCTGCTCTTTGAGAGCAGCAGAATAACTGGGAACTTAGCTGATTCAAATGGACCTGGGTTCCAATATACTTTCTGTCATTTGCAAGCTGTAAAAACCTGGGCACATTCATTAATCCTCTGATTAATTTCATTTGTAAAATGGGTGTACTAATTATTTCCTCAAAGGGCTTTAGTGAGTATTAAAGAATATATTGGGCTAGCAGGTGATGTGATGGTTGGGGTGCTGGATTCCCACATGACTGACGAAGGTTAGAGTCTTGGACCTGGTGGCTTGCTTTCTCACTTTCCCTTTCTCTCTCTCTGGTCAAATTAAAAATAATAATAATAATAGCAGATAAAACTAAATAAATAAATCCTTAGAAAAAGAAAAATATATATATTATGTAGGAAGTCCTTGGCACATGGTAAGTGCTTAAACATGTGATACAGAGATGTTTTGGACTTTATCACTGTCCTCACAGTTGAGAATTTCTCTTAAATACTTGCAGAACATTTCTTTTTTCTTTTTTTTTCTTTGGAGAGATTTTCGCTATAGGGCACGTGCACTCGCCAGACAAAGAGAGACATTAGAAAAAGAAAGCGAGAAATCACCCCTCAGGGGGGATGGTCACGCTGCAATCCCTTCTCCTCCATTCTCCTCGGGATCTTAGGCACGCACGCACATGTGCCGGACGTGAATTTTAAGCCACCGGGTCCTGGACGTGAACCGCAGTCGACTACGTGGGAGTCTGGCGACATAGCCATTACACTAACTGCTGGTTCCCTAGAAAATTTCTTACATGTAAAAATGTTTATTACCAAAGCATCATTTAAAAAGAAAAAACTGTCTTGGGACCAGCAGGTGGCATAGTAGGTACAATGCTGGACAGCCACATGGCCAACCACAGTTCAAGTCCCAGACACAGCGACTTCAAAATCATGCCGGCATGTGTGCCCATAATCCCAGGAGGAAAATGAGGGAGAAGGGACTGTGATGTGGCAATCTCCCTGAGGGTGATTTCTCACTTTCTCTTTCACTGTCTCTATGTTTTTCTCTAACAAGCATAGGGGCCTTATGGAAAAACCTTAAAAAAAAAAAAGTAAAAAGAAAAGAAAAGGAAAAGGAAAAGCTTGTCTTGGGCCCAGCCTGTGGCATGGGAGTTAAGGCAACTGGATTCTACATGGCCAACCATACAGGTCTCAAGCTGGATCTGGCAGCTTAAGAAATACCTTGGGCACGTGTGCTTGCATGCCCAAAATCCTGAAAGGAAGGAGAGATGGAGAAGAAGGGATTTCAGCGTGACTATATCCCATGGGGAGTGCTTTCTTACTTTCTCTCTCCCTATGTCTTTCTCTCAGTCTTCCCAGAGAGGAATGTGCCCTCAAAAGGAGAAAGAAAGAGAAGGGACCAGCAGTTGGTGTAATGGCTATGTTGCTGGACTCCCATGTAGTCGACCACGGTTCGAGTCCTGGACCTGGTGGCTTAAACTCATGCTGGGCGCATGTGTGTGTGTGCCCACGATCCCGAGAGGAGACGGAGAAGGGATTGTGGTGTGGCCATCCCCCCTGGGGGGTGATTTCTTGCTTTCTGTCTCTCTCTGTCTTTCTGGTGAACACACGTGCCCTATAGCATAAACCTCTCCAAAAAAAAAAAGAGAGAAAGAAAAAGAAAAAGTCTAGGGACTGGAAGTTAGTGTAATGCCTATGTCGCTGAACTCCCATGTAGTCGACCGCTGTTCAAGTCCCGGACCCAGTGGCTTAAACTCATGCTGGGTGCGTGTGCGTGCATGCCCAAGATCCCGAGAGGAGAATGGAGGAGAAGGGATTGCATGTGGCCATACCCCCTGGGGGGTAATTTCTTGCTTTCTGTCTCTGTGTTTCTCTCTGTCTCTCTGGCGAGCGCACATGCCCTATAGCAAAAACCTCTCAAGAAAAAGAAAATGTTTGTCATCTCTTGCTATTTACAAATCATGGCATGGTTTCTTTTTCCTTTTTTTTCTGGGAAACTTGCAGTGTAAAGGTATTTCCAAGTATTAGAAGTTGCATTGTGTTTCAAAAAGGATAAATATGTTTTGGTGACTAGCTCACATATAAACAATGAGATAGAGCTTACTTAGTAATGGCATCTTTTCAGAATTAGCAAGACTTTCAGCTTCACTGAGAAGACAGTGAGTCATTTTCTGTCTCTAACATACACACACACACACACACACACACACACACACACACAAAAAAACTTGCTGAAGCAGCTAGAATAGTTTAATAATCTGAGCTTAGAAAAACTTAACTCTCTGAACTTCAGTAGAGATGTATGCTTTTATCGTATATGCTTTAGTAGTTGTCATGATCAAAAAGCCCAAAGGAGCTAAAATTTAACTTCTTTCCAACTTTTACTTTTCCTCTTAAATTTCTAAGCAAGTGAGACACAAAACCTTTGTTTTGATGCCATAGGAATTACTGGATGTGGCAATTACTGGCCTCAGAGTCTGAGATCTGGCCAAAAGGAAGGGAGGGAATGTATTTCTTTATCTTTAGAATCACCAAAGGGCAATAAAGGGAAACTCTAACAAAAGGGATACACATTCTTTCCTTGTCACATGAACCTAACAGTTCCAACAGACTTCAGTGTATCTTCCTCCTCATTTAGGAGTTGCACAAGCAGTTCTCATGTCAGAATAGAATTCTAGTGGTTCATTTGTAGAAGTGAGTTATGTGGAACTCAATGCATTTTCCACAGTAACCATATTATGCAAGGTAGTTAGCTATGTTTAACCCATAATGCTATGAGTAGCGTTCCAACAGAGCTACAGGGCTTGGCCACCCAGTGAACAGTATTTTTACAGGGAGATATATTTAGGGGTCCAGTTAAGGATGCCAGTCACTTGCTCCCACTTCTCAGGCTCTGTCACCTAGAAAATGCCCCCCTGGAGGTGGGTGAGGAGAAGGTAATGAGATGAAGCCAGGGTTTGGGGGTGGGAGGATGAAACACTGAAAAGCCATGACTTTACCTCGTTCAGCCTCCACAGCTCCTGTGTGCTTCCTTTCTTTGCATACACTGTCTCCCAAGTTAAGCCTCTTGCCTCTCCCTTCACCACCACAACCTCCTTCCGAGAAACATTTCTCTCTTCTCGTTTTCGATCAGAACAGTCTTCTCTACTTGCCTGGCCTCGAAATGAATACGTGGACTTTGTCCCATACTCTATAGAATTAAAAAAAAAATCCCCCTTGACCCCTTTGTCATATTGCAAGTAGGTTCTACAGATTATGGTCAAAACCCTAGTTAATGGTTAATTTTTTCTACTTAAGGAACACATGTTACATTTATCCACATTTCAGAGGGAATGTTAGATTAGACTTTCATAAACATTTCTCATGAGCTGTGGCCAGTGGAGATTTGGTGACAAAGAGCATACCGACAGAGTTTGTGTGGTGCAAACTGGAGTGAAACGACCTTGTAAACAGCACCCCCTAGTGCCCAAGAGAAGCTATGTGGGAAGTAGCTGGGAGAAAAGGGTTGTGTTACAGATTTTCTCTCTATTCCTCTGTCCTAAATATCATACTGCCAGGGCAAATGCCCTAAACATTGGGTTGGGCAGCTCAGAGACCTCTGAGTATAGTGTGTAAGGTAAATCAAGAGACAGCATCTAGGAATGAGACCACAACTAAGATGCCATCAAAAGGGACCAGAGAGAGAAGTAAATTCAAGTGAACAGAGGAGTAAGTTCCGCTAAAGCAAGAGATTCCCAGTGGAGCCTGAAGAGAGTCTGTGAACTACTGAAGTGTGTGTGTGTGGGGGGGGGGGGGGGGGGGGGGGAGTGGAGGGCAGGTTTCTAAGCATTTCCTTTTCTAGGATTCCCAAGCTCTAGGAAGGGAGGAAACTTCTGATGTAGCTGAGTAGGCTCATCATGTGTCATTTCTAAGAACACCACCAAATCTTGTGTGAACTAAGGACAAAAGAGTGCCAGACAAGAATGAAGAGACTTTAAAGCATTTTGGAAACAAGACTTGAGCAGGTGAGACAAGGAGAAATAAAAGCCAGGAGACTTAACAATCAGGTGTATTGCAAAATTAATCCCTGACTGTCTTCATACCCATAAGTTTGGGCCTCCTTGGTTTGGATCCAGTTCACTTTTCTGACTTCACCTACCCTGATCTTTTATTGAGTTGTAGTTTTTCATCATGTCGAACGCACTCTACGCACAAAGCAGATCTCTCTCTCTTTAAAGCTTGTATCTTCATTGAGCTAGAGATAGGCATCCTCCACAGAGTCTCATTATGCCATAAACCCTTCTCCCCCTAGATAGCTCTCTAGCCTGAGAGTGTAGTTAGGCAAAGTTACTTTACCTTATAGTGGAGGAAAAATATCTTTCCTTCTACTCATCTTAGGTTTGTTAAACTATATTGGCCTGAGAAGACCTCTGTACTCATATACTTTAGTTCTTGTAAACCACAAGCTCACTTGAGAATATGCTTATTTAACAGATTGGTGAGTCACAGCCAATCACAGCAGTCATGCTTCAGTCTCAGACAGCCCCTTTTACACCATGTTCATATAGGCAAACACTAAACTATAACCAATCCAGCTGCTTCTCTACCTCATTTCCCTCACTTCTGTTTTCTTATGTCACTTTCCTTTTCTTTCCCATAAAAGTTATTGGACCATGTGGTACCTCAGAGTTCCTGGGATGTCATTCTGGGGGCTGCTCTGTTCATCAGTCATTTTTTTTTTCTCATTTAAATGCTGCTAAATCAGATTTGTCTAAAGTTATATATATATATATGTATATTTTTATATATATTTTTTTTTTTTTTTTTTTTTTTTTTTTTTTCCCCAAAATGGCTTCATGGCTGAGGTCCCTAAGAAGAGTTGAGGGGAAGATGAGAGTTACCTTCCCACTTCTACCATTTTCTCAAATTCTCTCAGCTTATAATATTTAATATAACGAAGTGCCATATTTTGGGGTAGCATATTCTGAACCCCACCAACCTCTTTGAGTCTTGGCTTCTTAGTCTGTAAAATAGAGGTAATAGTGAGGATTAAGTGAGTTAAAGTACGAAAAGCAAAATAGTTCCTGGGCCATACTAAGTGGCATATAAATGTTAGTTCTTAGCATTATAAATACATTTGCCTTTTGGCAAATGCATACATTGCAAATTTGCCAATCTTTGGTGACTACGAACATGTGAATTGCCTGTCTTTCCTCCTATAAGATTCTGTCAGGATTATCAGGCTTTTCTGGACAGCAAAATAGAGTCAGAGATCAAAGGACAAAACTGAATCAGAAGAAATTCCGTTAGAAAAAGACAAAAGTGGGACCAGCAGTTAGCGTAATGGCTATGTTGCTGGACTCCCACGTAGTCGACCGTGGTTCACGTCCCGGATCCGGAGACTTAAAACTCACGCCGGGCGCGTGTGCGTGCGTGCCCAAGATCCCGAGAGGAGAATGGAGGAGAAGGGATTGAGGCGTGGCCATCCCCCCTGGGGGGTGATTTCTCGCTTTCTATCTCTCTGCCTCTCTCTGTCTGTCTGGCGAGCGCACGCGTCCTATAGCAAAAAACCTCTCCAAAAAAAAAAAAAAAGAAAAAGACGAAAGCAATTCAATGGGAATACCAGGTTGAATACGAAGTTTAAAGGACCAGAGATAGGCTCACATTTGGGGGTGTAGAGATGCAGAAGTTTGGAGTCAGAAGCAGGGTCAGAGTTCAAAGGGAAGAAAAAATCAGAGTAACAACAGGCCAGGAGGAGTCAATAGGTGGTGTGGTGGTTGGGGCCCTGGACTCCAACATGGGTGACCACAGTTCAAATCCTGGACCTGAAAGCTTGTTTTCTCACTTTCCCTCTACCTCACTCTCTTTATCTCTCTTGTCAAATTAAAAAATAAAAAATGAATAATTAAAATCAAATGCAGTAGGTGAGTATCATTTATAGACTAAAGTTTCGAACAGCATGGGATCTATCTTTGCCAAATTATTAGTTGAATATATAGTTCAAGTTTGCTGTTCTTTGCAACACATAATATTGCTGATTTTGTAATTGTATTTCAGTTTTATTTTGGTGGCCATTAAGCGTCTGTTTTTATTGTAAAGTTGTTACTTCTTTACAGAATTTGTTTTAAAGATGCAAAGAGAATGAGTCTTGTATAACAGAGGATTCTCTCTATATTACATACTATGATCATAGAAAAAAACAATCCAAGTGTTCTCTAGATTTTTGATAAACATTTTATGCTTGCATTGAAACTTGACATGTATGAGCAGAATGAGACAATCAATTAAAATCCGAGATACGAAGTGTTAGAATTTAATGACCTTGTTTTGCTGTAGCAATAAAATGACCAAGTGCAATGACTTGTTCTAATAAAATCATCTTTTCAAAAAAAAATCAAATGCAATTAAATAAATAAGTAATTATAAAAACAAAACAAACAAACAAAAAACACAACAGACCAGGAATAAATGAGAGTATCCAAGACATATGCAGAAGTTTACCTTTCTTTACTCAGATCCCCACCCAACCACATCGGTAGTGCTCAATGAAATATCTGTTGAGAGGCTGATTCCCATCACCATTTTTTTCCAAGACTTTTCCAAAGTATTAGCTACCAAGAGAGCCAAGAGTCTGATAGTGCTTCTGTGTGCTCTGACTTCCCAGCCCAGATTTTGGGCTGAGGGATGTTATGTAAAGGTGGGTCAGGATTTTGGTGGACCAGGCTTAGGAGGGATCAGGACAAGAGAGACTGAATGTGTGGGGATAGACATAATTAGATATGAGCTTTTATAGGCTGGATAAAGATTTTGAGTATGCTAAGGAAGACTTACAGTTTGAGATATGGTTGAATGAAGCAGATGCTCCATTTTCAGTGCTCCCTCAACCCAGTTTTCATTGGAACATTTAAAAGTATTTTATATCTTTCTATAGGCTGTCTGTGGCTCTTCTAGCTGCCAACCACTAACAAGGTACACTAATCAGTAATTTGTGAATTTGGGGTAAGTAATGATCTAGAAGCTATGAATGCTATGGAATGGTATATGTTTGGTGGAGGAGAAATTCAGTGAATTATTATATGGATGTTTTTCTGTTAAAGCTAACTTCCTCAAAACACTCATAATAGGCAGATGTTATAAATCTTTGGCCCTCCAAAAAATCAACAAGCAAAATGCCTTTAATATCAAAAAACAAAAATAAATTGTCACCATGACTTTTGTTTCTGGCCAGTTTGCTTTTGCTTCTACTGGACCACTTCCCCTTCCTGGTAGCCAGTGCATTGATGGTGCTTCGTTTTTAGGATCACATTGATAAAACCATGTTTCATCTCCTGTTACACTTACTTGAAGAAATGCTGCAGGATTTTGATCCTGCTTGTTTAAAATTTCCATCGAAAATACTGTCCTTGTTTATAGATGATCTGGATGCAAGTTTTGGCATCCATTGAGCAGAAAATTGCTCAGCTTTAATTTTTCAGTAGTAATTATCTCAGTTAACCACATGAGATGTGTACAGTGTTGACTATTAATTTTAAGTGTACTTCAATTAAGGCATGAACAAAATGAATTTTTTCCTTGCAATTTGATGTGGATGGTTTGCTGCTACAGGCATCATCTTTAATATTATTTATCCCTTTTCTTTTCTTTTTTTTTTTTTTTTTTTTTGGCTATAGGAACGTGTACTCAACAGAGAGGCAGAGACGTAGAAAAAGCAAGAAATCTCCCCCCAGGGAGAAGCAATCCCTTCTCCTCCATTCTCCTCTCTGGATTTTGGGCACATATGCACATGTGCCCAGCATGAGTTTTAAGCCACCAGGTCTGGGACCATGGTCGACTATGCAGAGTCCAGAGATGTAACTATTACACCTTCTGCTGGTCCCATCTTATCCCTTTTTAAAATGAGTTATCCATTTATAAACTGTTAAGTTCTTGGTGGTGTTGTCCCCATAAATTATTGTAAAGCATCAATGATTTTGCTACTGTATCACCCAAGCTTCCCCATAACTTGGTGTTTGTTCTTGCTTCAATTTTAGCAAAATTCATGTTGCTTTAATAATAGCTCTTCTCAGAAAGAGGTGCTATTTTTCTGAGAGACTCAAAATAGATCCTGTTCAGAGAGGATAATGGAGGAGAAGGGATTTTGGTGTGGTCATCCCCCATGGATGGTACTTTCTTACTCTCTCTCTCTCTGTCTCCAGTGAGCACATGGGGCTATATATTTCCTATAGCAAATTAAATATTTTTCTAGAAAAAGACAAATTCATCTACAGTGATAGCAAGTAGATCAGTGGTTGCCTAGGATTGTAGAGTGGAAGGAGATATGCATTAAAAATGATTATGGGGAACTTTTCAGGTAAATGGATGTGAACATTATTTTGATAGTGGTTATTTTTTATGGGCATATGCATCTGTTGAATTTTATCACATTGTATACTTCATACATGCAATTTATTGTATGTCAACTACACATCCATTTACTTCTTTAAGACAACATTTGGGATATGCAAGAAGATTCAACAATAAAAAGGTGTACAATCCAATAGAAAAAAATTATGAAAATTTGACTTTCATAGAAGTGAGGATCCAAACAGCTGAAAGATATGCTACAAGTCATTCAACCTCATTGATTAAAAAGGGAATAGCAAATAAAATATAGCACAGACACATTCACTGAACAAAAAATTAAAGATTTACTATGCCAGTTATTGGTTATTGATATTAGTTATTAATATTAGTCTGCTAAGGGCCATCGGGTGGTATGGTGATTTTAAGATGCTGGATGCCACATGGCTGACTCTGCAGTTTGAATCCTGGACCTGGTGGCTTGAGAAAAACGCTCTGGGTGTGCGTGTACACATGTCCAAAATCCCAAGAGAATAATGGAGGGGAAGGGATTGTGGTGTGGCCATTTCCCACAGGGGGTGATTTCTCACTTTCCTTTTCTCTCCATCTCTCTCCAGTGAGTGTACATGCCCTTTTGCAACACCTTTTACCCCCTTTTTTTTTAAAAAAAAAAAATGATTTTATTTAACTTTATTTAAATATTTATTTTTAAAATTTGACCAGAGATGGACAGAGTTAGAGAGAGTGAGAATGAGAAAAAGAGAGAGAGAGAGAGAGAGAGTGAAAAAGCAAGCTGTGGGACCAGTAGTTGTGTAATGGCTATGTTGCTGGACTCCCATGTAGTCAACCGTGGTTCGAGTCCTGGACCTGGTGGCTTAAACTCACGCCGGACGCAAGTGTGTGCGTGCCCAAGATCCTGAGAGGAGAATGGAGAAGGGATTGCAGTGTGGCCATCCCCCTGGGGGGTGATTTCTTGCTTTCTGTCTCTCTGTTTCTCTCTGTCTTTCTGGTGAGCGCACGTGCCCTATAGCAAAAATCTCTCTCAAAAAAAAAAAAAAAAAAAGAAAAAGGCAAGCTGCCAGATCTGTGACTTGAACTTCAGTCGATCATGTGGGAGTCCATCATCCTTAACCAACACATCATCATCAAAAGATACTGAATTTTGTTAAGTACCCTTTTTGAATCAATTGAGTTGTGTTTTTTTTTCTTTTATTTTGTTAATGTGGTATAGTACATTAATTTTTATGTGTTGGGGCTGGCAGGTGGCATGGTGATTAAGGCGCTAGACTCTCACATGGCCAATCACAATCTGAGTCCCAGACCTGGTGGCTTGTTTTTTCACTTTCTCTTTCTTTCTCTCTTTTGTCAAATTTAAAAATAATAATAATAAATAAAATTAAAGGATACATAATTCTTTCAATGTGGTGCTGAATTCATAGTGTTTTATTGTGTATTTTCACATCAACATTCATAGGGATATTGGTACACATCAACAGTTTTCTAATAGTCTTTAGCTTTGGTATCGGTAATGTTGGCCTCATAGGCTGAGTTAAAAAGTATTTCCTTCTCGTCAATTTTGTGGAAAAGTTTGAAATGGATTGATATTAGTCCTTTAAATGTTTGATAGAATTCACCAGTAAAGTCATCATCAGATCTAGAGCTTTTCTTTGTTGTGAGTTTTTGTTTTGTTTTGTTTTGTTTTTTAATTTTCCTAAAGAGAGTGTGTACTTACCAGAGAGATGCAGAGAGAGGAACAGAGGGAAAGTGAAAAATCATTCCCCAGAAGGGTTGGCTACACTGCAATGTCTTCTCCATTCTCTTCTCAGGATTTTGGACTTGCATGCACACATGCCCAGAGTGTTTTTCAACCCTCCAAATCTGCCAGGACCAGAACCTCACAGTCAGCCATGTGGGACTGAGGTGTCTTTTCTTTTTTTTTTAAAGAGAGATTTGTGCTATAGACACGTATGCTCGCTGGAGAGGCAGAGAGAGATGAAAGATAGAAAGGAGAAATCACCCCCCTGGGAGAATGGCCATGCCACAATCCCTTCTCCTTTATTCTCCTCTCAGGATTTTGGGCACACACACACACACACACACACACACACTCCTGGCATGAGCTTCAAGTTTCTGGGTCTGGGACTCGAACCCTGGTCAGTCATGTGAGAGTCCAGCGATGTAACCACTATGGCATCTGCTTGTCCCAGGATTGAGTTGTCTTAACCACTATACCACCACTGGCCCTATTAGAAGATTTTTTTTTTTTTTTTTTTGGAGAGGTTTTTCGCTATAGGGCGCGTGCGCTCGCCAGACAGAGAGAGACATAGAGACAGAAAGCGAGAAATCACCCCCCAGGGGGGATGGTCACGCTGCAATCCCTTCTCCTCCATTCTCCTCTCGGGATCTTGGGCACGCACGCACACGCGCCCGGCGTGAGTTGTAAGCCACCGGGTCCGAGACGCGAACCGCGGTCGACTACGTGGGAGTCCAGCGACATAGCCATTACGCTAACTGCTGGTTCCCCCCTATTAGAAGATTTTTGATTACTGATTCAATCTCCTTACTAGTTGCAGGTCTATTCAGATTTTCTATTTCTTCATGATTTAGTGTTTTTCGTGTTTCTAGAAATTTGTTTACTTCATTCATGTTCTCTAATTTTTCATTTCTGATTTTAGAAATTTGACTCTTATTTTTCTCAGTCTGCTTAGCTGTCAATTTTTGTTGAACTTTTCAAAATATTAATTTTGGTTTCATTAATTTTCTTTATTGCTTTTCTATTCTCTGTATCATTGATCTCTGCTCTAATCTTTTTTTTTTTTCCTGCTCTAATCTTTATTATTCTTTTCTTCTACTAGCTTTGTGTTTAGTCTGTATTTTCTTTTTTCTGGTTGTTAAAGTTGTAAAGTTAGATTATTAATTTGAGATCTTTCTTGATTTTTAATTTGTTAAAAATTTTTATTTATTATTGTCATAATCTTGTTTATATTACATTGAATCACATATATCTTTGAACATTCATAGTTAAAAGTTGCCCACTGAGCACTGCTTTTGCTGCATCCCATAGGTTTTGGTATGTTTTGTTTTGGTTTTCATTTGTCACTAAATGTTTTCTAATTTCACTTTTATATCTTCTTTGATCCATTTATTAAGAGGATGTTGTTTGAGCTGGCCCCTGGGACTAATGGTTAAAAGAGTCAGAGCCCACATGGCCGACTGGGTGGTTCAAGTCCCAGTGACTTGAAAAGCATTCCAGGTGCATGCATATACATACCCTCAAATCCTGACAGTATGGAAAAATGGAAGAAAAGGGATTGCAGGATAACCATGCCCCACTTGGAGCGGGAGGTGTTTTCTTCTGGTTCTGCCATCTGTGTCTCTTTTTGGCAAGCACACGCACCCTCTGGCAATAATAATTTTAAAAATAGTGTGTTGTTTAATTCATACAGATTTATGCTTCTCCTTTTTTACTTCTATTACTGATTTTTAACTTCCTCCTGTCATGATTGTATAACATCTGTCTTTTGAAATCTATTGAGACTTAAATTGCATCCTGGAAAATGTCACATGTGCACTTGGATTATGGATATCAACTTGTGTAGCCTCCGCTGCTCTATTTTGGTTACTATTTGCAATAGAATATCTTTTTTCCATCCTTTGACTTTTAATTTGTCTGTGTTTTTGCATTTAAAGTGTGTTTCTTGTGTACAGTATACAGTTGGGTCATGTATTTTTATCATTCTGTCAAGCTCTGTCTTTTGATTAAAGAGTTTAACCCATTTACATGTAGTTACTGACAAGGAGGAACTTATTTCCTTCATTTTGCTATTTGTTTTCTATATTCCCTATAGTTTATATAGTTTATATGTTTCTCATTTCCTGCTTACTGTCTACTTTCATGTTTGGTTGATTTTTTTTTGTAATAAAATGTTTAAATTTCTTATTTCCTTTTGTATACATTCTCTAGCTATTTCCCCTGTAGTTACTACGGTGATTACACTTAACACTCCAAAGTTTTAACACTCTAATGTGAATTCATATCAGCTTAACTTTATTTTTCTTTTAGAAAGGTTTTTTTTTTGGGGGGGAACCAGCAGTCAGCATAATGGCTATGTCGCTGGACTCCCACGTAGTCGACCGCGGTTTGCGTCCCGGACCCGGTGACTTAAAACTCACGCCGGGTGCGTGTGCGTGCGTGCCCAAGATCCTGAGAGGAGAATGGAGGAGAAGGG
Source organism: Tupaia tana (assembly GCA_026018925.1). Taxonomy (NCBI): domain Eukaryota; kingdom Metazoa; phylum Chordata; class Mammalia; order Scandentia; family Tupaiidae; genus Tupaia; species Tupaia tana. Next base: position 39,817,251 of record JAKSZU010000013.1, on the reverse strand, counting down.
ATTGTGGCATGGCCATCCCCCCTGGGGGGTGATTTCTCGCTTTCTGTCTCTATGTCTCTGTCTGTCTGTCTGGCGAGCGCACGCGCCCTATAGCGAAAACCTCTCCAAAAAAAAAAAAGAAAAGAAAAAAGAAAGAAAGAAAGAAAAGGTTCCTTTTTTTTTTTTTTTTTTTTTTTTGCTATGGGGTGCATGCATTTGTCAGAGAGACAGAAAGTGAGAAATCACTCCCCAGGGAGGATGGCCATGCCACAATCGCTTCCCCTCCATTCTCCTCTAGGGATTTTGAGCACTCTCGTACATGCACCCAGTGTGAGTTTAAGCTGCCGGGTCCGGGCCTCAAACCACGTTCAGCCTCATGGGTGTCCAGCAATATAACCATTACGCTATCTGCTGGTCTCCATACCAGCTTAACTTTAATAACACAAAAGTGCTACTCTTTTACAACTCTGTTCCCATTCCTTTCAGCTGTTAGTGTCACAAATTACATTTTAATACATTGTGAGCTGTAAAACTCAAATTAACAGTTTGTTTAAACACATTAGTATTTTAAATTATGTAGACAGCAAAAGATAAAATTATAAGCCAAAATTACAATAATACTAGCTTTTAGGCAAACTGTTTTTTAATGGTATTTATCTCTTAATTATATAGAAAACAAAAAGTGGAGTCACAAACTATTATTAAATTAGCACTAGCTTTTATAATTGCCCATATAGTCACTTTTTTTTTTTTGGAGAAGATTTTTTGCTATAGGACATGTGCGCTCTCCAGAAAGACAGAGAGACAGAGAGACAGAAAGTGAGAAATCGCTCCCCAGGGGGAATGGCCATGCCACAATCCCTTCTCCTCCATTCTCCTCTCGGGATCTTGGACACGCATGCACACGCGCCCGGTGTTAGTTTAAGCCACCAGGTCCGGGACTCAAACCACAGTCGGCTACATGGGAGTCCAGCGACATAACCATTACACCAACTGCTGGTCTTGCCCATGTATTTACTTTTATTGAGATCTTTATTTCATTTTATATTTGGAGGTACTGTCTAATGTCCTCTCATTTCACCCTGCAGGACTCCTTGAGTATATATTTCAGGCTAGATTTAGTAGTAATGAGTTCCCCCAGCTTTTCTTTTTCTTTTTTTTTATAAGAAATTTTCAATTTATTGAAGTAATTCAGTTTCAAAAACTTTTAAGTTACAGCAGTCACAGAAAAAACGGGTCAAAAACATTAAAAGAATGATCAAGAGTGCTGCATTTTTTATTTTTAACACTGTCATAGCTTTATTCAAAACACAGTTACACAAAAAAGTATCAACTTCAAAGCTTTTCTTTTTTTTGAGAGGTTTTTGTTATAGGATGTGTACCTTCACCAGAAAGACAGAGAGACGGACAGAAAGCGAGAAACCACCCCCCGGGGGGATGTCCATGCCGCAATCCCTTCTCCTCCATTCTCCTCTCAGGATCTTGGGCACACACGCACGTGTGCCTGGTGTGAGTTTAGCCACCAGGTCCAGGTCTTGAACCATGGTTGACTACATGGGAGTCCAGCGACACAGCCATTATGCCTACTGCTGGTCCCTTAACTTCAAAGTTTTTAAGGAGAGATTCTTGAGGAACTTAACACATTATATATAAACTGCCATACAAAGAGCATTAAAATAGGACCAAAATGTCTTCAAAATACAAAACTCACCCTTACTTATTTGCATGAAAATACCACCTACAAAGCTAAATAAGTCTTTAAAGTTATCTGGAGGCTCTAAATGTTGTTTTCAAATCAAGGAACTCTAATTTGGTTGCCCAATAAGATGATTGATAAGAAAGTCAATATATAGATTTCATTTTAAAAATAACTATTTTAGAATCTGGCATAGTAGGTAATGAAGAATCCTTAGGGACTAAAACAGGGAGGGCATTTCATTTGTTAAAATTAGGAGGAAAATGTTAGTCTTTTGGAGATTTCAATTTTCCACTAAACTTACCCCAAGTGTTTTCTTTCAGTCAATTGTGCAACTTCTTTAGTTTCTCCACAAATAACTTCATAATTTGTATTTAATAATGCCAAGTCATACATTTTAAACTAAAAAAGAAGCAGCAGCACTACTATACTCAGTAATTTAAATGTGTCCCAGTATAGAAGCATAACTTCAGTTAATTGGCTGATGCTAACATACAAATAATCAAAACAAAGGGAAGTTTTTTCAAATAGTCAGTATTTAAAAAAGCAATTGCCTTGAATATGGAGCCTCCATGACAGAGAGAGATATTTGTCTACTCATAACTTATTTAGTAGCATATAAAGAAACACCACACATCCAAATGCTTTGTTGTTAATGGATATCTACCTAAAACCAAATCTTCGTCCTAATATTGATTTAGTTTTGAGTATTTTTCCAACAGCCTAGTATATTCGAATCAAATGCTATGTATCTGGTAATGTTTTAAAACTATAAGGAAAAAATAATTTGAAGTTCCACTCAGAAAAAATCGAAGTACTTTGCAGAGTAGGATCCAGATCATTTGGGAAGAAAACTTCACATTAATTATCAACAGGCAATTGTTCTGACTTTTAAGAATACTAATGCTGCTTCTAAATATTTTCCCCTGCTTCTTTTCTTTCTTCACCCTACTAATACCATTACAGATGTTGTCACCCAGGATTTACAGTAAGCAGAGCGTATTACATGAAACTATCAATAATAGTACTCATCTCTCAGGAAATATCCAACTGCTTTCACTTTGCTTGTTTAAAAGACTTTGAAAAGGTGGTTATGGTTTAAGACTAAAGGTTTTCCTGGGTACCCACAAGTTTCCCAACTTTTTTTGAGTTAATAGATGGGAGATGAAACAAGAAGGCAAGTTGATCATATAGGAATTGCTGGAGGAAAAAGAATGCACACCTAAAAACAAAGCAAAATACACAATCGTTGGCATGTCGTGATCTGCAGGCTGAAGAAAGGGCTCACCGGCATGTGTCTGGACTTAGTGTAAGCATTTTCTCCTTCAAAAATAAAATCTTATTGGTCACCACAAAATTCATAAACTATTATTATGAAATAAAACCTCCCCCCAAAATCCATGAACTATATCTGTTTACTATTATGCTTCTATGTCCCAAGTCACTTGTGTGACAAAAAAACACCCAAATATCCATAGCCAAAAAAAGAGTCATTGCCTTCAACCTAAAGATCTCTGGATCATTTATATAAAAAAAATAGCCAACTTATCATTCAGGAGACTATGATCATTTCATATTACAGCTGACTGTAACTTCAGTTAATTTATAAATAACTTAAAAAAACTTATGAATGAAATGCACCATACTACATCTATGAGAAAGTGATCATGTTTTAATTCTGGGCTAAAAATGACTAATACAGTGAGCTTGAATTAGATAAATTAAGATTCTAGATAAACTGCTAGAGACTTTCACAGTAGGGGAAGGGCCAATGAAAATTTTTCTCTACATATGATATGATCATTAACAGACTAGTAGATCTTAATTTGGAATGATAAGGCAAAAATAATAACTCCACACTTTTCCTATAAAAAGTTACACATTATCTTCTGTAGAGATAGCTATCATACATGAAGAAACAAAGATGTGAGGTTTTCAACCATTATTTCTTCAAATGTCTGTCTTCTCTTTTCTTTCTCTCTTTTTCAGAGACTACTACATTTCTGTGTTGACTCTCTTGATTGCATCCCGCAGGTCCCTAATGCTCTTTATACTTTTGTTTAATCTTTTTAATTTCTGTACCTCAGACTCAATTTTCTGTCTTCAAACTCATGGATTCTTTCTTCTACCTACTCAAATCTGCTTTTGAATACCTTAGTGAATTTCTCATTTTAGTTATTATACTTTTCACCTTCAGAATTTTTTTTTGGTTCTTTTTTAGGTTTTTATTATCTTTGTTTATTTTTACATTTTGTTTATGCATCACTTTCTTAACTTTTCCCACAGCTTCCTTTAGTAACTTGAGCATCTTTAAGACAGTTTTAAAGATATTTTTCTCTAGTATATCTGCCATCAGGTTTTTTTGTTTTTATTTTTGCTATGGGGCTTGTGTGCTTTCTGAAGAAAGGTGGGGCGGGGAGAAAGGGATAAAAATCCTCCTCCCCCCAGAGTCGGGGGGATAACCACGCTGCAAGACTTCTCCATTCTTCTCTTGAGGTTTTGGGCATGCACACACATCTGACATGTTTTTCAAGCCACTGAGTCTGGGACTTGAACCGTGCATTTGGCCATGTGAGATCCAGCTGCCTTAACCACTGTGCTATGGGCTAGCCCCATCTGCTATCAAGTCTTTTATAGGGACTGTTATGTTGCTTTATTTTTATCTTTTGAATGGGTCATACTTTCCTGTTTCTTGTGTGCCTTGTAATTTTTTGTTGGAGACTGGATATTTGAATCAAATAATGTTGTACTTCTGGAAATCAAGGTTTTCTATTTGGTGGTAGTTTTCTTTTTCTTTTTCTTTTTTTAATTGGCTATCTCTAGCCCAAGGATCAGTCTGAGGTGTAAACTTAAGATCTTCTCAGATCTTTTCTAAGCCTTTCCTGGGGTTTGCACAATCACTTTCTAATTTCTCTCATTTATGTAGTTGTTATAGAATGTACTTGTCTTTAATGTTTGGTTACAGGAGAAAAAGAAAAAAATGAATAGAAGTAATTGAGAGAATTGGCTCTTTAAAACTCCTCAAAGTGATTTCAGCCAGAGGAGAAGGGGCATGAGAAAATGGGGGGATGTGCATTAATGATAGCTTCTCGTAGCTTCCCATCTCTGTCTGCACCTCTGTGATCACAAGCTGTAAGCAATGAGCAGAGCCCAGATTTTCAATATTTGGAGAACAAGGTGTCTTTTTTTTTTTTTTTTCTTTAGCAACCCAGGCTCCCACAAACTACAATCAGGTTGCTCCAGGAACACGTGCACAACCAATCTGCCCAGGGCTCTAGGATGGAGATATGTAGCTGCTATTGTGCTAGGAGTTGAAATTGACTAAATTAATCACAATTTACTGTCTAAGCCTTACTTTGAAATTTAAAGCCTTCATTTATTCTAGGATGCCAACCTAGTTACATCAGACAGATTTTGCCAATGTATTTGTCTAGGTGTAGAAATAGAATCCTTGTTTTTCCTACTCTCTCATCTTTCCATAAGACTTTCTTTACCTTTTTTTTTTTTTTTTTTTCTCTTGCCTTAAAGTTCATGGGCAAGAAACTAAAACTTCATGGCCCAGATGCAACTGACCTTATTCCTTAGCAGAATCAACTCATGGCATCATTGTCTCTGTGATGGGTGAGACCATAAAGTACATTATCTAACAGTTTAAAGAGACCTGCCCAGGTCAGGGTCAGTGCTCACTTCTCTGTACCAATGCAAGCCAGGAGAATAGGGAATATGATAAATGAATTTCATCTGTAACTTAATATCCCAGTGGAGTAGGAAACAGAATAGCTTCCAGAAATTTCTGGTGAATTTCCCTGGGAGTAATGTTAGTATTATTCTGATACTAGCATGAATGATGCTAATAAACATAGGACTTGTTACTCTCTCCCTATCCTTGCCAGTAGCATGTGGAACATAATCTCTAGGAGACAGAACTTTCAACCAGTGTGTCCTAGTCCATTTGGACTGCTATAAAAAAATACCACAAATGGGGTAACATATAAATAACATAAATTTAGATCTCATAGTTCTGGAGGCAAGAAAGTCTAAGATCAAGGTGTCAGTAGTTTGAATGTCTGGTGAGGATTCATTTTCTGGTTCATAGATGGTACCTTCTTGCTGTGTTCCGCCATCGTGGAAAGGGCAAGAGAGTTCCTTTTGGCCTATTTATGAGAGCATTAATCCCATTAATGAGAGTTGATTATCTTCCCAAAGTCCCCACCTCATAATACCATCATTTTGGGGATTAGGATTTTAACATGGTTTTGGGGAGAGAGCATAATCATGCAGGTCATAGCACCTTATTTTTACCTTTCTTAGTAAGAAAGGTAAAATATTCTTGGATACCCAAGAATATGGAGAGCTTTTTTTTTTTTGGAGAGGTTTTCGCTATAGGGCGCGTGTGCTCGCCAGACAGAGAGAGACAGACAGAGAGACAGAAAGTGAGAAATCACCCCCCCAGTGGGGATGGTCACGCCGCAATCCCTTTTCCTCCATTCTCCTCTCGGGATCTTGGGCACGCATGCACACGCGCCCGGCGTGAGTTTTAAGCCACCAGGTCCGGGACGTGAACCGCGGTCGACTACGTGGGAGTCCAGCGACATAGCCATTACGCTAACTGCTGGTTCCCAAGAATATGGAGAGCTTTATAGGAAATTTTGTTCTAGAATCCTTCCTAACTAGTGTTCTCAGAGGTTGAGCCAAACCTAGGTATGTAAATCTTTGGGTCTACACATTCTAGGAATTACTTGAAAATGCATCCTAAAATAGCCACGTTGAAGTTATTGATTGAAGATAGGCTACAAAATCCAAATAGGGCCAGATAAGCAGAGGTGATCAAATATTGAAGGTAAACAGGGTAGAAAATGATGAAAATCAACATATGAGAAGAGTAGAAACAGAAAAAAAATCTGGAGGAAACCTTTGAGCTAGAGTACACATGTTCATAGATGTACTTTATTTGGTGCCCATGACTATAGATACAAGTATACTGAAATCCGGTCTAAAAAATCAAAACAAAATGAATGTGCAGCTCCAGGAACTTAACATCAAATCTTTTCAATTCTACATTTTTATTATCTTCCAAATGTATCCATCCCTCTGTTCCATGCAGTTGGTTCCTAAATTTGAGGAATTCATGCCTCATTTTTTTTTTAATTGCCAGAGGGCGCATGCACTTGCCAGAGAGAGAAAGAAAACCCTCCCAGTGAGGCATGGTCATTCTGCAATCCCTTCTCCATTTCTCTATCCTATAGAGATTTGGGGCACACACACACACACACACACACACACACTCCTTGTGTGACTTTCAAGTCAATGGGACTAGAATTCAAACTACTGTTGGCTATGTGGAATCTGACTGCCTTAACCATTAGGTTATGGAGTTGGCCCTCAATTCTTTAAATACTTCTCAATCTATTTCTCTGGTGAACAGAGTAATCTATGTAAATTACATATTTGATAGTTTCTTCTTCTTTATTTATTAGGTTTTTGCCACAGGGCACATGCACTAGTTAGAGAGAGATAGAGAGAGGGAATATGTGAAATCACCCCAGGGAAGATAACCATGCCACAGTCCCTTCTCCATTCTCCTCTCAGGATTTTGGGTTCATGTGCACTCACACCTGGTATGATTTTTCGAGTCACTGGGTCTGGTACTCGAACCACAGTTGGCCACGTGAGAGTCCAGTGCTTTAATGACTACACCACCTGCTTGCCCCAATACATTTTTTTTTTTTGCTATAGGGAGCTTGCACATGCCAGAAAGACAGAGAGAGACAGAGAGACAGAAAGCAAGAAATCACCCCCTCAGGGGGGTGGCCATTCCACAATCCCTTCTCCTCCGTTCTCCTTTCGGGATCTTGGGCATGCACATACACGCGCCCGGCATGAGTTTAAGCCACTGGGTCCGGCTTAAAACTTGAACCGAGGTTGGCTATGTGGGAAGTTCAGTGACATAGCCATTACGCTAACTGCTGGCCCCCTGATAGTTACTTTCTAATTTAAGTATTTCAATGCCTTTTCATTTCCTACAGGATTAATATTAATGTCTGAGGCAGCATTTATAATTTTGCTCTTGTTTATTTTTCCATACTCATCTCCACATTCTAGCTACAATGACTCACTGGTATTTCCTGGAACATGACATTCATATACATTTCTTTATGACTCAGTTCCTCTGGATATTGTCTAGAATGTTTTACTTTTATCTGTCTGGCAAACTCCCCATAGTTTTCTAATACATTCTGTCTCTCTGAAGAGACAGGTCTTTACTGACCTATCAAAGCAGAGTTGAACACCCTTCCTCAGGACTCCCTTTGTCTCTAGCACAAAGTCCCATTTTAGGACCTACTACAGTAAGGTTGTAATGATTGGAAAACCTGAGTGTTTCTAGATAACATGAATTGTGTCTAATTAACTTTTGTGCCTTCTGGGTCAGGTATAGTACTGACACATAGTAGGGCCTCACATTGTCTTTAAATACTGAAAATGCTTAAAATAAACATAATATTGTTCAAAAGCAGGAAGAACTTGTTAACCAATTCCTATTTATAATCTCTTGGATTTAAGATTTGATATCTGATGTATGTGTTTTTAATTCCTTCATTGATTCAACTAAGTGCTTATTGAACATCTACTCTAAGCCATGTATGGGAATACAGGCTCTCCTCATTTAACAATTTATAACTCGGTTGATAAGCAAATTGGTTAATAAGTGTGGGGAGTCAAGGAGACGTGGGGAACATGTAGGACGTGACCACTAGATGGCGTCCGGACGTAACCTTGGGTGACTATTTTTAAGTGCAGAATGTTCCAAGTATTGTTGCAACAACCTGATAAACTCAGCAAGGACTTTTGAGTCCCATGTCAAGGAAGCCAAACGTTTCTGTATAAAACAAGGCAATAAACTTAACTCGTGGCTGGCAGTCCTCCCGTTTCTATCCTGTCTTCTTGTCTTTCTTTAATCCTCGCCCCCCAGCTCAGGAACTGTTCGCCGTCAGTGGGTCCGACAAATAAGTGAGGAGCTTAATGGTAGATGGATGTCTTTGTGGTGTGTTGTGGTGCCATGGGGTATATATTTTTGTATTATATATAGGTATCATACAACATAAAACTAGAATAATTTAATTCTGTCTGTTCTAAATGCACACATTCAATAAGTGCCAGAAAGTGACAAGACACACCACAACATAATAACATAAATAGAGCATAATTACTTTATGTATTCTGAATACTGTTATGGGTGCACAACAGAGTACAAACTTATAAATGAAATACACAGTCTTGCCTGGTTGTGAATACTTTGTGTAGTGAATATGAACTGACTGTGGAATGAGACAGACTGAGAAAGGGGATTCCTGAGACTAACATAGACTGAGAAAGGGGATTCATTGAGCCAGAGAACTGGTTGTTAAGACAAAGTAGTTATTAAATAGGTTGTTTGTTAAGTGAGCAGTGGCTGTAATGATCAACCAAAACAGGTATGTACTTTATTGCTCTAATTGAATTGCAAATTTATTGGAGAAACTGCTACAAATTTGCATTTGTACAAATTATTAAATAAAATAGAATATATTTTGGGTTTGGCCCATGGTCTCAGTCTAGACTGTCCCTAACATAAGCCTTTCTGAAATATAAGGTTAAAGTCTTTGCCTGTTAAGCTACTTTTGCTTCGTACATGCTGTAGGTGCATCTTTTGTTCCCCAGCATAGAAAACCATAAGCACAACAAATTAAAAAACAAACATGTAAACAGCTGAACATCTTGTTTTAATCCAAGCAAAACTTCATCTTCAGAAATCTGTGCAGAGTTGAGCTATAATAACATTACTGTTTACCAAGTACTTTTGCATTTATAGTGATATTAGTTTACTTGTAGCAAAACCAAAGGAATATAGGGGGCACATTCAAAACTCAACCAAAAAGGATCACCTTCTTAGGCTGGAGGGACTACCTTTAAACAGTGAGAGGTTATTGAAATATATCCAGGCAAACAAAGTTCCTAAACTCTGCTGAAAGCTAGTCAGACACAAACTTCTAACCCATGCAGTGTGACTGGAGGGATGAAAGAAGTTGCCAGGCCTTGGCATTTTGATAATGGAAAAAGAAAACAACAAAGAACCCATAACAAAATCTAAAAAGGTATCAGTGCTCCTGTGAAAATTGAATATCTGAATGAGCAAATTCAAACTAGGTTCCTATAGGTTCCTCCTGTGCTGACAGCTTCAGAGTGTTGAATTTTGCTTCCTTCTCAGGTGGGGTTAGCTAAAAACAAGGACAGAATTAGCAGAACAGAACAGTGATATATAATCACTTAGGTCCATTCAAAGGCATAATAGCCAGCATTACAGGGAATGGGCATTCTCTTTTAAATGTTGCTTAAGACAGGGTGTGTCTTTCTTTAATTTGGCTATACTGTTTCCCTTCAGCCCCTCAGGACCAGGTGGTAGTTAACTACAGAACAGAGAAGGAATTTTCTTCTTACTAGGTGATATGCTGTGGTGGCAGAGACATGCTACTACAGGGGTTAAACTCTAAAACACTTCCATACATAAATTACAAAGACAAGACAAAATAAAGATGCAGTTTCAGCTTGAGTATAAAATAGTATCAATCTCCTAAATTTATGTTAAATTGTGTTTAATTGGGGCTTTAAAAAATTCTATATTATAAATAGTATTAATGTAACAATTAGTCTATTACTAATATTATGTTCCTCCTTCTGTGAGTCTCAGAGAAGACGGATAGTTTTCTTGATTATCTTTTTAAAATAAAAGTTATAGGCCAGGTGGAGCTTGCAAAGTGATTGTATCTCTTCTGAGATTCAGGGAAGCAAGGAAATGAAAAGGTGATAAAACTGCAGATTTTTTTTTTTCATACTTTTCCCCAATCCTAAACAGAAATCTACTTTGGTCTTCTTATAGACCAGTTTTCCAAAAGAGAGTTTGGCTTTGGCCTAAGACTCCCCTGGAGGCACACTCCTGTCCTTTAAATGTAAACCCAGGAAAGCTAGCATAGTGATACATTTAACCTATAAACTGTAGTGTAACTAGGTAGAAAATGTTGAGTCCTCTATCTCATTCAACAACAGCAAATATCTATGCACAAATAGGCATTACTTTCCTCAAAACTGGACTCTGTCCATTTCCTGGATTAATTTTACCATGGTGCTTTGTTTGCTTGTTTTTGTTCGGCAGAGTTGCAGATGTGATGAGTGAAGAAGGTTCTTGCACTGGTTTGGAGGCCAGGTAAGTTTACAAATGGGGCTCATTCTGGTTCCAGAAAGGGAAGTCTGTCATCCTGACGCCCCAGAATGGGAAGCGGATCATTTCCACTCCCTGGAACTGGAACTGGGTCATACCCACTTGCTAAAACTGGGGGTGGATCGTCTCCATTCTCTGCCAAAGACGAGAGGCTGTTGCTGCCGAGCTCTCGGCCACCTGTGACCCTGGACTTGATTGTCCCCATCAAACCTTCAAAGGACTTGAAAGTGGTTGACTTCTTCACATCTCCAAGCTTCCTGCAGAGAGCAGAGCCCATGGTGGACAGGGCAGCTGATGTTTTCTGTTTCATGTAGGCGTTGGAGACCTGAACATCATGCCAGCTCTTGGACAGATTCTGTCTAAACCCCTCCAAGGCAGTGGGGCCCGACTTTCTCTTGAGCTCCCAGTAGTGTCTCTCTTTGGCTGCTAGAGCTCGGCGTAAGGTTACGATTTCTACCTCCAATTTAGTGAGCTCGGATTTGAACTCCAAATGCTCGGTCTCTGTCAAATCCTCTGGTTCAGAAGACAGGTGGGATTCATATGTGACCACAGAGGTCCCTGTCATGGCATATGGTATGGACAGGGAAAGAAGATCTTCATTAAGAGAGTTCAGGTCCAGCTTTTGGTAGAGAGAGTTGAGTTCTTGGCTGGTGTAGAAATCATCTTGGGCAGCAGAGTCGAAATCTAGGCCAGTGGGCTCAGACTCTTGGCCAGTAGTGTCGGCCTCTCGGCGGGGTAGATCCATATCTTATCTAGTAGAATGGACACCCGGGTGGGTGAGCTGATGTCTCGGCAAGTGGAGCGGGGTCCACTTTCGGTGGTGGTGGTGGTGGGAAGTCGGGTCCCGTGGAGGCCGGACTTCCGGCTCCTTGAGGTGGAGGAACACCTGCTCAGCTGAGGCTCCGCCTGCACTCTTGGTTGTGCTTTGGCCTCACAGAGACCTTGTGAGGTAAACAGTGCTGCGATTATTATGGGGGGGGGGGGGGGGGGGAGATTTTCTCTTCTGCCGAAATAGGTGACAAGTCCTGTCCTTCAAACAAAGTCGTTTGGCACTTCTTTCTACTGCATCAGTGGCTTCAAACCTTTGAATATCAATGGAACTTTTGTGCTAACATTTTCTTCTTTTTTAAAATTCCAGATGGCTTGTGAGCTCACTGGAGAGAGAGGGAGAAAGAAAGGGAGAGGAACAGTGACAAAGCATCCTGGCAGGGAATGGTTGCCACAGTCCCTCCTCCTCCGTTTCTCCTGAGATTTTGGCAGACAGGCACAGGTGCCCACCGTGTTTCCCAAGCCAGCAGATTCCAGTGTAGTGGGCCGTGTGGGATCCAACTGCTTTAACCACAACATCACTGGCTGGCCTAGCAAACGGATATTTATGAAAAAGCCAAGTACTTACATTTAAAAACTGCTCCAGTGTGGGGCAAGGAGTTTGGAAGGCCTTCACGCGTTCACTTACTGGTCTTTTCATTCCAAGTTACCAGAGGGGCCTGAGAAACTCCTAGAGCCACTGGTAAAGTGAATTTGAAGACTTCAAAGAACCCTCGGTCCAGTAACCAAGATGATCCAGTGACATATCAACAATGATAGAGATCTGGAGTAGCAGAACTCAGAGAGTGGGTGTGCGCTGTCATAATGATTATTTTTTGGAGGGGAAGCAGGGAAGAATGAATAAATTCATAATAGTTTTTTGTTTTGTTTTAATTTGCTAGAGTGCACATATATTTGCTGGGGAGAGAGAGAAAAAGAGAAAGCGAGAAAGTACCCCCTCCATGGGAGATAGCCACACCACAGTTGCATCTCCATTTCTGCCTCAGTTCAGGATTTGGGGCATGAATGCACATATGCTCAGCATGTTTTTGAAGACACAGGTCCAGACTTGAACCCTCAGTCCACTATATGGGATCTAGTCGCCTTAACCCCCAAGCCACTGGTTGGTCCTATAATAGTTTTTTTTTTAATTTATTTAATTTAAACTTAATGAAAGAAAGACTATTGTGCTTAGTGCTTTGAGAATTTAGGGGGAAAGGGATAAGACATATGCAAATAGAGCGTAGGTGTTCCATATTTCAGTTGCATTGTTTGGATTTTTTTCTCTGTATCCACTGACATTTCTGAAAAGCCTGTCTGCTTTCTCTGCATCCACATTCATGGATGCCAGTTGTGAGGGGTGGTCTGCATAGTAAAGTAGATATTTATAGATAATTATCTCTCTAGTTAAATAGGGTCAGAATGTGAGTCCACCCACATTGCCCAGTTCTAGCTGTAACTTATACAGTGGAGTAATCAGGTTGCCAATACAGTGAGGGCACATGATCAGGTTAGCTCACTGGCTGACTGTCCATTCTCTGGGAGAAATCCCTGAGCAAATCTTAGATTCTAGTGATTTTGTTGGATATTCTTGTAGTTCTTGCAAGCATGATTTTGTGGAACATAATATAATCTAAAGGAAATTTCAGTAACTTGTTATAGTTATACCTATCTGGCTATAATGAAGCATGAGGCTGTGCATCTAAACCAACTGTTGAAGTTTAGGTTATAGGGTTATAAACCCTTCTTTAGGTTTATATTCAATAACCCCTCTACATAATTTAGTAGTTTCTTGTCTTAACATGAAGGTAAGCTTAGATTAAAAATGAAGACTATTCTTGGAACCATGAAGGCTGGTGGGAGATTTGGCTATATGTATGAAGGCCTGAAAAGAGCAGCAAGGGTGTCTTAAAACCATTTGTTCCAGGGACCAGCAGTTAGCGTAATGGCGATGTCGCTGGACTCCCATGTAGTCGACTGTGGTTTGAGTCCTGGACCTGGTGACTTAAAACTCACGCCGGGCGCGTGTGCGTGCATGCCCAAGATCCCGAGAGGAGAACAGAGGAGATGGGATTGTGGCGTGGCCATCTCCCCTGGGGGGTGATTTCTCGCTTTCTGTCTCTCTGTCTGTCTGTCTGGCGAGCGCACGCGCCCTATAGCTAAAACCTCTCATAAACAAACAAACAAACAAACAAACAAACAAAAGACATTTGTTCCAGAGGATAGAGTTTTCCTCAACTGCCTGTAGAAACACTAGTGGTTTCAGGAACACTTCCAGACTCTGAACCAGAGCTCTTTCAAAACTGAGAATGCAGGGCCATCAGGTGGCATAGTGCTTGTGGCACTGAACTCCCACATGGCCAACCATGGTTTGAGTCCTAGACCAGGTGGCTTGAAACTCACCTCAGGTGCATGTGTGTGCATGCCCAAAATCCCAAGAGAAGAGTGGAGGAGAAGGGATTGTGGCATAGCCATCCCCCCCAGGGGGCGTATTTCTCACTTTTTCTCTCTCTGCCTCTCTCTTTGTCTCTGGCAAGCATACACACCCTATAGCAAAAATCTCTCTCTCTGTTTTTTAGAGAGTTTCCCCCCCTTGGGTGTGTGTACTCACCAGAGAGACAGAGAGAGAGAGAGACAGAAAGCAAGAAATCACTGCCTTCCCCCCCCCCCCCCCCCCCGTCCCCCCTAGGGAATGGCTATACTGCAATCCCTTCTCCTCCATTTTCCTCTTGGGATTTTGGGCTTCCACACACACATGCCTGGCATGAGTTTTAAGCCGCCGGGTCGAGGATTTGAACCATTCTTTACTATGTGGGAGTCCAACAATGTAACCATTACACCATTACTCCAAAAATCTCTCCTTAAAAACAAACAAACAAACAAACAAACAAACAGAGAATGGAGGATAAAGAAATCCCTGAACTGGGATTGAAGGTGGTATAATAGTAAAATGGATTTGCATCTAGAGGACCCCCACCCCCGAGTATGCATGAGTGCCCGTGATTTGGGACTGGATAGAGCTGGGGATCATGACATCAAAACCCTTTTGTAGGTGCTGTCTCTCTGTCTCTCTTTCTCTGTCTCTCTTGCTCATGGAAGAAATGGATTTTTTTTTAAAGGAAATCCCTGACTTACACTAAATTACATGGATTGCATATTTTTGTTTATTTGCTATAGGTCTGTGTGTGTGTGAGAGAGAGAGAGAGAGAGAGAGAGAAGAAATGAGAAATCACCCCCAACCAGGGATGACCATGTCACAATCACTTTTCCTCCATTTTTCTTTTGGGATTTTGGGCATGCATGTAAGTCACTGGATTTGGGACTTGAACCATGCTGTCGGCCATGTGAGTTCCAGCTATCCTAACCTGCATGTCACCTACTGGCCTGGAACATGTATTTTCAATTCAAAATTGATATTCCAAATCACTAGATTTGAACTTGAATTTAATCTTCCTTCTCTGGGTTGTTTTTGCCACCAACATTTCTTCCTGTTTCCTTCTTCTTCTTTTTTTTTTTTAAGAGATTTTTCCAACAGGGTGTGTGCGCTCGCTGGAGAAACAGAGGGACAGAAAGCAAGAAATCACCCCTCAGGGTATGACCACACTGCAATTCCTTCTCCATTTTCTTCTCAGGATCTTGGGCATGCACGCTCACATGCTTGACATGAGTTCAAGTCACCAGGTCTGGGACTCAAACTTGACTACATGGGAATCAAGGGACAAAACTATTACACCATCTACTAGTCCCCCTGTTCCCTTCTTTATATGCTCATTTGTTCTTCAATTAAAAATATAAAATTCACATAGGAACGCCCTCAGTTCTACCACACCACACTCCCATCTTTCGACCCCTGCCTGGGCCAGAACTTCGAGGGAGGACTGCCCCCAGTAGCTTCAGCCCTGGGACCCCCAAGCCAGACACCCCTCTTTCAGCCAGGAACGCCCTCAGTTCTACCACACCACACTCCCATCTTTCGACCCCTGCCTGGGCCAGAACTTCGAGGGAGGACTGCCCCCAGTAGTTTCAGCCCCAGGACCCCCAAGCCAGACACCCCTCTTTCAGCCAGGAAAGCCCTCAGTTCTACCACACCACACTCCCATCTTTTGACCCCTGCCTAGGCCAGAACTTCAAGGGAGGACTGCCCCCAGTAGCTTCAGCCCCGGGAACCCCAAGCCAGACACCCCTCTTTCAGCCAGGTACACTTTTTTTGTTTTTGTTTTTCCTTTCTTTTTCTGTCCCCTTACCCACATCTTTCATTTGTAAATTTCTCTCTTCTGATTAACACATAGGAACGCCCTCAGTTCTACCATACCACACTCCCATCTTTCGACCCCTGGCGAAATCGGGCACGCGACTTTTTCTTTATTCTACGTATTATTTTCTTTCCACTTATTCAGTCCTCACTTCCTTTATCTACCATCCCTGGCTGTCTAGATAGGTCTAGAATTACAATTCTGAAACATTCTAGCATTTTAAGACTCTCTAGAATCCTCCATTTCACTGAACCACCTGTGAAGAAGGAGATACATTTCTTTGCACACCTGAAGAGAATACTTTTTCTTGGATTACATTACTAAACACAATTGAAGAGAGACTTTGGCTGTCTTCATTCCACATCAGAAAGGAAACACACTTGCTCCTATTCGAAGAAACGTTCTCGTAAAAGGTTTTTCAAAGGGAACACATCTCCCAATGGTTAGAAGTAGAAGAACCTCAGGCCTGAATAAAGCAGGAAATATGTCTCCATCAAAGGAACACAGTAACTCCCTTCCTTTTCTTGAAAAAATAGAGGACGTTACCAAAATGTACAAGATAGAGTTTAGAACATTCATGTTGAACAAGTACTATGAGCTGGAACAGAAAAGAGACCATGAACTACAGGAGATGAGAAAGTCCTTCAACGATATGAAGGAAGAAATGCTGAGGAAGAATAAGACAGAACTATTAGAGGTGAAGTCTGTAATACAGGAAATCAAAAACTCTCTCGAAAGTATTAAAAGTCGATTAGACCATGCTGAAGGTCGAATCTCTGATGTAGAAGATAAAACTTCTGACCTAGAGAAAACCACCAAAAAGACAGAGAAAATAACAAAAAAAATGAAGATAACATACGAGAATTACTAGATTCCATTAGACGTCCTAACATCCGAATAATTGGTATCCCAGAGGATGAAGAAACTAATAAGAGCATGGAAAACCTATTCCACGAAATCTTGGAAGAAAATTTCCCAAGCATAGAGAGGCCCTCAAACATCCAGACCCAAGAAATACAAAGGACACCAAATAGAATCAACCCAAGAAGATCTTCCCCAAGGCATATCATAGCCAGACTGGCTAAGACCACAGATAAAGGTAAGATACTAAAATTGGCAAGAGAGAAACAACAAGTGACATGCAAAGGTCACCCCATCAGGCTAACACCGGACTTCTCAATGGAAATAATGCAAGCAAGGAAAAAATGGGAAGATGTATTGAAAGTGTTAAGAGAGAAACAATTTCAGCCAAGATTATTGTATCCTGCAAGATTATCCTTCATATGGGAAAAAAAGATTAAAATCTTCTCAAACAAAACCTGAAAGAATTTGCCAGCACCAGGCCAGCTCTCCATGAAACCCTGAAGAAAGTACTGTTCCAGGAAAACTAAAGAAGTAACAGCCAGAAACAAAAGAGTAAAAGGCAACTAAGACAATGGCCAACTTAAGCATCGAGACAGATCCATTAACATCGATAATAACATTGAATGTTAATGGATTAAACTCTCCAATCAAGAGACACAGACTGGCTGAATGGGTTAAAAAACAAAAACCCTCTATCTGTTGCCTACAGGAAACCCACTTCATGGATAAAGATATACATAGACTGAAAGTGAAGGGTTGGAAAAAGATTTTCCATGCAAATGGGAACCAAAAAAGAGCTGGAGTCGCAATACTAATCTCTGACAAAATAGGCTTTAAAACAAAAACTGTTCGAAGAGACAAAGAAGGGCACTGTATTGTAGTAAAAGGATCAATCAATCAAGATATAACGCTTATTAATATCTATGCACCTAACACAGGAGCACCCAAATATGTAAAGGAAAGACTGCTAGATCTAAAAAGGGAGATAGACTGCAACACACTAATTGTTGGAGACCTCAACACTGCACTATCCTCCCTGGATAGATCATCTAGACAAAAAATAGGTAAAGAGATAAAAGATCTAAACGAGATCATAAATCAAATGGACTTAACAGACATCTATAGAACTTTCCATCCCAAAACCTCGAGATACACTTTCTTCTCACCACCACATGGAACATTCTCGAAGATTGACCACATTATTGGGCACAAAGCAAGCCTCTACAGATTCAAATGCATAGAAACTATACCCAGCATCTTCACCGACCATGATGGAATTAAACTTGAGTTTAATTTCAAGAGAAATCCTCAAAAATACTCAAATACATGGAAACTTAATAACCTACTCCTGAATGACTCCACAACTACTGAAGAAATAAAGACTGAAATCAAAAGTTTCATGGAAGCCAATGACAATGAGGACATGAGTTTCCATAATCTTTGGGACACTGCTAAAGCAGTCATAAGAGGGAAGTTCATAGCAATTAGTGCACATAAGAGGAGCATGGAAAGAAGGCAAATGGATCACCTAACATCATGCCTCACAGAATTGGAAAAGCAACAGCAAAATGATCCAAAAAACTCCAGGAGGAAGGAAATAATAAAGATACGAGCAGAAATAAATGAAATAGAAAATAAAAGAACTATACAGAAAATAAATGAAAGTAAAAGCTGGTTCTTTGAAAAGATAAACAAACTTGATACACCACTAGCGAGACTTATTAAGAAGAAGAGAGAAAAGAACCAGGTGAATCAGATCTGCAATGAAGCAGGCAAAATAACAACAGACATAGTAGAAATAAAAAACATTATTAGAGGGTACTATGAACATCTGTATGCCAAGAAACAAGATAATTTGGATGAGATGGACAAATTCCTGGACATGTATAATCTACCTAGATTGAGCCAGGAGGATATAGAAAGTCTGAATAGGTCCATAACAAGCCAGGAGATCAAATCGGTTATAAATAACCTCCCAACAAAGAAAAGCCCTGGCCCTGATGGATTCACCTCTGAATTCTACAAAACTTTCAAAGAAGAGTTAACCCCCATTCTGCTCAAGTTATTTCTAAATATCCAAAAGGGTGAATCTCTCCCTAATTCATTGTATGAAACCTCTATCACCCTTATCCTTAAAACAGATAAGGACAGGACAAGGAAGGAAAACTATAGACCAATATCCCTGATGAACATAGACGCGAAGATTCTCAACAAGGTACTAGCAAATCGTTTACAACAACTTATACAAAAGATTATACATCATGATCAGGTAGGCTTTATCCCAGGAATGCAAGGTTGGTTCAACATACGCAAAACCATAAATGTAATACACCATATTAATAGGAAGAAAGATAAAAACCATATGGTCATATCAATTGATGCAGAAAAAGCATTTGATAAGATACAACATCCCTTCATGATCAAGACTCTAAGCAAAATTGGTATAGAAGGGTCATTTCTCAACACAATAAAAGCTATCTATGAAAAACCCATAGCGAACATCATCCTCAATGGAGAAAAGCTGAAAGCTTTTCCACTAAAAACGGGTACAAGACAAGGATGTCCACTTTCTCCACTCCTCTTCAATATAGTACTAGAAGTCTTGGCCATTGCAATCAGAAAAGAGGAAAAAATAAAAGGCATTCAAATAGGAAAAGAAGAGGTGAAACTCTCTCTATTTGCAGATGACATGATTGTATACATAGAAGACCCAATGGTTTCCATAAAAAAATTTCTGTAAGTAATACATGAATACAGTAACGTTGCAGGATACAAAATTAATATCCAGAAATCTATAGCATTTCTGTATACGAACAACAGGCAGACTGAGATAGAACTGAAAAAAGTTGTTCCATTTACCATAGCCACCAAAAGTATAAGATACTTAGGGATAAATCTAACCAAAGAAGTTAAAGACCTCCACAAGGAAAACTATGAGAAGATAAAAAAAGAAATTGAAAATGACACAAAAAAGTGGAAGGACATCCCATGTTCCTGGATTGGAAGAATTAATATAATCAAAATGGCAATTTTACCCAAACTAATCTACCTATTTAATGCAATGCCAATCAAAGTACCAGACACATTCTTCACAGATCTAGGAAAGACAATCATGAAGTTTGTCTGGAATCATAAAAGACCCCATATTGCCAAAGCAGTTCTGCACAAGAAGAGTGGAGTGGGCAGCATCTCACTCCCTGACCCAAAAATATACTACAAAGCTGTGGTAATCAAAACAGCATGGTACTGGCACAGGAACAGACAGGTGGACCAATGGAACAGAATAGAGTCCCCAGAAATGAATGCTCAAACATACAGCCAACTGATTTTTGACAAGGGGTACCAGTCAATTCACTGGGAAAAGGAAAACCTCTTCAGCAAATGGTGCTGGCAAAACTGGATCTCCACTTGCAGAAAGATGAATCTGAACCCCTACCTCTCACCTCTGACAAAAATAAAGTCAAGGTGGATCAAAGATCTAAATCTAAGACCTCAAACTATAAAACTGCTCCTGGAAAACACTGGGGAAAATCTGGGAGACATTGGGGTAGGGAAAAACTTCTTAAATAAGACTCCCAACGCACAGTCTATGATCCCTAAAATAGACAAGTGGGATTACATCAGACTAAGAAGTTTCTGCACGGCAAAAGACACAGTGATTAGTGTGAACAGACAGCCCTCAGAATGGGAAAATATTTTTGTAAACTATGCATCAGACAAGGGACTGATAACCAGAATTCACAAGGAACTCAAGCAGCTGTTCCGGAAAAAGACAATCAATCCTATTAAAAGATGGGAGAATGAGTTGAAAAAACCACTCTCTAAAGATGACATATGAATAGCTAAAAGGCATATGAAAAAAATGCTCAACATCCCTCATTGTAAGAGAAATGCAGATCAAAACAACAATGAGATATCACCTAACCCCAGTCAGAATGTCTAAGATTCAAAAAACAAAAAATGATAAGTGCTGGAGGGGGTGTGGTGAAAAGGGAACTCTCTTACACTGCTGGTGGGATTGTAAATTGGTCCAACCACTGTGGAGAACAATTTGGAGATTCCTCCAAAATCTACAAATAGAACTACCATATGATCCAGCAATCCCACTCCTTGGTATCTACCTGAAGGACAGAAGAATACTTAATGGAAAAAGTGCTTGCACATCGATGTTTATTGCGGCACTTTTCACGATTGCTAAGTCATGGAAACAACCTAAATGCCCACGAAATGATGAATGGTTAGAAAAACTGTGGCACATATACTCAACGGAATACTATTCATCCATAAAAAACAACAAAACCCTGGCTTTTGAAAGGAAGTAGATGAATATGGAAGACTTACTGCTGAGTGAAGCAAGCCATGCTATGAAGGAGAGGCATTGTATGTCCCCACTTAATATATACCGAGTGTCTGCACTCTAAATATATATATATATATATATATATATTTGAAACCAAAAAAAAAAGCATTCGGTTTCTAATAATTATAACAACAACAACAACAACAACAAAACCCCACAAATCCCAGAAAGAAATAACTATTAAAAAATATGTATATATATAAAATTCTTTGTTAAGCTTTGATTTCTTTTTATTGAGTAATGGTTTTCCTTCATAGCAAAACTGAGCTGACCACTTTCAGAGACTCAGTTTCCAGATCCCAAATCAAGACAAGGTCTCTGGAAAGGGATTTCTAGTTGGCAATATTCTGAATTTCTGAGTTAACCTAGAAAAATAAGTAGTACAATGAAACAATCAATTTTATTAGGCTTGTGCGTAATCACATACAATACAATATTTGTATTTTGAAAACACAGACCCACCAAATGAATTTCATTTCATTTATAATGGTTCTAACCAATTGTGTATAAGCTATCCTTTTAAGGTGTAAAATACCAGATTATCACCCTATAGTTTTAGAATTTCACATCTCTAGATGATAGAATAATTTATATTACATAGAAAGGCTCATTGAACTGTTCATCTTGGGACCAACAGTTTGCATAATGGCTATGTCGCTGGACTCCCATGTAGTTGACCACAGTTTGAATCCCGGACCTGGTAGCTTAAACTCACGCCGGGTGCATGTGCATGTGTGCCCAAGATCCTGAGAGGAGAATGGAGGAGAAGAGATTGCAGCGTGACCATCTCCCCTGGGGAGTGATTTCTTGCTTTCTGTCTCTCTGTCTCTCTTTGTCTTTCTGGTGAGCGCACATGCCCTATAGCAAAAAACAAAAACAAAACAACAACAACAAAAAACTGTTCATCTGAAAACGAAAGCTTTTTGATGATAATTTGTTTAGACCCTAAAGACAGCCAAAATATTTGATTTGGAACCTATGAAGAACTTGAGAATTATTTGTAATTCCATAATGGTTTGCTATCCTTTGTTTCCAAGGAAGATATCATCAGCCCATTTTTACTAAAGAACAAATTTTGAAGGATGATGGATTTATACCAGTCATTTGTAAAGATAAATTGTATAATAAAATGACATTTTTCTACTTATGTTTAGAAGCTTGAATCTGTTATGTTTCATAAATAAATCCTTAAAACTTGAATATAAAAACAAAGGCATACCCTCTGCTAAGTCTAGGTTGTTTAGTAATAAAACAAGTGAGATTGTAGTGACTGATACTCAGATTTGGAAATGATGAGGGACTTGTACTAGTGCCAGCAGGTTTAACTGTTTGACTTCTTTGATTTTTAAGTTACCAACTTTATTATTATACTGCCTGGTAAAATAATTTGCATTGGTGATTCAAAGTGCTTCTAAAAGCTGACAACTGATGCTGCAGTCTGGTCACTTGTGCTGCTAGGTTTAACCATAGTGAGTTTTCTAAGCTTTATTTCTATTGCTACAAAATTACTACTATTTTGTTTATTTTAGTTAAATACCAGAAAAATGCTTAAATATTTAAATGAGCCTGAAAATAAGGCATATAGTTGAAATCCTAATCCAGTCAGAATGTTTCAAGAGTAGGAAAAAACATTTGCTGGTTGGGGTTTTCTGGCAGAAAGCCAGATTATATTTTATTTAATTTTTTAAGTTATGTTCCTTATCTCATGTCATAGCTTAGCTTCATCAATAATATTTGTAGTAAGTCACCTCCTTACAGAGTCTATCCAGCATGAACAGGAATACTGGCTTCAGTTTACAGTTGCAAGCATTATTGCTATCAATCTTCATATTTCAGTGGTTAAGTTGATCCTTATTTAGGACCAAGATGACATTTCCTTTCAGCAGCCTTCTTACTTGGACTAAATAGCATTTTTAAATTTTTTTTTTTTAGAATTTAAAACTATTTTAATAAAGATTATGCATTCTGAGAATTAAAATAATTTGAAAAACAAAAAAAAAAAGGCACTCTAATCTAAGCTGTATTTTGCAGCCTGCAGGACATTGTGGATCAGCTTGGTTTTTACTCTATATTTCACTGTCATCCCACCCCGCTTCTTCCTTCGCCAACACGTGAGTTCTTTTCCTTCCCTGCCCAGCCACAGGCAGATAAGAGAGGCAGGTACACTTTCATTGTCAGTAGTTCTCAATTCTTTGATGTGAAAGGGGCAGCACAGTCATTTAAATGTGATTCAACCTCTTTGCATCTTATGAAGTTAAACCACTAAAACAAGCAAAATAAGAAGGCAATACTTGTGGGATATACAGTGCATATTGGTGGCACATGCCTCATTACTATTCACCTGCTTACTTCTCGTGCTTGATCGTTTCCTTGGAAGGCAATGGCTTTTTCTCTTGTGTTTCTGTCTTCTTCAATTTTGACTTATCAAATTTTTTTTTATCTCAGCCATGGTTGTCAGACATGGTTGCAGAGAAAGCAGTATCTGGGACTCAAATTTCTCAGTCTATCATATGGAATCCAGCTGTCTTAACCACCATGTCACACAGGCTTGGACTAATTAGATTTAAAAAAAATACTTAGATAGGGGCCAGCAGGCAGCATGATGGTTAGGGTGTCCACATGACTGGACTCCCACATGACTGACCACCATTCAAGTCCTGGACCTGTTGGCTTGAAACTCACACCAGGTGCATATGCATGTGTGCCCAAAATCCCAAGAGAAGAATGGAAGAGAAAGGATTGCAGCATGGCTATCCCCCCTGGGTATACTCTCTCTCACTCTCCCTCTCACTGTGTCTCTCTTAGTCTCTTTGGCAAGCACAAGTGCCCTATAGCAAAAATCTCTCAAAACAAACAAACAAACAAACAAAAAAACTTAGGTATGGGGCCAGCAGGTGGCATGGTGGTTAAGGTGCTGGATTCCTGTATGGCGAATGACAATTTGAGTATAGGACTCTGCGGTTTGAAAACATGGCAGGTGTGTGTACGTGCACTGCATGGCCAAAATCCTGAGAGAAGAACGGAGCAGAGACTGTGGGTGTGTTCATCCCCTTTGGGGGTGATTTCTTACTTTCCTTGACTTCAGCAAGCACATATGCTCTAAGACAAAAAACTTAAAACAAAACTTAGGTATAGTATATGATAGAATTTTCCTTTCTTAAGCCTAGACGTACTATCACCATGTTAAATTGATATAGCTTTTTTAAAAAATAATTATTTGATTTAACTTTATCCATGTATTTATCTTAATTTGACCAGAGAGAGAGAGAGAGAGAGAGAGAGAAAGAGAGAGGGAGAGAAAGAGAGAGAGAAAGTGAGAAAGCAAGCCACCAGGTCCAGGACTCGAACTGTAGTCGGCCACGTGGGAGTCCAGTGCCCCTAACCACCACGCCATCTGCCGGCTCCAACATTATAGCTTTTTTTTTTTTAAATTTTTTGAGAGGTTTTTGCTATAGGGCACGTGCGCTCACCAGACAAGACAGAGACAGAGAGACAGAAAGCGAGAAATCACCCCCCAGGGGGATGGCCACGCAGCAATCCCTTCTCCTCCATTCTCCTCTTGGGATCTTGGGCACGCATGCACACGCGGCCGGTGTGAGTTTAAGCCACCGAGTCCGGGGCTTGAACCGCAGTCGACTACATGGGAGTCCAGTGACATAGCCATTATGCTAACTGCTGGTCCCCATTATAGCTTTTGACTAACTTATTCTCTTTGTTGGTGTACATAATTGTGGCAGGGGAGTCAAATTGAGATTCATAGTCTAGTTGTGTCTGAAGAACCATATACCATTGCCCAGAAGGCTCATTTGTACGAATTGATATATAAAGGAAGACTGAGCTTTCAGTGAAGAAATTTTTTATAGATCTTGGAGGTAGAAGAAGAAGAATGATAGGAGATGATGGGATGGAAAGGGGATGAACAATGTTCAAAATATATAGGGACTCCTATAGATTAAAAAAGGAAGATAATTCTTATTGGAAACATGAAGGTTGTGTATATAAGAATGTACATAGAGGGCCGGCAGATGGCATGATGGTTAAAGACGCTGGATTCCCACATGGGCGACTACGGTTCAAGTCCTGAACCTGGTGGCTTGCTTTCTCACTTTCTCTCTCTCTCTCTCTCTCTCTCGTCAAATTAAAGTGAAAAAATGTATAAATAAATAAAGTTGAATAAAATAATTCTTTAAAAAAAAAGAATGTACATAGAATAGCAAAGACTCCCTAAA
Source organism: Tupaia tana (assembly GCA_026018925.1). NCBI lineage: Eukaryota > Metazoa > Chordata > Mammalia > Scandentia > Tupaiidae > Tupaia > Tupaia tana. Next base: position 39,791,810 of record JAKSZU010000013.1, on the reverse strand, counting down.
CACTGTATTTTGTTCTAGAAATTGGAATTCTCCTTCAATGCTTGCAGAAACACTAATGGTTCCGGGAATTCTTCCAGACTCTGAACTGGAAACTGTGTTTTAAATACTGCAGATGAAAAGCAGAGAAGTCCATATACTTTGGCTTTTGAATATGGATAGACATTTAAGGGATATTCTCTACATAAGGAGTTGTCATTCTTTTTTCTATTTGGATGGAGAAAGTGGGAGGAGCAGTCCTCGCTTTCCAGAAATTTTGACCTCTGTTTTCTATTTACATGTCTGAAAAGGATAAAATCCTGGAAAATAAGTCCTAGGGGCAACAGTGGAGAGTCATCTAAGAGAAGAAAGTGGCCAAAGCTGGTATATGAACCAAAAAAATTTGGTTAGTTACATACTAGTGGGTGTAGTTCATCTGTCCTTTGTCAAGAAACTGAGGGCTTGGCATGTTTCTCTAGTCCATGATCTAGAAATTCACGAAATGTCTTTAAAGGGTGCAGGAGATTGTAAAAGAATGACATTATGGACCAGCAAGTGGCATGATGGTTAAGGCAGCTGGATCTCATGTGGCTGACTGCATGGTTCAAGTACCAGACCCAGTGTCTTGAAAGACATACCAGGGCCCATCAGATGGCGTAAAGATGACATCGCTGGACTCCTGCATAGTTGACCACAGTTTGAGTCCTGGACCTGGTGTCTTAAAACTCACTGTGTGTGTGTGTGTGTGTGTGTGTGTGTGTGTGTGTTTGAGTGTGTGTGCATGCCCAAAATCTTTTTCTTTGTCTTTTTTTTTTGGAGAGGTTTTTGCTATAGGGTACGTATGCTTGCCAGACAGACAGAGAGAGACATAAAGTGAGAACTCAACCCCCAGGGGGGATGGCCACGCTGCAGTCTCTTCTCCATTCTCCTATCGGGATCTTGGGCACGCATGCACACGCACCTGGCGTGAGGTTTTTTTTTTTTTTTTTTTTTTTTTTTTTGAGAGGTTTTTGCTATAGGGCACGTGCGCTTGCCAGAAAGACAGAGACAGAGAGACAGAAAGCGAGAAATCACCCCCCCAGGGGGGATGGCCACACCACAATCCCTTCTCCTCCAGTCTCCTCTCGGGATCTTGGGCACACACGCACATGTGCTCGGCTTGAGTTTAAGCCACCAGGTCTGGGTCTCGAACCGCGGTAGACTACATGGGAGTCTAGCGACATAGCCATTACGCTAACTGCTGGTTCCCCGGTGTGAGTTTTAAGACACTGGGTCCGGGACGCGAACCGCGGTCGACTATGTGGGAGTCCAGCGACATAGCCATTACACTAACTGCTGGTTCTTGCATGCCCAAAATCTTGAGAGGAGAATGGAGGAGAAGGGATTACAGCATGGCCATCCCCTGGGGTGGAGTAGGATGTGAATTCATGATCCTTTTACAAGTTATGACCATTGTGGTAGATTTACTGCGAGGCAAAAACCTGTGACTCTGGACTGTACTCCTTAGAAGTTTAGCTATTGGGACCAGCAGTTAGCGTAATGGCTATGTCGCTGGACTCCCACGTAGTCGACCGTGGTTCGAGTCCCGGACCCGGCGGCTTAAACTCACGCCGGGCGCGTTTGCGTGCGTGCCCAAGATCCCGAGAGGAGAATGGAGGAGAAGGGATTGCGGCGTGGCCATCCCCCCTGGGGGGTGATTTCCTGCTTTCTATCTCTCTGTCTGTCTGGCGAGCGCACACGCCCTATAACAAAAACCTCTCCAAAAAAAGAAAAAAAAAAAAAAAAAAAAAGAAGTTTAGCTATTATTGTCTTACCCCTTACCCCTTTTGTCTCTTTGGTGAGCACAGATACCAGATTACAAAAAACTAGGAAAAAACAAGAATGTGATTGCCACTTGCTTTTTACTACCCCTCAACCCTCTACCCCAACCAGTACTCTTCCTGGATTGCATGCAGTTCCAACAGAGGCATTGACTGTGCTGCTAAAATGATTTTAGGGAATCCAGTTTACTTGAAAGAGTTAGTGATAGGTTTCTGTATGTAAGTCCTTTAATTAGATATGAAAATTCAGCAAGACAATGTATCTGGAAAATGTGCAGATTTTGAGTACCCTCTGTGCTGGGAGACAGGGTTAGGTGTGGCAGCTGAAAGACTTTCATCAAGTGACTAGGGCTTAGAGTAGTCATCTACAAGAGAGGACAGAGCAGAAGCACATGGAAGGGTAAGTCCAGAGCATAAAGGACTCCCATGAGCAACTGAGGGGAGGAAAGGTGTTGGGGGGGTCCTAAATCCCTGATACCTGAAACTGAGGGGTTAGAAGTGGCAAAACGTCTGAGATAAAGGCAGTTTGATTCACTTGAGTCTACAGGCTTCAGAGGCCTGAGGACAATCAAGTTATTAATAGAAAATTCATGATCCTTTTAAAGGTTATGACCATTGTGGTAGATTTACTGTGAGGCAAAAACCTGTGACTCTGGACTGTACTCCCTAGAAGTTTAGCTATTATTGTCTTGAATCTGTCATGCCTGCCTGCTATGGCAACAGCAAAATAATTACGTTATTTCTTCTATTCTGAGAAATAATCAATTGTAAGTCACATCTTACTTTTAATAAGTGGTTTCTAGATGGGAAAACCTACTACATTAAAGTGTACATTGATTTCAAATTGCATTCCCAATTTTAGAAACATTACAATATCACAAAATGTGCATCTTAGAACTGAAGAAATACAGTAGTGATGCAGCAAGCTACAAATGCTAATGGTTTTGTTTGATTCTGCTACAGGAATTTTTTTTTTTTTGAGAGGTTTTCGCTATAGGGTATGTGTGCTCACCAGACAGACAGAGAGAGACAGAGAGACAAAAAGCGAGAAATCACCCCCAGGGGGGATGGCCACGCCGTAATCCCTTCTCCTCCATTCTCCTCTCGGGATCTTGGTCACGCACGCACACGCACCCGGTGTGAGTTAAGCCACCGGGTCCGGGACTCGAACCACGGTCGACTACATGGAAGTCCAGCAACATAGTCATTACGCTAACTGCTGGTCCCAATTCTGCTACAGGAATTTAAAATGAGCCTTCATTTGCACTGGTTCCTCTTCCCTCTCCAAGAGGAAAGATAGAAAGGAAATTAGTATTTATTAAATATTTGCAATAGAGACATTTAATGTTTATTGACTACTTATTGTGTGCCAGAAATTGTTCTAAGTACTTTTGTATATGTTATTTCATTTACTCTTCATAATATTCTTGAGAGGTAGGCATTAGAAATACTGTTCGCTTCTGTGAGGTTCAGTTTCTCCATTTTTTGCAGATCAGAAAACCAAGATACAGAGAGTATAATTGTCTGAGATCACACAGTTATTAAGTGGCAAACTTGGGACGTTAATCTGTAAACTTAGAGTTGGTTAGATTTTTTTTCTTTTTAAATAAAGCTCATTTTTTCCTTTCCTTTTTTAAAAAAAATTGTGAAACATATCATGTGTACAAAAGTATTTAAATGCTTGTACCTTTGAATATTGTAAGTGAACAATAATGCCCACCACTCAACTAAAAAATAATACTTTTCCAATGATTTTGAAGTTCTCTTTATATTCTTATTCTCTTTTCTTTCCTCCAGTTCATCTTTACTCCAAATTTTGGAGTACTCATCTCTTTTTTCTTTTTAAGATTTTACCACCTATGTATGTATCAGTAAATAAAATACTTAGTTTTGTCTGTTTTTTTAACATTATATGAATAGAATTATATCTTATGTATTCTTCTGTGACTTGCCTATTTTTTTAAGCTTATTTATTCTGAGAGAGAAAGAGAAGAGAGAGTATCCCCAGCAGGGTCCTGATGCTGCAATCTACCCTAAGCCTTTGGCCACTCTTGTATCATGGGTAAGCATATGCCCAGCATACTCATGGAGGTCTCCAGACTTAAACCAGAAACCCTTCCATGTGGGATTGCCTTGAACAGTGTTGCATTGTTTACTGCTATGCCACTGTCCATTTCAAATTTTCCCCATTGTTTTTAAGATTCATTCATGTCAATGGTGTTGCTATAGTTTATCCATTTTAACCGTTATATAGTATTCAATGGAGTGAATATTCTATGGCATATATATACATTCTATCATCAATGAAAGTTATTTACTCATACACTGAGTGACTCAAAGGTCAGTTTCTCTGGTGCAACACCCCAGGCTTCAGGCCTGTCTAAAGTCTTTTTCTGCATGTACAATTAATATTTTCTTGTACAGGTGACTCCATATTTGCTCGCAATAGACTTCTCCCTTCTTGAAATATTTTCTGAAACATATTTAAGGCATTATTTCTCTAGCCTCATTTTTTTTTTAGAGGTTTTTGCTATAGGGCGTGTGCGCTTGCCAGACAGAGACAGACAGAGACAGACAGAGACAGAAAGCGAGAAATAACTTGGCCATGCCGCAATCCTTTCTCCTCTAATCTCCTCTCAGGATCTTGGGCACGCACTCACACACACCCGGTGTGAGTTTTAGGGCCACCGGGTCTGGGACACGAACCGCGGTCGGCTACATGGGAGTCCAGCGACATAGCCATTATGCTAACTGCTGATCCCTCTAGCCTCATTTTTCATCACTTCCTATTCTACTCCATTACTTCTGGCATACTAAATTACTACAGTTGTGAAACCTGTAAGTTATTCATGCTCTCTCATTTCTAGGCCTTTGCCCATGTTGCTATTTCGGCCTAGAATGCTCATTTCCTGGTTAACTTTGCCTGCTGCTATGGTTTGAATATGTTCTACAAAATTTTTGTGTTGGAAAGTTAATTGCCATTTAGCAGTATTAAGATGTGGGCCCTTTAAAATGTGATTAATGCCGTTATTATGGAAGTGAGTTATCACTGGAGTGGACTCCTGATGAAAGGATATGTTTGGCCTCTACATTGCTGTCTTACTTGCTTCTCACTTGCTTCTCTGCCATGAATGAGGCTCTTGCCAGACTACGTAGCCTCCAGAACTGTGGTCCAAATAAACTTCTACTGTTTATAAATTACCCAGTCTGTGGTATTCTGCTGTAGCAGCAGAAAACATACTAAGACATCTACCTCTCAGGTGTCTTCTGGTTAGGTACTCCTTCTTCTAAGACATTCTAGTTTGAGTTTTTTTTTCCCCCTTAGGCTAACAGAGGGAGCTTCCTGCCATCATCTTGGTTTATTCAAAGTTGACTTTCCAAAATGTCAAATATATGAGGGTACTTAAAAAAGTTCGTGGAGGGACCAGCAGATGGCATAATGGTTATATCACTGGACTCCCACTGCAGTTAGAGTTCTGGACCCAGTGGCTTAACACTCATGTCAGGTACATGTATGTGCATGCCCAAAATCCCAAGAAAAAAAATGGAAGAGAAGGGAATGTGGCATGGCAATCCCCCCTGGGGCGCTGATTTCTTGCTTCCTGTTTCTCTGTTTCTCCAGCAAGCACATACACTTATAGTAAAAATATCTGCCCACACCCCCAAAAAAAAGCTTGTGGAAAAGTGGAATTAAAGTATGAGTTTGTTTTAGTACAAAAAATTTTTGAAATCCATTCACAGTTTTTCATAATATGCATTTTTCATGAACTTTTGGAATAACCCTCATATTATAGAATAAAACTCTATAGTAATAATGCCTGGAAAAAAATGTAAAATTTTTTTTTTTTGTATAGTTGTAGCTGTAATGTACAGGAAAAATGAAAATACCTCTTTTATAAAATACTTTAAAAAAATTTCCCAGAGGGAATGTACACTTTTCCAGAGAGGACGAGAGAGGACCCCTCAATGGGGTATAGTCACACTATAGTCCCTTCTCCATTTATCCATCCTGTTGAGACTTTGGGCACACATACACATACACTGGTGTGTTCTTCAAGCTGGTGTGGCAGGGACTTGAATCATGCTCTTGCCCATGTGGTATTCTGGCTCCCTTAACCACCAGGCCACAGGGCTCACCCTGAAAATACCTTGTAGAGTTGTTAGTGCCCCACTTTTTAAAAAGCCTTAGATTAGAGTCAGGGCACAAATTTTATCCTTGTTGATTAAAAAGAGATGGATAAATTATATGTAGTTTTTATTTCTCTTCAAGACTTGTGGCTAGATTATAGATTTTTCTTCTCCAAGAAAAACAAGATAAAAACCCATCCTCTTTGCTTGGAGTTTGTTCTCTGGGATGAGTAATTAAATCTCTCATTTTGTTCCCTCTTTGTGTTTAATCTCACATTGGCTGCTGATCCATTGGACATCTCACCAAGAAACACCTCAAGGGATGGGTGGAAACAGAAAATAAAAATCAAATTAGTTGATTACAACTGTTTTTTTTCTTTTTTTTCTTTCTTTCTTTTTTTTTTTTTGCCATTTTTGATTCCTTGTCTCTCAGGCTCTGCTGTGTCCCACCCTCCTCCCACACTCTCTCTGGTATCCATGGTTGCTTTCTATGCCTTCCCCCTCCCCATTTTATTGATTTGCTAATGAACTTAATTAATCTAAATATTTCCATTAGCAAGCGCAGCTGATATATACATATCCATGAACACAAGTCTGACTTTAGGGGTCTGGAATATGGAGTTTAGAGCAGAGATTCAGTCGCCTTGGTCCCTGAATCTGGCAGGACACACCTCAGATGTAATGGTTTCTGAAATTAGTAAGAGAAATGAGAGGTAGGAGGTTAGAAGTGTTTTAAAAATTTTCAAAAATAGAGAAAAAAATGTAAAGCGAGTAAGAGACAGAGACAGAGAGAGGACAGAGGTCGCCCTATATGTCTAAGTTTTGGAGTCTGGAAGATGGAGGTTAGAGCAGAGATTAAGTTGTCTTGGTCCCAGAACATGGCAGGACACACCACAGATTTAATGGTTTCTGAAATCAATAAGAGAAAGGATAGATAAGAAGTGAAAAGTGTTTTAAAATTTAAAAAAGAGGGACCAGCAGTTGTAGTAATGACTATGTCACTGGACTCCCATGTAGTCGACCACAGTTTGAATCCTGGACTGGGTGGCTTAAACACATGCCCGGTGCATGTGTGTGCTTGCCCAAGATCCCAAGAAGAGAATAGAAGAGAAGGGATGGCGGCATGGACATCCCCGCTGGGGGGGGGAGGGGGGAGGTGATTTCTTGCTTTCTCTCTCTCCATCTCTCTCTGTCTTTCTGGCAAGCACACATGCCCTATAGCAAAAACCTGAATTGTCTAAATATTTTGGGAGTCTAGGAGATGAAATTTAGAGCATAGCTTCCCTGAACAGGCCAGGACACAGCTCACCTTTAAAATGGCTTCTTGTCTGAATATTTCAGGTCTAGGAGATGAAGTTCAGAGCATAGCTTCCCTGAACAGCCCAGGACACACCTCAGCTTTAAAATGTCTTCTTGTCTGAATATTGGGAATCTAATGACTTTGGCAATTTTGAAGAGTGTTGGTCAAGTATTATGTAGATTGTCCATCAATTTGAGGTGCTTTTTCTGTGGCTAGATAAGGGTTATGGGTTTTGAGGAGGATGACCACGGAAGGTCGAATGCCATTCTCATCACATTATGTTGAGGTTGCATTCTACCAACAGGATGTATTGCTGAATTTGCGTATTTTTTTTTTTTTTTAGTTAAATGCCTGAGTGGTGAGAGCATAGACATTGGAGCCAGAGATTCAATTCAGATCGCAGCTATGTCATTTATTAACTGTGTGACTAGGGAAAATTACTTAATTTCTCTATGTTTTTGTTTTCTCATCTGTAAAGTGGCGGTAATATAAGTATATACCTCATTAAATTATTAAACATATCAAAAACACTTAGGTCCTTCACCTCGGTCTCGAGCTGTAACTGGCCACCAAGCGTACATGCTCCAGGATCTTCAGTGCTCGTGGCCGCCATCAGCGTCACTGGAGTTCCTCAAGACTCACCTGCGCCACCAGCCCACCACACTCTGCCATCGTAAGCCGCCATCATGGTGAAGCTCGCTAAGGCTGGTAAAAATCAAGGTGACCCCCCCAAAAATGGCTCCTCCTCCAAAGGAGGTAGAAGAAGACAGTGAAGATGAGGAAATGTCAGAAGATGAAGAAGATGATAGCAGTGGAGAAGAGGTTATCGTTATCATCCCTCAGAAGAACGGTAAGAAGGCTGCCACAACTCCAGCAAAGAAGGTGGTAGTTTCTCCAACAAAAAAGGTTGCAGTCACCCTACCTGCCAAGAAAGCAGCAGTCACCCCAGGCAAAAAGGCAGCTGCCATACCATCCAAGAAGACTGTTACACCAGCCAAAGCAGTCACAACACCTGGCAAGAAGGGAGCCACATCGGGCAAAGTGTTGGTAGCAACTCCTGGTAAGAAAGGAGCTGCCAAGGGGGCAAAGAATGGCAAGAATGCCAAGAAGGAAGACAGTGATCAGGAAGAAAAAGATAACAGTGAGGAAGAAGATGAGGACAAGGATGAAGATGAGGATGAATTTGAGCCAGTAGTGATGAAAGCAGCAGCTGCCGCCCCGGCCTCAGAGGAGGAGGATAAGGATGATGAGGAGGAATAAGATGAGGATGAGGGGGACCAGCAGTTAGTGTAATGGCTATGTCGCTGGATTTCCACGTAGTCGACCGCGGTTCAAGTCCCGGACCCGGTGGCTTAAACTCACGCCAGGCGCGTGTGCGTGCGTGCCCAAGATCCCAAGAGGAGAATGGAGGAGAAGGGATTGCGGCGTGGCCATCCCCCCTGGGGGGTGATTTCTCGCTTTCTATCTCTCTGTCTCTGTCTGTCTGTCTGGCCAGCGCACGCGCCCTATAGCAAAAACCTCTCCGAAAAAAAAAAAAGATGAGGATGAGGAAGATGAATCTGAAGAAGAAGCTATGGAGACCACAGCAACCAAAGGAAAGAAAACTCCTGCAAAAGCTGCACCTGTCAAAGCCAAGACCGTGGCTGAAGATGAAGATGAAGAGGATGATGAGGATGAGGATGCTGAGGAGGAAGATGAGGACGACGATGATGATGAAGACGATGAGGATGAAGAAGATGAGGAGGAAGAAGAGCCTGTCAAAGAAGTTCCTGGAAAATGAAAGATGAAAACGACCAAACAGAAAGCAGTTCCTGAGGCCAAGAAACAGAAGGCGGAACCCACAGAACCAACTACATCCTTTCATCTGTTTGTTGGAAACCTGAACAATAACAAATCTATTCCTGAATTAAAAACTGGTATTAGTGATGTTTTTGCTAAAAATGATCTTGCTGTCATGGATGTCAGAATCGGTACATCTAGGAAGTTTGGCTATGTTGACTTTAAATCTGCTGAAGATCTAGAAAAAGCTTTGGAACTCACCGGTTTAAAAGTCTTTGGCAATGAAATTAAACTGGAGAAACCAAAAGGAAAAGACAATAAGAAAGATCGAGATGCAAGAACACTTTTGGCCAAAAATCTCCCCTAAAAAGTCACTCAAGATGAATTAAAAGAAGTATTTGAAGATGCCATGGAGATCAGAATAATCAGCAAAGATGGAAGAAGTAAAGGGATTGCCTACATTGAATTTAAGACAGAAGCTGATGCAGAGAAAACCGTTGAAGAAAAGCAGGGAACAGAGATTGATGGGCGGTCTATTTCTCTATAATACACTGGAGAGAAAGGTCAAAATCAAGACTATAGAGGTAGAAAGAATAGCACTTGGAGTGGTGAATCAAAAACTCTGGTTTTGAGCAACCTCTCCTACAATGCAACTGAAGAAACACTTCAGGAAGTGTTTGAGAAGGCAACTTTTATCAAAGTGCCTCAGAGCCAAAATGGCAAATCTAAAGGGTATGTGTGTATAGAATTTGCATCATTCGAAGACGCTAAAGAAGCTTTAAATTCCTGTAATAAAAGGGAAAGTGAAGGCAGAGCAATCAGGCTGGAGCTGCAAGGACCCAGGGGATCACCTAATGCAATAAGTCAGCCCTCCAAAACTCTGTTTGTCAAAGGTCTGTCTGAGGATACCACCAAAGAGACATTAAAGGAGTCTTTTGACGGCTCTGTTCATGCAAGGATAGTCACTGACTGGGAAACAGGATCCTCCAAAGGGTTTGGTTTTGTAGACTTCAACAGTGAAGAAGATGCCAAAGCTGCCAAGGAGGCTGTGGAAGATGGTGAAATTGATGGAAACAAAGTTACCTTGGACTGGGCCAAGCCTAAGGGTGAAGGTGGCTTCGGGGGTCGAGGTGGAGGCAAAGGAGGCTTTGGAGGCCGAGGTAGAGGCCGAGGTAGAGGCCGAGGAGGCCGAGGTGGATTTGGTGGCAGAGGCCGAGGAGGCTTTGGAGGGCGAGGTGACTTCCGAGGAGGCAGAAGAGGAAGAGGAGACCACAAGCCACAAGGAAAGAAGATGAAGTTTGAATAGCTTCTCTGTCCCTCTGTCTTCCCTCTTCCATTTGAAAGAAAGGACTCTGGGGTTTTTACTGTGTTACATGATCACTGAGAGAGCCTTCTGAGGACGTTCCAAGAGAGAGTGCAGTCCTGTGGTCTACTTGGAAAGCCATAGAAATAACGTTTCAAGGGAGATACTCTTGTTGGTTTTGACTGGATATTCATGTAAACTTTTTAAAGAGATGAGCGATAGAGCTAACCCTTATCTGTAAGTTTTGAATTTATATTGTTTCATTTCATCCCATGTACAAAACCATTTTTTTCCTACAAATAGTTTTTTTTTTGTTTTGTTTTGTTTTTTTTTTTTGCGTTGGGCAATTGTAAAGGAAAGCAGAATATTTTATTATGATTTTTGCTTCGATGACTTTAGGACACATTTTAAAAAGTCCTAAAAAAAAGACATATGAAAAACATTTAGAGACATGCCTGGCAAATAGAAAGTAGGATATATGTTTTGACTATTACTAAAATTGTTGACTGGGCCAGCAGGTAGTGTGGAGATTAAGGCAGCTGAGATCCCATATGGCTGACTGCACTGTTCAAGTCCTAGACCCAGAGGCTTGAAAACCACACTGGAGGTGTGTACATGCATAGGTGCGTTCTCTAAATCCCAAGAGGAGAATGTAGGAGAAAGGATTGTGGTGTGGTCATCCCTCCTGGAGGAGTGATTTCTCTCTCCCTCTGGTGAATGAATGTGCCCTATAGCAAAATAAAAATTAAAAATTAAAATTATTGACTGAGAGATTTGTATATTTCTATTGCATATGTGTCCCTAGACTTCGTTATCTCATAAAATTAAACTGTTTGTGTTTAGTGAGGAAAAGTTATTTATATTGCAAACAACCTGTATTTTGAACTTTGGGTATGGGAATATCTTTGTCTTGTTTCCTGGAATTTTTAATTATTACTAAAATATCATAGTTTTTCTAAAATTTCATCATTTACTAGTGGCATTCTTTTGCAAGATACTCCTTTGAGTATTTTTGTTAGCATTTTAATCTGTAATTCAGATATTAAACTTGTGCTATGTTTATTTATAATTTTCAAATTTTCTTCAGTATGTTGTCTGCTTTATCTGTTGATCTACTATAAGTTTCTAGTTCCCTAGGATAGATGTGCAACTGTAACTAATTCTCTATGAAGATGAATTAATACTATTTTTTTCCTTTTTGCCAAAGTAGAATAATCTTAGGGCATGTTTCAGCATTTAGTAATATAAATAAGAATATGATATTGTTTACTGCATAGTTAATGATTGATCTCACTCAAAAAGGAAGACAATTTGCTTTTGCAAATCTATATGCTAGTTTTCTGATGCATTTTCCAGTTTTCTATTTGCAATTTTAAGTGATGATTCTGAATACTGATTCTGAATATGAAAATATATTTTTTTGCTGTTGGGATTTCTGAAATTTTCATTAGATACTTCACAAAATGTTTTGTGCCAACCCCTGTATGCATATTTAAAACTTCTTTGCTCTAAAGTTTGCTTTATTTTTTTTTTCATGGAAATTGTATCCTTCTGGCTATTAGTGTAATTTTTTTGTTTTTGGGTAATTTTAGCCAGTAAAATAAAAGGACTTGCAGACCTTGCATATGTAAGTGTACAATGGTAGAGTTGGAATACAAAGCTAGGTTTATCAGATTTTACAGTCCAATCTTTTATAAAAATAATTATTTATCTGTCGGCGTCCACCCCAGGGCTTGGGTCTAGCTGAATCATGATCAGGGGGTTGCTGGGTGAGGAAGAGAAAGAGGACGAGAAAGAGAAAGCCCTCCATCTTGCCAGGACCTAGGAATTGGAAAGAATGAGACAAAGACATAGAGTAGAAATGGACACAGGCAGCCTGAGCCTAGGTAGCCCAAGCAACTTGTGCTGCACTTGAGCCACTGCTTGAGCTGCTTGGGCCACCCAGACAAACTGGGCCTCTTTATTTATAGTACAAGGAGACATTACACATGTATGTTTCATGACACTTCATAGATTGGTTGCCAGGTTACAGACAATAAGAAGCAGTTAACAAATCTATAAGGGCTTAGTGGTACTGGGCCAGGTGCATCCCTTGGTGATAATCCCATCAAGAGAAAGTCTCATCTTCTTTTCTAATGCAGAGAAACCTAGCTGTTAGGTGTGGGGCAGAAGCTAAAGAACTTCTCAAAAAGGAGTGCACCACCACACCTAGAGAAGGCTAAAGAACCTTTCAGATGCAGAGCAGGGATTGGACTCTGCTAATTGTGGTCAAGATGTTCCTTGAAGTCCATCAGATGTGTCTGTTGGAATGCCCCTAGTAATTTCCACCCTTGCTCTGTCTGCAGCGAAGGTCAAGGAAAGGACAAGTTACAAGGTTCTGCCAAATCCCAGAAGGACAGGTGGTGTTTGCTCAGAGCATGTCCCCACACCTCAGGTTCTCTCTCTTAAATGTGTCCCCACAATTTTAAAAATTTCATTTGTTGTTATTTATTTGTTAATTTACCACAAGAAACAGAGAGAGAGAGAGAAAGAGAGAGAGAGAGAGAGGGAAAGGGAAAATGAGAAAGCAAGCTTCCAGGTCTGCAATTTGAACCATGGTGTACCATATGGGAGTCCAGCACCATAACTATTATGCCACCTGCCAGCACTAACAGTCCAGTCTTTTTACCATTGCATATTTTCTGAAATACTTTATTTTTCTCTGAAGATATGGCATGCATAACTATAATAAATATCTTTGTGTATATATGTGTAGAAATATATCCTTCTATAATAGATTATTATTATTTTTTTTTTTGGAGAGGTTTTTGCTATAGGGCGCGTGCGCTCGCCAGACAGAGAGAGAGACAGAGAGATAGAAAGCGAGAAATCACCCCCCAGGGGGGATGGCCACTCCGCAATCCCTTCTCCTCCACTCTCCTCTCGGGATCTTGGGCACGCACGCACACGTGCCCGGCGTGAGTTTAAGCCACCGGGTCCGGGACTCGAACCGCGGTCGACTACATGGGAGTCCAGCGACATAGCCATTACGCTAACTGCTAGTCCCAATAGATGATATTTTTAAAGCAAATTACTTATTTAATTTTATTTATTCATTCATTTATTTTAATTTGACTAGAGAAAGAGAGAGAGAGAGAGAAAGTGAGAAAGCAAGTCACTAGGTCCGGGACTCAAACTGTGGTCAGCCATGCGGGAGTGTCCAGTGCCTTAACCACCATCCACCTGCTGCCTCCAATAGATGTAATTTTTAAAAAATTGAGATATAGTATAGTGAAAGTGCCCAAAGCTTGAATATATAACTCAAGAACTTGTACATATGAACATTCTTGTTTAACCACCCCAGATTAAGACGTAGTGTAATCCTATCACTCCAGAAGACTATCAATCCTTTTTCCAATCATAACTATTCCCTCTAACCTAGGTACTCACTTATCTGGTCTCTATCAACACAGTTAAATTTTGCTTGTGCTTACACATACTATAAATGGAATCATACAACAAGCACTCTTTTGTGTGTGATTTATTTTATTCAAAATTATATCTGTGAGATTTATTTATGTTGTATGTGTTTATTTTGTTATATCTTTTTTTAATTGCTGTATGTGATATCCTCATAAAGCTAAGTTTTTTTTTTAGGTACAAAAGCAATACATTTCCAAAACAAAAAAATGTAGAAAATAGGCAAAAGCACAGCAAGGAGAACAAATATGACTGATAAATTCATTACCCAAAGATAATTATTGTTAGAGCTTTTGATTACACCATACCAACCTTTTTTTCTCTATACATATGTGGTTACTAGATTTGGATTATACTTACATTTCTGTTTTATAATCTTTTTTTTTTTTTTGAAGAGGTTTTTGCTATAGGGTACGTGCACTCGCCAGACAGATAGAGAGAGACAGAGAGACAGAAAGCTAGAAACCACCCCCTGGGGGGATGGCCATGTCGCAATCCCTTCTCCTCCATTCTCCTCTCGGGATCTTGGGCACGCACGCACATACGCCCGGTGTGAGTTTAAGCCACTGGGTCTGGGATACGAACCGCAGTAGACTACATGGGAGTCCAGTGACATAGCCATTATGCTAACTGCTTGTCCCTATAATCTATTCTTTTCTCTTTGCAGTTTATCATAAACATTTTCCAGTCTGTAAATATGGATTCTTTTACAATGATTTAAAAATATTTAAAACATTTTTCCCTTTTCCTTCATTAGTTTTTTTGTAAAATGTTAATATTTAACAGTAAATATAGAAGAAAGGCAACAAACAAGTTGTAGACTTGCATTGTGGGTGGGAAACTCAAGCCATGCCAGAGCAGAAGTTCCTGATACTCAGTAGGATGTGCTGTGGGGCCACCAAGAGTTTGCAGTGTGAAAGGCACATCTTTGTTCTCCCACAGGTCTCAAACAGCTTAGATGGGAGGCTGAATGTGATGACTGGTCCTAATTTTTGTTGTTCAACCATTTTTCTTGATCTCATTCTCTGATCCCATACATTCCAGATTGTTTGTTGGATTTGTAATAAACTTCTAAGATGAAAGGGAATTTCTTGCTCATTGTTTGCCTGAAATCTTGGTTTATGTTCATCTCATTAAACAAAAATATGCTCTCAAAATGCCCATAAGTTCAGCTACTAAAATGCTTTTAAAGATTTTCTTTGCCAGTGGTTCCATAGTGCAGGCCATTCTAAAGCACAAGCTTTCTGGGCTGCACAAGCATGTATCTTAGCAAAGTCCTTAAAAACATTTTTATTTTAAAAATTATCCTTTTTTTCCCCTTCTGGTGGCAGTGAGGGACTATGTAAAGCATTCATAAACACAAAATTCAGAAAATACAGGGACCAGGCAGTGTCACAGTGGTAACACAACTGGGCCCACATGGGAAGGGTCTTGGTTCACAGCCCAGGACTTCCTTGAGCATGTTGAATGTGTGTGCCTGTGATCTAGGCCAGCTGAGACTGGCAGTGGATAGTGACTTGAAGACCCTTCTGGGAGTGCTTGTCTCAGTCACTTCCTCTGTCATGGAAGAACTAAACTAAAAACAGAGATACAAAAGACTGTGCAATGAGAAATCTCTCTCTTATCCCTAATCTAGGGCCTCTTTCCCTGTTTTGCCTCTTGCTTTCTTTACTTAATACAATTTCTTGGAGATTGTTCCATATCAGTATTTTTTTTTCAATTGTAAATGCCTTTTTTGTTATTTTACTTTTTTTAGTATTTTTTTTATTATTTTTGCTTTTTAATTTACATTCCATATCAGTATTTTTTTTATTTTTTAATAAGACTAAATTTATTCAATACCCTAGTAAAATTTTTGATTATAAGTATCCAATAGTATAAAAAGTACACACCAGATTTGTAGATTTCTAATATATTAATACAAAGTGCATGTTTACATACAGTATATCCTATAGGCAAAGAGAGGTGGAGGGGGGAAGAAGACTGTAGTTGGGGTCTAGTAATAACTAAATAAATACAGAAGTAGAGGTGATCCATATTATATTCTACCATTATAGCTCTGGATAATAATATATTATGTTTTATTTATATATATATACACACACACATATGTTATATATATATACACACACACACTATTTTATATATATATATTATAATACATTATATTATGTTATTATATATATATTATATATAGTATTCTACTGCAGCCAAAATGTACAAAAAATTTTTTTTCAAAATAACTCAGGAGGATGAGAATGGCTGGACTCCTGTGATACACCTCAATGGCCGTGGAAGAGCCACTCAGCTCACTGCAGAGTCTGCGCAGATGGTGGCTCATGGCATGGAAGTGTCTTTCCCAAAGAAATATAAAATGATCAGTTTAGATTAAGAGTGATAGAACCATAGGGTGCCCATAAAAAGAGGCTTACTCCTTATTGTTATACCGTCTGGTTTTCCAAATCCAGTTTAAAAATAAGCACTGAGTCCTGTTCTTCCTTATAATAAAAAGTCTGAAATGGCGATATTTTTCCTGAGTGCACAGAAAATAGGCCATGTGAATGTGAGAACTTGGGTTTGGGTTCAAGTGAGAGTCTGTTGAGGACTCAGTATTCAGAATATCTACATGTTCAGAAAACCTAACTAAAAGAAGCCAAATCAAGACCAACCCACATAGCATTCATACACCTTTATTTTTATTTATGTATTTTTTTAGTAAATTTTACTTTAAGTAGAGTGAGGGGGAAAAAAAACAGAAACCCTAAGAGGTTAAGTCAAATACCCACTCTACACAGATAAAACCTTCACAAAGGTCAACTGAAATAATCCAGAGCTAAAACTGAATTGTGCAGATTTTCAATGAAATCTCCAAACAACTCACGTAACATAAAAAAGCCAATTATTTACACACTCGGCAAGCCCTCTAAGAAATGTGTCCCCAGAAACATTAAACTTTGTTTTGTGCCACCCTGAAGACTTGCACACTTTATTTTCTAGATAGTTTGACATTTTTACTGGAGTGTGTTCCCACCATGTGGCGATGCTTTGGAGCTATTCTACAGGTAGTCTGGCCTGTCCTATCTCATCATTTACTCAAGAGGAGCTCTGATTCTGCTTTAGAAGTTTCACATAAATTCATATCTCTTATCAAATATTAATATGAAGTGACACAGGATACAACATATGTAGTCAAGTTACCTCTCTGTATATTTGGGAATTACTGTCTCCTTGATGGTATTTGTACCAGAAAGCTCAGTCTGTCCTTAATAATCAGTAGTACAGGTTTAAATGATCAGAACCTTGGCAAGACCTTAATATTCCAAAATTATTAACAACTACCTCTAGGGACAAGTCCATGTTAATTAATTATGATGATTATGTTATTATGAGGGAAAACAAGGGTAGCCGGCCAGCTTAAAAATGCCCCAACCACTGCTTCTCAATATAGAAGGACTAGAACTGCATATTGTTTATCCTACAACAGATCCCATCTCTATCCCCTGAAATTCCCCTAGTTTCATTCACTAGGAGGGGATTTAAAAAAAAAAAAAAAGACTTAAAGAGCTTTCAGTCTTTCCTTGAGTTGAAACTGTTGTATTGGGCTGTATTAGGTTAGAAAATATTATAGATGTCTCATAGACCCAGAAAGGATATAAAAGTAGCTATTTAGGGGACCAGCAGTGGGCATAATGGCTATGTCACTGGACTCCCATGTAGTCTACAGCTGTTCGAGTCCCAGACCCAGTGGCTTAAACTCACTCTTGGTGCGTGTGCGTGCGTGCCCAAGATTCTGAGAGGAGAATAGAGGAGAAGGGATTGCAGTGTGGCCATCCCCCTTGGGGGGTTATTTCTCACTTTCTGTCTCTCTGTCTCTCGCTGTCTTTCTGGCGAGTGCACATGCCTTATAGCAAAAACCTCTCCAAAAAAAAAAAAAAAGTAGCTATTTAGACCAGGGATCCTCCAAGGTTCCTCTACTGATGAAAATTCTTACCAAGACCTCTTAAAACATCTCTTTACTCATTCTTAAAGGTATTAAGAGTTGGGCTGCTCATGCAAAAACATTCATAAACTTGTTTATTTGCATACAGATGGGCAAACATACTATATCCACAAGCCTGCCAGAAATATAGCATAGTACTGAGTAACTGATGATACATGAGCACTGACAATCAGAATGGGCAGTGACTGGAACAGAGTTCAGGAGGCTTTCTTCTAGGTCACATGCTGCTCCTTTATATTCTGGATTATTGGGTGATGCGGGCCATCCAGGGAGGGACTATGGACTGGGTGAGAGGAGGGAGACACTTTGAGGGTTCAGTTTAACTGCTGTTTCCCAACTAGTATGGAAATATTTTCATATTTTGTAGTAGGTATGGCCATATAACTGATTATTAGCCCTGTTAGCCCTTTGGCTCTAATTATGTTGCCATAATATGAATTATTTGACCTTTCTAGGGAGTTCTAGATGTTCCTTTAACTTATGCTGTTTGTCCCAGGCTTTTCTCTACCGAATGTCTTTCCCTACTTTCTAACAGATGATTGATTTCATGTACAAGCATATGCCTTCACCAGTTCCTGATCAAGTCCTGAAGATGGTGGTAGTTTAATTAATAACTTTTAAAATTTCTTTTTATTTATTTATTTTTTTGAGAGGTTTTTGCTATAGGGCGCATGCACTCGCCAGACAGAGAGAGACAGAGAGACAGAAAGCGAGAAATCACCCCCCAGGGGGGATGGCCATGCCACAATCCCTTCTCCTCCATTCTCCTCTTGGGATCTTGGGCACGCACGCACACGCGCCTGGCGTGAGTTTTAAGCCACCCGGTCCAGGATGTGAACCGCGGTTGACTACATGGGAGTCCAGCGACATAGCCATTATACTAACCGCTGGTCCCTTTAATTAATAGCTTTAACAACTTGATGTTTTCTTTTTAATAACAGGACAAGCTGCCTAGGTAATTGCTGAGTTGTAGGTTTACATTTCATCTGTTATCTACTGATTTTTTTTGAAGGGTTTTTGTTTGTTTAATACATCTGAAAAGAATGCATATACAAAGAACTGAGACATGAGAAAGCATTGGTTCAACACTAAAGGATCTACAAAAATTAGGATTGGAGGAAGGTGGAAAAGATTACCTAAACATTTTTAAAAATTGGAAACTGCAACCAAAATAAGCTGGTAAAATCCCTATTAACACTTGTGAAGAGTCTTCATAAGACTCCTTCCAAGATTTTTAGTAAACTAGAGAGCCTCAACTGGCTGCTCTAGGGTTCCTCTTATGCAAAACAGAAAGGATATTCCTCTGACTGGTCCCCATGTTGTTAAATATTCTCCCCACCCCCACCCTACCCCCAGCTTCTTAATGAACCAGGCTCCATCCTCATAACTTGAAAGAGGATGTGACTCACTCAGTCCATAGACATCTGTCTTCTAGCACCACCCCTCAGATTTCCTCTGTATACCAGGGCTTCAGCTGTGTTCTAGGAACACTGAATCATACACTAGTGAGCTGCAAATCTAGGCTAAGCATATAAAGACAACGACTAACGGGGAAAAAAAAATCTTCTAATTACAAACTCAATCCATTTGGTGTATTTCAAAAGGTGCAATACTTTTCTTAATTTATCAGTGAAAGAAGTTAGAAATTAACTTCCAAAAAAATCAGCAAATGGCAAACGAGTTTCCTTGAAAGTCACAGTCACATATATAGTGCATCCTAGAAAAGAGGAGGGGCAAGACAGGTTCCACCCACTCTCGTGAGTTTCATCAAATATTGGATCTACTCAAGGGCAGGGAGAAAAGGCAACTTTCAAAAAAGAGTATGTTATTAAATGAGGCATTTTCTATACTCCTTCCTAAGAGCACCAGGTGGGGAACATGTTTTCTAAACTAGAACTAGGAAGTGGAATGTGGAATCAATCTGTCCTCCTTCACTTAAGGTCTGTCCACTGGTTAATGAATTTAAAAACAAGACTAAAAAACAAACCCCACACACACTCCCCACAAAAAATAAGAAGAAGAAGAAGAAGAAGAAAAAAAAGATGTCCCAGATTACTCTCCAGAGTGGAACCAGGGAGCAGCTTCAACAATTCAGATTAGTGTGTTACAGAGTCATCACAAGCATGCCTTGCTTTTAAACAAAACAAAAAAAATTTTTTTTAAACAACAGAACAAAAACTAGTACTGATCACTTTTCTGATAATATACAATTACTCAAAATTAACTAGTATCAGGCCACGCGAGGCTGCGGCGCACGATTGAAGAATGTCCCGGGTTCCATTGGGGAAAGTCCTCCTGAGGAATGTCATTCGGCACACAGATGCTCACAATAAGATTCAAGAGGAATCGGACATGTGGAAAATAAGAGAACTGGAGAAACAGATGGAAGATGCTTACCGGGGGACGAAAAGGAAAATGTTACCTAGTAGTTCAAGCCGGATGCGTAGTGATGGTTTTGATGAAGAAAGTCAAAGAGACTATTGGAGACCAAAGAATTAAATTTCTGGGACATTGGAAGATGATTTTCTAAAGACTAAATCTTGGAACAAGAAGTTATATGATTATGAAGCTAACATGCCAGACAGATGGGGTCACAGTGGTTATAAAGAGTTATACCCTGAAGAATTTGAAACAGACAGTAGTGATCAGCAAGATATTACCAATGGGAAAAAAAACATCTCCTCAGATAAAATCATCTACCCATGAATCCCGCAAACACAAGAAGTCAAAGAAATCCCACAAAAAAAGCAGAAAAAAAAGTCACAAAAAAAAACTGAAGAAAAACAAAAAAGAAGTCACAGATGTAGCAGCAGATTCCTCAAGTGAATTCTCAGAAGAAACCGGAACTTCTAGTACCAGGAAAAAGAAAGAACCACATAAACGCAAGAAAAAATCCAGGAAAAAGTCTCTCAAAAAACCTGCTTTATTCTTAGAGGCAGAAAGTGACACTTCCCAGTCAGATGATTCAGCATCCAGCAGTTCTGAAGAAAGTAAAGAAAGAGACACTAAGAAAACTAAAAGGAAAAAGAAAGAGAAAAAAGTTCATATCCCTATAGCTAATAATGAAATACAGGAGAGGACAAATAAACGCGCAAATTGGAAAGTAGCTACAGATGAAAGGTCTGCTGAGAGTTCAGAGGATGACTAAATGGGAAAGAAACATTCTTACTTCCCTCTTGACTGAGATACTTGCAGTTCTTATGCCTTGGGGTTTTGCCAGTGACTCTTGTTTAGCACAGAGGGCCTGAGGTCAGAGCTGTCTTGTGCCATCCAAACATGACTCGTCTTCTATTTTGGCCTGTTAAACTTGATCCCCTTTTCTTGTTAATAGGGAATCTGGTATTTTGTCATGACAATTTCTTGAAGAGATTATTTTTTGCAATTAATCACATTCAGTGTAGAGTACATATACAGCAAATTAAAGGACCCAGAAAGCTGAAAAAAAAAATTAACTAGTATCAGAAGGGGGAAAGAGGTCATACCTATGGGCCTTGTCTCCCATGAATTCATGTGGGTAGGTGTAGGGCATTTGTCATTATTGCAAAAATGAATTTTAATTTTTAATC
The DNA here is from genome assembly GCA_026018925.1 of Tupaia tana. Classification (NCBI taxonomy): domain Eukaryota; kingdom Metazoa; phylum Chordata; class Mammalia; order Scandentia; family Tupaiidae; genus Tupaia; species Tupaia tana. The sequence goes on along the minus strand of JAKSZU010000013.1, from coordinate 39,770,479 downwards.
TTTAGTTTGATTTAAACATTGCTTTTAATATGATGCCAACACCAGCTGTACAGAAGGGCTCTGGAGAGATGCTCATAGCAGCACACTCCTGCAACTCTTCTTGGGTTCTGGAGGCTCGAGAGTAACCAGTATTGCTTCTCAAATACATTCTTTAGGCCTTTCTGTGTGAGTGCAGAATACTCCACATACCTGACAGCCTTCAGGTCATGGGCCAGCTTTTCAGCAGTCTCTGGAGTGATAGGCTTCTGTTTGTTCTTGGCAAGTTTCTCAGTAGTAGAGGGGTCATCTCTGAGATCAGTTTGGGTCCCAACAAGCAAGATAGGAGTCTTTGGACAGTGATGAGTTATCTCAGGCACCCACTTTTCTTTTACATTTTCAAATGAGGACAGAGAGACCACTGAAAAGCAAACTAGAAATACACCTGTTTATGAATAACTCAGCAGTCGTAATCTGTCATAATTCTCTTGCCCTGCAGTATCAAAAAGTCCAAGAATATATGGTTCTCCACCAATCATAACTGTGACTGCATAGTTATCAAAAACAGTTGGTACATATTCAGATGGCAATTTGCTTGTTGTGTAGGATATCAGGAGACATGTTTTACCAACAGCACCATCACCCACAATAACACACTAAATTGTCTGCATTGCTGAAATAGTTGTGTATCCCCTTTAAATATTTCCAATTTGATGCTGACCTCAGCTCTTCCACTTGGGCATTGGCAGCACTGCCTATTATCTACTGATTTTGACTGCATGTGTAGGGAGACCTTTTGCCTCAGTTTCTCTCCCCCATATCAGGACCTATTATCTTTGGGTGCATCCTAATTCTTTTGATTTTTTCATTCCCAAGTTGCTTTCTATAATCTTGCTGCATGCAAGTGGACAGACATAGTCTGTAATCATACAGATACCCGTGTGACTGTAAGTACACCTGCCACCTCAACTCTGTTCTCTACCGTGGATTGTATTCCTTTGGTATTGAGGCATCCCAACACATGTTCAAGTTTTGCTCTTCCCTTTTAATGCTGTATTATAGACTGTCCAGATGCTTCCATAGGACTATCATACCTTAGATTGGGCAAACTACCATCCTAAAAATAAAAACAAAAAAATCAATATTCTGTAGCAAAGATGGAGGGTAAAATGGCTGACATCTGTTGTGACCAAATACCTTTGGCACACCACATCACATACTGTTAATGGAGATTCCTAGGTAAAAAGGCCCTCTAGACCATCAAATGATGAAGCCCACAGTGGGTACTTGCTAACCATATACTCAGAACTTCCAATGAGTTTTTTAGTCTCTCACTTTTTTTTTTTTTTTTTTTTTTTTTTTTTTTTTTTTTTTTTTTAATTTGCCAGAGGGTGTGTGTGCTTGCCAGAGAGGGAGAGGGAGAAAGCACACCCCAATGGAGAATGGTCATGCCAAATACCTTCTCCTCCATTCTCCATTCTGTCAGGACTTTTGAGCATGCAGGAGCTGCTAGGACTGGGATTCAAACTATACAGTTGGCCATGTGGGGTCTGGCTTCCTTAACCACTAGGCTATGAGACTGACCATAGTCTCTCACTCTTACTATTTCTTTTAATGAACAGCAACTTTAGTTTTCACATTTAAAGGCTGATTAAAAAAAATTAGTTAATTCTATGAAAGGAAAGGAAAATTCAATATTTTAATAAAAAAGGTTAACTATATTTATACATTAAATATTATTTAAGTTTTTAAAAATACAACTTGAAAACATCCAGCATGCATTTTTAATTTCAGTACAATGGATTCAAGATCAAGTATACACATTACACACATCAATGCTAGATTATAAATGATATCATAGTCATCCTCATCATCATCTTTACATTTTCTTTTCAATATACTTGATGATTCCTTGGTAATATTTTGTGATGACACCATATTAGTGGTAATAAGGCTGTTTTTGGATCCAATTAATGATGGGTTAATCAAACCATTCTGAACTGCTAATGTTGCAGGAATTGATGCTTTCACAGCTGGGAATTGTCATGTAGGCATCTGTGCTGAAAACCTTTGCTTCGTGAGGGACACTGGAGTCCCTACTTTAGTTGAAACAGACATGATTTGTGGGATTGGTGTGCCTATTGTGGGAGTATTTGGTCTGCTAGTAACGGAAACAACACTTAACTGTGAAACTGTTATCCTTCCTGCAGAAATAGGTGCTTTCTTTTGTAAAGATATAAGCCTGTAGTTTGGAGCTGCTAAGAAGTATCTATAAGGTGACAATCTAGGACCTGAATATAGCTTGATCAATGGCAAAGGGGTTCAATTTATTTGCCTTGCAATGTCTAAAAGAAAAAAATCTCTTGGGGGAATAAAGGTAAAAGTCTAGTCAACATGACCCTGGGTTGCCAATTGCGCATCATCTGTATCAACAGTAGCTTTCTTAGCATGGCTTGAATAAATTTTTGCACCATGTAGAATTGTGGTCAAATGTTGGAAGGCAAACTCTAACATCTGATTTATAACTTGGCTCATTTTCTGTAATCTCCATATCCTTCAGAATTTGTACCATCATCTGTGCATCTTTTGGCATGCTCTTAGGAAAAATCATCTTGCCAGACTTGATATCTGGTGATCAGATCAGACTTTCTGAACTGTAACCCACATTCATGTATTTCAATCTTGATCTTCATGCAAGGTTTTTGCCTAGTGTAGTTTTTACAACCCCTGGTGTATCAGTGAACAAAATGTTCAGGAGCTCTATAGTCTTCATGGCAATGGCTCCCAGTCTCTCATACTTTTTTTTTTTTTTTTTTTTTTTTTTTTTTTTTTTTTTTTTTTTGTGCATGCACTTGCTGGAGAGAGACAGAAGAAAAGTGAAAATCACCTCCTAAGGGGGGTAACCATGCCACAATACCTTCTCCTCCATTCTCCTCTCAAGATTTGGGCATATGTACACATGTGCCTGGTGTGATTTTTCAAGCCACTGGGTCCAGGACTCAAACTGCAGTCAACCATATGAGAGTCCAGTGTCTAACTATCTCTCGCTTTTAAACATGAGGAGACACCCAAAGATTATTAGACAAGATAAAACATAAAAAATGATTTGGAGATGATAAAGACAATGTAGAGAAAAGGGAAAAAATTTAAATTAATATTCTCAGAGAGATGGAGAAAGATATTATAATAATGAAATAAAAGAACAGTATAAAGGATTATTTAAGGATAAAAAAACTCTTGGCAACAAAAATGTGGTCACAAAGATAATAAGCTCAGTAGAAGGGTTAAGCAATAAAGTTGAAGATATCTCTGAATATAAAGGGAAAAGGAAATGAAAAATAAGAGAGAAAGAAAAAGAACATTAAAGTACTTGTTCTAAGAGGTCTGACACCTGAATATAATAGGTTCAAAAAAAAGAGAAATAAGAAAATAGAGTAAGGAATTTGCCAATGAAATAATTGAAGTAAATTTCATAGAACCAAAAGTATCAGTTTCAATATCATTTTGTAAGGTATATCACTATGAAATTTGAATACCTCTCTGTATTTATAGGATTCTATAAATTCCTAGTGAGAGAGATTTCTAAAAAAGGTCTAATACAGTAGGCTAAGGATAAGAAGGACTTCAGATTTTAAAAAATCAATGCTGGAATATAGAAAACAATGAAGCAATGCCTTCAAAATTTAACCTAGAGGGACTGACAGGTGGTCTAGTGGTTAAGGCACTGAACTCTCACATGGCCAACCATAGTTCAAGTTCTGGACCTGGCAACTTCCTTTCTCACTTTTCCCTTCTCTCTCTGGTCAAATTAAAATTAATTAATTAATTAAATTAAATAATTATTTAAAATAATTTAACCTAGAATTTTGTACCCAGCCAAATTATCAATCAAATGTAGCATAAAGACATCTACCATGCATACTTTCTCACTCAGGAAATTACTGGAGAATATCCATCACCAAAATATGAAGAAGACATAAAGTACATGAAACAGATAATACAGATGAGCCTGATGGAATTCCCAGGATCAAAGATAAAGGATTCGAGTTGTGTAGTAAGGAATTAAAGATAACTAGTCCAGGTTGGAGCATTTCAGAAGACTCTGAAAAAGGCTTCCTTGAGAAAATATAATTAGTAGAATACCTGATACATATGAATGTGTTAAAAGATTTAGACTGCTGACAAGGAGTTAGAGATTAGTTAATGCAAAATAAGGAAACCAAATCAATCCAGTGAGAGAGCTGAAAGTGAATGCACACCTGGGAGCTAGTTTTTGTGTGTGTGTATGTGTGTGTTAGAGGTTTTTGCCATAGGGCACATGCATTTGCCAAGAGAGAGAGACACACAGTGAGAAGGAAGTTGAGAAATCACCCTCCCTCCAAGGGGATGGCCATACCACAGTTCCTTCTTATTCATTCTTTTCCTGGAAGGTTTAGGTGTGCATACACATGTGCCCAGCATGATTTTCAAGCCACCAGGTCTTGGAATCAAAATTGAGAAATCATCTCCCAAGGGAGGTGGCCATGCCACCGTCCCTACTCATCCATTCTCTTCCTGGGATTTTAGGCACACATGTACACACACCCAGCATGATTTTTAAGCCACCAGGTCCAGGAATTTATCTGTGGTAGGCCATGTGGGAGTCCAGCATCTGAACCACTATGCCACCTGCTGGCCCCCCTGGAAGCCAGATTAAGCAGGGCAGGAGATGTCTGCATAAGAGAGATACCACCCAATAACAAGGAGATTTCTTTGTTCTGAAAGCTAGATGGATATATAGTCTGATTAAGCATTTACTAGTATTTGATTCCTCTATGGTTCATTTCATCCTTACTTCTCAAGAAAGAAGTGACCTCTGGTATCAAGAACATTCCACTTGGACTTGGACTAAAAATATGAATCTCTTAGGTCTTAGGTCTCTCTCTCTCTTTATCTATCTTTTTAGAGTGCTTTTTACCTTGGGGCATGTATGCTCACCAGAGAGAGAGAGAGAGAGACAGTGAGAAAGTGAGAAATCACCCCCTAGGGAGGATGGCCACACCACAATCCCTTCTCCTCCATTCTCCTTCTGGGATCTTGGACACGCGTGCACATGCCCTTAGTGTGATTTTCAAGCCACCAGGCCCAGGATTAGAACCACTATCTGCCATGCGGGAGTCCAGTGACATAACCACTATGCCATCTACTGGCCCAGCTTTAAGTCTTAAAATTGTGTCTTTTCTCTCTAGGAAGTTCCTCCAAACAGCTTCTCTGAAATACTATGACACAATGATGTAACATGTGAACATCCAAATAACAATATTTGATTTAGTGACTCCAGGTAATTGAATCTGTATTATAATTTCCGATTAATGAAATGTTACTATAATCTTCTTTTAATATTCTACTGGGTTTAAGTTGGGCCTTTAGTCTTTTTCTATGTGGGCTTCCCCTGGAGTTGACTTGCTTATTTCCTTGTTTTAGGGACTTTATAATGACATCAAAATGACATAAATTATTTTGCGATTTCTCCACCTGCAGTCATAAATTCATTTAGTGTAGAACCTTTCGTAACTACATAGAGATATATGGTCCTCTCTCTTCTCCTCTCCTTCTCTTTTTTCCTCTCCCTCCTGTGGGTTACTTTGAGCCTTCCTACATAGGCATGAGAGGTGTTAGGGCCCCTACCTTTTTATTTATATTTATTTATTTATTTTTATTTTAGGTTTTTGCCATAGGGCACAGGTGCTCACCAAAGAGAGAGAGAGAAGGAAAGTGAGAAATCACTCCCAAGGGGGGATGGCCATACTGAAGTCCTTTTTCCTCCATTCTCCTCTTGGGATTTTGGGCACACATGAACATGTGCCTGGTGTGATTGTTCAAGCCACCTAGTCCGGGATTCAAAATGCGGTCAGCCATGTGAGAGTCTAAGGCCTTAACCACCGTGCCACTTGCTGGCCCTGGGCCCTTGTCTTTTTGAAAGTAAAATTGATTATAGGTCTAAAAGATTTTTTAGTACATTGGCTTAGTTCAGGCTGCTATAACAAAATACAACAGACTAGGTGACTTAAACAACAGATATTTCTCACAGTACTAGAGGCTGGGAAGTCTAGGGTAAAGATGTTGCAGATTTGGTTCTTAACGAGACCTCTCTTTCTGGATTGCAGAGAGCCAGCTTTCTTCTCATTGTATTCTTTTTTTTAAAAAAATTATTTTTTCTTTTTTGGAGAGGCTTTTACTATAGGGCGCGTGTGTTCGCCCGAAAGACAGACAGAGAGACAGAAAGTGAGAAATCACACCCCCAGTGGGGGGGGGGGGGGGGATGGCCACAATCCCTTCTCCTCCATTCTCCTCTCAGGATCTTGGGCACGCACACACACATGCCCTGTGTGAGTGTAAGCTACTGGGTCTGGGACTCAAATCGTGGTTGACTACATGCGAGTCCAGCGACATAGCCATTATACCAACTGTTGGTCCTCCTCATTGTATTCTTACATGGTTGAGAGAAAAAACTCTGGCATTTCTTCCCTGCCCTTATGACTTTATCTAAATATAATTATGTCCCAAAGCTCTATCTCCAAATACCATCACATTGTGGGTTAGGGTTTCAACTTAAGATTTTAGGGTAGCACAGGTCATGGTGGAAGACATAGTCTTTTCCTTTTCTTTCTTTTTTTCCCCCTTCATTGGAATTCCTGGATATACTTACTTGTGCACTTACTAATTGCCTATTCCATGTTCATTTTTTATAGAGCAATGCTTCTTAGACTGTAAAGTGCATACAATTAAACTGGGGGTATTTTGTTAAAATGCAGATGATTCAGATTGTGGAATAGAGTTTGAGAATCTATTTCTAACAGTCTCTCAGGTGGTGATGTTGATGCTATTGGTATAGAGCCCACTCTTTGAGTAGCAAGTTTATAGATTACAAAGACTCAAATGTATTTATATGGAATTGGGATAGAAAGGATTTGGACTTCATTTATCAATATAAGTATCAAGTGTTATGTTTAAAGGAACAATGGCTGTCTAATATCTGCTCACTATAGCTTAATATGTTAAAATAATATTTGGCTTCAGGTAGTGTGTTAAATATTATATGAAGACCTTGGACTTAGAAATTTCTGGCATTTCCATTGGCTTACTTTTTCCTAGATGTTAGAGATTGGCCCCCCTGAAATGGGAATGAGCAAGGGTATTATGCTTTAGGGAGGGGTAAAAGGAAGAAAGAACAGAGACAGAGAGAATGCTAGGATGCACATGAATCAATAATTGGGTCATCAGAAAATTCACTATGCATTTTCCCATAGAAAATGACTTTTCTGATGACCCAATGCTTGCTAAGAGCTCTCTTTTAAAAAATTTCATTGAACATTAAGTCATTATTTTTCAGACTTTAAGGTACATAAAAATCACCTAGGACACTAGAGGATGGGGAGGATCACTCGATCTTTTCTATGTCCAGAGGTCTGGAAGTTACAGAATCCATAGGTCTGGAAGTTACAGAATCTATAGTTCTGGAAGTGACAGAATCATCCTAGGTGAATCTAAGGCAGTTGATCCCTGAACCATATTTTGAGAACCATAACATTAGAAAGACTGGTGGTAGACTCTTGAGAAAGAGAAGAAGACAAAATATATTTGATTGACATCTTTATAAATTATTTTAATAGAAATGAAAGATATCCCCATGGTCAGCTGTCAGCATCCGCCCCTGGGCTTGGCTCGAGCTGAATCATGATCAGGGGGCTGATGGTGAGGAATAGAAATAGGAAGAAAAAGAGGAAGCCCTTCATCTCGAGAGGATGGGGGAATTGGAAAGAATGAGACAGAATAACAGTGGACACAGGCAGCCTGAGCCTAGGTAGCCCAAGCAACTTGTGCTGCCACTTGTGTCGCCCAGACAAACTGGTGTCTTTATTTATAGGACAGAGCAGCATTACATATGTGTATTTCATGACATTTCATAGATTTGTTGATGTGTTACAGACAATAAGAAGCAGGTAACGAATCTGTAAGTGCTTAGACATACTGGGGCAGGTGTATCCCTTGGTGCTAATCCCATCAAGAGAAAAACTCATTATCTTTTTCCACAAACATTTACTTTACATAGCAAAAATATCATTATCTTCTTTTCTAGTGGAGAGAAGCCTAGCTGCAGGTGTGGGGAAGAAACATAAGGTTAAAGAATCTCTCCACAAGGTGGGCCACCACCACGCCCAGAGAAGGCTCAAGAATCTTACAGATGCAGAGCAGGGACTTTGCTAATTGGGGTCAAGATGTTTCCTGAATTCCATCAGATGTGTCTGTTGGAATGCACCTAGCAATTTCCACCCTTTGCTCTGCCTGCAGCGAGGGTCAAGGAAAGGACAAGTTGCAAGGTTCTGCCAAAGCCAAAGGGACAGGTGGTGTTTGCTCAGAGCATGTCCCCATGCCTCAGGGCCTCTCTCCAAACGTGTCCCTACAGTCAGCAGACAGTTCTATCAGATAACTGAGAATTAGTAGACAAACTCCATATCAGCACTCTGATGGTCACAGTTCATAGGAACATGGAATTTTAGAGCTGATAGTAACATTAGAGGCTTTCTGACTTTTTTGGCTGTACTCTCTAGTAACGAATACATTTTACATTGTGTCCCAGAAAACACATACATGCACAGACACATACAACACATGAATATAGACTGTTGAAACAAATGTTTTGCAAACAATACTCTTACAAACTGTGATACACTCTTTTCTTTTGGGGGGGCTATATTTAAATATTTTAAAAGAAAAACTCCATTTATTTTAGAGTAAAACTGTTAAATTCTAAGTAAGCTGTAATTAAAACTTTAAATTTTGAAGTTTTGGGAAAATATTTAAAACATTGCAAAACAAAACAAAAAATGTATTTATGTTTATGCTTAGACACAAAGAAAACCACAGGATTTTAAAATAACAATTACACAATATTGAAGGTGCAGAGATTTTAGAAGGAATGACCTAAAAAGTGAGCAACTTTCTTAAGAAAAAACCTAATCCAACTTACTACTTTAGAAAACTATTAGAAAAATATACAGCACCACCCATTATCATTGGTAATGAGTCATCACACTTCACGAAGACATACACAATTTTGAGAACAAGTGAGAACAGCAAATATCTTGGTATTACGAAAATAGTTTTGACCTCAAGGACCTCTCTGTGTGTAGGCAACAGGCATACAGCCACTAACAAGCACTTTCCTGCTCTCAAGAAGCAACCATGAAGTTGGCATTTTTCTTGGCCATTTTGTCCTCTTATATGTCTTTGTTTTCCTGATATAGTACCCCTTTCAGAACTTCTCGAAGAGCTGGTTTGGTGTTGGTAAATTCTTTCAGGTTTTGTTTATTTGAGAATGTTTTTATCTTTTCTTCCCATATGAAAGATAATCTTCCTGGATATAGTATTTTGGGTTGAAATTTTTTTTTACTTAACACTTTGAATATATTTTCCCATTCCTTCCTTGCTTGCATTGTTTCCGATGAGAAGTCTGATATTAGTCTGATGGGCTATCCTTTGAAAGTAACTTGATGTTTTTCTCTTGCAAATTTTAGTATCTTGTCTCTGTCTGTGATGTGGGTCAGTCTGGCTATGATGTGCCTTGGAGAAGATCTTCTTAGGTTGATTCTATGTGGGGTCTTTTTTTTTTTTTTTGAGAGGTTTTTGCTCCAGTGCGCGTGCGCTCACCAGACAGACAGAGAGAGACATAGAGCCAGAAAGCGAGAAATCACCCCCCAGGGGGGATGGTCACGCCGCAATCCCTTCTCCTCCATTCTCCTCTCGGGATCTTGGGCACACACGCACACGCGCCCGGCGTGAGTTTTAAGCCACCGGGTCCGGGACGCGAACCGCGGTCGACTACGTGGGAGTCCAACAACATAGCCTTTATGCTAACTGCTGGGGTCTTTTGTATTTCTTGGGTCTGGATATTTGAATGCTCTAGGTTTGGCAAGTTTTCTTCCAGGATTTCATGGAATAGATTATCAATGCCCTGATTAGTTTCTTCACCTTCTGGGATACTGATTATCTGGATGTTTGGGTGTCTAATAGTATCTAGTATTATTCATATATTATTCTCATTTTGGGGGTTATTTTCTCAGTCTTTTTGGTGAACTTCTCTAGGTCAGTTTAAGCTACACACACACACACACACACACACACACACACACACACACACCATGGCCTACTGTATAAGTATTTGCTTTATTGACTCAGTCTTTTTCCTCAGGACAAAGTGATCTATTATTTATAGTCACTTAGATTCCCTATCTATTGAATAGTTGAAACATTTTGAAGGATACGAATAAATTTTCTCTAAATGAACACTAGATGGCAGTGTAAGCTCTTCTGATGATAGACTATTAAATAAGCAGAGGTGATGTCAGATTTGTGTATTTACACCCTTATCTTATAATGTTTTATAGGTTGATAGTTCTCTGTAGATAAGCTAGCTTTTGGCTCATCCAAAGAAATTAATTTACATGACTTTATAGGCAGGCTATGTTTTGTTATTTGTATATTTTTTTTTCATTTTTTGGAAAGTGATTTAGAAAAACAAATGCTTATCTGCTTCTGTATCCCCAAAAGTGTCCTTTTGTTTTGTTTTCAATATAGTTTAAAAATAGTTTTCTATCACTGCTATCGTTCCAGAAAACTACATTTCTTCTAGCATGGAGAGTCTGTGCGGGCCCTTTTGGATTTCACATAAATCAACAAAAACTCTAAACAAGTTTATAATCTGAAACAGAAACAGCTTTTAAAAATTAAAAAAAGAACTTTTAAAAGATTTTGCTATAGGAACCATGTGCTTTCTAGAGAGAGGGAGAGAGAGAAAGAGAAAGAGAGAAATCACCCCCCAAGAGGATGAGCAGGTTGCAATCCCTTCTTCTCCATTCTCCTCTTGGGATTTCTGGCATGTATGCACATGCATCTGCTGCATTTTCTAAGCCACTGAGTCCAGGACTTGAACTGCAGAGTCAGCCATGTGGGATCCAGCTACCTTAACCACCATGCCACCTGGCTGGCCCAAGGTTTTTTTTCCTTAACTGCAGCAAGGTTGGCAGTATGATCTGTGCATGTTCTAGGAACTTTTGCGAGAGCTGAGGGTGAATGTTATTGTTGGGATTTCAGAGTTAGGCTGAAAAGTTGAGCCTTACAGTTTAAGCTATAAGAAAAAAGGAATCAGATGAGTACCCTTGACATATATTCCTTCTATTCCTCTTTCCTTTCTCCTATTCAAATTATCTTTTTGTTAAAAAAAAATGGATTCAAAAATATAGAAAAGAGAGGAAAGGAGAAGAAGTGTGTTGATGGTTAATTTTGTCAGTTTGACTGTGCTGTATTTCCCAGATATTTGTTCAAACTTTATTCTTGATGTTTTCATAAAGGTGGTTTTTGTTAGAAATTATGGGACCAGAAGATGGTGTAATGGATACGTTGCTGGACTCCCATGTAGTCAACCACAGTTCAAGTCCTGGATCTGGCAGCTTAAAACTCATGCCAGCCATGGGAACCGGCAGTTAGCGTAATGGCTATGTCGCTGGACTCCCACGTAGTCGACCGCGGTTTGCGTCCCGGACCTGGTGGCTTAGAACTCACGCTGGGCGCGTGTGCATGTGTGCCCAAGATCCCGAGAGGAGAATGGAGGAGAAGGGATTGCGGCGTGACCATCCCCTCTGGGGGGTGATTTCTCGCTTTCTATCTCTATGTCTCTCTCTGTCTGTCTGGCGAGCGCACGTGCCCTATAGCAAAAAAAACCTCTCCAAAATAAAAAAAAAAAAGAAGGAAAAAAAAAACAAAAAAAACTTATGCCAGCCCTGTGTGTATGTGTGTGTGTGTGTGTGTGTGTGTGTGTGTGCCCAAAATCCCAAGAGGAAAATGGAGGAGAAGTGATTATGACATAGCCATCCCTCCTGGGAGGTGATTTCATTGTCTCCCTATCTCTCTCTATTTCTCCGGGCAAGCATATGTACCCTATAGAAAAAAATCTCCCACTTAAAGAGAGAGAGAGAGAGAGAGAGAAAGAGAGAAAGATTAACATTAAAATTGGTAGACTTTGAGTAAACAGTAGATTGTCCTTCATAATGTGAGTGGGTCTCATCCAATTAGCTTAAAAGATGAAAGACTGGTCTCCCTGGAACAAAAATAAATTCTTCTAGTAGACTACCTTTGGACCTGAGCTATAACTCTTCCTTGAGACTCTAAGCTACTGGTCTACCCCATCAGATATTTTTGTACTTGCCAAGCCTCTACAATCACCTGAAACCGTTCCTTACAACAAACCTTCCCCTTTCTACACATACACGTATCCTCTTCTGTTTCTCCAGAGATACCTGAATAATACAAAAAGTAAACAGATAAGTAAGATAAGAGACTTCAGAATGGTTAACCCAATTTATAAAGAAAAAACTGAAAACAAATGGAACCGTAGTACTTTGCCCTCTATCCTCTTCTACTACTTTCACTTCTCTGAAGCCTTGCAAATTCAGGGACTGTTCTGTGTGCCGCACCATTGTATTCTAGTACTCACCATAATTTTTGCCACATTCTAGGCTCTTGGTACATATTTATTGGTTGATTGAACAAATGGTTTAAAGTCTTAACTCTAAAATGGGAAGAACGACAAGTCCTCAATGTCACAAGAGTGTGAAAATATATGACAAGTTTGGAAAATGATGAGTAGTTCAGGGCCAAAGGTATTTGGGGATAGAGTGGCTAGAAATAAATCTGGAAGGGTATAGCCTTCCGAAAACTGATTATCCTTGGTCACAACAGGGTGCTACTAGGTGATTTTTAAGGAAGAATTAGACCCATGTTTGTCCTTTAGAATGATTCCCAGGTTTGTTTTTGTTTGTTTGTTTGTTTTAGTTTTTGCAAAACTCAAAGGCTTTTGTTTATATTATGGTTTAAATTGTCTTAAGTTAAAATTTATTCCCTTGCTTCTCCTACATTTAAGTCTTATTAGTTTTATTTGTCTGTTTTGTTTTGTCCATGGACACAATTGATGAAAAATAACTTGGCTCCTGGCTCAGTGTTGAACTCAGGGTCTGTCTGTCACTTTAGAGACCTTATGACCCTGAGCAACTGCTTTACTTTTTAGCAACATGATTTCTTCAACTTTAAATACTGGTATAATCCGATGTTGAAATATATAAAGCATCCCCTTTAAGATTGAGAACAAGAAGTGTTTACTATTACTGCTTTCTTTTGACACTGTATTAAAGGTCCTAGCCAGTGTGAAATGGCAAGAAAAAGGAATAGAATATGTAAAGATGGGAAATTAGTGAACAAATAAATTATTAGAATTAATAAGAAAGTTTAACAAGGCTATCAGATACAGTATCAATGTACCAAAAAGGTCATTGCATTTCCAGCAATAGCAACAGAAAATATAACTTAATAAAATTTACAATAAAATCAAGAAATATCAAGTTCAGAGAGAAACCTAATGGGTGTTGTCCATATATTTTATGGCAGAAATTATAAAACTTTATTGAAAGACATTAAATAAACCCAAATAAATAGATAAATAGAACATATTCATGTGATACATATAATTCTAATGTAAAAAATGTCACTTATCTCAAGTGATATACAGATTGAATGCAATTCTGATCAAAATCCTAATTGTGTATTTAAACCCAGGAGACAATTTTTTAAAATCACATAGAAATCCAAAGGATCAAGAATGGAGAAGCCATTTCTAAAGAAGTAAAAGGTTGAGGGACTTGATAGAATACTATGTATCAAGATGGACAAGTATGAGGCGTTTTCAAAAAGTAAGAAATGTGTATTATGAAAAAAAAACTGTGCATGGATTTGAATTTCTTTTTCACCAAAATAAACTTGTACATTAAGAAAAAAAATCTACAGAGAGTATGTGTACTTACAGAGAAGCAGAGGAGAGAGAGGAGAAGGCAACCACCCCGATAGGTTGTGGTCATGCCATAATCCTTTATCCTCCATTTCTCCATTCTTTTGGGATTTGGGACACATGCAGATGTGCCTGGTGTGTTTTTCAAGCCACTGGCACTGGGATTCAAGCTGCAGTTCACCATGTGGGATCCAGCTCCTTTAACCACTAGGATATGGGGCCAGACCTAAACTTGTAGTACTTCTTTCCAAATACCTTTGGAAGTCCCCTTATAGACTTATGGAACAGAACAGAGATATAAGAAATAATAGATCCATACATATATGGAAACTTAAAGCAAATTAGTGAAGAAAGAATGGATGTTTGAATAAATGATACTAGAGAAATTGATTATCCATCCATGTGGTAAAAACAAATTCTAGGTGTATTAAGATTTTACAAGATGGGGCCAACAGGAGGCATGATGGTTAAGGCACTGACTCCCACATGACCCACTGCAGTTAGACCTAGTGGCTTTCTTTCTTTCTTTTTTTTTTTTTTTTTTTGGAGAAGTTTTTGCTATAGGGCATGTGTGCTCACCAGAGAGACAGAGTCAGAAAGGGAAAATCACCCCCCAGGGGGGAAAGCCACACCGCAATCCCTTCTCCTCCATTCTCCTCTTGGGATCTTGGGCATGCACGCACATGTGACCAGCGTGAGTTTAAGCCTCCAGGTTCAGGACTCAAACTATGGTTGACTAGATGGGAGTCCAGCGACATAGTCATTATGCCAACTGCTGGTCCCATGACTTGCTTTCTCACTTTCCCTTTCTCTCTCTTTCTTTCTGGTCAAATTAAAAATAAAAATAATAAAAATTAAAAATTAAAATTATTTTTAAAAAAGATTGTGAAAGGCAGAATTGTGAAACTGTTAGAAGTATATAGAAAAATATTTTAATGACTTGGAGTAGGGAAGCTTTCTCTTTTTTTTAAGAATCTTTTTTTATTATTTTATTTATTCACTCATTTATTCCAATCTGATGAGAGAGAGAGAGAGAGAGAGAGAGAAAGAGAGAGAGAGAGAGAGAGAGAGAGAGAGAGCGAGCCACCAGGTCCAGGACACGAACGTGGTCAGCCACGTGGGAATGTCCAGCTCCTTAACCACCACACCACCTGCTGGCCCCAGGAGGATTTCTTACATATGTTATATATAAAGGACAAACCATAAGGAAAAATGATAAATTTAGCTATATTAAGAATATCTGTGGAGCTGGCAGGTTGTGTGATGGTTAAGGGCACTGAACTCCCACATGGCCAACTGCAGTTCAAGTCTTGGACCTGGTGACTTGCTTTCTCACTTTCTCTCTCTCTCTCTCTCCCCCCCACCCTCACTCTGGTCCTCTCTGGTCAAATGAAAATAAATAAATAAATGGAGTTAATTAAAATAATTCTTTAAAAAACAAAAAAGAACATCTGCTTATAAGACAGCATAAAGAATGAAAATACAGGGGTCAGCAGGTGGCATAATGGTTAAGGTGCTGGACTCCCATGTGACCGAGTCCTGGACCTAGTGGCTTGAAACTCATGCTGGGTGCATTTGCATGTGTGCCCAAAATCCCAAGAGGCGAATGGAGAAGAAGGGGTTGCAGCATGTCCATCTCCCTAGGGGATGCTTTCTTTTTTTTAAAAATTATTTTATTTATCTTCATGTAATTATTTTAATTTGACCAGAGAGGGGATGGGGGGGGGGGGAGAGAGAGAGAGAGAGAGAGAGAGAGAGAGAGAGAGAGAGAGAGAGAGAGAAAGTGAGAAAGCAAGCCTCCAGGTCTGGAGCTCCAACCATGGTCGCCATGTGGGAGTCCAACACCCTTAACCACTGCGCCACCTGCTGGCCCCAGGGTGTTTTCTTGCTTTCTGTCTCTCAGGTAAGCACATGTGCTCTATAGCAAAAATCTCTTTAAAAAAAAAAAAAGAATGAAAATACAAAGCACAAACTAGAAAAAGACATTTGCAACCAATATAACTCACAAAGTCAGTAATCAAGTTATATACATAGCTTCTATATATTAGTTTGAAAAAAAATTCAATAAAAAATGGGCAAAAACATAAAGAGGCATTTTATAGAAGAAGAAGAAAGGTGACTGGGCCAGCTGATGTCATAGTCGTTAAGGCAGCTGGATACCATATGGCTGACTATGCAGTTCAAGTTACAGACATGGAGACTTGAAAAACACACTAGGGGACCAGTAAGTGCCGTGATGATTAAGGCACTGGACACTCCCACATGGCCAACCACGGTTTGAGTCCCAGACCTAGTGGCTTGCTTTCTCACATTCTGCCTCCACTCCCACCCCTGTGTGTGTCTCACTCTGGTCAAATTAAACAACCAAACAAACAGACATATAGACAGAAACACTAGAGCCCACAATCCTGGGAAAAGAGAGGAGGGGAAGGGATTGTGTGGCCATCCCCCCCAGAGGGTGCTTTATCACTTTCTCTCTCCCATGCATGCCCTGTAGCAAACAAACAAAAACAAAAACAAAAACAACAAAAAAATTATACCTTATTGTATTTAGGGAAATGAAAATTAAACCACAATGTAATACCATCTCACTCCATCCACAAGACTGGCAAAAATTAAAAAGTCTGACAATAAATAGTATTGGAAGAATAGGAAACAAGAGTTTCTTCTCTTGTTATGAATGCACAAGGGAATGCATTCATAACATACATACTGTGAGAATGGAGTGCAAATTGATATAACCACTTTGGAAAACAATGTGGCACAAAATGCTTATAACCTGTGTTTCAGCAGTCTCAGTCCTTGATAAACTCTTGCACATTTGCACTATGGGACATGTAAAGATAGTATAAGAACGTTTATAGCAGTACAGTTTGTAATAGCAAAAGATGGAAACTAATTCAAATACTTATTGACAAGTATAGCTTCACTGTTGGTGAACAAGGACAAAGGATGGTATGACTATCTTAACTATTACATAGTTCATGAACAGTGTCTGCTATATTATGTAACCGGAGGATTCACAATAACTCAAATTATTTCTCAAACATAAGAAATTCTAACATGGCTCATCATATTCCCTCTTTCTATTCTACTTTAAACATAATTCACAACTCTAGGAATAAAGAATATGGTGTCAACAGCTGGTATAAAAGAGTAATAATTTGCTCAACTAAACATCTTCACTTTGGAATGTTTAGAGTGAGAGCACAGAAAAAAGATTTTAAAAAACAATTTCAAAACCAACTTTGAAATCAGTTTGGCATTCTTTAGCTTACACACTTACTTTGTCTTCATTTTGAAGCTGACACCCTAATAAAATGAGACCTCAAGGGCCATGTGAAGGGTGTGGTCAGTTGTTTTGCAATAGGAACAAGGCTAATGCCTGGGAGGACTGCCTGTTCCTCATAGCTGAGCCTACTTCAGGAATTAATTAGTACAGCAGCTGCTGTTGAAGTTGTTCATTCCCCATGCATCAAATCATAATGACTTTTCTAGTGAAGGCAGCAGCAGGGTCAGGGCAAACATTTTCTCGATGTACTCAATGGTTACTGAGCATATTTGATAATGTCCTGAAAATAAGCCTGATTTCACCAATATCATTTAGAATAATTGAATCTTAATAATCTTTTTTTTATCCATTCTTCAAGTAGAAACCGTATTTTTGTGTTTTTCAAAAGAAAGAAACTTTTGTAGTGAAAAGAGAGACTTGAGCAATAGAGAGGTTGTATTTCATGTTCCAGGGAGAGAGAATACTGATGACGTTTTAGGTTGTCATAGTGTACAAAACAATACATTCCAAGGAAAGAGTAAAATATTGTAGAGGTCAGACACACTTGGCTCCTAAGTCCAGCTCTGTTACTAACCAGGCTGTGGCTATATATTTTTTGTAGAAGCTGGTTAATCATTCTAAGCCTTGATTTCTTCTTTTGTAAAGTAGGCAGAGTAATAGAGCCACCTTGCAGGGTGAGAATATAATACATGTAAAATATTGAGCTTAGCATATGGTAGATGCACAATAACCTGAAGTTGGGAGGTTTATTGTCCTAAGATGAGTTATCTATTTCATATCAAAGGTTGCTCTGAGAGTGCATTCATAAAAGCAACTCCATACTGCCAAGTTTATGATCAGAATTTAAGCTGCGAGCTCATGGTGACTAGCTCTGGAAGATATGATGATAAAACTGATCTCCCACTGAAAATGGAATTAGGTAATAGCGTAAAAAATTATGGTGCAGACTTATCTCTAAATAATGCCTCTAATCTCCAGAGTCTTATATATAGGTGTATTATATGGTATCCCTTATCTGAAATGAATTCTTGGGAATAGAGTGTTTCAAATTTATTTATTCCAGGACCAGCATATGGCATAATGGTTATGTCACTGGACTCCCATGTAGTTGACTGCAGTTTATGTTCCAGACCCAACAACTTAAAATTCATGCTAGGTGCGTGTGCCCAAGATCCTGAGAGGAGAATGGAGGAGAAGGGATTGTGGAGTGGCCATCCCCCCAGAGGGTGGTTTCTTGCTTTCTGTCTCTCTGGCAAGTGCACACGTGCCCTATAGCAAAAATCTCTTAAAAGAAAAAAAATTATATATTCCTTCCTTACTTTTTTCTTACCTTCCTCCCTCCTTTCTTCCCTTTCTTCTTTCCTTTCTTTCTTTTTCTCTCATCTATTCTTTCTTTCCTCCCTTCCCCCCTTCCTTCCTTCCTATGATTTTGGAACATTTATATTTACATAATGAGTTATCTTGGAGATGGGACCTAAGTCTAAACATGAAAATCATTATGATTCATATACACTTTATACACATAGCTTGAAGCTGATTTTGTACAATATTTTTGTATTGCGTGTTTTGACTACAACCTGTAACACTAATTTAGGTGTGGAATTTTCCACTTGTGGTGCCATGTCAGTGCTCAAAAAGTTTCCAGTTTGGGAACATTTCAGGTTTCAGATTTATGAATTAGGGATGCTCAACGTGTTCTTGTTTGACATCTGTACATGGAAATGTCATGCATCTCAAGCTCAGTTTATCCAAAATGGAACACTTGCTCCTCATCTGTTCTTCACTAGGATTCTCTACCTCAGTACACAGTGTCTTTGTGAGTTCAGTTGTTCGAGTCAGAAACCTGAGAGGTATTCCTGAAACCCTCCATACCTCACATAACCCAATTTACCACTCAGAAGAGTTCAAATGATTTGGATAGTGGCTACTAATAGTCAGAGTCAAAGCCAGCCAAATCCCCCACTCCTGTTCACATTTTTTAAAATTTATTTTTTAATTCTTTTTTTTTTTTTGGAGAGGTTTTTGCTACAGGTCACGTGCACTCATCAGAGAGACAGAGAGAAAGAGAGAGAGACAGAAAGCAAGAAATCACCCCCCCAGGGGCGATGGCCACGCCACAATCCCTTCTCCTCCATTCTCCTCTCAGGATCTTGGGCATGCATGCACATGCGCCTGGAGTGATTTTAAGCTACCAGGTCCAGGACTTGAACCACAGTCGACTACATGGGAGTTCAGTGACATAGCCATTATGCTAACTGCTGGTCCCTCCTGTTCATATTTTAACCATTCTGAAATGCCATCATATTTTTAAATATTTTAATAACTTAAGAATCCACTGCTCTACTATTTTGCTCCAATGCTGCGATAGTTTTCAGAAAGTATTTACAGCAAGGTGGAGCTTTGAACGTGTCTGCCAGTGACTCTTAACTTCAAAATGAAAGTGAGATAAATAGTCTAAAGGTACACATTCAAATGGCAATAGCAGAGTACTATAAATAGTAGGAAATATAATTGAAGAAATTCTTGCCACTATAATTGATCAAACTGGACAATTTTCTGGAAACCAAATAAGAAATCCTGTCCTGTGTACAATGCTTTTAAAAAAAATTGCCAGAGAGCACATGCACTCACCAGAGAGTGACAGAGAGAGAAAAAGAAAGTGAGAAATCACCTGCCATGAGATGCTTGCATGCCCCATGGGGCATGGTCATGCCACAACTCTTTTTTTCTCGATCTCCTCCTCCTTTTGGGTTTGGGCATGCATGCACACGTGCCTGACATGTTTCTTAAGCTGCCATGTTCAGGACTCAAACTATACCGTCAGCCATGTAGAATCCAGCCATGGTCTGGTCCTATATAGTACTCCCATAAAACACTTTATACAGTTACCCACAGAGTATTACATGTATGTATTATGTCATTTGAGACATATAAAAGGTATTTGAAAGTTAAATTGAATTCTCTCTCATTTTACAAATAAGGTTAAAAAAAAAAGGCTTGGAGTGGCTAATGATTTATTTGCATCTACGACTTGGTTGGTTTAGGAGAGAGCCTTGTTTCTCATATTCTAAGACTGCTTTTATACTGTTACAGTGATCTGTGTAAATAGACATCCTGCTACTAACCTCTTAATAATGTGCTTTTTTGTTTGTTTCAAATATTAATGATGGCTTTCTGAAATTTATCCATATTATATTGTTTTTTTTTAATTTAAGAATTATTTTATTTATTTGTTTGTTTTAATTTGACCAGGGAGAAAGAGAGAGAGAGGAAAAGTGAGAAAGCAAGCTGCCAGGTTTGGGACTCGAACCGTAGTCGGCCATGTGGGAGTCCAGCGCCTTTAACCACCACGCCACCCGCCGACCCCTATTCATATTGTGTTGTAAGATCAGCTCCTGAGGCCAAGAATTAGCATAGTTGGCATAAGTGACATAGGAGTTCGGGGAGTATAATATAGTAAAAAAAATAGTTTTGGGGCTCTTTTTTCCAGTTCCTTGCACACATATCCTGAAACACTTGGAATCTCTGAGGTAGTAGGGGTATCTTTTGTATGCTAATGAGATGATCAGTGGCTTGGGATCCCTAGAAAGCTTCTGATTGCCAGAAAGACAATACATAATTAGATGACTGGCACTTTCAGACTCCCCACCCTTTACCTTTGGGGGAAGGGAGAGGGCTCAAGTCCAAGTTAATCACGACTGGCCTGTGATTTACTCAGTCGTGCCCATGTAATGAAATCTCCTTTAAAACATCTAAATGAGGGGGTTTGAGAACTTTCAGGTTGATCTGGAAGGAATATGGTGTTCCCTGAGAAGGCAAAGATACTCCATGACCCTGCTTCGTACCCCTTTCCCCATACCTTGTACTATAATATCTCTTTCATTTGGCTGTTCTGAATTGTATCCTTTATAACAAACTTGTAATAACAAGTAAAGTTTTTTTCCTGATTTCTGTGAATCATTCTAACAAATTATTGAACCTGAGGACAGGGTTGTGGGAACCCTGGAAATGACAACTGTTCAGTCTGAAATACTAGTGACAACCTCGGACTCCCCAGTGGGAGCAGTTCTGTGGGAGTGAGCCCTTAAACCTGTGGACTCTGACACTAACTACTCTGACACTACTAGGAGTTAGTGTCAGAATTGAACTGAAAAGGAGGACACCCATTTGGGATCTGGATAATTGGAGGATCGGGTGATGTGAGGAAAGCACACACACAATTTAATGCCCGAGTGTTGTGAGTAACAATTCAGATACAGTTTGTGTGCATGGGATAAAGAGAAGTAAGATGGGACTTGCACTTGGAATCTCAGCTTCACCAGTCCCCCTTCATCAGAACTGTGTGACAGTCTCGGTATAAGATAAGGGCCCTCAACAATAACAGGAAACCATGAACGAGGTGTTCTGGGATGTTGAAGTGTTATATGCTGAAGGAAGAGGGACCAGAAGATGAACTAAGCATTCATCTTGTTTCAATTGAGTTTATTGTGGAGCTCTGCTTTTCTTTAAGGAAAATATTGAAAGAGAATTATATTCAAACACTATATTTATTAGTCTAACATGCTAAAAATATCTGAGCCATGGGTACTGGGTGCCTCAGAGGGGCGATTAGGACAGTTGATTACAGGAACACTTCTCACAGAAGAGAGGGACAGAAGAAAATTCTCAAGGATTCTTACGAAGATGAGATGGGCTGGAGCTCAGAGACTGACCCTGGAATCATCCAGGGACACACATCCGTGGACACACAATTTTTCTTTTAAAAAAAAGTTTTTTATAGAGGTTTTTGCTATATGGTGCGTGCACTCACCAGAAAGACACAGAGAGACAGAGAGACAGAAAGCGAGAAATCATCCCCCAGGGGGGATGGCCACACTGCAATCCCTTTTCCTCTGTTATCCTCTCCAGATCTTGAGCATGCACGCACACGTGCCCGGCATGAATTTAAGCCACCGGGTCCAGCTCTCAAACTGTGTTCAACTACATGGGAGTCCAGAGACATAGCCATTACACCAACTGCTGGTCCTAACATGGGTATTTCTGCTCTTGCCTAACTGGGAAGCTGTTTTGAAAATGTGTCAAATGGATTTGTTTCCAGGAAAAATAACTGCTGAGAGGCTTATAAGAATGTTCTAACTGTAGGTATAGTGCAGTGGTCCCTGGTCAGGGTGAGTGGGATTAAAAAGCTCTGTGGGTAAAGAAATATCAGTAATCACCTAAATGTGAATCTGGTAGCCTTTATTCCAGGAACTAGAGCTGGATCATTCTCACAGATCAAACTCATCCAAGTTGTTAATGCTTTCCTCGTAAGCTTAGAAAAATATTAAAAATATGGTTTATCCTTCAGACCACAAGAAAATTGGCTGCATACTCGATGTGAGTGTGGGGGGTGTCTGACCTTCGGGGAAACTTTTCTAGTAGGAACTTGCTATATTTTTCTGCCATAGATTTAACTGAGACCCTTACAGAAAAATTGTGGTTCTAGGAATTGTTGCTGTGTAGTTAGCAGCTGAATAAGGATAAATGTTTTTGTTCACTTACTACTGTCTTCACTCAACAGACACTTTTTGAATACCTACCATATTTTTAATTCTTCCAAGTGTTGGGGTGGCCAGTGCCAGAGGCCATGATTGAATTCACAGGCTCAGAGTAAGCAGAAAGAAAAGGGTTCACTTTCCAAGAGAGGAAAGAGGCCAGGTGCAGAGAGTTGCACTGGCCCTGAAGACTTTTATTGGGTTTCAGAGGAACGGAGGGTTACAACTGGAGTCAAGGCAGTCAGAACGTCTGCTGGTCCCCCACAAAGCTTGGATTATTTTGTTGTTATCTCTAGGTGTCATATCTGGTTATGGGCTGCTGCGACCTACCATATACCCTGTTTTTCATTAATTCTGATGCCAGCCGAAGATGGGTATTACAGCAACCTTTATGTCCAAAGGCAGAAAGTTAGAAAAACAAGGTCAGCCATCTGTGTAAGGAAAAATGAAAGTGAGGAAGAGAAAAAAGAAAAAACTACCTGAGGCACCTGGGAGGCACTGGATGTGCCCTTTCATTGAACACTAGGGATAAAACGGCGAACATGATAGGCATGATGTCTGCCCTCACAGAAACAGATCATTATAATGCCATCTAATAAGAGCAAAGAAAGCTTAGTACCATGGCAGTATAAAGGAGAGATACCCAATCTAGACTAGAGAAGTAGAGTGAGGATAATCGTGTCACCCTATAAAGGAGGCTAAGCATAGTAAGTTAAATTAAAAAGCCAGGGTTTAGGATGATTCACCAGGTGAGAGATTTCAGTTGTCTAAAATGTGTGCTCTGAGAATGGTCACCAAGAGGGTTAGTTTTATAATCAAGAGAAGGGCAAGAAAAAGGGAGAGTACAAGTTCTATGGCAATTATTCACATTGGTCAATTTAAAATAACACAGGCCACTGATTGTCCATAGCTTATTCTTTATATCATGAATTGAGAACATTGTGATAAAGAAAGAGTAGGGATCATTTTGTAATTGCAGATCAGTTTGTTTATATGGTTGTGGGCATAACCAAAGTCTCTGGTCAATGTCCCACTTGGGCCTTTAAAATTTAAATGAACCAGGACAGGTCTGTATGTGCAGTTTTTGGTATTTGTTTATTATGGACATAGATTATTTTGTAACATCTAAGCTTTTTAGAGGAACTGAAGTGACAATGTATGATAAAATGTAGAGATAGTGAATTAGCCAGTTTGTAAGTATCTTAGTTATAATTGATAGAGAAGATGCATGTTGGACGTGAAGTTGTTAAGCCATCACTGAGCAGTGTATATTAGGACTTTTTTGTTAGGTTGGCAGCAGAGGGGTAGAAGGAAATATAAAGGGAGAGATTTTTGCAGACATATTCATATTTACATTTTAGTGGCCATAGACATGTGCGACCCTCTTGGCTGTATTGTGAGAATGGACTGAGTGATTAAATGGAAACATCTTGCTAATATTTAAAAAAATTAAATGGACCTTATATTCTTTTTTTTTTTTTCTTGAGAAGTTTTTGCCATAGGGCGTGTGCGCTTGCCAGACAGACAGAGACAGACCCGAAAGCGAGAAATTACTCCCCAGGGGGGATGGCCACGCTGGAATCCCTTCTCCTCCATTCTCCTCTCAGGATCTTGGGCACGCACGCACACGTGCCCGGTGTGAGTTTTAAGTCACCGGGTCCGGGACTCGAACCACGGTTGACTACATGGGAGTTCAGTGACATAGCCATTACGCTAACTGCTGGTCCCGAATGGACCTTATATTCTACAGACTGCTCTAAACTGTGTTTCTCTAATTACTTGCTTTTTTCATACAGTCTTAAAAAAGAGTAGTGATGTCTATTTATCTTTCTATTTATCTATCTTTAAAAATCAGTGACTGCTTGTTTCTTAAAGTTGGGTTCTATTATTTGTGGTTTTTTTTTCCTTTTATTTAAAAATTTTGTTTTTCATTTCATTTTCTTCCATACATTCAATCACATTATTATTTGTCTTACAAAATGGATATTTCAACAGGTGAACATTTCTCCCTAGTACTGTTGATAAAACTACAAAATATCTTCAACATATAATGCCACACCTCTTTGTGCCATTAATGCTTTGCTTCCCTGTCTACTATTTGTGTTTTGGGCAAAAGTTTTTGCTAATTTCTCCAGAAGCAGAGGTTGTGATTCGAATAACAACTACAGCTTCTGTAGAACCACAAACAAGCTAATTATGAAACTGTTCTAAGGGCTGGGTCTAGCAGCAATTATGCACCTTGGCAAATATTCAAAGCTTCCTGAAGGCCAAACTTGTTCCTTCCCAGATCTGCACACAATGTCACATAGAGAATGAGGGAGCCTAGTAAGTGTTCTTAAGGCTGAGTTTCAATCTTTCTTAATTATCTGCATATTTATATATCGAACAATTGGAAAAGTAGCTTAGTTGACAATGAAAATTGAAACTAAGGGTAAATTTTTCAGATGTTTTGCAATAATACACATATATTTAAAAAAATTTTTTTTTGAGAGAGATTTTTGCTATAGGGAATGTGCACTGACTGGAGAGATAGAAAGCAAGAAATCACCCCAAAAGGGGCATGGCCATGCCTCAGTCCCCTCTCCTACTTTCTCCACTAGGAATCCTTGGCACGCATACACACGGGCTCAGCTTGAGCTTCAAGCCACTAGGTCCAGGCTTTGAACCATGGTTGACCATATGGGAGCCCAGTGCCTAAACCCACCACACCACCTGCTGACCTGGCATTTATTTCTTTTGTGTTAATACGGGAGGACTTAAAATTTTTTTGTTTTATATTTTCAGAAAAAGTTGCAAACAGAGTAAAGAAAGTTCTTGTATACTTTTACCCAGCTTCCTTTTAACATTTACATAATCTGATAAAAATATTGAAACAAAAATGTATTTTTGTTGTGTTTTTAGGTTTTTGCCATAGGATGTGTGTAATTGCTGGAGAGAGACAGAGAGAAGAAAAGTGAGAAATTACCCACCAAGGGAAATGGCTACACCACAATCCCTTCTCCTCTGTTCTCCTCCTGGGATTTTGGGCATGAATGCACTTGTGCCTGAATGATTTTCAAGCCACCAGTTCTGGAACTCTAATCCTAGTCAGCCATGTGGGAGTTCAGTGCCTTGACCACTGTTCTACCTACTGGCCCCAAAACAAAAACATTAATATTAATACAATATTACTAACTAATGTACAGACCTTATCTAAATTCCAATACTTTCCTAGTGATGTCCTTTTTCTGCATTGCAATTCAATCCGATGTTGCATTTAGTTATCACATCTCAGTCTTCTCTAATCTGCGACAGTTCTTAGTCTTTGTATTTTATTGTATTGAAGCAATAAATACATGAAAAGTACTAATCTATTATTTTGTTTTATGTTTCTCAAATGGATTTGCTTGATATTTTCTCATAATTATATTGAAGTTCTTCATTTTTATTTATTTATTTATTTTTTAGGAGAGGTTTTTGCTATAGGGTGCGTGTGCTCGCCAGAAAGACAGAGAAAGACAGAGAGAAAGAAAGCGAGAAATCACCCCCCGGGGGGATGGCCATGCCACAATCCCTTCTCCTCCATTCTCCTTTCGGGATCTTGGGCACGCACGCACACGCGCCCGGCATGAGTTTTAAGCCACCGGGTCCGGGACGCGAACCGCAGTCGACTACGTGGGAGTCCAGCGACATGGCCATTACACTAACTGCTGGTCCCGAGACCATGAATTTATGAATAACTCAGAGCTGATAGCTGCTTGAGGTTTCTGCCCTCTGGAAAACTTACTGCCCCTCCCCGGAGCTACAGGATAATCTGAAATAGATTAGACTTCCTGCTTCTTTCCCACTTCCATTTTAGGGCAGGTTCTGAGCCCCTTCCCCATTCCTAACATCCTGAGAGCTCCCCTCCCCAATTCCCTCATAAAAGACTATGTCCAACCCCCAGTTGGGGCCAGAGATTCAGAGTGTTAACTCCTCCATGCCCACCAATGTAATAAAGAGTTCTCCTGTCTCTCTTGAGTGCTGTTTCCATTCCTCAGTGTCTGTTTTTCTGCAACATTTGGTGCATTGGCTGGGAAGTGGAATCAGACTGGCCCTTTGAGCTACTGATCCCATGGCATTTCCCTCTGGGACAGGCACTACAGTGTGGAGAGATAGGCACACTCGTCTTGTTTGATGGGATCTCTTAGCCGGGGTGCCCGCCCCAAGGCCAAGCATTCCTGGGTCATTGGACTCCAATTGGAGAGAAGGACCAACTCCTCGACACTGATGCATCAACCTTGATCAACTCTGGTAATCTTGTAAGTGCCCAGGGATCTGTAGAGCTCTAATTAGACCTACTTGAATAGAGTAGAGGAGGAGACCTGCTTATTCTCCTTTGGTCACAGGACCAGCAGTTAGGGTTCATCTAGTAATTGGTTGGTGTGGGGAGTGAATATATAACCTCTGGATGAATGTGTTTGTGACAAGCAAATGTGTTTGTGGCTCCATGGCTTCTTGCTACAGAGCATGATCGGATCTGTGACTACATTTATGTGGTAGTTTCAAAAAGGCTAAATGGCAAAATTGATAAGGGGGGACAGTCCCTCTTTATACTTTCAATTCAGAGGAGGGTTTATATCTGATTGCTTATTGCCAAGGAACTTACAAAGCCTGTGAGGGACAAGGCCAGACAGATGCCTGATTTGTCCCCTCTGAGGGGCTACCTACCCTTTGTCTGTTGCGACATCATTCATGGGAGGGGTACACAGAGGCCGATGGGAAGGTTTTCCCTGTAGAAATGGATAGGCAGAGTAGCAAATGTCAGGTCACCAATTCTGTCCTTGGAGGCTGGGACACGAGTTCCTTCTGACTGTGATGAAAAACGTCCTGCCAGAGCCCTTCCTGACCCTCCCACAAAGACTTCCACTGTGGAGCAAAACCTGCCCACTCTGTCTGGTAGTAACCATTGAGGATGGGGAAGTAACAAAGAGGAGTGACCTTGCATAAGAATTTGTACAGAAGCAAAATTAAGCACTGTTACATGGGGGCATTTTTAGGGTTGAGGACTTTCCAGTCCATACACAAACACAATGGAATCTTAGTGGTTTTCATGACTCAGGGCAAGGGGTCTGGTGCTAAGGAACATCTTAAGGTAGGGAGTCTGGGGTTATTTAGTAAAGACAGTAGGAATGTTAACCACTCTGTTTAGGCAAAAGGAGGAAGCAAGTTTCCAATATAGAGAGGAGTTCAAAGTGGAAGTGCTCCTGCTTCATGTGAAGGTCAATTGTGTAGAAAACAGAAAACTACAAAAAGCAATCTTTCTTCCTCTTTCTGTAATGTCTTTGGTCTTAATTTAGCATAGTTATCTCCTTTCTGGGTTAAACTTTATCTTCAGACTACAAACAGGAGAGGAAGGGCTAAGCTGGGTTGACACCCTTCCTGATTTGCCCTGTTTTCTGAACAAAAGTTCCTGAGGGAAGTTGAGTGTGTAGGTCTCTGGGAAGCTAGAATGGAACCCAAATTTTTGGGTTTTCCTTGGAGGTCTTGTGTTGCGTGACTGTAGAGAGAATGATCCATATAAACCAGCGCATTTATGTGTATATAATTAGTTTGGGGGTTTCATTAATACAGAGCCAGGATTTGATCTCAGGTACTCTGCATCTATCATCTGTCTTTTCCTATTTTAATATTTAAATTAATACAATTTATCTTTTTAAAGAATTATTTATTTATTTATTTTTATTTGACCACAGTGGGATAGAGAGAGACAGAGAGATAAAGTGAGAAGGCAAGCTGGAACTCAAACCTCAGTCGACCATGTGGGAATCCAGTGCCCTTAACCACCACACCACCTGCCGACTCCAATACAATTTATTTTTTAGAGCAGCTTTCGGTTTACAGAAAAATCAATGTAAAGAAGAGTTTTCGTATACTCCTTCCCATCTTCCTACAGCTTCCTCTCTAATTAGCATCTTATATTGCTGTGTTACATTTTTTATCATTTTAATGTTACATTTTAATGAACCAATACTGATAAATTATTATTAACTGAAGCCCATAGTTAATTAGAACTCATTCTTTATGTTGTATAATTCTTGAGGCATTTATGAATAAAACTGCTATGAGCATTTTTGTTTGATTTCTGTAGGGTACATGCACTAGCCAGAGCGACAGAGAGGGATAGAAAGTGAGAAACCTGCTCCCTGCTCCCTCACCCCACTCCACCCCGAGACAGCAATTCCACAGGCCCTTCTCCTCCATTCTCCTCTCTGGATTCTGGGCACACACACACACATGAATGCCTGGTGTGTTTTAAGCTGCTAGGTCTCGGGAACCAGCAGTTAGCGTAATGGCTATGTCGCTGGACTCCCACATAGTCGACCACGGTTCGCGTCCCGGACCCGGTGGCTTACAACTCACGCCGGGCGCGTGTGCGTGCGTGCCCAGGATCCCGAGAGGAGAATGGAGGAGAAGGGATTGCGGCATGACCATCCCCCCTGGGGGGTGATTTCTCACTTTCTGTCTCTATGTCTCTGTCTGTCTGGCGAGCGCACGCACCCTATAGCAAAAACCTCTCAAAAAAAAAAAAAAAAAAAAAAAAAAACTGGGAAAGTAAGCTGCTAGGTCTGGGACTTGAACCTCAAAATTAGCCATGTAGGGGACCAGCAGTTAGCGTAATGGCTATGTCGCTGGACTCCCACGTAGTCGACCGCGGTTCGAGTCCCGGACCCGGCGGCTTAAACTCACGCCGGGCGCGTGTGCGTGCGTGCCCAAGATCCCGAGAGGAGAATGGAGGAGAAGGGATTGCGGCGTGGCCATCCCCCCTGGGGGGTGATTTCCTGCTTTCTATCTCTCTGTCTCTCTCTGTCTGTCTGGCGAGCGCACGCGCCCTATAGCAAAAACCTCTCCAAAAAAAAAAAAGAAAAAAAAAAATTAGCCATGTAGAATCCAGCCACCTTACCTCCATACCATGTTGGCCCCTTCTCTCCCCTTCTTTGTGGTAGTTTTCAAACCTCTTTGGCCATTTGCTGATATCCTCTAGAGCCAGGTCCCATATCCAGCAGTACATTGAAGCAGCCTCTGTTTGGCTAGGTTAAGATGGTCTTGTACCATGTAGTTCCTCCTGTATGAGTTTATGGCTTCTCATTTTTCTTGTAGCTACTGCTGCATTGCTGAAATGTTGCTGTGCAGTGAGAGCTTGTCTTTATTCAGTTGGTCTAGTTCCTCCTGCATTTTTCTGACATTCAATTGCAACTTTTCTAAGTTTGATTGTGCCATTTTTCTATTTTCTTCTGCAGTTGCTAAAATTATTTTTGTTTGTGACATATTCTTTTCTCAATTGTCACATTTATCTTGGAGAGCTTCCTTTTCTTTGCTCAAACATTCAACACGTGATTGTAATGCTTGGCTCTTGTCATTTGCTTTGTTTCCCATTGTCACTGTGGAGGAACTGCTGCTTCTGCCACTCTATTCTCAGAGCACACATGCTTTCTCACAAGCAGAGATATGTCTTACACTCACACAATTTAACACTCAGTCATGCACCTCCTAAACACATATGCTTACCAGTCTTATACCAAAAGACACATAAATGCCCTTCACAGGTGTGCAAATGCTTGTGAAAACACAAAAGCACACCCAATACCTTTTTGGCCCAAGATATATTTGAATGTCCCCCATATGAGCAGTTTGCAAGTGTACCCTGCAGATTACATTTCATGAAATATTTGCTTCCTCATAAAAAGAGGTGTTGGTGGGCATTTTTGTCACTGGGCTATCTATTGCTAATTCTCCAACTCCAGTTTCCCCTCTAGCACTTCAACCTGAACCTTCTCTAACTCAGAGACCTTTTGGTTGTGTTGTAGCTTCAAACCTTTTAGATTGTTGTCTTCAAGTTGCAACATGTCAAGAATATTCTTTTTTTTGTGGGGGGGAGAGGTTTTTGCTATAGGGCGCATGCGCTCACAAGAAAGGCAGACAGAGACAGAGAGACAGAAAGCAAGAAATCACCCCCTGGGGCAATGGCCACACCACAATCCCTTCTCCTCCATTCTCCTCTTGGGATCTTGGGCACACACACCAAGCACATGTGCTTGGCCTGAGTTTAAGCCACTGCATCTGGGACTCGAACAGCAGTTGACTACATGGGAGTCCAGGGACATAGCTATCATGCCAACTGCTGGTCCCCATGTCAAGAATACTCTTTAGTTCAGTTTTATATTTAGACATTTGTCTTAAAACTACCTGAAGATTTTCTTCCTCTCTTTTAATTATCTGCTTTATAAGTGAAGCTCTCCTTTCTGAAAACTTAGTGCTTCCAGGAGAGATTTTACTTCTCTAATATGATGGCACTTCTCAGTTGCTTTGGTTTCTCTCAGTTTCAGAGCTTCATGGAGGTTAGCTATTGCCTAGATATAGTTTCTTTGGGACAGAAGCATCTCCTCCCTTTTTATGCCCTAACTGTCTGGCCAAGACAGTCCTCCTGCTGCTGAATTAACGTGGCTTTGAAGCTTTTCCAGCTTAGGGCACGTGTGTTCTCTCTCTCTCTCTCTCCTTCTCTCCCTCCCTCTCTCTCTCTCTCTCTCTCTCTTTTTTTTGCATTAATTCTCTCAACATTTAGTATACTTCTCCAGTGAAACCATGTAGTTCTAGATATTTCTTTTTTTGGAAGCCTTAAAATTATTGATGACATTCATTGAATAACTATAGAGTTGTTCATTTCATCTTGGCTGAGTTTAGGTAGTTTATGGTTTTGGGGTATTGGTCAATTTCTTCTGAATTGTTGAATATATGAGTGTAAAGTTGTTCATAATTTTTTCCCCAAATTTTCTTGTTTTTCTGGCTCTTATCTCAGCGATAGATCTTGTAAATAGTGAATTTTATTTTCCAACTGCTAGATTCTCACTTCATGTTGCTGCATATTAAAATTACTTCTTGCTTTAAAGGTTATCTCACAGGCCTGCCCAAACTCTTCTTGTCTGTTCACCAGTTTCTCTTGTTGCTGAGCCATTTCTTCTTGGAATTTCTTCTAATGTGTGCCCCTTCTCTGTCCCACTGGGTGTTCACAAGGATTTCACTGAGTTGTTTCTGTAAATCAGCAAGATTTTTCCCCAAGATATCTGAATGACTGGATTCTCATTTCCCCAGCTCCTAATGTCGATTTTTTGTTTTAGCTCATCCACAGGTACTGTCATTTCTTCTGGATGAATCAACCCATCAATCACATGGTTAAGGTAATTCTGGAAATCTTTAACTGTTTTAACAGGTTATTGTCATCCTGCAGTTGTTTTAAGTTTTATGTAGGCTTACTATTCTCTTGTTCCTTTTCTTCTGAAAATTGGGCTGTTACAGAGAATATTCTTGAGTACTTGCCTTTTCTTCTCAAGTTCTGCTTGAAAGCCTGATTGTTCTGAGTAAATCTTATTGTTTTCAACTTGTCTTTAAGCTAGTTGGCTTGCACATCCCTTAATTTCACCTGAACCTTAGTTCTGCTTCACAGGCATTGACATTTCCCTGGTCTGCTGCAAGGATGGATTCACTTCATGATACTCCTAGAGGGCATTTTTTTCCTTTTTTTTTTTTTAGATTTTTGCTATAGGGCACATGCAGTCACCAAAGAGACAGAGACAGAGGGCGGGGGGGGAATGTAAGAAATCACCCTCAATGGGACTGCCACACCACAATCCCATCTCCTCCAGTTTTGTCTAGAGATTTGGGGGATGCAAGCATAAGCTTATTTTACACTAGGTCCCGGACTCAAACTATGTAGTCAGCCATGTGGGGTACCTTAACCATCATCATCTGCTAGCCTTGGAGGGCACTTTCTAGATCTGCAATCTCTTTCCTCATGTTTTCTGCATCCATGGCAAGTATTTTCAGTTGGTCTTGCTCCTGGTCAATCTCTATAACAACGTCTCCTGGTCCTTTAATTTCTTGCACTCATTCTGGGCCCAAGTTGCTTGAGACCATGGCCTTTGTTGATCTTGTGCAACACACTTATACTACCTTCTGAATCCTTTTCAAAGGCTTCATTTGCTGCTATTTGACCTTCAGTAAGCTGTCATTCAAGATCCTTAATCTCTTCAGTACCTTTAGCAATTCTAAAAAATATCTCGTCCAAATGGCTTTCAAGTTGTTTGTACTGCTTGCTGATAATGTCAAACTATTGTTCATAACCTCTTTTCTGAACCTTCATACGGAAATTTTTTTGGGGTCTTTAGAGTCCATGTTACTTATGGCTATTTCCGGGCCCTTTGTCTCCTCCTGCTTTTTGGCAATTTCTTGCTTTGGCTTTTTTATCTGCATTTCGAGATACAGAGATTCTTGGCTTATTTCGAAATTGTGTCTTACCATTTAACTACTTGGAGAAATGTCTTTCTTTGCTTCTGAAAAAAAATTTTTAAATTATTTTATTTACTTATTTATCTTATCTTAATTTGACCAGAAAGGGACAGAGTGAGTGAGAGAGAGGGAAAGTGAGAAAGTAAGTCACCAGGTCCAGGACTCAAACCACGGTTGGCCATGTGGGAGTCCAGCACCCTTAACCACCATGCCACCTGCTGGTCCCTGCTTCTGAAAACTTTTTAGTTGTATAGCCTCTCCTGTTGCAGAAAAACAGACACTGAGGAATGGAAATGGCACTCAGGAGAGACAGGAGAACCCTTTATTACACCGGTGGACACAGAGGAGTTAACACTCTGAATCTCTGGCCCTGTCTGGGAGCTGGACGTGATCTTTTATGAGGGAATTAGGGAGGGGAGGTCTTGGGATGTTAAGAATGGGGACAGGGCTTAGAACCTGCCCTAAAATGGAAGTGGCCAAGAAGCAGGAAGTCTAACCTATTCAGGGTTTAGGTTATCCTGTAGCTCTGGAGGAGGGGCATTAAGTATGCCAGAGGGCAGAAACCTCAGGCAGCTATCAGCCTGAGTTATTCATGAATTCAGGGTCTCTCCATATAATTCCCCCCTCTTGAGTCTCCACAACTATACTCAGGGAGAGTCAATTAACAGGAGGATGATAAACATAGCTTTCTGGGGCAGTGACAAGCAGTTGATATTTGATGGCTTCAAGGTGGGAGGAAGGCTATGAATAGTTTAATCAGATTAAGGACACATGGTTTGACTGCCAGTGCCAAAATAATAACTGCTAGGAGCCCCAAGAGAGCCAGTAGTCATGGAGCGCATGACCAGAGCCCATTCTAACCTGCCCAGGAGTCAGCTGTCACTTGTCGCTGTTTGGAAACCAAATCATTAAGCTGCTTGTCTGTGTCTCAGACTACCCTGACTTGTTGGCATAGAAGCAACATTCCCCTCCCAGAAATAAACAGAGTCCATGCTTTTTGGCAGTCAGGAGATCTAATTCCCTCTGGTTCTGTAGGATCGCATCAGCTAAGGAGTCTAGCTGGACTTGTAGAGTCTCAATAATATTTGCTACCTGTTGGAATCCATCTGCCAGGGTTGTGGACAGCTGCTGGTAATAAGCAATGGAGGATGCTATCCCTCCAATCCTAGTCCCAACCCCAGCAGCAATCCCCAGCCCCGCTAGGAGGGGAATGAATTGTACTGCCCTCTGAACTCTAGCATGTACTACCAGGGGGACATTGACAGTCTCATTTCCCTGCAGAATGTCTACTTGGGGGGTGAGAATTACCCGTTATAGGTCCCAGGCCAGTTTGCTGGAAGACACTGGTAAGCATAGAGCCTGCATACGAGGTGGAACCCCAGGTATTGGGAACAAATTGCAGTCCATTTTCTGGATATGTGCTGTGGTAGGTCATATTACTTACTTTAATGGAACCTTGATTCATAAAACAGCCCTGGGGCTTGGAGGAGAGGTGCACTGAGAGACTGGTCCCACCCATACAAAGGTCAGATTAACAAGTGGCATGTCATTTTAGTGTAGGTCAGAGTGGCATATATGCGGGGAAGAGCTGTTCAGATGCAAAGCCAAAAACAGGACGCTAATTGGGGTTGTGCCTGATACAGGAGAGCATGGGTTGCATTAAAGAGTGTAATTACTCTGGATCGAGCTGTGGGTCCCTCCAAGATGTAGGGAGCCTCAACTGAACTTGGGGAGCCTGAAGCTTAAGCCTCTGAACTACATCCTGGACAGTGGCCTGAGCTTCTGTAGGACATTACCTCCTCCATCTGGGAGCCCATACTGTCTGAGACCTGAGTAGTAGACCCATTTCCCTGTAGGGGGAATAGTTGTAACAATCATGGCTCCCTCTGCTCTTACCCACAAAATAGGTTGTTCCATCATCCTGGCACTTTTGGAAGGTGACCAAGTCAAGGCAGGACTTGTAGCCCCGCCTCTGGTGCATGAATGCCAGTTGGCTCAGGAGCCCCGGAATGACTATGTGATTGTAAATCCCAGGCAGGTGGGCTACCATTGGTAGGTAGGCGCCCGGTCACAGCCGGATAGTGGTTTGCTGGATGTACCATTTGAGGCAAGTGGGGGTTGGCGCCTGTCAGGCTTGAACAAGGGCCAGGATCAGGAATATCATTAAACCAAAATCAGTATTAGGAACAGAACCCCAAAGAAAATGCCTCTGGTTAGTTAACCCAGGTA
The DNA here is from genome assembly GCA_026018925.1 of Tupaia tana. Lineage (NCBI taxonomy): Eukaryota > Metazoa > Chordata > Mammalia > Scandentia > Tupaiidae > Tupaia > Tupaia tana. Next base: position 39,735,270 of record JAKSZU010000013.1, on the reverse strand, counting down.
TCTTAGGCCTATCAAGGTTCCTACTACCAGAAAGTATACCATTGCTATCAAAAGCCTCTCCCATAGCTTCCAGCCCCTTGGGGCCACCACTGCCAGAATGGAGAGAAGCATAGCCAGCATTATGGGAGGAGCTAGGAGTAGGAAATTATAAGGGTATGGTGGGGGTATCATCCGTCGCTGTCCTCAAGCTTCTGCCTTGTATAGATCAGCGTCATGAGTGACCAAAGCAGAGACTCCTCAAGCTTCCACCATGCAAAGAGCAGCCAGCCCAGGAGTGTCTTGATGACAGGTCTTGGTCCTCTGGAAGGTTATTTATTTATTTGTTTATTTATCTTTTTTTTTTTTTTTTGAGAGGTTTTTGCTATAGGGCGTGTGCATTCACCAGAAAGACACAGACAGAGAGACAGAAAGTGAGAAATTACCTCCCAGGGGGGATGGCCACGCCGCAATCCCTTCTCCTCCATTCTCCTGTCGGAATCTTGGGCACGCACTCACACACGCCCAGTGTGAGTTTAAGCCACTGGGTCCAGGACTCGAACCATGGTCAGCTACATGGGAGTCCAGCGACATAGCCATTATGCTAACTGCTGGACCCTTTATTTGTTTATTTTTTGAGAGTTTTTGCTATAGGGCATGAACTTGCCCTATAGCAAAAGACAGAGAGAGACAGAGAGACAGAAAGTGAGAAATCACCCCCCAGGGAGGATGGCCACGCCACAATCTCTTCTTCTCCATTCTCCTCTCAGGATCTTGGGCACACATGCACACGCGCCCAGAGTGAGTTTAAGCCACTGGGTCTGGGACTCAAACTGCAGTTGACTACATGGGAGTCCAGCAACATAGCCATTACACCAACTGCTGGAAGGTTATTTTAGGTGGCTGCTCAGGGTGTTTTTCATCGTCCAGGCCCCGGGGTCCTCTGGTGCTATGGCTTGCTTCACTCACGAGTGGTGGATCCATGGGGCTAGCCCTGCAACCTTAAATAGACTGATCTTAAAAACCTTAAAAACCTGATCTCCTTCATTAATCATAAAGCTTTTGCATCGAGGGCAGGGTTATTTTTAGTGCAGGTCTCACATCACACGCTCATGGTTGTGCATGATGGTGGTGGGTTACTTAAGAAATAGTATTAGCCCAGTAAGCTCTCCAGGTTAGTCTTTCTCCAGTGAGTTAGCTCGTGGTATTACTTCACTAACAAATATCCCAGGGACTGGGGTATATGTATATTCTTTTATCTGGCAGTCTCCATCATCCATTCTCCTCCAGAGTTGTTCCCTCTGATTTTACCTAATGATGTTCATCAGAGGTATAAGGGGGGGGGGGGGGGGCTCTGGGGAGACTTATGAGCTGTAGCACTTTGGTTACAGCAGCTGGGGTTTGGTTGGTCACAGCCTTGGCTGTCTGGTCTGCCAACCATTTATTCAGGGTAATGGAATCTTCCCCCATCTAGTGTCCTCTGCATTGGATGATTACCTCTTCCTTTGACTTTCAGACTTCTTCTAATAATTGGCAGATTTCTTCTTTGTTTTTAACTGCCTTTTCTTCAGCTGAGAGGAGTCTTCTCTCTCGATACAATGCCCCAAGTACATATAGGGTGGCAAAGGCATTTCATGAGTCTGTGTAGATGTTTACCCTCTTCTCAGCCACCAATTTTAGGGCTTGGATTAATGCACAAAGTTCAGCCCGCTGAGCTGACTATCCTTGGGGCAGTGTCCTAGCCTCAATTAATGTGTCCTGAGGGGTAATGGCATAGCCAACATATTGAGTTCCATCCTTCACGTAGCTGCTGCTGTCAGTGAAGAGGATGAGGTTGGGGTCTTCAGTGGTGTGTCCACAAGATCAGGACATCCAGAAAAGATCTCATTGAGGGCCTCTTCACAATCGTGGTCAGGAGGCCGCAGTGTGACTGAGAGGAAGCTAGTAGGGTTGAGGGTATATAAAGTCTGGAGCCTAATTAAGTGATTTTTTTCCCTACAGGAGTGCCTCAATATTTGTTGAGATGGGTGTGGCCACCCTCAGTATTGAAATCACAGTCAGGCTTTTCATTCAGAAAAGCAGTTCTGGCCCAAGCCTAGGGATCTACCACATCACTGGGGGACATGCTCTTGTAGCCATTTCTTTGTTTCCACAAGGATTCTGCAGCATTCCTCTGTGTTAAGTAGGATGAGGAGTAAGTTACCTAGTCATCCCAGGTGGGCTGGTGGGTTTGGAGTATAGACTCCATGAGATCTATCATTGCCTGGTGCTGTTCAAGTAGGAGAGGGTGTGGTGTTTCCAGTTAAGCAAAGCAGTAGTGGAGAAGGGGTGGTAGTAGAGAATTTCTCTGCCTTCTGTAATAGCCCCATCTGTGCCTATGGGGGGGGGGTCTCCCAAAGGGCCATCTGAAGAATGCAATTGCCCTTGGCTGCAGCAGCTCGCTGGGTGATGGTGGGTGAGGCAGAATCAGGAAGCAGAATTTGGGACAGCTGGCAGCCTCCCCCAGCCTCCATGAGCTGACGGAGCTTGCGCTGGCTTCTTGGGCTGCTCTTAAGGCCCCAGGGAAACAAATGGGGGGCAGGATTTCAGTTACTGGCTCGGCTAGGACATATGGGGGTGGGCTGCTAATGTCTCCTCTTCTGGGGGGCCCTGAAGGATTGGAGCCATGGGCTTCTTTTGGTCAGAGTTTGGCATTGGGGGCATGACATGGATGGCAAAAATAGTGAATTGGTTTTTTTCTTTTATGCAGATTTGCACCCAGGGTGGAATGACTTGGGCTATCTGTAGCCAGAAGTCAGCATAGGGAAATTGCTCAGGGTGGCCAGGGGTGCCAGTAACAATGTTGTATGTAGCCCACATGCTGGGGAGATGTAAGGTTCCATGTGGTAGCCATTTGACCTTGAAAGAGGACCATTCAACCTCACCAAGAGCTCTTAACTTCTTCAGTTACATTTTAAGTCCATAATCACCAGAAAAGCCCTATTTAAAATTAGTCAGCATACAGTCCAGCATAGTGGGCTTGGATGACTTGGATTGAAGTTTCCCCAACATATCCCAAATATCTCTGACCTCTCCAGTTATCAAAAGCCTGCACTTCCCAGAAGGCTTGGTAGATCACTGGTTAGAGGAAGTGATTGATGAGGAGACTCTGGAGAGGTGGCAGCTCCTGGGGGTGGGCCTTAGCCCAGAGGTTCAGAAGCTGTGCAGGCTTCTGGGGGTCACTGCTGCAGCACAGGTGATAAATTTGTTCAAGCTCACAGGAGGGCTTCAGCCAAGGGCTGCAATCAGAAAGACCACAGCAGTCTCTCTCTGGAGTCCATCCTCTAGGTATTCTAAAAGTGAATATCCCGGTGCTGGAGAGGGATATTTCTGTGGTGGGTGGCAAGTGGAATGGAGGAGGACAAAGGAACAGAAATCTGCTGAGCTAATTGATGAGGGAAGGTTGTCTAGGTAGAGGATAATGCCTGCCCTCTCTTTTCCCAGACAGAGTAGGCAGGTTTTGCTCTGCAATGGAAGTCTTTGTGGGAGGGTCAGGCCAGGCTCCGGCAGGATATTTTTCATCACAGTTGGGAGGAACCTGTGTCCCAGCCTTGGAGGACAGAATCAGTGACCTGACGTTTGCTACTCTGCCTATCTGCCTCTACAGGTAAAACCCTCCCATTGGCCTCTGTGTCCTCACTCCCATGAATAGTGTCACAACAGACAAAGCGTGGGTGGCCCCAAAAGGGGACCAATCAGACATCTGTCTGGCCATGTCCCTTGCAGGCTTTGTGTAGTTCCTTGGCAATAAGTAATAGGATATAAATCCTCCGCCAGATTGAATGCATAGAGAAGGACTGTGTCCCCAGTGCCATTTTGCTGTTTAGCCTTTCACAGAACTATCACAGAAACACCGTCACAGACCCAAACATGCTCCCTAGTGAGAAGCCATGGAGCCACAAACACATTTTCTTATCACAAACACTCATATTCATGCAAAGGTTATACATTCCCTTCCCACATCAGCCAGTTATCAGATGATCCCTAACTGCTGGTCCTGCGACTGAAGGAGAGTGATCGGGTCTCCTCCTCTGCTCTATGCAAGTAGGTCTAACTAGGGCTCTACAGATCCGTGGGGGTTTACCAGATTACCAGAGTTGGTCAAGGTTGATGTGATGTATCAGGGTCCAAAAGTTGGTCCTTTTCTCCAATTGGAGTCCAATGATCTAGGATTGCTCGGCCTTGGGGTGGGCATCCCGGCTGAGGGATCCCATCAAAGGAGACTGGGGCAAGCCTATCTTTCCACACCATAGTGCCCGTCTGGGGGAGTGGGGGGAAAAGCCCTGGGATCCATGGCTCAAAGGGCCAGTCTGATTTCATTTCCCAGCCCATGCACCAAACGTTGCAGAAAAACAGAAGCCAAGGAATGGAAATGGCACTCAGGAGAGATAGGAGAACTCTTTATTATGTTGGCAGGAATGGAGGAGTTAGCACTCTGAATCTCAGACTGGGAGTTGGACATGATCTTTTATAGGGGAATTGGGGAGGGGAGGTCTCAGGATATTGGGAATAGGGATGGGGCTCAGATCCTGCCCTAAAATGGAAGTAGCAGAGAAGCAGGAATTCTAACCTATTAAAGGTTTCAGGTTGCCCTGTTGCTCCAGGGAGGGGCAATAAGTTTGCCGAAGGACAGAAACCTCAGGCAGCTATCAGCCCTGAGTTATTCACGAATTCAGAGTCTCTCCATATCACTCCCAGTTGTTTAAATTATTTAGTAGCTCTTAAAATTGGCTGTTCTGGGGGACCAGCAGTTAGCGTAATGGCTATGTCGCTGGATTCCCACATAGTCGACCATGGTTCAAGTCCCGGACCCAGTGGTTTAAACTCATGATGGGCCCGTCTGCGTGCGAGCCCAAGATCCTAAGAGGAAGGGATTGAGGCATGGCCATCCCCTCTGGGGGGTGGTTTCTTGCTTTCTGTCTTTCTGGCGAGAGCAAAAACCTCTCAAAAAAAAAAAAGAATTGGTTATTTTGCCCATTTTAGACCAAAATAGTTCAACACTATGTCCTCATGAAGTTCTCATAGTCAAGTTTGTGCTGAACTTATTTTCTTACTTCCTTTTCTTAAAAATTTGCTATGGGATGCATGCACTTGCCAAAGAGAAGAAACTAAGAAAGCATCCCCAGGGTGGATGAACACAACACAATCCCTCCTTCTCCATTCTTCTCTTGGGTTTTTGGGCATGCACATATATGTGCTTGGCATGTTTCCAACACTGCCCGGTCAGGGACTTGAATCTCGCAGTCAACCATTTTTGATTGACGAGGCCTTGGATAATCAAATTTCTGTTCAGGTTTCTGGAGCCATTCAGCCTGGGGTCTTTGAGCTCACAGTCAGTAGTTTCCATCCTAAGAAACATCTTAGGTATTGCAATAAAAACCTTATTTTTCCTTTAAGTGAGAATTTTAGAGATCGAATGGCCTTTATTCATGATAGTGATAATATTCATTATCATAACCAAAGTCTGAATTCGACCCTCTTACTCTGGGCCATTACAATGTAAATGGACTGTGTATTCTAAGAACCTTGAAAATACACTTTACTTTTAGTTCAGCCCCTATTAATTTTTGTTTAAGAAATTATCACTTTTTCTTCAACGGAGGGAAAACTGAGGACACATCCCTTTTAGGAGGTCCCTGCTCAGTTTCAGTGTGTCCAGTGGCATATGAGCTCTCAAGCTCATGTGCTTATCTCCAAGTCACTTTCCTTCTTGTGCCTCCATCTTGACCTACTGCTTGGGCATTATCAATAATGTAACTCTCTATAGCAAACATATGTCTCTTATATCTAGATTTGCCAATGTATGAAATTTTATCTGGGGCTTATCAATTTCAGCATACCTTGGTAGATAATAATTTAGTGGCTTAAATTTAGCCAGCTTTATGAAAAAAATTTCTGTTCCATTTCATACCACCTCTTACACAATCATACTAGTTCCATGGTATTCTCATAATTCATTTTTCAAAGTCAGGTTACTCTCTAGCTCCTTACAGCTCTGTTCCTGTAATGTGGCTCCTCTTTCAATGATTTGTTCACCTTATTTTGATTTTTAATTTCCTCAGGGAACTTTATTAGTTTCTTCTTAAGTCCTTCATTTTCCATTATCATCTTTTCCAGGTCTCTTTTCAATCTTTATGATGCAGGATGGAACCCCTTGGCCTGTTCAGTTCTTGACTTCCTCTAGGAAAGAATTCAAGAGTAAGCCAATGATTAAGAATAAAAGAAAGCAAGCCAGCAGGTGGTGTAGAGGTTAAAATGGCTGGATCCCACATGGCTGACTGTGTGGTTAGTCTCTGACCTAGTGGATTGAAAATCATGCTGGGTGCATGAATGTGTGTGCCCCAAATCCCAAAATTAGACTGGAGGAAAAAGTACTGTGATGTGATCATCCCCACGGAGGGGTGATTTCTCACTTTCCCTCTATGTCTCTCTGCTCTCTCTGGCATGCACACGTGCCCTATAGCAAAACTAAAAAAAAAAGGAACAAAGGAAAGTATTGGGAGACATCAGGAAGATGACTGCTCCAGAGAGAGAGAGAGAGGAAGCAGTGTGAATGAGCAGTAACAATGAGACAGAATGGGAGCAGACCCAGGTCGTGTAGGTTGTAAGTTTTAATTCAGGCTTTTATTGTTCTTGATTAATGAAATGTTAATTATGGGTGGATTTATACATGGGAATTTGGGGGAACAAGAGGTCCTAGAGGTTAAGCCAAAAAAGAACTCTTTTGAGCTATGTGTTTTTTGCACACAGCTCAAAATGTGCCTAGCAAAGTACGTTTTTCTTCCCTAGACGGAGGTCCTTACCTACCAACACATTATAATGGGAGTATAATGAACTTTGTGGTCAGGCAGGGGTCATTGTTTAAGCTGTCTTGGCTCCAATCAGTTTCAGCCAGCTGTTATCATATTCTCTCCAGTTGGGAGTGAAACATCCATCATGTGTCCCTGAAGCTAGACATCTGGTCCTGCTAGGTTCCTATCTCATTTCTTCCTCGTCTACATTGAATCTCTCGAAAGTCACCCATCTACTCTAAGTGGTCACTGGCTGAACTTCCAAACTTTTCAGTGAACAGAGGTAGAAAATGGTAAATTGGAGGTAATGAGGAATGGTCACAGCTGAATTTTCAACTAAGATCAGAGAAGTTAATCTTGAAGCAGTTTCAGCTTGATTACAACCTGAAGTGATGATGGTACAGGATGGGCCCTATGTTTGGGCCTCAACCAGATGGGTTCTTGGCTTCCAGAAGGAAAGAATTCTAGAGTGAGCCAGTGAATGGAAACAAACAAACAAAAAGTTTATCAGGAGGCAATGGGAGGACTGTTCTGCTCTGAAAAGAAAAGGGAGGGAACAGCCTCAAGTATCTTCCTCACTGTAGGATTCTAGCCTGAATCGGGACCGTGAGGGGGGCATATGCTGAAGTGAAGTTGCTGAGTGAGACAGGAGGTATGGGGAAGCAAGGAGAATATTTGGTGCTAGTTCAAGTTCAGAGGTTTGATGGAGCTAGATGTTCTAATTATTAAATTGCGCTTATGTTTGCAACTTAATGTGACAGTACAACTACATATCATTTAAAATGACAGGAAAACTGTAAGAGGCAGGAATTAAATAAAGGGATGGTGGGGCTGGTAGGTGGCCTGGTGGTTAAGGGTGCTGGACTCCCACACAGCTGACTGTGGTTCGAGTCTCAGACCTGGTGGCTTGCTTTCTCTCTCTCTCTCTGTCCCTCTCTGGTCAAATTAAAACAAGTAAATACAGTTAAATAAAATAATCCTTTAAAAATAAATAAAGAAATAAATGGATGGATGGATTGTAAAGACAGTTGATATTTTGAGTACTAGTTGTGCTTCAAGGTTTTTGAATGTATCAGTTATATTCTTTTTTTTTTTTTTGGAGGTTTTTGCTATAGGGCGCATGCGCTCGCCAGACAGAGAGAGACAGAGAGATAGAAAGCGAGAAATCACCCCCCAGGGGGGATGGCCACGCCGCAATCCCTTCTCCTCCATTCTCCTCTCGGGATCTTGGGCATGCACGCACACGCGCCCGGCGTGAGTTTAAGCCACCAGGTCCGGGACTTGAACCGCGGTCGACTACGTGGGAGTCCAGCGACATAGCCATTACGTTAACTGCTGGTCCCAATTCTTAATTGTATTTCCACATCATAGTCCTATTGTCAGCACACTCAACATTCCCCCCACCCCAATTTTTATCTTTCTTCCCATTAATTTTTGTCTTCCATCTCCTCATTTCTGTTTCTGACATCATTTTCCCAGTCTCTCAGACTCAAAATCTAAGGAGTTAACCTTGATTCTTCAGGCACCAAGTCTATTGATTTTTTTTCCTTTTCATTGCCTTCTACCACTCACTGACTGTAAGGCCTACCCCCTGAGCTATCTATAACCTATTTCTCTCCTTTTCCACTGATATCCCCTAATAAAGACATTTATATTCATACTATGTAAATATGACCCAAAGGCCACAGAAATCATGAACAGCTTGAGTGGTAGATATGTATACTGGGGCAATCTGATTCACTCTCAAGAACATTTACCAGTTACAAGCCTTTGTTAAACATTTTGCAGAGGGGCTTTTCCCTAGTGTCCAAACCAGCTCTAAAGGGAACATACTCAATATCTAATCCTTCTAAGGCTTTTACTTACAACATTTAATCTTCTTCACTTATATCAGGGGTTCCCCCATCCCAAATATTGGTCTGTGTCCCATTTAGCTGCACAGCAGAACGTGAGCTGTAGGCAAATGAGCAAAGCTCTTTCTATTGACAACAAACCAATAATGTTTATTTTTTTGTGTGATCTATTTTTCAGGAGGATATGCACGAGGATATGTTATGTGCATGTCTGTTACCAACTAACCACACAGCTACAAACTATTCAAGTGTTTGAATAATTACACATCAGGAAAATTGAATTGGTCCTTTTATGCCAGTATATTCATGAATGGAGCAGCTGCCATGATGGAATAGCCTTCTAACTTGGGTCAAAGAGGTCACTTCTAAATGTGAGTCTATGCACCATGTCATCCATAGAGAAATGCTGGCTAGCTGAAAAATGTCACCTGAACTTAAACGTTTTGCAGGATGTAATTAAAATGAACAACCACATTAAAGTACATGCCCTTAACTCATGTGCGCAGCTCTGTGAGGAGATGGATGCAGAGCACACATGTCTTCTCCTATATACAGAAATGAGATGACTTTCAAGTGGTAGATCACTGATCAAAAATTTTTTTTCTTTTCGATTTTTGCCATAGGGTGCGTACACTCGCTAGAGTAAGATAGTGAGAGGAAAAGTGAGAAATCACTCTCCAGGAAGGATAGTCTCTCCACAATTCCTTCTCCTCCATTCTCATCCTGGTATTTGGGGCATGTAAGCACATGCACCCCATGTGCTGTTCAAGCTGCCAAGTCTGGTACTTACTTAAACAGCATTTGGCCACGTGGAAATCCAGCATCTTAATCACCACACCACCTGCTGTCCCTACTGGCCAGAATTTTTTAGTTGTGAGAGTTATTTCAGAGCTTTCTTACAAGATGAAAATGAAAATTGTTTATAACTTCATTTACCCAGTGATAACCACTATTAACTTTTGGGAGAAAGCAGAAGGTTGGAGGACTATTTCAACTAGTCCCTCTATTGCTGAATGTATCTCTGAAAAATTTGAAGTTCTTGTTTGCTAGAGTTCTAGATAAATACTGCCCAATTCTTAGAAAATGCCAACCCACCCCACCTCCACCTCCTTCTGTTTATACAATCTTAAGATAATTACTTAGAAGCAGTTTTATTTAGTCAAGTGCTTGCCTTATTTAGGTTATGTCTTAAAAGCAAGAAAAGGAATAACCACTTATTGAGCTTGTATGCCTGGCCAGGTATTAAGCTACCTTTGTATTTATTTGATATTCAAAACCACTCTTGTAAGGAAGGACTTACTGTAACTCTACTCCACAGATTGAAACAGATGCTGAATGATGTTAAAAATTAACTTAATAATAAATATAAGCCAAAAGAAAACTGTTTCTTTTTAGATTTCAACATTTGGTGGATATTCTAGTATAACTTCTATTAACTCAGTTAATTGCATATTTTAAGCAATTAATGGTGAATAACTATAAGGGTAATACAACAAAGAATCAAATATGAGAAAACACATTTCAAAAATATAGTTATTAACTATTGATATTGAGGACCTATTAAATATTTTTAAATGTTTTAAGAGCTTTATTGAATAATGGATAGCCAATAAGCTGTACATATTGAAGATGGACAGCTTGATAGCCAATAAGCTGTACATATTGAAGATGGACAGCTTGATAGCCAATAAGCTGTACATATTGAAGATGGACGGTTTGATAATTTTGAAATATGAATTCTCTTGAGAAACCATTATGGTAGGAAAGATAGTGAACATATCAATCATGCCTCAAAATCTCCTCATACCCCTTTATATTGGGTTGTCAGAAAAGTCATGATGCATATTTGCATAGAAAACAGAAAAATATGTCATGACTTTCCCAATGACCCAATAATTACTCCTTTTCTCCAAAGCTTGTACTTTCCTATCCTCAAAATACCACCATGTTCTTTCTATCACTATAGATTAGTTCAAATGTTCTAAGGTTTCTAAAGTAGAATCATTTAGTGTGCATCCTTTTCTTTTTAATCTGGCTTCTTTCACTCACTTAGTTATTAATACTTTGAGAGTCATATGTGCTCTAGAGTGTCTCAATAGTTCATTCATGCCTTTTTATGGGTGAGTAGTAATTCCATTGAATATATATGCTATAGTTTGCTTATCCATTCACCAGTGGACAGATATTTGGGTTGTTTTCAGTTTTGTTTTGTTTTGTTTTGTTTTGTTTTGTTTTGTTTTGTTTTTTAGACCACAGATTAGTTTATTTTTAACACCCATCATGCCATGAATTCATAGGGAATAGGTTCCAGTAGCTTAGGCTCCTTTCCATTGGTTCTCACAAAGTGTGCTTCTCTGGGTGGAGCAGGCTGGCGCTTTAGTTGAACCCAGGTACCTTTCTCTTTGGCTTCATTCTTTTTTCTGGTCATTATCCTTCACATGTTTTAGGAAGCTATCTCTGCTCTTAGAATGCTTAATATGCTCAATACACACATTAATTCTCTTGGCAAGAATCTTGCTCTAAACTTGTTTGTTCACAACAATGCCAACAGCATGCTGGGTAACATTGTAGACTCTTCCAGTTTTGCCATGGCAACATTTGTGGGGCATTCCTTTTTGAACAGTACCCATTCCCTTAATGTCTACAGTATCACCTTTCTTGTAGATTCACATATATGTTGCCAAAGGAACCACTCCATGTTTTCTAAAAGGTCTAGAGAACATATATTGGGTGCCTTTCCTCTTTCCCTTTATGTTCGTCATTTTGGTTAATTACTGGAAGATGGTGGTTCCGGCAAAAAGGAAGCTGTTTTCAGTTTTTGATGATTACAAGTATCTATGAATACTCATGTACAAGTCTTTGTGTAGAGCTATGCTTTCATTTGTCTTAGGTAAATACCTACAATTGGAATACGTAGATCCTATGGTAGATACGTGTTTAGTTATTTAGAAAATCTTTTCTTTTTTAGAGAGATTTTTGCTATAGAGAGCTTACACTCGCTGGAGAGATAGAGACAGAGAGACAAAAAGTGAGAAATCATCCCCCAGGGGGAATAGCCACACCCCAGTGCCTTCCCCTCCATTCTCCTCTCAGGATATTGGGCACGCATGCATGCACACACACACCTGGTGTGAGTTTTAAGCTGCTGGGTCCAGGACTCAAACTGCAGTTGACTACATGAGAGTCCAGTGACATAACCATTATGCCATCTGCTGATCCCTAAAAATCTTTTTTATAAACAGCTTTATTGGGGTAGAATTTACATACTTTAAAATTTACCCATTTAGGGGCTAGCAGGCAATGTGGTGGTTAAGGCACTGGACTCCCACTCGCTTTCTCTTTCTCTCTCTCTCTCTCTCTCTCTCTCTCTCTCACTGTTTCTCTCTGGTAAGCACACATGCCCTATGGCAAATTAAAATAACAATAATAATAAATAAAATTAAGTAAATAATTCTTTTTAAAAATTTACCCATTTAAGTGTACAATTTTATGAATTTTAGTTAATTTACAGAATTATGTAACCACAACCCAATTTATCCGATTTTAGAACTTTTCTGTCACCCATACAATATTATATATCTAGCTTCTTGTATTTTGTATAATGTTCTGGGGGTTAATGCATCTTGTAGAATGTATCAGTACTTTGTTTCTTTTAATGCTGCAGTATGTTACAATGCATAGATATACCACATTTTATGTATCCTTTCCTCAGTTGCAGACTTATGTTGTTTTTAGTAGTTAGATATTATAAATAATGCTGATATGACATTTGTGTTCAACTCTTTATATGGATATATGTTTAATTTTTTTTTGGATATGATCTGAGGAATAGAATTGTGTCATATGCTGAATTTGTTTTTTAACTTTTTAAGGAGCTGCCAAACTCTTTTCCAATATAGTTGTACAGGTTTACAGTCCCACCAGAAATGTGTGAGAGTTTTTAAAATCCTTAATGACACTTGTTATTACTTGTCATTTGACTGTAGACATTTTGATGGTAATAAAGTAGTTTTTCATTATGGTTTTAACTTTTTTTAATGACTTAGGACGATGAGCATTTTTTTCATGTGGTTATTTGCCATTCGTATTTTTGTGTGTGTGTGTGAGTTGTCTGTTCAAATATTTTGTCCATTTTTAAAAGTTGGGTAGTATGCTTTCTTATTACTGAACTTTCATAGCACTTTATATTTTCTGGATATAAATCCTTTACCAAATATATGTTTTGCAAATATTTCCTCCCAGTCCGTAGCTTTTCTTTTAACTCTTTTTACAATATCTTTTAAAAGGAGAAGTTTAAATTTTATTAATTTATTGATTTTCTCTTTTATGAATCATGTTTTTGATATCATATGTAAGAAATCTTTGTTCAACCCAATGTCAGATTTTTTTCTAGCAGTTTTTTAGGTCCTATGTTTTAGGCCTGTGATCCATCTTGAGTTAAGGTATGAATTGAAGTCCAATTTTGTTTGCATATAAATATCTAATGGTTCCAGCATTGTTTGTAGAAAAGACTATCCTTTCCCATTGAATCACCTTAGCATTTTTGTAAATAATCAGGTCTATTTGTGAATATTTGGTCTATTTCTGAACTCTCCATGCTATTCCACTGATATATTTGTCTGTCTTTATAAAAATACTACATACTATCTACATAAATGTAGCTTTATAGTAAGTCTTGAAAACAAGTAGTATGAGACTTGTGTTCTCTTACAAAAATCATTTTGGCTCTTCTAGATCCTCTGTGTTTCTGTATAAATTGTAGAATCAGCTTGGGATTTTGATTGGAACTGCACCAAGCCCATACATTGACTTAGGGAGAACAAATATTTTATCTGTATAGAGTCTTCTAACTTATGAACAGAGTGTATGTCTCCATTTATTTAAGTCTTCTTTAATTTTTTGCATTTATGCTTGGTAATTTTCAATCTATAGGTCTTATACATCTTTGTAAGATTTATCTCTACATATTTCAAATAATTGTTTTGAAAACTGTTCTAAAATTTCATTTTTTTTGGTTACTTTATAAAAATAGAATTAATTTTTGTACATCAATTTTGTAGCATCCTGCGTCCTAGCTAAACCCACTAATTAGCTCTCTTTTTGGTGGATTCCATTGAATTGTCTACATAGTTGATCATGTTGTTTTTAAATAAAAATAGTTTGACTTTCTCTTTTTCAATTTAAAATTCTTCCTCTTTATTCCTCCCGACTTTCCTTTCTTTTTTTGCCTTATTGCAATGATTAGAACCTCCAATAAAATGTTGAATAGAAATGGTAGACAAAGTAGACAAAGAGAGTAGACAAAGTTTCATGTTTTGGAATTTGATATTGGAAGCTGGGAAAGCCTACTCAACTGTGACCAGATCACATGATGCTTTATGGAGGCAACAGTCTTTACAAATAAATTAATGATGTCTCAAGACTCAGTGACTTCTAGCTGACATAAGAAGAGGTTAGTTCTTGTGAGCTGCTTGTTATGAAAGAGAGCTATGAGACACTTTTTCTGCATACATTTACCATTCCTCTGTGCTTCCATGGGTCACGCTTGTAGGCCTAGGCTTTTGGACTGCCCAGAATCATGTATGAGTTTGTAAACAAACCTTTATCTTTTTTATCTAATCACTTAGGCTCAGGTGTTTTTGTTTGCAACACAAATACAGACTAAGACAAATCTTTTAATAATTAATAATGATGTAGCTGCAGGTTTGCTTTGGTCTATACCTTTTATTAGGGTTAAGCAGTTCCCATTTATTTCTGATTTGCACAGTGCTTTTTATAAGGAATGGATCTTGAATTTTGTCAATTCTTTTGAGATGATTATATGATGTTTTTAAATTTTTAGTTTGCTAAAATGATAAATGACATAGATTGATTTCTGAATGTTAAATCAACTTGTATTCTTCGGATAAAACCCACCTGGTCATGATGGATTTTTTGTTTGTTTATCTCACCAGAAACAGAGAGTGGTAAAGTAAAAAAGAAGCCCACTCCCACCCCCACCCCCGTGGTCTAGTCATGCTACAACCCTGTCTCCTCCATTTCTCCTTCCTTTCAAGATTTTGGTCACACATACATATGAATGTGGTGTATTTTTCAAGCCGAAAAGTCAAGCTGCATGGTTGGTTGGCTATGTGGGATCCAACCACCTTCACCACCAGGCCATAGACTGGCTCTCTGATGTATTTTTATATCCTTTACATATTCATATTTTTTAAGTATATCACATGAGGAGGGGTCTTCAAAAAGTTTCTGGAAAATGCATATCATCAAAGAATTATGTACGGATTTCTCTTTTTTTTGCATCAAAATAAACTCATAGTTTTATTCCTTTTATTTTCACAGACTTTGAACTCCCCTTGTATATTGTTTTCCTTATTAGGTTTTCTTTGCTAAAATTTAGTTTAGAATTCGTACGTCCAATTTCATGAAAAATACCATTCTGTAGCTTTCTTGTAATGTTTTTGATCTCAACATTACTATTATCTTACCTCATAAAATCAGTCCAAGAGAATTCCCTTCTCTTCAATTTAAGGGGAGAGATAGTATCAATTCTACATGACCCTGAAGAGTTTATAGAAAATTCTTATTTCTTCCTTAAATATTTGGAAAAATTCATCAGTAAAGACTGAGTTTTCTTTATAAGAAGATTTTAAACTACAAATCCAATTTATTTAATGGATATAGGACTACTTATGTTGCCTGTTTTATCTTGAGTGAGTCTCAGTAGTTTGTGCCTTTTAAGGAATTTAAATTTATTGATGTAGCATTGTCAATAATATTCTCTTTTAACTGTTTAAATATATATAGAATCTGCAGCAATATCAACTTTATTATTGATAATCATAATTTGTATCCTTTATTTTTTGTTTCTAAACAATCTGGCTAAAGGTCTATCATTTTATTGAATTACTCTGACATTTAACTTCCTGTCTATGTTTTTTACCTATTAATATAAATGAGTTATTACCTAAATTTTTAATTCTTTCATTCCTGTATCTTGGAATGCCTGTACTTTTATCCAATGCTTTTTTGAAGGAATAAGGGTCTTTCATTTTTACTTAAAAAAATTTTTTTAACATTTACAATATATTATTTGATACATATTACTATGATCTGAATGCTTGTGTTTCTCTCCTGCCCCCTCAATTTCATATGTTGAACTCTAATTCCAAGGTGATATTAGGGGTTAGGGGCTTTAGGAGGTAAGTCATCAGGGTAGAGCTCCCATGATTGAGATTAGTGCACTAATAAAGGAGATCCTAGAAAGGTAGCTTGCCTCTTAAGACGTGAGTTTTTACTGAAAAGTTAGCCATCTAGGAAGCAGACCCTCACCAGACACTAAATCTGCCAGTGCCTTGATCTTACACTTACTAACCTTCAGAGCTGTAAGAAATTTCTGTTGTTTATAGTTCTGAAGGTTGTTTATACCAATTTATGTTACTTTGTTGTATCAGTCCAAACAGATTATGACACATATGAAAAAATAGGGAACCAGCAGTTAGCGTAATGGCTATGTCGCTGGACTCCCACGTAGTCGACCGCGGTTCGCGTCTCGGACCCGGTGGCTTACAACTCACGCCGGGCGCGTGTGCGTGCGTGCCCAAGATCCCGAGAGGAGAATGGAGGAGAAGGGATTGCGGCGTGACCATCCCCCCTGGGGGGTGATTTCTCGCTTTCTGTCTCTATGTCTCTCTCTGTCTGTCTGGCGAGCGCACGCGCCCTATAGCGAAAAACCTCTCCAAAAAAAAAAAATTAATTAATTAAAATAAATAAATAAATAAATAAATAATGTAACTTATTGTAGGTCAAGCATAATCAAATAAATATCTATGTGCTTGGTAGATTACGTTAAAACCTGCTAGATTTTGCTCATTCTCATTTTCCCCTTTCTTTATGTCTCAGAGAGGAACTTCTCTTAAAGACTGTGGAGGCATTTGATTGTATCTTTGTATGTTCTTATCATTCTTAAGAAAAATTATTCTCAAGTCCAGCAGGTGGCATGGTGGTTAAGGTGCTGGACCATGGTTTGAGTCACAGACTTGGATGCTTACTTTCTCTCTCTCTCTCTCTCTTTCTGTCTCTCTCTGGTCAATTTGAAGAACAATAACAAATAGAAAAATTAAATAAGTAATTCTTTAAAAAAAAAAAAAGAAAAACTATTCTCAATGTCCATCTGGTTGCTTCTTTCTCTAAGCTTACATTCACTGAGTGCCTACTATGTGCAAAGCAATTCTTATCAGTGCCTTAAGAAGCAGATGTTAACATCATCCCTTCTTTGGGTGAAGTTTAAGATGTATTCAACAGAAAACCCAATATTAGCTTCAATAGACATGGATTTCTTTTTTTTTTTTCTTGATGTGAAGTCTTCAAGAATAGTATAGCACCTTGATAGTGCTACATGTGACCCCAAGTCTTAGATTAGGTACCCTAGAAACAGACCTTGAGCTAATAATTTATGAGCACATGATTTATTGTGTGGTTCCAAGAAAGACTGCAAAGGGAGTCAGGGCACAGCAGGGAAAGACAGGAATCTAAGCAAGAAAATGACCCTAGGCTGCACCCTGTAGCAAAGATGTTAAGGAGAGGACACTAGATCTCACATGGCTGTCCAGGGCTTGCATCCAGACTCCGGGGACTTAAAAATCAAGCTAAGGGGGACCATCGAAAAGCATAACGGTGGGACCAGCAGTTAGTGTAATGGCTATGTCACTGGACTCCCATGTAGTCGACCATGGTTTGAGTCCCGGACCGGATGGCTTAAACTCACGCTGGGCACATGTGCATGTGTGCCCAAGATCCTGAGAGGAGAATGGAGGAGAAGGGATTGCGGCGTGGCCATCCCCCCTGGGGGGTGATTTTTCGCTTTCTGTCTCTGTATTTCCAGCGAGCGCATGTGCCCTATAACAAAAACCTCTAAAAAAAAAACAAAAAACAAACAAAAAAAGGAAAAACAACAACAAAAAGCATAATGGTTACATTACATCGCTGGACTCCCACATGGCCAACTGCAGTTTGAGTCCTGGACATAGTGGCTTCAAACTCACACCAGGTGCATGTGCGTGTTTACCCAAAATCTGGAGGGGAGAATGGAAGAGAAGGAATTGCAGCGTGGTCATCCCCATGAGGGATAGTTTCTTGCTTTCTGTCTCTCTGTCTCTATCTCCAGTGAGCGCATGCACCTTATAGTAAAAATCTCTCTAAAAACAAAAACAAAAAACTGGGAGCCCAAACGTCCCCAGGATACTGACACCATGCAGAACTGGACGAAAAAAAGACTGTAGCATGACTAGGCTCTGTTGGAGAGTGCACTTGGACTCTCTTTCTCTGTTTCTGTCATTCTCTTACACACATGCATGTAATATCTGGCATTTAAGAAATAAAAAAATAATACAATCTCATACTGAAGTCTAGCAGAGAGTAGCTTCAGCATGAACCCATAGAGAGTTTCTGAGTGTAATTTAAGGCAGAGTTGTTAGACCCAAGATAAGGGAGCTACACTTTCAAAAAAGCCTTCTAAGGGTGGTGGGAGGAATATAAACTGACAAACACCTGTGTCTCTCTGTGAAAGAGGGCAAAGCAGCTATCTACCCTACAGGTAATAATTATTAGAATAGCTGCAAGTGCTGGATATTAAAAGTACACAGAAAATGGGGATGGTGGTGTGGGTCTGTGGTACTCATGCAAGTGGTATCCAAAGATGCAGTATAAATGAATCTAAGGGAATTTGGTTAGAACACTAGCATTGTCTACTGTACCAGGGTTCTTCTATCTTTCCCTCTTGCCATTTTTTTTTTTAAAGGTTTTTGCTATAGGGCATGGGCTTGACAGAGAGAAAGAGACACACACACACACACACACACACACACAGACAGAGAGAGAGGGAAAGTGAGAAATCACTCCCCAGGGGAAAATGGCCATGCCACAATCCCTTCTCTTCCACTCTCCTCCTGGGATCTTGAGCAGGCATGCACATATGTTATATGATTTTCAAGTCGCTGAGTCTGGAACTTGAACTATGGGAGGTCATATGGGAATCCAGTGCCTTACCAACCACACCACCTGCTGGCCTCCATCGTGTCATTTTTAATGTATAGGCCTTTGTCCCTATGCTTGTAATCTCAAGGTCAGAAGTTGGCCACTCTACATTCAACCTAATATGTATGGCCCAGGTAGGAAGAAGGGAGGGAGTGAAAGACTGAAAAAGACGTATAAGTAGAGTATGTCTCCTTTTTTTTTTTTTTTTTTTTTTGGAGGGTTTTTTCGCTATAGGGCGCGTGCGCTCGCCAGACAGAGAGATACATACAGACAGAAAGTGAGAAATCACCCCCCTAGGGAGGATGGCCACGCCGCAATCCCTTCTCCTACATTCTCCTCTCGGGATCTTGGGCACACATGCACATGCGCCCGGCGTGAGTTTAAGCCACTGGGTCCGGGACTCGAACCGCAGTCGACTACGTGAGAGTCCAGCAACATAGCCATTATGCTAACTGCTGGTCCCAAGTATGTCTCCTTAAAGAAAGTTTTTCATGGGGCCAGCAGGTGGCGTGGTGGTTAAGGGCAATGAACTCCCACATGGCTGACCACAGTTTGAGTCCTGGACCTGGCAGCTTACTTTCTCACTCTCTCTCTCTCTCTCTCTCTCTCTCTCTCTCTCTCTCTCTCGTACTTGTGCCCTGTAACAAATTTAAAAAATAAAAAGAAATAAAATAAAATTTAAAAAAATACACTAAGCACCTATGCCAAACAAGAGATAACAGGATCCAGAATACATTTTAAATTATAGAAGAATCTCTGGAGAAAAAATAGCGATGGAATGACAACAGATGTCAGGTATTTCCCTAGGAGAAGTAAGTAGCTTTGTAACTGGGATGAGGGTTTTCAGATTCTTGACTTTGTTACAGGAAAGAATTAATGAATGAATCAGATAACTGAACCAAAGAGAGTTTTTAAAGGAAAGGTGAGAATGCACCCCATAGATAGAACTGATTGTCCTTAGAGAAGAAAGCATTGGGAGCCTTTGTGAATCTCCCTTTAGGGGAAGATTTACATGCATAGTCATAAAAGGGTTGGATTTTTAGGGTTTAGGTGTGGTCTCACAGACCCTTGTAAGCATTGCATTTCAGCAATTCACATGCCATAAACTTTAAGAACACCATGTGATGCTCCAGACAGCCCAGGAATAAATCCCTTATACAATTCACATACACCTTCATACTAAATATTATTTTTTGGAGAGGTTTTTGCTATAGGGTGCGTGCGCTCGCAAGACAGAGAGAGAGAAACAGAGAGACAGAAAGTGAGAAATCACCCCCCCCGGGGGAGATGGCCACGCCGCAATCCCTTCTCCTCCATTCTCCTCTTGGGATCTTGGGCACGCACGCACACGCGCCCAGCGTGAGTTTTAAGCCACCAGGTCCGGGACGCAAACCGTGGTTGACTACATGGGAGTCCAGCAACATAACCATTACGCTAACTGCTGGTCCCATGCCTAAATATTTTCACAAGTCCACAAATATTCCTTAGATTGTAGTTGCAGGGAATTAACAACACCATCATAAAACATGTTTTTGTTACCTATAATGGTTTGTGATTCAGGGGTCATGGCTCTAGCTTCAGCACCTGAGATGAGATAGTCTGTTACCTCTCACTGTTTGGCTCTTCTTTCCGTGTTATGATTTGATGGCATTGTGAAGGAAAACATAGAGCCCCAGGGTAAACCTACACCCCACACATTTAGGGTTACTCTTGATAAAGTCTCTGTTGTCTATCGAGTTTTTCCAAATGATAGTCAAGTAAAATTTCTTTATAAATTGATTTCAATTTTAATCCATCACTCACTATGAAGCAGATCTTCACTAGGTCGAGTGGGTGCAATGCTCGTGAGGTTGGACAAGACTCCCACTACGTTCTTGTACAAGACGTAGTAGAATACCATGGTACATGTAGACTGGCCTGATGGTGATAGGCATGGGGATTGCCAGCACCATGGTGTCCTGGGCTGCAGAGGTGAGACAAGATGCAGCCACTGTCACCATGCTAATGGTGGGGCCTGGTAGCAGACAACTCTTTTATGCTTTCATGGTGCCTAGCAGAGTCCATTGTACATGGCATGTAGTTAATGAGTAACTGCCAGAAGAGATTTAAGGGCTATATAACTGATAGTGTGAGAAGAAAAAAGAGTTTTGGGGTGATCCTGCTCCAGTTGCTATGAGAGTATCCCAAATGAGGATTTTTCTGTCCACCATAAAATTTCTCATCATGAGTCACAAAAATTGAAATGATTGATTTTTGGCTTGTTTTGTTCCACAGAAGTGTAACTATGGACTAATCATTTTTGAGTTAAATCAAGGTGCTGCATTCTAACTGGATATTCAATTTATTTTCAAATTCCCTCTCCTCTCAAGTCTTACTTAGTTCCTCCCCCATTCTAAGTCACTACTCTGTCAAATAAAATTTTCTTGACTATATTTCAAGGAATTCAAAAATATGTAAAAACCTAAAGAATATAGCTAAGATGAGAGAAAAGTAAGTTTTGACATAATTATCATTTCTGATACAATTACATGGACAAACTTCACCTAGTAAGATGTGTTATAAATCATCAAAATCTGGGACCAGCAGGTGGCGTGGTGGTTAAGGCGCTGGACAGTCACACATGGCCGACCAGGGTTCAAGTCCTGGACCTGGTGTCTTGCTTTCTCACTTTCCTCTCTCTCTCTCTGTGTCTCTCTCTGGTTAAATTAAAATGAATGAATGAATGAATGAATAAATAAATCTTTAAAAAAAAATCATCAAAATCCATGCAAGTGACAAAAATGCCACGACACATTTGAATATTTTAATTAAGTAATTCGGACTATAATGATGATGGAAAATATATTTTAACAAAGGAAAAT
Source organism: Tupaia tana (assembly GCA_026018925.1). Lineage (NCBI taxonomy): Eukaryota > Metazoa > Chordata > Mammalia > Scandentia > Tupaiidae > Tupaia > Tupaia tana. The sequence continues at coordinate 39,713,715 of JAKSZU010000013.1, read as the reverse complement.
GAAGCATGGAAAACAAGATAGCTGAGCTGAAAGCTATCTAAATAAAAAAATCATAAGTCTCAGGTTAAAGTTCTGATGTAAGTACATACTCAAACACCTCCTTTGTGCCAGTCACCATGATGGGCTCTGGGAGGACAAAAGCAAAAAGACATAGTCCCTCCCATGGGAACTCTTACTTAATTTTGTATCACCAAAAATATCACTTTAATTACTTAATTAAGATAGCAACATTGATGGTATGCTTACTTTCACTTAAGAATTTAAGAATATTGTGTCTTTTTAAGATAAAATTATAGCCATGGGTCAGCAGAGGGAATGATGGTTAACTCCCTCATGGCCAATTATGGTTCAAGTCCTAGATTGGTGGCTTGAACATTACGCCAGGTATATGTATGTGTGTGCCCAAAATCCCAGGAGGAAAATGGAAGAGAAGGGATTGTGACATGGTCATCCCTCCTGGGGGTGATTTTTCATTTTCCCTCTCTGCCTCTTTCTCTCTCTGACATGTGCATGCACCCTATGGCAAAAACTTAAGGAAAATAAAAAAGAAGAAGAAATTATTATGGCCACACATAATTTTGAAAAATATACTTTATTCAAGAATATAAACGATTTAATGCATATATTTGGTTACTCACTAATAATTATTTTAGGTCTGTCAAACAGATACACATGGTCAACATTTAGTATTTTCATAGAGGATGATGCTTGCTGTTTTTTAAAATTATTTTATTTAACTGTATTTATTTATGTACTTATTTTTAATTTGTTAAGTATTATGTTTGTCGTTTATTGTAAATGTTAAGCCTATGAAAAATTGCTAAACCTATGAAATAAGCAAAAGCTATTCCTTCAGTAGCTTAAAATATTATATAGTTGAATATAAATTTTACTATCTTAGTAGTAGTAAAACACAAAGATGTTTAATAAAAATATTGTCATCAATAGATTTATATAAAATCTACAGTGTCAAATAGACAAAGCAGAATAAAGGTGCTGGCTTCTAGGGGTCAGATGAAGTGAAAACGAAACCTGGGGGAAGTTTCATTTCATAAAAGATGTATTAATGATGCAGTTGTCAAAACTAATGAAGAAAGGACAGAACTCAAATGAATATTTCACAGTAAGCTGGATCATTGAGAAGCTGGACAACAGAAACACTTCTGCACATGAGAAGCAAGGATTAGAAGGAAGTTTGTCCAAGATGATGAGTATATCAAAAGTCATAGTTCTGTAGAAGCCAGAGCCAAAAGGACATGAGTGTTACAAACATGAGGGACATTCATTCTTTGACATTTTTAAAAGTTTATTTCTTCCAATGGAAAGAGAGAGAGAGAGAGACAGAGAGACAAACAGAGATAGGCTTAACAAAAGCTTCACACTATGATCCATCCTTAGTCTGACCCAGCCCAGATCACAGGCACATATAAGAATGCATGCCTGGGGTGCTCAGGAAGGTTCTGGAATGTGATGTGAACCAGGAGCTTTCCCATATGGGTCCAGTTGCATTATCTTGTGCCACCACCTGGCCCTCAGATATTGAAATTTTAATGTAAATTATGTGTCTTATCTAGGCTCTAGTAGGTTAGAGGACTTCTGGCCTTACTATGGTATGTGGATGGCCAACATATGTTGTGGTTCTGTCCACATTTTCTGTAGAAAATGTTTTAGTTAGATAATTATGTGAGAACTAAGATCTATTTCACTTCCTAATGCAAAAGTGCCTTGCTTTAAGTTAACTCTGTATATAAAAATTAGAATTTAGAAAATAAAACTATTAGAGGTCAAATTATTCTCTTTACAGATATTGGCTTTATTATTATTATTTTAAATTATTCTTCCCTTCTAACAAATTTTATTAGCTGCCTAGGCATGTAAGCATTTGAAGTTCTGTAATTTCTGACAGAAGGATCTGATTTGAGAGTTGTGTAGGACATCTCTCAGTGTTTTATACCAGTTGAGAAATGGTCAATCTATGTATCATCTGGTCTTATGACTAGCAGGTCTAGTGTTTGAGCCTATTGTTTGGAACCAGAGAAAATTGTTTCCTCATTTCTCTGTGTAGCTCTTTAAAATGGATCCCTATCGAAAGAGAGACTTGAAGAATGACCCTTGCTTATTCCCAGAGATGTCATCTCTAAATGTGAAAATCTTCCTGGACTGAAAGTAGAAAGCAATAAATGTCAGGCTATATCACTTTAAATTATTGGCAGGTTTCTTTAACAGTACTCTATATAATATATCCACACTCGCATTGAATATGCAGTAATACAGAAGGAAATACAAATAGAAATGAAGGATCCAAAAAACCATTTTTACATAACTAAGGTAAACATTCACTAGCTTTTAAAGTGCTCTCCATTTAGATGTTGTCTGTCTTTATCTCTCATCCCTTCTCCAATGAAAGCATTTGGGCTACCTAACCCAGGATCCACAGCTTTCTGTCACATTTCGAAAGAAAGCTTAAACCTAATGTCCTTACAACTCCTATCTTCTGTTTCAATTAGAGTAATGAGATTATTCTTCACTCCCATATAAGTTCCTCCATTGCTGTTACATTCAAATAAAACACAATCTTCAGACTCCCATTGAAGGACAAAGTAGGCCTGCTCTGGCAACCCAGTTTCATATTTCTGGAGCTAAGGAAACAAGAAGAAAAAACAAACAATGAGTGAGTGGGAAATCCAGAGCCAACTTTACCTTTCTGTTTAGAACCTAAATGGAAATAATTATTGATGATTTAGTATTTCTAGCAAGCCTGATTGCTGAGTAGAAATGAGGAAGGAAGAAATGAGGGGTGGGATTTGACTTGATGTGGTTCACTGATAGCCAGTAGTATACTAGAGAGGCAGAAAGGCTTAGAACAATTGGATCTGGAGCAGCATTTCTGGACTTATACCCCTTCGTTGTCATGTATAATCTCTGAGATGTTGGACATGTTGCTTTATCTCCTAAACCTCAATTTTTAATCTAGCCAATTTTCTAGATTACTCAATCCCTACATTTTCTATAGATATATGATTAATATAAATTATTTTTATTATTTATTTTTAAAGGTTTTTATCATATGGTACATGAGCTCACCAGAGAGACAGTGAGAGGAAAAGTGATAAATCACCCCCCTCCCTGGGCTGGTCATGCTATAATCCTTTCTCCTCCATTCTTCTCCTGGGATTCTGGGCATGCATGCACATGTGCCTGGAGTGATTTTTCAAGCTGCCAGGTCCAGAATTTGAACTGCTGTTGATCATGTGGGATTCTAGCACCTTAACCACCATGCCACTTGCTGGCCCCAACTATTATTATTATGTTAAGCCATTAAGTTTTGGGGATGGTTTGTTATACAGCAATAGCTGACCAATATATTAACTCCATCATAGCATACTGTGAGAATTAAATGAGCATGCTTGTGAAACATTTAACACAGTGTTTGGTATGGAATAGAGCTTAGTATGAGTCAGGTTTTGTTACTGAGTAGTTAATTATATCAGACACTATTTATGTACACTGAGGAATATCTTGTTAAGGAATATGCTTATTATGTTTAGGTTGATAGTGTCTTACACAATTATATACATTAACTTTCCTTTTTGAATATTTATACAATTTATTATCTATATTATACTCTTATGTTTCCTTCCATGTCTCTATTTGGGCATGTTGTTTCTCAAAATATTTGTGATTCCTCATCATGACCAATATACTGCCTTACTAAGAAAAAAATATGTGGTAAATCCTATGAGTAGAATGTAGTTTTTGTTTGTTTGTTTGTTTGTTTGTTTTGGCTATAAGGCATATGCGCTCGCCAGACAGACAGAGAAAGACAGAGAGACAGAAAGCAAGAAATCACGCCCCGGGGGGGGATGTCCATGCTGCAATCCCTTCTCCTCCACTCTCCTCTTGGGATCTTGGGTATGCACACACACTCACCCAGCATGAGTTTTAAGCTGCTGGATCTGGGACTCAAACAGTACTCGACTACATGGGAGTCCAGTGATGTAACCATTATGCTATCTGGTGGTCGCAGAATGTAGATTTTTATGCCACCTGTAAATCTTGGCATATGGAAATGTTTATGACCCTCCTTCTAGCTGGCTTGGAGTGTAATATTTTTGCATTTGCCTAAGAAAACCGTATTTCACAAAGAAATACTTTATGAAAGGAGATAGTCACATAGAAAGGATTTGAGATCATTCTGTACAGCAGTGCTTCTCAAACTTTAACATGCATGAATCTCTTAGAGCTTTGCTAAAATACTGATTCCAATTCCATTGTGCCTGAAATTCTGTATTTTGAACAAACTTGCAGGTGATTCTGTGCTGATGATTCTCTCCCTTCCCTATTCCAGAAGCAATTCATTAGTAGTAATTATATTTTATGTACAATAGCACAAAGAAAACTCCTGCAAAACTCCCCACTCTACACAAATGGGTGGAGTCAATCATGACAGTTATATAATTGTATTTCAATTACCTCCACAGAGCGCTTTGTGTTGTTAGCACACATCCAGAAGTTTTCCATAGGACTCAGGCTTACCATTAACTTTTTCATATCTCTGGAAAAACCTTATTGAGAAATTATAAATGATAAAGTTAGGAAGTATAACCCATATTTATCTAAGCAAATTTAACACCCAAGAAAAGCATCTAAGATGTGTAAAATAACTACTTTGTTCACCAACAGATCTTTTAGAAATATTTATACCTAAATGAAAATGAAGGATCATTGGATAAATGGAAGGTATTTCTAAACCCATTGAATGAGAGAGATTAGATTTTTATATGCTTTCTAATGGGTACTTCTCTGGATCACAGCTTTTCTGTCTATATATAAGGCCACTGTTAGTTGTCTCCCCAAATTCAACTCCTTTTCCTATATAATAATAGAACATTTCCAAACCTGCCTTCTTGTGACTCAGCGTAGCTATGAAACTTAAGTTCTGACCAGAGTGAATTGAATGGAAAAAGTGACAGGTGCAATCTTCAGATTGGGCCATTCAAGGGGAAGAGAATGTATGTGTCTATCTTCCTTCAGTTGGACATTGTCATGGTGGCAAGTTATCTTGAACCACGTAAACGTTGGCAAGTCATCAGATAGGAGAACCTGGGTCCCTGGACATACTGTTGAGCAGAACTACTATTCCAGTCCTGGCTAAAGCAAAAATAAAGTTGACCTAGCTTGTGCCATTGCAATTTTGGATCTCTCTGAAATGTAGTAAAACCTTAATTGTAACTTTTTTTAAAAAGAGAGATTTTTTTTTTGAGAGATTTTTTGCTATAGGGTGAGTGCGTTCACCAGACAGAGAGAGACATAGAGACAGAAAGCAAGAAATCACCCCCCAGGGGGGATGGTCACGCCTCAATCCCTTCTCCTCCATTCTCCTCTCGGGATCTTGGGCACGCACGCACACGCGCCCGCGTGAGTTTTAAGCCACCGGGTCCAGGACGCGAACCGCGGTCGACTACGTGGGAGTCCAGCGACATAGCCATTATGCTAACTGCTGGTTCCCAAAAAGAGAGATATTTTTGATATAGGGCTTGTGTGCTTGCTGGAGAGACAGAAAGGTAAAAAACAAGAAATCACCCCACCCCATGGGGGTGGCCACACCACAATTCCTTCGCCTCCATTCTCCTCTCTTGGGATCTTGGGCACACAGGCACATGTGCCTGGCATGAATTTTAAGCCACAAGGTCCAGGACTCAAACCCAATCAACTACATGGGTGTCCAATGACATAACCATTACACCATTTGCTGGTTCCTAAAAGTCTTTTTTTTGTAGACAGCTACTACTAATGTGTAATAGGTGGCCACTACCTTATTTATGACAAAATAGAAATGTCTCATATTTTTTATGTGTACCATATTTTAATTGATCTCCAGAACTCAGACCATGAATGGCTGACAGGATATTTTTGTTGGACAGTCCTGATTTAAGTAAGACTGGCAGTGGTTAAATGAATATATTTTTTAAAATTGTAATAGTAATTTCAGTAAATGCTATCACTTTTTCCATTTCTTTTCTTTTTTTTTTTTTTTTTTTGGAGAGGTTTTTGCTATAGGGCGCATGCGCTCGCCAGACAGACAGAGAGAGACAGAGAGACAGAAAGCGAGAAATCATCCCCCAGGGGGATGACCACACCGCAATCCCTTCTCCTCCATTCTCCTCTCGGGATCTTGAGCACGCACGCACATGCGCCTGGCATGAGTTTTAAGCCACCGGGTCCAGGACGCGAACCGTGGTTGACTACGTGGGAGTCCAGCGACGTAGCCATTATGCTAACTGCTGGTCCCTCAATCACTTTTCCTATTTCTAAAGCTATAATTGGTAATTCATTAGTGATGCTCATCTTTTTTTTTAAGAATTATTTTTATTTAATTTTATTTATTTATTTTAATTTGAATAGAGAGGGAGGTAGGGAGGGAAGGAGAAAGAGAGAGAGAATGAGAAAGCAAGCCCCCTGGTCTGGACCTTGAACAGTGGTTGGCCATGTGGGAGTCCAGTACCCTTAACCACCATGCCACCTGCCAGCTCCAGTGATGCTCATCTTTCTACAAAGATGGTGAATGCCATCTCAAAACATACTGGAGATTGGTGTTTTGTTTAGGCTTATATGAAACTGGTTATATGACTATATAAATGTTGGAGAAATCCCTTCACATCTCTAAATCAAGCAGACTCACCTGTGTTTTAATTAGTGTTCATTATCCATTAATGGCAAGAGCTGAAGATAAGGTAGTGATGTCTACTTTATATATTTGGTCATAACTCTATCCAAAATAGTCTTTTACTTACTGAAAGTCATTTTAGTGTGGTTTGTGTATACTATCAAATACAGAATATATAACATTTTACATATTTTATAAATTATTTATAAGGTCAGACACTTTTGAAAGTCAATATGGCAAGATTTATTAGCAAGTTAAATTTTACCTTTGAATTCTATTATCTAAGTCAGACTAAGTTATATTTCAGGATTGTTTTTAGGCAACTGTCCAAAACCACATAGAAACCGAAAAACTACTATATATGTGTGATTGGTAATGTTGCTTTTGCCAATTTATTAGAAAGATTAATGTAAAGAAGATATACCATCAGCATAGATTTGTAAATTATGTCATCATAAAACTTAAGATAAATTAAAAATTAAATGACAGATCATGAAAAATAAAAGAATTGATGCATTATAGCTATTCAGCTCTCCAAATTACCTTCTTCATATGAGGGTTGTTGAGAATCATAGGGATGCAGTAACATCTTGTCTGGAAGAGATTGCATAAAATCCTTTTGATGAGATATAATTTTATCAAAAGTTTTCTATTTCAACAAATACATAACATTAACATATATATACACCATTTCTTTTTTTTTCTTTCTTTTTTTGGAGAGGTTTTTGCTATAGGGTGTGTGGGCTCACCAGAAAGACAGAGACAGAGAGCCAGAGAGCAAGAAATCACCCCCCGGGGGGATGGCCACGCCGCAATCCCTTCTCCTCCATTCTCCTCTCAGAATATTGGGCACGCACGCACATGTGCCTGGTGTGAGTTTAAGCCACCAGGTCCAGGACTTGAACCACGGTCGACTACATGGGAGTCCAGCGACATAGCCATTACACTAACTGCTGGTCCCTATATACCATTTCTTATTATAAAAACAAGTGTTTATGATTTTGAGAAAGTTCTCAAAAATGTATGAACATGCTCAGATGAATTCTCCAGCACAATTGTCACTAAAATATTTAAAATGTTATTCCTAGCATTGACCATTCTTTTCCTTTCTTTCTCTCTCTCTTTTTTTTTTTTTTTTTTTTTTTAGAGAGAGATATTTGGTATAGGGTGTGCACACTCATCAGAGAGACAGACAGAAAGTGAGAGATCTCTCCCCGGGGGGGGGGGGGATGGCCATGCCTCAATCCCCTCTCCTCCATTCTCTTCGCAGGATTTTGGGCATGCATGCACATGCACCTGGCGTGAGTCTTAAGCTGCCAGGTGTGGAATTTGAACCATGGTTGACTACATGGGAGTTCAGCAACATAACCGTTACACCATCTGCTAGTCCCAGCATTGACCATTCTTTCACTAAAGGTTTTGCTTTGGTGATACTGATAGGGCTGGAAAAGTCTGGTGGATAATTTAGCTATAGCAAATACATATGGTTCCTCCTTTTCATCTTTCACTACAGATACCATTTCCCATTATCAGCATTTTTCCCAGATGACCTCTAACAAAGCTTTTGAATCTTTCTCAACATCACAATGCTTAGACATCCACTGCTAATGCATTGGAGTTAGCATACAGCATGAAATTTGTCATGCCCAAGTTTACCCATTTTTCATGGTTTGGGAGATTTATTCTTTACTAGCCATTATTTACATTGCTAGTCAAACATTACATCATCGCATCATTGTACACAAAAGGAAATATTCTACCTTTCTTTTGGTCTTTCATCAAGTCTTCAACATACATCACATACTGTCCTTTCTCCTGAACAATTTTAATGAACTGATCGTCATACGTGCTCAGGAAAGCAGAGAAACCTGTAAGGAGTGAAATTTCTGACACTAAGAATTAAATTCACTATTGGCCCAACTGCAGTAGTGCACAGTAGACACGGCTGCTTGGCAGGATGAGACCAAATGGGAAGCCTGGCTTTGATTCCTAGCTCTTCCTAAAAAGCCAATATAGTGGCATACTCATGTAGGCCCAGTTACTTGGGATGCTGAGGGAGGAGGATTTTGACACAGGAAGATCCTGTCTAAAAAAAAAAAACAGGATCCACACCCACACATGTACCCTGTGATTTTTATTTAAAAAAAGAAAAAAGGAAAACATTTGTTTCCATAAATAATTCTTTTTTTTTAAAAAGAATTACTTATTTATTTAATTTTATTTATTATTATTTTTTAAGTTGACCAGAGGGAGGGAGGGAGGGAGAGAGTGAGAGAGAGAGAGAGAGAGAGAGAGAGAGAGAGAGGGAGAGAGAGAGAGAGAGAAAGGAAAAGTGAGAAAGAAAGCCGCCAGGTCCAGGACTCAAACCACAGTTGGCCATGTGGGAGTTTAGCGTCCTTAACCACCATGCCACCCCACCTGCTACCCCTCCATGAATAATTCCTTTGGCAAAAAAATTTTTATGTATCTCCTTTAAGGATTTTTTTTCCCCAGTTTGAACTGCATTTTGTCTGTCACTGTTGAATAGATGAAAATCTTTGGTATATGTCTTTGCTCAAAGGCTGAGGTATGACACCTGCATGGGATTAAAGGTGATAGTCTCCTGAATGAAGGCCATGGGAGGCCATATTAGTGTACTTATGGGATGGTTTGGTGGGAGGAAAAAAGAAAGTGGTAGACACTGCCTGAGGAAACCTCCACTTTCTGGCCCCTCATGGTCTAGGGGACTGTGGTAAAGAAGAAACTCTAAATTGATACATGTGGATAAGTGAAAATCCATCTGAAAGGTTTGGAATCATTCATAGACTTCCAGTAGTCCTGGAGAATGCAGGTGTGAGCCCCATTTTGTCCTCTGAGTAAACAACAGGGACATTTAAAGCACTGTTCCCAACTTTTTAATGCCATAGCACACATAGTTAGTGATAATACTTTTGCAGCATGCTGAGATAAACTGAAACAGATTTAGAGACCATCTATATAAAATCATTGCATTTTCTTTACATTATAGAATTATGCTAAGAAAAATAATATATAAAATATTAAGGAAAATTTTAATTATTAAATTGGTATATAAACCTTTAAAGTAAAGAGATTTAAAAATACTTAATGATAGGCCAACAGGTGGTGTAGTGGTTAAGGCACTGGACTCTCACATGGTTGACCACAGTTTGAGTTCTGAGTCTGGAGGCTTGCTTTCTCACTTTCCCCCCTCTCTCTGGTTAGCACACATGCCCTATAGCAAATTTAAAAATGATAATAAATAAAATTAAATAATTCTTTAAAAAAATATATAATGAGGAACTTTAGTATTACTTCTAGAGAATTAATGATATTTATATCAAGCATAATGCTTGAAACAGCAACACACAATTTTCTGATAAATTTTTCTTAGTGATAATCTCTTCACATCTTTTTTTTAGAGGTTTTTCCCATAGGGCACATGCGCTTGCCAGAAAGACAGAGACAGACAGAGAGACAGAAAGCAAGAAATCACCTGCCCAGGGGGATGGCCACACCACAACCCCTTCTCCTCCATTCTCCTCTCGGGATCTTGGGCATGCACGCATACACACCTGGTGTGAGTTTAAGCCATTTGGTCTGGGACTCGAATTGCAGTCAACTACATGGGAGTTCAGTGACATAGCCATTACGCCAACTGCTGGTCCCAATTTCTTCACATCTTGATAATCACTATAAGCTGATCCCAATTTCTTCACATCTTGATAATCACTATAAACTTGGAACTTTGCACAAATAGATGATAAAATTTAAAACTATTTTGGGGCCAGCAGGTTGCATGGTGGTTAAGGCGCTGGACTCCTGTGTGGCCGACTGCAGCTCAAGTCCTGGACCTGGCAGCTTGCTTTCTCACTTTCCTTCTCTCTGGTCAAATTGAAAAATAATAATAAATAAAATTAAATAAAATAATTCTTAAAAATTTTAAAACTACTTTATTTAAAGTGTATTGTGTCAAAATTATATTTTAAAATAAGAGTTTCCCCTTTTCTTAAATGGTCAGAATTTTGAAATGTGGGGAGATAATCTGATTTGTTTTCCCAAGGGATAATATATTTTTATATTTTTGCCACAATCTATATGGAATTCCAATTCACAGCAAACTTTTTTAAATAACAAGAAGAGTGGTGACTATAGTGTATGTACATTGTAAAAGCTGCTATGCTGAACCTAGAATGGGCACATCAACTACAAATGGACAGGTTTCTGATACATGTGAGACACCGACAGGACTAGTACCTCAAGTAGCACTTGCCAGGGTCCTGTTTCTAACTCCCCTGAAATACCCCTGTGACCCGTCATACCTCTGCCGCTTGTAATATGTTCTCTAAAAGATCCAGGTGTGTCAGAAACCAAGCGTGCAACAGCAGCATGTTGAGGGGCAGCAGCGAATACAGGTTCTTTGCATTTTCTCCCTGCAGACGGGGTGTGGGCAGGAATAGATCATCAATTCCTAATGTGCACAAATGACCCTTAGAAGATTCCCAGTTGAGGTGCTTGTAGACAATGGTGACTGACTCCAAGGTGAACATCCCATGGTCTAAGGGGATAAATAACTACTACCATATTTATAGCTTAGTAGGGCAAACCCTTTAGAGACCAGGAAGAAGAAAACTAGTCACCCTTTGTCACAATACCCAAAAGGCAAGCACTATTAACATTTTAGTCTATGTCGTTTACATTAAAAATAAATCACTTAAAAATACTGTAAATATATTTATTGATATATATATATATAATTTTGTATTTTCTGTTTTCACTTAACATTATAACTGTTAAACTATTTTGGCCTAAAACAGCCACTGTACTCCTACACTTTGATACCTATGTATAAGCCTAAATTGTACATGTTAGGCTGTTTTTTTCTTTTAGTTGGTTGCTAGATTATAGCCAATCACAGCAGCTAGGCTTCAGTCAGTCACAGACGTTTGCCTTTTAAACCATGTTAATACAGACAAACTTCAGAATGTAACCAATGATTTCTCTACCTCACTGCCTCACGTTGTTTTGTAGGACACTCCTGTTCCACCAACTTAAATGCCAAGTTGACCATGAATCTGGCCGGAGTTGTCCAGAAGTCTGGGGACAACTGCCCTGATTTAAATCATGTTAAGATTTGCTCTATTAAAACTCTATTAAATTAGCTACTTTATTTTTCTTTTAACATAACATAACCATTTATCTCATGCTATTAAAAACTCCATGTGTTATTTTCATTTTAAAATTCTTTTTAATTGCCATAATAATTGCACACATATATGGGGTACAATGTGCTTTTTTAGTACGCATATAAAATGTATAATGTTGAAATCAGAGTAGTTACCATATTTATAATCTCAAACATCTATCTTACTTTATATTGGCAATATTAAAAATCCTTCCTTTAGCTATTTTGAAACATACAGTAAACGTTAACTATAGCTACCCTCTTGTGTTGTAGAACACTAGAACTTTTGTTTGTTTTTTTAGAGGTTTTTGCCTTAGGGAACATGTGTTCACTAGGGAAAAAGAGAGAGAAACAGAGTCAGTGAGAGGGAAAGTGATAAACCACTCTCCCGGGGGGAGGATGGGGGTATTGCCATGCTGCAATTCCTTCTCCTGGAATCTTAGGGATGCACACACATGTGCTTGGCATGATTTTCAAGCCACCGGGTCCAGAACTCAAACTGCTATTGTGAAAGTCCAACAATGTAACTGCTTTGCCATCTGCTGGTCCTGAACTTATTCTGTTTGTCTGTAATTTCATACCTGTTATCCAACATCTTCCTATCTCCCTATCTGCTACCCTCCTAGCCTCTGGTAGTCACTCTTCTGCTCCCTACTTATATGAGTCCAACTTTTTAGTTTCTACATATGAGTGAGAATATGATATGCCCTTTTAAAAATAGCTAAAAACCAATTCATCATCTTTACTCTTTCCAGAGGAAAATTTGGGTGAGAATTATAGATTTAGAAGTGGGGGACCAGCAGTTAGCATAATGGCTATGTCACTGGACTCCCATGTAGCTGACCGCGGTTTGAGTCCCGGACCTGGTGGCTTAAACTCACACCAGACGCATGTGTGTGCGTGCCCAAGATGCCGAGAGGAGAATGGAGGAGAAGGGATTGGGGCGTGGCCAATCCCCCCTGGGAGGTGATTTCTCACTTTCTGTCTCTCTGTCTCTCTCTGTCTTTTTGGCGAGTTCACGCGCCCTATAGCAAAAAACCTCTCAAAAAAAAAAAATTAGAAGTGGTAAGTAAAAGCAAATAGATGCTCATTGCAATTCCTAGGAAATGTAGTTTCCCACACCTGTTTTTAATGCAGGCACTTTGGTTGTTTTCTTGCTAAAGCCATAGACTTCCTTTCGTATGGTACGGCCAGAGCGTAGCTTCAAATAGTCCATATGGAAAATTTCTTTGGTAGTCTGTAAGAATCCTAAATAGTTGAAAAAATTGTGAATGCTGTTTCATTCCATCCATCGTTAGCCTTTTATAAATCTTGAGTATAACAGACCAAGAAAACGAGAACAGGTTCACGTTATCTTATCAGAAGTCCAGAGAGCCAGCTGTATATCAAAATTTGGATTATTTTAGATTTTAGAATTATAATGTAGATTTAGAACTGTAATGTTTGTATATAGCACTCCCAGCAGGGACTGGAGCTGTTCTCCTAATAGTAAAAAAATGAAATAATTTTATAGTGAAACAGAAAAATTTACACAAAGTGAAATGAGATCAGATGTTCATTCAGGTCAGGATTTAACTGACAAATTAAGTCAGGTCATCTTTTGATGCCAAATGAGTTATGAAATCTTTTGGTCATTAGAAAAAATTTGATTTTCAGAATTCCATATGAGGGAGTGTGGACCTACACTGAACATATATTAATCTTTGTCTAACTGAGGGGGAGCTCACATGAAACCTACAATCTTTTCCACTTATCTGGAATATACTTTTAATAATTTTAGAGAAATAGCTGTAGTCTATAAAGATTATCAATATCGATGTAACTACCATTTACTAAGTACCTACAGTGAACCAAGCACTGTACTAATACTTTTACGTAATGTTGCATTTAATCCTTCTCAATAATTAGGTAGGTGTTATTATCCCCATTTAACAAATGATGATCTGAGGCTCTTATGAGTTGTAGCATTTCCTAAGGTTATTCCAGGGCTGGTGAGAGATGACTGAATTGTGTCAAAGCTATTTTTTCTACTACCATTCACTCACTTCCACCTAAGAAAATGCTACATGGTAATTTGGGTGACTAATAAAACACAAGTCAAATTAATTTGGTTCAAATTTTAAAAATTAGTCAGTATTCTTATTTCACTTAGCCAAAGGAAATTAAAATCCCAAATTAAAAATTAAATTTGTTACTTGAAAAATCATATAAAACCTTTAAGAGTTAGATAGAAAAGAAAATCATAATACATGTGTCATAAGATTCTCAATTTTCAGCATTATAGTAAATTAATTATTAAGCAATTTACAAAATACAATCAAATGCCAATTATTCACAATTATTTTCAGAAGAGAAGATAATTATTAATGACTTTGAGATCCATTATATGATTTTTAAAAATTGTATGGATTTGACTTCCTGAAACAATGTTTTTAAAAGTCAAGTGGAACAAACATTGTTGGCTATTTTTAATTATCCATACTCTATCTTCAATTTAGATGGTCAGCTGCTTTTAAGTATGAGGCAGTCTTCAAAAAGTTCATGGAAAAATTATATTATTAAAAAAAACCATCTGTGGGTTTAAGACTATTTTGCACCAAAATACATTCATATTTTATTTCCGTTTTTCTGTGAACTCTTTGGAGTCCTCATATCTTCAATAGTTTGACTAAAGGAAGACCACTTAATTATATTCATATCTACTCTGAAACTCCCAACATTGCTTTATCATTCAGAAATATCAACTAAGTTATCTCATGCTTATAATAGTGCTCTTACAGTGCAAAGATAATTTACAAAGCTAACTAGGGCCAGGACTGGTTGTTGTACTTGGTCTTCTGATAACAAATTTAATACAGTACTTTATTAATTGTAGCTGTCTCTTCAGAGATAAATGGAAGATATGATACTGTAAGCATGCTCATACCTTATCTTTATATTGTAGTCAGCGTCATATGGGGAGATGATTGACATGTCTGTTATTGAATGTAGAGTCTATTGGAGCAGGATACAGGTCTTGGGAAGTTAGAAGTGAGGAGGATGATATTGAGTAAGTATTGTGGTTATAGAAAAAAAGGATTAAGAAGAGAGTTAAAGTGTAGGGTGCAGGGGCTACCATCTAGTGGGACAAGCACTGGGTATAATTCATAGGATTGGGGGTGAGTTATTTGAAGTACTGAGAATGCTTTGCATTGGCAGAATTTGGAGGAAGATATACTCTGGTGGTCTGGGCACCTTGATGTATAAGCGCTGTGTTGTAGGGAGGAAGGCACAGAGCTAGAATGGATATGGAAACTCTGTAGTCCAAGAGCCAGTTCAAGTTTATGTCAGAACTACTATTTCTCCCATATCTCCAACCTGCCTGCCCTCTGAGGGCAGTAGCCTAGTGTGGTTTTTAAGGAAATTCTCATAGCTAATATAGCAACTGCATGAGTTTCCCCAAATATTTCTGATGAGAAAAATGGGAATGGAGGGACCAGCAGTTAGCATAATGGCTATGTCGCTGGACTCCCATGTGGTCGACTGCAGTTTGCATTCCGGATCCGGTGGCTTAAAACTCACACCAGGCGCATGTGCGTGTGTGCCCAAGATCCAGAGAGGAGAATGGAGGAGAAGGGATTGCGGCATGGTGATACCCCCGGGGGGTGATTTCTCACTTTCTGTCTCTCTGTCTCTCTCTCTGTCTGGGGAGCGCACATGCCCTATAGCAAAAACCTCTCAAAAAAAGAAAAATGGGAATGGATACTGGAAATGTTCCTATAGTTCTTCACTATAGAGCCAGCCTATGGCCAACATAAACTACAGAAGTTAATCACTTTATCTTTTATTTTTCCCCAAACAGCTATTTCACCAAGAAAACATTTTCTCATGCTTATAACCCTAGAGCTATCAGTGGCACTTAACTCTGGGAACCACATCCTCCTTTGAACCTTTGTTCTCGATTGCTGTGCCACTAATCCCTTTAGGTTTTCTTTACTTCTCTCTGATTAGTCCATCTCCTTGTCTTTGTTAGTTCTTCCTCCTCTTCCTACTCCCAAGACATCAGTGTTCCTTAGGGTCTTTCCTTTAAATGTTCTTCTCCCTTCGGTTTAAATTTCCTTTCTGGGAAATCTTGCTTGTTCCAATGACTTCAGTCACCTTTTGAGTGACTGATGATTCCCAAACTGTAACTCTCTGATCTTTATGTTTGTTGCTCTTTCTCCACAAGGCATTTTGATTCAGCTACCTTAAAGCATCTACATCTATATCTATGCATCCTCCTGAATTCTGGACATTTCTATCTGTATGACCTCATACTAAAGATATACCCCCCCAAATTTTTTTAAATGTTCTTTATCTTTCTCTCCCCTAATATATTTCTCTTGAATTCCCTGTCCTGAAAAACAATATCAATATCTACCATTGTCTGTCCAATTCTTAAATCAGCAAGCTGAGAACGATCCATTTTCCTCTCTCTCTATTCTTCAATTTTTCCGTTAAACATTTTTAGTGGTTTCCTACTATTCAAAAGATAAAGTTGAATTTCCTTCTCTATAACAGATCTTCCATGGAGAGACTCAAACAAAATAAGTTGATCTCTACTCAGTTCTATCAAAGAATTGTCATGATTGGTTCTATTAAATAATTGCCCAATGTTGCTAGATCTTTAGGTTTTTCAACAGAAACTATACATTTAGATTTTTATGAAACATTTTGCATTTTTTAAAGTTGTCTCAATTAAATAACAACAAAACATCAGTAATATGTTCAGGCCAAATAAAATACTTCTGCTGAATGTATTTGTCCCAACGCTCCCATTTTGTAACCTCAGGCTAGACTGATGAATGGAAAAGACTGGGTTGTTAGGAAAAAGAAAGTGTTAATAGATATGGGAGAGAGGAAGAAGGAGAGAAGAACCTGATCCTGGGGAGTAACTTCCTGGATAAAATTGGAAAGGGCTTTCCAGTCAGAAAGGGATGAAATTGGAAAAGGGCTTTCCTCTAGGTCATGAAGTCCTATACCCTGTTGGCACTAGAAGTGAAATGACCTGGGGACTGATTGTATGGTTACCTATAGTGGTTGGATACTGACTTTTGTGGCTTTTGTGGTTGGATCAGATCCTAGTAGTCCAAGGGAGGAAATGAAAGTAATTGTGCTTTCTTGCTTTGTTGTTTGGGAGCTCACAGTAGTTTTTTTAGAAAAATAAGATGTGACATTCCTTACACTTTAAGCTTTGGGAAGTAGTTTTTACCTGTCACACACTTTATAGGTATCTTTTCAATTTTTCACCAGGAGTATTTAAAGAATTACAAATTTAGTATTAATTGAACTGATATTTTTGGAAAGGAAGATCTGCTAAGGGTCAATAAAAATTTTATGATGTATTCCAAAAACATGTAACTGACTTGGAGATAATCTTTATCACTGTCTTCTAAATGGTGTAGATAAGCAACCTACTTCACCCTTAAAGGAGGGGTAACATCTGTTTTTTTTGTGGGGGGTGACTTTTGCTATAGGGCACGTGTGCTCTCCAGAGGCAGAAAGAGACACACAGAGAGAAAACAAGAAATCACCCCCCAAAGGGAGATGGTCATCGCAATTCCTTCTCCTGCATTTTTCTCTCAGAATTCTGGGCATGCGTGCACACAAGTCTGGCATGAATTTCAAGCCACCAGGTCCAGGACTCAAACCATGGTTGACCATGTGGCAGTCCAACACCTTAACCACTATGCCACTTGCTGGCCCCAGAGGGGTTATATTTCAACTTTTGCATTAATTCAAGCAAATGTGGCATAAACTCTGGCCTACTACTTAATTTCAGTCTCCATTTCCAAGAGCACAAAAAAACATATTCTTTTTGAAGAGAGAATTTGGGGATTTGGAGCCACTGAGTCACTTCAACTGAGTCACCGCTTCTGCTCAGAACATTTTGACTCATCTATAGGTTAAAAGACTGACTTAACTGATTGCCTGGCCATTCAGAAATGGTCATTTAGTGTTTTCTCTGGTTATTAAAGAACAGATTGTGTGGTCCATAGCTTCAGGAAGGACAAATAGGGACATAAGTGATATACTTTACTACTACTTTCTCTTCTAGCCATAAAGATATTCAGGGAAACAAAAGACAAAGATACGTCAGTCTCCACTATCCTTCATCTTCCATATTCTCTCTAGTCCAGCAGGCTCTGTTAACTTTCTTTTGTGTTACTGACCCTAAGTGAAAAATATGAGTAAAATTTTGCATGATTCCTTACTAGGTGATTTTAAAAATCAAAGAGGTATATATAGTCTTTTCATCTCAAAGTTATAGCCACTGCCTGACTTTACCGTTCATTGTATTTCTTTTGTGTGTGTGTGTGTGTGTGTGTTTCCTTTTATTCAAGCTACTTTAGTTGCTCATGGTAAAGGTACTGGCCTGTAGCAAGCTACTCTATTTTTTTTTGGAGAGGTTTTTGCTATAGGACGCATGCACTCGCCAGACAGACAGAGAGAGACAGAGAGACAGAAAGTGAGAAATCACCCCCAAGGGGGGGGATGGCCACACCGCAATCCCTTCTCCTTCATCCTCCTCTCAGGATCTTGGGCACGCATGCACACGCGCCCAGCATGAGTTTAAGCCACCGGGTCTGGGACTCGAACCACGGTCGACTACGTGGGAGTCCAGCGACATAGTCATTACGCTAACTGCTGGTCCCAACTGTTCATTGTATTTCAAACTCTGAGATTGCACCTGGATAGACATGAGTATCTGCTTTATTTGAAGCCAGGATTATTCAAATATCCTCACTTGTTATTTCCTCCTTTATCAATAGTTTGTAAGTCAAGACCACATTCTTAATGCCCAAAGTTCTTCATAAATGAAATTTGTGGAATGAAAGTGAATCAGCCTAAAATTTTGTTAGTTAATTAAGGAAAAGTGAGAATTAGTAGCAAGAAATTTGAACAGAAAGTAGGGGTCGATGTAGAAGACTAAGTAAGTTTATAACTATTTGCATGTTTAAATTAGCTGAGAGATTCCTGTGCTGTGAAGTAACAAATAAGCAAAAGTTGGCTATATATATAGTTTGTTTAAAACCAAGGACTGTTGTACAATCTATCTCGGTTGATTTCAGTTCTTGTATTCTTAGTAGCTTCTGGTAAGGTAGCAGATAAGAAAATTAGAATAATAAATGTTTGATAACATGATTAAAAAATAGCATGTAAAACAATCAAGAATGCTTAAGTCCTTACTTCTCAATTTGTTAGATTTTGCCAGAGCTCTGCCTGCTGTACCGTTCGGCTTTCCCAGGGAAATTTGGGTGGTTGGATACTTCATTTTTCAGGCTTCTGTCAGATTAAAATATAACAATAGTTCAATTGTCTTTACTTGAAAGCAAATAGAAACAACTGTAGGTAATTACATATAAAATTGATAACATAACTATATACAGAAAATTATTATTTCTTTAAAATTAAACATAGTATTCTGACTATATATTCACATTAGAATGTAATCATTAAACAAAAAGAACTACAAAGGGATCTTACACTTTACTGAGTGGGTTTATTGTTAGTGTTAATATTGGCATTGGAATTCAGAGACTTCTTTGTTGTACTATAGTACAGAATAAGTAAGTAGATATATTGATGTTCCCTGATTTTTACTGGGAAGGAAATACAAAAATAAAGTGAAAGAAGCCAAGGGAAAAACCCTGTAATGTTAAAATTTGAATCAATACTACTAGTGTTCCCATATCTTAGTTTCCAAGTTTCTCAGGTCGTCGGGAAAGTCGTGACATATTTTTTTTTTTAATTTAATTTTATTTATTCATTTATTTTATTTTTAATTTGACCAGAGAAGACACAGAGAGAGAGAGTAAGAGAGAGAGGGAGTGAGAAAGCAAGCCGCCAGGTCCAGAACTTGAACCGTGGTCAGCCATGTGGGAGTGTCCAGCGCCTTAACCACCACGCCACCTGCTGGTCCCAATGACATATATTTTTTTTATGTTTTCCTATGCAAAAATGCATCATGACTTTCTGACAACCCAATACTTTCTCCACTAAAAGGAGCCATACCACCAGCTCAGGGTCTGGAGAAGCAGTAATGAACACGGAACATCTCACTGTTCCAGAAAGTATTGAGTCATTCAGAAACTACTGAGCTTCTGTAAAATGCATCCATGAGCTGTCTTGAAGGGTCTCCACTGGCCAAATTCATACAATTTAAGTTTCAAAAAGAATAATGATGATAATTGACTATAAAGCACTTAATAGGAAAAAACCCTTGAGTTCATAGCCTTTCTCACAAATAAATGAGTGAATGGATAGAGAGGGATCTATTCTTTGTAGAACACATGATAGAGTTAGAAAAATCACTATCTGGGGGACCAGCAGTTAGCGTAATGGTTATGTTGCTTAAACTCACTCTGGGTGCGTGTGTGTGCATGCCCAAGATCCTGAGAGGAGAATGGAGAAGGGATAGCAGCGTGGCCATCCCCCCTGGGGGGTGATTTCTCACTTTCTGTCTCTCTGTCTCTCTCTGTCTTTCTGGCAAGTGCACACACCCTATAGCAAAAACCTCTCAAAAAAAAAAAAAAAAAAAAAAAGAAGAAGAAGAAAAATCACTATCTTGCAGTCCTGAATTTAATCCTTGATTCAGGCTAGGATAATCAATGGATGCTGTTTCTTGAAGATTATTCTGGATAACAGAATCATAATGAAAGAATATGGAGTTTTCTGTCACAAATTGCAGAAGCTCCATATTCTTTCAGTATAGCACTACAACTTGCTTCATCATCAAAGTTTGGCACTGTTCCTGTGGTCTGCAGAGGGAGCAGGAATTCTCCAGTTTTGAATTCTCTCTGATATTGCCTGGCATTCTGCCAATAATTATTGCTTCCTTTTTAAACATTGGCCTTTTCTTTTGCTACATGTAAAAAAAAATACCAAATTTTCCTTAATGGTTATAATCTAAACCTCCTACAAACTTCAATGAATCAGCTCTTCAAGCCGGATAAGAAAGAAGTATTGTATTTCCGTGTTAAAGGTCTCATGAGAAGACAAACTTTGTGCACCTTTATTTTTGTCCCAGAACAACCTTGTAGAGCCTGAAATTCTAAATGATCTTGTCTAGGTGGAACTGGAATCATATAGGCAGGCTGCCTATTTACAGCCAGTCTCATGAACAAAATCCTTAATGGTGGGTCAGTTGAAGACTCCCTATTCTGTACCTTAAACATGTCATGTAAGTGAATATTTTCCTTACACAGCTTAAAGACTTCATATCAGTCCTTACTTTCTCCCTCTGATTCTCCCACCTTTATTGATCAAGAATATGTAGAAGCAGACTTATACATCATGTTACTGAGTCCCTAACTCTACAGATAAATAGACTAAGACTCAGAAAAATGAAGTGCCTTTCCCATGATCACGAAGACAGAACTGGGACCAGAATCTAGTTCCCTCACTTCCATCTTTTTATTTTTCCTAAGAGAGATTTTGCGCTATAGGGCGTGTGCACTTGCCAAGGATACAGAGAGACACAGAGAGACAGAAAGTGAAAACTCACCCCCCAGAGGGGCTAGCCGTGCCGCAACCCTTCTTCCTCCATTTTCCTGTCAAGATTTTGGGCACACACGTACATGCTCCAGGCATGAATTTTAAGCTGCTGGATCCGGGACACAAACTGTGATCAACTACATGGGAGTCCAGCGACGTGACCATTACACTATCTGCTGGTCCCTCACTTCCATCTTGATGCCAGTAATTCTCCATGTTGTCCCCCCAGCCTATCTCCCTGCCCTCTTCAACAATTACAAAGAAAGTAATTAGAGCCGAAAATTTAACTTCAGACACTCATCCCTTCTATACACAAAGCATTTGTCTAACTTTTTTGACATATAATACATTTCTGAATATGGTAGTTAATTTATAAGTGTAACATATATAGTAATCCAGTGTGATAACTATGTGTAGTTAAATTTTAAATTATACAGAAACTATTAATAGTTCAAATTGTATTCTGCACACAGTAGGCATTATTAACATGAAAACTGTACTGGGAACCAGCAGTTAGCGTAATGGCTATGTCGCTGGACTCCCACGTAGTCGACCGCGGTTCGCGTCTCGGACCCGGTGGCTTACAACTCACGCCGGGCACGTGTGCGTGCGTGCCCAAGATCCCGAGAGGAGAATGGAGGAGAAGGGATTGCGGCGTGACCATCCCCCCTGGGGGGTGATTTCTCGCTTTCTGTCTCTATGTCTCTCTCTGTCTGTCTGGCGAGCGCACGCGCCCTATAGCGAAAAACCTCTCCAAAAAAAAAAAAAAAAACAAACAAAACTGTATTGTAGTGAAGTTTTTTGTTTGTTTTCTCTTTTATCTCAAAATATTTATGTCTGCCTGGTCATTAAAAAAAGTTGCATTTTCAAATAACTCTGAGAAATGTTCTAATCTATCTACCTGTATATGTAGCCTATCTTTTGGAGAGCCACAGTTTACATTTGTATAATAAAGGTGTTGGTAGTCATTTATTGAAGAATCACTGCCTTTGTTTAACTAGTTATTTTGAGTAATTGACCTCATAATCTTTTTTCTTCCACTATCACTCCCATGGACTAGTTTGAGAAAATACACTTGAAAGAACTCTGCATAAAGCCAACATTAGCTTGCATAGTTGATTAAGATAGATAAGAAGCTGACATTGGTGTTAGAGTTATTGATAAAGAAAATCTTTTTAAGAACCACATTAAGTCAAAAGCTTTATTAGGAAATATTTTCTAATTACATTCTAAAAAAGAAAGCATTATCCTCAAATAACTTACAAAATTTTTACCTTAATATGTGACCATTATTTTCACACTAACATTTACACTTTACCTCCTATTTTTCTATCAGAAATATATACAGCAAATATTTTTACACATTGGTTATGATACTTACCTAACTTATAAATGTTGAATAACTGGTCTCAGGTGGTGTGATTTCCTGTAGTTAGTACTTGGCAGTAGTTAATGTAGTTGCATTCTAAGTCTATTCATATATATATATACACATACACATGGATTAAGCAACATTGGGTGGTGACATCATTTGATGACAAATGAAGTAGTAAAAATAGCTAATTGAATGGATTAAGCGTATCTTTTTCCTACAGCCAAATCCTAAACAGAGTTTTCAGTTTCTTTTAGTTGTAGCACTTACAAAGAGTTACACATAATCATTAATTTTTATAAACCATCTATGACATGGACTCTAATGTTTATTGCACAAAATAGAGTATATAAGGATGCAGATTGTTTAATTGCTTTCTTCTACAGAAAGTTGAAAACTTTTTAAGTATTTTTTCTGATTATAAAAATAACACATGTGCACTTACATTTTACAAATATTTTATATTTGAAAATGATGGAAATTCAGGTCTTGACATTCTCTTTTCAGTGTAGAACTATTACAGACATCTATTCTTCATTTAAAAAAAATAGAATCAGGAAAAGACACCTTCATGGCTACTGAGAACTAGTGATTTCAGAGAAATGAAGATTTTTCCACTGATAATTCAGCCTCCAGCCCACAAACTTGTGTGGTAGGAAGACTTTCAAGCCTCCTGTCTCTGTCTTTGTCTCTCTCTACCTCTGTCTCTGTCTTCTCATTTTTTTGTAATTTTTCCTTTTAAAAATTTTTTTAAAGTAAAGCAGTTTCTTGACTTTCAGCCCCTCCTTTCCCTTTATCTTGTTAATAATCCCCTCTCCCCCTCCTAACCCAGGAGAGGCAAGGAATCAGGCCTCAGAGGACACCTTCATGGCTACTGAGAACTAGTGATTTTGCACCACGCAGTTTTCTAATTTTTGCTTTTTTTAAAAAAATTATATTTTTAGTTTTTTAAAGTTTTTTCCTTCTCTTTTTCTGTTTCTTGGTTGTTTTTGTTGCTGTTGTTTCTCTCTCTCTGTTTCCTTTTCTGTATGCTCCTGGACACTCAGATTGAATTTCAAATTTGGGAAGAAACACACTTTCCATCAGATGACTAGAAATCACCACAGGACCACAAGAAATATGGGAAAGTAAGAAAATACCTCTCCTCCAAGGGAAAAGAATAACTCTTCTTCATCCACAGATAGTTCAATGGAAATTATGGAAATGTCTGATAAAGAATTTAGAACATTCAGAATGGTGAAGCTAACAGAGATGGAAGAAAAGAGAGACAATGAACTGAAGAAGAGAAAGGAAAAAGGAGCTGAAGAGTTCCGTGAGGTGAGGAAATTCTTGCAAAATCTAAAAGAGGAATTATACATTTTACAAAAGAATCAAATGGAACTATTAGAGATGAAGACTATAATACAGGAAGTCAAAATCTCTCTTGCAAGTACTAAAAGCAGACCAGATCATACAGAAAGTAGAATCTCAGACATAGAAGAGAAAAGTGCTGACCTAGAAAAATCCACCATGAAGACTGAGAAAATTTCCCCAAAATTTGAGAATAATAAATGAGAAATACTAGATACCATCAAACGTCCAAACATCTGGATAATTGGCATCCCAGAAGGCGAAGAGACTCATAAGGGCATTGATAATCAATTCCATGAAATCTGCAAGAAAACTTTCCAAACCTAAAGAGGCTCTCAAAGATCCAGTCCCAAGAAATACAAAGGACCCCAAATAGAATCAAACCACAAAGATCGTCTCCAAGACACATTATAGCCAGATTGACCAAAAACACAGAAAAAGACAAGATACGAAGATTGGCAAGAGAGAAACAGCAAGTTACCTACAAAGGATATCCCACTAGACTGACAGCAGACCTCTCATCTGAAACAATGTGAACAAGGAAAGAACTGGAAAATATATTCAAAATGTTAAGGGAAAAGCAATTTTAACTGAGAATATTGTACCCAGCAAGATTACCCTTCATATGGGAAGAAAAGACAAGAACATTCTCAGATAAATAAAACCTGAAAGAATTTACCAGCACCAAACCAGATCTCCAAGAAGTTCTCAAGGGAGTGCTATGTCAGGAAAATTAAACGTAATCACACAGAAATAAGAGTTCAAAAACTAAGAAAATGGACAGCTTAATCATAGGGACAAGTCTGGAATTGAATATTATATCCCAGAATTCAATCAGGAAGATCACACCACAACAGAAGATAGATTAAGTACATGAGACAGGACTGGTGAAATAGTATTCTGTGACTTTTGACTAAAATATTGCTGCTTTTCTTCTTGGCTTTGTTGTCTGGTTTTAAGAGTTTTTGTCCTATCTTGAGCTGTCAATGGGTTTAGGTACCTACTATTTGAACAGAATACTAACCTATTTCCAGGCTTTAAGTTTTAGGCAAATTTCCTTATCAATTCAGAACTGCTTTTCTTGAATTTACCAGCTTAACTTGCTATTGAAAGTAGTTAGATTATTTAAAAACTTGTGTGATCAATAAAATGTGGGCAGAAAGGAATGGAAGACAACTATAGACACCAGAGATAGTTTGAGAAGAAGGTGGGAAAGGGCAGAGGGTCAGATATAGGGGTATATATATATATATATACACACACATATATGTGTATATATGTGTGTGTATATATATTTTTTAGTTTCTCACATATATGTGTATATATATACATATACACACACATATGTATGTATATATGTATACATATTTTAGTTTCTCATATATATGTATATATGTATATATATGAAACTAAAAAAGTATATACATATATACATATATATGTATATACGTGTATATAAATGTATATATATATATTTTAGTTTCATATATATATGTATATATATGTGTATATATATGAAACTAAAAAAAAAATAGAATCATACTGCAAAACAGGGACCAGTAGATGGCAGAATGGTTACGTTGCTGGACTTATACATAGCTGGTCGCAGTTTGAATCTTGGACCTGGCAGCTTGAAACTCACTGAGTGTATGTGTGTGTATGCTCAAAATCCCAAGAGGAGAACAGGGGAGAAGGGATTGTGGTGTGCCCATCCCCCTGGGTGGTGATTTTTCACTTCTGTCTCTCTGTCTCTGTCTCTCTTCAGTGAGCACAGGAGCTTGATAACAAAAATCTCTTTCTAGAAATGAAGAATCATACTGCAAAACAACTTGTAAGCTGTCTTTTTTTTTGAAGTAACATTATATCATGAGCATTTCCACATGTTAGAAACATTCTTTACAAGTAGTGTTATAAATATCATATACTCATATAAATATATCTTAACCAATTTTTGGAGAGATTTTTGCTATAGGGTATGTGCACTTGCAGGAGAGACAGAGAGAGAGAGAGAGAGAGAGAAAGTGAGAAATCATCCCCCAGGGAGTATGGCCATATCACAATCCCTTCTCCTCCATTCTCCTCTGAGGATTCTGGGCATGCACACACATGTGCCCAGAGTGTTGCAAGCTGCCGAATCCAGGATTCAAACCATGATCGGCCACAAGGTAGTCCAGCACCTTAACCACTATACCATCTGCTTTTCTCTTTCTTAACCAATTTTTAATTAACACTTTGACTACTACTTTCATGTTTTTCTTTTACTCTTTTCCCTAATATCACCAGTGTTGCAACTGACAGGTGTAGGTGTGTGTGTGTGTGTGTGTGTGTGTATGTTGCAGTTCTTGGAAAACCTTTCTAAGTCCATTGGTAGCATAAATTTTTAGTAATAGAATTGCTGGGCCAAAGGGTACATGCATCTTATAGTTTGAGAAATATTATCATACTGACTTCCAGAAGTTTGTATCAATTGATAATTTTGTCAATAATGCAGGTGAATTCTCTTTTCTCTGTCCCTGTAGCACACCTCGTATGTGTGTCATCACCTTGAATATGTCTGCCTTTTAAAAAAGTGAAAAATATCTCAGTTTTTTATTTTATTTATTTGGTGAGATTGAGCATTAAAAAATTAAAAATTAAAAATTAGTGTTATTTGGACCAGCAGTTGGTGTAATGGCTATGTCGCTGGACTCTCATGGAGTCGACCACAGTTTGAGTCCTGGACCCAGTGGCTTAAACTCATGCCGGGCACATGTGTGTGTGTGTGCCCAAGATCCCGAGAGGAGAATGGAGGAGAAGGGATTGTGGAGTGGCTGTCCCCACTGGGGGGTGATTTCTCACTTTCTGTCTTTCTGTCTCTCTCTGTCTTTCTGGCAAATACACATGCTCTATAGCAAAAACCTCTCAAAAAAAAATATTGGTGTTAATTTCTCTAAATTATTGAGTTAGTGGACTCTGTAAATTAAGAAATTAAACTCTTATCTATAATATGTATTGCAACTTTTTCCTTGATGTTGTTTATCTTTAAAACTTTGTTATTGGCATTTTTTGGCCAGACATAAGTTTTCAAATTTTATAAAGTAAATTTTTTTTTTTTTTTGAGAGGATTTTGCTATAGGGCGTGTGTACTTGCCAGACAGGCAGAGACAGAGAGACAGAAAGCGAGAAATCACCCCCCAGGGGAATGGCCACGCCGCAATGTCTTCTTGTCCATTCTTCTCTCGGGATCCTGGGTACGCATGCACACGCGACCGGCGTTGAGTTTAAGCCACCGGGTCCGGGATTCGAACCGCGGTCGACTACATGGGAGTCCAGCGACACAGCCAATACGCTAACTGCTGGTCCCTATAAAGTAAATTTTATTCAGTGTTTTCTTTTAGAGTGCTAAGTTTTGTGTTCAGCTTTAAAAGACTGTTTCTCCTCCAAGGTCGTAAGTACAATTATTTATGCTATTTTCTAAAATTTAATTGTTTAATATTTTATACGTAAAGCTATAATTGACTCACTGTTACTTTTAATATGAAGAATAGGGACCAGCAGATGGTATAATGGCTACATTGCTGGACGCCCACATAGTCGACTATGGTTCAAATCCCAGACCTGGTGGCTTAAAACTCATCCCAGGCCCATTTGCATGAGTGCCTGAGATCCTAAGAGGAGAATGGAGGAGAAGAGATTGCATTGTGACCATCACCCTTGAGGGGGAAGTAATTTCTCACTTTCTGTCTGTCTCTCTCTGTTTTTCCAGTGAGCGCACATGCCCTATGGCAAAAATCACTCTAAAAAAAAACAAGAAAGAAAGAATTCGTTAGAGATATTTTTCTCACATGGTTATCCCAACTACATCACAATCCAATTTAGATTAAGTTTGATATACTATGTTGGAACTAGTATACAAAGGAAGATGTGAATGCTATAGTAAGGAGTTTGAATTTTCTCCTACAGACAGCAGGAATATTCTGAAGTTTCAAGCAATCCCTTTTGAAAAAGCAATGTAATACACTGTAAAGTTATATGTAATTCAATGTAATATAAAGAAGAATAAAAAAAAAAAAAAGGAACATCATCTAGGGACCTGCAGGTGGTGTGGTGATTAAGGGCACTAGACTCTCACATGGCCAACCAGTTTGAGTCCTGGACCTGGCAGCTTACTTTCTCACTTTCTCTCTCTCTCTGTCCCTTCTCTGGTCAAATTTAAATAATAAATAAAGTTAAATTAAATAAAAAAGAAATATCATCTAGAGCATGTTTTATAAATATAATTTATTGTCTATGTAAAGCATCATCTGAAGGAAGGAAGAAATAAAAAAGTAGACCAGGGGAACCAGCAGTTAGCGTAATGGCTATGTCGCTGGACTCCCACGTAGTCGACCGCGGTTCGAGTCCCGGACCCGGTGGCTTAAAACACACCAGGCGCGTGTGTGAGCATGCCCAAGATCCCAAGAGCAGAATGGAGGAGAAGGGATTGCGGCGTGACCATCCCCCCGGGGGGTAATTTCTCGCTTTCTGTCTCTAATGTCTCTCTCTGTCTGGCGAGCGCATGTGCCCTGTAGCGAAAATCTCTCCAAAAAAAAAAAAAAAAAAAAAAAGTAGACCAGTTAGGAGGCCAATTAAAACAGCCTAGCCATGGCATCAGATGCAGTAAAATGCAACACTTTCTGAGGCTGATTCACATGGGAAAGTTTCAGGTTCACATCTGGAGACCTCATGCATGCCCATGATCCAGGGCTGGCTGAAGTTGGAGGGGCCTTACGGTATCAAGGTCCCGTTGGAGGTACACTCACTCTGTCTTGCTCGTGGGAGAAAGAAATACATTGAAAAATAATAATAATAAAGTAGCCCAGGAAAAAACAGTGATAACAGAGAGAGGGCTATTTTAATGGGACCAATAAGAAGGGCATGAAGGTGGTAAGTGCTGCAGGCACTTCATAGAGTCTTGAATATTAGCATAAGAAAGCCCCCACCCCCACCCCAGCCTAGATGCTTAGTGGCTGAGTCAGCATTAAATAACATTGGGTGACATCATTTGATGAATGAGGTCATGAAAACAGCTAATGGAATAGATCTCAGTCTCCCTATTTCAGGGGTGTGCCCACCATAGTGCCTCCACAGCTGTTTCTTGGATATGGGTATATCAGCTCTGGATTGGGAAAGAGGTGGTGAAGGGAAGTGAAAGTGGATCTAGTGATTAATAATAAGAAACTTGGGTGGAGAGCTCACGGGTAGGGACTAGAGATGAGTTTAATGTGGGGTATATGGAGTTTAAAGTACTTGAGGAATAACTACATGAAAATTTAAAAAGGACCTGGAACTGGGTGTGAGAGGCCAGAATTAGCTATGTAGACTTTCTCTTCATATGTGAAGTCATGATAGCCAATGGCCTGGGAGTGAGTGCAGTTGTCCCTACTGAGTAGGAAGCAGGAAGAGGAAGAGGTGGAAAGACAGAAACTCTGGGGAATCTTACATTTAAGGGGTAACAAAAGAAAAGAAGTTAGTTAAAAAAACCAGAAAAAGAAGCAGAGAAAAAAGAAGAGATCATATTACAATGGCTAAGAAAGAACACACTGTCTCAAAAAGCAGAAACAGTAGGGAACAACTACTGCAGACTCAGCTGGGGATTAGAGACCTTGGAGAGGGCCCCTTAAGTGTGGTGGGAATCTCGACAGAGCTCAGTAGTCTGCATTACAGTGGAGAAGGAGGAAATGATACCTTTCCAAGAAGTGTAGCAATGAAAGGAAACAAAAGAAGAGAATGTTATCTTGATAAAGTAGTGTGAAAAAAGCAAGATGCTACTTACTAGCTAGGTGATCTTGGGGTAAGTTACTTGAATTCTCTAAAGCCAATGTGAGTGTACGTAATGCCTCTGAATTTTACACTTTAAAATGGCTAAAATGGGGGCAGTAGGGGCATGGTGGTTGGGGCACTGGACTCCACATGGTTGACCACAGTTTGAGTCCTGGACCTGGCAGCTTAAAATTCACCCCAGGCTCAAGTGTGTGCATGCCTAAATTCCTGAGAGGAGAATGGAGAAGGGATTGCAGTGTGAAAAAAAAAAAAAAAAAAAAAAAAAGCTAAAATGATAAATTTTGTTACATATATTTTATCACAAAAGAATTAAAAAAGGAAGTAGAAGAAAAAGACATGAATTTGTTCATAATCAGGAGAATTTCAGTGTTTTATGTTTTAGAGATAGAGATATTCTGGTGCTAATGGTGGTCAGGATGAGTTTTTGCAGGTGAGCTGTCAAAGAATGTTAAAAAGTTATCAAAGCAGGCACTGAAGTTACTGAGGGTAACAGCTGAGGTAACAATGAACATAAAAGGAGGTCAGGGTGTCTGGTGACCGAAAAGGGAAAAAAATTTAACATAAATAGTTCTCCTCAGGGCTGGGGTTAGAAAGTACAGTGAAAAATGAAAAATGAAAAATGTGGAGCCAACAGGTAGTATGGTGGTTAAGATGCTGGACTCCCACATGGCTGACCGCTGTTTTAGTCCTAGACCTGGTGGCTTGAAGATCATATCAGGCGTGTGTGTGTGTGTGTGTGTGTGTGTGTGCATACCCAAAATCTCAGAAAGAGAATGGAGGAGAAGACATTACAGCATGGCCATCCCCCCCACTCCCTAGAGGGTGGTGATTTCTCACTTTCACTCTCACTGTCTCTCTGTTTCTCTCCAGCCAGTGCACATGTCTATGACAAAAAAAATAAATAAATAAATAAAAATTAAAAAAATAAAAAATGAAAAGAAAAATGTGCCATCTTTTCTACTGATCCTGGAAAATGGTCTCACAAGGAAAGAGAATGGATTTTGAGACTTGTAGTGTTACAAGGGAAAAAAGTAAATGGATATAGAACTTTTTAAGGAAAAGGAATGGGAAGGTATGGAGTATGCATGTGTGGGAGAGGAGAGTATTCCAGAGGAAATGACATACATTTAAATTAATGAAAAAAAAAAACTGATAAAAGATTTTAATCTGGATCCATCATGTAGCCTAGTGGTTAAGGGAGCCAGATCCCACATGCATGGTTTGAATCACAGCCCTGATGACTTGAAAACATGCCAACCACATGTGCATGCCTGCCCAAAAACCCAACAGAAAGGAGAAATGGAGGAGAAAGTATTGAAACCTGACCATACCTGACTGGGATTTGCTTTCCCCCTTTCCCTCTCTCACTCCAATGAATACATGCACATTTTGGCAATTAAAAAATATATATTTTAAGTATTTCAAGAAATATTGTAAGTATTTCAAAAAATAATATCTATCAATAAATAGAAATGCATCAGTTGAGGGACCAGCAGATTGTGTAATGGTTATGTTACTGGACTCCCCTGTAGTCAACCATGGTTCTAGTCCTGGACCTGGTGACTTAAAACTCACATTAGGCACGTGTGCATGGGTGCCCAAAATCCTGAGAGGAGAATGGAGGGGAAGGGATTGTGGCATGCCATCCCACGTGGAGGGTGATTTCTTGCTTTCTGTCTCTCTGTCTCAGTCCTGGACCTGGTGGCTTAAAACTCACACCAGATGTGCATGTGTGCATGCCCCAAATCCCAAGAGGAAAATGGAGGACGAGGGATTGCAGCATGGTCATCACCCTGGGGGATGATTTCTTGCTTTTTGTCTCTCTCTGTCTCTCCAGTGAGCATACACACCCTATAGCAAAAATCTCTCTCAAAAAAAAAAATTTTTTTTTTTGTTAGAGGCGATGTATGCTCACTAGCGAGAGACAGAGAGAAGAAAGCACTCCCCACCCCCCACCATGAAAAAGGGTCACACTACAATCCCTTCTCTTCATTTCTCCCTTCTCTTGGGATTTTGGGGGCACATGCACATGAACCTGGCATGTTTCTCAAGCTGCCAGATCTAGGACTTGAACCATGCAGTGGGTCATGTGGGGTCCTGCTGACTTAACCACCAGACTTACCTAGTAATTGGCTTTTAGTAAGTAACTTTCTTTTTGTTTTTAAATTAGTTCTCTGGCTGCCAGAAATAGATGGAGGGCAATATAGGGAAGGGATGGGACCAGCAAGGAGTATGCAGTCATTCAGGCTTTTAATAATGGAGTAGTGATAGTGATGAGGATAATGAAGATAGCTGTTACAGTGTTTTGGGCCTTTTCTGTTGGCCAGATGCTTTATATACATTATCATGCAATCTGGAATTTGGGTATAATTATCTCTCTTTTAGAAGAGAGGAAATAGTTGCTGAGAGAGATTGTCTTACAAAAGGACATGTAGATAATAAATATAAAAGCCAGAATCTGATATCAAGACTACCCCATCTTTTTTCATAGTTTGTGGGAAACATTGGTAGAAAGGGATGAAATTGAAAGAAAGGGATGGTGTGAAATTTTTTGGGGAGATTTCAATTCCATTCACTGCTTTGTCACGCTTACATACTGTTGCATGGAAAGAGGATCCATGAGGATATAGTGAGATTACACAAGCCTATTGCTGGGTACTAGGAAAATTACTGGAATAAGATAGTGCCCAAAACTTGTCCTGGCTGATAAGAGAGAAAGGAAATGGAGAATTATGACTAAGCTTGCCAGCACCACATTCTGGGAGATTTTGCAGGGAAGCAAACATGGGGAGCAAAGAGGAAGGTTCTCATACCAATCTTCTCCTTTTGGTATAGTGGTTTCACTTCTTTCTTAGGAGAGATTAGAATAAGTGATATGGACTAAGGGAAGGTTGAAGTTTGGGGAACAATGAGACAGCACCTTCCCAAACTGAATCATTTCTTATTCCCTAATGCAATAGTCTGAAATTTCCACTTGACACACTTACTTGGACCCAGGAGAGAGCACCTCCCCTAAGAAGAAAAAAAATACTCTGTAAAGAAATCTGTCAAATTACTCTGTGACTCAAATCAAAATCTCTTGTGAGAGGAAGGGAGAGACGGTGTGAATTTTTTTTTTTTTTTAGAGAGATTTTTGCTGTAGGGCACATGTACTCACTGGACAGACAGAGAGAGACAGAGAGACAGAAAGCAAAAAATCACCCCCGGGAGGGATGGATCTACCACAATCCCTTCTCCTACATTCTCCTTTTAGTATTTTGGGCATGCATGAACACACACCTGGTGTGAGTTTCAAGCTTTTGGGTCCAGGACTCAAACCATGGTTGGCTACATGGGAGTCCAGCAACATAACCATTACACCATCTGCTGGTCCCTGGTGTGAATTTTTAGGCAAGCTTTCTTTTCTGTTTTTAAGATGAATAGCACAAAGCATTTGTAAAGCACTTCTGTGCTCTTCCATCTTTCCCTGATGCAGCCTTTTCTAATCAGTTTTATACTTTGGCACTACCTGCCCCATCAGCCTTTCTAATCTCACACCATCTACATTTTAGATCCACTAGACTGCTTACTGTTCCTCAGTTTGCTGCTTGTTTTTCCTCAATTCACTGTGATCTTTTCGGATACCTCCAGGTCTTTGCTCAAACTGTTTCTTTTTCTAGTGATGCCTTTCCCTTTGCCTGTGAGGCTTCTGTTTAACCTTTGAAGTCCAAATCAGATTTAAAAAAAAAAAAAAAAAACCTCTCTAAAAAGACACACTCTAAAAAGACACACTCAGGCGCAGATTTTTCTGCTTTCTCTCTTATTTGCTTATCATATCCAACTATTTCCCTCTGTCCTCCACTGGACTGCCAGCTCTATGGGAATAAGAGTCATACCTTAGTCATCTTTGTCTGCCCAGAAAGTATCTATAGCAGACACTTAGTATGCATTCTATAATTTGGATCAGTCATTTCAAAAACCCTATAAACTAAGTAAGGCAAGTATCTGTTGGACTAAAAGATTTGCAAAACAGGGGAGCTGGAACTTCAGGTCTGGGAGTTATGAAACTGACACTACATCATTTTTGAGGTATAGAGATGACAGCTCTAATGCAGTTCAGCCTAATAAAATCCAAGTCTTTTTGTTCTTGGATCAATGTTATTGCTAAAGCATTTTAAAAAGCTGACTTTTTGACGGACTATGGTCCTGTGGTTTTAGAGCATACCACATTAGAATATACCACATTATCCAGATTAAGTTTTATTTCCTCCTTGTGTCTTTCCCCATGCTTTTCTTGCTTTGGAGGCCCCAGCTGTGTGGTAGATCAAGTTTTTAGTGTTTTTTTGTTTTGTTTTGTTTTGTTTTGTTTTGTTTTGTTTTGTTTTGTTTTTAAGAGATTTTTTTTCTATAGGACACATGAACTCTCCAGAGAAACAGAGACACAGCAAGCGAGAAATCACTCCCAGGGAGATGACCACGCTGCAATCCCTTCTCCTCCATTTCCTCTCGGGATTTTGGGCACACACACACATGTGCCCAGCATTGAGTTTCAAGCTGCCAGGTCCAAGACTCAAACCACAGCCAGCCACATGGGAGTCCAGCTCCTTTACCACTACACCACCTGCTTTAGTGATTTTTGAAGAAGAGGTAGAATGGCCTCTCATTCCTAAGCCATTAGGAATAAGAAGGGGAGGGTTTTCTCCTTCCCTTCATTTTTTTTCAGCTTTCTAGGGTGTCAGTTTCCTCATCTTAAAAATGAGAGTACATCAAAGCCATGGTTTTTCTATCATTTTTACTTTCTTTCCTGTGCTCCTATGCAGGGTCTTCATTCAGCTCATTCCCCACCCCCCCTCCCCAACACACACACACAGGTTCCTACTATATACCATCAGCTATACCAGCCCCTTGCTCACCCAAAAGATGCCATCCTCAGAAAGTGCAGAAGTTCTGTCTCAGCCCTGTACCTGCCTCCTCACATTTCCTCTAAACTTTCAGCACAGAGAATGAGGTGGGCAAGGGAGGAATTAAGTAACATGGTATCATCTTTTAGCTAGAGGCTAATCTGTCACAGTATAGAAATCCAGGTAAACTATAGACCTGCTGCATTTTGTTTTAGGACAAAATTACAGTGAAAAGGAAAGTTAGTAGAGTCTGCAGCATTTTTTTTGGATGTTTTGTTTTGTTTTGTTTGTTTGTTTTTCATATTCAGAAAGCTCTCAGTGCTGGAAGAAAGCAATGTATGGGGGGGAAAAACATCAAACAAGTAGATATTTGGTATTAGTTTAACTTTAAAGTTTAAGGTTGAGCTATTTTTTTTTCTTTTACCTTAATGTATTTTAAGTAAAACTAGATAAGTAATATACAAATTGTGAACTATGTAAAATTCAAAGAAGTATAAAATATTCAATAGGTATGCCCATCAGAGACAAGAGAGAGGTGAAGTGAGAAATCACTCCCC
Source organism: Tupaia tana (assembly GCA_026018925.1). Classification (NCBI taxonomy): domain Eukaryota; kingdom Metazoa; phylum Chordata; class Mammalia; order Scandentia; family Tupaiidae; genus Tupaia; species Tupaia tana. Next base: position 39,678,389 of record JAKSZU010000013.1, on the reverse strand, counting down.
AAGGGAGTGGCCATGCTGCAATCCCTTCTCCTCCATTCTCCTCTCAGTATCTTAGGCACACATGCACATGCACCCAGTAATTTTCAAGCTTCCATGTCCAGGATTCAAACTGCAGTCAACCATATGGGAGTACAGCACCTTAACCACCATGCTACCTGTTGGCCCCGAGAGTGGTACTGTTATTTCCCTATTTTATACATGAATAAACTGAGAGATCAAATAACCTTTCCATGATCTCAATAGCTAAAATCCCAACCAAACATTTTCAGAGTTCATAAAGTGCTTCAGGAAAGAGGTGAAGGAATCCAAATCTGTTGAGTTCTAGACCTTCTCTACCTCCCATACCCAGAGCAGAAACCTATATCCCATGTGGAACTTCTGCTTAAAGTTTCCTAGGTAGAGAAAAAAAAAATCGCTGCTAATAAAATAAGATTAAAATTAGAAAATATGGCATTGGTCAGATAATCACCTAGATTATTATCTAACCCCTGTAGGAAGGATAACAGACTAAGGCCCAGTTCATACGGCATCGGTGGTCTAGTTTAGCTAGAGAGTAAATTTAGCAGCATCCTAAGAAGAAATTGTACTTCATGATTTTAAGATGGAGTTTCCAAACTCTTTAAAGAGTAGAAATATTTTTTTCTGAAAAAGAAATATTGCCTAGAATCCTAATAGCTAAGAAAAAGACAAAATCATTAATTTAGTGATATAAATAAGGTTTGTAAGTTTGAATTTATATTTTTTCATTATAAAATTAATTAGTAAAGTAAGTCTGTTTTCAGCATAATAGTGGGTTGGTTACATGAACAACCCCTCTTGACAAAAGTGCTGAAACTAAAATGCTAAAAGAAATATTTTTAAGTTTTTTAAATACAATGTTGAGCTAGCATGAAAGTACAGAATGTTGTATAGTGTCCAGAACCCTGAGATGCATGCAAACCTGGCTTTTTCCTGAAGTTGTCTGCTACATCCTAGAGACAAGACAGAAAATTACATGAAGTTCAGGGGCCAGGACATGCTTAAGATGGGAATTCTATTAGGAAACTGTGCATTAATCTGGACTCCCTGAGAGAGTCCTACATTCCTATATTTACAGTGAACGAGTGACTGAAATAAATAAACCTCACTTATTGAAGAGGATAGCTAGGATGCTTGTTTTTCTCAACTGTAGCTCTATAGGAAACTTGTTCCTAGGGCTGAGAATTTATCTTCTCATGACAAATCATCCCCTACATGAGTCTGCATTCTGAAATCACACTACTGTACTTCTAGAAATCTAAAATAGAGAACTAAATATAAGGTAGTTTTCAATTTATAGTACCCTCGACAAATGAGAGAAGTAAATATAAATATTATCTTGAAGAACTCAATTGCAAACCAAACCACCAGGTATTCCCACAGAAAACTTCCAGTTTGCAGTCTAAATTACAAAACAAACAAGTAACTCCACTATACAGTATAATGAGAGCTCACAGAAGGAACAGCTAGAAATCAACACAAAGACTTCATGTATTAGAACAACCAAAATGACATATAAAATGGCACCATAGGGCCAGCAGGTGGTATGGAGATTAAAGCAGCTATGTCCCACATGGCTGACTCTGTGGTTTCAGTCCCAGACCCAGTGGCTTGAAATCTATGCCAGGCACATGTGTGTATACCCAAAATTCTGAGAGGAGAATGGAAGAGAAGGGATTGCAGTATGACCATCCCCACTGGAGACTGGATTTCTCACTTTCTCTCTTTTTCTGTCTTTCTGGTGAGCAAATGTTTCAGTCAATGAAGACAATGAAATCGTTTGGATGAACAAAAAGAAGTTTTGATTGGACTTGTGAGTGGATGTTTAAGTCTTAGAGTAGTCCCAGAACTTGTGAAATTAACATCAGATATTTGGAGAACAGCTGAAGCACCTCTGCAGTCCACCGAGCACTGTTAAAAACTGCAAAGGTCACCTAAATCTCCTTATTATTATTATTATTTTTTTTTTGGAGAGGTTTTTGCTTTTAGGGTGCATGCACTCACCAGACAGACAGAGAGAGACAGAGAGACAGAAAGCGAGAAATCACCCCCCAGGGGGTATGGCCACGCCGCCATCCCTTCTCCTCCATTCTCCTCTCAGGATCTTGGGCACGCACGCACACGCGCCTGGCGTGAGTTTTAAGCCACCGGGTCCAGGACTTGAACCACGGTCGACTACGTGGGAGTCCAGCAACATAGCCATTACGCTAACTGCTGGTCCCTAAATCTCCTTATTTTACAGATGAAAAAGTGACAGGGGAAGAGTCTTATCCAAAGTCGCACTTACCTAAAGTGCATGTGTACATGATGGAGCCAGGACCTGAATTCCAGTCTCTTAACTCACAGAGCAGTATTTGTGACTGTTCCTTCTTCCTTATCCTGCTGCTGTTTTTTCATTTTGTTTTGTATTATGTTGTTTTGTTTTAAATTAAATAATAAAGAGAAAGTGTGAAGAAAAGTACAATTCCAGGTTATCAGGTTATTGATAGTGCTGCCCTTATGTCTTATGTATGGAATTTAGTAACTATTTGAATACATTCTTACACCATCCCTTGGCCTATCTGATATGGGCATTTCCCATTAGGTTGCTTCCAATGAAATTGCTTATTTTTTTGATTGGGGGAAAAGGGATGCAACTTCGAGTAGTTTCCATCTACTTATTAGATGGAGTGAGGGTGTAGTGAGAAAGGTTTTTGAAAATGTGAGTAAAACTGAGTCATGGGAAATAGTATTGGCACAGTATTTCACAGAAAATGCCAGGCAATCAGGAGAGGGCAAATCTCAGCATACATAAAGGCTTGGCTGAGAAATACACAGGGAAAAGGCAGGTGCCAAGCCATAGCATGTGTATATAGCTGAGTCATTAGATTATAAATCAATTCACAAAACTGGACTTATAATATCTACTCTGTTTGCTTTAGTTCACTGCTTTAGACAAGCTTAGTTTGCTTTCTAAAAAGTTTATACCTTTGATCCACAAAGAAAGGCAATTTTCAAGGGTAAATGATGCTGATATGTCAAAATGTATCATTCCTGTTCATTCGTGAAAAGATGGACATGCATGTATGTGCATGTGTGTATAAAAAAATGTATTTCAGGATCTTGCCTAGTTCACCACAGATACTTGCCCACAAGTGTGAGGTTGTCTGTAATTGGCAACAGTAGAATCAACAAATTGTTTAAATGAGGACAAGAACTTGTCCATTATTGGCAGCATTGACACTAGAAACACCCAGACTCCAAAGTCTAAAATGGTTTGCACAATTTAATATTTGCACAGCTCCAAATCACGACAAGGATAGTTCTTTGAACAGGACCATAAATTCGGTCAACTAATTTGATGTTTGGATTTTAAGAGAATTATGAGATTTTCAGGAAACAAAGTTTTGGATTTTGAAGCTCATTTTCACTGTAGAATGTGGTATAGATCTTTAAAGTGGTACATTGGTGGAGAGACAGGCTAATTTGGGTATGGCACATTTCTCAAACACATGAAAGATTAATAACAAGAAATGTATTCTAGATACCACAAGTCTATATTTAGAGCCAATGAAAGTTTGCCTAACTTCCATTCCCAGTACATAGAGATGCTACAAGATACAACTGGATTGCTCCTGGGAGCAAGTAGGCTTTTTATGAGAGCAGCTTTAGAAAACAAAGAATAACAAGAGGAATTACTGTAAGAATGAGCCAGAAGTTTATGGAAATAGAGAAAGAAGGACTTTAATCTCTAAAATTTAGGACCGAGAGAGGGCAGCCCAAAGCAGCAGATGTGATAGCACACTTTGCGTTCATGGAAGATAAATGTACCAGCCATGTTGGGGATCCAGCCAGTGGCATGGTGGTTGAGACAGCTGGATCCCACATGGTCTACTATGTGGAAGTTAGGTGTGTGTGTGTGTGTGCATGCCCAAAATTCTGAAAGGAGGGAGAAATGGAGAAGGGATTGCAGCATGATCATCCTCCATTGAGGGGAAAGGGTATTGTTTTGTCACTCTCTCTCTTTCTCTCTCTTTCTGATGATTGCACATGCCCTCTGGCAAATTTAAAACAAATAAAGTGTTTTTAATAAGTTTTCTTTTTAAGAATGGAAATCAGATGCTGTTTAATAAAGTGTCTGCTAGTTACCTTATGAAGGCTATAGACAAATTACAAAATGCACTTTCCTTTGACTGAACTTATAAACATTTTTTTTTTTTTTTCTGGAGAGCATGCATACTTGCCAGAGAGAGAGAAAAAGACAGACAGAGGGAGAGGAAAATGTACCCCTCATAGGGATAATAGGGACAAAAAATGAATCTAAACTCAGATGCCCTTATATGAGTTTTTGCCACAAATACCTGAAAAGAAAAGATTGGACTGACAAAATAATGGACTTCTATCTGAATTTTATACTGTTGTGAATTAAGAAATATAACAACTTGAAAAATACATTTTAACTGCCTCTTCACACTGCAAATAATTTTAATAAAATGTTGTTCATCCTTATGGGACTCATAGCATTAAGGAGAAATTCTTTTATGTGACATAATGAAAAGGAATAATAATTGGACAGTCAGAGGTAAGCATTGCCTGTCATACTTAAGCATAGAACCCTACTGACTTTCTTTGTAAAACAGCTTATAGTCCTTTGAGTTAATAACATCCAATATGTTGGGTCACTGGGAAAGTTATGACATATTTTTTCTATGTATAACCTAATACCATATTAAATGTTAAATTAAATTAATCTAATATTATATTTAATATTCATCAGAATGAATGTTGGTATATATTTCTGTGGCTGAAAATTTTTAAAAAGATTAGAATAAAATAATTATTCAAGAAAATTTAGTAATGTTAGTAATAACAGCTTACTAATACAAAGTAGTCATGCTCACTACTGATAAAGTATTGTTGATCAGGATTGCCAGTGACCAGTCAGTGGTGCAGAAGTGAAATGTGGTACTCTGCAAGGTAATCCCACATGAGAAAGTTCACAGTTCAAGTCCAGAGACCTCCCTCAGTATGCTGGCCATCCATATCCTCATGATTTGGGCTGACTGAAGGCTGGAGGTGCATTGCTGTCTAAAAACCCTGTTTGGGTTGGTTTCTTCCTCTTTCTCTCTGTCTCACTCATGAAAGAGATAATTTGTTTTTAAATTTCCAGAGGGCATGTGCACTAGACGAAGAGAGAGTGAGAGAAAGCACTCCCCCAGGGGGAATGGCCACATTGCAACCCCTTCTCCTCTTGGGATTTGGGATACTCACACACACATTCCTGGGATGTCTTCCAAGATACTGGATCTAGGACTTGAACCATGCAGTCAGCCATGTGGGATTCAGCCTCATCAACCATGCCACTGCCTGTCCCTTAATTTATTTTAAGCAGTTAGAAAGCCCAACAGGACAGTGGCTCCAGGTGTGGTGGTGAGCATGTGCTCAAAAGAGGCTAGATCCCATCTAGCTACTGAGGCTGAAATATCCAACCTGGCCTGGTTAGTGAGTATCCAAGTTCTAATGATTAGAGAACTGGAGGAAGGGGATGGCAGCATGACTACATCCCATAAAGGGTCTCTCTCTCTCTCTCTCTCTCTCTCTCTCATATGTGAGTGTGTTCTAACATGAATAAAGGGGAAGAATTTTTAAATAAGAAAATAGAATTGCTGAAGAATGTGAACAGCTTATACATAATATATGTGTCAAAGATAATACAAAAATAAAACTTCAGGAAGGAAAAATTGGGAGACTAATAAATTCAGGTTTGAGGTAGTTCATGCTTGTGTGTAATTTCCCAAATGAAAGAACATGTAGGGAAAAACATGTAATCTCTATTTAAAAAGAAACTATAGGGGTTGGTCCATGGCCTAGTGATTAAGGGAACCAGATCCCACATGGCTGACCACATTGTTTAAGTCCCAGCTCTGATGGATCAAAAAATAGGTGAAAAGGAGGAATAGAAAGGGACAGGACTGAACATCAGAGATTGTGGCATTTGGAAGTGAAGTGAGATTAGAGGAGCAAATTGTGGAGAAAAGAAGACATCTGAGGATGAAAAGGAATAGTTAAAGAAATTTACTGAATTAAAACAATCTCTGGAATATAATTGGATCAAGAAATAAAGAAAACTGGTGAATTAGAGAAAGAAATGACTGGATTTAAGAAATTCTTACAAATGACAGGAAAGAATTTAAGTGAATCTCAAAATGGAGAAGTTCGTTTCCAAGGAGATTTAAAAGCCAGTCAATTTGAAATGGCTATTCAAGTTAACATGCTAAACATAAGGTTTATGATCTTACAGCAAAACTGGAAATTGCATCTTCAAAATATGTACATCTAGATGCAAAGAGTCAACTTCTTTGGTAAGAGTCAACATCTATGAAAACATTATAGAAGAAATGTGTAAAACTAGAGACAAATAAAATAAAGTTGGACAAGAAGTAGTAAACCTCAAAAGTCAAATGGAAATAAATATGGTAAAAGATGTTGAATTAGAACAATATAAATGGGAAAGTGAAGAAAGAGCAAGACAGTATATAGTAGAAAATTAAAATAAGTCAATCTATTCTTACAGGCACAAGCAGCATCTCAAGAAAACAGAGCAATTAAGAGTGAGTAATTATGCTTCAATAAGAAATCAGATGAAACTGGAATCCGAACCCTTCAAACTTAAGAGCTTCTCAAGAACATTTTAATAAAACAGAATTGGACAAATATAAGCAACTCTACATAGAAGAATAATAGATTAGAAAACCATTATCAGATAAACTGAACAAGACTAATGAGAAGTTAGAAGCAGTCAGTGCCAAACTTCTTGTGGAGAATTAGCAGAATAGATCTTTACTCTACAAGACCAGTCCTAGAGTCCCTCAGGTTGGAAATCTTAATAATAGTTTAGTGTACAAGATAAATCTTATTTCAAGAGAAACCCCAGTTATTCCTACCTCAATCACATGGCCTTCAAATAAAAGCATAACTTCTTGTTCCAGATGCAGCAGGAATTAGAAAGATGTAAAAAAGGAGAACTAAGAAAAGTTGGGAGAACTAAGAGAAGTTGCTACCGAATTTGCATCTGTATCCTGTAGAGCTTCTTCTCAAAGATCTGGTGATTAGTCAAACTAAACTCAAGACCTACTTTTTAGAGCATCATGAGAATATGTACAGATATTGAAAAAAATTATATGATCTGAAAGATAAAATTTTATTGACTGGACTGTCTACATAACTGTTTAATTGTTTTCCATTAAACATGTAACATGTAAAAATCTTTATTAAAAACTTGTGTTTTTTTTGGAGAGATTTTCGCTATAGGGCGTGTGCGCTCGCCAGACAGACAGAGAGAGACATAGAGACAGAAAGTGAGAAATCACCCCCCAGGGGGGATGGTCACGCCGCAATCCCTTCTCCTCCATTCTCCTCTTGGGATCTTGGGCATGCACGCACACATACCCGGCGTGAGTTTTAAAGCCACCGGGTCCGCGACGCGAACCGCGGTTGACTGAGTGGGATTCCAGCGACATAGCCATTACGCTAACTGCTGGTTCCCTTTATTAAAAACTTTTTCATCAAAAATTAAGAGAAAAAGAAAAATACTCTAGGCATGTGTGCATGTATACCCAGGATCCTGACAGGATGGAGAAAGGAAGGAATTGCAGTGTGACCATGCCCCATTTTTTCCCCTCTCCTTCTCTCTCTCACTGGAAAGTGCATGTGCCCCCTTGCAATAAAAAATATATATACAAAGAAATGATAGACTGCTTAAATAAAATTTTTTAATAGAATTTTTCTTAACAATTTCTACTGATAAGCCAGCACAATAAGTTAGAGTGGTGAAGATTTGAGCACAACAGGCACACAAAACTATTAAGTTCTGTTAAACTCTTTAAGAAAATATTTGAATCTTCTAGGAACTCTTTGTTTTTTTGTTTTGTTTTTGTTTGAGAAATTTTTAGTATTGGATGTGCGTGCTCGCCAGAGAAACAGAAAGAAAGAAATCACTCTCCACGGGAGATGACCATGCTGAAATCCCTTCTCCTTCATTCTCCTCTTAGGATTTTGGGCACACACGCACATGCATCTGTTGCGTGTTTCAAGCTGCTGGGTCCAGGACTCAAACTATAGTCAACCACGTGGGAGTCCAGCACCTTAACCATTATGCCATTAGGAACTAGAACTCTTAAGGGAAATGTGGAACAAAACATTTTTACAAATACAAAAGGTACTAATATACTAATACGATGTACTAATAATGCTAGGAACAATTGTAAAAGTCTTTTAATTTATGGGATATTCCAAGTGGAGGGGAATTACATGCAGACTGGGTGCTGATTAAGCAAACCGCACAGTCAAGTTTGTGGGAGAACACCCCCAGTTCTTTTTTGTTTGTTTGTTTTGAGAGAGAGAGAGAAACTTTTGCTATAGGGTCTGTGTGCTCACTGGAGAGACAGAGAGACAGAAAGCAAGAAATCACACCCATGGGCAGATGGCCATGCCACAATCCCTTCTCTTCCAGTCTCCTCTTGGGATTTGGGCAGGCACTTACACGCACCCAACATGAGTTTTAAGCTCCCAGCTCCGGGATTTGAACCATAATCAACTACCTGAGAGTACAACAATGTAACCGTTACACCATGTGCTATTCTTGAACACCCCCTGGTTCTGGCAATAGAAATAGAAATGGCAAAAGAAGTTATGTAAGAGAATTGGTAGTTAGATGGTGACAGTTCTTTTTGTATGCAGCCAGAGATGGAAGGTTTAAATGTTATCACACTAATTTTTATTTATTTTTTTAAGAGAGTTTTTTGCTCCAGCTCGTGTGTTCACCGGAGAGACAGAGAGACAGAGACAGGAAGCAAGAAATCACCCCCCAGAGGGGATGGCCATGCTTCAATCCCTTCTTCTCCATTTTCCTCTTGGGATTTTGGGCAGGCAAGCACATGCGCCTGGAATGAGTTTTAAGCCACTGGATCTGTGACTCGAATCGTGGTTGACCATGTGGGAGCCAGCAACATAACCATCTCGCCATCTGTTGGTCCCAATAATTTTATGTTTGAAAGTGATGGAAATTTTGAATTGGAAAATGCCTCCACAAAGTGGATTAGAGACACACTGAGTGAAGTAGTTTAGAATTGTTCTTACTTCTTCGTCTTCTTCCGTTAATGGGACTTGGACTTGGTTTTAATCTGATATTTATTAACTGTGATCTTGAGTTAGTACAGTCTTTCCAAATCTCACTTAATTTCACAAGTAAAGAAGATAATATTTATCTCACAGAGGTGCTGTAAGAATTAAATGGGTAATGTGAGATAAATGGCTCACATTTAGTAAAAAGTAATTCTTAAGTTACCTGTAATGATTGTTTCTGACTATCTTCACCCTTCATAACAACTCTCTTGAGTGGGATTTTTGTTGTTGTTTATTTATATTTTATACCAAAGGAAAATTTCAGGCTCAGGAAATTTAAGTAAAATCCCCAATCACACAATAAGTCAATGACAGATGATGGATTTGAGGCCTGTCTGACTCTAAAAATATATGCTTTTATTATTATTCTATGTTAAACCCTTCACTTAAAAAAATGCAAAACTGAGTGAGTTGGTGGCATGGTGGCTAAGAGGGCTGGATTCCCCTTGGCTAACTGTGTGACTTGAGTTCCAGACCCAGTGGCTTGAGAGAGACCCACATGGTATGTGTATGTATGTGCCAAAATCTTGAAAAGAGAAATGGAGAAGGAATTGTGATATGACCATCCCCCCAGGGAGTGATTTCTCACTTTACACCTGTCCCCATCTCTTTGTCTCTCCCTGGTGAGCATACATACTCACTGGCAAATTTTTACATACAAAACATCATTGGACTCCCACATGGCCGACCATGAGTCCCAGACCCAGTGGCTTGAAAATCACCAGGCACGTGTGTGTGCAAGCCCATCTTGGGAAGAGAATGGAGGAGAAGGGATTATGCGTGGCCATCCCCCCCTGGGGAATGATTTCTCACTTTTCCTCTCATTGTGTCTGTCTCTCTGTTTCTTCAGAAAGTGCACACACCCTAAGGCAAAAACCTGTTTATAAAAAATAAAAAAATATATATATACACACACACAAATACATACACACACACACACACACACACACACACACACAGCAAACAAAAATTTGTAGGTATAGCATAATCTACAAACAAACAAAAAACAAGAGCAGCATATGCCAGGAGTTCACTATAGGGGAATATAACCCAAATTCCCCGCTCTCCCCTTATCCCATGAGCTTTGCCAGCTCTCTAAGGCTATGTCTCCTTAAAAGTTCTTTTTGGGGACTAGCAGACGGAGTAATGACTATGTTGCTGGACTCCCCTGTAGTCTCTGTCTTTCTGAGGAGCACACATGCCCCATAGCAAAAACCTCTCAAAAAAAAAAAAAAGTTCTTTTTGTATGCAGACATCAGGACCAGAGAGCCAGGGGGAACCTAGAGCAACTAGAGGTTCTACCGTGATTTTTAAAGTCCTTTAACTAAGCATCATTTTGTCGTTATTGATAGAATTAAAGTGCCTTTCTGTTGTCCAAGGAGTTCATTTTTGGTCTTAAAGTTTCTAAATGTCCCTGATATAAATTGAAATACAAAGGGGAATTCTTACTGACACTTAATTCTCATTATGTTTGCCAAAATTACAGGTTGTTGACTAAAAGATAAATTGATTTTTGCACTCACACTCACATCTTCAAAAAAGATCTCAGGCTAACAGATTTATAGGTGTAAATATTCCCCAATGTATATTTTTATTTCCCCAGTGGTGTCTTCTCTTTAATATTTCCTTGTAATGGCTGAACTTTTCACAGTGGAGGCTTACATACACTGCCCAGAGTTAGCTGCAAGCTTTAAGTTAGTTTGAAGCTGTGTTTCATCAGCTCTTGACATACTCTGGGCAGGGGTGGCAGCTGCCATTTCTCAGACTCATCCTTTACTTTCAGCCCTTAGTATTTCAGCCCTAAGTGAAACTGCCTCAAATTTTTATCGTCTCTATAAATGGGAAGAGGAAAGAGATTAATTTTGGCTGTATTTTGAAAACTAAACTAAATTGTAAACTAAACAATGATCAGAAAAGATAAACATTTAAACTGCTGAGAAATCATTAAGGAGGTCACAAGTCAAAGATTTGTAGGAGATCCAAGATCCTCTTATAAAACAACGGAGAAGATACACAATTTGAGCTGAGGAGGATAATGCTTGTGCTAAACTTTCTAAATAATTTAAGGACACAACCAGCTCTGTGAATTCTTTCAAGTGCCCCAAACTTTGCAAACAGAGGACTCTGAAGTTTTCCGAACACAAGAGTTGTGCTTCTTCTGGGAGGAAATAAAAAAGAGGAGTAGGGTGTGTTCAGGGACCAAGGAGACTAAAGCTATGCTCTAAGCCTCATCTTCTAGACCTCTGAAACACTCAGACAAGAAATCATTTTAAATCTGAGGTGTGTCCTGGCATGTTCAGGGAACAAGGTGACTAAAGCTATGCTCTAAACTTCATCCTCTACACCCCTGAAACACTCAGATAAGTAGAGGAGAGATTTTGTCACAGAATGACCAGAAACCACTGCAGAGGCACAAGAAACATGAGAAACCGAGAAAATATCTCTCCCCAAGGGAAAAGAACAATCCTTCATCATCCACAGACAGTACGGTTGAACTTGTGGATATGTCTAATAGGGAATTCAGAATATTCATAGTGACAAAACTAAATGAGATAGGAGAGCTGAGAGACAATGAACTCCAGAAGATGCAGGAGAAAAGAGACAATAAGTTCCAGGAGGTGAGGAACTTCTTGCATGATCTGAAAGAGGAGCTACATACCATAAAAAAGAAGCAAATGAAACTGTTAGAGATGAAGGCTGCAATACAGGAAATCAAAACCTCCTTCAAAAGTATTAAAAGCAGATTAGTCCATGCAGAAGATCAAATCTCGGATGCTGACGGGAAAACCTCTGACCTAGAAAAAACAACCAAGGGGCTGGCAGGTGGCATGGTGGTTAAGGGCACTGGACTCCCACATGGCTGACCTTGGTTTGAGTCCCAGACCTGTCAGCTTGCTTTCTCACCTTCTTTCTCTAGCTCTCTTTCTCTCGCTCTGTCTCCCTCTGGTCAAATTAAAAAACAATAACAACCAAAAAACCCAACAAAACAAACAAACAAAAGAATAAATAAATAAAGTTAAATAAAAAAGAAAAAATACAAACAAAAAAACTGAGAAAATAACCATCCCAACAAAATGAGAATACCATACAAGAAATATGAGATATTATTAAGTGTCCAAACATCTGGATAATTGGTATCCTAGAAGGTGAAGAAACTAATAAGGGCATTGATTCCATAAAATCCTGGAAGAAAACTTTCCAAATCTAGAGAAGCATTCAAATATCCAGACCCAAGAAACACAAAGGACCCCTAATAGAATCAACCCAAGAAGATTCTCTCCAAGGCACATGATAGCCAGATTGGCCAAATCCACAAAGATAAGATACTAAAATTGGCAAGAGAGAAACGCCAGGTTACTTATAAAGTTTATCCCATCAGGCTAACATCAGACCTCTCATCAGAAACAATGCAAGCAAGGAAAGAATGGGAAAATATAGTCAAAGTGTTAAGTGAAAAACAGTTTTAACCAAGAACACTATTCCCAGCAAGATTATACTTCATATGGGAAGAAAAGATAAAAACATTCTCAGGTAAACAAAACCTGAAAGAATTTACCAACACCAGACCAGCTCTCCAAGAAGTACTGAAAGGAGTACTTTACCAGAATAACTAAAGACACACATACAGAAATAAGAAAACAAAAAGCAACCAAGAAAATGAACAACTTAATGCTAGGGACAAGAAATATCAATAATAACATTGAATAATAATTTCCAGGATTTAAACAGAAAGATGGGACCACAGTAACACTGCAAATTGAACAGAAGAAGGATTAATTACATAAGACTGAACTGGTAAAATTAATTTTATGACTTTTGAGTAAAACATTACTGATTTTTTTTACTTTATTTTGTTTTCCCAATTTAAGGATTTTACTTTCTTTTGAGCTGTTGATAGGTTCAACAATTTGTTAAAATGTTATTTCTTCTTGTTTGTTTGTTTCTTTAAATGGAAACATAAACTTTTCTCCCTTCCTGACTCCTCTGGAATCGGAAAATATTTGGGAATATTCTTATTTAGTGGCAGAATGGTTATTTGCATAAGTTCAATAATAACTGTTGTTTTGAATCAGAAATTGGAAATACTTGTTATTGGACAGGGCTTTGACTGGAATGTCCTATCTGAAGATTAAACCAGAAAACTATGGAACTAAGGTAGATCTCAAGTAAGCCAACAGAAGCTCTTGGAAAGATGGCCTGGCACCATAAATAGTTCTGCCTGGCAGAGAGGATTAGAGAAGCTATATCAAAGAATTCATACCAAAAAATAACCTGGACTTTTCCAGTCCAGTATTGTAATCAGTAGAGATTGCAAAAGAGTGGCCACAACCAGAGGATTATCTTGAGGAAGACTTTGAAGGAAGAAAAAGAGATTTATCTTTGTTAGTAGATAGTATATCACACAATACTTGGTAGGCAGGGGTTACTTGAGAAAGTTTATGTGTGAATTGTGTGCTGGGTGTTTGCTTTTCAACAGTTTGAGTAGTTGACATGTAAATATTTTCTCAAAAATATTTAAAACCATACTGTCTCTGTTGTTAGAGAGTCATAAACAAAATTATGACAAAAATTTCAAACATAATCTTTAAACTTCAATTTTTTGAAAATTTGAAAGCTGTTATTAACTGTCAAGAACTATGGAATAAGAGCAAAAGCTTTTTGATGTGTAAAGTAAATGTTTGTGGGAAAATTGAAAAATAAATAAATGATAAAAAAAGAGTGTCAGGGCTCTCTCAAAAAAAGACTAGCTTTTTTGTTTTTGTTTTTGTTTCTGTTTTGTTTTGTTTTGCTATAGGGCACATTCATGTACCAGAGAGACAGAGAGATAGTGAGAAATCACCCCTCAGAGGGGATGGCCATGCCACAATCCCTTCTTCTCTCAGGATTTGGGGCATGTACACATTCATGCCTGGCATGATTTTTTGAGCTGCCTAATCCAGGACTCGAACCAACGTCAGCCATATGGGAATCTAGAGCCTTAACCACTGCACTACCTGCTGACCCCAAGACTAGTGTTTTTATTTTTATTTTTATTTTCCTTTTTTTTTTTTTTGGAGAGGTTTTTGCTATAGGGCACATGTGCTCGCCACACAGACAGAGAGAGACAGAGAAACAGAAAGCGAGAAATCATCCTCCAGGGGAGACAGCCACACCGCAATCCCTTCTCCTCCTCTCTCCTCTCGGGATCTTGGGCACGAACGCACATGCACCTGGCGTGAGTTTAAGCCACCGGGTCCGGGACTCAAACCATGGTCGACTACGTGGGAGTCCAGCGACATAGCCATTACGCTAACTGCTGGTTTCTTTATTTTGTTTTTCAAGAGGTTTTTGCCTGAGGGCGCACACGTTCATTGGAGAGAGAAAGAAACAGAGACGGTGAGAGAGAAAGTGAGCAGTCACCCCCAACCCCCACCCTCAACCCCCGCCCAGGGAGGATGGCCACACAGCAATCCTTTCTCATCTATTCTCCTGGGACCTTGGGCATGCATGCAAATGCACCCAGCATGATTTTCAAGCCACCAGGTCCAAGATTTGAACTGTGGTTGACCATGCGGAAGTCCAGCAATGTAACCACTATGTCATCTGCTGCCCCCAAGACTAGTGTTTTAACAATAGCAAACTGGAGAAACAGCCTCAGAACCAAAGTCTTTCTCAGACCTCTCCCTGGCCTCCTGTCTCTTGATCAATCTCTGATCCTCTTCTTCTCTGGAAATATAGAGAACTAGCTTACTCCGATATTCCATTATTGAAATGTAGACCAGACTGCCATGAAAGAAAATGGTTGTCTTCAGCACCCCTCCCTGAAGTTTCATTAGCTAAGCATCTCCCAGCTCCCAAAGAAAATTATTTACTCTCTACCCTCTGAGCATTGGACCCATTTCCCCCGCTAAAAATTGTTTATTGTAAAATTGCCCATACATCAGTTTTCCTTTCCTTTAAGAGGAGGGTATGTAAGTCACAATCATTTTACCATTCTTTAAGCTTATAATTTTCTATTATTCCTGTGTACAAATGTACACATTAAAATAAACCTGGGAGCTAGCCTGTGGCCTAGTGTTTAAGGGAACCAGATCCCACATGGCCAACCATTTGGTTCAAAGCCTGTCCCCAGAGGCTTGAAAAGCACACTAGGCACATGTGCATGTATGTCCAAAATTCCAACAGGATGGAGAAGTGGAGAAGAAGGAATTGCAGCATGACCATGCCCCATTGGGGGTTGTTTCTGTCCCTCTCTCTTCGTGTCCCTCTCTGGTGAATACACATGTCCTCTGGCAGATTATAAATTTTAAAATGGTGTGCCTTTTATTTTTTTTATTGTCAGTTATTTTCAGCTGAACCTTGAGGGGACTGAGGGGGATTTCCTTTGCTCTTACAGAATCATCAAGTATTTGAAAGACAAAGGTGAGCTGCAATAGGTAGGGATATTGGGAACAGCATAGGACCAGGGAGGCATACAAGGGTTACTCAAGCTGAGGAGGGATTGAGTCAGGAAGATCTAGCTACACTCATCCCTAGATACATACCCTTATCTCAGTCATACCACTTTGGGATTTTGTAACATTTTCTTTCTTTTCTTCTCTCTTTTTTCTTTTGTTCTTATTTGCTCACCCACCCGTCTGTCCACCCGCCCTTCCTATCTTTCTTTCCAAAAAAAATATTTTGGCAAAATCTTCCTCTCTGCTTACTGCAACCCTGGTGTAACAGTCACCAACCTACTAGACAGGAAATCCAGGAGCCAGAGAAGGCGATGAAAAGTAGGCCAGTTGGAAGCACAAGAGCAATCCCCATGATGCTCAAACTTCACGTTTCTCCATACATCCCTGTCAGAATCTTCTCCGGACTTGCACAAGTGAACTCACACTTTCTACTAATGCAGTTAATCTGTTTCTCACCATCTCTGGGAAAGTGAGAATACCTAGCATTTAGGAAATTCTAGAAAAATCCTGTTAGATCCAGAAACCTTAGTAAAACTGCCCTCCCAAAACACCATCCTGGAGATTACAATTCTAGGTACACGGAATAGGAAATTAAAGCAGAAACTTGGGTGACTTGTTCTAGGTTCAGGTATAAAATCCATCTCAAAACTTTAATCAGAAAACTCCAATTTTGAATCTCCTGGGAGAGACCACTGGCAGACAGCTGTCAGATCAATAGTTTTAGCTGCCACGTCAGCCATTTTCTGTATTAAAGCAGTCTGAAATCGTGTATGCATGTAAATATAAAGCAGAGAGAATTGTGAGGAGGAAAAGTTGCCAGAAGGCAAACAGCAAGGAATAAAGAAAAGAAAAAAATCTTTAGAGGAAAGTCTGTAAATGAAGAATAGTAGCAAAACTAATGATCTTTGAATTTACCCATTTAGGATGTCAATTCCTTTTTTTTCTCCCCACAAATAGTTTAATTTTGAGAGAATAGCATATTTCAGATCTTCTACTTACCCTCTTTCTTTGAAAACCATTTATAAACAGCTGCTAGTAGGTTTGTCTTGAGTAAACAATAGGAGTATGAAGTGAAATTTCCAACTTGTCTTATAAAGTTGTATGAGAGTTGAGGAAAAATTTTAGTATAAGGACTGTTAAAACCTATTTAAGCAATTTATTAATAATTTTTAAAATCACCCAAAGGAAAACAAAATGGAATTATCAGTAGCAACTATTATCATCAACTTTTACTGCTATTGACATTAATAACAATCAGCCCAATGATTTACTTTGCAGGAATAAAGAACAGTTCTCTAAGGTTCCCAAGATCTTACTTTGCAAAACTCACTAAAAATCTCCCAGAATACTGGTTTCAATCTTACCTTGTGGTCTTCTCTTGATTTCTCTCCTGCAGATTTCTCTGCAGCAGAGAAACTGCAGGCTCTTTTTATGATCCAAAGTTTGGCAGAAAACCAAATGACCTTACAAGGGAAATCTGGGTGGGTGAGATTTTAGTATGCTTTTAACCACATGTGAAAAGCCAAGGGAATTACAATCCTGTCAACATCTGAGAGTCACAGTTTCCCACTTTCTCACAATTAAATCCAGCAATTACAGATTTTATGTTAACTGTTGTTTTTTTTTTTTTTTTTTTTTTTTTTTTTTTTTTTTTTTTGCTTCCAGCTCTCATCAGAATTACCTCCCATGTAATCCTAATGCCTATCTCTAATTCCCGATAATTCCTCTGTCCCCGCTTTTACAACTTGGCTCCCTTCTAAGTTGAACTCTGAACCTTTATCTTTAATACCGCTTATGTTTAATTTCTTCTGTCATTTATATTTTCACTTTGGGTAATTGGCCTCTTAATTTATAACCCTCACTAAGAGATCAGCTTATTCTTCCCAACTTCTTTATGATAGGGTCACCCCCTCTTGCATATCAGTAATATGCAGCTCATCTGCAAATAAAAATTCTCAGATACTTGGTTTGTCTCAACATACCTGGCCTGCCTCCTTTTAAACTGTGTTCATCTGTCCTTCTGTTTATCCCCAAAGTCTCACAGAGGATATAACTTTTGTTGCAAAAGCAAATCCTGCACTGTAGATTTCCTTTGTCCTCACCCATGAGAAATTTTGCTCCTACTCACCCCTCTATTTCTGTTTGCATCTATAATACAACTAGGATATAAAGAAGTGAAGGGAGTTCTTTTTTGACTCGGGCTGTTTCTGCATCTTAGATCTTGCATTGAAAGAAGGCTGCTGAAATACCTTAGTAAGATACTTCAATGGGACTCTGTTGTTACATACACATAGGCCTAGCTAGCCCTCACAGCCATCCAACCCACAAGTTTAGCAGGGTGGGCTTGAAACAATGAGACAGAAAAAATATGTAAAATGAAATAACAGGAATTTTTTAGATTTTCTCTTGACATACAATGTGAGAGTTCTGAAGTCCAGGGCAAAAGAAATGAGATAGCATCAGGTGACTGATGAAAACTTGGCAAAGATATGGTTGTGGTGTAGTTCTTTTTGGAAAAAACTACAGAAGAACAAGGAACACTGAGGGTTGTTATCCAGTTTAAAGTTGCTTTCTTTTTGGTGCAGAAATGCCTTTACATTACCCTCAAACCTGAGCTTTCATGTGCTACAAGCTATATAGTATTATTTTTTCATGAGGAATTAAAGAAGAGGCCAGTTATGTGCCCTTAGGATAAAGCAATGAAGAAAGAAGGCAAGGAGGCAAGATACCAAGATGATCAATGCTGATCAGGAATTGAGGTGTGTGGAGTACAGTCATATGTTACCTAATGTGGAGAACATTCAGAGAAATGCTGTCAGTAGTGATTTTGTTATTCAAACATAATTCCTATTTCTCACCTGGCTATCTGGTGTAGCCTATTGCTACCAACCTACACAGCATGCTACTGTACTAAATACTGTGGGTAACCATAACATAATAGTAAATAGTTGTGTATCTAAACTTACCTAAACATAGAAAATATACATAAAAATTTGGTAGAAAATAACTAAAGATGGTAAAAATATACAGGGCATGTACCATGAATTGAGCTTGCAGAATTGGAAGTTGCTGTGGGTGAATCAGTGAGTGAGTGGTGATTGAACTTGAAGGCCTAGGACATTACTGTACACCTCTGTAGACTTTATAAACACTGTAGACTTTATAAAGGCTGAGTTGTACTGCAACTCAGGTTGCAGTAAATTCATAATAAAATATCTTTCTTTCTTCAACAATAAATGAACCTTAGCTAACTATAGCTCTTACTTCACAAACTATTCAAAAATTTTAAACCTTTTGATATTTTTGTGACTAACACTTAGCTTAAAACACAAATACATTGTATAGCTATACAAAAATACTTTCTTTCCTGCCAGCACAACACAGCATACTGTTTTACAATGGACTTATTTGTATAGGTATAGGAATATTTTGTTGCATTTCACTTTTTTTTAATTTCATGGATATTGCATTTTTTACAAATTGAAGGTTTGAAACAACCCTGTGTAGAGCAGGTCTATCTGCACCATTTTTCTAATTAATAACATGTACTTACTTTATGTCTCTGCCTCACATTTGGTAATTCTTGTAGTATTTCAAACTTTTTCATTATCATTGTCTCTGTTATAGTGATATGTGATGAATGATCTTTAATATTACTATTGTAATTGTCTTGGGGTGCTATAACCCACACCCATATAAAACTTAAATGCAAACTTAACAACAAATGTTAGGCATATTCTTGACTGCTCCACTGACTAGCCATTTCCTACCTCTCTTCCTCTCCTCAGGCTTCTCTATTCCCTGAGACACAACAATGTTAATAACCCTACAGTGGCCTCTCAGTGTTCAAGTGAAAAGAAGAATCACATGTCTCTCGCCTTAAATCAGAAAGCTTTAATGATTAAGCTTAGTGAGAAAGGAATGCTGAAAGATGAAATAGGCTGCCCAGAGGCTCTAGCTAATATTACTGATGAAAGTGGATATGCTAAACAACAGATTTTCACTGTAGATGAAACAGCCTTCTGTTGGCAGACATTGCCATGTAAGACTTTCACAGGTAGAGAGAAGTCAGTGTCTGGCTTCAAAGCTTCAAAGGACGGGCTGACTCTCTTGTTAGGGACTTAAGTTGAAGCAGTGTTCATTTACTATTTCAAAAATCCTGGGGCCCTTAAAAATTATGCTGCATCTACTTTGCCTGTGCTCTATACATGGAAAAACAGAGCTAGATAATAGCATATATGTTTACAGAATGGCATACTGACTACTTTAAGCCTATTTTTATGATGTACTGCTCATTGACAATGTACTTGGTCACCCAAGAGCTCTGATGGAGATGAACAGATTAATGTGTTTTTTATGCTTGCTAACATAACAATCCACTCTGTAGCTCATTGATTATGGAGGCATTTTGACTCTCAAGTCTTATTAAGAAATACTTTTTTAAAGATGATATCTGCCATAGATAGTGATTCTGCTAATGGATCTCAGCAAAAGTAAATTGAAAACATTTTAGAAAGGATTTACTGTTTTATTATTTTGCTTTGTTTTCATGCCACAGGGCATATGTTCACACATAAGAAAAGAGAGAGCGTGAGATATATTGGGTTTTTGGGAAAGTAATGACATTTTTCTGCACAAAAATGTATCACAACTTTCCCGACAACCTAATGTATAGAGAAAACACCTCCAACAGGGCCTGGCCATGCTACAGTCTTTTTTTTTCCTCCAGTTCTCCATCCCATCAGGATCCTGGGCATGTGTACATGTGTCCAGCGTTTTTCTAAGGCTGGTGGAGCCAAGATTAAAATGGCCGTGTGGTATCTAACTTTCTCGACATAGTCAGAAAGTGCTTTACTACTGCACCATGGAGCCAACACAGTATTCACCATTTAGATGCCATTAAATACATTTGTGATTCATGGGAGAAAGTCAAAATTGCAACAATAACAGGAGTTTGGAAGAAGTTAATTCTAACCTTTCAGGATGACTTTGAGAAGCTCAATACTGCAGAAGAAGAAATAACTGTAGATGCGGTAGAAAAAGCAGAATTAGAATTGGAAGTGGAGCCTGAAAATGTGACTAAATAGCTTTAATCTTACATTAAAACTTGAACAGATAGCGAGCTTCTGCGTATTAATAAGCAAAGAAAGTTGATTCTTGAGATGGAAACTTCTCCTGATGAAGATGCTGTAAATATTGTTGCAATAATTATAAAGAGTTTAGATATTACATATACTTAGTTGATAAAGCAGCAGCAAGGTGGGGCCAAAGGTGGTGTAGTGATTAAGGTGTTGGACTCCCACATGGCATGCATGTCCAAAATCCTGAGAGGAGATTGGAGGAGAAGGGATTATAGCGTGCCCATCCTCCTGGGAGGGGTGTGATTTCTCACTTTCTTTCTCTTTGTCTTTCTCCAGCAAGTGCATGTACCCTGTGGCAAAAATCTTAAAACAAAACAAACAAACAAAAGAAACAAAAACAAACAAACAGAAAATGAAGAGAAAGAAAGAGAGAAAGAAAGAAAGAAAGAAAGAGAGAAAGAAAGGCAATGCAGTAGCAAGGTTTAAGAGAATTGACTTTAGTTTTGAAATAAATTTTAATGTGGAAAAAATGTTGTCAAATTTTAATGTGTGCTATAGAGAAATCTTTTGTGAAGGAAAGAGTCAATTGATGTAGCAAACTTCATTGTCATCTTATTTTATGAAATGTAATAGCCACCCCTACCTTTAGCATTCATTACCTCGTTAAGTCAGCAGCCATCAACATTAAAGCAAGACCCTCCACTAGCAAAAAGATTAGTAAAAACATAATTTTTATATGCACTGAGAAACCAAATAATTTGTGTGACTCTAATTGCAATATTTGTTTATTCTAGTGGTCTGAAACTAGATCCATGTTACACCCAAGATGTGTCTATAGAAGGAGCACACTCTAACATAATGACAAAATGTATATTGTTGTAAATGCATAAGCCAATAACACAATCATTAACTATCATTTTCAAGTATTAAGTGCTGTACATAATTGCACAAGGGGTCTTCAAAAAGTTAATGGAAATGTGTATTATGAAAAACTATGTATGGTTTTCAAAATATTTTTGTACTTTGATTTTTTTTTTTCCACAAGAAAACACCTCATGTGTGCTATACTTTCTTCTGACTGGCAGCACAATAGGTTTGTTTCCACAAGCATAACCACAAATGTGTGAGCAATGTGTTATGCAATGACATTATAAGGGCTACAGTGTCACTAGAAAATAGGAATTCTTTAGTTCCATTATAATCATAGGGCTACTGTTATTTATGCAGTTCTCATTGGTTGAGATGTTTTGCAGCCAGCCCATTTCTGTAACTGGGAGGGAGAGAAGACAAGTAACTATGAAAGGAATGTTAGTGTGTTCAACACTGGGAATTCTTGCAAATACTGACGAGATTACAATAGTGAATGGCATGACTTTATGATGGAAATAACCCTTAATTATTATAAAATGTCTCTCTTTATCTCTAGTTATGCTTCATGCCTTAAAAATCTACTTTGTCCATCTTAGGAGAGCTATGTACATACTATACCTCTTTTCATCCTGTTTCTGTCAACCATTTTGTGTCCTTATTTTTCAGATTTTTTTATAAGCAGCATATAGTTGGGTTTTTGCTTTTTTCACCAATTTGACGATCATTTCTCATTGAACTGAAACATTTAGCCTATTTACATTTACTGGCTTATTTTAATTAATTTCTACTTTCTTGTAGTTTTTTTCCTGTTTTGTCCCCCAGCTCGTGATTTATTTTCTCTTATTCCCACTATTCTTAAATTAATTCTTTTACTTAATTTTATTATTTTTTAAGAGATTCTTTTGCTATAGGGTGCATGTACTCACCAGAGAGACAGACAGAAAGTGAGAAATCACCCCTTAGGAAGGGATGGCCACACTGCAGTCCCTTCTTCTTTATTCTCCTTTTGGGATCTTGCGCATGTGTGCACACACACCCAGTGTGAGGCTTCTTTTTTTTTTTTTTTTAAGATATTTTTCCTATAGAGTGTGCACGCACTTGAGAGACAAGGAGAGGCAGAGAGAGACAGAGAGACAGAGAGTAAGAAATCACGCCTCAAGGGGGGATGGCCATGCCATAATCCCAACCCCTTCTTCATTCTCCTCTTGGGATCTT
Source organism: Tupaia tana (assembly GCA_026018925.1). Taxonomy (NCBI): domain Eukaryota; kingdom Metazoa; phylum Chordata; class Mammalia; order Scandentia; family Tupaiidae; genus Tupaia; species Tupaia tana. The sequence goes on along the minus strand of JAKSZU010000013.1, from coordinate 39,655,606 downwards.
GGGCAAGCATGCACGATGCACATGCACCTGGCAGTTTCAAGCTACTGGGTCCAGGACCATGGTTGACCATGTGGGAGTCCGACGATGTAACCATTATGCCAACTGCTGGTCCCCACCAGAGTTTTAAGTTGCCAGGTCCAGGACTCAAACCACAGTTGACTACACAGGAGTCCAGTAATGTAACTATTACGCCATCTGGTCCCAGTTAATTCATTTTTTAAGTTGTTCAATTTTCCCTCAGCTGTCAACTAAAATTCTTGTCTCCTCAGTAGAGTAAAAGTGCCAAAACAAAAGAAAAAAACCTGCTAAAAATTTCTCCTCTTTTTTTTTTCCTACTATTTTTTCCCCTATAGTTTCTACTATAGGGCACATATGCTCATGAGAATGATAAAGAGAGAGAATGTGAGAAATCACCCAGGGGGATGGCCAAGTCACAATCCCTTCTCCTCCATTCTCTTTTTGGGGATTTTGGGCACCAAGGCACACATGCTCTGTGTGATTTTCAAGCCGCCAGTCCAGGACTAGAACAAGCAATCTGCCTTGTGGTATCCATCTGCCTTAACCTCCTCGCCAGCTAGCCCACTTCTGCTCTGCTTTTAAGACGCTGTCAACTTTATTTTTGGGGAGGCCCCGGCCCACATATAATTAATTGTATAATTTGGTAGTATTTCAAGGAGAAAACTCATTGTATATCAAGCTCTTTCCCAGTTCTCTTTTCTCACTGGGATCTTGATCCTCACTGTCTCCAATTTTGTATCTCCGACCCCCATAAGAGCACCAAACGCTTTTCCAATTTCTCTATCTCCTAGCAGCAGCTTTCTGCCCAGGCAAAATCCTGACTTCTTGCCTCCTTCTTGCACAGAGGCTTGGCAAATGCCCTTTAACTATATGGAGAAGTAACTGTAGCTGTTAGGTAATTTCTCCTTGGAATCTTGGGTCCTCCTCCCCGCCCCCATTCTCAGTGTTTCTTCAGCAGTCTTCTATCTTTAAGTTTTATTATAATTTTTTATTCATTTATTTGGTATTTATCTGTCCTTTCAGTGGTAGCATTGTACTGCCACATTCTGTCATTCCAAGTGGAAGTGAAAATCTCTAGCTACTTGAGTTGAACATAGATAAAAGCACAGCTCCAGAAGACAGGAGCACTGAGGGTTAAGTCCTATAGACTTTATTCAAATAATTACTTTATTTGTTATTTATCTGAACTGTAAAACTTCAGAGTATGAAAAGAATGTTATTAATAATGCCAGAATAACAGGTGAACACAGGTATAATCATCCAGGTTTTATGTCTTTTATATTTCATCTCCCCACCTTACTCCCCTGCCACTCCTTTCCAAATCCTAAATATGCCTTACTAACTCCTGCTTTCAGGATAGATACAAGATATGTTGGGTGACCATCTGAACTTTTGCTGATCCACAGATACAGACTAGATCTGCTATTTTATTCCCCCAAAATAAAAAGTCAAAGTTGAGGGTTTGCTACCAATAGACCTTTAAAAAATGAAATTTTAAAGGATATGCATCACACAAAAGAAGGTGAACCCAAAGGTGGATCTAAAATACAAGCAGACTCAAAGAGCAAAAAGTATGATGAATATTGAGGTTATGTTAACTATCAGTGATGACCTCTCTTCTGGAGAGGGGTGAAAGAAGTCCCAAAGACCTATACTGCTCAGGAAAAAGATTTTAAAAAATTGGTGAATTTTAGGCTCTGATACATTAAGCATCCATAATAAATAGGTAGGAAATGTTTCAAAATAATAGAAATTGAGCATATAACTTCTGAACTATTGGAGGAGAAAAACAGAATGAGAAAAAATAGTTTACTTGAAACCAAGCAAGGAGAGAGAATAAAGCATGGGAAAGACAATATAAAGACAATAATAATAATAATAATCTAAGTATATCAAAAATGTTTTTACATGGATTAAATGCTCCAATCAAATAACTACCATTATTAGACAGGGAAGAAAATATCCACCTTTATGCTTTTTAAAATGACATATGCTGACCCAGCCTAAAAAGATAACAAGGGTTACTGAATAATGATAAAATATTCAGATTACTGTGAAGAAATAAGTTCTAAACTAAGCTAACAAACACCTGTTAACATAGTCTCAAGTTAACAAAAATTAACATAATTACAGAGGGAAATACACACACACACACACACACACACACACACACACACAAAGCATCCTAGTGAGAGATTTACTGTATATAGCACAGTAATTGTTGCCAAGCAGGAAAAAACATTAATAAGGATGTAAAAGTTTGGTTGACACAATGTACGAGTTGGTTCAAATGGATATGTAAATAGCACTTAGTCCAGCAAGTAGAAAATATATACTCATTTCAAGTACATATGGAACATTTACAAAATTAAACATACTCTTACTCATCAGGTAAATTGCAAAACAGTCGTTCATTCAGAGTTTATAAATCCAAGGTTTTCAAGAAGCATGGTGTTTCTACTGTTCCCTAAGAGGTATGTACACTCACTGGAGAGAAAGAGAAAGAGACAGAGAGAGAGAATGTAAGAAAGCACCCCTTATGGGAAATGGTCATGCTGCAATCCCTTTTCCGTTTCTCCCTCCTGTCAGGATTTTGATCATGCACACACATGTGCCCAGTGTTTTACAAGCCAGCAGATCTTGGATTCAAACCACACAGTAGCTGTCTGGGATCCATTGCCTTAGTCACCATGTCACCAGCCTGCTCAATCTTACTTTTGTATTGCTGTCATAATAAATCACAACATTTCATCACCACCAGAGGAAATCCTGTATGCATAAAACTGTCATTCTCCATTTTATTTTTCCCATTATCAAAATATTTGATGAATCTCAGGCTGGTGGCACAATCAGCAGCCACATAACCTGCCGTGAGTTTAGATCCCCATATCTGCCTGAAAACACATTGGGTGCATGCATGTATGCATGCCCAAGATACTGGCAAGCTGGAGGAAGGCTAGGGAAAGGGAATCACAGCATAAGGAGACCCTGTTGAGGATGCTTCTTTCTCTCATATGTGTGTGTGCTGTTTCTAGCATGAATTCAAAGCATTTTTTTTTTTTAAAGGAAGAAAGAGGGGCCGCAGGTAGCGTGGTAGTTATAGGCACTGGATTCCCACATGACTGACCACAGTTCAAGTCCCAGACCTGGCCGCTTGCTTTCTCACTTTCCCTTTCTCTTTGTCTCTCTCTGGTCAAATTTAAAATAATAATAATAACAAATGGAATTAAACAAATAAATAATTCTTAAAAAAAGAAAAGAAGAAAGATATTTGTTGACCAGAGTATGGTATAACTTGAAAAATGTGCCTACTCAAATTTCTACTCTAAATACTTCATCTTGAGTTTCCAGCTTAGAGAGTTCTTATTCTCTAATTCCACAGAATTGTTTAAAGGTCTTTTTTCCTTTAGTGAAAAACAGAAGTCAAATACCTTGACTTTTGTCAGAATACGAATATGTAAAACTTAACACTGATTTCCTGTATCGGATATCACTTAATTCTATTCTCCAATTTTCTCTTGACTGAATGCAGTTATTGGGTAATCCAACCCTGAATAGGGGCTTAAACATGAAATTGAAAGTGGCAAATTGCAGAGACTTGACCTCTGTAAAGACATTTTAGTAGGTAAATATGGTGACTTTTATTTCCTATTGTTACTGGGATTGGGTATTCCTGCTTAGTTTAGTACTCAGTGAAGTGCAATGTGTGTTTTCCATTTAATTTATAAACTGTAACTGTAGTCAGTAGATGGCATGGTGGTTAAGCACGATCCCACATGGTTTGAGTCAGAGGTTTGAACAACACTCCTGGTACATAGTGCCCAAAATCCTAAGAGGAAAATGGAGTGATATTGAAGGACCATGAATTCATGAATAACTCAGGGCTGATAGCTGCCTGAAGTTACTGCCCTCTGCCAAACTTATTACCCCACCCCGGAGGTACAGGGTAACCTGAAAACCTTGAAGAGATTAGTACCTTGTATAGATTAGAACTTTGAATAGATTAGACTTCCTGCTTCTCTGCCTCCTAACTTTGACACTACATAGAATGGGTCTTGAGCCCCTACCCCAATTCCCCCACAAAAGACCACATCCAACTCCCAGTGGGGGCCAGAGATTCAGAGTATTAACTCTTCTGTGCCCACCAGTGTAATAAACAGTTCTCCTAATCTCACTGAGTGCTGCTTTCTGTTTCTCGGCGTCCGGTTTTCTGCAACATTTTGGTGTGTTGGCCGGGAAATGGAATCAGACAGGCCCTATGAGCCACCGGTCCCGGAGTGTTTCCCTCCCGGGACAGGCACTGCGGTATGGAGAGGTAGGCGTGCCCCTGTCTCATTCGGTGGGATCCCTCAGCCGGGGTGCCTGTCCCAAAGCTGAGCATTCTTGGATTATCGGACTCCAATTGGAGGTAAGGACCAACTCCTGAAACCTGATGCATAAACCTTGGTCAACCCTGGTAACCTGGTAAGCCCCCAGAGATCTGTAGAGCCCTATCCAGACCTACTCAGATTGAGTAGAAGAGGAGACACGATCACTCTCCTTTGGTCACAGGACCAGCAGTTAGGGTTCATCTGGTAACTGACTGGTGTGGGGAGGGAATGGATAACCTCTGAATGAATATGAGTGTTTGTGATGAGCGAATGTGTTTGTGGCTCCACAGCTTCTTGTTACAGAGTATGACTGGGTCTGTTTAACTGTGTTTCTGGGTTAGTTCCATGAAGGCTAAATGGCAAAATTGGCGCTGAGGGACTCCTTTCCTCTCTATGTGTTCAATCTGGCCAAGTTTCTATACCTAATTGCTTATTGCCAAGGAACTATACAAAGCCCACATGGGACACAGCCAGACAGACGCTGTGGTTCCTTCTGAGAGGCACCCACCCTTTGTCTGTTGCAACACGATTCACGGGAGTGGAGACAAAGAGGTCGAGGGGAGGGTTTTCCCTATAGAGGTGGATAGGCAGAGTAGCAAATGTCAGTTCGCAGATTCTGTCCTCAGAAGCTAGGACATGAGTTCCTCCTGACTGTGATGAAAAAAATCCTCCTAGAGCCCATCCTGACTCTCCTACAATGGCTTCCACTGTGAAGCAGAACCTGCCCGCTCTGTCTGGGAAAGGAGAGGGCAAGCATCACCCACTACCTAGACAACCTTCCCTCACTGATTAGCTCGACAGATTTCTATTCCCTTGTCCTCCTTCATTCCACCTGCCACCTGCCACAGAAATACCTCTATTCAGAACTGGGATATCCACTGTTTTGGAATACCAAGAGGATGGGTCCCAGAGAGAGATGATATGGTCCTTTTGATTGCAGCCCTTGGTCAAGGTCCTTCTGCAAACTTGAACAAACTTATTGCCTGTTCTGTCTGGCCTTTTCAGCATCACTCCAAGGAGGCTGCACAGCTTCTAAGCCTCTGGGCTAAGGCCCACCCCTAAGAGCCACCATCCCTCTCACTTCCTCCAACCAGTAATCTCCCAAGCTTTTTGGGAAGTGCAGGCTTTTGATAACTAGAGAGGTCAGAGATATTTGGGATATGATGGGAAAACCTCAATCCAAGTCATCCAATCCCACTGCGTTGGACTGTATGTTGAATAATTTCAAGAAGGACTTCTCCGGTGATTATGGAAAAATGAAACTGAAGTTGAGAGCTCTCTATTAGATTGAATGGCCCTCTTTCTAGGTTAAATGGCCACCACAGGGAACCTTACATCTCCCTACTGTGTGGGCTATGTACAATGTTGTTACTGGCATCCCCGGCCACCCTGAGCAGTTTCCTTATGCTGACTCCTGGCTACAGATAACTCAAGTCATTCTGCCCTGGGTGTGAATCTGCATAAGAGGGAAAAAAACAATGCACTATTTTAGCCTCCTGTGTCATGCCCCCAATGCGAAACTCTGACCAAAAGAAGCCCATGGCTCCAATCCTGCAGGGCCCCCCAGAAGAGGAGCCATTAGCAGTTTCACCCCCATATGTCCCAGCTGAGCTAGTAATTGAAGCCTCGCCCCCATCTGTTTCCCCGGGGCCAGAAGAGCAGCCCAAGGAGCCATCACCAGCGCTGCCAGCTCCAGAGAGGTTGCAAGCTATCCCGAATCTCATGCCCAGATTCTGGCTCATCTGCCGTCACCGGCGAGCCATTGCAGCCTGGGGTAACCTCACTCTTCAGATTCCCCTTTGAGAGACCTGAGGAACCTCCCCCCACCCCCAGATAGGCACTGATGGGGCTATTGTGGAAGGCAGAGCAACTCTCTACTACCAGACCTTCTTGCAGACAAGAAACTGCCAAGGAGGGGGACACTTGGCTACCCACAAATTCTTGTACTTGCCTGATTGCCCAATCCCATTGCTGGGAAGAGACCTATTGACTAAACTTAGAGTGCAAATCAGCTTTGACTCATTAGACTCAACTGCTTTAACCATCAGTCCTGCCAAAATCCTAACTGTGACAATGCCTCGGAAGGAAGAATGGGTGAATGATTTTTCACTTTCCCTCTCTCTCTCCATCTCTCTCTCTCTCTTTGGTGAGCACACATGCCCTATAACAAAAACAAAAACAAAAACAAAATAAAAAAACAGGTAAAAAAAAAAAAAAAAACAAGCAAAAAAACCCCTAAGAATTACAAACTGTAAGCTCCTTGATGAATGTCGTCATACTCCAACTTACTGTTTTTTTCATTTTCTAATAAATCATTTATTTATTTATTTTTACATTTTCCCACATTTACTTTATTTTTTTTTAAGGTCTCACATATTTACTACTGAACCAATCTACCAACGCAGAACTTAGAAACAAAGTGAACCATCATTTTTTTCCAATAAAACACCGCTAGGTGTCCAGTCAGTGGTGACCATTTTCAGCTTGATGTGGCAAGACCATAGAGACCTTGGTACAACATAAATATGTGGCCCATATCCTGTCCAGTTCCTCATAGAACCAGCTTGGTTCTTTTGCAGTGTCTCCTCTTGGAGTTGTATCTGATTTTTATTATCAGTTTTCATTCTAATCCACTGGGGAATAGGATGATTTTGTTTCTGCTTTTTGGCCAGAAACCGCTTGATTCTGAAAGTCTTGTGAGAAGACATGGCGAAGAACCAAGTGGACTCACACACCACGATGATGGAGAAAAAAAGACCCCACATTTACTTTACATTTCAAAAAATTTTTGCTCATATTCCATAGTTCTTGACAGTTAATAACAGTTTACAAATTTCAAAAAACTGAATTTTAAAGATAATGTTTGAAATATTTGTTACAATTTTGTTTGTGACTCTACAACAGAGACAGTATGGTTTTAAATATTTTTGAGAAAATATTTACATGTCAACTACTCAAACTGTTGAAAAGCAAACACCCAGCACACAATTCACACATAAACTTTCTCAATTCAGCCTTCAATCACCAAGGATTCTGTGATATACCATCTGCTAGCAAAGATCAGTCTCTTTTTCTTCCTTCAAAGTCTTCCTCAAGATAATCCTCTGGTTGTGGCCACTCTTTTGCAATCTCTACTGATTACAATACTGGACTGGAAAAGTCCAGGTTATTTTTTGGTATGAATTCTTTGATATAGCTTCTCTAATCCTCTCTGCCAGGCAGAACTATTTATGATGCCAGGCCATCTTTCCAAGAGCTTCTGTTGGCTTACTTGAGATCTACCTTAGTTCCATAGTTTTCTGGTTTAATCTTCAGATAGGACATTCCAGTCAAAGCCCTGTCCAATAACAAGTATTTCTAATTTCTGATTCAAGGCAACAGGTATTATTGAACTCATGTAAATAATCATTCTGCCACTAAATAAGAATATTCCCAAATATTTTTCAATTCCAGAGGGGTCAGGAAGGGAGAAAGGTTTGTATTTCCATTTAAAAAAACAAGCAAACAAGGAAAAACATTTTAACAAATTGTTGAACCTATCAACAGCTCAAAAGAAAGCAAAACCCTTAAGTTGGGGAAAGAAAGCATAGTTTAAAAAAAGTCAGTAATGTTTTACTCAAGTTATAAAATCCTATTTCACCAGTTTAATCTTATGTAATCTCTCTTCTATTGAATTTGTAATGTTACTGTTTAAATCCTGGAAATTCACATTCAATATTATTATTGATATTTCTTGTCCCTAGCATTAAGTTGGTCACTTTCTTGGTTGCTTTTTGTTCTCTTATTTCTGTATGTGTGTCTTTAGTTATTCTAGTAAAGTATTCATTTCAGTACTTCTTGGAGAGCTGGTCTGGTGTTGGTAAATTCTTTCAAGTTTTGTTTACCTGAGAATGTTTTTATCTTTTCTTCCCATATGACGGATAATCTTTCCGGGTATAGTATTCTTGGTTAAAACTGTTTTTCACATAACACTTTGACTATATTTTCTCATTCTTTCCTTGCTCGCATTGTTTCTTATGAGAGAGAGGTTTGATGTTAGCCTGATGGGATAACCTTTATAAGTAACCTGGCATTTCTCTCTTGCTAATTACGGTATCTTGTCTTTGTGGATTTGGCCAATCTGGCTATGATGTGTCTTGGAGAAGATCTTCTTGAGTTGATTCTATTAGGGGTCATTTGTATTTCTTGGGTCTGGATATTTGAATGCCTCTCTAGATTTGGGAAGTTTCCTTCCACAATTTCGTGGAATAGATTATCAATGCCCTTATTAATTTATTCACCTTCTGGCTTACCAATTACTTGGATGTTTGGGCATTTAATGGTTCTAGTATTTCTTGTCTAGTATTCTCATTTTTTAATTGTTTTTTTTTTTTGGTTTTTTAGTTTTTTCTAGGTCAGAGGTTTTGTCTTCAACATCTGAGATTCTATCTTCTGCATGGACTAATCTGCTTTTAATACAGGTTTTGATTTCCTGTATTGCAGCCTTTATCTCTAACAGCTCCATATGATTCTTTTTAAATTTATTTTATTTATTATTATTATTTTTTTGCTATAAGGCATGTGCGCTCGCCAGACAGACAGAGAGAGGCAGAGAGACAGGAAGCGAGAAATCACCCCCCAGGGCAGATGGCCACACCACAATCCCTTGACCTCCGTTCTCCTCTTGGGATCTTGGGCACGCACACACACGCGCCTGGCATGAGTTTTAAGCCACCGGGTCCGGGACGTGAACCGCGGTTGACTACGTGGGAGTCCAACGACATAGCCATTACGCTAACTGCTGGTCCCCATATGATTCTTTTTTATGGTGTGTATCTCCTCTTTCAGATCTTGCAGGAAATTCCTCACCACTCCTGGAACTTGTTGTCTCTTTTCTCCTGCATCTTCTGGAGTTCAGCTCTTCCATCTCATTTAGTTTTGTCACTATGAATATTCTGAATTCTCTATCAGACATTTCCACTAGTTCCACTTGTACTGTCTCTGGATGATGAAGGATTATTCTTTTCCCTTAGGGGAGAGATATTTTCTTGGTTTCTCATATTTCTTGTGTCTCTGCAGTGGTTTCTAGTCATCTGATAGATTATACGTGTCTCCATAATTTCTGGGAGTTAATTCTGAGCTTTCAGAGTTGTTCAGGAGGAGGCGATCTGCAATCTCTCTGCAGTTCTGTTTCCCTTATGCTCCACCAAGCAGCCTGCACTTCTGAATTTGAACTGGATATTACAAAGGCTTCACAGTTTCTAGGGAAAAGGTGCACCTGGGTTGAGCTGCAGGGTTTCAACAGGGAATTCAGAGGCACGTGGGAGAAGAAAGCTTGCATTCTCTCTGCAGCTCTGTCCTTCTCCCTGCTACTCACTCCACAGCCACTCTGAATTTTAGTCATTTGGTAGTGAATTCACTTTTGGCTAATTGCCTAGAGAAGTTTTCTCCAACTGTAAGATCTTGTGTTTCCCTTTACGTAGGGTAATTCTGTGACAAAATCTCTCCTCTACTGTCTTTTGCAATGTGGTATCCACAGAAATAGATTTTGAATTCAAATTTATGAAAAGGAGTTTCTTCCTTTTGGTAGGAGCTTCAGTAAGTGTTGAAGATTCCAATGACCCTAAAAGTGTTCAGATGCTTGGCTATTGTGCACCTAGGCCTGACTAAATACTCTGAGTGGAGACTGTCTGAGTGTTTTGTGGGTCTAGAAGATGGGGTTTAGAGCATAGCTTCAGTTGCCTTGGTCCTTGACCACTCCAGGACACACCTCAGATTTAAAATGGCTTCTGTCTGAGTATTTAGGGGGTCTAGAAAATGGGGTTTAGAGCATAGGTTCAGTTGCCTTGGTCCTTGACCACTCCAGGACACACCTCAGATTTAAAATGGCTTCTGTCTGAGTATTTAGGGGGTCTAGAAAATGGGGTTTAGAGCATAGGTTCAGTTGCCTTGGTCCCTGAACACACCAGGACACACCTCAGATTTAAAATGGCTTCTGTCTGAGTGCTTTGGGGGTCTAGAAGATCTCAAACTGATTTTTTTTTTTTTTTTTTTTTTTTTTTTGCCTAACCTAGGCCTGGCTTATAGGAGGCTCAGTATTTTATGAATGAATGATTTCCCAAAATTCTTATGGAAGACTAATTGCTAGTGTACTAATGTCCTGATCTAAGTCATGCACTATACTAAGCACTTTACATGAACTCTTTTTAAATGTCATAATATCAATAATTCATGAGGTAGAGACAGTTTATCCTCATTGTACTGATTTATATCCAGTGTTTAGAGATATAAAGTGTTAAAAGAAAAATAAACTAGTCAGTTTTTTTTTGAGAGATTTTTTGCTACAGGTCGTGTGTGCTCGCCAGAAAGACAGCGAGAAACAGAGAAACAGAAAGCGAAAAATCACCCCCCAGGGGGGATGACCACGCCACAATCCCTTCTCCATTCTCCTCTAGGGATCTTGGACATGCGTGCACACGTGCCCAGTGTGAGTTTAAGCTGCCGGATCCGGGATTCGAAACGCGGTAGACCACATGGGAGTCCAGTGACATAGCCATTACGCTAATTGCTGGTCCCCAAAATAAACAAGTCAATTTAATAGAGAATTTTAATAGAGCAAATCTTAACATGATTTAAATCAGGCAGTTGTCCACGGACTTCCAGACAACTCCGGCCAGCTTTGCGGTCAACTCTGCATTTATGTTGGTGGAACAGGAAAGTGATGTGTGCAGTGAAAGGGGAACTGTCATACAAAATAGTGAGGGGGTGAGGTAGAGAGATCATTGGTTACATTTTGAGATTTGTCTGCATTAACACGTTTTAACAGGTTAATGCCTATGATTGACTAAAGAATAGCTGCTATGATTGGCTATATCATAGCAACCAGATCAGAAAAACAGCCTAACCTGTACAATTTTGGCCCATCTGTAGGAATCCAGGTGTGGGAATACAGCAGCTGTTTCATGCCAAAATAGTTTAATTTAACAAAAGTGATTTTCCAAAATTCATTATCAAATTATATCTTGAACTGGATTGCTTATCACCACTTTACTTTTTCCACCCTCTTTCTTTCTTTCTTTCTTTTTTTTTTTGGAGAGGTTTTCGCTATAGGACGCGTGCGCTCGCCACACAGACAGAGAGAGACATAGAGAGAGAAAGCGAGAAATCACCCCCCAGGGGGGATGGTCACGCCGCAATCCCTTCTCCTCCATTCTCGTCTCGGGATCTTGGGCATGCACGCACACGAGCCCGGCATGAGTTTTAAGCCACCGGGTCCGGGACGCAAACCGCGGTCAACTGTGTGGGAGTCCAGCGACTTAGCCATTATGCTAACTGCTGGTTCCCACTTTTTCCACCCTCTTTAAGTCACCATCATCTCTCATGTGCATGTATTATTCTCTAAATATTGATTAGTTCAAGATTGTCTGGGGGCCAGCAGATGACGTAGTGACTGGGACACTGAACTCTCATATAGCTGACCACGGTTCAAGTCCCCAGACCTGGCAGCTTGGAACTCACACAGGGTGCATGTGTATGTGCCCAGAATCCCAAAAGGAGAGTGGAAAAGAGGGGACTGCAGCATAGCCATCCCCCCTAGGAGGTGATTGCTCACACTCTCTCTCTCCCTGTTTCTCTGGCTAATGTATAAGCTCTGTAGCATAACATAGTTATTATTTACAATGATCTTTTGTTCACTACTGAAGATTTGAATTTCCATCTGGTTTAATTTCCTTTCAAACTAGAAGAACTTACTTCAGCTTTTGTTTACTTTTATACTGCAGGTGTGATGGTTTTGAATTCTCTTAGTTTTCTCTGAAAATATTATTTATCTTCATTCAAGAAAGATATTTTGCTTAATGCAGCATTCTGAGTTAGTAGGTTTCTTCTCTATATTTAAAAGATACTGTTTTCCTTTCATCAGACCCCCATGACTTTCTACGAGAAAACAGCCACCATTTAAGTTGTTTACCTGTGTGAAGTGTGCCCTTTTTCTTTGACTGCAAATATTTTTCTTAAACAGCTTGTCTATGATGTTAAATCAGAGTGATTTTTACTTTTTTTTTTAGGTACAAACCAGGCTTCATAAATTTTTAAATGTATATTTAATGCTAACTTTGGAGAATTTTTTTTTTAAAGAATTATTTATTTAATTTTATTTATTCATTTATTTATTTTAATTTGATCAGAGAGAGACAGACAAAGTGAGAAAGCAAGCCACCAGGTCCAGGACTTGAACCCTGGTGAGCCATGTGGGAGTGTCCAGCACCTTAACCGCCACGCCACCTGCTGGTCCCGAGAATTTTGACCTTTGTTTTTTCTTTCAATTCTCTCTTCCTTTCAGGTCTTCAAGTACATGAATGTTAATTTTTTTTTTTTTTTGAGAGGTTTTTGCTATAGGGTGTATGCGCTCGCCAGAAAGAGAGAGACAGAGAGACAGAAAGCAAGAAATCATCCTCAGGGGGGATGGCCACACCACAATTTCTTCTCTTTCATTCTCCTCTCTGGATCTCGGGCACACATGCACACGTGCCTGGAGTGAGTTTAAGCCACTGAATCTGGGACTCGAACCATGGTCAACTACATAGGAGTCCAGCAACATAGCCGTTATACCACCTGCTGGTCCCAGGAATGTTAAAAAATTTTGAGAAAATTAATTCATTTTGTATGCTGTAATGCTATACAGTCAATGAATATAAAATAAATTTTTAAAAAAAGAAAAAGAAAAAATTTTGGTATTGTCCCATGGATCATAAGGCTCTGTGAATTAGAACAATTATTTTCCTCTGTGCTCTTAATATTGGATAGTGTCTGTTGTTCTATTTTCAAGTTCATTACTTCTTTCTTCTGTGATTCCATTCTATTCTTAAGCCCAACCAGTGACTTTTTAAAATTTTTTCAGAATTTTAAGTTTTTAAAAAAATGTTTAGAATTTTTATTTAGGCTTTTTAAGAAGTCTCTTTCCTTCTGTTGAAATTTCCCATCTTTTATGAAGTTTTTTAAAAATTTTGCCAGAGGGTATGTGTATTCTCTAGAGAGAGACAGAGAGAAGGAAAAAGAAAAAGCACCTCTCATGGGGAATGGTCACACTTCAGTCCCTTCTCCATTTTTCTATCCTGTTAGGATTTTGGGCATGCATGCACACACTAGGCATGTTTTTATACCACTGAGTCTGGGACTTGAACTGGACATTTGGCTGTGTGGGATCTAGTTACATTAACCACCAGACCATGGAACCAGTACCCCATCTTTTGTTAATTGTGAGTATTCCTTTTCCACTGAGCATAGTTGTTTGTTTGTTTGTTTGTAAATATAATTCTTTATTTGATTTTATTTGTCATTATTATTACTTTTTAATTTGCTATAGGGCATCAGAGAGAGAGAGAGAAAGAGAGAGAGAGAATACAAACCAGCAGGTCCAGGACTCTAACTGTGGTCAGCCATGTGGGAGTCCAGTGTCTTAACCACCACACCACCTGCTGGCCCCCACCTAGTTCTTATATCTGGATCATCGTAGGCTATTTTCTGTGGATCTTTCTCTTATTAATTGATCAAGTTTTCCTGCTTCTCTGAATGTCACGTTCCTGCTTCTTTTTATATACTCCTCCTTTGAATATTGGATTGAATCCTCAACATTGTGAATGATAAGTTGTAGAAGCTCTGAATGCTCCTCTAAAGAATATTGATTTTTCTGAAGTACATAGTTAACTTTTATAGAATCAAACTAGAAAAATCTGTCTCCTCTAAAATGAAAGTTACACAAATTTTAATTCAGTTCTTTCAGCACCATCTGTCTGTTTTGAGCCTTTCCCCAGTATTCATATTTAGGGATCAGTAAGAAACTTGAGCAAATTTTACCCAGAATGTGTTGCTTCCATTCTTTGACCCTATACTTATTGAGATTTCCCTCTTGACTTTCCAGTGAGTGTGGCACTCTAAAACCCAAACTCTCTTGTCTGATTCTTTATTTTTTTGCGTGTGCTTATATAGTTGTTCCTTTTTACTAGTATTTTATTTATTTTATTTATGTTTATTTATTTACATTCATTCACTGTACATCATTGTAGCATACAAAATAAGATTTTTCCATACAGAAGACACTGTATATTAGCTCAATCAAGCACATCAACATATGTGTTATTGTCAACAAATAATTTTCCATTTCTCATTTCCTGTATATTTTGCCTTTTTTCCCATCCTTGATTCCCTATCTCTCACCCTCTGCCATCTCCCACCCTCTTCCCATACTGTGCCTGGTATCTATTGTTGCTTTCTATGCTTTTTTCTCCCCACATTTTATTGTTTCACTAAATATCTTAATTAATCTAAATATTTTCAATAGCAAGCACAGCTGATATAAACATATCCATGAACACAAGTCTGACTTTAGGCATAAGCCTCAGTGAGTAGAATGAACTTACTATAAAGTAGCACCTAGCTAGGGCTATATAGCTTACTGCAGTCATCAAATAGGTATTTTTAATGCTTTTTTTAATTAAAAGAAAAACAGTTTTAGTTTTTATTTTCTGAAACTTTTTTTTTAACTTAATTTACATTCATTCCCTAAGCATCCTCACAGAATACAAAATGGGATTTCCTATCCAGAATATACTGCATAGTGGCTTAATCATGCATGTTATTGTCAAAAATTTTCCATTTCTAATTATATATCTATGTCTATCTATATATATTTACTCATATTTCTGACCCTCTCTCCTTTCCCACCCTCTTCTCACACTACCTCTGGTGTCTACAGTTGTCTTCCATTCTTTTTCCCCTATATTGTATTGATCACACAATTTCTTAAATAATCCAACTACTTTCAATAGCAAGTTCAGCTGATAATTTCATGAAAGCAGCTTTAACTTAAATCAAAGAAATCCTAAGGAACGTTGCTTAAAACTTAAAGCCAGGAAACAGGTTAGGATTCTGTCCAAGTGGTAGGTACACGAACCTATTGACATCTCAAGACAGGACACAAATCCTTAAAACTGGACAACAAAGACTACAAGAAAATCAGCAATGTTTTAGTCAAAAGGCATAAAATTCTATTTCACCAATTCAGTCTCATGTACTTTATCTTCTGTCGTGGTTCGATTTTCCCGATTAAATTCTGGGATATAATATTCAATTCCAGACTTGGCCCTATGAGTAAGTTATCCATTTTCTTAGTTTTTAAACTCTCATTTCTGTGCATCTGGATTTAATTTTCCTGATATAGCACTACCCTGAGAACTTCTTGGATATCTGGTCTGGTGCTGGTAAATTATTTCAGGTTTTCTTTAACTGAGAATGTTCTTGTCTTTTCTTCCCACATGAAAGATAATCTTGCCGGGTACAGTATTCTTGGTTGAAATTGCTTTTCCCTTAACACTTTGAATACATTTTCCAATTCTTTCCTTGCTTGTATTGTTTCTGATGAGAGGTCTACTGTTATCCTGATGGGATATCCTTTGTAGGTAACTTGATGTTTCTCTCTTGCCAATCTAAGTATCTTGTCTTTGTCTGTGGTTTTGGTCAATCTGGCTATAATGTGTCTTGGAGAAGATCTTCTTGGGTTGATTCTATTTGGGGTCCTTTGTATTTCTTGGGACTGGATCTTTGAGTGCCTCTCTAGGTTTGGAAAGTTTTCTTGCAGGATTTCATGGAATAAGTTATCAATGCTCTTATGAATCTCTTTGCCTTCTGGGATACCAATTATCTGAATGTTTGGACATTTGATGGTATCTAATATTTCTCGTATATTATTCTCATTTATTTGAGCCACTTTCTCAGTCTTCGTGGTTGATTTTTCTAGGCCAGCAATTTTCTCTTCTACATCTGAGATTCTATTTTTTGTATGATCTAATCTGCTTTTAATACTTTCAAGGGAGATTTTGACTTCCTGTATTATAGCCTTCATCTCTAACAGGTCCTTTTGATTCTTTTTTAAAGCGTGTAATTCCTCTTTTAGATCTTGCAAGAATTTCCTCACCTCCTGGAACTCGTCATCTCCTTTCTCTTTTCTCTTCTGGGGTTCATTGTCTCTCTTCTCTTCCATCTCAGTTAGCTTCCCCTGTCTGTGGATGAAGAGGAGCTATTCTTTTCCCTGGGAGGAGAGGTATTTTCTTGCTTTCCCATATTTCTTGTGGTCCTGCAGTGATTTCTAGTCATCTTATGGATGGCGGGTTTCTTCCTAATTCTTGAAGTTCAATCTGAGCATTCAGGACCGTGCAGAAAGAGGTGATCTAGAATCTCTTTGCCATTCCATTGTGATTCCTTTGTGTAGCAGATTCAGTAGATATTGAGGAATATGTTGACCCTAGGTATTTGGATGTTTGACTAAAGTTCCATTAGATCCATCACTCACGTTTGTGGGCTGGAGGCTGAATTATCAGTAGGAAATCTTCATTTCTCTTTTAACCTGAAATCACTAGTTCTCAGGAGCCATCTATAGTTTATTTTATTTTATTTTTGAGAGGTTTTTGCTATAGGGCACGTGCGCTCACCAGACAGAGAGAGACAGAGAGACAGAAAGCGAGAAATCACCTCCCAGGAGGGATGGCCATGCTGCAATCCCTTCTCCTCCATTCTCCTCTCGGGATCTTGGGCATGCACGCACACGCGCCTGGCATTAGTTTTAAGCCACCAGGTCCGGGACGTGAACCGCGGTCGACTATGTGGGAGTCCAGCGACATAGCCATTATGCTAACTGCTGGTCCCTGTAGTTTATTTTTTAAAGTAATTTCAAACACAATGTAAATGTACATTACAGATATTGTGGCAATTTCAATTAGGAATTACATGAGGTTATTTACATTTGGTATATATATATGTGTGTGTGTGTATATATATATATATTAGTGTGTGTATATACACACACAAAGATGTAGATACATACAGATGCAGATACATATAGAAACACTACAAAATAAATTACAGTATGATAATTTACTGACAATCATTTTAATCATATTTATTCCTTAATTTGTCACATTAGTGGCTGCAGATAAGCTCCTAGTGGGAGCAGCAGGTTGAGTAGTGTTCAAGGTGCTGGACTCTCACGTGGTCAACTGCAGTTTGAGTCCTGGATCCAATGGCTTGAAACTCACACCTTGTACATGTGCTTGTATGCTCAGTATCCTGACTGGAGAATGGAGGGAAAGGAATTGTGGCATGGCCATACCCCTGGAGTGTAATTTCTCACTTTCTGTCTCTCTGCCTCTCTGGCAAGCACATGCACCCTTAGGGCAAAAATCTCTCCAAAACAAAACAAAACAAAACATAAGGCTGCTTCCAGCTGGAGGCTGTGACTTACCTCCTCTCCCACTCACCTTTGAACTCTCAGGTATGTAGTTTGATACTTTGAGAGGACCTTTTGCCATTTCCCACCCAATCCAGACATCCGTTCTTGTTCAGGGAGATTGAACTGCAAAGAGACAGTGGCTTATCCCCTGCCACGTGCCTCAGAATTCTCAGATTTCAGTGTTTTCTGAAGTGTGCTGTGCAATCTCTTCTCTGTTCCTGAATTAAAGCTCAGCAGCTCAGTCTCAGGCACACCTGTTATCTAGAAACAGGGAGGACTGAATCATCCAAGACCAATAACAACAGTGTAGGTTGCTGGTGAGCATCAGGGAGGTAGAACAGTAGAGAAATCACCAATCACCTATTCCTGCCTGCCTTTGAAGCTCAGAATTAACTCGAAGAATTTGGAAGAAACATATAAATCACCAGATTACTAGAAACTGTCACAGAGGCTCAAGAAATAGGAGCGAACAACAAAATATCTCTCCCCCAAGGGAAAACATCACTTCTTCATCATCCACACACAACACCATGGAACTCATGGAAATGTCAGATAAACAGTTCAGAATATTTACAGTGACAAAACTAAATGACATGCAAGAGAAAAGGACAACATGCTCCAGAGAATGAGGAAATCCTTTCATGATTTGAAAGAAGAAATAGATGCTGTAAAAAAGAATCACATGGAATTGTTAGAGATGAAGGCTGTGTTACAGGAAATTAAAACCTCCTTCAAAAGTATTAAAAGCAGATTAGATTATGCAGAAAATTTAATCTCAAATGTAGAAGACAAAACCTCTGATCTAGAAAAATATTATCTAGCTGAGATAATTTAGGGGAATTATCTAGCCGAGTGATTTCAGTGGAAAAAAAGACATGAAGATTGTCTATTGATAATTCAGCCTCCAGCCTACACTCAAGTGGAGAGACAAGGGGCAGGGCTTCAGAAGAAGACACCTTCATGGCTCCTGAGAACTAGTGATTTCAGGGAAAAAAGAGAAATGAAGATTTTCTACTGATAATTCAGCCTCCAGCCCACAAACTCGAGTGGTAAGAAGTCCCTCATGCCTTCTCTCTGTCTCTGTCTCTGTCTCTATCTCTGTCTCTCTCTGCCTCTGTCTCTGTCTTCTCATTTTTTTGTAAAATTTTTTAAGGTAGGGGCCAGCAGGCAGTGTGGTGGTTAAAGGTGCTGGACTCCCACATGGCTAACCTCGGGTGAAGTCCCAGACCTGGCAGCTTGCTTTCTCACTTTCTCTCTCACTCTCTCTCTCACTCTATCCCTCTATGGTCAAATAAAAATAAATAAATAAATGGATAAAGATAAATAAAATAATTAAAGAAAAAATTTTTTAAAATTTTTAACGTAAAGTATTTTCTCAGCTTTCAGCCCCTCCTTTACCTTTATCTGGTTAATAATCCCCTCTCCCCTTCCCATCCAGGAGAGGAAAGGGGCAGGCCTTCAGAATAAGACACCTTCATGGCTCCTGAGAACTAGTGATTTTTCTATTTTTTGCTTTTTTTAAGAAAAATAACTTATTGGTTTTTTAAATATTTTCCTTCTTTTTTTCTCTGTTTCTTGGTACTTGTTGTTTTCTCTCTCTCTCTCTCTCTCTCTCTCTCTCTCTCTCTCTCTTCTATTCTTCTTCTTTAATCTCACCTCTCTGCTCTCAATCTCCATTCACTGTGTTTCTAGACAGAACTAAGGGAACTATAACATCCAAATACTATTAGGGTCAACATATTCCTCAATATCTACTGAATCTGCTGTGAAAAAAGATAAAAACTGAATGGCAAAGAGATTCCAGATCACTTCTTTCTGCACAGTCCTGAATGCTCAGATTGAACTCCAAGAATTAGGAAGAAACCCACCATCCATAAAATGACTAGAAATCACTGCAGGACCACAAGAAATATGGGAAAGCAAGAAAATACCTCTCCTCCCAGGGAAAAGAATAGCTCCTCTTCATCCACAGACAGTTCAATGGAAATCATGGAAATGTCTGATAAAGAATTTAGAATATTTATAATGGGGAAGAGAAGAGAGATAATGAACCCTAGAAGAGAAAAGAGAAAGGAGATGACGAGTTCCAGGAGGTGAGGAAATTCTTGCAAGATCTAAAAGAGGAATTACACGCTTTAAAAAAGAATCAAAGGGACCTGTTAGAGATGAAGGCTATAATACAGGAAGTCAAAATCTCCCTTGAAAGTATTAAAAGCAGATTAGATCATACAAAAAATAGAATCTCAGATGTAGAAGAGAAAATTGCTGGCCTAGAAAAATTCACCATGAAGACTGAGAAAATTGCCCAAAAAAAAAAAAAAAAAAAAAAAAAGAGAATAATATACAAGAAATACTAGATACCATCAAACATCCAGACATCCAGATAATTGGTACTCCAGAATGCAAAGAGATTCATAAGAATATTGATAATCTATTCCATGAAATCCTGCAAGAAAACTTTCCAAACCTAGAGAGGCACTCAAAGATCCAATCACAAGAAATACAAAGGACCCTAAATAGAATCAACCCAAGAAGATCTTCTCCAAGACACATTATAGCCAGATTGACCAAAAACACAGAAAAAGACAAGATACTAAGACTGGCAAGAGAAAAATGGCAAGTTAACTACAAAGGATATCCCATCAGGCTAACAGCAGACCTCTCATCAGAAACAATGAGAACAAGGAGAGAATGGGAAAATATATTCAAAGTGTTAAGGGAAAAGCAATTCCAACCAAGAATACTGTACATGACAAGATTATTCTTTATGTGGGAAGAAAAGACAAGAACATTCTCAGATAAACAAAATCTGAAATAATTTACCAACACCAGACCAGATCTCCAAGAAGTTCTCAAGGGAGTGCTATACCAGGAAAGTTAAATACAGACACACAGAAATAAGAGTTCAAAAACTAAGAAAAGGGCCAACTTAATCATAGGGACAAGTCTGGAGTTGAATATTATATCCCAGAATTCAATCGGGAAGATCGAACCACAACAAAAGATAAATTAAGTACATGAGACTGAACTGGTGAAATAGAATTTTATGACTTTTGACTAAAACATTGCTGACTTTCTTCTAGGCTTTGTTGTCCAGTTTTAAAGATTCTTGTCCTGTCTTGAGCTGTCGATAGGTTCATGTACCTACTATTTGAACAGAATCCTAACCTGTTTCCTGGCTTTAAGTTATAAACAAAGTTCCTTAGCATTTCTTTGATTTATTAAAGTTAAAGCTGCTTTTCTCGAAATTACCAGCTGAATTTGCTATTGAAAGTAGTTAGATTATTTAAGAAATTGTATGATCAATAAAATGTGTGGGGGAAAGGAATGGAAGACAACTGTAGACACCGGAGGTAATATGCGAAGAGGGTAGGAAAGGGCAGAGGGTCAGAAATAGGAGAAAAAAATTATATATATATACACATATGAAACTAGAAATGGAAAAATTTTGACAATAACATGCATGATTAAGCCACTAAGCAGTATATTCTGGATGGGAAATCACATTTTGTATGCTGTGACGATGAATGCAAATTAATTAATTAAAAAAATGTTTCAGGGGAAAACACACAAAATCTGTTTTTCTTGAAATTAAAAATAATGCATTAAAAATACCTATTTGATGACTGCAGTAAACTATATAGCCCCAGTTAGGTGCTGCTTTATAGTATGTTCATTCTACTTACTGAGGTTTATGCCTAAAGTCAGACTTGTGTTCATGGATATGTTTATATCAGCTGTGCTTGCTATTGAAAATATTTAGATTAATTAAAATCTTCAGTGAATTGGGACCAGTGGTTGGCATAACGGCTATGTTGCTGGATTCCCATGTAGTTGACCATGGTTCGAGTCCAGGACCCGGTGGCTTAAACTCATGCCGAGCATGTGTACATGCGTGCCCAAGATCCTGAGAGGAGAATGGAGGAGAAGGGATTGCACCTTGGCCATCCCCCCTGGGGAGTGATTTCTTGCTTTCTGTCTTTCTGTCTCTCTCTCTGTCTTTCTGGTGAGCTCACACACCCTATAGCAAAAACCTCTCCAAAAAAAAAGACAAAAAAAATCTTCAGTGAATCAATAAAATGTGGGGTAAGGGAAGGCCTAGAAAGGAACCATGGATACCAGAAACAGTGTGGGAGGGAGGATGGGAGATGGCAGAGGGTGAGAGATAGGGAATCAAGGATGGGGAAAAAAGTAAAATATACAGCAAACAAAAAATGGAAAAATATTTTTTGACAATAACATGTATGTTGATGTGCTTGATTGAGCCAATATACAGCGTATTCTGGGTTGAAAATCTCATTTTGAATGCTATGATGATGTATAGCAAATGAATGTAAACAAATAAATTTAAATTTAATAAAAAGAAAAGAAAAAAATTATCTAAGAAACTGAGAAAACCAAAAAGAAAAAAAAGTGAGGACAATATACAAAAATACTAGATATAATTAAGTGCCCAAACATCCAGATAACTGGTATTCTAGAAGGTGAAAAAAATAATAAGGGCATTGATAATTTATTCAATGAAATTCTGAAAGAAATTTTCCAAACCTAGAGAGATATTCAAATATCTAGACCCAAGAAATACAAAGG
The DNA here is from genome assembly GCA_026018925.1 of Tupaia tana. Classification (NCBI taxonomy): domain Eukaryota; kingdom Metazoa; phylum Chordata; class Mammalia; order Scandentia; family Tupaiidae; genus Tupaia; species Tupaia tana. Next base: position 39,633,367 of record JAKSZU010000013.1, on the reverse strand, counting down.
AGCCCAAATAGAATCAACCCAAGAAGATCTTCTCCAAGACACGTTATTGCCAGATTGACCAAAACCACAGACAAAGACAAGATGCTAAAATTGGCAAGAGAGAAATGTTAAGTTACTTACAAAGGTTATCCCATCAGGTTAACATCAGACCTCTCATCATAAGTAATGCAGGCAAGGAAAGAATAGGGAAATATACTTAAAATGTTAAATGAAAAACAATTTCAACCAAGATTACTATACCCGGCAAAATTATCCTTCAATTGGGAAAAAAAAGAGTAAGACATTCTCAGGTAAACAAAACCTGAAAGAATTTACCAACTCCAGACCAGCTCTTCAAGAAGTTCTGTAGGGAGTGCTTATCAGGAAAACTAACATCAGATAGATATAAGAGAACAAAAAACAACCAAGAAAATGGCTCACTCAGTGGAAGGAACATGTCCAGAAATATCGATAATAACATTGAACATGAGTGGATTAAATTCTTCAATTAAGAGACACAGATTAGCTGAATGGAAAACAAAACAAAACAAAACAAAACAAAAAACAGAAAACCTCTATCTTTTGCCTACAAGAAATGCACCTTATAAATAAAGACATACATAGGCAAAAAGTGAAGGACTGGAAAAAGGTATTCCATGCAAACAGAAATCAACAAAGGGCTGGAGTTGTAATACTGATTTCAACAAAACAGGCTTTAAGACCAAAAATGTAAGAAGAGACAAAGAAGGGCATTATATAGTGATAAAAGGGCTAATTCATCATGAAGACATAATGTTTATAAATATCTATGCAACCAAGTCAGGTACACCTAAATATATGAAGGAAAGGCTGCTACAGCTAAAAGGAGTGATATGTTGCAACACTTTCATCCTTGGGAATCTCAACACTCCATCATCTCCTTTAGACAGACACTCTAGACAAAAAATAGCAAAAAATAATCAAATGGACTTGACACCTATAGAACTTTCCACCCTAAGAGCACAAAATACACATTGTTCCCAAACCCACATGGAACCTTTTCAAAGATTGATCATATGATAGGGCATAAATCAAGCCTTTACAGAATGAAAGGCATAATATATGAAAAACGTATAGCTAACATTATACTGAATGGGGAAAAGCTAAAAGGCTTTCTGCTAAAAACTGGTACTAGATAAGGCTGCCCACTTTCTGCACTACTTTTCAATATACTGCTGAAAGTCTCAGCCAATCCAATCAGAAAAGAGAATAATAAAAAAGGCACTCAAGTAGGCAAAGAAGAGTTGAAAATATTTTTATTTGCAGATGACATGGTGGTATACTTAGAAGACCCAAAAGTTTCCATGAAAAAACTTCTCAAAGTAATAAATGAATACAGTAAAGTGGCAGGATACAAAATCAACATCCAAAAATCTATAGCATTTCTATATGAACAAGTTGACCGAGGTAGAACTGAACAAAGGAATCCCTTTTACCATAGCTGCAAAATGTATAAGATACCTAGGGATAAACTTAACTAACCAACAAAGACCTTTACAAAGAAAACTACTAAAATCTTTTTTTAAATATATTTTATTTCCTTTTGATTTCTTTTTACATTCTATCACTATATGTCACTTAACTTGTAAAGTGAATTTTCCAACATGAATACATTTCACACCAGTCCAGTTGGGGATATTATACATGTTATCATCAACAGATAATAATCCATTTCTGTGTCCTATAAATGTCTTGCCTCTCTATTTTTCTCTTTAATGTCTTTCTTCACACTCTCCTCCTTCTCCCACCCTCTTCCCACACTATATCTAATATCTATAACCATTTTCCATGTTTCTATATCCTCTAATAGTTCAGTTACAGCCAGAGAGTGCCAGCAGTAGGTATATATTAAGTGGAGACATAATGTCTGTCATATACTGGCTTGCTTCACTCAGCAATAAATCTTTCATATTTGTCCACTTTCTATCAAAAGCTAGGGTCTTGTTTTTTTATGGCTAAGTAGTATTCCATAGAGTATATGTACCACACTTTTTCAATCCATTCTTCTGTTTGTGGACATTTGGGTTGTTTCAATGTCTTAGCAATTGTGAATAGTGCCTCAATAAACATAGATGTGCAAGCACTTCACCGATTAAGCATTCTCCTGTCTTTTGGGTAGATACTCAGGATTGGGATTGCTGGATCATATGGGCTCCCTAACCCATGTAACATCCTCTAACTGTTGCTCTAGGACATGAACATCCATTTTTAGCCATGGCTTACTGTGGATGCTGTCAACCTTCTCATTTAAGATTTTTATTTAAGTACAACTACCCTAAATAAATGAAAAGTTCGATGTATTGATCTGTTCCTCTCAAAGTCCATGTCATTCATAAGCCCAAGTTTTCTTGAGGTTATTACCAGATGAAACCTGCACATTTTGAAGCGGGGACATAATGATGAGGATGGATGGAAGCAGTGAATGTTTTGGGAAATGGAGACCAGTTGATAAAGACCTGATAATAATCGTGTGAATCAACAGAAAAGACAGGCAGGGCATAGACAGTGCAGAAAGGTTAACCTCATTTTTAAAAAGTTTTGATTTTGGAAAGAAACAGAAAAGGGTAAGAGGCAAAATTAAATAGTAACTTACAGCTGAAGAGGGAAACCTTCAGTTAAAAGGAAAATAACTTTTGGGAAATAGTCAAGCTTCTGATTTTTTTTTTTTTTTAAAACAGGCTATATGATTTTGGAGTGATGTCAGGAGATATGATTTGGAGGTGACCTACCCAGTGATGTGAGGTCATGGTAAAAGCTATGAACTACAAATGTATTATAAAACCAAAGAGCAAAACCTGTTCCTAAATTGGTCTGCCTCTGACTCAGTCAAAAAAAGCATACATCAAGTTGGGGTTCTAAATACTTAAGGATCTGAGTACATAATTGAGAACATCACTACAAATTAAAGTTGTTTGAAGCAAAGCTTTCACCAATATCCATGTGAAGGATGTTATTTTTCACCAGACCAGAAGAATGAGGCTGGAAGTGAGAGGGTCAGAAGGGTGTCATCCTTACGGCTTATGGCAAGCTTCTTCACAACATAGTGAATGTTTAGAAGTCATGCCACAACATGTAAAGCTAATTATCATAGTAAGAATAAAAGTAATTTCTTTTTTTCACTTGTGAACCTGGATAGTTTGGGACAATTAGGTACTTTTTTAGAGAGATTTTTACTATAGGGCATGTGTGCTCACTGGAGAGACAGAGATAGAGAGACAGAAAGTGAGCAATCACCCACCAAGGCAGATGATCATGCTGCAATCTCTTCTCTTCCATTCTCCTCTTAGGATTTTGAGCATGCACACACACACACACACACACACACACATGTACCCGGCGTGAGTTTTTTAAGCTGCCGGGTCCAGGTTTGAACCATGGTTGACTACGAGGGAGTCCAGAGATATAATCATTACACCATCTGCTGGTTCCTTTTGTTTTGTTCTGTTTTGTTTTGTTTTGTTTTCCCTTTAAGATTATAGGCTTTCTCTCAGAGCTTTAGCTATCCCACATAGCTAAAAGACATACCCACACAACAGCAAATTAACTTTTGTTCTTTTACTGAATAAAATGTTGATTGTCCTGAGTATCTTCCTATTTTTGTTCACTATTCAGTAACATCTGGTATTTGTTTTTTGTAATTGGCTCATCAGGAGTGGGTTTTTCCCCTTTCCTTGGCTGCCTTCTTTTTTTTGGTTAATCTTTTCATTATAAAAGAAAACACAGATGCAGAAATTTACTCAAAATAAACATATAGCTTAATGAACCATTTTAAGGTGAACATCCTGTAACTACTTCCCAGCTCAGAAAAAGAATCTCGTCACCATCTCAGAAGTCCCTTCCATGCACTCCATCTTAACTCTATCTTTCCTCATGTAATTAACCACTGTCTTGACTTTTTTTTTAGAGGTTTTTGCATAACGTGCATGCACTCACTGGAGAGAGAGAGAAAGACAGAGACAGTGAGAGGGAAAGTGAGAAATCACCTCCCAGGGGGATGGGCATACCACGATCCCTTCTCATCCATTCTCCTCCTGGGATCTTGGGCACACATGCACATGTGCCCCGAGTGATTTTTAAGCCACATGGTCTAGGACTCAAACCACTGTCAGCCATGTGGGAGTCCAGCAACATAACCACTATGCCATATGCTGGCACTGTCTTGACCTTTTATAGCAGTTGTTCTCTTGCAGCTGTCTTGACCTTTTATAGCAGTTGTTCTCTTGCAGCTTTTATTGTGTCTAGAGATGCTCATTTGGAAGATAACACTATAAATACATTTTTTTTTCTTTTTTTTTTTGGAGAGGTTTTTTGCTATAGGGCGCGTGCGCTCGCCAGACAGACAGAGAGAGACATAGAGACAGAAAGCGAGAAATCACCCCCCAGGGAGGATGGTCATGCCGCAATCCCTTCTCCTCCATTCTCCTCTCGGGATCTTGGGCACGCACGCACACGCGCCCGGCGTGAGTTGTAAGCCACCGGGTCCGAGACGCGAACTGCGGTCGACTACGTGGGAGTCCAGCGACATAGCCATTACGCTAACTGCTGGTTCCCTATAAATACATTTTTAAAGTATTTTCCATCATTGATTTTTCTCTCAGTTTTTAAATTTTATTTATAATTAATCTATTGATAAATTCTGTGTATTTAGCCTATAATGTTTCTTTCCATTTTTTTTTTCTTGGGCTATTGCTTTTAGTATATTGCATATATACTATATGATCTTGTTGATTGCTTTATTTTCCTACATAACAATAAGCTCCCCAAGTGCAAGGGCTTTTGTATATTTCATTCACTATTGTATCCCCAATGCTTAGAACAGAGCTTGCCACAAAGCCCTCAATAAATATTTGTTGAATGAATGAGTATAATTTATACATTTTGCTGCTTTCTTTCCTCAGACTCTCAGTATTACATATTATGATATTCAGAGGTCTAAAAATTATGCTGGAAACACCGATATCTCTGTTTATTGCTTAATGCAAATGCATTCTTTGGAAAAAAAAAGTTGTAATAAGTCTGTTCTTTTCACAACTTTATGCATTCATTTGATCAGAAATATTTACTGAATGCTTATGAAGTACAAAGCATGGTCTATACATAGAGAATATGGCAGTAAACATGTCAAACAAGTCCTTGACCTTAGAACTCTCATTCTCTAGTGAAGGGGAAAAAACTATAGAAAAATATTAATGATACATGGTATACTATCTGGTGTGGTAAATGTAATGAAGAAAAATAAAGTCAGATAAAACACAGTATATCAGGATCTGCTATCTTAAAAAGGATAGTTGAGCCAGTTAGGTGGCATAAATCCTACACCATGACTAACTATGCAGTTTGAATCTTTGACCTTCTGACTTGAAAAACATACCAGTTGTGTGTACATGTGTGCCCAAAATTCCAAGAGGATAATGGAGGGGAAGGGATTGAGGAGTGGCCATCCTCCCTGGGGAATGATTTCTCACTTTCTGTCTCTCTCATTTTCTCTCTCTGTCTCTCTAGTGAATGCATCATGCGCCCTATAGCAAACAAACAAAAAGAAAAGAAAAAAACAAAGATGGTCAGGGAAGGCTTCTTTAGATAACTAACATTCAAGCAGAGACTAGAATGAATGCAGGGAAAGCTGCCTGTATATCTTGGAGAAGAGCTCTAGGCAGAGAGAACAAAGCATGCAGAGACCTCAAAGCAGGATCATGTTTGTCCATGGAAGAGCTTGAACACACTCAGGCTGAGACCAATGCATGAGGAAGAGAGGGGTAGGAGAGAGAGCCATGGAGGGAGCAAGAATCCATGGTAAGAACTCAGGTTTCATTTTTTTTTTTTACAGAATTATTTATTTAACTTTATTATTTTTTTTTTTCAATTTGATGAGAGAGAGAGACAGAGAAAGAGAGATAAAGTGAGAAAGCAAGCCACCAGGATATTGAACTCAAGTTGGAAGGGGCAAGTCCAGTCTCAAAATGGAGGTAAAACTGCCACCTGGTCGCCCCCAGCCCAACTCCGGCCATCTCTACCACCTTGGGAGGGCGGAGGGTCATGATCCAAAGGAACCCACGCAGTTGAGAAAACTGTTCATTGGTGGTCTGAGCTTTGAAACTACAGATGATAGTTTTAGAGGACATTTTTAGAAATGGGGCACATGCATAGATTGTGCAGTAATAAGAGACCCCCAAACAAAACGTTCCAGGGGCTTTGGTTTCATGACTGACTCGTGTGTTGAAGAGGTGGATGCGGCAATGTGTGCTGGCCACACAAAGTTGATGGATGTGTAGTGGAACCAAAGAGAGCTGTTTCTAGAGAGGATTCTGTAAAGCCTGGTGCCCATCTAACAGTGAAAAAAAATTTTGTTGGTGGTATTAAAGAAGATACAGAAGAATATAATTTGAGAGACTACTTTGAAAAGTTTGGCAAGATTGAAACCATAAAAGTTACGGAAGATCGACAGAGTGGGAAAAAGAGAGGATTTGCTTTTGTAGCTTTTGATGATCATGATACAGTCGATAAAATTGTTGTTCAGAAATACCACACTATTAATGGGCGTAACTGTGAAGTGAAAAAGGCCCTTTCTAAACAGATGCAGTCTGCTGGATCACAAAGAGGTCATGGAGGTAGATCTGGCAACTTTATGGGTCGTGGAGGAAACTTTGGAGGTGGTGGAGGTAAATTTTGGTCATGGTGGAAACTTTGGTGGAAGAGGAGGCTATGGTGTAGAGGTGGTGGCAGCAGAGGTAGTTATGGAGGAGGTGATAGTGCGTATAATGGATTTGGAGGTGATGGTGGCAACTATGGTGGTGGTCTATGGTGGTGGTGGACCAGGATATGGAAACCAAGGCAGTGGATATGGTGGTGGTGGTGGAGGATATGATGGTTACAGTGAAGGAGGAAATTTTGGCAGTGGTAACTATGGTGGTGGTGGAAACTATAGTGATTTTGGTAATTATAGTGGACAACAGCAATCAAATTATGGACCCATGAAAGGAAGCAGTTTTGGTAGAAGAAGCTTGGGCAGTCCTTATGGTGGTGGTTATGAATCTGGTGGTGGAAGTGGTGGATATGGTAGCAGGAAGTTCTAAAAGCAGCAGAAAAGAGCTACAGTTCTTAGCAGGAGAGAAAGCGAGGAGTTGTCAAGAAAGCTGGTTACTTTGAGACAGTCGTCCCAAATGCATTAGAGGAACTGTAAAAAATCTGCCACAGGAGAAACGATGATCAATAGTCAGAAAAGTTACTGCAGCTTAAACAGGAAAACCTTCTTGTTCAGGACCGTTATAGTCACAGTTTGCAAAAAGTGCAGCTATTGATGCATGCAATGTAGTGTCAATTAGATGTACATTCCTGAGGTCTTTTATCTGTTGTAGCTTTGTCTTTTTCTTTTCATTACATCAGGTATACTGCCCTGTAAATTGTGGAAGTGATACCAGGAACAAAAAATTAAGGAATTTTTAACTTTTCAAAAAATAAAAGAAAGAAAGAAAGAAAGAAAGAAAGCCAGCCAGCCACCAGGTCTGGGACTCGAACCAAGGTCAGCCATGTGGGAGTGTCCAGCACCTTAATCACCATGCCACCTGCTGGCTCCTGAACTCAGGTTTCATTTTATGCATGATGGGGATCTATTGGAGGATATTTGACATTACATGATTTATATTATAAAATAATTATTCTGGGGATGAGCAGATGGTGTAATGGTTACATTGCTGGACTTCCACGTAGTTGACTGTGGTTTGAGTCCCAGACCCGATGGCTTAAAATTCACACTGTGCATGTGTGCATGCGTGCCCAAAATCCCAAGAGGAGAATGGAGAAAGGATTGCAGCATAGACATTCCTCTGGGGGATGACTTCTTACTTACTGTCTCTGTCTCTCTGGCAAGCACACATACCCTATAGCAAAAAATCTCTCCCTCTCCCCCACCAAAAAAAAAAAAAAAAAAAAAAAGTATATATATATATATATATATATATATATATATATATGTGTATATATGTGTGTGTGTGTGTGTGTATTATATATATATGTATATAATATATATATATACACACATATAATGGATGTTGTATAGAGAAAAGACTTGAGATGGATCAGACAATAAAAAAGGAGTTCAATTATTGGGTTATTGTGATAACCCAAGCAATTAATGATCATGGCTTAGACAAAGGCATGGCAGTACTTTCATTTGGAGTGCATTTTGAAGATGGAGGCAGCAGGATTTATAACAAATTGCAGGTGAAGTATGAGAGAAAGTGTACATTAATGATAATTTCAAAATTTTTAGCTTCCCAAGTAGTATAGAAGGTATCATTCACTGAGATATAAGGGAATAGGTTCAGAGTGACTTGGGTGGGAAGAGAAAATGAAGAGTTCATTTGGGGCTACATTAAATGCAAGGTATCTATTAGTCATATTCAAGTGGAAATGCAAGTGTGCTACCGAATATGTACATTTGGAGTCTGGCATATATTTGGTCAGGCATTACCAATGGAAAAAAAATGGACTTTATGAGGTTGCTTAATAAGATAATGTAGACAGAGAGGAGCAGAAACATGAAGATCAAACCCTGAATCATTCCAGTAGTAAAGGATGAGAAAGAACTGTAGAATTTAACAACCAAGACAAAAATGGGCCACTAATGAGGTAAGAAGAAAGCAAGGAAAATGCGTCTAATACAAATTTAGACCACCTATTACAACTCTCTTTTCAAGGAAAAATGAAATCTACTCATCAGACACATGCAGGGCATCATATTGAAATACCTTTTAATATTACTTTTAGTTATTCTAGGGAAACTGGAAAGATCGTTGAACTGGATTTCAAGACATGGATTTTCTAGGTCAATCTCTATCTCTGTTCCTCATGTTAAAAGAAAAACATTAGACAAATCTAATTTAGCAGAGTACAGTCAAGCAAAATGATTCATGGATTGGGCAGCCCCCAGAATGGCTTCCAAGGAACTCTGAGGTGCCACATGGTTCAATAACCTTTATGGACAGGAAATAGAAAGTGATATAAGTAAATGAAAGTGAAGGACATGAGGTACAGAAGCAACTTGATTGGTTGCAGCTTGGCATTTGCCTTTACCAACATAATTTAAAGGATAGACTGCCTGTGATTGACTGAAGCATGGCTGTATGACTTATCCATTTGTTAAGGAAGTAGACTCCCATATGAGGTTGTGGTTTGTTTATAAGAGCTCAAGTGTATGATTATGGTAGCCCTCTCAGGCCAATATGGTTTAATGCTTGCTAGGACAGATGGGAGCAGTAATTTTTCCTCATTTTATGCACTTTCTTCAAAAAGTGAGTCCTTTATGATCATTTGTAGTTAATGACAGTTAAGATTATGATGAAAGCCCAGCCTAGGTGGCACAGCCTGCAGCATATTGGACTCCTGTGCTGGAAGCCATATACCCAGTCATAGTTTAGATCCTCAGGTCAGCCTGAAAATCTGCCAGACATGTGCTGGGCACTCAACATTCTGAGGAGCTTGAAGGCTATGCAAAGGGGACTCTGGTGTAACAAGCCCCTATTGAGAGTGCTTCTCTCTTTCTCTCTCTTCTCTCTCTTTCATACATGCATACATATTCTCTATCATAAAAGAAAAAAATGGTGAAGGCCTATTATATAATGCTGGAGACCATGTGGCATCCCAGGTCCACATCAAAATGCCAGGCATATCGTGAGTGTACCTGTGATCCTGGCCAGCTGCAAAGCCGGGGGATTTTTGTGATGTGTATTTTATAATGTTATGGGTCTCATTGAATTTGAAAGCTTACATACATAATGCTTTGCCAGAACTAATTCCATTTTTTAAAGAATTTTAAAATTTTATTTATTTATTATTATATTTTAATTTAACCAGGGAAAGACAGAAAGAGAGAGAGGGAAAGTGAGAAAGCAAGCCACCAGGCCTGGACTCAAACAGTGGTCAACCATATAGTAGTCCAGCACCTTCGTCACCATGCCACCTACCAGCCCCACTAATTCCATTTTTAATCTTTTGACAATATAACTTCATTTGGTGTGTATGAATGTTGCTGTATCTTACTTCCTGCAACTGAAGAAAACAAGCCAATAGCTACTTTGTCAATATGCAAATAAGCTTGTGGGCTCTGGGACCCTTCTCTTTCCACCTAGAAGCTCACAGAACACATCTTTTGCATCTATAAAAATAAGGGCTTCTGGAGGCAGACAGCTCCATGCCTCCTGCGATCTAGCCATTTTGGGAGAAGGGAAGATGTCCCACTGCTAACTGGGCCTCCAGCATACAAAACCAGCATGAACAGCCCTTCTTCAAGAGACAGACAGCTCCATGCCTCCTGCGATCTAGCCATTTTGGGAGAAAGGAAGATGTCCCACTGCTAACTGGGCCTCCAGCATACAAAACCCGCGTGAACAACCCTTCTTCAAGAGACAGACAGCTCCATGCCTCCTGCGATCTAGCCATTGTGGGAGAAAGGAAGATGTCCCACTGCTAACTGGGCCTCCAGCATACAAAACCCGCATGGTAGGAAGACCCCTTTCAAGTCTCCTGTGTCTCTATCAGTCTTTGTCTCTCTCTACCTCTGTCTCTGTCATCTCTTTCTCTCTCTCTCTTTCTCTCTCTCTCTGTCTTTTTTTTAATTTGCTTTTTCAGAATTTTTTAAGGTGAGGCATTTCACAGGGCCCTTTGGCCCCTCCTAGCTAGCCCTTTATCTTGTTAATAATCCCCTTTCCTCCTCCCAGAACAGCCCTTTTTCAAGAGGCAGACAGCTCCATGGCTGCTGTGATCTAGCCATTTTGGGAGAAAGGAAGATGTCCCACTGATCACTGGGCCTCCAGCATACAAAACCCGTGTGGTAGGAAGACCCCCTTCAAGTCTCCTGTCTCTGTATTAGTCTCTGTCTCTCTCTACCTTGTCCCTGTCCTCTCTCTCTCTCTCTGTCTTTTTTTTAATTTTTGCTTTTCTAGAATTTTTTAAGGTGAGGCATTTCACAGGGCCCTTTGGCCCCTCCTAACTAGCCCTTTATCTTGTTAATAATCCCCTCTCCTCCTCCCAGAACAGCCCTTCTTCAAGAGGCAGACAGCTCCATGGCTCCTGCGATCTAGCCATTTCGCGCGGCGCACAAGCGCGCCGCGTGGTTTTCTAATTTTTGAGTTTTATTGAAATTTTTTGAATATTAATTTTTCCTTTTTAGATTTATTTAAAAGTTTTTCTCTTCTTTATCTCTGTTTTTGTCTGTTTTGTTTTTTGTTTTTTGTTTTGTTTTTTGGGTTTTTTTTTTTGCTGTTGTTGGTATTGTTTCCCTCTCTCTGCTTCCTTTTCTGCACACTCCTCAACACTCAGTTTGAACTTCCAAGTTTGGGAAGAAACCGACCATCCACCAGATGACTAGAAATCACTGCAGGACCACAAGAAATATGAGGAAGCAGGAAAATACCTCTTCCACTAGGGAAAAGGATAGCTCCTCTTCATCCACACACAGTTCAATGGAAATCATGGAAATGTCTGATAAAGAATTCAGAACATTCAAAATGGCAAAGCTAACAGAGATAGAAGAGAAGAGAGACAAGGAACTGCTGAAGAGGAAGGAGAAAGGAGTTGAAGAGTTCCAGGAGGTGAGGAAATTCATGCAAGATCTAAAAGAGGAATTTCACACTTTACAAAAGATTCAGATGGAACTGTTAGAAATGAAGGCTATAATACAAGAAGTCAAAATCTCCCTTGAAAGTATTAAAAGCAGACTAGATCATACAGAAAATAGAATCTCTAATGTAGAAGAGAAAATGGCTGGCCTAGAAAAATCCACCATGAAGACTGAGAAAATGGCCCAAAATTTGAGAATAATATGCGAGAAGTACTAGATACAATTAAACGTCCAAACATCCGGATAATAGGCATCCCAGAGGGTGAAGAGACTCATAAGGTCATTGATAATCTATTCCATGAAATCCTGCAAGAAAACTTTCCAAACCTGGAGAGGCACTCAAAGATTCAATCCCAAGAAATACAGAGGACCCCAAATAGAATCAACCCAAGAAGATCTTCTCCAAGACACATTATAGCCAGATTGACCAAAACCACAGACGAAGACAAGATACTAAGACTGGCAAGAGAAAAAAAGGCAAGTTACCTACAAAGGGTATCCCATCAGACTAACGGCAGACCTCTCATCGGAAACAATGCGAGCAAGGAGAGAATGGGAAAATATATTCAAAGTATTAAGGGAAAAGCAATTTCAACTGAGAATTCTGTACCCAGCAAGGTTATCATTCATTTGGGAAGAAAAGACACGAACTTTCCCAGATAAACAAAACCTGAAAGAATTTACCAGCACCAGACCAGATCTCCAAGAAGTTCTTAAGGGAGTGCTATGTCAGTAAAATTAAATGCAGACACACAGAAATAAGAGTTCAAAAACTAAGAAAATGGGCAACTTAATTGTAGGGACAATGTTGAGATGAATATTATATCCGAGAATTCAATCTGGAAGATCGAACCTTAACAGAAGAAAGATTAAGTACATGAGACTGAACTGATGAAACAACATTCTGAGACTTGACTAAATTATTGCTGCTTTTCTCCTAAGCTTTGTTTTCTGGTTTTAATGGATTTTTGTCTTGTCTTGAGCTGTTGATAGGTACATGTACCTACTATTTGAACAGAATACTAACCTGTTTCTAAGCTTTAAGTTTCAAGGAAATATCATTACCAGTTCAAAACTACTCTTCTTGAAATTACCTGCTGAAAGTAGTTAAATTACTTATGATATTGTGTGATCAACGAAATGTTGGAGAAAAAGGAATGGAAGACAACTGTATATAGCAGAGATAGTGTAATAAGAGAGTGGGAAAGGGCAGAGGGTCAAACATGGGGTAAAAAACATATATATATGTATATATATGTATGAAAGTAGAAATGGAATATTATTGATGATAACATGCTTGATTAAGCCACTATGCAGTTTATTCTAGATGGGAAAGCACATTTAGTATGTTGTGATGATGCTCAGGGAATGAATGTTAAGTAATTAAAAAAAAAAAAAGTTGCAGGAGAAAAAAAAAACAGTTTTACTGTTCGTATCGAAATTTTAAAAAAATGCATATTTGATGACTGCAGTAAGCTATATAGCTCCAGCTGGGTACTACTTTATAATATGTTCATTCTACTCACTGGGGTTTATGCCTAAAGTCAGACTTGGATTCATGTATAGGTATATATCAGTTGTGCTATCTATTAGATATATTTAGACTAACTAAGTTCATTAGCAAATCAATTAAATGGGGGGGGAAGGCATAGAAAGCAACCATGGATACCAGAGACAATGTGGGAGGAGGGTGGGACATGGCAGAGGGAGAGGGATAGGGAATCAAGGATGGCAAAACAAAAAACAAAGTATACAAGACATAAGAATTGGAAAATTATTTGCTGAAAACATGTATGTTGATGTGCTTGATTGAGCCAATACACAGTGTATTTTGGATGGAAAATTCATTTGTATGCTGTAATGATGTATAGTGAATTAACGTAAAAAATAAATAAATTTAAAGAGAAAAAATAAAAATAAAAAAAAAAAATAAAAATAAGGGCTTCTGAAGTACTATCTGGGACTCATCTTACTGTGACTCTGTGAGAATCCATTCAGTTAAACAGATGCAGCTACAAACTGCTTGTATGAAAAGTCTTTTAACTTCTCTGTTTACAATTTGACTGCATTCTGGACCCTTTTGAGTGTTACTTTACTGGTTTCCCAAGCCAAGTGGAAGATTCCTTCTTTGGATGCAAGGAGTTTGGTTCCTTACCAACACAAGTGCACTTATTTACCGTCCTGTCTTTCTCCCTTTTTATTTATTTGCCTTTTACTTGTATAACATACATTTTTCTGTCTCTGCTTCTGTGAGTGGATTCTGCAATAAACATTCATTCATGAATGCTCCAAATACCACTGGATTGTCAGAAAAGTCATGATGTATTTTTTTCTGTTTTTCTACACAAATATGCATCATGACTTTTCTGACAACCCACTGTACCCTAGAGAGCCAGTGCTTCCAAGGGTCAAACAGTCACCTTGCAAGAAAACATATTTTCTCTTTTAACATCCACTGTGACTCATACTAGATGACAGGAAATGTGGAATTTCTCTACACACGTGTCAAAATAATCTAAGCGAATAGTGAATTATGAAATATCCACAGTAGGATCAGCAGCCAGCTTCTCTCTTTGAAAGGAATATCTAACCGACACTTACGTATAAACAACATTTTTCTGAGTATGGGCTATATTTACAATTCGAATTCAGTTGTTACTAAGTAGGGATTTAAAAAAATGTTTTACATTATATTTATTTTCTTTGAAGTACCCTTTCTGGAACACTCCCTGTCGGCAACTGCTTAATTTTCCCTCCCTATCTGACTTTGTCATATAATCCATTTCTGCTGTACCCTAGTTCTTGAGATAAGCTTGACTTAGGCAAAATCCCCTAGACTGCGTCCCAATCATAATCAGGCAGATGTTAGGAGAGTGAAACATAAGAAATTAAAATTTGTTGAGTGTCTATTAAATGCCAGGCACTTTATATACATTATCACTATATATATATTATATCATTTAATGTATATAAACATCCCTATAAGGAATTCTTTCACCCATGTAAGGAAGTTAAGGTTTGGTTAAGTTAAGTTACTTTTTCAAGATAACATTAATAGGTGGCAGAGCCAGGTTTAAACACAAATCTGTCTAACCATATTATATACATTACATCTTACTGATAATATTCGTGTTAACATAGAAGTTTCATAGTAAGTCATTCTCAGTTATCACTGAATGTCCTGTCAGAAAACCAGAATTACTCTAGGCATTTTTTAAAAAAAATAATTATTTATTTTATTTATTCACTCATTTATTTTTTTTTTTAATTTGACCAGAGTGAGACAGAGGGTGAGAGTGAGAGAGAGAGGAAGTGAGAAAGCAAGCCACCAGATTCAGGACTCGAACCCTGGTAGGCCATATGGAGTGTCCAGCGCCTTAACCATCACGCCACCTGCTGGTCCCCACTCTAGGCATTTTAAATAGAAAGAATAAAATCCCAGGGGGCCAAGAGGTACCAGCAAAGGTATTCCACAATTCAGAAAAGCTGTGTTGCTGAGCCTGCCAGGGGTCTTCTGTGGTTGCTACTGCTGTTATTGAAACTGCTGCTGCTGTTACCTTCCAGGAGGCTAAGAATTTTCACTTTACTAAAGCTGCAAAAACTTGCTACTGGACTCACTGACAAGATTTTTGGAGCCTGTGATTGCCTGCTGCTACAGCCAGATCAAGGGGCAGGCAAAAGGTAACTAACTTCCTCCTAGTTCCTCCCTTCTAGTTTTTCCTGAAGACCTATTTTTGACAGATTCTAACTAGAAACCCCCTAACAAGTAAATATAATTTGTAGATTTCTAGCACCCTGAAACACAGAGGAGAATGTTGAAGGGAAGGAATGAAGCTAAAAAAATCAGCTCTCACAGAGAATAAGGTTGTTAACATTGACTGTCATCATCCCTTTGGTTTTAGAGGCTTTTTTTCCCTACATGAACTGTGTTGTGATTCATTGTCCCAGGAATGAACAACTGGGATTCGATCTCTGAGTTATTTAAGCAGAAAAGGGATTTATTGTCATTATAACCAAGCCATAAGAGAACCAAAATGTCTCCATGGAAGTTACTGATAACCTTGCTGAGTCTTTACAGACACTAGGCAAAGAAGTTTGACAGGCAAAAGATGACACCCGCCCCTCCCTCATTACTAGCTGAGAAGATTTCATCAGCTTAACCATTGCAAAGCCACATGTAGACCCTCTGCTGCTCCCCAAACAGTATCTAAGAGTTGTCTTGATTGACTCCATTTTGCTCCTGCCACCTTATTAATCATTGCCTATCTTTAAGCCCCTTGCAGAGAACTGAAACTGTGTTCTGCCCTGTATGTCCAGAACAAAAACTGTGCCTCAGGCTTTCCTGAAGCTATCAGGCCTCCTTAAGATCATGCCTGAAGACAATGACCAGGACTTCTCATGATTTTGCTCCAAAATAATGACTAAATTACCCTTTACTTCTAGATGTATACTCATACTGACTCCTTCTCCCACACAAGTTCTGAGGAACACATATTGTCCAGTTCAGAGGAAATGGTTATGATACTCTGGTCTGCTTTCTCCTCAGTGTTGGCCTCACTGAAATTAATTCCTTTCCGTAGTCACCAACTCTTTCTTTTCTCTTGAAATCATTTTTTTATGAAGTGGTAAGTGGTACAGATCTGATTTCTGGCCCTCTAAAATAGGCAACCCTGCTTGCCCCAGCATCAGAAAGATACTGAGTGACTTTCTGAATTGCAGGGAAACCTGGAGAATCCATTTAAGAAACAGCAGGATCTGGACCAAGAGCTGTTGGACCAAGGGCTCTGCAAAGCACTCCTACTCAGAAGAATTTATTGTAATCATTTTTCATTTCTAAATCTCTACTGAAGAGTCAAAGTCCAAAGGAAGAAAATTAAATTTGCCAACCTTGGGAGGGCCCACACCTTTATTAGTAAAGGCAGTTTTCCAAAGTGTAATAAGAATTTGTCACCTAAATGGAAGAAAATGGTTACTGAATAGCAAACAAATACAAAGAAAATCAGCTACCTCTGCAATCCAAGTTGCCAGGTATCCTTCTCTAATTTAGACCTTTCACCCTGAGTTCATTCTCTATTACTCTGGGATAATGGTTTCCATTCTCCCTACCTAGGAGTTAACAGTCTTATCTTACTTAGCCTGGTAGCCTAGGGCTTGATGACCTATTCTGGACATAACTGCCCAGAAACCACTTGTTCCCCAGTGAGGGCTTCTGAGTCCAGACCCAATATCTACACACTTACTGAAACATCTAGTTGCTTTAGCTTGAACCTTTTGAGGGGAATCTGAGAGGAATTTTTGCTTGAATGTAAACAGAAGTTTTAGTGATCTTGGAACTGTCTTCTTTGACCTGACGAACATTTCTTGGCATTCTGGGCATCCAGGATAGCTCCCCAGGTGACCCTTTGGTACTCATGGTCTCTTCCAATTTTCCTGAAAACTACATTACTTTCACTTTTAACTCTGTCTATTCCTCTTTCATTACCTTCTTTCTTTCTCCCAAGGAAAGTTTTCTGCCCTAGTCCATTTTCTCCTGACTGACTTAAGTGCCATAATAAACATCATCATGGCTATCTTTTATTGAGCACCTACTATGTGCTGGTCTTTAAACATAATATTTTAATTAATCAACACAAGAACCCAAATAAAATTCTCATCACACAGAAAAATTAAGGCTCAGAGAACTAGCTAATCCAAGGTCACATATCTGGTTAGTGGTGAAGCTCATATATGATCCAAAGTCAGCCTGATTCCAAAACTTGTGTTCTTTTCATAGAATTATGGGATATTTTATGCCTCCCTCAAAGAATTATAGGAGTTGACAGAGAGGTCCAAGAGTCTACTCAAAATTCCAACCAGGTCTTTGTTTGCAAAGAACATTTTAAAGAAATAGATATGAAAACATAAATGGATTTACCAAAGCAGAACAGTCCCCATTTTAATCAGGTCACTTTAATCTTAGCATTTGGGAATGAGTTTACACATAGGGATCCCCATATTTCTGAATACTTTGAAATCTAGCCTTCTGCTCAGTTTAGCTTGCCAATAGAAAATGGAAACTAAGAATGGCTTCCTCTGTACAGTACTTAACCATTGTACTATGAAGCTGCCTCCAAAAAAAAATTTTTTTAACATTTATTTGTTTATTGAGAGAGAGACTCCTGACAGGGTCTTTCCATGCCAAGATCATCCCCACAGTCTCCCAGCCAGCAGGGATGACAGGGAATATAGGCACACCTGTTGTGTTTAGGTTGACGCAGTATTTGAACCTGGGACTCACCCGATGTGGCTCTAGTATCATGTAGTGGTGCTCTACTGGCTGTGCCACTACAACTGGGCCTTTAAGTTGGTAACAATTTTCATTGCATACATAAACTCTACACCTTTATGCCCCCTCTTCCCACATTTTGTGTTATTTAATGTCACATATTTTTTCATAATTTTATTCCTTAACAAACGATTGTAGTTTTTCATAGTTTTGCCTGTGGTAGATGCTTGAACAAGCATTGCCTGTGATAGATGTTTCAAGTAATTTCACTATCTGCTAAACAAATAGCTTGGCTTTGCAACAGAACAAAAAAATTTCCAATTTATTTTTTAGCTTCCTTAACAAAAAGATTAACCCAAAGAATTTCCTGTGGGTGGACAAGGATTAGAAAAGATTCACATAGTGTGGTAGAAATGCAGTGATCTGTATGCAGCCAAACAACTGCGATGTGCAGGGTGTTATTCAGAGAACAGTGAATTCAAGGAAAAACAATGTGCAGTCCCTGTGTTCAAGGTCATACAGTCAGAAGTAGTGAGGAGTCTTGTGCATTTGACTTGAGAAAGGAAGAACATTGAGCTCTGACATGTTCCTTCCTGATAGACTTTGAAAGAAAGTAGCCCCAGGCTCCAGACGTTGTAGATTTGAGGAGGTCCTCATGATGTATTTATTTATCTCTTCTAAGAGCAAGAAGAGAGAGCAGCTCCAATGGGGTCCTGATACCATGATCTACTCACAACGTTCAGTGAGCCCTAGATCATGGGCACATGTATACCCAACCTACTCAGGGAAGCCTCCAGGTTTGAGCCAGGAACCTTCCCATGTGGGCTTGCCTCACAAAGTGTGGTACTTTACCACTGTGCCACTGTCTGGTCTTGTATAATTGAGCATAATCATTTCTTGTGTCCTGAGATCATGTCTAAGTACCACCTAAAGTATTTTATTTTCTTGGTAATTAATTTCTTCTTCCCATGGTCAACCACGGTGCTTCTCCCTCTGACAAAAAGATTAGGCCTAAGGTTGAGATTTATTGCCCTAAGGTAGAAAAGGCAAATACTTTCTAGGCAGAAAGTCCTTGGTCAACTGTGAGTTTAAAGCCAGACTTTAGAAGTCTATAGTGAGAAAAACATTTTCACTAAACTCTGAAAGCTGTTTTGACAT
Organism: Tupaia tana; assembly: GCA_026018925.1. Lineage (NCBI taxonomy): Eukaryota > Metazoa > Chordata > Mammalia > Scandentia > Tupaiidae > Tupaia > Tupaia tana. The sequence continues at coordinate 39,614,309 of JAKSZU010000013.1, read as the reverse complement.
GTTTAAACAGAAGCTGAGAAGAGTGAACCTAGATTAACTCTTAAATGGAGGCGATCCCACCACACAGAAAAGTCATACACAGAAAAGTCGCTTGCATGAAAGGGGAGATTTGTAAATAATGACCTCTTAGCCCCCAATATCTTTTTTATTTTTTCCAAATTTTTGCCATAGAGTGCATGTGTTTGCTGGAGAGAGACAAAGAGAGAGGGAAAGTGAGAAATAACCACCCAGGGAGATGGCCATGCCATATTTCCTTCTCCTCCATCCTCTCCTTGGAATTTTAGTCAAGCATACACATGCACCCAGTGTACCAGTGTACTTTTCAAGCAGCTGGGTTTGGGACTTGAACTGTGGAGTTGGCCATGTGATCCAGCATCTTTTTTTTTTTTTTTTTTTTTTTTTTTGGAGAGGTTTTCGCTATAGGGCACGTGCGCTCGCCAGACAGACAGAGACATAGAGACAGAAAGCGAGAAATCACCCCCCAGGGGGGATGGTCACGCTGCAATCCCTTCTCCTCCATTCTCCTCTCGGGATCTTGGGCACGCACGCACACGCGCCCGGCGTGAGTTTTAAGCCACGGGGTCTGGGATGCGAACCGCGGTCGACTACGTGGGAGTCCAGCGACATAGCCATTACGCTAACTGCTGGTTCCCTGAAATCCATCATCTTAATCACCATGCCACTTGCTGACCTGTTAGCCCCAATACACACACACACACACACACACACACACACAAACACACACAAACACACATATATATATAAAATTCATTTTTAGGGGCCGGCAGTTAGCGTAATGGCTATGTCGAGGGACTCCCATGTAGTCAACGGCAGTTCGAGTCCCGGACCCAGTGGCTTAAAACTCATGCCGGGCACATGTGTGTGCGTGCCCAAGATCCTGAGAGAAGAATGGAGGAGAAGGGATTGCAGCATGGCCGTCCCCCTTGGGGGGTGATTTCTTGCTTTCTCTCTCTCTGTCTCTGTCTTTCTGGTGAGCGCACGTGCCCTATAGCAAAAAACTCTCAAAAAGAAATTCATTTTTATTCATGAGAGAAAGCACATTCTCTCTCTCTCTCTCTCTCTCTCTCTCTGTCTCCCTCAATACCTTTGACAGGGTCTCATGACACTGCAATTCCCTTCCATAGCCATCCAGCCCATCAAGATCTTAGACACATGTACAGCCTGTGTGTTGGTTGAGATTTATTGCCCTAAGAAAGAAAAGGCAAATCCTTTCTAGGGATCCAAACTCATAGTTGGCCATGTGGCTTCAAGCACTACAGTTCAGTACGCTACTGCCTTCACCACTGAAGTTGGGCCAGCCCCAAGTATCTTGACTTTGTTATACTTTTCTAATGCTCATATTATTAATTCAGATTGTTATCTATTTCTTTTATTCAGTGGGAGGGGATTTTTGCTATAGGACACATGCACTTACTGGAGAGACAGAGAGAAAAGGAGAAATCACCCCTCAGGGGAATGACCATGCCACAATCCCTTCTCCATTCTCGTCTTGGAATTTGGGGCACGCATGCACACATGCCCAGCATGATGTCTAAGCTGCCGGGTTCAGGACTTGAACCATGGTTGGCCATGGGGCACTCCTGTGCCTTAACCACTGTGCCACCTGCTGCCCCCAAGATTGTTATCTGTTTCTTTCAGCAGCTCTGGCTAGTTCTTTCCTATGGTACATCTCTATCTTTTAGTACTAGCAACCTCTAGGCTTCTGAACAGCTCTGTAGTATGGGTTGTAGTTGGGATACTGGAACATAGGATACTTAAGCTGTTTTTCTTTTTCTTCTTTTTTTTTATTTTTCCCATTCACTTCTAAACCATTTTACTTTCTCACTTCATACATAAATTTCCCTACAGTAGACACTTGGCTTTTATGAATTTAACATTTTTTCAATGATAAATATTTTCAAGTGATCAGACTTTTCCATGATATATTTTTAAACAAGAGGTGTTTTAAAGTTAGAGTTACTTTGACAGAGTTTACCTGGCTGACTAGTTGACACCTGCATCTTATCTTGCCTTTGTTGAACTCTATTCATGGTAACATTCCACATTTGTGAAAGAAAAAGGAAACATGTTTTTGTATGTGAAAAAAAAATGGCCGATAGAGACAAGAAAACTAGTAAAAGTTGAAAGGGCATTCACATTTGTGGTATGAAGGTATGCACAGGAAGCATGATGCTCTCAGTAAGAATAATGATCTGGGAGAAAGCTAGGAGTCCATGTAAACATGTCTATGTTCACGAATTTGGAAGTTCATGACTTTCTTGAAATGTGTCCATGTTGAGCTGTGATTTCTTAATAGTTACCCTAAAAAATGGAACAAAACTGATTAAGTCGCTCATCAGCAAGATGTGATAATTTTCCAAATGTGTCTTTCTCACCTGATTTACAGAAAGGAAAGTGTTGGGGCTGACAAGTGGCATGGTGGTTAAGGTGCTGGACTCCCACATGGCTAACTACAGTTCAAGTATCGGACCTGGTGGCTTGCTCTCTCTCTCTCTTTCTGTCATCAAAATTAAAAATAATAATGACAAAATTAAGTAAATAATTTTTTTTTAAAAAAAGGAATGAGGGGACCAGCAGTTAGCATAATGGCTATGTCGCTGGACTCCCACGTAGTCGACCGCGGTTCTAGTCCCAGACCTGGTGGCTTAAACTCACGCCAGGTACATGTGCATGCGTGCCCAAGATCCCGAGAGGAGAATGGAGGAGAAGGGATTGCGGCGTGGCCATCCCCTCTGGGGGGTGATTTCTCGCTTTCTATCTCTCTGTCTCTCTCTGTCTGTCTGGCGAGTGCATGCGCCCTATAGTAAAAACCTCTCAAAAAAAAAAAAAAAAAAAAAAGGAATGAGTTAAAATATTGCCTTGGAGCCAGCAGGTGGCATGGTAGTTAAGGCACTGGACTCCCATATGGCGGACCACAGTTCAAGCCCCAGGACTGGTGGCTTAAAAATCAAACTGGGTGCATGTACCTGTGTGCCCAAAGTCCTGAGAGGAGAATGAAAGAGAAGGAATGGAAGCATGGTCATCCCCCCTTGGAAGGGGTTGATTTCTCACTTTCCCTTCCTCTATCTCTCTCTTTCTCCCATGTACACATGTACCCTATGATAAAAACTTGAAAAAAATATTGCCTTAACTGTCAGTTTTGGTCTCATAACTTACATTCTTGTTCTTCACAAAGGAATATAATTGCCTGTGCATGTAATTTATTCCCTTACTGAAGCCAGGCTTGGCAATGATTGAATCAGTGTTCTACTCCCAACACTCCAACACTATCAGAGATAGGTCCAGGTGGCAGGTTACTTTCAGACACCATTTTTTAGTTGAGTGCTTACAACATAAGAAGCTGAAAGAACTGGATGTTAACTTTCTCCTTTCTGCTTCTCCTTATAGGTAGACCAGCTCAGCCTTAGTATTCTGAGTGCAGGGCTCTTTTGTTTTAGGTGAGAGAGTGTGGTTAATTTGTGTGTATTTCAGGGCAGAAATTGTCATGTGTTAAAATAAGAGCCTTGATCTAGGTTTTTATTTGGATAGTGTTCCAGTGTATTCCATTGTTAGTAACAAAACACCTGAATCTGGGTAATTTATAAAAATAGAGAATTATTCATCTTACAGTCTGTAGGTCCAAGGTCTAGGGGCCCCGTCTGGTGAGCATCTCCTGGCTGCATTGCAGTGTTGTAGATGGCAGGAGCACAGGCATCTGCATCTGTGTGTCTCTGTCTTTGTCTCATTCCCTTTCCTTATAAATACATCAGGAATCAATCAATAGTGTCAATCATTAATTACCTTAATCCCCTCCCAAAAACCCTACCTTACAACATCTGGCCAAATTAAGGTTATTCCCACTTAATCACATCACAACCAAATCTCAACACATAAAATTGGTGGTGAAGAGGGGACATTCAAATCATAGCAGGTAGTATTGACCTAATCAGAGTAAGAAGGATGAGGGATAGAGACTTATACTGTGAGTTAATAAAGGAAAACTAAACTTTATCAGGAAGAGAGGATTAGCTCCCCAGCATGGGGTTGATGGTTTAAAGTTTTCATGAATGGCAAAAATTGTCTTCCAGTTGTTCATTGCACCCGCAGTGTGAGATGGCTAGGGCAGACCTTCAGAGTTAATCACTGTTTTGGTCTGGAGAATAGCAGTAAAATCCTCTATGGCTATGCCTGTGGTGGGTAGGAAGAGCTACTATAGGGCATTGTCTGAGCCCACCTGGAGCAGGGTATGACAGATAGTGCAGACTGGGTTGTGAGCAGAGACATTTAGCAAGAGGAGCAAAAAGAGCAGGGGAAACTAATATGGACAAAGAACTGGACCCTCTTCATTGCTCGGTTAAATAACTCACCCTCATTCTCACAGTTAGTAAGCACAGAAAGAAGTTTGAACTAACAGATTAAAACGTACAAAGTTTTCAGTATTTTAACACATCTAAGATATACAAATGGCATTTTCATATGGCTTATATGAAGGAGAATAAGAGAAAGAGAGAAAAAGAAAGTAAATACAAGAAACAGAAAATTCAACTTTAGAAATGTAAAATTGAGTGTGTGTTATTTGGGAGTCCATGAGTTCTCACTTGTCCACCTCTTGCACTTGCAGCCTTTCCAGCAGTGTTACCTCCAAGCTAAGCACTCCCTGCCAGTCTCATTCAGATCAGCCATGACTAGAATCAGTACCTAGTGCCATCTGATCATTCCAGAAGCAACTTCCTTTTACAAGGATATCTCCTTACCCTGCTCCTTAGAAAGAACATCCTGGCAATCACCATTAAGCTGAATTGGAAGAGATGCTCCAGGAGTGGGTCCAGTCAGTGCTCTCTCCAGTTCTAAATACTAGTGGTGCTACTATCTTGTGTTTTAGACCAAACTGCAACATCTAAGCTCCATGTGGCATGACCCTATCCTGAAGTTATGCATTCCTTTTGTGCTATGCCCTGTTCAGAGGTGCCTCTTGAATCCAGAGATTGATATTGCTCTTCAGGAAAGGATCTTCATGAATTAAGGCTATTACCAGTGAGTTCCTGGATTCACCAAAATTGCTTCTGTTTTGAGTGGCTTGATCCAGAGTGGCTTGCTAATTTACTCTAATTTTCTTGCATGGTGATAGGATAAATGCACTGAATACACTCAAAACAGGTATGCACTAAGTAGATTTAGCAGCCCTTCTACCCATGTGAAGTGTGGGTGTAAAGGTAAGCTTGATGCAGAACCTCCTTACCATTCTTACTCTAAGAACCCTCTAACTTCCAGGAAGAGAGGTCAATAATATTTTATCTTCAGTTTTGTTAATGCCAGTTTTGGTGCAGTTTTGGAGATGGCTAGTTAGGAACATGACTGTTGCTGGGCTGGGCTACCAGGATGATGACCTTATCTAAGTAGTCACATGGAGATAATTTAAAAACCTGAAAAGCACCTGTACCCCAGATGGATCATGTTTTAATGGATGATGTGAAGCACCTGTACCCCAGATGGATCATGTTTTAATGGATGATGGCTGTATTTTCTCCATGTTAGGAAAAGCTTAACAAAATTGCTTTCTTTTTTTCTTTTTTTTTTTTTCTTAAGTTTGTAGGAGTCTAGTTGTTCAGAATTCCCAAGGATAGAAATTTATTTCCCTGTAGGAGTGGGACTTTAACCTCACTTAGTCACATTGTAGAAGCTGGCATCACTGTAAAATTATCTCAAGAACTCAAGCTTCTGAAAACATCTATGTGCTTAAAGCTGGAGAAAAAGACAATAAAAATAATAAAAATCTTTAAATCAATAAATTTAAAGCTTTAGGAAGCTTTATTCTCCTTCTTAGGTTTCTTATTTAAATACTTGTTAGGACTTATTAATCAATAAAAATAGATATGCATTTATAAATTTATAATTAATTTTAGGTTTTTGCCATAGGGTACATGTACTTGCTGGAGAGAGAGAGAGAAAATGAAAATTCACCCACCAGGGAAGCTGACCATGCCACAGTTCCTCCTCCTCAGTTCTCCTCTTGGGATTTGGATACACGTCAACATATGTGTGGCATGATTTTTAAGTCACCAGGTCCAGGACTCGAACAGTAGGCGAGAACTCGCCAGTAGGCCATGTGGGAGTCCAGTACATTAACCACCATGCCATCTACTCCCCCACCTAAAAAATAAATAAATAAATAAATAAATATGGATTTTTTCCTTTTTTTAGAGAGAGAGATTTTTGCTATAGGGCGTGTGCACTCACCAGAGAGACAGAAAGCGAGAAATCACTCCTCCTGGGGGTTGGCCATGACTCAATGCCTTCTCCTCCCTTCTCCTCTCGGGATTTTGGGCACACACATACATGTGCCCCATGTAAGTTTTAAACCACCAGGTCCAGGACTCAAACCGTGGTCGACTACATGGGAGTTCAGTGACATAACCATTACACCATCTGCTGATCCCTAAATATGCATTTAAAAAAAGAGGTGTGTGCTATTATAAAGAGATTGGAAGTGCTTAGTATTTTTGTTTTGTTTTGTTTTGTTTTGCAGTCTGAAAACAGCCACTGTTTATTTACTGACCAGATTACAAAAATAATCATGATGGATACTTTAATTCATCCTTCTAATAAGTCTATTGATCTGGTCATCCCTGTTGCCAGCATCTCCACTTTCTACAAAATAAGTGATCTTTTCCTTCATGGAGAAGATAATTTGAAGGGCCACAAGAAGTTATTTGCTTCTTTGAAGCGTTTTCCAACAGTATAGATTTCATAGATCAGATCCTTCATGCAGATGATGCCAAATTTACCGAGAGATCGAGCAATCAAAGAGTTATGACAAAGCAGTTCGCTTCTTACTGATTTTTCCATAACCACATTTGTAGATCAGTTCGTTTACTGACTTCAGGTTCAGGTACCCCCATGCTATATATGGTTCCACAACTCTCAGTATGTTAATTGAGACCTTGTTGAGCTTAACAGCAGCGCCATTGAAGATCTGTCAAAGAGGAAGCTGCAACACCTTTCAAACCTTTGGGCTCACTACATTGATACCTCTGATCCTCTTTTTTTTTTTAAGAGGTTTTTTCTATAGGGCACATGCACTTGCCAGACAGACAGAGAGAGACAGAAAGACAGAAAGCGAGAAATCACCCCCCAGGGGGGATGGTCATGCCGCAATCCCTTCTCCTCCATTCTCCTCTCGGGATCTTGGGCATGCATGCACACGCGCCCGGAGTGAGTTTTAAGCCACCGAGTCCTGGACGCGAACCGCAGTCGACTACGTGGGAGTCCAGAGACATAGCCATTACACTAACTGCTGGTCCCCGATACCTCTGATCCTGATGACAAATGCCAACTTGGGTTCTGCAAGTACGTAGAAGTTGCCAGCTTTTCTTTCCATGGTGGCCATGCAAATCTCAGTTCTATACATCTGCCTATATTCCTTATGATGGTGCTTAGCTTTTCCATAGATAAGCTTCCTCTTTGCCTTTTAAAACATCTTTAAACAAACTTTCTGAGACGCTTGATCTTCAGCTCTGCAAAATTCCTTCGCTTTTTATTAAGGGTTTCTGACATAGCAGTAACCCTTTTCTTGGTGGCTTCTGGCACAGCAGAAATCTTTCTCTTGATTTCTGCCACAGCAGGAAACTCTTTTTTCTTCTCTTGAATGCCCTCCATGGTTCAAGTCAGAAAAGGATAAGTTTAATGTTTTTCAAACTTTAGAGATTTAAAAGTTGATTTTATGATTTTGCCCTTTCAATATTCAATAATTCCCTGCTATTTGCCCTCCAGTATTCAACAATGCTCTGCTATTATTAATATTTTCTTAAGACTGACTCTAGGAGCTGGCAGGTTACATGGAGGCTAAGGCACTGGACTCCCACATGGCTGACCGTGGTTCAAGTCATAGACCTGGTGGCTCGCTGTCTCACTTTCCCTTTCTCTATCTCTGTCTCTCTCTGGACAAATTTAAAAATATCAATAAATAAAATTAAATAAATTATTATTTTAAAAAAAGATTGACTCTAAAACTTAGTCTTATCATTATCGTCAGGGTCATCATAACAAACACACAACACTTGTGACATGCCAGCACTTTATATATATAAATACATCATGACTGTGAAATCAGTTTTCATGTGTTAACTATATTTTTCTACTACATATTAATATAAAAATATATTAAAATTTAAAATGTTTATCTCTGTACCCCTTAATGTCACTTCTTAAACTATTAATATATAGGGTATGTTTACCACTTTAGGAAACTTTGGGTTAAGGCTTCCAAAGGTCCTTCTAGTTTTATTATTCCTACTGACCCTTATCACCCAGAGAAGTTGTGCTGTGTAGCATTAGTTAACTGTGTGGGCTTCCTGGATTCACTCTGTTACTTGCTGCCTATATAACTTTGGGCAAGTCATTTAAAACCCTTTGCATATTTTGTGTCTCCCGCCTATCTGGGTTGCTGTGACTTAATGAGATAAAAAATGCTAGTGTTGGGGCCAGCAGGTGGCATAATGGTTGAGGCACTGGACTTCCATATGGCTGACTATGGTTCAAGTCCTGGGCCTGGAGGCCTAAAACTCACACTGGGTGTGTGTGCATGTGTGCTCAAAATCCCAAGAGGAGAATGGAGAGAAGGAATTGCATCATGGCTATTCCCCTGGGAGGTGATTTCTCACTTTCTGTCTTTCTGTCTCTGTCTCTCCAGCGAGCATATGCATCCTAAAAGCAAAAATCTCAAAAAAAAAAAAAAAAATACTAGTGTTTAATCAAAGCCTAGCATAGCTTATAGTATGCATTCAATAAATAACTCATTATTATTCATGCTAGAATAATGGTTAAGGCAAGGCAAGCTTTTGCTCTAGGGCACTGAGAATTTGAAGATGCCAAACATTTTAACAAACTTAAGACTCAGTTGGAAAAAAAAAAGGATTAATGTATATTTTTTTCACATGCGTTTCTTTCTTGAGAATAGCTGCCTAGTAATTTATACTCTACCATTGTCTGGATCTCTCTGGGTCCTGAGCCAGCCTTCTTGACATCACTTGGGTCAGAGACCCAAGTTTAAGGGTAGTGATTCTAGCCAAGTGCAGTTTTGGACACAATGGGACCATTTCCTTCCCACTACTTACAACATGGCACCATCAATTGGTAAAGTATGTTTCTTTCCATTTGGTATTATCACTACTTAGGACTAGTTTTTTTCAGTTCCTAAGTTTGGACTTGGAAGGCCAGGTGAGCTTTGAGAAGGTGATTAAGACTCATGGGAGTCTTTCTAGAATTTAGGAAAATTGCCCCAGGGTGAATTAAGGGTTTTTAGTAAAAGTTTCCACCTCTCTGAAGATTTAAGTACTGGGAACCAGTAGTTAGTGTAATGGCTATGTCGCTGGACTCCCACGTAGTCGACCGCGGTTCGCGTCCCGGACCCGGTGGCTTAAAATTCACGCCGGGCGTGTGTGCGTGCGTGCCCAAGATCCTGAGAGGAGAATAGAGGAGAAGGGATTGCAGCGTGACCATCCCCCCGGAGGGTGATTTCTCGCTTTCTGTCTCTATGTCTCTCTCTGTCTGTCTGGTGAGCACACGCGCCATATAGCGAAAACCTCTCCAAAAAAAAAAAAAAAAAGATTTAAGTACTTATGGATGATGCTAATTAACCCTATTTTACAGATGAGAAAAGTGAGACACAGGGAGTGACTCAGTTAATGCAAAGCTATAGAGCTTTAAATCCCAGCCCAAAGCTGAGATTTGAAGCCAGACAGACTGTCTTAGAACACCTGCTTTTAGCCATAGCAAACAGTATTTCAGCATTTGTTTTTTGGGGAAAAAAAAAAAAAAACAAAACAAAAAAACAAAAACTTCTTGTCTTCATCCCCAATCAGTCACATATTAATTTAACCCTGATACAGAGAAATAATGTAGTGTTATGGCCAAAAGCAGATTCTGGAGCTTATCTCTATCACTTATATTCCCTGAGTAAATTACTTAACTTCTCTACAGCTTCATTTCTCTAAGTATAAAATGGGGATAATAATATTAATAGTATCTACCTCAGGGTTGTTTTGAAGATTGAGTTTTTATATATAAAATTGGATTTGCAGTAAGTACAATATAACTATTAGCTGTCAACAATTTCCCCCTTAGTATTGAGTATAAGTATTTTTTGTAGTTTATCATAAAATTTTCTTAGATTTAGATCTTCCCATGGTTTGTCTAACACTTTAGAATCTCAAATTTATTGACAATCTATAACTTTTATAGGGTCACTTCCTAAGTTCATCCTTCAGTGGCTTTTCAAGCTGATGCTATGATCTTTTTGGTATTTATGGACTGGTCCTAACAGTTCCTCACTGATCATTTGGATTCCATACGCTAGGCCAAAAAAAGAAAAAGAAAACAAAGTTACCAGTCACAGTTGAAGGAAGTTTTTTCTTGAGTTTCTTCCTTGCATCAAGATTTCTTCTGTCAGTCTTTCTTTGTTTCTCTTTTACTTTTCAACTTTGGAAGTCATCTATGCCCTGCCTGATTATCTTTTTTTTCCCATTTTTTTTTCCCACAAGATGTGTGTGTTTGCAGAGAGAGAGAGAGAGAGAGAGAGGGAGGGAGGGAGAGAGGGAGAGCATAGCACCTATAGGAAATGGTCATGCCACAACCCCTTCTCCATCTCTCCCTCCTTTTGGGATTTTGGACATACACACACATGCACCTAGTGTGTTTCTCAGGCCACTCGGTCAGGGACTCAAACCACGTGATCGACTACATGAGACTGGGTCTCACAGGCTGGCCTGTGCTTTCGTTACTTTTAAATACATTTCTTCTCCTCACCAAAAATTTAGTTTTGATAGTACCTACCAGAGATATTCTGAGTTTTCACACCTTTCTTCTTTAGCTAGTGTGATTCTTATCAAAATAGAATTTCAAAAACTTACTATTTAAGAAATCAGTGAGATAATTAAACAAGCCTATAAAATGGTTTCATTTAAGATCACGAAAACCTACCACTCTCAGAAAGGCAATATTTCTCCTAAAATATGCAAGAGCAAATCAAAAGTCTTTCCAAAGCAAATATGTAAAATGTCATTCATGAACAAAAATCTGTTTTATAATATACATACAGAATTTCTTTTCAAAATTGTTTTTTCAAATTTTTTTTTCAAAGTACCTAATATAAGACATACTCCCAGGATCTTTCAGGGTTTCAAATGGATATTTTTTTTTTTTTTTGGAGAGGTTTTTGCTACAGGGCGTGTGCGCTCACCAGACAGACAGAGACAGACAGAGAGACAGAAAGCGAGAAATCACCCCCCCCCCCAGGGGGGATGGCCACGCCGCAATCCCTTCTCCTCCATTCTCCTCTTAGGATCTTGAGCACGTACGCACATGCACCTGGCGTGAGTTTATGCCACCCCGTCCGGGACTTGAACCGCAGTTGACTACATGGGAGTCCAGCAACATAGCCATTATGCTAACTGCTGGCCCCCATCAAATGGATATTTTTAAAATGCATTCTGGTATATTCCCAAGTAAAAAACTGAGAATCATACTTTTTCCTTGCAAATAGTATTTTAAAAGTATATACTGTATTTATATGATTGTTAAGAGTTTAAATGATTTAAATAACTTCGAGAAATATACAAATTTTCATTTTTTGTATGTGACATTCTTCTGCTTTAGCAGTTTCACCTGAAAAATTATTCTAAGGAGGGAACCAGCAGTTAGCGTAATGGCTATGTTGCTGGACTCCCACGTAGTCGACCGTGGTTCGCGTCCCGGACCCGGTGGCTTAAAACTCACGCCGGGCACGTGTGCGTGCATGCCCAAGATCCCGAGAGGAGAATGGAGGAGAAGGGATTGCGGCGTGACCATCCCCCCAGGGGGTGATTTCTCGCTTTCTGTCTCTATGTGTCTCTCTGTCTGTCTGGCGAGCGCATGTGCCCTATAACGAAAAAAAAAAAAACCTCTCCAAAAAATTATTCTAAGGAGAAAATAAGTGTGCAAAATTATTTTATAGGAATATTCACATGACATTGTGTATAAAAATGAAAATTTATTTATTTATTTGAGAGAGTTTTGCTACAGGGTGCATGTGCTCACCAGAGAAACAGAGAGAGATAAAAGGGGAGAAATCATCCCCCAGGGAGATGACTACACTGCAGTCTCTTCTCCTCTAGTCTCCTCTCAGGATTTTGGGCACACACACACACAGGCCACCATGAGTTTTAAGCCGCCGGGTCCAGGACTTGAACTGTAGTGGACTACAGTCGCTGGGAGTCCAACGATGTAACCATTATGCCATCTGTTAGTCCCAATACACGAAGATTAAAAAAAAAAAAACTGAAGTGTATAAATAGTTGAGTATATTAATTAGAATATATCCATGGAATGGCATATAATGGAGCACTAACAACTTGTTTAATGCAGACATCTATTGAATGAGAAAATCAGTGTCTTAGACTGCCATTGTGTTACTAGCAGAGATATCTGAGATTGGGTGATTTATAAAGAATAGAGGTTAATATGACTTATAATTCTGATGACTGAAAAATCCAAATGTATAGCGCTGACATCAGGCCAGCTATGTCACAACATGACCAAGAGAAGCAGAGAGGATGTGAGATGTACGTAGAAAGCCATTTTCCATTTATAACGTACCCTATCTCATGACAATTAAAACTCATCAGAGCCAGAATTCACTCCATCTCATGAGACAGAATTAATCCATTCATGAGGGTTAATGGATTAAACTTTAGCCTGTTTCCTTGTCTGGTCTTTGTTCTATCACATCTCCTTAGGGCTAGAGATGAAAGATATGAATGAAACCTTTCTGAGTCAAACAGTTGGGGTTCCTGGTGATTTTACTGAAAAGTTTTTGCCTAGTACATAGTGATTCTGGAAAGTCTTAGGAAAACTGTCACAATCTCTGTTCTTAGAGGTCTTGATTTTGAGTCATAGTTGTAACAAGAAGACAAATGGTACAATCATCTGTGACTAGAAGGTCAGAATACGTAGCACGAAGATGGCTGTGAATTCCCCAAACATGAGCAAATAAGATATGTGTTTAGGCCTGAACTGGGGCCCTTCCTGGAATCTGATCATTCTAATGCTGTTTCACATGTTAGACCGGATCTTAACCTTCTCTCATTTAACTTTAGTTAAGTGACACTTATGCTGAAAGTTTTAATTCTTTTAGACTGTGAATTCCACTGGTTTTCTTTTGAGATTGGGATCCTTCACTGAGAGAATGAAAACCCTAAACTCCAATCCACTCACAGGTATCCTTCAAGACCTGAGGATACTAAAATTGAGAATTTTAATACAGACAATACATATATTTCTAGAAAAATTTTAGCATAGAAAAGGAATTATACAAGTTATATTTTTCAAAATATTAGTCCAAAGATAAGCATTTTTGGGGACCAGCAGTTAGCATAATGGCTATGTCACTGAACTCCCATGTAGTCAACCGCAGTTCAAGTCCTGTACCCAGTGGCTTAAACTCACACCGGGCGTGTGTGCGTGCATGTCCAAGATCCTGAGAGGAGAGTGGAGGAGAAGGGATTGTGGCTTGGCCATCCCCTGTGGGGCGGGGGGGGTGATTTCTCGCTTTCTCTCTCTCTGTCTTTCTTGCGAGCACACACACCCTATAGCAAAAACCTCCCCCCCCCACGATAAAAAAGATAAGCGTCTTTTGATTTGCATCAGAGAAGAAATGATTCATCAGTTCGATGAGCACTGCTTTGAACATATGTACTATGTACTGTGTTAAGAGATACAGATATGAAGATAAGAGATTTACTTTCTACCCTAAAGATGCTAACACTGAAATTATTGTCAGGGTAGGTTGAGGCACTGAATTCCAACATGGCTGACTGCAGTTCAAGTCTGGACCTGGAGACTTACTTTCTCACTTTCCCTCTCTCTTGCTCTCACTCTCTCTTATGCATATGCCCTATAGCAAATTTTAAACATAATAATAATAAAATAAGTAATTTTTAAAAAGAGATATGAGAATATGAAGAACATAGAGAGAAGCATAGATGAAAGAAACTGTGGACTTGAGGATAGGAAGGAGGAGAGATAAAGGCAGACAGGGAAACAGAGAGAAGAGTCAGAAACAAAGACCAAGACAGAATGTAGATACTCCTTAAATTTTCATATATTCACCCAAGGCTTTGTTCCTCCTTATAAGTTTTTTTTTTTCTTTTATCATTATTGTACACTAAAAGTTTAAAAGTTGCTGTTTTGTTTCATGTAAAATTATTTACTCTAACAATATGGACTGATCTTTTTCTCTCAAGTATACTATATTACAGGATAGACTTTCTCAAGCTTTTCTCCTGATAAGTTAAAGGAAAAGGGAGCTTCAAGAGAATCAAAGATCTCTAAGCATGCATGGAAGTAAGCCACCATGAGAAGGTGTTAGGAAAAAAATAATGGTGGGGGACCAGCAGTTGGCATAATGGGTATGTCACTGGACTCCCATGTAGTCAACTGTGGTTCAAGTCCTGGACCCGGTGGCTTAAACTCACACCAGGCATGTGTGTGTGTGTGCCCAAGATCCAGAGAGGAGAATGGAGGAGAAAGTATTGCAGCATGGCCATCCCCCCTGGGGATGATTTCTCACTTTCTGTCTCTCTGTCTCTCTCTATCTTTCTGGCAAGTGCATGTGCTGTATAGCAAAAACCTCTGAAAAAAATAATAATAGGTTTAGAGCTTTAAGAACTAGAAATAATTAGAATTTTCAGGTACATAGTCTAGAAAAACTATGTATTAAATGTTTAAAGAATTAAAGCATGAATTCAAAAAATATGATTGTGTAATCAGAGATTATATTAAATGACAAGATATTTTTAATAGAAATAGAAGCTTCTTGGGACCAGCAGGTGGTGTGGTGGTTAAGGTGCTGGACACTCCACAGGCCGACCACAGTTCAAGTCCTGGAACTGGTGACTTCCTTTCTCACTTTCCCTCTCTCTTTTTCCTCCTCTGTGTCTCTCTCTGGTCAAATTAAAATAAATGAGTGACTAGGCCGGGCGGCCCAGGGCACCTGCCTGGGGCTCTGTTTCGCGTGCCGGCCCGGCCAGGGCTTGGCTCCGCGTGCCGTGGCCCGGACCGCCTGGCCCCCATTGCCTCTCCAGCGCTGGGTGTGTCCCGCGCTCGGCGCCGACGCGGGCTGGTGACGCGGATTGGCCGAGGTCGCCGTCCTTCCTTTCTTTGGCTGGGCGGGTGGGCGGGAGGTGGCGCAGGGACCCGCATGCATTCACGTGCTGGGGGCTGGCGCGTGGTCGCCGGGCCAGCGCGTGGCCCCTGGGCCAGCGCGTGGCCGCCGGGCCTGCGCGTGGCCGCCGGGCCTGCGCGTGGCTGCCAGGCCTGCGCCTGTGCGTGGCCCCCGGACCTGTGCATGGCAGCCGGGCCTGCGCCTGCAAGTGGCCACCGGGCCTGAGCATGGCTGCCGGGCCTGTGCATGGCCGCTGGGCCTGTGCCTGCGCGTGGCCGTCGGGCCTGCGCGTGGCTTCCAGACCTGCGCCTGCGCGTGGCCACTGTCCGCGGGCGGCAAGCTGAAGCCTAAAACAAGGATTGAGAACTTGCAACTATAAGCAACAGAAAGAAACTTAATCTGTCTTAAACCAATTGAGAAATATATTGTATAGGAGGATTATCTCTGCCTATGGACAGTGAGAAGATGATGGTTACCAGCCCTGCATTACCTCAGGGAAAAACAAGAACTACTCTACCATTCTTAAGGAAGCCAGATACCCAAGGATGACTCATGTTGCAGATCCCCACAACACCATTCCCGGTAATCACAAGATGGATGCTGTGCTGCATCAACTGATAACCATCTCTGCTTACAGAACCGCTTTCCTGAAACTTTATTCCATGGAGACTCACCTACAATTGCGGAACTGCACGAGACCCACCCTTAATCCAACCCTGAATAGAAACTGTGTTCCCTATTGTTGAAAACTATATGAGCTGATAATTGAAAACAAACAAACAAACAAAAAAAAAAAAAACTGAGAGAACTGGAGGGTATAATAGCAGGGATGGCAACTGCAGATGCTAGAGACAGTATAGGAGAAGTAATGGAAATGAGTAATAGAGGGCAGAAGGGAGGGATTCAGGGAATAAACAACACACTTAATAGACACAAAAATGAAAAGTTGTCTGTTGATAATGTATATGGTAATATTGTCTTGACTAATGTACACTGTACTCATGCTGGGAAAAACCATGTTGTACACTGTAAAGATGTGCAATGATAGAAAAAAAATATATCAGCACTCTGGCAAAAGGAGAAAGATCTGAAGATATGATAGTGGAAAGGATAAATGTAGATACCAGAGGCTGCAAGGGAGGGGAGTGGGTGGTAGAGAGTGGGCATGAGGGGCAAAGGGAAGAAACATTTAACACCAAAAAAATGTAGAGTTCTCTGTTGAAAACTATATATATATATATATATATATATATATATATGTTTATTGTATACATCATAATAGGGACTTTATGTAAAATGTGAATTTAATTGATCTGAGAAAGAAAAATAAAAGACAAAAAAAATCCTTAAAAAAAAAATAAATAAACGAGTGACTAAATAAAATTAAATAAATAAAAAAAAGAAAGAAATAGAAGCTTCTAGAATTAAAAGTATCATGTGGACATTTTAAAAGTTAGTGCACAAGTAGTGGCCAGATGGTGCAACAGTAAAACACAATGGTCTGTGAAGCATTCACACATGAGAAAGTTCCTTGTTTGTAAAGAGACCTCCCTAAGTATGCCAGGCATGCACTTTCCTATATCTGTGGTTGATTGAGGGCTGGGTGGGTTTTGGCACCCGAACTCTATTAAGGATACTATCTCTCTCTCTCCCTCTCTTTTTCTCTCTCTTTCTCAATATCTACCTATCATACTCATGGAAGAGATATAGTTTTTTAAATTAATGAACACATTAGCAGCTGTTTAGATACAACTGAAATAAGACTGACAAACTGAAGTAGAGCTAAATTAGATACCTAGAATTCAGGAGAGAGAGAGAATATATGAAAGATAAATTTATTGTATGGAATACAGAATGAACAGGTCTAATATATGTCTATTTGGAATCCCGGGGGGTTAGGGAAAACTAGAGAAAATGAAGGATGGTTGAATTTGAGAGAAAATGGTAAGAATTTTCAATGTTTATGGAAGACATGAGTGTATATGTTGAGGAAGCACAGTGTATACCATGTAGTTCTTTGAGTTTTCTTTAAGCAATGTATCATTAGATATATTGGGATAAAGCATATATGCTGTATAATACCAAAGACAAAGATACATTAAAATCATTGAGAGAGAGAAAAAAAAAGAGAGATCACACAGAAATAAAATAAATAAAAATCAAACAAATTATATATTTTTCCAATATTTTCATTGTGGTAAAATATGTATAATATAAAACTTACCTTTTAAAGCATTTTTAGATGTGCAGTTCAGTGATATTAATTAAATTCATAATGTTTTGCAACCATCACCACCATTCATCTTCATAACTCTTCATCTTATGAAATTAAAACTCTGTAGCCACTAAATGACAACTCTACATTCTTTTCTTTACCCAGCCCCTGGAAACCCACCATTCTACTTTCTTTTTTTCTGGGGGTGAGGGGGGAGGTTTTTGCTATAGGGCATGTGCCAGAAAGACAGAGAGAGACAGAAAGCGAGAAATCACCTCCCAGGGAGATGGCCACACCACAATCTCTTCTCCTCCATTCTCCTCTCGGGATCTTGGGCACGCACACACACACGCCCGGCACAAGTTTAAGCCACCAGATCCGGGACTCGAACCACAATCAACTACATGGGAGTCCAGCGACATAGCCATTACGCTAACTGCTGATCCCCCACCATTCTGCTTTCTATCTCTACAATTTTGACTATTTTGGGTGTCTCATATAAATGGAATCATACATTTGACTTGTGTGTGTGTGTGTGTGTGCGCACATGCGCGCGTGCAACTGGGCAACTGTCACTTAGCACAATGACCTTATGGTTCATCTACTAATATGTTGTTGTGTATTTCAGAGTTTTCTTCCTTTTTAAGACTGAATAATGGTAAGTTATATGAACATACATCATTTTGCTTATCCATTTATCTACTGAGGAACACTAAAACACTTCCATTTTTTAGCAGTTGTGAATAATATTTTCATAAACATGGGTATACAAATACCTCTATGAGACCTCTTTCAATCTAAAAAGAATTTTGTTGTTGTTATTTATTTATTTTTATTTCATGAGAGAGAGAGAAACAGAGAGACATGGACCCCAACAGGGCCTTCTTGCAACCATCCAGCCAACTCTGTAAACTCTCCAACTCTCTTAATTTATTAGTAAAATCATTACAAAACTTTGTCAAAGTTAATTTACAGGTGAAATCCCTGTAAATCTTTATGGCATACCCATTTCAGTTAGGTTTTCAAGATGCATCTTCACCAATCATAGAAGAATTATTGCACTTTCGTGACCACACACTAATTATTATTTTCCTAATTAGCTCTTTAGTATTTTACATTATTTCCCTGATGCTTACAACTAAATTAACCCACACCAGTACCATAGACACTCAAGAAGATGAAACTGTTTGAACTATTTTACCCGCTATTATTCTTATCCTAATCGTTCTCCCCTCGCTACAAATTCTATACATAATAGACAAAATTAATAACCTATCCTTAACTATCAAAACTATAGGCCACCAGTTATATTGACGTTATGAATATACAGACTATGAAGATTTAAGTTTTAACTCTTACATAATTCCAACATCAGCTCTAAAACCAGGTGATATTCTCTTACCTGAAGTCAATAATTGAGTTGCATTACCTATAGAAATACCAGTCCAAATGCTTATTTCATCTGAAGACATACTACATTCATGAGCTGTACCTTCATTAGGCCTAAAAACAGGTGAAATTCCAGGACGATTAAACCAAACCATTCTAGTCTCTACTCACCCTGGCCTTTACTCTGATCAATGGTCAGAAATTTGTGGCTCAAACCATAGCTTTATACCTATTGTTCTTGAACTAGTACCACTGAAACAATTTGAAAATTCATCTATAACCATACTCTAAGACATTATGAAGCTAGTAGCATTAACCTTTTAAGTTAAAGATAGTGGTTCAATTACCTCCATAATGACATGCCCCAACTAGATACATCAACATGATTTATTTCTATTCTTTCCACGATTTTAACTCTATTCATTTTATTTCAACTCAAAATATCTAAGTACAATTATCCTTTAAGCCCATCTATTAAATCATTCAAAAACAATAAAACAAAACAAAACAAAACAAAACAAAAAACAAGAAACACTTGAGAACAAAAATGAACGAAAACCTTTTTGTCTCTTTCATTACCCCAACACTATTAATAATCACCTTATTAATAATCACCTTATTGCAAATCAACAATGACTAACCCAACTCATTATGAAACAAATAATGACCATACATAATAATAAAGGACGAACATAAACCCTTATATCAACTGCACTAATTCTATTCATCATTCTACTAATGTATTAGGATTATTACCACACTCATTTATACCTACTACCCAATTATAAATAAACCTAAGCGTGTCAATTCCACTATGAGCAGGAGTTGTAATCACGGGCTTTTGCCATAAACTTAAAGCATCTCTAGTCCACTTCCTTCCACAAGGTACACCAGTTCCCTTAATTCCTATGCTAATTATCATCGAAACCATTAGCTTATTCATTCAACCAATAGCCCTGGCTGTTCAATTAACAGCAAACATTACAATAGGTCACCTATTAATACACCTTCATATTAGAGAAGTGCCACCCAGGTACTCTCATCTATTAGTACTCTAACAGCTATAATTACATTTGTTACCTTAGTATTATTGACAATTCTTGAATTCGCCATAGCCCTTATTCAAGCTTATGTCTTTACCCTTCTCGTTAGTCTATACCTACACGATAACACCTAATGACCCACCAAACACATGCATATCACGTAGTAAATCCAAGCCTATGACCATTAACAGGTGTATTATCAGCTTTACTCATAACATAGGGCCTAGTTATATGATTTCATTTTAATTTCAACATCCTACTAATCCTAGGATTGATTACCAATCTCCTTACTGTATATCAATAATGACGAGACATTGTATGTGAAGGTACATTCCAAGGTCACCATACCTCAATTGTACAGAAAAGCTTACCATATGGAATAATCCTCTTCATTATTTCAGAAGTCTTTTTTGCAGAGTTTTTCTGAGCTTTCTACCACTCAAACTTGGTACTCACTCCTGAACTAGGAAGATGCTGGCCACCAACAGGCATTCTCCCACTTAACCCATTAGAAATACCACTACTTAATACCTCCATTTTGCTGGCTTCTGGAGTTTCCATTTACCTGAGCCCATCATAGTTTAATAAAAGGAGGCCAAAAAGACATGTTACAAGCTCTATTTATTACTATTTTATTAGGAGTATACTTTACTATTCTCCAAGCCTCAGAATACTTTGAAACAACTTTTACCATTTCAGATGGCATATATGGCTCTACCTTTTTTATGGCTACAGGATTTCATAGCCTTCATGTAATTATCAGCTCAACATTCTTAATAGTATGCTTCATATGCCAACTTAAATTCCACTTCACATCCAATCACCACTTTGGCTTTGAAGCAGCAGCGTGATACTGACATTTTTAGACATAGAATGACTATTCCTATATATCTCAATTTATTGATGAGGATCTTATTCTCTTAGTATTAATCAGTGCAACTGACTTCCAATCAGTAAGTCCCAATACAATTTGGGAGGGAATAATTAACCTAATTCTAGCCCTCATTGTTAATACATCATTAGCAGCACTCCTTAAAACAATCGCATTCTGATTACCCAAATTCAACGTTTACATAGAAAAATATAGTCCCTATGAATGTGGCTGCGACCCAATAGGCTCAGCCTGCCTCCCATTCTCAATGAAATTTTTCCTAGCTGCTATCACCTTTTCTCTTATTTGATCTAGAAATTGCCCTCCTTCTACCACTAATCTGAGCTATTCAATTTAATAATCTTATAGTTATACTTGTAATAGCACTGCTCCTAATCTCTATTCTTACCCTAGGATTAGCATACAAATGAACACAAAAAGGACTAGAATGAGTTGAATATAGTGATTAGTTTAGTAGAAAACAAATGATTTTGACTCATTAAATTATTAATTATCATATTCACTAACATGCCTTCAATCTACATTAATACTATTATGGCCTTTGCTACATCTCTCCTAGGATTCCAACTTTTTCAATCACACTTAATATCTGCCTTACTATGTCTGAAAGGCATTATATTATCTCTATTTATTTTATCTGCACTATTCATTCTAAATAACCATCTTATTTTAACTGTGATGCTACCTATCATCCTTCTAGTCTTTGCCGCCTGTGAAGCAGCTATAGGTTTAGGACTACTGATCATAGTCTCTAATACCTATGGCTTGGACTATGTACAAAATTTTAACTTACTACAATGCTAAAAATTATTTTACCAACAGCCATGCTAATCCCACTAACATGATTATCTAAAAATAATTTTATCTGAATTAATACAACCATGCACAGCCTTTTAATTAGCCTAGTAAGCCTATTTCTATGAACCAAACAGTAGATAATAGCCTTAGTTTTTCCCTTACCTTCTTCTCAGACTCACTCTCAACACCCCTATTAATTATAACTACTTGATTACTTCCCCTTATAATTATAGCAAGCCAACATCATATAAAGAACCAATTACTCAGAAAAAAGTATACATTAGTATTCTTATCCTACTTCAGTTTTTTCTCATTATAACATTTACAGGTACAGAATAAATTTTATTCTATATCCTATTTGAAGCTACATTTATCCCCACTCTTATTATTATTACACTCTGAGGTAATCAAACTGAACGACTTAATGCAGGAAACTACTTATTATTTTATACCTTCATCAGATCACTTCCTCTTTTAGTATCCCTAATTTATTTACAAAATACAATAGGAACACTTAACTTCCCTTTAATTACCCTATTACATAAATCACTTCCAACCTCTTGATCAAATGAATTCTCATGGTTGGCATGCCTTCATAGTTAAAATACCACTATATGGCCTCCACCTATTACTTCCAAAAGTCCATATGGAAGCTCCAATTGCCGGCTCAATAGTCCTAGCAGCTATACTACTAAAACTTGGTGGCTATGGCATAATGCACATCTCAATTCTCTTAGATCCTATAACAAAATTTACAGCATTCCCCTTGTTACTACCATCCCTTTGAGGGATAATCATAACAAGCTTTATCTGCCTCCGCCAAACAGATCTGAACTCCCTAATCGCTTATTCATCAGTTAGCTGCATAGCACTTGTAATTGTACCATCATAATCCAAACACCATGAAGCTTTATAGGCACTACAACATTAATAATTGCCTATGGCCCGACATCCTCAGTAATATTCTGTCTAGCCAACTCCAACTATGAACGAATTCATAGCCAAACTATATTACTAGCATGTAGCCTACAAACTTACGGTCTTTTGATGACTCCTAGAAAGCCTATCAAACCTTGCACTTCCACTTCCATTAACTTAATAAGAGAACTACTCATTGTTTTTTTATCAACATTCTATGATCAAACTTTACTATTATTCTTATAGGACTAAACATAATAATTACAGCATTATGTTCACTTTATATACTCATCACAACACAATGAGGTAAGTTTATGCATCGTATCAACAACATTAAACCTTCTTTTACACAAGAAAATAGTCTAATTCTAATATACCTACTACTAATCTTTCTCTTAACCCTAAAACCAAGCATTATTATAGGCCCCACATGCTGTCATGCCCAGGGAGGTCCCAAAACATGAACCCAGGATTCTTCACATGTGGGTCCAGTTGCAGTACCACTATGATCAGGCCCTTGATTTCAATTTTTTTTTTAAGAGAGATTTTTTACTGTAAGGCATGTGCATTCACCTGAGAGACAGAGAAACAGAAAGCGAGAAATTGTCCCTCAAGGGGGATGTCTATGCCACAGTTCCTTCTCCATTCTCCTCGGGATTTTGGGCAGGCAACCAATGTGAATTTCCACATTTTGTTAATTCACAACATTTCTTAAATAATCTAACTACTTCCAATAGCAAGTTCAGCTGGTATGTACATGTTTGTGAATAAATGTCTGACTTTAGGTGTGAAACTCTGAGTAGAATGAATATACTATAAGATAGCACCTAGCTGATGTTATATAGCTTACTACAGTCACTAAATAGATATTTTTAATATATTTTTTAATTTCAAGAAAACCAGTTTTAGCTTTAATAAATCAAAATCAAAGAAATGCTAAGAGAGCTTTGCTTAAAACTTAAAGCCTGTAAACACGTTAGGATTCTGTTCAAATAGGTACATGAACCTATCAGCAGCTCAAGACAAGACAAAAATCCTACTGGAAAACAAAGCATAGATGAAATTCAGCAATGTTTTATTCAAAAATCATAAGATTCTATTTTTTTATTTTTTATATTGTATATTTTTTTAATTTACATTCATTCACTGTACATCATTACAGCATACAAAATGAGATTTTCCATCCAGAGCACACTGTATATTGTCTCAATCAAGCACATCAACCTACATGTTATTGTCAACAAATAATTTTCCATTTCTTGTTTCCTGTATGTTTTGCTTTTTTTCCCCATCCTTGATTCCCTATCTCTTACCCTCTGCCATCTCCCACTCTCCTCCCCCACTATCTCTGGTATCTATGTTTGCTTTCTTTACTGTTTTTCCCCCACATTTTATTGAATTACTAAAGATCTTAATTAATCTAAATATTTTCATAGCAAACACAGCTGATATATACATTTCCATGAACATAAGTCTAACTTTAGGCATCCTATAAAGTAGCACATAGTTGGGGCTATATATCTTACTGCAGTCATCGAATAGATATTTTTTTTCTGAAACCTTTTTTTCCTAACTTAATTTATATTCTTTCCCTAAGCATCATCACAGCATACAAAATGTGATTTCCCATTCACAATATACTGCATGGTGACTTAATCATGCATATTATTACAAAAAATTTTCTATGTCTAGTTTGTAGAATTTTTTTTTTTACCCCTCTTTCTGACCCTCTGTCCTTTCCCACCCTCTTCTCACACTGTCTCTGGTGTCTACAGTTGTCTTCCTTTCCTTTCCCACCCACATTGTATTGATCACATAATTTCTTTTTTTTTTTCTGGAGAGGTTTTCGCTATAGGGCACATGCGCTCACCAGACAGAGAGAGACAGAGAGACAGAAAGCGAGAAATCACCCCCCGGGGGGATGGCCACACCGAAATCCCTTCTCCTCCATTCTCCTCTCGGGATCTTGGGCGCACACGCAAACGTGCCCAGCATGAGTTTTAAGCCACCCGGTCCGGGATGTGAACCGTGGTCGACTACGTGGGAGTCCAATGACATAGCCATTATGCTAACTGCTGGTCCCAACACACAATTTCTTAAATAATCTAACTGCTTTCAATAGCAAGTTCACTTGGTATTATTAAGAAAACCAGTTTTAACTTAAATCAAAGAAATGCTAAGGAACTTTGCTTAAAGCCAGGAAACAGGATAGAATTCTGTTCAAATGGTAGGTGCATGAACCTATCAGTCTCACGTACTTTATCTTCTGTTTTGGTTCAATTTTCCCAATTAAATTCTGGGATATAATATTCAACTCCAGACTTGTCCCTACGATTAAGTTGGCCACTTTCTTAGTTTTCAAACTCTTATTTCTGTGTGTCTGTATTTAATTTTCCTGATATAGCACACCCTTGAGAACTTCTTGGAGATCTGGTCTGGTGCCAGTAGATTCTTTCAGGTTTTGTTTATCTGAGAATGTTCTTGTCTTTTCTTCCCACGTGAAAGATAATCTTTACGGGTACAGTATTCTTGGAATTCTTTTTTTTTTTTGGAGAGGTTTTTCGCTATAGGGCGCGTGCGCTCGCCAGACAGACAGAGAGAGACATAGAGACAGAAAGCGAGAAATCACCCCCCAGGGGGGATGGTCACGCCGCAATCCCTTCTCCTCCATTCTCCTCTCGGGATCTTGGGCACGCACGCACACGTGCCTGGCGTGAGTTGTAAGCCACCGGGTCCGAGACGCGAACCACGGTCGACTACGTGGGAGTCCAGCGACATAGCCATTACACTAACTGCTGGTTCCCATTGGAATTCTTAAAATTGCTTTTTTCTTAACACTTTGAATATATTTTCCCATTCTTTCCTCGCTCGTATTGTTTCTGATGAGAGGTCTGCTATTAGCCTGATGGGATGTCCTTTGTAGGTAACTTGAAGTTTTTCTCTTGCCAGTCTTAGTATCTTGTCTTTGTCTATGGTTTTGGTCAACCTGGCTATAATTTGTCTTGGAGAAGATCTTCTTAGGTTGATTCTATTTGGGGTCCTTTGTATTTCTTGGGACTGGATCTTTGAATGCCTCTCTAGGTTTAGAAAGTTTTCTTGCAGGATTTCATGGAATAGATTATCAATGCCCTTATGGGTGTCTTCACCTTCTGGAATGCCAATTATCTGGATGTTTGGACGTTTGATGGTACCTATTACTTCTCATATATTATTCTCAAATTTTTGGGCCATTTTCTCAGTCTTCATAGTGGATTTTTCTAGGCCAGCAATTTTCTCTTCTACGTCTGAGATTCTGTTTTCTAAGATTCTATTTCACTGGTTCAGTCTCATGTACTTAATCTATCTTCTGTTGTGGTCCGATCTCCCCAATT
Source organism: Tupaia tana (assembly GCA_026018925.1). Taxonomy (NCBI): domain Eukaryota; kingdom Metazoa; phylum Chordata; class Mammalia; order Scandentia; family Tupaiidae; genus Tupaia; species Tupaia tana. The sequence continues at coordinate 39,588,487 of JAKSZU010000013.1, read as the reverse complement.
AAATTCTGGAATATAATATTCAACTACAGATTTGTTCCTACAATTAAGTTGGCCATTTTATTAGTTTTTGAACTCTTATTTCTGTGTGTCTATATTTAATTTTTCTGGTAAAGCACTCCCTTGAGAACTTCTTGGAGATCTGGTCTGGTGTTGGTAAATTATTTCAGATTTTGTTTATCTGAGAATGTTCTTGTCTTTTCTTCCCATATGAAGGACAATACAGTATTCTTGGTTGAACTTGCTTTTTCCTTCCTTAACACTTTGTATATGTGTTCCCATTCTTTCCTCACTCACATTGTTTCTGAGATCCACTGTAAGCCTGATAGGCTATCCTCTGTAGGTAACTTGACATTTCTCTCTTGCCAATCTTAGTATCTTGTCTTTGTCTGTGGTTTTGGTCAATCTGGCTATAATGTCTCTTGGAGAAGATCTTCTTGGGTTGATTCTATTTGGGGTCCTTTGTATTTCTTGGGACTGGATCTTTGAATTCCTCTCTAGGTTTGCAAAGTTTTTGCAGGATTTCATGGAATAGATTACCAATACCCTTATGAGTCTCTTAGCCTTCTGGGATACCAATTATCCAGATGTTTGGATGTTTGATGGTATCTAATATTTCTGGTATATTATTCTCTTTTTGGCAATTTTCTCAGTCTTTTTTTTTTTTTTTTTTTTTTTTTTTGGAGAGGTCTTTTTTGCTATAGGGCGCGTGCGCTCTCCAGACAGACAGAGAGAGACATAGAGACAGAAAGAGAGAAATCACCCCCCAGAGGGGATGGTCACACCGCAATCCCTTCTCCTCCATTCTCCTCTCAGGATATTGGGCATGCACGCGCACGCGCCCGGTGTGAGTTTTAAGCCACCGGGTCTGGGACGCGAACCGCGGTCGACTACGTGGGAGTCCAGCGACATAGCCATTACGCTAACTGCTGGTTCCCAATGTTCTCAGTCTTCATGGTGGATTTTTCTAGGCCAGCAACTCTATCTTCTACATCTGAGATTCTATTTTCTGTATGATCTAGTCTGCTTTTAATACTTTTAAGGGAAGTATTGATTTCCTGTATTATAGCCTTTATCACTAACAGGTCCAATTGATTCTTTTTTATAGTGTGTATTTCTTCTTTCAGATCTTGCAAGAATTTCCTCACCTCCTGGAACTCGTCAGCTCCTTTTTCCTGCCTCTTCTGCGGTTCATTGTTTCTTCTCTTCCATCTCTGTTAGCTTTGTTACTATGAATATTCTAAGTTCTTTACCTGACATTTCCATGAGTTTCATTGTACTCTTTGAGGATGAAGAGAAGTTATTCTTTTCTCTTGGAGGAGAGGTATTTTCTTGCTTTCCCATATTTCTTATGTCCCTGTGGTGATTTCTAGTCATCTGATGGATTGTGCATTTCTTCCTAATTCTTGAAGTTCAATCTGAGCATTCAGAGGTGTGCAGGAGGAGATCTGGAATTTCTTTTTTGTTCCATTTTTCACTCTTTATGCATCAGATTCAGTGGGAATTGAGGAATATTCTGACCCTAATTATATACAGATGTTTGGATACTGTTCACTTGGACCTGTCTAGACACTCAGTGTGGGAGGTAGAACTGAATCTGGAAGGAGAAGTCTCAGCAGAAAATCTTCATTTTTAGTCAATGAAAGCAATATTTCACAGCTCAAGGTCAGTAGCCATCTCAGGATGGGCCTGAGTTAGTGCTTTTCACACTAGAAACAAATCTGGAGGGAGAATTCTCAGCAGAAAAATCTTCACTTTTAGTCAATGAAAGCTGTATTTCACAGCTCAAGTTCAGTAGCCATCTCACCAGCTGAATTTCAAGCCTCTGGGTTCAGGACTCAAACCATAGTTGTCCATGAAGGAGTACAGTGACATAACTTGCAGAAAAAAACAGAAGTCAGAAGAGAAACAGCATTCAGAGAGATAGGAGAACTTCACAACACTTATTGTGCTGGTGGACACCGAGGAGCTAGTGCTCTAATCTTCAGGCCCACATTTGTGGGCTCACATATCTTTTATAGGGGAAGGTGGGGAGTGGGTGTGCAATCAAATGCTTAAGAGGAGCATGGCAAGTGTGAGGGAAGCATGGCAAACTTGATAAGGGAAACAGAGCAGGGTTTCCAGGGAAGGAGGCCCAATAAGGAAGGTGTAATAGAGTTACAAAGGAAGGTGAGGCCCAAGCTGGGGCCTCTGGCTTCAGCTAAAGCTGCACTTAAAATTTTCCATCTCATAACCATTACACCATAAACTAATCCCTGTTGTCCTGATTTTTAATGGTTATCCTTTTATTCTTTTCAGCTGCTTGGACTAAATCAGATGTTTTATCTTCAAGGTCAGAGTTTCTTTTTTTTCTCCCTGATCTAATCTGCTGCTGATACTTCAAGGGAGGTTTTGATTTCTTGCATCATATTCTTTATCTCCAGTTCTGTTTAATTCTTATTAAGGAGTCTATCTTTTTATGGAGTTCCTCCTATGTCGAGGGAGGTTTTTATTTCCTGTATTGTATTATTAATCTCTTTTTCTGTCTAATAATTATTCAGAATGTCTATCTATTTATGTAGTTCCTCCTTGAAGTCATGGAAGGATTTTCTCATCTCCTGGAATTGGTTGTCTGTTTTCTCTTGCAACTCAGTGAGTTTCGTTACAACAAATATTCTGAATTCATTTTCTGACATTTCTGTGATCTCTTGTGTTTTATCTATTGTTGGTGAGGAGTTACTATGTTCCTTTTAGGGGAGAAATATTTCCTGGTATCCTATTTCTTAGGACTATACTTTGATTTTTAGCTAACTGGTGATATACTCACTCCTTTGTATTCTTTGGAATATGTTTTTGTAGCTGTGTGCTCCCGTGCTTCTATGATATGAGTTCGCTCTGTGTCAATTTCCCTCCCCTACTGTGGATGGAAGTGTGGAATCCACAGTGTGAGCTTGGGGGTTAGGTTTTCAGAGGGGAGTTTCTCTCCTTTTTCTCTACTTTTATCTAATAGGAGTTAGACCCTGTTTACAGGTAGATAGGACAAGGGGCCCCCCAAGAAAACCACCAATGCTATGTGACTCCTGACAATTCCTGTCCTCTCCTAGTCACCATTTCCTTGGCCCTTAGACATGAAGATCTTGTTCTTAAAGAATTCATGGTCCTTGGGGACCAGCAGGTGGCATGGTGGTTAAGGCGCTGGACACTCCCACATGGCCGACCAGGGTTCGAGTCTTGAATCTGGTGGCTTACTTTCTCACTTCCTCTCTCATTCTCACCCTCTGTCTCTCTCTGGTCAAATAAATGAATGAATAAATTAAAAATAAAATAAATAATTTTTTTAAAAAAAGAATTCATGGTCCTTTACAATGGAACCCAACTGGTTTAGGCACCAAGTTCTTCTACCCTTAGACATACAGATCTTGTTCTTAAAGAATTCATTGCCCCTGATAATTGGAACTTGATTAGAAAAAGACTAATAGGTGGACAGACATAATTCAGGACACACACATAACATAAAATCATTATCACAATCACTGGAATGGGGGAAAGCACTTCCTGATGGGCAAGACCCTCTCAGATGAGATATAAACCTGGAACTCAAACCACGAGGCAGCAATCCATTTCAGGACCCCTCCCTTCTTCCTAGGAGCTCTGATCTTCCTTCCACTTCCTTTAATAAACTCTCCACTTGCTACCCCTCTATGTGTTCACGTTTCTAATTCTTCCTGAGCATGAGACAAGAACCTGTCTCCCACTGTGGGTGCTGGGTCTCATCACCCCTGCAGCCCTGTGTTCCTGCATCACTGCTAGGGGCAGAGTTGTAGGTGAGAAACCTTTAAAACCTCACTGTCTTCAGGTATTTGATTACTGTGTATCTAATCCTCTCTGCTTCAAATGTGGCTAGAGGTTGAGCTGGACAAGTAGGTTATTAGGTGGTAGTCCAATTATCTCTGAGACTACAGGAACCAGGTGGTGTTTGTTAAAGGCCATAGCAGCTCCTGGTCTCCGACTGTAGGCTGAGCTGCGTGCGGTCCCTGCTGATGAACTAAGAATTGGCAAACTCTACTTCCCTGTTGCTCCTTCCATCTCTATTTTCTTTTTAAAAAATCATTGCTATACTAATGGAAGTAATATTAACCTCGTTGTAGCTTTGATTTGCATTTCTCTAATAATAAATGATGGTGAGTATATTTTCATTTATGTATTTTTGAGGCAGGAAATGGCCAGCCAGGCCACCTACAAGATAAGCAATATAGCTCAGGATTGAGTCAGGAAGTGGCCAGCCAGGCCCTCTGCAAGATAAGAAATACCGTTTGGCAAGATAAGAATTACAGCTCGACAACAAAAGGCCAGCTAATGAGGGGAAGAGGCTCAACAGCTGAAATCTAGCTAAGGAAGGGAGGGGAGGCTGTCATACTTTAAAAACAAAACAAAAAGTTAAATTGTAAACTCCTTGTGATCTGTAACTGTCACAGCCTTTCCTCTGCGCCATCCATCACCTATGCCTACGTGCTGATCATGCTGACCTTCCCTATTAGAAACCAACATAACTCCTTACCCTACCCCAAATTGGGGCCTAGAGCTTAGAGTTTGAACTCCTCTGGGTCTTCGGGCATAATAAACCTGAGTTCTCCTACTCTCCAAGTGGCATTTGTTTCTTGGCAGTCTGTTTCTTTGATATTTCCTTTGGAAAAAATGTCTATTCAATTACTTGTCTTTTTTTATGATAGCAAGTATACATGCAAGGGGTACAGAGAGAGTGTAGGAGAGAGAAAAAAGGACAGAAGGAGAATAAAGAAGCACCCTCGATGAGACACAAAGGACAGGCCTTCAGAAAACTCCTCCATGGCTTCTGAGAACTAGTGCTTTCAGAGAAAAAAAGATAAATGAAGATTTTCTACTGATAATTCAGCCTCCAGTCCACAAACTTGGGTGGAGAGGCAAGGGGCAGGCCTTCAGAAGACTCCTCCATGGCTCCTGAGGATTAGTGATTTCTCATGATGATTGCGTGCCACGCAGTTTTTTATTTTTTGCTTTTTTAAAATAATAATAATAATAATAAATTTTTGGTTGTTTTTTTTTTTCTTCTTTTTCTCTCTGTTTCTTTGGGCATTTTTTTCTTCTCTCTCTCTCTCTCTCTCCCCCTCTCTCTCTTTCCTTTTCTTTTTCTTTTATCTCATCACTCTGCTCCTCAATCTCCATTCACTGTGTTTCTAGATGGGTCTAAGGGAACCATACATACAAATACTATTAGGGTTAACATATTCCTCAATATCCACTGAATCTGCTACACAAAGGGATAAAAACACAATGGCAAAGAGATTCCAGGTCACTTCCTTCTGCATGCTCATGCACGCTCAGACTGAACTTCAAGAATTAGGAAGAAACACACCATCCATCAGATGACTAGAAATCACCATGGGACCACAAGAAATATGGGAAAACAAGAAAATACCTCTCCTCCAAGGAAAAAGAATAACTCCTCTTAATCCACAGACAGTTCAATGGAAATCATGAAAATGTCTGATAAAGAATTTAGAATATTCATAATGACAAAGCTAACAGAGCTAAAAGAAGAGAGACAATGAACTGTGGAAGAGGCAGGAGAAAGGAGCTGACGAGTTCCAGGAGGTGAGGAAATTCTTGCAACATCTATAAGAGGAATTACACACTTTTAAAAAGAATCAAATGGACCTGTTACAGATGAAGGCTATAATACAGAAAGTCAAAATCTCCCTTTAAAGTATTAAAAGCAGACTAGATCATACAGAAAATAGAATCTCAGACATAGAAGAGAAAATTGCTGGCTTAGAAAGAGTCACCACGAAAATGAAGAAAATTGCCCCCCAAAATTAGAATAATATACGAGAAATACTAGATACCATAGAACATCCAAACATCCAGATAATGGGTATCCCAGAAGGTGAAGAGACTCAAGGACATTAATAATCAATTCCATGAAATCCTGAAAGAAAACTTTCCAAACCTAGAGAGGCATTCAAAAATCCAGTCCCAGGACCAGCAATTAGTGTAATGACTATGTCACTGGACTCCCATGTAGTTGACTGCGGTTCAAGTCCCAGACCCAGTGACTTAAACTCACGCCGGGCACGTGTGTGTGCATGCCCAAGATCCCAAGAGGAGAATGGAGGAGAAGGGATTGTGGTGTGGCCATCCCCCTGAGGGGTGATTTCTCACTTTCTGTCTCTTTCTGTCTTTCTGGCACGCACATGCGTCCTATAGCAAAAACCTCTCCAGAAAAAGAAAAAAAAAATAATCCAGTCCCAAGAAATACAAAAGACCCCAAATAGAATCAACCCAAGAAGATCTTCTCCAAGACACATTATAGCCAGATTGACCAAGACCACAGACAAAGACAAGATACTAAGATTGGCAAGAGAAAAACAGCAAGTTACCTACAGAGAATAGCCTATCAGGCTAACAGCAGACCTCTCATCAGAAACAATGTGAGTGAGGAAAGAATGGGAACATATATTCAAAGTGTTAAGGGAAAAGCAATTTCAATCAAGAATACTGTACGCGGCAAGATTATCCTTCATATGGGAAGAAAAGACAAGAACATTCTCAGATAAACAGAATCTGAAATAATTTACCAACACCAGACCAGATCTCCAAGAAGTTCTCAAGGGAGTGCTATACCAGGAAAAGTAAATATAGACACACAGAAATAAGAGTTCAAACATTAAGAAAATGGCCAACATAATCGTAGGGACAAGTCTGGAGTTGAATATTATATCCCAGAATTTAATCTGAAAGATCGAACCACAACAGAAGATAGATTAAGCACATGAGAGTGAACTGGTGAAATAGCATTTTATGCCTTTTGACTAAAACATTGCTGATTTTCTTCTAGGTTTTGTTTTCCAGTTTTAAGAATTTTTGTCCTATCTTGAGCTGTCGATAAATTCATGTACCTACTATTTGAACAGAATCCTAGCCTGTTTCCTGGCATTAAGTTTTAAGCAAAGTTCCTTAGCATTTCTTTGATTTATTAAAGTTATACTGCTTTTCTTGAAATTACCAGCTAAACTTGCTTTTGAAAGTAGTTAGATTATTTAAGAAAATGGGTGGGAGGGAATGGAAAACAACTGTAGACACCAGAGATAGTGTGGAAGGAGGGTGGAAAAGGACTGAGGGTCAGAAATAGGGGTAAACAAAATATATATATATATTATATATTTTATATATTATATATTACAGCTCCTATAGCTCCTGAGAATTCTGGGTGTCCTACTGTGTGCCAAACATGTTTTTAACCCAACCCAGTTATCTCAGCCTGAGGTGATCGTATAACTTTCAGCCTTGCAAAGAACATGTGCAGTTCTCTGTGGCTGGACCTCATGTGCCTATTTTTTGAACCATATTGTTTGACATTTTGCTTTAGGCATTCTCTATATATTCTAGATATTAATATCTTATAAGATATTTGATTTACAATATTTTCTCCATTCTGTGAATATCCTTTTCACTCTGTTGATAGTGTCTTTTTAGTCACATTTTTTTTTAAGTTTTCATGAAATCAATTTGTCTTTTTTTTTCTTTTGTTGCCTGTTTTTCAGGTGTCATATGCAAGAGTTCATTGCCAATTCTGATGTTATAAAGCTTCTTCCCTATGTTTTCTTCTAGGGGTTTTAGACCTTGTTTTTAGATCTTTAATCTTTTGTGAGTTAATGACTAGGCAAGGTTCTAACTTTATTCTTTCATATATGGTTCAGTTCTTCCAACTCCAGTTGTTGAAAGACTTTTATTTCCTTGTTGTATAGTCTTGGCACCATTGACAAAAAATATTTGGCCATATATATAAAGGTATATATCTAAGCTCTGAGTTCTATTCCATTAGTCTGCATGTCTGTCTTTATGCCAATACCATATTGTCTTAGTTACTATAATTTTGTAGTAACTTTTAAAATCAGAAAATATAAGTCTTACAGCTTCATTCTTCATTTTCAAGGCAGTTTTGGCTATTTGTGGTCCCTTGTTATTCCATATGAATTTAGAATGGATTTTTCAGATATATATAGATAAATGGAGGTTGCATTGAATCTATATATCTCTTTTTGTAGTAGAATTGACATTTTAGCAACATTAAGTTTTCATGTTCACAAACATGGAATGTGTTTCCTTGTCTTTGTCTTTAATTTCTTTTTTTATTTTATTTTTTGAGAAATTTTCGCTATAGGGCATGTGTGCTTGCCAGACAGACAGAGAGAGACATAGAGACAGAAAGTGAGAAATCACCCCCCGGGGGGATGGTCACGCCGCAATCCCTTCTCCTCCATTCTCCTCTCGGGATCTTGGGCACACACGCACACACGCCCGGCGTGAGTTTTAAGCCACTGGGTCTGGGACGCGAACCGCGGTTGACTACGTGGGAGTCCAGCGACATAGCCATTAAGCTAACTGCTGGTTCCCTGTCCTTAATTTCTTTAAACAATGTTTTATAGTTTTTCTTTTCCAAGCCTTTTATTTATTTGACAAAGTTAATTCCTAAGTATTTTGTTCTTTTTGATACTATGGCAAGTAGAATTGAATTAATAAATTCGTCTTTATAATGTTCATTATTAGTATATATTGAAAGTAATTTGGGGGCATTACTTTGTATCCATCTACTAATACTTTGCTGAATTCACTTATTCTAATACTTTTTTGATGGAATCTTTAGGGTTTTCTATATAATATAACATGAACTGCAAACAGAAATGATATTACTTTATTCCAGTTTGGCTGATTTTTATTTCTTTTCTTGCCGAAACTGCTTTGGTTAGAACTTCCAGTACTATGTTAAATAGAAGTGGCAAAATCAAACAGCTTTGTCGTGACTCTTATGTTGAAAGAAAGGCTTTAATCTCTCAGTATCATGTGTAATGCCCTTTATTATGTGGAGAAAATTCCCTTCTATTTCTAGTTTGTTAAGTTTTTTACTATGAAAAGGTGATTAATTTAGTCAAGTTTATTTCCTTCCTCAATTGAGATAATCCATGGTTCTTTCCTTCACTTAAAGTGATGCATTTCATTGATCATTTTCCATATATTGAACCATCCTTACATTCTAGGAATAAATTCTCCTTGGTTATAGTATATAACCCTGTTAATCTGTTGCTGGGTTTAATTTGCTAATTTTTATGGCATAATATGTGTGCATACACACACACACACAAACACACACACACACACACAGAAACACTCTGGACAGAGTCTCATCATGCTGTGATTGTCTTTCTCTAGCCCTCCAGCTCTTCAGGATCCTGAGTACCCAGGCATATGCCTAGCAAGTTTTCAAGCCAAACCAGGAATCCAAATCTGAGGTATGCCATATGGCTTTCAATACTGAAGGACACTTGTGTTACCACTGTGCTAGAATGGCTGAGCCCAGTTTTCTAACATTTAGCTCAGTATGTTTTTAGTCATTTTCGTAACAAATATTCATCTGTAGTTTTCTTTTCTAGTGGGGTCTTTCTCTGGCTTTGGTATCATGGTAATGCTAGCCTTATAGAATGACTTAGGAAATGTTTCTTCCTCTTCAAAGTTATGAAAGTGTTTGAGAAGGATTGATATTAGTTCTTCTTTAAATGTTTGGTAGAATACAGTTGTGAAGTCATCACATTCAGGCTTTTATTTGTTGGGGTATTGTTGATTACTGATTCAACCTCCTTGATATTTATAGATCTATTTGGATTTTCTATGTCTTCATTATTCAGTCTTGACAGGTTTTGTGTTTTAAGAAATTTGTCCATTTCATCTAGGTTACCTAATTTGTTGATGTATACTTATTCTTAGTACTCTCTTATAATCCTTCTTATTTCTGTAGAATTGGTAGTAGTGTCCCCACTTTCTTCTGATTTTAGTAATTTGAAACTTTTCTCACTTTTTCTTAGCCCTTCTAGCTAAACATTTTGTTGATCTATTCAAAGAATCAACTTTTGATTTCCCAGATTTTCTCTATTTTTTATCATTTATTTCATTGATCTCTGTTCTAATCTTTATTGTTTCCTTCTTTCTGCTACTTTTGGTTTTAGTTTGTTTTTCTCTTCTACAGAGGCAAAGGTAGGTTGTTGATTTGAGATCTTTCTAGTTTTTTTTTTTCCTCTTTTCATTTGCGTTTATTTAAACACAGTTCTCAAAACATTTTAGTGAAATTGGGCATCCTTTGGTAAGCAAAGGGCCTGAAAATAATATTTTAAAAATGAACAGGCAGTCTTCAGTTTATCCATGACATAGGTGTAGTGTTCCCTCTCTATCTTGAACTCTGAAGCACCCAGTTTTTTCATAGTCTAAAAACTAGAAGAACAAGAGTACATCTGTAGTGGAATGTATTGTCACGTGCTGATTTCTAGTTGAAATACCATTATCCCCTTGTAACAGCTTAAGAAATAGCCTCTTTAAGGCACACACTGTGTAACTCTTTTCTTATTCCCTGCTATATATAATACAGATTACATAAAAACTGACAAATCCACATTTTTATAAAGCAGTAAGCATTTGCTGTATTGAAAAAATTTTAGTTCTAATACTAGCAGTACAGAGTTACAGAGCATAATCTTTAACACTCAGTTGCAGGTATATTTAGTATGGCATATGTTTCATGGACTGGAGGAAAACGGGCATTTTTTTCTTTAAATTTACTACTGACAACTTAATCTGAACAGTTCTGCTAAGCATTGATATGTTAGAAAGGAAAGTAAAGGAACCAGCAGTTAGCGTAATGGCTATGTCGCTGGACTCCCACGTGGTTCGCGTCCCGGACCCGGTGGCTTAAAACTCACGCCGGGCGTGTGTGCATGTGTGGCCAAGATCCCGAGTGGAGAATGGAGGAGAAGGGATTGCGTTGTGACCATCCCCCCGGGGGGTGATTTCTCGCTTTCTGTCTCTATGTCTCTCTCTGTCTGTCTGGCGAGCGCACACACCCTATAGCGAAAAACCTCTCCAAAAAAAAGAAAGTAAAAATCAAACTGTTTATTGTTGCTTTTTGCCATTTGGTAGCATTTTACACACAGGCTTCGATCTTCAGAATACCCTGGATTCAGTAGAAAAACCTTTTAAAGGAAGTTTTGTGTAATAGAAACTTCTCAACAGTCAAAATTTAGACTATAAAAAAATACATGCAAAACATACTTTTCTGAAAACACTTAACTTTGAACAAAGCACCGAACTACACAAATGCAGAATGAAAACAGCATTTCAACTCCACCAAAAATAGTCATCATAAAAGGTGTAAAATTCACCTAACTTCACTAGGCACTGTTCACTTTTTAAACAGGAGACAATAAAAAATATTGTCCACAAACAATATCCCAGCTCTAGGGCAGGTTTCAGAAAGTCTTCGGGAACCAGCAGTTAGCGTAATGGCTATGTCACTGGACTCCCACGTAGTCGACCGCGGTTGGCGTCCCGGACCTGGTGGCTTAAAACTCACTCCGGTCGCGTGTGCGTGCGTGCCTAAGATCCCGAGAGGAGAATGGAGGAGAAGGGATTGCGGCATGACCATCCCCTCTGGGGGGTGATTTCTCGCTTTCTGTCTCTATGTCTCTCTCTGTCTGTCTGGCGAGCGCACACGCCCTATAGTGAAAACCTCTCCAAAAAAAAAAAAAAGTCTTCAACTTCATGCTTTAATAGCAACGAGGAGAGTAAGATCTTGATCTGGAACGAGATCTGTATCCCCCACGACTGTAGTAAGGAGAAGGTGACCGCCTTCTGTAAATCTGATCCCTGTCTTGAGCAGCTCTCCATCCTCTTCCTCCTCCACCACCGCCTCTGTATGATCTGCTATAGTAGTCCCGGTCATCATAGCCTCGATCACATCCTCTGTCATAATAATGCCGACGGCGTGAGCTGCCATACGTAGGTCTCCCCTGGTGTTGGGGTATGTGGTCTTTTTGTTATAGAGAAATCAACTCTGATCCTACGCCCATCAAGCTCCATTCCATTGGCAAGCTCTTTAGCTTCCTTGGCATCATCTACATTTTCAAAATATACAAAGGCAAATCCTCTCGAACGCCTAGACTGCTGGTCATACACAATAGACACATCAGCAATGGTGCCATATTTAGAGAATACTTCTCTTAAATCTCTTTCTGTGGTGTGTAAGCTCAACCCAAATACTCCAAGACAACAGTTGAGATCAGGATTTGCCCGGTTCCCAGCATGGCGCCTGCGAGTAGACATGGGAGAGTGACTGTGACTGTGTCTCCTGCGATAATCTCGACTGTAAGATCTGCTACGGGATCGCCTATGGGAGCGAGATCGTGACCGTGACCGAGTATAGTGCCTTCGAGAGCTTCTTCTGGATCTAGACCTAGATTCAGATCTGGACCTGGACTTTGATCTGGAATGCCTGGAATCTTCCTTGGAGCGAGACCTTGCAGGGGTATGCCTTGCAGATTTCCCCGATTCGTGAGCACTTCCACTTCTGGAAGCAGAACAGGATTCTTGAGATCTTTCTAGGTTTTGAACATAAGCATATATAGCTATACATTTCCATTTGAGCACTGTTTACTGTGTCCCATAAGTTTTAGTATGTTGTATGTTTGGTTTCCAATAATCTCTAAGTATTTTATAATTTCTCCTTTGATACTTTGGTTGTTTAAGAGTGTTGTTTGGCTGCCTATGTCCCTATTCCATCTGCCCAATGAAGCTGGATTTCAGCACTGGTTTCCACCTTAGCACACTCTAACTCCTTCCAGGTCAGTCTTAGGACCCATAGTTCTGTAGTATGTGTGCTATGACTTAACTCTCTCCAGTAAGTCATATCTCCCTAGCTTGTCTCTAGCTCATCAGAATCTGAAAGTTTAAGAGAGGAGTCAACCTCCTGAAGCAACCTACATAATCCTATTCTGTACTGGAAGAAGTGGACCATTTCCAGTAACACACCTAGAATATAGAGTTGACCTTCCCCATTCCAACATTTCAGAATTTACCTCGATAAACAGGAAGAAGTGAATTCTTTACCAGATGACCAGAAACCAGTGCAGAAACACAAGAAACATAAAAAACAAAAAAAGAGAAAGAAAGGGAAACAAAAAAGAAATATCTCTCTCCCAAGGGAAACAATAACCCCTCTCCCACAGTAGATAGCACAAAAGAATGAACAGAAATCTCTGAAAAAGAATTTCAAATATTCATTGTGACAAAACTCAATGAGATGAATGAGAAAACTGACAATCAATTTCAGAGTAAATAAAAAAAATTCTCCCATGACATGAAGGAAGAATTTCATAAAGAGATAGCCACCTTTAAAAAAACAAAGACATAACAAAACAGAACTCCTGGACATGAAGAATACAATACAAGAAATTTTTAAAACCTCCCTCAAAAGCATTAATAGCAGATTGGATAATGCAGCAGAAATAATTTCTTACCTTAAAGCAAAGTCTCTGATATAGACCAAACTAATAAAAAGAATGAAAAAATATCCCCCCAAAATGAGGATAACATATGGGAAGTTCTGTACACCATTACACGACCAAATATACATATAATGGTTGTTCCAGAAGGTGAAAAAAGTTGATAAAGGCATAGAAAACTTCCATGAAATACCCTCTGGAAATGTTCCAAATCTAAAGAAACAGGAGAAATTCAGACCCCAAAAATAAATAGAACTCCAAATAGAATCAACATAAAAAGATCCTCTCCAGGTCATATAATACCCAGATTGTTCAAAATTGAAGGCAAAGATAAGATTCTAAAAATGGCAAGAGAGAAATGTCAAATTACTTACAAAAGTTATCATATTAGGCTAATGTCAGATCTCTCAATTGAAACAATGCAGGCAAGAAAAGAATGAGAATATGGATTCTAAATGCTAAAAGGAAAAAAAAAAATTTCAACCAAGAACACTATACCCAGCAAGATTATCCTTCAAATGGGAAGAACAAATAAAACCATTCCAAGATAAGGGGCCAACAGGTGTTATGGTGTTTGAGGTGTTGGACCACCATATAGTCAACTGTTACTTGAGTCTCAGACCCATGGCTTGAAACCCACATTTAGCATGTGTGCCCAAAATTCCAGGAGGAGAATGAGAGGAAGATGGTGTGGCCATCCTCCCTGGGGGGTGCAGGGGGGTGATTTTTCACTTTCCCTCACACTCTCTCTCTCTGTTTCTCTGGTGCATGGACATACCCTAAGGCAAAATCCTTTTAAAAAATTATTCCCAAATAAACAAAAACTGAGAGAATTTACCAAGACTAGACCAGCTCTTTGAGAAGTACTGAAGGGGTACTATACTAAGAAAATTAAAGAAAAACAAACAGAAATAAGAGAATGCAAAATAACCAAGAATATGGCTAACAAAATGGCAGGGATAAGTTCACAAATAACATAATAACATTGAATGTCAATGGATTCTCCAATTAAAAGACACAGACTGACTAGATAAAAAAAGACCCCTCTTGGAGTCGGCAGGTGGTGTGGTGGTTAAAGGCGCTAAAGTCCCACATGGTCAACTGCAGTCCGAATCCCAGACCTGGCAACTTGCTCTCTTTCTCGTCAAAACTGAAAAATAAATAATTCTTTAAAAAGAAATGAGCCCTACATATGCTGCCTACAAGAAGTGCACCTCATGGTTAAAGACATACATAGACTAAAAGTGAAGGGTTGGAAACAAATATTCCACGCACATAGAAATTTAAAAAGCTGGAGTCACAATACTGATATCAGACAAAATAGACTTTAAGACAAAAACTGTAAGAAGAGACAAAAAGGACACTATATAGTATGGAAAGGGCTAATTCACCAAGAAGATGTAACCTATAAATATCTATGTACCATGGGACCATTAGATGATGTAGCAGTTATGTCACCAGATTCCAACATGGCTGATCACGACAAGTCCCAGACCCTGGTGTCTTTAAAATCACACCGGCATGTGTATATGCATGCCCAAAATCCCGGGAGGAAAATGGAAGAGAAGGGATTGCCCTTCTCTGTGGGGTGATTTCTCATGTTCCCTCTGTGTCTGTCTATCTCTCTTTCTCTCTGGTGAGTGCTTGAGTGCATGCACCATAAGACAAAAACATCTTAAAAATAAAAAAAACTATGCACTCAACACCAGAGCACCCACATACATGAAAGAAAGACTGCTAAATCTAAAGGGAGAAATAAACTGCAACACAATCATTGTGGAGCCAATACCCCACTGTCTCCTTTGGACAAGTAATTCAGGTAAAAAATAAGCAAAGAGATATAAGATCTAAACAATATTATAAACCAAATGGACTTGATAGACTTTTATAGAGCTTTTCACCCAACAACCACAAAGTATACATTTTCCTCAGTCCTGAACAGAACATTTTTGAAGATTGACCACTTGATAGGACACAAGACAAGCCTTTACAAATTCAAAGGTATATAAACTATATCCAGTATCTTCTCCAACCACAATGGATTTAAACATGAAATTAACTGCAGAAAAAAAAAAAAAAACTTCAAACACATGTGAACTAAACAAACTAGTTCTGAATGATTTAACAACCACTGAAGAAATTAAGACTGAAATGAAAAGATTCATTGAAACCAATGATAATCTTGAGCACATGAGTTTTTCATAACCTATAGGACACAATGAAAGCAGTCATAAGAGGGAAGTTCATAGCAATTAGTGCTCACAAGAAAATAATGCAAAGATGGCAAATAGACAATCTAGCAACACATTCCAGGAAATATGACAAAAATAAAACAAAAATACCAAGAGAAATGAAAAAATTAAGATTTGAGCAGAAATAAGTGAAATAGATAATAAAAACCTACAGGAAATGAATGAAACCAAAAGCTGATTTTTTGAAAACAAAATTAACAAACTGATTAAGAATAGAGAGAGGAACCAGATCAGTCAAATCAGCAGTGAAACAGGCAATATTACAACAGACATAACAGAAATACGAAAGATAGTCAGAAAACACTATGAGTGACTATATGCCAGCAAACAAGAAAACCTGGATGAGATGGACAAATTTCTGAACACATATAATCTACCCAGATCAAATCAGGAAAACATAGAAAGCTTGAGTAGACCAATATCAAACAATGAAATTGAATCAGTAATAAATAGCCTCCCAACAAAGAAAAGCCCTGGTCCCAATGGCTTTACTTCTCAATTCTACAAAACTTTTACAGAAGAGCTAACCCCCATTCTACTCAAATTATTTCTAAAGATCCAAAAGAAAGAAACCCTGTCAAATTCATTTTATGAAGCTTCCATTATGTTCATCCCCAAAACAAACCAGGACATAACAGAAAAAGAAAAACTACAGACCAACATCCCTGATGAGTACAGATGCAAAAATTCTCAACAACATACTCACAAATTATATCTAACAACACATTAAAAAGATTATGTATCATGACCAGGTGGGCTTTATTCCAGGAATTCATGGGTGGTTCAATATATGCAAAACAATATATGTAATACATCATATTAATTGAAGGAAAGATTAAAAAGCATACATTTATATCAACTGATGCAGAAAAAGCACTTGATAAATTACAAAATTTCTTCATGATTAAGACTTCAGCAAAATTGGCATAGAATGGGCATTTCTCAACACAATAAAAGTCATATATGAAAACTCATATCTAACATTATAGTGAAAAAGACAAGGCTGCTCACTTTCTCCATTCCTTTTCAATATAGTACTGAATGTCAACACAATCAGATAAGAGAAAAAAATAAAAAGCATTCAAATAGGGAAAGAAGAAGTGAAATTACCTTAATTTGCAGATGACATGATTATATACATAGAAAACCCAAAAGAATCCACAAAAAAACTCATGGAAGCAATAAACAAATACAGTAAAGTGACACAATACAAAATTAATGTACAAAAATCTGTAGCATTTCTATACTCCAACAATGGACAGACTGAGCTAGAATTGCAGAAAACAATCCCATTTACAATAGCCACAAAAAATGTAAGATACCTAGGAATAAACCTAACCAAATAAGTCGAAGAACTCTACAAGGAAAACTATTTTAAAAACTTTTAAAAGAAATTGAAAAATGACACAAGAAAATGGAGACATCCTATGTTCCTGGATTGGAGGAATTAATATAAACAAAATGTCAGTTCTACCCAAAGTAATTTACAATTTTAATACAATCCTGATCAAAATACTAAAGATAATCTTCAAAAATTAGGAAAAAAAAAGAACCATAAAATTTGTCTGGAATCATAAAAGACCCTGTATCACCAAAGCAATACTGTAAAAAAAGAATAGAGTAGGAGGCATCTCACTCCCTGATTCCAAAATAAATTACAAAGCTATAATAGTCAAAACAAGCATGATATTGTCGCAAAAAAACAGGCATGTAGACCAATAAAACAGAATAGAGAACCTAAAAATAAACCCCAAAACATGCAACCAACTGATTTTTGACAGAGGGCACAAGACAATCTAGCGGAGAAAAGAAAATATGTTCATCAAATGATGCTAGAAGAACTAAATTAATACCTGCAAAAAATGAAACTAGATCCCTGTCTCTCACCGTGAACAAAAATCCACTCAAAATGGATCAAAGATCTAAATATAAAACTTCAAGCTATAAAACTACTGATGGAAAACACAGGAAAAACTCTTGGAAACATCAGTGTAGGCAAAGACTTCTTAAATAAGACTCCCAAAGCACAGGCAATAAGGCATAAATAGGTAAGTGGGATTACATAGGTTACAAAGCCTCTGCACAGCAAAAGAAACAATAATTACAGTAAATAGACTACCCTCAGAATATGAAAATATATTTACAAACTATACCTCATATAGGGACTGGTACCCAGAATATACAGGGAAGAGCTTACCTGCAAAAAAACAATCAATCCAATTAAAAGATGGGCAAATGAGCTGAATAGATAACTCTCCAAGGAAGACCTACGAACAGCCAAAAAAGTATATGAAAAAACATCCCTTATAATAAGGAAAATGCAAATTAAAATCACAATGAGATACCACTTAACCCCAGTCAGATTGGCTAAAATTTTAAAATAAAGAATGACGAGTTGGTGAGGCTGTGGTGAAAAAGAAACTCTCCTACACTGTTGGTGGGAATGTAAATTAGTATAGCTGCTGTGGAGAACAATATAGATGTTCCTCAAAAACCTACAAATACAACTACCATACAATCTAGCAGTTCCACTCTTGTGTATCTACCCAGGGATAGGAATACACTCAGTTGGAAAAGTACTTGCACATTCATGTTTATTGCAACATTATTCACAATTGCTAAGATGTGGTATCAGCTCAGATGTTCAAGAACAGATGAATGGATTGAGGGACTGGCAGGTGGCATGGTGGTTAAAGGTGCTGGATTCCCATATGGTCAACCATGGTTTGAGTCCTAGACCTGGTGGCTTGCTTAAAAAAAAAAAAAAAAAAAAAGAAAGAAAAGAAAGAAAAAAAAAGATCAATGTATTGCAAAAGTGTTGCATATATACTCTATGGAATTCTATGCAACCATAAAAAGAGAGAGAGAGAGACCCTGGCATTTGAATTTGATTGAAGGTAGATAAATATGGGAGATTTAATGCTAAGGAAACTATGAAAGAGAGGCATTGTATGTCCTTTCTTAATATATTCTGCACTCTAAGGCAGAAACTGAAAGACTGGAAGGTATAAAAGCATGGAAAGTAACTGTGGATACTAGAGGCGGTCCAGAGGAAGGGGGACAATAGGATCTTTAGATTTAAAGTGAGTCTTTCAAAGTTAGTGTCTAGTTTGATCATGTATTTGTATTCATTCATTGATTTCTGTGTTTTGATTAGAGTTTAATCTATTTGCATTTAAAATAATTACTGATAAGGAAGAACATACTTTTTTTATTTTGCTATTTTTCCCTATGTTACAGTTTCTTTCCTGTTCATTTCCTGCATTTTCTTCTGTTGTATTTAGTTGATGTTTTTATACTGAAATGTCAAAATTTCTTTCTAATTTCTTTTTATTTGTGCTCTTTAGCTATTTCTGTGTGTGTGTGTATGGTTACCACGACGCTTACACTCAACATCCTAAACTTATAACACTAATTTGCATTTATACCAGTTTATGCTGCTTCTTTATAGCTTTTTTGGTTGTTAGTATAACAAAATTGCATCTTTATATATTGTAAGCTCCAAAACATAAATGAATTTATTTAAATGTATTTGTATCTTAAATTATGTAGAAAATGAAATATGGAGTTATACCACAATACTAGCTTTTAGACTATGAGTTCATTTGTTTTTTTAGAGAGAGATTTTTTGCTATAGGTTCTGTGCGCTCGCTGGATAGATAGAGACAGAAAGCAAGAAATCACGACCTGGGGGGATGGCCACACCACAATTCTTTCTCCATTCTCCTCCTGGGATTTTGGTCATGTATGTACGCACATGCACCTGGTGTGAGACTTTTTAAAATTTCATTTATTATTACCATCATTATTATTATTATTTTGTTTTGCTACAATGCACATGCGTTCACCAGAGAGAGGCAGACAGAGAAAGAGAAAGAAGGAAAGTGAGAAGGGAAGCCTCCAGATTTGGAAATCAAACCATGGTTGGTCATGTGGGAGTCCAGTACCTTAACCACCATGCCATCTGCCAGTACACCAGTATGAGTTTTAAGCTGCTGGGTCCAGGACTCAAACTGCAGTCGACTACATGGGAGTCCAGAGACATAAACATTATACCATCTGCTGATCCCTAGACTATGACATTTTTAAATTGTATTAATCTCTTAAATATAGAAAATTAAAAGAATTACAAATTGTTACAATAATACTAGCTTTTACAATTGGCTACAATGTACCTTTATTGAGATCCTAATTTCTTCAGATGGCTTCAAGTTACTGTCTAGTGTCTTTTTATTTCACCTTGCAAGACTGCCTTAAGTATTTCTTACAGGGCAAGTCTAATAGTAATTCCCTAAGCTTTTATTTATCTGGGAACTTAAAATATCTTCACTTTCAAAGGATAGTTTTGCCAGATATAGGATGCATGGCTGAAAGTTTTGTTTTATTTTCTCTTAGTACTTTGAATATATTGATCCACTGCCTTTAGGCTTCCAAAATTAAAAAAAAATATATATGCTGACCACCTTGTTGAGGATTCCTTGCGTGTGACAAATCATTTCTCTCTTGCAGTAGTACTTTCCAAATTCTCTGCCTTTGGTTTTCAAACGTTTGAATATAATGTGTCTCAGTGTGAGTCTCTTGGAGTTCATCTTGCAGTTCATTAAGCTTCTTAGATACTTATGTTCTTTCTTTCATTACACTGGTGATGTTTTCAGTCTTTTTTTTTTTTTTTTAACATTCTCTCTCTCCCTTTCTCTTTTTCATTTCCTTCTGGAACTTCCAAAATGCATATGTTGGTCTACTTGATGGTGTACCACAGGTCCTCTAGGATCTATTTACCTTTCTTCAACTGTTTCTCTCTCTCTCCCTCAGAGTCAATAATTTTCATTGTCAGACCAGCACGTGGCATGGTGGTTGAGGTGCTAGACTCCCACATGGCTGAACATGGCTCAAGTCCCAGACCTGGTGGTTTGCTTTCTCACCTCCCCCACCCCTCATCTCTCAGGTGAGTGTCTGTGCCCTACAGCAATTTAAAATGATAATAATAAATGTTTAAAAAAATTTTAAATAAATAATTTTTTAAAAATAATAATTTCCATTGTCTTATCATCAAGAAACTGATTCTTTTCAAACATGCCTTTGACTCCTTCTAGTGAATTTTACATTTTACTTAATTTTTCAGTTTCAGAATTTCTGTTTTTTAAAGAACTGTGTAACTTTATTCATTCATTCATTCATTCATTCATTTGTTTTAATCTGACTAGAGAGGGACAGAATGAGAGAGAGAGAGGGAAAGTAAGAAAGCAAGCTGCCAGGTCCAGGACTCGAACCACAGTCAGCCATGTAGGAGTACGGCATCCTTAACCACCACACCACCTGTCAGTCCCCAGAATTTCTTTTCTTTTATTTAGGTTCTCTGTATCTTTGTTGATACTTCAATGGTGTTCATATATTGTTTTCTTAACTTTCTTCACATCTTCCTTTAGAACTTTTGAGCATCTTTCAGATGGTTATTTAATTTATTTTTAAAAATTTTTTAAAGATGATAAGGCTGATTTCATTCAAGGGGGGGGCAATGGAGGAGGATATAGGGTTCATTGCAATAGAGTCTTGCAATGGGGGAGAGAGATTATACTCAACTCCCAAGACAGTTGTTTTAAAGTCTTTGTCTAGTACATATTCCATCAAGTTATTATCAGGGATGGTTTCTGCTGATTTATTTTCTTCATTTGAATGAGCCGTATTTTCTCATTTCTTTGTATGCCCTGTGATTTTCTTATTGTTGAAAACTGGACATCCTATCTAATAATGTGATAAATCTGGATATCAGATTCTTTCCCTACCCTAGGATTTGCTATTTTTGTTATTGTTTGTTACCTGTCTTTTATTTTTATTTTATTTTATTTTTTCTGAGCCTAAGCCTTTCCCTAATCATGTGTGGTCACTTTATAATTTTACTTGAATATGAAGTTGTTTTGAATGTCAGTCTTTAATGTCTGGCTCCCAAAGGGTGAAAAGAGAAAAATGGAAGTGGGAAAATAAAGGGGAGGGGAGCTGGATTGTTACATACATAGGAAGTCACTTTAGCTGGAGCTTGCAATATGGGAAGTTGTGCAACAATAACCACCCACCTCTTTTTCAACACTTTTATGATCAGAAATAGCAATTAGTGATCCAAAGCATAGATACCTAATATTTTGTAGGACAGGGTCTTTTTTGTCCTCCCTAGCTCCTGCAAGCTTCAAAAAAAGTTGCTACAGGAATAAACGCACAGCTGCCTGCCACAAGGCTGGGGGTGGGTCATGGGTAGTCGCTACTATGGTAAGAACTGAATTTGAATAAAATCAACCTCGATTATCATCCAAACCTTCTCTTGGAAGTTGCAAGTTGTCAATAGATTCCAGAGTTCTAAAATAATTACATTTAAGTTAACAGTTAATCATGCCTTTATTCAGATGTTAATTGTACATATATTCTCATTAGTTTTTCCTTGTACATAGACTATTATTATTGCAAGCATAATTGTTAGAGGATTTTACCTCTATGATTACATAACAGAAAGTTTCTTTCACAACACTATGAAAAACACCTAAGCCGGATATTTCTACCTGGATGTTATAACCCATTTCCACTTTTATAGCTTTTTAAATGTCTTTACTATTTTTAAATAGTATGAACAACTCTCAGTCACATAGATTTTAAAAGTTAGAATTATCTCTGTTTTTTGAGAGAGAGATTTTTGCTATTGGGTGTGTGTGCTTGCCAGAGAGACAGAGAAACAAAAAGTAAGAAATCATCCTCCGGGGGTGGGGGATGGCCACGCCACAACTCCCTCTCCTACATTCTCCTCTTGAGATTTTGGGCACACATGCACCTGCACCTAGTATGAATTTTAAGCCACTGGGTTTAGGACTTGAACCGTGGTCAACTACATGGGAGTCCAGTGACATACCCATTATGCCATCTGCTGGTCCCAGTTAGAATCATCTTTAACTTCTCCCACTTCCTTGACTACATCACCAAATATTTGCCAAATTAGGTCAATTGCAACTCCACGTAATTTATGGAAAAATAAACAATTAACTAGGCTCTATTTGTAGAAAATAACCTGTAAACAGATTCTGCCATTGCGGTGGTTATCTAGGCGGGGAGAGATCCCTGATTCTTCTGACTCTTTGACTTTCCCATAATTGTGTCTATATTTTAGTAGTCTCAGTGGAAGCCAGGGACAGTGGAATATATTATTAAGCAATTTAAGGAACACCTAGAGAAGCCCGTAAAATGGGCAAGGTGGAAGCCAAAGGCTTGTCATACCACGGTGATCAAGTTTCCAGACCTTTGAAATGTATTTTCTGATCATTGTGTAAGACAGCCCTGCCAAAACTTTATAAAAATGAAATATTCAGGGTGTGATTTGTGGCTTAGCTTACCATGGTCAATGGCCCAGAATGCGTATATGTATGAGCAGAAAGTCTCTATAATTATAATTTTTAAAATTATTTTAATAGTCACATTTAATATAATCTAACACAAAATGTTATATATTGCTAGGTAGCCATTAGGTTGTAGAAGAAAATCTCATGGTTGTGTTGCTCAAAACATTTAATATCTGGCAAGGCATCGGTAGAGTTAAATAGGAAGGGAACCAGCCTTCCGCAACTGGTCCAGCCAAATGGAACATTCCAGCTAAATAGCAGCATTGGGAGGGACTCTCATTTTGGCTTCTGATTCTGCCAACTAATGAGATGGTGTGGTAGTAAAGGTGTTGTGGACTATGCAAAGCTTTACAAAGAACTTTTAGCAACCTGTTACATCAGTGTTTGATGGAACAGAAGATTAAAATTAAACTCTCTCTGATGCATTAGATAAGCATATCCCAAATATAGGAGAAAAAGCCTACCTATAACAGTTATGCTGTCAGGAACTATAGTTTTTGTACAAGGTAAAACTTCCACATATTATGAGAATATACTTAAAATTAACTTTTGAGTGAAGGCAATCTGAAATAATATTTTTACCAGAAAACAATTTTTAATGCTTTTATCTTTGAACATCACTATGGACTCATGGTTTTGTTATTCTAGCTAAATGACTTAAATTAGCTACACTTTTTTAATCTTTCGAAGTGAGCTTGTTAAACATATGGTATACAAAAGCCCTTTTACATTGACTCATTTGTTTTTTCTTAAAATCAACCCAAAATTGGTACCAATAGTTACATCACGGAACTCCCACATGGCCAACTGCGATATGAGCCCTGGACCTAGAGGTCTGAAGCTCACGCCAGGCATGTGTGCATGCATGCCCAAAATCCTGAGGGAAGAATGAAAGAGAAGGGATTGCAGAGTGGCCATCCCCCTTAGGGCGATTTCTTGCTTTCTGTCTCCCTGTATCTCTGTGTTTCTGCAGCAAGTGCATGCACCCTACAGCAAATTCTCTCTTTAAAAAAAAAAAAAAAATTAAAGAAATGCGTTGCTACTTTTAGGCAACAAGTTATCCATTTTTAATTTTACATTTTTAATTGACAGAGTTTTTTTTCTTAATAGCTATGTTAGTTAATGGAGAATAGAGAAACCTGTTTAACTGTTCACTTTATGAATACTTTATGAATAGAATGGTACCTGAAATTCAATTTTTAAAGCTCTTTTTTAATTATAAAATATTTCACAGATATCAAATCATATATGAAGTATGTTAAAACGTACGTGCTGAGTAAAAATAATTAACTGAATGTCTGTGTATTTATCATCAAGCTTAAAAAATAGAATAGCGGGGCCAGCAGGTGGCATGATGGTTAAGTCGCAGGACACTCCCACATGGCCAACCTTGGTTTGAGTCCTGGACCTGGTGGCTTGATTTTTCACTTTCTCTTTCTCATCTCTCTGGTCAAATTAAAATAAGTGAAGGAATAAATAAATAATAATAAATAAAAAATGGAATATCACTAATACTTTTCAAAGCCTCTCTGTACTGTTACCTAATTGCTTCTCCTTTCTCTTCCCACAGAGATAACAAACATGAATTTTGTTTATCATTCCTTCTCTTTCTTTATAATCTTATGAAGTTTAATTTTTCAAATCTTGTCATTTCATTTTGTCACTAGCTATTCACCCATAATGGCTTACTGTATGATCTATATGTATATGATATTCATAAGTAATTTTATACACAAATTTATGAACATAAACATTTTTGGCAAACAGATCCAACTAGTGTCTTACTGTTTTACAAGAATAAAGTAGTAGGGGGGCCAACATGTGGTGTAGTGGTTAAGGCACCGGACCCCACATAGTTAATCACAGTTTGAGTCCTGGACCCAGCGACTTGAAACTCACACCAGGCGCATGTGCATGCATGGCCAAAATCCCAGAAGGAGAGTAGAGGAGAGGGGATTGCGGCATGGCCATCCTTTCCTGGGGGTGATTTTTTGTTTTCTATCTCTCTGTCTCTGTCTGTCTCTTGGTGAGCATACATGCCCTATAGCAAAAGTCTCTCTCTCTCAAAAAAAAAAAAAAGAATAAAGTGATAATTATTGTACTATACTGATAGTCTATAAAATTAATAGTAAAAAGAACATTAATAGTACTAGTATTGGCAATCTGCACCTTTTTGAAAGAGTACTTCAAATATTTACTTATAAGTAATTATACAAAAGATTTTTAGGGGACCAGCAGTTGGTGTAATGGGTATGTTACTGGACTCCCATGTAGTCGACCGCAGTTCAAGTCCCAGACCCGGTGGCTTAAACTCATGCCGGGCACATGTGCATGCGTGCATGCCCAAGATCCCAAGAGGAGAATGGAGGAAAAGGGATTGAAGTGTGGCCATATCCCCTGGGGTGGGGGTGGGGGTGGTGATTTCTCGCTTTCTGTCTCTCTGTCTGTCTCTGTCTTTCTGGCTAGTGCACGCACCCTATAGCAAAAACCTCTCCAAAAAAAAGATTTTCACTTTGTCTTTTCAATTTCCTAATGCATCATACATTTCCCTCACATATAATATTCCTGAATTAATTTTAATTCATCAATTTATATGTCCATGCTATATTGAAATTTGCTTTAAAATATAAAATTATCTCAATATTAGAATGTTTAAGCAATTCAATTATGTTTAAATATCTTGTTAAGTTAATGTCCAAATACATTAGTTGTTTGCCACTCCATTTTAGGATTTAGAAAAAGTCAATATGATTTGCACTTAGAAAAAAAAATTAAGAGAATTCGTATCACTTGATGCACTTTTAGCTGCAATAATACAACACCTAATTGAACATGACTTAAAATATAAGGGCACTTTTAGCAAGGTAACTGTGTATTACAGAAAAAGAAATAGATCTTTTGGGGCCTACTAGCTGGCTCTGTACTTACGCTGATTCCAGGAGACCCAAAATACCATTGTGGCTCACCAGAGTAGGACCTTATGGAGGTCAGGTGAGCAATGAAGTTTTAGGTAAGATCTGTTTCACAGGGGGCCATTGAGTCACTGAGCTCATCCCATGATTATTTCCTCATATCCAGAATACATAGTTGGAATAGTTATGTTTAGTAGCTTAAAGAATCCCCATATTTGTTTTTGACTTGTGGAATGAGAGCTATTATGGTACAAAAGGCCAACTGGGAGCCATTAGAACTGTTTCTACCTAGAAATATATTAAATCAAAAGCAATAATGCATTCCTGGACAGAATGCAGAGATTTACTGCATCAAGAACTTGAAAGACAAAAAGGGGACAATTTCCACCACATCCCCATTCAATTCTCCTATTTGGTCCATGCTGAACACAGATAGATCTTGGAGAATGACAACAGGTATCATAATCCCAACCAACTGCTGACTTCAGTTGCAGTTGCTGTACCAGACGTGATTTTATTGCTTTAGCAAATTAACATGTTCCCTGGTACATGCTAGATAGTTTTTTTTTTTTTTTTTTTTTTTGAGAGGTTTTGCTATAGGGTGCATGCACCTGCCAGACAGATAGAGAGAGACTGAGAGACAGAAAGTGAGAAATCACCTCATGGGGGGATGGCTGCACCGCAATCCTTTCTCCTCCAGTCTCCTCTCAGGATCTTGGGCACGCACGCACACGCACCCGGAGTGAGTTTTAATAAGCCACCGGGTCCAGGACTCGAACCGCAGTCGACTACATGAGAGTCCAGCAACATAGCCACTACACTAACTGCTGGTCCTGATGATAGATAGTTATTGATCTGGCAAATATCTTTTTCTAGGTACCTGTCAGAAGCAGTTTTCTTTCACCTGGCAAGGCCCACAATACAATATCACTATTCTACCTCAGGAGTGTATCAATTCCCTGCTCTATGTCACAATTTAATTTTCAGGGATTATGAACACTTTTCCCTTCCATAAAATAGCATACTGGTCTATTACACTGATGACATTATGCTGATTGGACCTAGTAAGCAAGCAATAGCAACCACTCAAGGCGTATTAATAAGATATTTGTGTGCCAGAGAGTAGGAAATAAAATTCAGGGGCCTTCTTCCTCAATGAAATTTCCAGAGAATCTAGTGGTATAGAACATGTTAAAATATCCCTTCCAAGATAAAGGATTAATTATTGCATCGAGCCCTTCCTACAACTAAAAAAGAGACACAATTTCTAGTGGGACTGTTTAGATCTTGGAAGCAACAGATTCCTTATTTGAGTGTTACCAAACCCTATTCACCAAGTAACCAAAAAGCTCCTAGTTTTGATTGGAACCCTGAACAACAGAAGGCTCTGCAACAGGTCTAGGCTGCTATATAAGCTGCTCTGTCACTTGACCGATATGACTCCATAGATCCAATGTTACTTAAAATATCAGTGGTGCTCCTGCCCACTGCCCTCTTCCCCTGACCCCAGGTGTGTGAGATTTTGGATTCTTGTCTGTCCCATTGATATTCAAGCTCCACAGACTAGGTCCAGAGAGCCTGAGGGAACTGGCTACTGGAAAAGAACAGCTGGAAATACTTCCACAGGTCTTCCCCTGCCCCGCCAGGTACGTGAGATTTTGGATTCTTCTCCTGTCCCCTGTTCACCATTGCTTTTCAAGCTCCACTGACTAGCTCCAGAGAGACTGAGGGAACTGGCTGTTGGAAGAGAGTAGATGGAAATTCTTCCACCAGTTTTACCCTGTCTACCCACCCCCGCCTCTAAGTTAAACCTCACCAGCACAGCCCCAGGTGCACCTGGGCCAGATGGGGAAAGGAACCAACACCTAAAGCTGGCTACATACATCCTTCTCTCACTGGAAGACAAGGCCCTCTCCCAAGAATATGCCGAGAAGTAGAGCTCTTCTTCCCCTCTGACACTGCAGAATCAACACCAAAATAGTAGGAAGAAGTGTAAAATAAAACAGATGACTAGAAACCAACACAGAGGCACAAGAGATATGGGAAAACAAGGAAATATTTACCCCTCAAGAGAACAGAACAATTCTTCAACCATAGACAGCACAAAAGAATTCAAAGAAACATCACAAAAAGAATTCTGAATATTCATAGTGACAGAGACAAGGAAGCCCTTCCACTTGAAGGAGGAAATAGGCATTATAAAACAGTATCAGTCAGAACTTCTAGAGATGAAGACTGTAGTACAAAAAATCAAGACCTCCCTCAAAAGTATTAATAGCAAATTAAATCATGCTGAAGATAAAATCACTAATATAAAAGACAAAACCTCTGACCTAGACAAAATTACCAAAAAGAAAAGAAAAAGAAAAAGAAAAACTAACCCCCCAGAATAAGGATAACATACAGGAAATACTAGATACCATTAAATCCCAAACATCCAAAAAGGTAAAGAATCTATTATAATGAGGGCATTGAAGACATATTCTATGAAATACTTGCAGAAAATCTTCCAAACCTAGAGAAACAGTCAAACATACAGGCCCAAGAAACACAAAGGACCCCTGTTACAGAGCAGTCGGGCCTGGTTAATATGCACATACCAGAATGAGAAAACAGAACACTGTGCTCACGCTGTCCTGAAAACAGAAATACATGACTACATCTGCTGGATTGAGAGTTTGACATGTTCCCTACTGCTATCTCAGCAGCTGCAAAAACTTTAGCAAATGTTTACCACTCTTCTGGTGCCTTCTCCCTTAATAAATATACATAATCAACCAGTCCTGGCCACATTCCTCTGAGTCTATGAGCCCCTTGGCCTTCTTGTTAAAGTTCATCGTTTATCTTGTGTGTTTTACCTTGCTTATGTTTCCTTGGGTCCTACATTTTGGCTGCGCTAGATGTGGTAGATCTCAAATAGAGTCCACCTAAGACTATCTGCTCCATGGCATATCATAACCAGATTGGTTTAAATCAGACAAAAAACAGACAAGGACATCACAAAAAAAGAAAACCACAGACCAATATCCCTGATGAATATAGATGCAAAATTTCTCACATAGATACTAGCAAACTGTATCCAACAATACATTAAAAAGATTATACACCACAACCAGATTGTCCTTATTCCAGGGATGCAAGTGATAAATTAATATACTAAAGTGGTAGGATACAAAATCAACATTAAAAAATCTATGGCATTTCTATACACCAACAACGAACAGATTGAGGTGGAGTTGAAGAAAGTAATTTTATTTATAAAGCCACAAGAAAAATAAGATACTTAGGAATAAACCTAACCAAAGAAATCAAAGACTTCTAAAGGAAAACTATGAAAAAATTTAAAAGAAATTGAAGATGATACAAAAAAAGTGTAAGGACATCCCATGTTTCTGGATTGGAAGAATTAGTATAATCAAAATGTTATTTCTACCCAAATTAATTTATAAATTTACTGCAACCCCAATAAAATTACCAGAGATATTCTTCACAGAATTAGAAAAAAAGTTATAAAATCTGTTTGGAATTATAAGGGCCTATGTCACCAAAGCAATTATTGCACTAAAAGAGGGGAGTAGAAAACATCTCACTCCCTGACCCCAAAATATATTACAAAGTTGTGATAATCAAAACAACATTGTATTGGCACAAAAACAGGCATGTAGACCAATGAAACAGAATAGAGCACCCAGAAATAAACCCCAAAATGTACAGCTAACTGATTTTTGACAAATGGCACAAGCTAATCCAGTAGGAAAAAGAAAATATCTTTAGCAAATGGTGCTGAAAAAAATGGATAAACACCTGCAATAAAATGAAACTGGACCCCTCTCTCACCATTAAAAAAAAAAAAAAAAAAAAAAAAAAAAAAAAAAAAAAACTCAAAATGGATCGAAGATCTGAACATGAAACCTCAAGTCATAAAACTACTGGTGGAAAACACAGGAAAAACTCTTGGAGACATTGGAGTTGAAAAATACTTTTTTTTTTTTTAAGAGATTGTTGCTATAGGGTGTACATGCATTCTCCAGAGAGAGACAAAAAGACAGACAGCAAGAAATCCCCACCAGGGGGATGGCCACACCACAATCCTTTCTCTTCCATTCTCCTCTTGGGCATGCATGCACATACGCCCAATGTGAGTTTTAAGCCACTAAGTCTGGGACTCAAACTACGGTCGACTACATAGGAGTCCAATGACATAATCATTACACCATCTGCTAGTCCCTGGCAAAGACTTCTTAAATAAGACCCCCAAAGCACAGGCAATAATCCTGAAAATAGACAAGTGGAATTAAATCAGATTAAAAAGCTTCTGCACAGCAAAACAAACAATATTTAGAGTGAAGGGACAACCCTTGAAATGAGAGAACATATTTCCAAATTATGCCTCAGATAGGAGACTAATTACCAGAATATGCAGGGAACTCAAGGAGCTTACCTGAAAAAAAAAAAAAAAATCCAATTAAAGATTGGAAAACAAGCTGAAGAGACAAGTCTTCAAGGAAGACATGAACAGCCAAAAAGCATATGAAAAAAATGCTCAACATCTCTTATCATAAGAGAGATGCAAACTAAAATCACAATGAGATACCACTTAATCCCAGTCAGAATGGCTAAGATTTTAAAAATAAAGAATGATAAATACTGGTGAGGCTGTGGTGTAAAGGGAATCCTCCTACACTGTTGGTGCAAATGTAAATTAGTACAGCCAATGTGGGAAACAATATGGAGGTTCCTTAAAAACCTACAAATAGAACTACCACACGATCCAGCAGTTCCACTCCTACGTACCGAAAGGATAAGAATACACTCAGTTGGAAAAGTACTTGCACATTCATGTTGATTGCAACTTTATTCAAAAACATGGAATCAACCCAAAAGTCCCAGAACAGATGAATGGATTGAAAAAGTGTGGCACATATACACTATAGAGTACTACTCAGCCATAAAAAATTAATGAGGAGGCCAGTAAGTGGCATGGTGGTTAAAGGTGCTGGACTCCCACATGGCTGTTCAAGTCCTGGACCTGGTGACTTGCTTTCTCATTTTCTCTCTCTCTTCTCTCTCTCTCTTTCTCTCTCTCTCTCTCTCTTCCTCTCTGGTCAAATTTAAATAATAAATAAATAAAAAATAAATAATAAAATTATTTTTTTTAAAAACGGGGGGGCAGCAGGTGGTGTGGTGGTGAAGGGTGCTGGACTCCCACATGGCTGACCTCAGTTCAAATCCTGGACCTGGTGGCTTGTTTTCTCACTTTCCCTCTCTCTCTCTAGTCAAATTAAAATAAATACATAAATAAAATAAATAAAGGTAAATAAAATAATTCTAAAAATAGAAAACAAACAAGCAAACAAAAAACAATGAGATCTTAGCATTTTTCCAAAAGTGAATATATATGTGGGCTGGCAGGCAGCATGGTGGTTAAAGGCCCTGGACTCCCACATTACCAACCGCGGTTCAAGTCCTGGTCCTAGTGGCTTGCTTTCTCTCTTTCCTTCTCTTTCTCTCTGTCTGTCTCTCTCTGATCAAACTGGAAAATAATAATAAAGTTAAATTTTAAAAAATTTTCTTTTTTTTTTGGAGAGGTTTTCGCTATAGGGCGCGTGCGCTCGCCAGACAGAGAGAGAGAGAGACATAGAGACAGAAAGTGAGAAATCACCCCCCAGAGGGGATGGTCATGCCGCAATCCCTTATTCTCCATTCTCCTCTCGGGATCTTGGGCATGCACGCACACGCACCCGGCGTGAGTTTTAAGCCACCGGGTCCGGGACGCGAACCACGGTCGACTACGTGGGAGTCCAGCGACATAGCCATTACGCTAACTGCTGGTTCCCAAAAAAAATTTTCTTAAAAAAAAAGAAAAGAAACTGAATGCATATGGAAGATTTAATATTGAGTGAAGAAAGCCAGACTATGAAAGAGAAACATTGTGTGTCCTGACTTAATATATACTGAATGTCTTCACTCTATAGCAGAAACTGAAAGATTGGAAGATATAAAGGCATGGAGAACAACTGTAGATAGCTGAGACAGCACTGGAGGAGGATGGACAGTTGGGGGGAAGTTAGGGAAGAGGGAATCAAGGGGAAAACATAGAAGAAGCAAAATCGTCTAACAATCACAAAAAAGAAAAATGATCTGGTGATGATAATATACATGGTAATATCTTTGACTTGACTACTATACAATGTATTCATGCTGGGGAAATCCATTTTGTATGCTGTAAAGATGTATGGAGATTGAATATAAAAAATAAAGAAAAAAATAATAGTAAACAAATTAAATAAATATTTTTAAAAATAAAAAACTAAAATGTTAGTAGCAGATAGGGATGCTGTTTGGAGCCTTTTGCAGGCCTGTATAGGAAAGTCATAGGGCAAGCCTTTAGGATTTTGGAGCAAGGCCCTGCTGTTATCTACAGATAACTACTATCCTTTTAAGGGATAGCTCTTAGGCTGCTAATAGGCCTTAACTGAAGCTGAACACTAGAGCATAGGCTTCTAAGTTCCATGTGATCTTAGCTGCCATCATAAACTGGGTGTTACCTGATCTACTAAACCATAAACTGGGCATTTACATCAGTATTCTATTACCAAATGGAAGTGGTATACATGGGATTGGGCCTGAGAAGACCCTGAATGCACAAGTAAATTACATGAAGAAGTGGGGGGCAAGCAGGTGGCATGGTGGTTAAGGCACTGGACTTCCACATGGGTAACCATGGTTTGAGTACTGTACCTGGCAGCTTGAAAATCATAGCAGGTCTGTGTGTGTGTATGCTCAAAATCCTGAGAAGAGAATGGAGAAGGAGGAATTGCCGCTTGGCCATTCCCCCGAATAGTGATTTCTCACTTTCTTTCTCACTGTCTCTCTCTGTTTCTCTCAGATTAGCTCATGTGCCCTATGGTTAAAAAAAAAAAAAAAAAAAAAGCGGAAATGAGTATAAGTATAGATATAACAGTATTGTCCATGAGCTAATAATTATTGAAGATAGGTAATAGGTTTATTATATTTTTTATCTACTTTTGTATATGTTTAGCATTTTTTCACAATAAAAGGTTTTAAAGGATAAAATGAGACCCAGCCATGATGGTGCACCCTGATAAGGCACTGCTTTGCAGGCTAGGATCACATGGGAGGCCAAGGTTCAATTTCTAGTCTAACCTAAACACTGGATACAGTAGTGTATGTCTGTATTTCCAGCAGCCCCCCTGTTTATGCAAGCCTGGCCTGGGCAACGAAATGAGACCCTGTCAAAAAAAGAGCTGGTTGGGACCAGCAGTTAGCATAATGGCTATGTCGCCGGACTCCCACGTAGTCGACTGTGGTTCATGTCCCGGACCCGGTGGCTTAAAACTCATGCCGGGCGTGTGTGCGTGTGTGCCCAAGATCCCGAGAGGAGAACGGAGGAGAAGGGATTGCGGCGTGGCCATCCCTCCTGGGGGGTGATTTCTTGCTTTCTGTCTCTCTGTCTCTCTCTGTCTGTCTGGCGAGCGCACACGCCCTATAGCGAAAAACCTCTCCAAAAAAAAAAAAAAAAAGGAATGATTAAAAAAAAAAAGAGCTGGTTGTGGTGGCATGCATCTGCAGTCTCATCTGGGAATGTGAGGCAAGAGAATTGCAACACAGTAAGACCCTTTCTAAAAAAATATAAATAAAATTGTCCTTGGTACTCTTGGTATTTTATATTTTAATATAAATTTTAGAATTAGTTATTAATGTCTCATTCTTCCTGCAAAAAATACTGTATTAAGATTTTTATTAAATTAAGATTGCATTTATTCTACAGATCAAGTTTGGGAGAAAGTAATGACCTTAGAAAACTTTAAATCTCTTTGCCCCCCTCCTGCCTTTTATGCTTATTACTGGTGTGTTTTAATATACATATTAAGTTGGGACCAGCAGATGACATAATGGCTACATCGTCGGATTCCAGAGTAGTCAACCACAGTTCAAGTCCTGGACCCCGAGGCTTAAGACTCATGCCAAGAGCTTGTGCGTGCATGCCCAAAACCATGAGAGAATGGAGGAGAAAGGATTATGGCATGGCCATGCCCCCAGGGGGTGATTTATCACTTTCTGTCTCTCTGTCTCTTTGGCGAGTGCACACACCCTATAGCAAAAGCCTCTCAAATATATATATATATATATATATATATATATATATATATATATATGGGGACCAATATATAGAGATGGCATAATGGTTACGTCGCTGGACTCCCACATAGTCAAATGCAATTTGAGTCCCAGGCTGGGAGACCTAAAACTCACTGGGCACATGTGCGTGTGTACCTAAGATCCTGAGAGGAGAATGAAGAAGAAATTACAGCATGGCCATCCCCTCAGGGGTGATTCCTCACTTTCTGTCTCTCTGTCTGTCTCTGTCTTTCTGGTGAGCACATGTGTCCTATGGCAAAAATCTCTGTCTTTAAAATAAAATAAAATAAAATAAAATAAAATAAAATAAAATAAAATACATACACACACACACACACACACACACACACACACACATATATGTTAAGTTATATGTTAACATTTATACTGTGTAGGTATATATCCCATGAAACTTTATTAGTCATGTTTTATAATACAAAGTTCACTGTCATTAATTTAGTTATACTCTAAGTTATTTTTTATTCTTTCTACATTTGGGTACAACAGTCTAGATTCATTTTCCTTCTGCCTGATGAACTCCCTTTAGTATTTCCTTTAGCAGTGTCAAAGCCTCATGGTTTTAATCTGCCTGAAAGTGTATTTATTTGGGTTTCCTTTTTGAAGGATATTTTCTCTGTATATAGAAATTTTAGTTGGCAGTTATTCTTTGCTAGTATACTAAAGATATCTTTTCATTGTCTCTGACTTCTTTTTGCTTTGATGTCATTTGTTAGTTCATTTGCTCACTGAAAAAAACATGCATTTTTTTCCTTCTGACTGCTATTAAGATATTCTCTTACTGTATTTTTTTCCTTTATTCACAGTAGAACACATGCACAAGCTCATGCACACAAGAGAGACAGAGAAAGAAAAGAGGGAGAGGAGACCTCCATAGGATCCAGTCAAGCCACTATATAATCATGTCACTATCATCCCCTTCCTTTAGTCCTCCAGCCCATCTGACCCTGGGCACATGTGCACATACATAGCATGTTATAGGTAGATTGGGCCAGGTTTTTCTTAAATTATTTTAACTTTATTCATTACTGTTATTATTTTCAATTTGACCAGAGAGAGACAGAGAGAGAGAAAGGGAAAGTGGGAAAGGAAACTACCAGATCTGGGACTTGAATCATGGTTGGCCACATGGGAGTCCAACACCTTTAACTACCATGCCACTTGCTGGCCCCTATACCAGGTTTTTAAACCACGGTTGCCATATGGAATCTTGCTTCTCTTCAGCAAGCAATGTCTTTTGAGAGATATTATTAATAGATGGGATTCGTGCTTCTATGGGGGAAAAAAAAAAAAAAAAACACCTCAGAGAGATCCTCTACCCCTTCTATCACATAAAGTTGCAAAGAAATAAGGTTGTCTTGGAAGAAGGCCTTCACCAAGCATGGAATTTACCAACATGTTGATCTTGGGCATCCCAGCCTCTAGAACTGTGAAAAATAAATTTCTGTTGTTTATAAACCACCTAGTCTATGGCATTTCATTATAGTAATCCTATGAACTAAGGCACTAAATGTGAGTGGCAAGCTATCTTTTTTTCTATTTTTTTTTTTTTTTAGAGAGAGATTTTTGCTATAGGGCA
This sequence comes from Tupaia tana, assembly GCA_026018925.1. Classification (NCBI taxonomy): domain Eukaryota; kingdom Metazoa; phylum Chordata; class Mammalia; order Scandentia; family Tupaiidae; genus Tupaia; species Tupaia tana. The sequence continues at coordinate 39,552,850 of JAKSZU010000013.1, read as the reverse complement.
CGTGTGCTCTCTAGAGTGACAGAGGGATACAGAAAGACAGAAAGTGAAAAGTCACCACCCTGGACAATGGCCACTCCACAATCCCTTCTCCTCTACTCTCTTCTTGGAATTTTGGGCATGCACCACACACGCCTGGCATGAGTTTTAAATCACCAGGTCCAGGACTTGAACTGCTATCGGCCATGTGGGAGTCCAGCAACATAACCATTATGCCATCTGCTGGTCCTGACAAACTATCTTTTTAATGGTAATATGTCTCCTGATGCTAGCCTCTACACTTTTATAATAATAAAATTTTAAAAAGCTCGGTCTTTGGTATTCAAGTTTTATTATGACCTGTTTTAGTTTATAGATATTTTATACTGCTTAGGGTTCAGAGACCTTCTTGAAACTTATCATGGTTTCTTTTCTCAATGTGATTGGTTATATAATTGATTCCAATTATTCTTCTATGTATCTGTACATTTTGCCAGGTGACTTTACATTTCTCCCCATTAGATAGTGTACTTACGTGCCCCTTGGCTTTACATTTGACTAGATGATTTGTTTTGGTTAATGGCATACTAGCAGACATGACACAAGTAGAGACCAGAAATTCATAATATTTGTGCAACTGTACTTGTCCTTATGTGCTTCTGCTATTGCCATGAGGGAAAAAAAATTCTGGATAGCCTACTGGACCAACCTGCAGCTCTAAATCAATCCCAGCTAGGCCCATCTAAATACAGATCATAAAAGGTGGCTAATATTTGTTAAATGAATGAGTGAAAAAGTTAAATTAGAGAGACTGGAAAACCAGATGATTGTGGACCAGCATCTGTTTTCTCTCTATTTCTGTCCATGAGTGGGCAATTGGGATAGTGGGAAAATAATACAATGAATTATTGAAGTTAATTTTCCTCTATAGATTACCATGATCTTAATTAACATGACCAACATTACTTTTGGTATGATGGCTGGGAAACATCTAGACTCCCCTTCTTCACGTCAGAATGGTAAGTATTGCTGATTTTCTGCCCTTTTTTGTCAAGGCACTCTTGTCCTTAGAAACTAGCTCTCTCAGATGAAATTACTTGTCATTGGACACTCAGGTAAATATCTTTAGGGTGACTGCCAGTCTTTAAGACTCCAATGTGAGGCTGGCTGGAAAACACTGTCAATCCTTCAGCATTATCAAAATGTTGAGAATGTTGGCTGTTTTGTGATTCGGTTTCTGTTTCTGGAATCTTAACCATCATGGGGAAGGTGAATGTTTTTGGGCCAATTAGTGGTGCATGCCAGGGTTACTCTCTGGTGTATCCTGAAGGTCCTGGGAATTTGAAGCCATCCCCCATAGCCCAGCTGGGTGATGGGGCAAATTCCTTTCTTTCCTTCAGACTTCTTCTTTTATCTGCTAGCAAGAGAGTGATATATATCCAGGAACTTGCTACAATGCATTAAAGGAAGTTAAGCTACTCTTCACCTGCTCTATAGGCCTACAGGGGTCCTGAGACTAGGGATTCCAACTGTCAAGTGGGAGAAACTGAATGTCTCTGGCAGGGCCACTTTCTGGGGTGCTAGAAGGCTCTGAGGTTGAAAGTTCTCCCCCACTGCTCAACTGAGCGTCAGAAGGAGTTCCCCTCAAGCCCACAATCTTTCTTCTCCTCCTTCATACAGGTCTCGTCAAAAATGAGCGGGAGATCTTCTGATATCTCTGAAATCTCTGCTTAACAGCCCTCCTAAATCCCCCTCATACTGATCAACCAGTACTCAGAAAGAGCAAAAAATGCTTTAGGTAAAATAATTAGGACTTCTCCACCTTCAGCATACATATGGTGTAAATTAGATTGGCATTGTTGAAAGGATCACATAATATTGTCCTTGCCAGAACTTTTTCCCTCTTCACTCCTCTGATAGAGAGAGAAAGTTGTTTATTGGCCCTCTGGGGAAACCTGCTTAACCACCCTGGTCCCCATACCACAGTGTTCTATATCACTTATTAATTCTCACTGGTTTCAGGGTGCATTCTAAGCATGTTCTAAGCCAACAAGTCTCTTGATTTAGGCCCCAAATCGTAGTATAGATAGAAAGTACAAAAATTAGGGGGGAAAGTGAATATATGGTTAATGGTAAATGTGGCCACCAGAAATGTAAGACATCTAATTATGCATTATGGCAAATATGGTCACTACCAATAGCTCTTGAGTCAAACACGAAACTTAACCTGGCATCCTAGAAACTTTCCCTGTTCCCTCTTTTGCTCTGACCTCTCTTAGGAAAATGGCAGCCTTTTTTTGCTGAAGATTTACAATTTTATTTACAAAAGTTTTATAACTGGGTAGGGATATCCACAAGTCCATTCCAAATGCCTTCATTTAAGAAGTAAGAATTTTTCCTTTCCCATTCATCCTTCCCTTAGATACTCAAAATCAATGGGTAGAACCTGGTCCTTATGTCTTGGCCACTAATTTCCTTATCTATATTAACCAGGCTACCTCCCCTCTAGATGCACTGAGCCAAGCTCTCAGGACTCTGTGGCTGCCTTGAACCACTCCCATTTGGATTCATTAACCAGTTATTCTATCTTGAGACAGGTCTTAATAATGTTCACTCCCAATTTCAACTTGTAGCTCATGAAATATTTAGGGAGGACCTAACTGGTAGAAAATAATTGCCTTCTTCTTTGGAGTATTTTTCTTCTTAGCCTTTCTAGAGTTAAATATTCCCCTTAGAACAAATGGGACAATGGTTGAGAACGTTTGCCCCAAACCACCTAGCATATTGGATAGACACTGAAACAGATTGCCAAGAAACCAAATGCCATTTGGAGAGTAGGAGAACTCGGGTTTATTATGGCAGCGGAACCAGAGGAGTTGGGACTCTAAGCTCTGGGCCCTGATTTGGTGTAGGGTAAGGGGTTATATTGGTTTCTAACAGGGAAAGTCAGCATGATTAGCACGTAGGCATAGGTGATGGATGGCACAGGGAGAAAGGCTGTAACAGTTACAGATCATGGGAATTAACAATTTATTTACTCGTCTTTGAAGTGTGACAACTTCCCCTCCCTTCCTTAGCTAGGTTTCAGCTGTTGAGCATCTTCCCCTCATTAGCTGGCCTTTTATTGTCTAGCTAGATTGCTTATCTTGCAGGTGGCCTTCCTGGCCATTTCCTGCTTCAATGGAAGATGTTGAGAACTCTTAACATTCAGATCTTTTGGGCTCTCTATGACAATTTAGTTATATGCACTAAATGTCAAATAGAACTTCCTCTCTATTGTCCTTATTAAAAGAAAGACTCCCTTAACCTATGCCTCCACCTTCTCGGTCCATGCCCTCACCTTGTCCACCTGCATCTCCATCTTCTCAAACCTATGCTGCCACATTACTCTGCAGACTCACCCTCACTCACCAGAAACTGTTCCTAGTACACAAGCTTCAGAAATTTTCTTATCCTTAGACCTTCTCAACTAATAGGCCCCCATCTCTGTTTCAAATAAGTCTCTGTCCACTAACATCATAATGACTCTGTGAAGGGTTTCTTTTAAATTCTTTTCCTGTGTCAGGAAACAATATAATCTTCTTGGTCTTCATAAAAACATGTGTAGACAATTATTCCTTACTGTTTGTCCTACATACCCTGCCTAATCATACCAAGGCTTCTCTCTCTTCAAGCCAGTTTGTACTAGGAACATAACACTGGATGCACTTTTTTAGAAGCTTGATCAATTACAGACAGTTTAGACATTACTTGGATCCCTTTTCCTACTATTTTTGCTATGCTCCCCTACCTCTTTAAGCAAGAGCCTTCCAAAAGGCCTCCTCTCCCTGCTTTTAGTGTAAGCTGACTCTCTCTCTTGGCTGGCCCCCAAATTGTTAAATAGTTCCAATTTTAGTGAACCTTTACTTGGGTCTACGAAACTTACCTACTCTACCTTGAGGCACATCACTTATTTATGCCTAAACGTGTTTTAAAGAAACTAATGCTGACATACAAACATGGCTAACAAAATTAGTGACCATCTCAAAATAATGCTAAGTCCCAAATTCAGAGGAGGTCCCAACACACTCAGAGCTCTAAGCCTAGTACATGTGATTCATATGATTTAGTTTGTTGGCTCACAGGGAAAGAGACAAACACAAACAGGGAACAACTGCCTCAGCTCAGGTAAGCCCAGACAATCCTGCTGGCAGCCCCCTGGCTCTTGAATGAAATACTGAGATATAATTTACAAACGTACCCAGTCCTCATGGAAAGGACGCTTTCTGGACTCACAGCAGAAAAGACATTCCCCAAATTTTATTTCAAGAGGATTGGAAAAGATGTTTTCTAAGCCCTCTTTTTTGGTCTCTGGATGGAAAACTGCCCATCAGGCACCAACACCCCTTTGCAGTGCCTCTGGACCCATTGGGACTCCTCTGACTCTCAGTCTCAAAAAACAAACAAACAAACAAACAAATAAAAACACACTTCATTCTCTTTGTAAATGCCAAGGGAAATAAAAAATATTCCAAATATAAATTGGTTTTCAGGTTTCTTTTAGACTGTCTCAGTATGCCAGGCTCCTCAAACTAATATAAAATTTAAATACAGCCCTAATAGTAGCCAGATGTCATGGTGGTTAAGGTCATTGGACTCCCACATGGCCTCAGTTTGAGTCCTGGAACCTGGCAGCTTGCTTTCTCACCTTCCCTTTCTCTCTCTCTCTCTCACTCTGTCCCTCTATGGTCAAATTAAATAAATAAAGTTAAATAAAATAATTTTTTTTAAGAAAGGACAGCACTACTAGCTCCTTGCAGACTGCCCCTACCTATTCTTTTTTTTAAGAACTATTGTAATTAACTTTATGCATTTACCTACTTATTCATTTTAATTTGACCAGAAAGGCACAGAGTGAAAGAGAGAGGGACAGTGAGAAGGACTTGAACCACCGTCAGCCATGTGGGAGTCTGGTTCCCTTAACGACCATGCCACCTGCCAAGCCTGTTTCTATCTATTCTTACTCTTTATCACTTCAGCCCATTTTCCTAACAGCAGTTAGGGCTACTTCTTCAAAAGGGGGATTGAGACAGGAGTTGGACTGGTTTACAGATAGCTAGAGCAGCCCCTCCTAATCCCAGGGAGATTCCTGGGAGCCTGCTATGTGGCTCCCAGGAATTCTTCTCTCAGTCACCATTTTCTTTTGACCTTAGACATGTAAATCTTCTTGAAGGATTCATGATCCAAAGCTTCTAGACAAAGAATCTCCTGCCCTTCTAGCCCACCCCCAAATTAGAATCACTGGGTCCATCCAGCAAGGCCCTTCCCAGCAGGAAGGAGATGCCTGCACAAGCCCCACCCAGAACAAGTCTGGACAAAGCCCTTCCTGACCCAGATAAAAACCCCTCACCACAGTTCATTCTTGGCAACCCATTTTTCAGGACCTTCTTGGGAGCTCTGTTCTTCCTTCCCTCTCCTTAATAAACTCCCAGCTTTGCTATACCTACTCTCTCCATCACTCTAATTCTTCCTGAGTGTGGGACAAGAACCTCCGTCTTCACTGCGAGCGCTGGGCCCAACCACTCCTGCACCCCCATGTTCCTGCGTTATTACTCAGGGCAATTTGAAAATATCTGTCTTCTTTATCTGCCAAAGGGATGAAAGTTCATATTTGTTCCTGAATTCCATATTGATTTAATCATTGAAAAGTCCAGGTACAAATTGTGAAAGCGGAAATGCCTACTATAAGGTACACAATTTAGGCACGGATTAGAGAGAGTGGAGGAGGTTGTGTAATGAAGGATTTCTACTAGATATGACCCTAGATGTGACCATAATACAAAAGGCTTAAACTCACTTGTTAAAAGGATTAATGGTGGGGCAGGCAGGTGGCATGATGGTTGGAATCACTGGACTCCCATATAGCCAACCGTGGTTCGAGTCCAGACCCAGCAGTTTGCTTTCTCGCTTTCCCTTTCTCTTTCTCTCTCTCTCTCTCCCTCTCTGGTCAAATTAAAATAAATGAATAGATAAAAAATAAATAAAGTTCAATAAAATAACTTTTTATAAAAAAGGATTAATGATTTGTATTTGTCCTTGAATCACGTACCAATGGGCTGTTGAAAACGAGCTGTGACTCTCTAAAAGGAGTGAAACTTCAGTTTTTTTTTTAGTATTGTTTTTGAAAGAAAATGTTAAGTTCCCAAAATAAAAACTGATTAAAATTAAAAGTATCTATTCAGACTGACAAGAGAGGTCCATTTAAATGTAGATGTTACATTCAAGTCTCTAGACCCTAACTACACCCACTCCCTCCCTGAGATAATTATTTGAATGTATACCCTAGTTTACAATAAACCATACCTTCCTGTAGTAATAGATGATGTTTATCTAAAAACTATCTGTCACTTTAATGTACTAAAAAAAAGGTTGTAACTTCCTCTTTGTCAAAGAAATCAGTTTCTTAGCTGTAGGAATTAAGATGTAGAAGTTTTGGGTAACACGTATCTTAAGATGTTTTGTAGGACAATAATCATTGACCACATCACTTCCAGGTTGAAATGCACCAAAGACCTGATGACCGCCCCCTCCCAGAACAGAACATTGATCATCTAAGGCCTTACTGATCAAGAATGCGGAAGAGATGATCACACCCTCTTAAACCAATCACTGAACTAATCGTGCACCTAGAACCTCTACCCCTAATTTTGTCTTTTCAGCGTGAGCTGCCCTCTCTCCTTGCTTTGCGCTTTGCAATAAAGCTGTACTTCCCTTCATCACACCATGTGCCTATGGTTTGGTTTTATAGCGCTTGGGAGAGCGAACCTAATTTGAGTTTGATAACACTGTCAAAGACAGTTAACAACTTAGGGACCAGCAATTAGCGTAATGACTATGTCACTGGGCTCCCATGTAGTCGACTGTGGTTCGCGTCCAGGACCTGGTGGCTTAAAACTCACGCCGGGCGCGTGTGCGTGCATGCCCAAGATCCCGAGAGGAGAATGGAGAAGGGATTGCGGCGTGGCCATCCCCCCTGGGGGGTGATTTCTCGCTTTCTGTCTCTCTGTCTCTCTCTGTCTGTCTGGTGAGCACACGCGCCCTATAGCAAAAATCTCTCCAAAAAAAAAAGACAGTTAACAACTTAGAAAGCAGGAAATAACTCCAGTCACTTACAGCAGAGACTTAATAAGAGTCCTGTTCCCTGAAGTCATGGAAGCTGTATCTTGTTTACAAATGATAAGTGTCAGTGTCCTTACTGTCTTTCCCACATCTTCTCTCAAACCTACCAGGCAGCACTGTCACAGCACTTGAAAGAACTGACCACTTGTGGGCCGGAAGGGGGCATGGTGGTAAGGGCACAGGACTCTCACATGGTCAACCACAATTAGAGTCCCAGACCTAATGGCTTGATATTGCTCTCTCTCTTTCTGTCCCTCTCCGGTCAAATTAAAATAAATAAATAAAGATTTTTTAAATGATTATTAAACAAAAAAAAGAAAGAAAGAACTGACCACTTGAAAAAAGTTCTTCCAGGTCTTGGGAACATTCTTAATGGAGAGGGGTAATATTAAGGAAAGAACTATGACTGCAATGGGTAGCCAAGTGGAAAGGGTGATGGGGCATCAAGGGGCAACGTGAAATTTTTAAGGCCACAGAATCAAGTCAAGCCATTAGTTCATGTTGTGGTAAACAGCTGAATTGAGAGTTTGCCAAATTCTAGCTGCGACACAGCCCAGTCTGTGAGAAGAGGGAATCCTTTGATTTAGGGATGATGAATGGGCATGAATGCTCATTCAGCAGGGCCCAAAATCAGATCCATACCACCCCCCAAAAATAGACAAGACTTGTGAATAAAGAAAGAAATTTATTCAGTGAGGCCAATACTGAGAAGAGGGCAGAACTGACCTGAGTCCATAACCATCTCTGCCCTATTGTACAAGAAAGGGAGCTTATATAGGGGAAAAGTTAAAGGGTAGGTTATTTAGGAGGCTTTGTCTTCCAGGAGCATCACAAGGAGATATGAAAGCATTAGAAGGCAATGGGGGGGGGGGGGGAGGGTCCCTTCCAGGTATGCAGAGCAAGGCAGAATGACCAGTACCCTCATCCACAAGGCACAAGCTACTTAAAGATAAGCAGGAATTATCAGGGCAGCAAAAGCAAATGGAGCCAGTCAAGACAATTCTTAGATCCTGATTTAGAAGCTAGGTATGACTTGCAGTTAATGTGGTATAGTGGTTAAGGCAGCTGGACTCCCACATGGCTGACTGTGGTTCAAGTCCTGGATCTGGCAGCTTACTTTCTGACTTTCCTTCTTTATCTTTCTGTCTCTCTCTGGTCAACTTGCAAAAAAAAAATAAAATAAATAAAATAAAATAATGACAATGCATAGAATTAAATAATTTTAAAAAGAAGCTAGGTATGACTTTAATTCTTAAGCTAATAGAATTTTTTCAGCTGCTGGTATGAAAACAGGCTAGTGGCATCTTTCCCTTTCTTCCGTGTCTCCATAACCAGGCATCTGTAAAGACTCAGCAAAGTTAAGCATTAGACTCCATCTATTCTGAGAGAGGTTTCTGTAAGACTCATTCCGAAGTAAAAGAAGTTAAAGACTAGTTTTCTTTTTCTTTCTTTCTTTTTTTTTTAAGAGAGAGATTTTTGCTATAGAGCCTGTGTGCTGTCTCAGAGACAGAGGGACAGAAAGTGAGAAATTACCTCCCTTGGGCCATGCTGCAACCAATATGCCACCTACTTGGCCCCAAAGATTGGATTTCTTAAGGTTTAATCTATTAAGATACACGTTTTTTTTTTTTTTTTTTTTTTTTTTTTTTGAGAGGTTTTTTCGCTATAGGGCACGTGCACTCGCCAGACAGCACAAAAGCGAGAAATCACTCCCCCGGGGGGGATGGTCACGCCGCAATCCCTTCTCCTCCATTCTCCTCTCAGGATCTTGGGCGCGCATGCACACGCACCCGGTGTGAGTTTTAAGCCACCGGGTCTGGGACTCGAACCGCGGTCGACTACATGGGAGTCCAGCGACATAGCCATTACGCTAACTGCTGGTTCCCATTAAGAGAGATTTTTGCTATAGGAGACGTGCACTCACCAGAGAGACAGAGATTAATGTACACTCTTAAAACTAAGTATAATATAATATAGTGAATGTAATTTAGTCTTATTGCTTTATTACACTGAGACTTCCATTCAGTTATTTACTTGATTTGACTAATCTTATGTCTTTAAATGGAAAATAACCAAATGTAGAAAAAATTTAGGTAATTTCAAACCACTACCATCATTGCATATATTCCTATATTCATTCATTTATTTTGTATTTAATTTTTTTTAACCAAGAATCAGGCATTGTGCTAAAACTGGGGATTTAGAGGAGAGGCAAGAGGCAGGCCATCAGAAGAAGATTCCTCGTGTCCCCTGAGAACTAGTGATTTCAGGGTTAAAGAGAAATGAAGATTTCCTACTGATAATTTAGCCTCCAGCCCACAACCTTGAGTGGTAGGGAGCTCCTCTAGCCTTCTATCTCTGTCTCTGTGTCTCTATCTCTGTCTCTGTCTCCCTCTTCTTCTGTCTTCTCATTTTTTGGTAATTTTTCCTTTTTAAAATGTTTTAAGGTAAAGTATTCTCTTGTATCCAGCCCCGCCTTTCGTCTTGTTAATAATCCCCTCTCCCCCTCCCACCCAGGCAGGAGAGGCAAGAGGCAGGCCATCAGAAGAAGATTCCTCTTGGCTCCTGAGAACTAGTTATATTGTGTGGCATGCTTGCATGCTGAGCAGTTTTCTATTCTCTGCTTTTTTTAATAAAAAAAATTAATTTATTTTAGTTTTTAATTTTTTTCTCATTTTTTCTGTTTCTTTGTTGTTGTTGCTGTTTTTTTCTCTCTCTCTTTATTCTTTACTTTTTCTTTTATCTCATGTATCTGTTCCTCAATATTCATTTACTGTGTTTCTAGATGGATCTAAGGGAACTATAGCCAAACATCCAAATACTATTAGGGTTAACATATTCTTCAATATCTACTGAATCTGCTGCACAAAGCGATCACGATGGAACGGCAAAGAGATTCCAGATATTATCTCTTTCTGCTCGCTCCTGAACGTTCAGATTGAACTTCAAGAATTAGGAAGAAACAGGGACCAGCAGTTAGCGTAATAGCTATGTCGCTGGACTCCCACGTAGTCGACTGCGGTTTGAGTCCTGGACCTGGTGGCTTAAACTCACACCGGGCACATGTGCATGCATGCCCAAGATTCCAAGAGGAGAATGAAGGAGAAGGGATTACAGCGTGGCCATTCCCCCTGGGGGGTGATTTCTCGCTTTCTGTCTCTCTGTCTCTCTCTGTCTTTCTGGCGAGCACACGCGCCCTATAGCAAAAATCTCTCAAAAAAAAAGACTTATGAAGAAACACACCATACATCAGATGACTAGAAATCACCACAGGGCCACAATAAATATGGGAAAGCAAGAAAATACCTCTCCTCCAAGAGAAAAGAATAACTCCTCTTCATCCACAAACAGTTCAATGGAAATCATGAAAATGTTTGATAAAGAATTTAGAACATTCATAATGGCTAAGCTAAGAAAGATGGAAGAGAAGAGAGACAATGAACTGCAGAAGAGAAAGGAGAAAGGAGTTGTTGAGCTCCAGGAGGTGAGGAAACTCTTGCAAGATCTAAAAGAGGAATTACACACTTTACAAAAGAATCAAATGGAACTGTTAGAGATGAAGGCTATAACACAGGAAGTCAAAATCTCCCTTGAAAGTATCAAAAGCAGACTAGATCATACAGAAAATAAAATCTCAGACGTAGAAGAGAAAATTGCTGGCCTAAAAAAATCCACCACGAAGACTGAGAAAATGGCCCCCAAAGATGAGAATAATATACAAGAAATACTAGATACCATTAAACGTCCAAACATCCAGATAACTGGTATCGCAGAAGGCAAAGAGACTCATAAGGGCATTGGTAATCTATTCCATGAAACCTGCAAGAAAACTTTCTAAACCTAGAGAGGCACTCAAAGATCCATTCCCAAGAAATACAAAGGACCACAAATAGAATCAACCCAAGAAGATCTTCTCCAAGACACATTATAGCCAGATTGACCAAAACCACAGACAAAAACAAGATACTAAGATTGGCAAGAGGAAAACAGCAAGTTACCTATAAAGGATATCCCATCAAGCTAACAGCAGACCTCTCAGGAAACAATGCAAGTGAGGAAAGAATGGGAAAGTATATTCAAAGTGTTAAGGGAAAAGCAATTGCAACCAAGAGTACTGTACCTGGCAAGATTATCCTTCATGTGGGAAGAAAAGGCAAGAACATTCTCAGATAAAGAAAACCTGAAAGAATTTACCAGCACCAGACCAGATCTCCAAGAAGTTCTCAAGGTAGTACTATATCAGGAAAATTAAATACAGTCACACAGAAATAAGAGTTCAAAAACTAGAAAAATGGCCAACTTAATCATAGGGACAAGTCTGGAGTTGAATATTATATCCCAGAATTTAATCGGGAAAATCAAACCACAACAGAAGATAAAAAACATGAGACTGATTTGGTGAAATAGAATTTTATGACTTTTGACTAAAACATTGCTGATTTTCTTCTAGACTTTTTTGTCCAGTTTTAAGGATTTTTGTTCAGTCTTGAGCTGTCGATAGGTTCATGTACCTACCATTTGGACAGAATCTTAACCTGTTTCCTGGCTTTAAGTTTTAAGAAAAATTCCTTAGTATTTCTTTGATTTAAGTTCAAACTGCTTTTCTTGAATTTACCAAGTGAACTTGCCTTTGAAAGTAGTTAGATTATTTAAGAAATTGTGTGATCAATTCAGTGTGGCGAGGAAAGGAATGGAAGACAACTGTAGACACCAGAGATAGTGTGAGAAGAGGGAGAGGATCAGAAATAGGGATATATATAACTAGAAATGGAAAATTTTTGATGATAGCATGATAGCATGCATGATTAAGCCACTATGCAGTATATTCTGGATAGGAAATCACATTTTGTATGCTGTGACGATGCTTAGGGAATGAATGTAAATTAAGTTAAAAAAAGTTTCAGAAAAAAAATATTTCAGAAGTAAATTACAGGACACTTGTGACTAGATTCTAGCTTTGTCCATCTGTTTAGTTTAACATATTTTGTGAATCAATAAATTATAGAGAAAAAGTTTAGTATGGAAGGGAGAGAGGGGGAAGAAAAAAAAGTATGCTTAATTGACAAAAAAATGAGAAGCTATTTTCTGATAAGTTATAGAGTAATATCTTTGGCTTGACTGATATGCGTAGTATTTGTGCTGGAAAAGGAAATATTGTACACTGTAAAGATGTGATTAAATGTAAATAAATTAATTAACTTTAAAAAACTGGAGATTTAAAAAAATAAAGAAAATATATTGTTTTATTATATATATATATATATTAAAAATATAAATATTCATTTATATTAAAAATAAAATATAGCACCTAAAACCAAAATTGAGTTCAAATTGAAAATAGGCAGACCTATATACAAGTCATTCGAGAGAAGACAAATTCTCTGTGATTTACCAATGGCAGAAAATTAGGTAATTTACTTTTTCATGCTTCTACTGACCCATCTTTAAAATTGGTATTATAGTAATTACCTACCCCCCATAGGTTGTTCCAGGAATCAAATGAGTTAATATTTGTAAAGCATTTAATGGTGACTATCAGGTCCTAATCATTCAACAAATGTTAATTATTACTCATGCCCTGAATCATCCAATCCAGTTTCTTAAAGCCCACTGCCTCAGTGGGTTTAATTAGTAGGTTTAGTATGTGACTCATAAGTCATTGTATTTTAAATTTACATTACTAATGAATTAAAGGGCAAAACATTTCAGTTGCTTTATTTTTGAAAACCTTTGATGATAACTTAGCTTCCTTTGTGACTCACTGTCATGATCTCTTCATTTTGTGGGCATGACTCTCCCAGGTTCCCTGCAAACAACTTTGGGATAAGAAAAGTAGTCAGAATTGTGTCCATAGGAAAGAGAAAGAAAAGAGATTTAAGAAAGGAACATATGCTGTCTAAGAAGTCTTTGATTTTGAAGAGTCCTTTCTGTTAGAAGTTCTTGGGACCAAAAAATGGCATAATGGTTACATCGCTGGTCTCCTATGTGACTGACCTTGGTTATAGTCCCAGACCCGGCAGCTTGAAACTAACACTGGGTGCATGTGCATGTGTGCCCAAAATCCCGAGAGGAGAATGAAGGAGAAGGTATTGCAGTTTGGCACTCCCCCACAGGGGGTGATTTCTCACGTTCTATTTCTCTATGTCTCTCTCTGTCTCATTAGCGAGCACACAACAAGCCCTATAGCAAAAATCTCTCTTAATAAAAAAAAAAGTTCTTGGCATTTCCTTGGCCAAAAGCCAACTCAAAGTAATTTCAAACTCTGGTTCATTGTTATAATCAAATAAAGTCTAACAGCGCCCAGTCTATGAACTGGTATGACCCAAGATAATACTCTCACTGATTTAGCACAAAATGAGAAACATGAGGACAATATAAGACATATGTAAGGTGGCCAACTGTCCACCTTCTGGGCAATACTGACCTTTATTATATTATTTTACTCTTACTTAATTGGTAAAATAGATATTTGCACTCCTATGTCAGTTGTTCAAAGCTAACAACAAAATAGTGTAGTTCTGTGAAATCTAGAAATATGACAATTAAATCTCCATTATTCAAGGGGCCATTTGCAGTGTGCATTTATTATCTGAATGAGGACCTTCATGACACCCCAGAAGAATATCAGTGGACCTAAAGATTTCTTCTTTAGTTGAAGGAACGGTCTTTGTTGGCCAAAAGTAAAGACTAGGTCCTCATCTGTCACAAGGACAAGATTCCTTAAAGATAAGGAGGATCCTGGCCTTAGGTAGAGCTATAAGAAAAGGAAGATCAAAGCAATTCACCCATGGGCCCTTTCAAAACAGTTACTCTTCCAAGAAAGCTTTCATCACTTGGAGTTACCAAAGTCCATTTCTCATTTACCAAGATTTCCTGGATTTCAATCAGAACTCCTTGAGTAAGCAATAACCAGTTTTGTGTCTTTCATAGCATCTGTGTCTGACACCACAGCTGGGGATACTGAGTATTCTTGACCACATCCTGCTCTATTGACGCAGGAGTAGCAGGAAGATCAGACCCAACAAACGTGCTGGTTCTTGTCCCAAGCTCATGAAGAATTAGAGACATAGACAAACAGAGGGAATAGTAAGCAAAGTTTATTAGAAGAAGGCAAAGCTTCCAACTCAGTGGAAGGGGGCCTGAATGGATTGCTGAAGAGGAACTGAGGCAAGGGGTTTTATCCCAGCCAGGAGGAACTTGTGCATACATTCCCCTTGGGGTAGGGGTCACATGCCAGATGGATCTGGTTATTCTTCTTCTAACTATGTACCTAACTCCTTGGAGTGGTACATAGTTCATGAGATCCTCTTTGTCTAAAAGCTTTAGGCCGTAGAGACCATTATCTTCTTGGAAAGTGGTGGGAATCTAGAAAAAGCTTTAATTGCTATATTTGCTTTAAGTCATGCTACCTAAGTTAATCATTGAGTCACAGTTGCAAGCTGTTTGTTTTTTTTTTCTTTTTTTAAGAATTATTTTATTTAACTGTATTTATTTATTTTTTTTTTTAAATTTTTTTTTGGAGAGGTTTTTGCTATAGGGCGCATGCGCTCGCCAGACAGACAGAGAGAGACAGAGAGATAGAAAGCGAGAAATCACCCCCCAGGGGGGATGGCCACGCCGCAATCCCTTCTCCTCCATTCTCCTCTTGGGATCTTGGGCACGCACACACACGCGCCCAGCGTGAGTTTAAGCCACCGGGTCCGGGACTCGAACCGCGGTTGACTACGTGGGAGTCCAGTGACATAGCCATTACGCCAACTGCTGGTCCCTACTGTATTTATTTATTTTAATTTGACCAGAGAGAGACAGAGCAAGAGAGAGAGAGAGTGACAGAGCAACAAAGCAAACCTCCAGTCTGGGACTTGAACCATGGTCAACCATGTGGCAGTCCAGCACCCTTAACTACTTCGTGACTTGCCAGTCTTTTTCTTGTGAGCAAGCAGTTCTTAGTGCAAGCTTGACTATTGTGCCTCCATCTTTGGTCCTTATGTCCTGACCACCTGCTTCTTAGGATTTTATCTTCTATCTCCTATCTCACTACCAGCTTCTCCTTCCCTGGCCAATTCCAGCATCTTTACTCTTTATACCCATACCCTCCCCTCTATATATCTTTTCTTACGTTTGTCTCAATACTAATTTGTTTATTCAGTAATCCTTTTAACATATATTGAATACCTTCTCTGTTCTATGCATTTTCTGGATTCTAGGAACACAGATGAATGGTCTTGGGTCTTCAAGAGTGCTCAGTCTACTTAGGGAAAGAAAGACAATGATTGAGACCAGCAGTTAGCATAATGGCTATGTCACTGGACTCCCATGTAGCCGACTGCTGTTCAAGTCCCAGACCCGGTGGCTTAAACTCACCCCGGGTACATGTGCATGCTTGCGTGCCTAAGATCCCGAGAGGAGAATGGAAGAGAAGGGATTGCGGTGTGGCCATCCCCCGGGGGGTGATTACTCACTTTCTGTCTCTCTGTCTCTCTCTGTCTTTCCGGCGAGCGCATGCACCCTATAGCGAAAACTTGTCCCCAAAAAAAGAAAGACAGTGATCATTTTTTTATAACAAAAGGCCAGCTGTTGGCGTGGTGGTTAAGGCAGCTAGGTCCAATGTGGTCACCCATGCAGTTTGAGTCGTGGGTCCAGTGGCTTGAGAATATGCCTGGCACATGAGTGTACATGTCCACCCAAGATCCCAAAAGGAGGGAGAAATGGAGAAGAAATTATGACATGACCACCTCTCATCAGAGGTGCTTTCTTACTTTCTCTCTCTGTCCCTCTAATGAATTAAAGAATATATATAGTGAATTAAAGAATATATATATATATATATATATATATAGAAGAAAATTAAAGAAAAATATATATATATTAAAGAAAATATATATATATATATTTGATGATTTTCAGAATAGGGTGAGATTTCAGTGTTCACATGGGTGTTTCTACTAGAAAGAAATATCCCTTTACTTGACTGAGATGAAAAAGAAAAACAAACAAATGAACAAACAAACAAAAACAAGTGAAGTATCATGGTCCTGAAGCTTTTAGAAAAGGCTAACAATGGGGGCCAGCAGGTAGTGTGGTGGTTGGGAGTGCTGGATTCCCACATGGCTGGCCACAGTTTGAGTCCTGAACCTAGCAGCTTACTTTCTCACTTTCTCTCTCTCTCTCTCTCTCTCTCTCTCTTGCTCTTACTCTGTCACTCTGGTTAAATTAAAATAAATAAAGTTAAATAAAAGAATGCTTTAAAAAAGAAAAGACTAACAATGTTTTGCCATATTTCAAAATGGTAAGTTAAGTCACTGTTCCCTGCTGCTACCAAAAAAGTGTTTCCCAGAGCACTAGTTCCTATATTCCTACTCTAAGGTGGCATGTTATCTTTCAACCCACCTTTTAAGGGACTTATACCAATACAAGTGAACTTTAAAAACAGATAGTTGGGACCAACAGATGGCTTAATGATTATGTCGCTGGATTCCCATGTAGTCAACCACAGTTCAAATCCTGGACCCAGTGGCTTAAAAGTCATGGTGAGCATGTGTGCATGTATGCCCAAAATCCCACAAGAATGGAAGAGAAGGGATTGCAGCATGGCCATCCCCATGGGGGATGATTTCTCAATTTCTATCTATCTGTCTTTCTCTGTCTCCCTGGCGAGTGTACGCACCCTATAGTAAAAATCTCTTAAAACAAACAAACAAAAATCCAGCTGGGCCCATAGTCTATTGGTTAAATGAGTCAGATCTCACATGGCTGACCACAGTTCAAATCCTGGCCTCAGAGGCTTGAAAAATATGCCAGGTGGGTCAGCAAGTGGCATGCATAGTGGTTAAGGCACTGAACTCCCAAATGACTGACTGTGGTTTGAGTCCTGGATCTGGTGACTTACTTTCTCACTTTTCCTCTCTGTCTCTGGTGAGTGCACATGCCCTGTAGCAAATTTTTAAAAATAGTAATAATGATAAATGAAACTAAATAATTCTAGAAAGAAAAGAAGAAAGAAATATATGCCAGGCAAGGACTTGGGTGTGCATACCTCAAATCCAAACAGAATGGAAAGATGGCCCCATGAGGGAGTGCTTTTCTCTTATTTCTCTTTGATGATTGCTCATGCCCTCTGGCAATTAAAAGATACTAAAAAACAAATAAGATCCCCAAACCAGATTAGTACCTTGAATACATTAGTGCCTTGAATAGATTAGACTTACTGCTTTTCTGCCTCCTCCCTTTTAGTGCGGGTTCTGAGCCCATTCCCCATTCCTAGCATCCCGAGACTTCCCCTTCCCCAATTCTCCCATAAAAGATAGTGTTCAACCCCCAGTCAGGGCCCGAGATTCAGTGTTAACTCCTCCATGCCTGCCAACATAATAAACAGTTCTCCTAATCTCTCCCAGTGTTGCGAGAACAAAGTGTTATTACAAAACATCTTTGGGGCATTGTGAGAAAAAAATTAGGAATACTTGAAAAGAAAGACAGTAAACACAGTGGCAATTCCAGTAAATGTAATGAGGGACTTCTCCCCCAGAATGTTGTAAGATGTTTTCCAACTTCTTTTGTTCATTTTGTATCTTCCTCTTCCTCCCTTGCCTTTTACTGTTCCCCTTCCTCATTCATAGTTTGAAGAGACTATTTCAGGCTTTGATTTTTAACAACTCGAAGTCTGAAAACAAAATAAAATACTTAGAGAAAACAAAAAAATGAATAGAGGTAGGAATTTCCCCCTAGAGTGTAAGAAAGGATTCTCCAGAGAAGATAAGAGGAAAAGAAAAGCAGGCAGATGAGAAGAACAGGACAGGTGGCCCTCTGCCTGATTTCTAGACAGAGTACCTGGCCTGGAAACAAAGCATACCTAGAGCAAAGGGCCAGAAATAGAGACAGTGAAAAGATTCCCCAGAGTGCCTGAAGGGAACCACACAGGCAGGCACAAGGGATAGTATGATGTATTTATAATATACAGTGTGTATTTTGTACTATTATGATTTTCATTGAATCTAAGAAAACCTACATTTTATCATGCTTTGGCTAACCCCATTTTAACTGCTTTAACAATATAACTATATTTTGAGTGTGTGATTTTTTTGTAATACCTACTGTAATTGAACAACTGATAGTCTCCTTGCTGATGTGACACAGGAAATTGGGTGATCGGGCCCAACAACAGTGCCAAATCTGGAGCTGGAAGCTGATCAGGTTCTTGTCTTACACTCATGAAGAATTAATGGTGCAGACACAGAGGAGGAGTAGCAAAGCAGAGTTTGTGAAGAGAGTAGCTCTCTACTCGGTAGCCCTCTGCCCTATCTGCCTGTAATCAGGATCTAACTCCTATCCGAAATGTGTATCATAAGTTACACATCTGGACTCCAAGATATTCTCTCTCCCCAATTTTTTTGAAGAATTATTTTATTTTAAGTTTGTTTATTTATTTAAATTTGCCCAGAGAGGGACAGAGCGAGAGAGAGAGAGAGACAGAAAATGAGAAAGCAAGCTGTCAGGCCCGGGACTCGAACCATGATCAGCCATGGGGGAGTCTAGTGCCTGTAGCCACCACGCCAACTTCCAGCCTCTTCTCTCCCCAGTTTTGACATCTGGAAATTGAAATAGTCTATCTTTTGATATTATAAATATCAGTGGCTCTGAACTGTTATCTGAGACTTACCTTGTGACTCCACTCTTTGTGATCATCCTCCAGAGACTACTGGAGGCCCTGTCTGAGACGATAGTTCTTGCACTTTATCGCTGATGACTTGAAGTCATTCCAGACACTCTTGTGAGGACAAGTTGAAGATTTCCTGGGTCAAGCTGAAGTTCTACATGTGGATGCATGTAGTTTTATTTAATGCTAGCATGGTGTGCTTGTGTGCCCTCTTTTGTTTTTTAATTAATTATTTATTTATTTTTAAGTTTTGCTATAGGGCACATATATGCTCACCAGAAAGCGGTAGAGAGAGAGAGAGAGAGAGAGAGAGAAAGAGAGAGAGAGAAAGTGAGAAAGCAAACCACCAGGTCTCAGACTTGAACCATTCTCAGCCATGTGGTAGTCTAGCCCCTTAACTACCATGCCACCTGCTGGCCCCACCTTCTTTTTCTTTTGTTTATTTTCCTTTTATTTCTTCCTTTATTTATTTTTTTTTAATTTTGCCAGAGAGTCCATGCACTCGCTGGAGAGACGAGAGAGAGAGAGAGAGAGAGAGAGAGAGAGAGAGAGAGAGGAGAAAGTGAGAAAGCACCCCTATCCCTCATGGAGCATAGCCACACTGTAATCCCTTCTTCATTTCTCTCTCCACTAGGGATTTTGGGCAGGCATGCAAATGGTCCAGTATATTTGTCAAGCTGCCGGCTCTGTATTCAACCGTGTAGCTATCCCTGTGGGATCTAGTCGCCTTAATCACCATATTACAGGCTGGCCCTTCCTTTTACTTGTTTGATTATAGATTTGCCTAGTCTCTGCTTATGTGTGTGTGTGTTGTAATAAATAAATTCATTTGGGAACTCTCTTTGCTCCATTTGGTTTATCATTTGATTCAGACATAAAGATCCTGCCCCTCTCACAGAAAGGTTAAATTGTTGTTGGACAGTTCAGAAACTGATCACCCCTGAACAGAGTGACAGCTTGTCAAACATGTAGACTCTGGAGCCAGATTGCATGGGTTTCAATACCATTTCTGCCACTTACCAGCCTATGTGACTTGTGTAAATCATATAACTTCTATATCGTCTAATTTCCTTATCTATAAAGTGGGGGCAAAGAGAATACTACCTTAAAGATTTAGTATTTAAGTAATTAACGTATGACACTTGTTTAGAGAAAGCCTGGCAAACAATAAGCACTATGAAAGGATAAGCTGTTATTATCATTATATTATCTCAGAAACCTGTTGGGTCTCTGGATGCCTCTGCAGCTATTTGAGGGGCAGAAACTAAAAATCAGAGCATACCCACTCCATCCTCTAAGTCTTTGCATCATACAAGCCCTAGGAATTTAGATACATCCCTGGAAAGGAGAAGAGAATCCTAAATTTGCTGCAGTATGATTTCTGCTGCTTCAGTGAAATAAAAGCTTCAACTAAACATGAGATTGGATAAGAAAATAATTAAACAAATTTAATTTCTTATTTATGCTTTGGTGTTTGTCCCCACACTAGACTGGGAGTACCTTGCAGGTTGGGCCATTTGTCGTTCATGTCATTGTGCCTGAAACAGGAGATGTACTCAGTGGGCATTAGGTGAACGAAGGAATGTGGTTACTTTTTATTTAGTTATTTTTTAATAAATGAAAAGAAATTTTATTATCATTTTATTACATAACCTATTAGTGAATACGCCACATGGGATTGTCTTAAATGACAAATGAGGCACATTTCTGACTCCTCTGAGAACCTTGATGTCATCTGTCTTTTGGAGGGTCCAGTTTCTTATGACGTCTGTGATACTGTCCATGAGGATACTAATGGTGCTCGGTAGTAAAGAACATTCTTCTAAATTATTCTATCATGGGTTCTTGTGCAACACTTGTTCATATGTTTCTTAATTATTATGCACAGGATCTGGTCTAGGGATAGGTTTTGTGCATTTGTATGGAATGTCCACAGATGGGTGGTCGCATACTATTGTCCTGCCATCAGATGTCAGAGAAAGCTCCACTTCGCAATTACAGTCATCTAGAAGAGAAGAATATGTAGATTTATGACAAACACAATATAAAGCTTCATTTTAGGTTGGAAGGAAATGTTTCAAGATAGTTGTCTTTGATATCATCCTTTTTATTGCTGCTTCTGCCATGATGTATCAACATGCTTCTCAAGGGGTACAAAAAAAGTTGTTCTAAAGAGAAACTGCTTTTAAAAATCTGATTTTAGGGACCAGCAGATGGTGTAGTGACTACGTCGCTGAACTCCCATGTAGTTGACCACAGTTCAAGTCCCAGACCTGGTGGCTTAAACTCATGCCAGTTGCTTGTGCAGGCGTGCCTAAGATCCCAAGAGGAGATTGGAAGAGAAGGGATTGTGGCGTGGCCATCCCCCCGGGTGGTGATTTCCTGTCCCTCTGTCTCTGTCTTTCTGATGAGCGCATGCACCCTATAGCAAAAAAATAAAAAAAAAATAAAAATAAACTCTCAAAAAAAATCTGATTTCAGACAAACTGCTTTTCAACCCTTGACAGATCATCACTGAGAGCCCGCCATCTTGTCTCCAGTTACCTTTTATTTTGGAAGTGAAATTCATGTAATGTAAAATTAATATTTAAAATTTTCTAGAAATTTTTTACATAATAGTATATGTGGTAAAGTACATGAAATATGATATTTGCCATCTTAACCATTTTTGAATGTATAGTTCAGTAGTATTAAGTACATTCACATTATTATGCAACTAGTACCTCTACCTAGTCCCAAAACATCGCTCCAAAGAGAAACTCCATACCCACTCAGTGGTTTTTCCTCATTCTCCCTCCCCTCAGGCCCTGGATACACCATACCTACATTCTGTCTCTATGAATTTATTTACTCTGGATATTTCACATAAATAGAATCATACAATATATAACCCTTCATGTCTGGTTTCTTTTACTGACATAACATTTTCGATATTCATCCATGTTTTATCAAGTATCAGTACTACATTCTTTCACATGTCCAACTAATGTTCCACTGCATATGTGTAAACCACAATTTAATTATCCTTTTATCCTATGGCAAACATCTGGGTTATTTCTATCTTTTGGCTACTGTGAATAGTGTTGTTATGAACATGAGTGTGCATATATTTGTTTGAGTACCTGTTTTCAAATCTTTAGGAGTAAATTTGCTGGATAGTGTGGTAATTCTAAATTTAAGTTTTTGAGGAGCTGCCAAATTGTTTCCCCAGCAGGT
This sequence comes from Tupaia tana, assembly GCA_026018925.1. Lineage (NCBI taxonomy): Eukaryota > Metazoa > Chordata > Mammalia > Scandentia > Tupaiidae > Tupaia > Tupaia tana. The sequence goes on along the minus strand of JAKSZU010000013.1, from coordinate 39,530,847 downwards.
ATGTGGTTATTAATGGAATCCAAAGGCTTATCATATTTTCTTTAACACTTTGTGAAGCCAGGTTAAGCACCATCTGTACCAATTTCCCTCTAGTCCAAAGTTCTCAGAATTCTACTTTCCTCTAGTTTTGATAGCCTGAGAAAGAGATTGTGGTTGTAATTTCCCAGCAGGTGACTGGAGCTGCACTTTGCTTCCTGAAGAACCCTTAGAACATGATTCCTCTGCCCATCCTGTTCCCACTCTCTCCACTCTGCTCTCACTCTATTCTCCTGGAACTAATTCTGAATCCTGTGTCCCTGGGATAGATATTATTGCAAACCTAAATTTCTTCAGACTTAACAGGATTTTTAAAAATTATTATTTAAGTCAAATATATTTTTGCTCACCACCAGCCATAGAAGGAGGTAGAACATTACCAGACATCCCAGAAACTCTCCGTGAGCTTCTTCCCAAATACAGTCTCCTATTTCCCCACTAAGAGTAGCCACTGTTCTAATTCTTTAGGAATCACTTTCTTGCTTTTATTTATACCTTTACTACCCAAATATACATCTTGTCTTCTACAAATTGGTAGTTGGATCTAAAGGGTAATCAGAGTCAAGGTTGATTTTTTGTTGTTGTTGTGAAGACTGCTTCACATATGGTGAAGCAAGAGGCACCTATGGTCTGGTTGCATTGTTTGCAGCCATAGATGCTCAATGTTTATATCCTTAATTCAATAGATATTGTAAATCATTGGTACACTCTTATTTCTTCTTCATTTGTTTGTCAGCATATTATATCAAAAGAAACTTCAACCCATCTGCTATTTACTTATCCAGTAGTAGTACACTTTTGTTGTAAAGGCAAAATAGTAATTTTGAAAATCCTAATTTTTAAAATACAGTCACACATTGCTTAATGATGGGGATATGTTCTGAGGAATGCATTGTTAAGTAACTTTGTTGTTGTACAAACATGACAGAGTGTACTTACATAAACCCAGAAAGTATAGCCTACTACATGCCTGTGCTATATGGTATGGCCCATTGCTTCTAGGTTATAAATCTGTACAGTATTACTATACTGAATATTGGAAACAATTGTAACATGATGGCAAGTATTTGTTTTTCTTTTTTTTCTCTTTTTAATCTTATTTTATTTCAAGTTCTTTTATACATTCAATCACATCATTTAGTTTGCAAAGTGAATACTCCAACGTGTTTACATTTCTCCCCAGTCTAGTTGATAACACTATAAAGTTATCTTCAACAGATAATACCCCATTTTTTTACATATATATAAAATTGTTTTTAAGTTAATTTCCTTCTTTCTTTTTTTCTTTTCCTTTTCTTTAAATTTATTATTTACATTAATTCACTATACATCATTACAGCATACAAAATGAATTTTCCATCCAAAATACACTGTATATTGGCTCAATCAAGCACATCAACATACGTGTTATCAACAAATGGTTTTCCATTTCTTATGTCTTGTATACTTTGCTTTTTTTTTTTTTTTTTTTTTTTTGCCGTCCTTGATTCCCTATCCCTCACCCTCTGCCATGTCCCACCCTCCTCCCACATTGTCTCTGGTATCCATGGTTGCTTTCTATGCCTTTTCCACGCATTTAATTGATTTGCTAATGAACTTAATTAGTCTAAATATTTCCAATAGCAAGCGCAGCTGATATATATATATATATATATATATATATATATATATATATACACACCCAAGTCTGACTTTAGGCATAAACCTCAGTGAGTAGAATGAACATACTATAAAGTAGGACCTAGCAGGGGCTATATAGCTTACTGCAGTCATCAAATACGCATGTTTTTTTTATTTCGATAAGAACAGTTTTACTGTTTTTTTTTTCTCCTGAAACGTTTTTTTAAAAATTAATTTACATTCATTCCCTGAGCATCATCACAACATACTAAATGTGGTTCCCCATCTAGAATAAACTGCATAGTGGTTTAATCATGCATGTTATCATCAATAATATTCCATTTCTACTTTCTTATATATATATATGTGTGTGTGTGTGTATATATATATATATATATATATATATATATATATATATATATGTTTTTTACCCCATGTCTGACCTTCTGCCGTTTCCCACTCTCTTATTACACTATCCCTGCTATCTACAGTTGTCTTCAATTCCTTTTCCCCCAACATTTTGTTGATCACACAATATCATAAGTAATCTAACTACTTTCAATAGCAAGTTCAGCTGGTAATTTCAAGAAAAGCAGTTTTGAACTGGTAAGGATATTTCCTTGAAACTTAAAGCCTAGAAACAGGTTAGTATTCTGTTCAAACAGTAGGTACATGAACCTATTGACAACTCAAGACAGGACAAAAACTCTTAAAACCAGACAACAAAGCTTAGAAGAAAATCTTTATTTTAGTCAAGTAACAGAATGCTGTTTCATCAGTTTAGCTTCACGTACTTAATCTTTCTTCTGTTGTGGTTTGATCTTCCAGATTGAATTCTGGGAAATAATATTCAACTCCAGACTTTGTCCCTACAATTAAGTTCCCATTTTCTTAGTTTTTGAACTCTTATTTCTGTGTGTCTGCATTTAATTTTACTGACATAGCACTCCCTTAAGAACTTCTTGGAGATCTGGTCTGGTGCTGGTAAATTCTTTCAGGTTTTCTTTATCTGAAAATGTTCGTGTCTTCCCAAATGAAACGATAGTCTTGCCGGGTACAGTATTCTCGGTTGAAATTGCTTTTCCCTTAACACTTTGAATATATTTTCCCATTTTCTTTCCTCGCTTGCATTGTTTCCGAAGAGAGGTCTGCTGTTAGTCTGATGGGATATCCTTTGTAGGTAACTTGCCGTTTTTCTCTTGCCAATCTTAGTATCTTGTCTTTGTCTGTGGTTTGGGTCAATCTGGCTATAATGTGTCTTGGAGAAGATCTTCTTCTTGGGTTGATTCTATTTGGGGTCCTCTGTATTCCTTGGGACTGAATCTTTGATTGCCTCTCTAGGTTTGGAAAGTTTTCTTGCAGGATTTCATGGAGTAGAATATCAATGCCCTTATACTCTTTGCCTTCTGGGATGCCTATTATCCGGATGTTTGGACATTTGATGGTATCTAGTATTTCTCGTGTATTATTCTCAAATTTTGGGGCCATTTTCTCAGTCTTCGTGGTAGATTTTTTAGGCCAGCAATTTTCTCTTCTACATCTGAGATTCTATTTTCTGTATGATCTAGTCTGCTTTTAATACTTTCAAGGGAGATTTTGACTTCCTGTATTATAGCCTTCATCTCTAACAGTTCCATTTGATTCTTTTGTAAAGTGTGAAATTCCACTTTTAGATCTTGTATGAATTGCCTCACCTCCTGGAGCTCAACAACTCCTTTCTCCCTCCTCTTCAGCAGTTCGTTGTCTCTCTTCTCTTTCATCTCTGTTAGCTTTGCCATTATGAATGTTCTGAATTCTTTATCAGACATTTCAATGATTTCCATTGAACTGTGTGTGGATGAAGAGGAGTTATCCTTTTCCCTTGGAGGAGAGGTATTTTCTTGCCATATTTCTTGTGGTCCTGCAGTGATTTCTAGTCATCTGGTCGATGGTCGGTTTCTTCCCAAACTTGGAAGTACAATCACATGAGTTTTGTGTGCTGGAGGCCGAATTATCAGTGGAAAATCTTCATTTGTCTGTTTCCCCCAAAATGGCTAGTTCGCAGGAGCCATGAAGGTGTGTCTTCAAGAAGGCTTGTTCCCTTTTGTCGCAAGTATTTGTTTTTCTAAACATAGAAAGAGTACAGTAAATATTTGGTATAAAAGATTTAAAAATGGGGACCAGCAGATGGTGTAATGGTTGTCACTAGACTCCCACATATTTGACCATAGTTCAGGTCCCGGACTTGGAGGCTTAAAACTCACACCGAGTGAATGTGTGTGTGCCCAAAATCCCAAGAGGAGAATGGAGAAGGGATTGTGACATGTCTATCCCCTCTGAGGGATGACTTCTTGCTTTCTGTCTCTCTGTCTCTCCAGCAAGAACACACACCCTATAGCAAAAAATTATTTCTTTTTTTTTTTTTCAAGAGGTTTTCACTAGAGGGCGTGTGTGCTCGCCAGACAGACAGAGAGAGACAGAGAGACAGAAAGTGAGAAATCACCCACCAGGGGGGAATGGTAACGCCGCAATCCCTTCTCCTCCATTCTCCTCTCGGGATCTTGGGCACGCATGCACACGCACCCGGCATGAGTTTTAAGCCACTGGGTCCGGGACGTGAACTGCGGTCGACTACGTGGGAGTCCAGTGACATAGCCATTATGCTAACTGCTGGTTCCCTAGCAAAAATTTCTAAAACAAACAAACAAAAAAAATTTTTAATGGTACACCTGTATAAGGCATTTATCAGAAGTTTCTCTAAGTGAGTAAATGAGTGGGTGATAGGTGAATGTGAATACCTACTACATTGCTGTATCTTACTATAGACTTTATAAACACTGTACAGTTACACTGAATTGATAAAAAAATTTTCTTTAGTAATAAATTAGCTTTAGCTTACTATAACTTTTTACTTTATAAACTTAAAGTTTTTTAGCTCTTGACTCTTGTAATACAGCTTAAAACATGAACACATGGTATAGCTGTGCAAAAGTATTTTCTTTCTTTGTATCTTTATTTATGAACTTTCATCTGTTTTTTATTTTTTTACATTTTAAACATTTTTTGAAAAACAAAGAGACACACACTAGCCTAAGTCTACACAGGGTCAGGAATCAGGGTCAGGAGTCAATCTCATTGTCTTCCACTTCCACATCTTGTTCCACTGGAAGGGCTATGATGAACAAAATGACATAAGATTAAATCAAGCACAAGAGAAAGTGGTGTCATCAAGACATGTAGAAAGATGTGTTTTAGAAAGATGAGGATCTGGGGACTGGCATGGGGCATGATGGTTAAGGTGGTGGACTCCTACATGACTGACCATGGTTTGAGTCCCAGGCTTGATGGCTTGCTTTCTCACTTTTCCATTCTCTCTCTCTTTCTCTCTGGTCAAATTAAAAAAATAATAATAACGATAACAAATTAAATAAATAAATAAATTCAAAAAGAAAAAACGATAATGATGAGGATCTGGGTTTACATTTTTTTTTTAATGCCAGGGAGAGCATATGCATGCGTAAGGTGGGTGGGTGCAGGAGGGGTGGGAGAAAGCACCCATCAATAGATCCTGGTCATGCTGCAGTTCTTTTTCTCTATTCTTCCATCCCATTAAGATTCTGGACAAACATGTGTCTCTGGCATATTTTTTCAAGCCATGGTCCAAGACCTCATTGGTCATGTAGGATCTAGCTTCCTCTGCACTGTGCTTAACTGCTAGCCTATGGAGCCGTTTCAGACCTTGGTTTAAATGACTTTTTATCCAATTACTAACTGGTTAACCCTAGGCAAGTCAACCTTTTAACTCTTTTTTTCTCAAGCATACAATAGAAATTTTTTTATCTACTGCTCAGAAGTAGAATTAGAATTAAGTAAAACAATACAAATAAAGCCTCAAGTATAGTGCCTGATTAATATTCAAAGTTTTTATTTATCTAAAGATATTTATTTCTCCATTTTTAAAAATTTAATTTTGATAAATTATGCATAACATAAAATTACCATTTTAACCATTTTTAAGTGTGTATAATTTAGGAGCATCAAATGCATTCACAATATTGGGTAATTATTACCACAACCTATTTTCAGAATTTTTTTTTATCATCCCAAAGAGAAATTCTATACCCATTAAACAATAAATAACTCTTCATTATCCCTTTCTTCTATTCTCTGGCAACTCTATTATACTTTATGTCTCTATGAATTTAACAATTCTAAGTACCTTATGTAAGTGGAATTATAAAATATTTGTCCTTTTGTGTCTGACTTATTTCACTTACCATAATGTTTTCAAAGTTTTCCCATGCTGTAGCATATATTCAGAACTTAATCCCTTTTTGAAGACTGAGTGTACTTCATTGTATATCTATACCACATTTTGTTTTCCAATCATCTATTGATGGACTTTTTTCCCCACTTTTGGCAATTGTGAATAATATAATGTGAACATAGGTATACAAGTATCTGTCCAAATCCCTAGTTTCAATTATTTTGGCTATATATCTAGAAGCATAATTGCTGGACCAAATGGTATTTCTTCTTCCTTCAATTTCTTTCTTTCTTTCATGAGCAAGAGAGAAAGCGGTAGAGACACACAACAGTGTTTTGACATCTCAATCCACCTCCAGCTTCAACCCGTCCAGGGTCATGGGCACACATGTACCTGGCATACTCAGGAGACTTCCAGAAGCATACCTGGAACCCTCTCATGTTTGTCATCCTAGCAGGGCATAGCATTTTACTGCTGTGCATGGTCCAGCCCCTGATCAAATGGTAATTCCATGTTGAAATTTTGGAATAACTGTCATGTTCCTTTCCACAGTGACTACACCACTTTACATTCCCATCAGCAATATACCAGGATTCCAAGTTCTCCACATCCTCACCAACATTTGTTATTTTCTATTATTTTTATATTAGCCTTTTTTTTTCAAGGTTTTTGCCATAAGACATGTATGCTTACCAGAGAGAGACAGACAGACACTGAGAGGGTACATGAGAAATCACTCCCCAGAGTGATGGCCACTCTACAGTCCCTTCTCCTTCATTCTCCTCCTGGATTTTGGGCACATATGCATATGCACCCTGCACAATTTTCAAGGTGCCTGGTCCAGGACTTGAACTGCAGTCTGGTACCTTAACTACTATTCCACCTGCTAGCCCCTATAATAGCCATTTTAGTGGTTATGAATCAGTTTGGATTTGCATTTTCCTAGTGATTTGTTATGCTGAGTATTTTTTCATATATTTATTGAATGTTTGGATATCTTTTTTGGAGAAATGTCTACTCAATTCCTTTGCCTATTTTTTTAAAGAATTATTTTATTTAACTTTATTTATTTATTTATTTGTTTTAATTTGACCAGATAAGAGAGAGAGAAAGTAAGGACGCAAGCCTCTAGATCTGGGACTTGAACCTTAGTCAGCCATGTAGGAGTCTAGCACCCTTAACCACCACGCCACCTGCTGGCCCCCCTTTGCCTAATTATGAATTTTTTTTATTTGTTGTTGAGCTATAGGAGTTTTTTGTTTGTTTGTTTTTTAATGTTTGCTATAGGGCTGTGCACTTGCTGGAGACAGAGAGAAAGGGAAATTGAGAAAGCACTCCCCAGGGGGGATGACCATACCACAATCCCTTCTCTTCCATTTCTCCTTTGGGATTTTGGACACACACACACATACACACACACACACACACACACACACACGTCCAGTGTGGTTTTAAACTGCTAGCTCTGATACTTGAACCACGCAGTTGGCCATGTGGGATCCAGCTGCCTTAACCTCCACACCATCTGTTGACCCAGGAGTTTAATATATTACATTATATATAACATTTTATATATATAATATGTGTGTGTGTGTGTGTGTGTGTGTGTATTTTATATATATATATTACTTCCTTATCAGCTATGATTTGGAAATATTTTCCCCTTGGGAAATACTCTCTCGATGGTATTCTTTGATATACAAAAGTTAATGTAAAGAGACAAAAAAAGTTTTTAATGTTGTTAAAGTCCAATTTTTTAATTTTAATTTTTTTGTTTCCTGTACTTTTAGTGTCATATATAAGAAATTATTGCCCAACCCAGTGGTGTGAAATTTTTACTCTATATTTTCTCCTAATAGTATTATAGTTTTAACTCTTATATCTAGTTCTTTATTCCTTTTTGAGTTAATTTTTTGTATGTGGTACACAGTATAGGTCTTCATTTTACTGATTTATAACCAATGTTCAGGGATGTTAAATAATTTTCTTAAGTCAGCCTTCATTATTCAATATATCTGAAATTCCATCACTTTCACCACTTTCCCTGCTCTTGTCTAAGTCACCATTACCTCACTAGAGTTACTGTCATAGCCGTTCTCTGAAATCCCTGCTTCTACCCAAGCCCTTTTAGTTTATTCAGAATATGTCACTTCTCTGCTTAGATGTCCATCCATATTGGTTCCACATTTCTCTTTTAGTAAAAGCCAACTTAGAGCCGTAACTAATATGCCACAGTTACCACATCATTCTTATCATGTCTCTCTCTGATCTCCCCCTTGCTTAGAATGAACTTACTGTTATTTCTCAAATAGGTGGGACACATTCTAATCATGTGGATTTTGTGTCCTCACATTAGAGAATTCTTTTCCCAGGAACATGCATGGCTAACTCCTTATCTCCTTCAAGAGTTTGATACCTTCTCAATAAGACTTATCCTCACCTTCCTAGCCCACCCCTTCATCCCTCTGCATTTCCAATTTTCCTTACTTTTTTTTTAATGCTATAAGTTGTGTGCACTCACTGGAGAGACAGAGATATGGAAAGTGAGAAATCATCTCCTGGAGGAATGGCCACGCTACAGTCCCTTCTCCTTCATTCTCCTCTTGGGATCTTAGGCATGCACACACAGGTGCCTGGCATGAGTCTTAAGTTGCCAGGTCTGGGAGTCAATTATGTGGGAGTCCAGCACATAACCATTACACCATATGCTGGTCCTCCATTTCCCTTACTTTTCAAATCTTTCCTGTTTCCATGGCATGTATCATGTTCTGATATACTATATATAATTTGTTTATTATGTTGAATTTTTTTCCTACTTCCACCCCCTCCCACGACCCCACACTAGAATATAAATTCCACAAGAGCTGGCAATTTTATCTATGTCATTCTCTGATGTAACCTTAGTACTTAAAAGAGTGCCTGGTATATAGTGGGTGATTGAAATTTATTTTATCAATAAGTGAATTAAGTCTCAGGGCAACAAGTCAGAGTCCAGATAGAAACCTAGATCTGACTGACAAGTTAGTACTCTCAAACACAAGCACCTACTGATCTAGAGTGTGTGTCATGGTGTGTTTGGTCCATATGTCACTGTGAATCACTTTCCTGTGCCATTAACCATCCTGAGCCTCTTCCACTGCTCGCAAAATCCCAGGGCTTTCATGTGGTGGGAAAGAGCTGTAGATGTGTGGATACACAATCCCTTTGGCTCCTTAGCAGCCAGAAATCCCAGGCCAGTCTGGATTAGAGATGCCTCTTCGGCTTACCCCTGCTACCTGTACAAATGTTATCATTTCCTCTGTGTTCTGCTAAGTGAAAAGGTTTGGCAAGCACTGCTTTAAGCAATCAGGCAGACAATGTAGCTTCTCAGGTTTCTTACTGTTAAGCAAGCCTTGAAGGGTACACAAAAGAGGAATTAAAAATGAACAAAAGTGTTCTTAAAGTCTCAGAGAGATGTTCTGAGGTATGAAATGGATTGAATATTTAGTTACATCCATAGCAAAAACATTAACAAAACTGTAATAATAAAGTAATATGTGTAGTAGCTACCTCATAGTTATTGTGGACCTAAAGAAAACAGTACATATAATGTGCTTAGTATAGTGCATGGTTCAAAGTGAGGAACAAGACATGAGAGCTATTGGTGTTACTAAAATAATTCTGAAAATCAGTTTCCTATTCATTTACGCACTCAGAAAATATTGGGTCATCAGGAAAGTCATGACACCTATTTTGTATAGAAAAACAGAAAAATACATCATGACTTTTCTGACGACCCAATACTTATTGAAATAAAAATTTATGTTGAGAATACAAGCACATGTTTGAATGAGTTGGGTGAAGCCACTTAGATGAAATTGATACTATTTTATGTTGCATTTCAGTACAAAATAATTTTACATTGGCTAGAAAAGTTCAACCACACCGCTCCTAGACAATTAGACTCACAACTCTTATTCACTAAAAGTCATTTTGGAAAGACACACCTGTGAGTTTGTTTGTTTTGCTAATCCCACAACTTTATATCTTTCAACATTTATATAAGGCCAGATAACCTAACAACCATTTTAAATCAAGGGAAAATTTGAGGAGAAAATTAGTGATACCTGATACAGCATTTCAAGTTATTTAGATATTTCTCTTTTGATTGACCTTAAAGCTGGCTTACCACAATAGAGTACCATTCTCTAAGCAACCCTGATATATTAATATTTTTGTATTGCCATAACACAATACCTGAGACTAGGTATTTGGCTCACAATTCTGTGGCTAGACAGTTCAAGAGCATGGAACAGGCATCTAGCCAGCCTCTAGAGTTGTGTCATGGCATGGCCAGGAGAAGCAGAAAGGAAAGCCAGTGGGTGCAGAGAGAGAAACAGGCTCGCTGACAGCCTGCCTGCTTTGTAACAATGTGCTCTTGCAGTAACTAAAAATGAGAACTTGCTCCTTCTGAGGAGATAGCCTTAATCTATTCTGGAGGGATATCCCCCTATGTCCCAAACACCTCCCACTGGGCCTTACTTCCCAACACTGCCACGCTGTGTATCAAATTATAACATAAGTTTCAGTGGGGACACTCAAACCGTATCACCTGGTTTCTGTGGAGTTGGAGGAGAGTGAGAAATAAGAACTGCAGACTCAAGAGAGGGCGTTCACCATAACTCTTTGAGCAAGCACATTATTCAAGTCATACTATGGTCTGCTCGATAAATATTTTGAGAAGGTAGGAAAAAAATTTTTTAAACTTTTCAAATTAATTTTAAGAGTTTATCCAGAGGGTTTTTTTGTGGTATGATCTTCTGAAACTAGTATGACAGGAATAAGTGATTTAACACATACTCAGCACCTATTTGATATATCTATATGAACAGGTGCTAGCACAGAGGCTACAAAGAATAATGAAACACCATTAGAAATGTCCTCTGTGGAGACAAGCAGGTGGCATTGTGGCTAAGGGGCTGGACTCCCACATGACTGACCAGAGTTTGAGTCCTGGGCCAAACAATTTGAAACTCTGGGCACATGTGCATATGTGCCCAAAACCCCAAGAGGAGAATGGAGAAGAACTGCAGTGTAGCAATCCCCCTTGGGGGTGATCTCTCATTTTCTCTCTGTATCTCCGGCAAGCACACATGTCCTATAACAAAATCATCTCTCTAAAAAAAAAGAGGGGCAGCCCTCTTCAACCTTCCTCTGTGACCACAGAGATTGCTTCCTCATGCAGCAAACTTACCCTAGGGTTTCTGGTGGGGTTTAATGCACATTTTCTGAGTGATGCTGCATAGACAACAACTTCAAATTACTATTTTGTTATTATAAAGTCATGACTTTATTTTTCTATGTGTTCTAATGCAAAAATAATTTTCTGACAACCCAATACAACAAAGATCTATTTCTGTCTCATTTTACAAGAGGACGGAGGACTAGTAGCACATCTGAGACTCTGTGGCTCAGCTACAGACTGGAGGGGCCCTGCGGGTTTGTTCCACATCTTTGTCTTCTCATCCAGGAATCCCAGCAGAAGAATCACCTGCTCTTGAAACATACTGGGGGAGAATATAGTCAAGGGTTTTATTTCCTGAGCTCCTTCATTACAAGGTCCCTGTGAATTGGCTGATTGTCTCTACTGAATTTCTAGTTGCCACCTGACGATGGAATTTTATAGATATTTACAAATTTATTTACTACCAGAGTCTTCCACTTAGACTAAACTCCAATTAAAATCATTCTAATCAATGACAGTTTATTTCAGATTGTTTGTGTCTGGCACATAGAAAGAGCTTAATAGGGAACAACAGATGGCATAATGGTTACATCACTGGACTCCCACATAGTCAACTGTGGTTTGAGTCCCAACCCAGCAACTTAAAACTCATGTCGGGCGCGTGTGCATGAGTGCCCAGAATCGCAGGAGAATGGAAGAGAAGGGATTGTGGTGTGGCCATCCCCCCAGGGTGGTGATTTCTTGCTTTCTGACTATGGTGAGCACATGCACCCTATAGCAAAAATCTCTCTGAAAATAAAAAACAGGAAATAAAGAAAGAAATGAAAGAGCTTAATCGAACTTATATGGTTTTCACATGATGTTTGCACCACTAGCAACTTTCATTTTATTTCTGACTGAAGACAATGATTTGAATTCACAGAATTGCTATTTTGCTGTTAAAAAATTGCTATTCAGAAAATATTCTGGGGGGGAACCAGCAGTTAGCGTAATGGCTATGTCGCTGGACTCCCACGTAGTCGACCGCGGTTCGCGTCTCGGACCCGGTGGCTTACAACTCACGCCGGGCGCGTGTGCGTACGTGCCCAAGATCCCGAGAGGAGAATGGAGGAAAAGGGATTGCGGCGTGACCATCCCCCCTGGGGGGTGATTTCTCGCTTTCTGTCTCTATGTCTCTCTCTGTCTGTCTGGCGAGCACACGCGCCCTATAGCGAAAAACCTCTCAAAAAAAAAAAAAAGAAAATATTCTGGGGAGCTAGTATGTGGCATAGTGGTTAAAGCTCTGGATTCCCACATGGCCAAACATGATAAGTCCTGGACCTAGTGGTTTGAAAATCACACCAGGCATGTCCGTGTGCACGCACATCTGCCCAAAATCCCGAGGAAAGAATGGAGGAGAGGGCTGGCAGGTAGCATGGTGGTTAAGGGCGCTGGACTCCCACATGGCCGACTGTGGTTCAAGTTCTGGACCTGGCGGCTTGTTTTCTCACTTTCTCTCTCTGTCTCTCTCTGTCTCTCTCTCTCTCTCTCTCTCTTTTACTCTGGTCAAACTGAAATAAATAAATGAATAAAGTTAAATAAAATAATTATTTATTTTTAAAAAATGGAAAAGAAGGGATTGAGACGTGGCCATTCCTTCTGGGGGCATGATTTAGAGCTTTCTGTCTCTCTGTCTCTCTACTGAGTGCACATGCCGTATAGCAAAAATCTCTCAAAAAAAGGGGGGGAGGGGCTAAAATCTGAAAGAATCAAAGACAACAAACAGACATAACCAAATGTAAGAAGAAAGTTTTGTTTGAATCCTGATGTAAACAAATAAAAGGCTAAAAAAAATGAAACAGGAAATCTGAACTCTTGAGTGGATATTTTATAACATCAAAAAAATAATGTTAGTTTTGGGACCAGCAGTTAGTGTAATGGCTATGGACTGTACTCCCATGTAGTTGACTGCGGTTCCAGTCCCAGACCCAGCGGCTTAAACTCACGCCGGGCGCATGTGTGTGCGTGCCCAAGATCCCGAGAGGAGAATGGAGGAGAAGGGATTGCGACGTGGCGATCCTCCTGGGGAGAGATTTGTCACTTTCTATCTCTCTGTCTCTCTCTATCTTTCTGGCGAGCGCACACGCCCTATAGCAAAAACCTCTCCAGAAAAAAAAAAAAAAAGTTATGTTTTAGGTGTGATAATGGAGTTGTGTTTTATGTTTTTTAAAAAGTATCATTATATTTTATGGAAACATAATAAAGTATTGACAGAAGATTTGAGATACTGCCTGGGGTTTGCTTCAAATTACCCACTGTGGTAGTTGGTGGGGCTTTGGGGTGGCATGTAGAAAGTAGACGAAACATGACTAGCTCATGTGGCTGTTAGGCTGGCCACAACGAAGCATTCATATCCTACTTCACCTCAAGGCTCTGACTTTCTCTACTTCATAGCTAAAATCTGCATTCTTTTGACTTTACTGCCTGCTGGAAACTACCTCAGAGGTGGCTGGCATGAACTTGGAGCCAGGTGTCCCATGTGTTCTATAGTTGTATCTGATAGGCTAGGCTACTCTCTGTTGGGCAAAAATTACACTCTACCTGACAGACTTAATTTAGCTTTGTGGCCTTCAGGCTTTTCTTACAGGCAGAAATCTGTTCTCAAATAAAATCTTACGTAAAACTTCTATATATAAACAGGAAAGTGTAGTCATTCTGATATGCACTGTGTGGCCCACCCTAGCTCAGTGACTCTGCGTCAGTACTCAAGACTTCTGTGGAAAAGAACATGAAAACATCACATCTATGGGAACATCCTGTGATGATTTATATCTGAGAAACTGTGTGTTCTAGGACAAGCTAGTAGGGAAGATAGATGCAAGGCTATACCAAAGAAGGGCTCCTCCTTGGCATGTGACTGGACTGGGCATGGCGAGAAAGGAAGTGGGAGAAGATACAGTCACAGGTCAAGAAAATACCGTCAAGAGGATGTAGGCAGGCCTGACCTTTGAGACAGTGGTTTGCAACTATGAGGTCTTGACATTGTCAGAGTGCAAGAGCTCCCAGACTCCATGGTTATGAACCATTACTCTCAAAAGTTAAACTTTTTTTTGTGGTCCCAGAGTAGAGCCAAGGAGAAGGAAAAGACACAGGAACCATGGAGAGTACTAGTGGTCAGATGGCAGATTCCTGTCACCAGTCCCCTGCCCTACACACCTACCACCCCTGACCAGGGAGGGTTCTACAAATGATGATCCCATCAACTTGGAGGTGGAAGTTATGGGGACAAAATACCAATCCAATTCCAAGAAAAGATCAGTATCAAAGAATGTCCAAATTGAAGGGTATAGGCCTGGGTGTAGCTCTGGGCCTGGAAAGTGGATGGATTATTGGATAAGATATCTGGGCATGTCCAGGGGAAACAGATGAGATAAAGATATTCCAACCCAGGAAAGATATCATGGCCACCAGAAACAAGGCATAGGGAAGGACAGCAGCCAGTTTTCCAGGCTATCCCTGGCTGCTGGCAAGCCTAACTCTTTGGGGTCAAGATTTATGTTCTGTTATCTCAGGCACCTGCACCTCTCCTGTGTCCACATATGCCTCTTGAGAAAAGCTCCATTAATACAGTTTCCAGTGTTAATAACAAGGTCTATTCAGGCAGGTCCTGGGAGGAAAACCATGGCATCCCAAACAGGAAAATAAAAGAGAGCTAACAAAAGAACCAGGTACAAAAGACTGGATAGGGTTATAGAAAATCAGCAGAAAAGGTGTTGCTTCCATTGTAGGTAAATTTTCTCAGATATAAATCATCACAAGATGTTCCCATAGATGTGATGTTTTCATGTTCTTTTTCACAGAAGCCTTGAGTACTGACGCAGAGTCACTGAGCTAGGGTGGGCCACACAGTGCATATCAGAATGACTACACTTTCCTGTTTATATATAGAAGTTTTACGTAAGATTTTATTTGAGAACAGGTTTCTGCATGTAAGAAAAGCCTGAAGGCCACAAAGCTAAATTAAGTCTGTCAGGTAGAGTGTAATTTTTGCCCAACAGAGAGTAGCCTAGCCTATCAGATACAACTATAGAACATATGGGACACCTGGCTCCAAGTTCATGCCAGCCACCTCTGAGGTAGTTTCCAGCAGGCAGTAAAGTCAAAAGAATGCAGATTTTAGCTATGAAGTAGAGAAAGTCAGAGCCTTGAGGTGAAGTAGGATATGAATGCTTCGTTGTGGCCAGCCTAACAGCCACATGAGCTAGTCATGTTTCGTCTACTTTCTACATGCCACCCCCAAGCCCCACCAACTACCACAGTGGGTAATTTGAAGCAAACCCCAGGCAGTATCTCAAATCTTCTGTCAATACTTTATTATGTTTCCATAAAAGATAATGATACTTTTTTAAAAATATAAAAAAACAACTCCATTATCACACCTAAAAAAATAACATTTTTTTTGATATTATAAAATATCCACTCAGAGTTCAGATTTCCTGTCTGCCCCATATTTTTTTTAACCTTTTATTTGTTTACATCAGGATTCAAACAAAACTTTCTTCTTACCTTTGGTTATGTCTGTTTATTTTTTATTTTTATATTTTGAGAGGTTTTTGCTATAGTGCACGTACGCTCACCAGAAAGACAGAGAGAGACAAAGAGATTGAAAACGAGAAATCATCCCCCAGGGAGAATGGCCACGCTTCAATCCCTTCTCCTCCATTCTCCTCTAGAAATCTTGGGCATGGACACATATGCACCCGGCGTGTGTTTAAGTCACCAGGTCTGGGACTCAAACCACGGTCAACGACGTGGGACTCCAGAACACAGCCATTACATCACCTGCTGGTCCCTGGTTATGTCCCTTTTGTTCTCTCAGAGTTTAGATCCTCTCTTTGCCATTTGCTTATTAAAGAAACCAGATCAGAATTTTTTTTAATTAAAAAAATTTTTTTTTAATTTTTGTTTTATGCGATTGGGCATGCACTCACAGGAGAAAGAGGTAAAGAAATAACCCTCAATAGGGATGGCCATGCCACACTACCTTCTCCTCCATTCTTTTCTCGGGATTTTAAGCATGCGTGCACGCAGACACGCCTGGCATGATTTTCAAGTCACCAGATCCAGGACTCACACCGTGTTCGGCCATTTGAGAGTCCAGT
This sequence comes from Tupaia tana, assembly GCA_026018925.1. Classification (NCBI taxonomy): domain Eukaryota; kingdom Metazoa; phylum Chordata; class Mammalia; order Scandentia; family Tupaiidae; genus Tupaia; species Tupaia tana. Next base: position 39,514,580 of record JAKSZU010000013.1, on the reverse strand, counting down.
ACCTTTACCACTACACCACTTTTTAGTGCCTGGAATAATTTTTAAACAGAAATTTTTAACAGTAAAAGAGCAGTTCTGTGCATTTGAGTCATTGTCTTCAGTCAGAAATAAAATTAAAGTTGCTAGTGGTTGTGGACATCATGTGAAAACCATACAAGTTCTATTAAGCTCTTCCTATATGCCAGATGCAAACAATTTGAACTGTTAGTGATCAGAATTATTTTAATAGATTGGAGTTTAGTTTAAGTGTAAGACTCTGATACTAAATAAATTTTTAAGTATCCATAGAATTCCATATCCACATGAAGAAAAACCTGTATTTATGCATCCACTTAATTTACTGATTTTTTGGCCACTTGATAATATTTGGTCATGGATTAGATTCTTTATTTACAAAAATGTTCCTTTGTGCATCTGGAAATACTTGGTCGGGATCATCAGGACCTTTTTTATGGGCTGGCTTTGAGGAGCTAAGAAAACTCAGCATCAGGTAGACATCTCGGTGTGTGACTTGTGTGATGGGGTAGATGGTGAAGTCTGCACTAAATTAGGGAATGCAAAAGGAAATGCTGAACTCAGGCAAAGTCATAGAAAAGGTATATTGGTTTTAGAAAATAATGACTGCTATCTCTGCTCCTTTCCCATCTTTACCATATGGCTGAATCCAACACTTTTTCTCAGATTCATGGTGTTCCATCCTTAAAAGAATGATCTTGCTCCTGAAGCTCTGCAACCAGCTCTTCCACCAGAAGAATGACCTGACATTATCAGATCATGAATGACCTAGACATTAGGTAGCCACCTGGCCAACCCAAGTTTAGGGCTACTCCTAGGAAGGAATCAACAGGAAGTTCTTTGGGAACTGGTTGGTAGATGAAGGGTGACCTTGTGAGCACTCTGCTAATGCAGCACCAAGATCCAAGAGGATTCAATCTCTCAATTTTTTCTAACATCAGAGAGAGGTTCTGGCCTTCCCAGCAATTCCTCACTTATTAACCCAGGCCCCTGTCTGGGGTTCCACCTATGCCTAGAGTCTCCTTCATCTTTTCTCGCAGGTAGATTCAACATGCCCTTTACCCAAATTATACTTTGAAAAAAATTCAAAATAGGAACACTATTCAAAAATTGGAGAACTTTTAAGTAAAGTATATAAAATATAAAGCAATCTGTTGTAAAACTTTAAAAGTAATCCTATTGTACATGGAATAAATTAATTAGATTAAATGGAGAAAGAGGAACACAAAGATCCATGCAAGCTATTTTAATAGGTATGAGGAAAATGTTTATGTAGAAGAGGGAGCATGTTCTCTCTTGCTGATGTTCTCTCTTGTCCTCTTCCTTGTTTGCACTGGTGAACTCAGCTGACGTGTTATGAGAAGTTTTATGGAAAGCCCACATGGAAAGAAACTTTTAAAAATAGTAATCATGTGAAATAGAATTTATCAGATTCTTATGTTTGTAGGCACCAACTTGTAAGAAAGTTATAAACAGCAAATAAAACTTTTATAGCTAAAAAATTAAAGAAATTTGAGGTGGTCCTCAAATTTTCCTATAAAAATACAGAGAAAAAGATGTACTGTAAATATATGTCAGGTAAATAATAAAAAAGGTGTTTTGGAAATAAAAATAAAAAAGAATAGTAAAACAGTGACAATTTTGCTAGCAATATGGAGACTGTGAATGAATTTTTTTTCTCTTAAAGTTTACTCTAATGTCACTATAATTTAAAAATAGAAATAAAAAACTAGTACATAATATTAAAGAGAGTAACTATAAATTTTAACATTTGATGTAGTTGAAGAAAAGGATAATATTAAATAGTGGAAAATAGTCATTCTTGGGCCAGCCCCGCAGCATAGTGGTTAAGGGAACTGGCTCTTATGTGGCCAACCATGTTCAAATCCTCACTGCTTGACAAAAACACTGCAGGCATGTGTGCATGCATGCTCAAAATCCCAAGATGGGTAAATGGAGATGGGATTGTGACTGCACTCCATTGGGAGATGCTTTCTTTCTCCCTCTCTGTCTCTCTATCTCTCTCTGGCAAGTGCATACACCCTCTCACAAAAGGGGAAAAAAAGGGCTGTTCATATTAAAAAGTGAAAATGATTAACTTGAAGTAATTGGACAGATAATTTCATATATGTATATAGGCATGTACAATTTCCTACATGTATATGTATGTACATGTGTGTGTATGTATTACTTTTTAGCTTTAGCCATTGTCTGCCATTTTCTTTTTTTCCACACATCTGCCTTTATTGTGAGTTACAGCTGGGACACTTCCAGCAATAGTAAGAAACATAATTTACAAAAGCGAAGATTCAATAAAGCCTCCAAGTTGGTACTCTTGGAGGTCATATATAGATTCTGACCCAGAGCAGCATGAAAAAGACCCTGAAGACCGCAAACAGTGAGGCTAACAAAAGTGAGGCACTCTCTGTAGACATACTGAGTATACTTTGCGGGGTGACCTCATAAATGAAGAATCAGGTAGTGAAGAAAACGCTAGTGGCCAAAAGCACCATGGCCGGATGAGGGGAAGATGGGTTCGCTAGTCTGGTGTACCTGCTCATGGCCTTGCACTCCATTTTGTCCAGAACAGAGTCAGTCACCTCTCTGCCACTGGAAGAACACATTGGCAGGACTGATATTTTAAATAAATTGTGTGAAATGTTTTAACCATTTGGAACAACAAGGATATTTATATTATAGTGTAATATCCATCCATCAATCAAACCATTAACAGCTGTTTGGAAAACTGAGCTCCAAAATAATGTAATCTGGCACAGTGAGCTTCCCTTGGCAAATGTAATTCCAAATAATTTTTACTCTCCACTGCATTTCTTGGAAAACCATAGAAGTAGCAGTTAGTCACATTCCCTTGGACTTTCTGAGCACTGTTTGATGATCTGACTGCAGTTTTTCTCAGTAGAATCAAATTGATAATGCTGAGCTCATACTGGACATGTCAGAAATATAGTCAGAGAGTAGACATGGATGATACAAGCACAAGTCATAAAAATATATGCATCAGTAGAGAGTACAAAAGATCCTAGGAACAAAAGGAACATCTTGTAAAGCTCTGCCCAGCAAATGAGTGTAAAAGAGAAATAGTCCTTTGAAAACCTTACAATCAATGAAAGAAACCAGATACAAAAGGCCACATGTATGATTCCATTTATATGCAATGTCCAGAAGAGGTAAACCCAGAGAGACAAAAAGTATATTGGTCCTGTGGCTGGAGAGTGGAGGGGGAGCAAATAATATGGAATAACTGCTAATGAGGATGAGCTTGTTTTGTTTTGTTTTTTGGAGGGTGAAAAATGACAATGTTCTGGAATTAGATAATGGTGATGAATGCACAACTCTGAATATACTAAAAGCCATTGTATTGGACACTTTAGAAAGGTACTTTTACATTAGAGGAATTATAATTCAATAAACCTATTTTTTAAAACAAGGGAGTGGGCAAGTGATTATTCTGATATCAAGTTTGAATAACAAGTCCCTTTTTCATTGAAGCAGCATCCCAAAAAGGACTCTCTTGATTTTAAAAAAAATAGACATACTGTCTTCCCAATGCCTAAGACTTCTCCCCATAAGATACCTTCTCCCCACCTTGCTGCAATTACGGATAATCTGGATAAACTAACTTGTATCACAAACTGAAGAGAACCAACTTGTCTCAATTAGGTGGACAAAGTTTTACATTTCTCTGGAGCTGAAATAATGATATATCAAGAAATTAGTCCATGGGACCAGCAGTTAGCGTAATGGCTATGTCGCTGGACTCCCATGTAGTCGACCACGGTTCGAGTCCTGGACCCAGTGGCTTAAACTCACGCCAGGCGCATGTGCGTGCATGCCCAAGATCCCGAGAGGAGAATGGAGGAGAAGGAATTGTGGCATGGCCATTACCCCTGGGGTATATTTCTCGCTTTCTGTCTCTCTGTCTCTGTCTTTCTGGCGAGTGCACGTGCCCTATAGCAAAAGCCTCTCCAAAAACAAAAAAAAAAAAAAAAAAAAAAAAAAAGAAAAGAAATTAGTTCACATTTAAGAAGCAATATTCAACATAAAAAAAATACAATTATAGAGCCGAGCAGTAGGCATGGTGCTTAAGGCAGCTGAATCCCATAAGGCAATTATGTGATTCAAGTTCCAGACCTGGCAGCTTAACAAACATCAGGCATGTGACCCCTTGTGCTCAAATTCTTGAGAACAGAATGGAAAAGAAGGTATTGTGAACTGGCCACACCCCTTGGGTGACTTCTCACTCTCTTTCTCTCCCTCCAGTGAGAATATATGTCTTATAGCAAACTAAAATAAAAAGTACAATTAAAACTAATACCTCATATCCATTTAAATATTTATTGGTGCTAGAAAAATAAGTCAATTTATTTATATTTATACATGAGGAAATGAGAGTTCTACAGTTCTTTGGAAATATAGGTTCTTATGGAATTGCAATTTCATTATCTAAATAAATGGAGCAATATTCCATATTCATGAATAGGACAGTTCAATATTCTCAAGATGTCAGTTCTTTCTAACTTGATCCATAGATTCATTGCACATCCTAATCAAAATCCCAGTAAACTATTTTGTGGATGTCAACACACTGAGTCTAAAATTTATATGATTGGGTGAAACAAAAACAAAATAGTCAACACAATATTGAAAAAGGAGAACAAAGTTGGAGAATTGACAGTACCCAATCTCAAGACATACTATAAAGCTACAGTAACTGAGACAATGTGGTACTGGTAAAAGAGTAGATAAACAGATTAATGTAACAGAATAGATAGCCCAGAAATAGATCTACGTAACTGTAGCTAACTGAACTTTGACAGAGGGACAAAGGCAATACAGTAGAGAAAGAATTGCTTTTAATAAAGGGTGCTAGAACAACTGAACATCAGTGTGTGGAAAAAAAATGTCTAGGTTCAGACCTTGAGCCATTCACAAAAACTAATTGAAAATGAATCACAGACCTACATGTAAAGTGCAAAACTCTAAAACTCCTAGAAGACAACATAGAAGAAAATAGAAATAACCTTGTGTTTGGTCATGACTTTGTAAATACAACACCAATGGCATAATCTATGAAAGAAAAAAATTAACAAGCTAGACTTCATCCAATTTAAATTTTTATGCTCAAAATGACATTGCCTAGAAAATTAAAAGACAAGTCAGACTTGCAGAAAATATTCACAAAAGCTGTATCTCATGAAGGATGTTACCAAATATACAAAGATTTCTTAAAACTCAATAATACAAAACCAAACAACCCAGTTAAAAATCGGTCCATGGACTAGCAGGTGGTGTGGTGGTTAAGGCACTGGATCCTACATGACCAGCTATGCAGTTTGAGTCCCAAACCTGGCAGCTTGAAAATCACACTGGGTTCAATGGCATGTGTGCCCAAAATCACTAGAGGGGAATGGAAAAGAAGGGACTGTGGTGTGGCCATACCCCTTGAGGTGATTTCTCACTTTTACTCTCTCTGTCTCTCTCCATGAGCACACATGCCCTATGGCAAAAATCTGAAACAAACAAACAAACAAAGTAGGCCAAAGATCTTAGCACAAAACTAACCAAAGAAGATACACCAATGATGAATAAGCATATGAAAAGTTGCTCCACATTATGTGTCATCTGGGATATGCAAATTAGAACATTACCTACCAGAATGGCCAATTCAGGACACAGACAACACTAAATGCTGACAAAAACATGGAGCGACAGGATCTATCATACATTGCTGGTGGGAAAGGCAAAATGGTATTGTCTTTGTAAGACAGTTTGGCAGTTTCTTACAAAATTAAAACTCTTACTATATGATTCAGAAATCATACACATTGGTATTTACCAAAGGATTTAAAACTTTTGCCCATATAAAAACTTGCACATAATGTTTACAGCAGTTTCATTCATGACTGCCTAAACTTGGAAGAAACCAAGATACCTTTCTGTAGGTGAATGGAGAAATAACTTTAGATAGTCATACAATGGAATCCTACTCAGCACTAAAAAAAAAAAAAAAAGAAAAAGAAAAAAAAAGTTATCAAGTCATAAAAAGATGTCATGGAACCTTAAATGCATATTCTAAGTGAAAGGACCTAATCTTTAAAGGCTATGCACTGTATGATTCCAATTATATGACTTCTGAAAAAGTGAAAACTATGGAGAAAGTCAAAAGGTCAGTGGTTTTGTGGAGAGAGGAAGGAATAAATAGGTGGAGCATGAGAAGTTTAGGGCCGAGAAACTACTCTGTATGATATTATAATGCTAGATACATGTTGTTATATATTTGTCCAAATTAATAAAATGTATAATGCCTAGAGTGATCCCTAATCTACATAACAGTCTTTGGGTGATAATAATGTGTCAGTGTAGGTTTTTTTATAAGAAAAAAATACCACTCTGGGAGGGGATATTGACCATTGAGAGGCTATACATGTGTGGGGACAGTTTGTATACGGCAACACTGTGCCTTCATCTCAAGGCATCTTTTGCTGTGAAACTAAAACTGATCTAAAATATAAATTTTATTTTAAGAAAGAGAAATGAGTACTTAATGAGTTTGAATGTATGTCAAAGAAGCTGAAAATTATCTTTAAAAAAAAAAATGCTATTGGGACCAGCAGATGGCTTGGCCAACCGTGATTCAAGTCCCAGACCCAGCAGCTTGAAATTCACGCCGAGTGTGTGTGCATGTGTGCCCTAAGTCCCAAGTGGAGAATGGAGGACAAGGGATTGCAGTGTGGCCATCCCTCCATGGGGTGATATCTTGTTTTCAGTCTCTTTGTCTCTCTCTGTCTCTCTGGTGAGCACATGCACCTTATAGCAAAAATCTCTCAAAAAAAAGCTATTAAAATACTTTTATCAAAAAAGTATCTTTAGAAAGATTAAAAATAGATGTGACACTAATTTTAAACTCACTAAATCAGAAAGAGATCTTATAAATGGAAAATAAGAAAGTCAACATTTTGTTTGTTTGTTTGTTTTTTGGAGAGGTTTTTGCTATAGGGTGTGTGCACTAGCCAGAAAGACAGAAAGAGACAGAGAGACAGCAAGAGAGAAATTACCCCCCAGGGGGATGGCCATGCCGCAATCCCTTCTCTTCCATTCTCCTCTCAGGGCACGCATGCACACATGCCTAGCGTGAGTTTAAGCCACTGGGTCCGGGACTCAAACTGTGGTCGACTACATGGGAGTCCAGTGACATAGCCATTACGCCAACTGCTGGTCCCAAAAGTCAACATTTTATAAACTCAGTAAGAAAGTTATGAGATTGAATTTATCAAAAAAAATTAAAAAGAGGAAAAATAATTTTCAATTTCAGCTCTTATATGTAAATAGTTTAAAAGTTATCATTTCTGTCTTCACAACAGGAAAAGGCTACAAAAACTGAAAAAAGCAACTTTTCTTGGAATCATCAGAGTCCACCACTCTGAAATCTAGAGAGACAGGTACATCCAGACAGGCAAATCTGAGATCTGCTTACTGAATCAGAAACTGCTGAAGCTATGACCTGGTAGGAGTACTTAAATAGTAATTTTGATGAGTTCCCAGAAGCTGTATGGACTAGTATGAGAGTGAGAAACTCCTGGAAACTACCATATTTTGTGCCTTTACCTCCAGGAAGACTAACATATACTCATGGTAAAGATTACAGAAAGATTCCTTTGTGTATCTATCAGAGAAAGACAAGAGCAACCATTGTAAAATATGCACCAAATCTTTTCCATATGATGACCACTCTCCAGGAGAAAGTATTTGTCAGCCTTACTACAAGTGATGGAAAGGCACTCTTCCTAGTGCAGCCTCCTCCACCCTTCCTGTCTCACTTAATGGGGAAATCAGAGAATTCATACTGAATAGGCATCAGGGCTTCAAGAAAATAGATTTGAAAGGCTGAAATCTAGAAAGTAGAGTGTAGGATGGAAAAGTTGTATCACCGGAGAAGTACTTGTGAAGGTCACAGCCCCGAGACACAGGACCACTGAAAGATTGAGATGGAGTCAGCAGTTTGCATAATGGTTAAGTTGCTGGACTCCTACATGGCTAACTGGTTTGAGTCCCAGACCCAGAGGCCTGAAAATCATGCCAAGTGCATATGCATTTGTAAAAGCCCAAATCCCAAGAAGAGAATGGAGGAGAAGATATTGCAGTGTGGCCATTTCCTGGCGGGAGGCGGAGGAAGCCGGGGGGAGGACTTCTTTCTCACTTTCTCTCTCTCTGTGTCTCTCTCCAGGGAGTGCACACACTCTATAGCCAAAAACAAACAGAATTAATTGGAATAATAGAATGGGTAAGAAAAAATATTTTAAGTGATAATGACCAAGAATTTTCCAAAATTAATGCCAAACAAACCACAGATCCAAGGAACTCAGAGAATAACAAGCAGGATATATACCAAAACTCAACAACAGTTAAAAAAAAAAAAAAAAAAAAAAGAAAAAAGAAAAAAAAGAAACAACTCCACATACATAACTTCCTATCATACTGAAGCTGCATAAAGACAAAAATAAAATCTTGGGACCAGCAGTTAGCGTAATGGCTATGTCGCTGGACTCCTACGTAGTCAACCGTGGTTCGAGTCCCAGACCCGGCGGCTTAAACTCATGCCGGGTGCTTGTGCATGCATGCCCAAGATCCCAAGAGGAGAATGGAGGAGAAGGGATTGCGGCGTGGCCATCCCCCCTGGGGGGTGATTTCTCGCTTTCTCTCTCTCTGTCTGGCGAGCGCACGTACCTTATAGCAAAAACCTCTCCAAAATAAATAAATAAAATAAAATCTTAAAATAATTCACAGGTGGGAACCAGCAGTTAGCGTAATGGCTATGTCGCTGGACTCCCACGTAGTCGACCGCGGTTCGCGTCCCGGACCCAGTGGCTTAAAACTCACGCCGGGCGCGTGTGCGTGTGTGCCCAAGATCCCGAGAGGAGAATGGAGGAGAAGGGATTGTGGTGTGACCATACCCCCTGGGGGGGGGGGTTCTCGCTTTCTGTCTCTATGTCTCTCTCTGTCTGGCGAGCGCACGCACCCTATAGCGAAAACCTTTCAAAAAAAAAAATTCACAGGGCAGAAAAGACACATTATCTTTAGCACAACAAGGATAAGAATTATAGTGGGCAACTTGTCAGAAACTACGTAAGCAAGAAGAAAGTAAAATGAAAGATTTAAAGTGTTGAAAAAAAAGCAACCTAAAATTCTGTATCCAATGAAATTATTCTTCAGAAATGAAAGAGAAATAAAAACTTTCTTAGATAAACAAGCTGAGGGAATTCATCACCTGCAGAAATGTTAAAACAAGTTTTTGAGGCAGAAAATAAAATCGCTCTGAAACTTGGTTCTGTATAAAGAAAGGCATCAGAGAAGGAATACATGAGGGCATATGCGCTCACCAGAGACAGAGGAAAAGAGTGAGTAAGTACCCGCCGTGGAGACTGGTCTCCCAGCAATCCCTTCTCTCTCCTTTAGGGATTTTGAGTACACACACACACACACACACACACACACACACACAGAATGTTTTCCAGCCACTAGGTCCAGGACTCAAACCACACAGTTGGCCATGTGGGACCTATCTATCTTAACCTCCACACTACCAACTGGCTCAAGACACAGTATTTTTAAGATGTAAGTACTTGCCAAGATTTACTATAAAGCTACAATAATCAAAACACCATGATACTGAAGAAAAATGGACACACAGATTAATAGGAAAAATTTTAAAAATCAGAGAAAATCATGCAAATATAGTTAAATGATTTCTCTCTCCTTCTCTCTCTTTTCTTTGTTTCTTTTTAAACATTGTCAGAGGGTATGAGTATGAGAGAGAGAAAGCACTCACTAATGGAGTGTAGTCACACTGTAGTCCTCTTTCCTCCATTCCTTCCTCCTTCCCGTCAGGATTTTGGGCATGCATGCCTCCCATGACTTTCAAGCTGCTGGGGCTAGGATTCAAACTGTGGTTGACCACATAGGTCAGCTCCCTTAACCACTGAACTACAAGGCTGACCCTATCAAATTATTATTTTGGGGGGTGGGGAAGTTTTTGCTATAGAGTGCATGCGCTCGCCAGAAAGACAGAGAGACAGAAAGCAAGAAATCACTCCCCAGGGAGGATGGCCATACCACAATCCCTTCTCCTCCATTCTCCTCTCAGGATCTTGGGCACGTACGCACATGTGCCTGGTGTTAGTTTAAGCCACCGGGTCCTGGACTCGAACTGCGGTTGACTACATGGGAGCCCAGCGACACAGCCATTACACCAACTGCTGGTCCCCTATCAAATGATTTTTAACAGAAGCACAAAAGCATTCAATGGAGAAAGGATAGTCTTTTTTTTTTTTTTTTTTTCCTTTTGGAAGGTGAATATTCTTTGGTTTACTCATCAAAATAGGAAACAACAAGTTAACAAAAACATTATCGATTAAATAAAAAGTGACATTCTTTATTCATCAAACTCTCTTAATCACTGAAAAGCATTAATTTTCAAGGTCATGTTTTTTTGTTTATTTGGTTTTTTGTTTTTTGTTTTTTTGGGTTTTTTTTTTTTTTGCCTTAGGGTGCATGCACTGACTGGAGGCAGTAAGAGAGAAAGTGAGAAATTACCCCCCAGGGGGGATGGCCACACCACGATACTTTCTCCTCCATTTTCCTCCTGCGATCTTGGGCACATATGCACACATGCCCTGTGTAAGTTTCAAGCTACCAGGTCCGAGACTCTAATCGCAGTGGGCCATGTGGAAGCCCAGTGACATAATCACTATCCCATCTGCTGGCCCCTGATGCTATGCTCTTTAGCAGTATCTTTTCTTCCTCTTTTCCTCTCATAGCCCTAAATTACTCTGATGGACTCATCTCTAACATAAAGATTGGTTTATCTTTCTTAATTAATGTCATTTGCACTTTTTTTTTAGAGAGATTTTTGTTGTAGTGTGCATGAACTCGCTGGAGAGACAGAAACAGAGAGACACAAAGTGAGAAATCACCTACCGGGGAGGACAGCCACAGTACAGTCCCTTCTCCTCCATTCTCCTCTTGGGATTTTGGTCACACATGCACATACATGTCAGTTTTAAGTCACCAGGGGGACCAGCAGTCAGCGTAATGGCTATGTCGCTGAACACCCGTGTACTCGACCACAGTTTGAGTCCAGGATCCAGTGGCTTAAACTCATGCCGGACGCGTGTGCGTGTGTGCCTAAGATCCCAAGAGGAGAATGGAAGAGAAGGGACTGTGGCGTGGCCATCTCCCCTGGGGGGTGATTTCTCGCTTTCTATCTCTCTGTCTCTCTCTGTCTTTCTGGTGAGCACACGCGCCCTATAGCAAAAACCTTTTCAAAAAAAAAAAAAAAATTAAGTCACCAGATCTGGGACGCAAACCGTGATTGACTACATTAGAGTCCAGTGACATAACCATTATGCCATCTGCTTATCCAATGCCATTAGCTTTTTATTGTCCCAATACCAAGCCCAATTTAGATTTTCTCTCACCTCTTGCATGTGCAATGGATATTCAAGGTATCCATTGATTTCACCTGCACATTTTCAAGATTACATGAAAGTTAAGCCATAAGCAAAATTTTAAGGCAATAACGTGTCATTATATTTTGAGGAATATTGAGTATCACTGTGGGGACTAAAATGCAGGACTTAATTCCAGAAGCATATTCTTATATTGGATGTCATTAATACTGTCTAAAATAGTTCATTTCAACAGTGTTGATTTTAGGTACATGGTTTCCTATCTTTTTGATTCAACTTGACAGCCTCAGACATAATTCTAGAATGTCAATGTCATAATCTTTAACAAAAGAAGGGCGGACTTGAAAATGGAATTGTTTCAAAGGGAGCAATGACAGCAACAGAAAGTTCTGGCTTTTTAAAAAGAGATACATATACACAGTAAGGAATAAAGGGAATTACAACACAAAACTTTGCGCATGTGTGACACAGTTAACATGCCACTACACAACTGCCTTTCCAAGAAGTCTCAAGCTTTGGAGCCAGACCCAATTTTCTCTGTATCATTCTGTATCTGCATTATCATTCCCGTATCTATTACCCATTAGGAAGCTTTTAACCAGGATTTTTGGCAATATACTTTTCTTCAAATAAAACCTCACAAAAGCACTACCATTAACATCTGACATTTGAACTGGGAAAAGTTTCTGAACTATGTGTAATCCTTTAAAAAATTGGTTTTTTCCTTCATAAATCAGCAGTGCTCTATCTTTGAATAGATCATGACCAGGCGCCTTCTTAATTCACATGCTCATGTGTTCTCGTCCAACATTTTGTTTATATCATAGCAAAATTTTCGTAAATGAGGCTTAAAATTTCCAAAGAGGTTATATGAGGCAGCCAAAAATTCACAATCTGAAAAATGATCAGACATTATTGAGCTGGCTGTGCAACTTGGTGGAGAGTTGCCGCTGGATGATTTGGTGAAGCATCTCTCTGTACTGGAGAGCACTTTCCAGTCGAAGGTGTAATCTACCTGGTGGAAACTGACCGTGGTCATGACAAGCTAGCGTGCTTTCTTCTTCAACCTCTCCATCAGGGCTAGCTCATCTTGGTTAAACTGGTTATTCCTATAGAAGATAGCCAGCTTGATGATTTTTTTTTCCTTTTTTTTTTTTTTTTTGAGAGGTTTTTGCTATAGGGCTTGTGTGCTCGCCAGAAAGACAGAAACAGAGAGACAGAAAGTGAGAAATCGCCCCCCAGTGGGAATGGCCACACTGCAATCCCTTCTCCTCCATTCTCCTCTCAGGATCTTGGGCACGCACGCACATGCGTTCAGCATGAGTTTAAGCCACCGGGTCCAGGACTTGAACCGTCGGCTACATGGGAGTTCAGCGACATAGCCATTACGCTAACTGCTGGTCCCTTGATGACTCTTTTGATGAGGTTTTTTTTATTTTTATTTTTATTTTTATTTTTTGGAGAGGTTTTTGCTATAGGGCACGTGCGCTCGCCAGACAGACAGAGACATAGAGACAGAAAGTGAGAAATCACCCCCCAGGGGGGATGGTCATGCCACAATCCCTTCTCCTCCATTCTCCTCTCGGGATCTTGGGCACGTATGCACACGCGCCCGGCGTGAGTTTAAGCCACCGGTCCAGGACGCGAACCGCAGTCGACTACGTGGGAGTCCAGCGACATAGCCATTACGCTATCTGTTGGTTCCCTGATGAGGTTTTTGATGATCTTCTCTGCCACCTTCTTGTTCTGGGTATACTCCCTGGTCACTCTGTAGAGCTTGCTGACCACCTCACTGCTAGTGTCATCAATTAAGGTGGGTAGCAATGGACTTGGACACCATTTTACCCTAGATCATCTTTTGTGCCTGAACAGTCAGGTTTTTGGAATTAAGAACATCTGTGGCTGTCAGAGAAGAAGACACAGTTGTGGAGACACTGGCACGCAGGCTAGGCAGTCTGGCTGGAGACCCTGAGTCCAAAGGATAGTCTTTTCAACAAATTATGGTAGACCAGCTGGACATCTATATGCAGAACAATGAACACAGCACAGACCCCCAAAATCCATGTGTTGAGATTTAGTTATGAAGGTTTTAAGAGGAAACTTTATACCTTCATGGTGTCAAAGGGTGGGGCCTTTGGGAGTGATTAAGTAATTAGATTGGAACCTCTGGGATTGATTCCTGGTAGGCTTCTACGGAGAGATGATAAAACCAGGAGAAACACATGGATAGACGAATACACAAGGCATGAGCTCCAGTTCTCTTAAAATATTACATCCTGCATGACCTTGGGACTCACGAACAGAAAAAGGCTTACTAGATATAGCCTCTGGACCTTGGACCTCCAAACCATAGCACAATAAACCTCTGTTTTCTTAAATTTCCCAGACTCAGGTATTTTCTGTTACTGGCCACAGGAAGGAACAGAACAATCCTTAACTCCAACATAATCATGAGGGGAAAAAGTCAGATTAATCTCAAATGTGGAACATTCTGTATAATACCTGACCAGTATTTTTTTCTTTTAATGTCAAGAGCATTTAAAACAAGGAAAATCTGACATACTGTAAAGCCATGATGTAAGAAGATGTAATGACTAAATATAATGTGGTATCCTAGATGGGCTCCTGGAACAGAAAAAGCACATTAGGTAGAAACTAAGAAAACCTAAAGAATATGGACTTAAGACTAACATATCAATTTAGTATGGTTCAAAAGGACCATACTAATATAAGATGTTAATAATTGGGGAAACTGGATGTGGAGTATACGAGTACTCTGAACTATTGGTTTGTCAGAAAAGTCATGCGAATTTTTTTATGTATTTCTATACAAAAATGCATCATGACTTTCCCAACAACCTAATATAGTTAGAAATTTTCTACAAATATAAGACTATGTTTAAAAGTTTATTTTTTAAAGTGGAGGAGAAAAGTGAATAAAAATAGAGCAACTATCCAGGAAGCTCAATAGCCAACTAATGGGAATTTCATAAAGCTAGTAGAAAACATATGGAATTTATTAAAGAACAAGACGGTACTTTCCAAAAGTGACGGATGTGCATTTCCAGACAAAAGCACTCCCTGCCTACCATTCAGCACAAATAAAAGATTAAAAAAAATACTAATGCAATGAGTTTCCAAGGGCCACTGTAATAAAGTACTACAAACTAGGTGGCTTAAAACAACAGAAATCGGGGCCAGCCCATGACATTGTGGTTAAGACAGCTGGATCCTGCATGTTCAACCACAATGTGATGGAAGTCCCAAGGCTCTTTTTACACTGATAGAGATAACAGTGTACAAAATAGAGGATAGTGGTCCCCCGCCCCCTTATCTAAGAGGGACTCATTCCAAAAGCCCTGGTGGGTACCTAAAACTGCAGATAGTACCAACCCCACATGTACTGTATTTCCTTTCTTTTTTCTTATTTTTAAGAAATATTTATTTGGGGCCAGCAGTTGTAGTGGTTGTGGTATTGGACTCCCACATGGCCGACTGTGGATTGAATTTCAGACCCAGTGGCTTGAAACTTGTGCCGGGTGCAAGTGCATGCACATCCAAAATCCCAAGAGGAGAATGGAGCAGAAGGGATCATGGCATTACCATCCGCCCTTGAGGGTGATTTCTCACATTCTTTCTATGTCTCTAGAAAGCACACTTGCCTCTAGGAAAAAAAAAAAAAAAAAAAAAAAAAAAAAAAACCACCTCTTTTTAATAAAAAGGGGGGTAAGTAGAATAATTATTTATTTTATTTTTTATTACTTAATTTGTTATAGGGCATGTGCTCTCATCAGAGAGAGACAGACAGACAGACACACACACAGAGAGAGAGAGAGAGAGAGAGAGAGAGAGAGAGAGAAAGCAAGCCGCCAGGTCAGAAACTCATTGGTAGTGTGGCATATATACTCTATGGAATACTACTCAACCATAAAAAACAAGACCCTGGCATTTGATAGAAAGTGCTCGGATATAGAGGACCTATTGCTGAGTGAAGTAAGCCAAGATATGAAAGAAAGATATTGTATGTATCCACTTAATATATACTGACTACCCACACTATATTGTAGAGCTAGAACTATTGGAGGACATAAAAGCAGTGAAAAGAGTTAATGAGGATAAGATAGTGTGGAATAGGGAGGGAGAAGAGAAGAGGATAGAGAAAGATAGCAAGAGAACAAATAGAGAGGCATGACATTAGTAGGACACAGATATGGTTTATTACCTGTTGATGATGACGTGTATAGTATTCTCAACTGGATTGGTTTGAGAAGTATTTAATGTTGGGTAAAGTTTTTTTACAAGCAAAATGAGAAATAGTGATTAGCTGTTTTAATAATGATGGGAAAAATAATGAAAAGCTATTGGATGATGAAATGGGGATTTTAATGTCTCTGTATTGACTGATATGCATTGTATTCCTTTTGGAAAAAGAAATGTAATACACTGTGAAGTTATATGTGATTCAATGTAATATAAACAAAAATATGATGATAATAAATAAATAAATAAATAAATAAATAAATAAAAGAAACTCATTGGTCACATGGGAGTCCAGCACCTTAACCACTGAGCCACCTGCTAAGCCCTGTTTTTCTTAATATATACAAACCTATGATAAAGTCTAACATATAAATCAGGCACAGTAAGAAATTTTTAAAAAATAACATAATAAACTAGAACAATTATAACAACAAACTTTAACAAAAGTTATGTGAATATAGTTTCTCCTCTCTTTTTCTCTTTCTCAAGATATCTTATTGTACCATACTGCAAGGTAACTGTAACTGTGGAAATAAAACTACAAATAAAAGGGAACTACTGTAACAGCAAAATTAAAACTCAACCTCTACTCTTCCTTCAACCTCAGAAGAACCCACTGTCACTAGAGTTTTCAGCTGATCTGCTTTATCCAAAAAGAGTATAGAAGAATCAGAAAGAGGGGGCAGATGGTGGTGCAGTAGTAAATCACTCCACTCAGCGAGGCTGACCCACATGTAAAGGTTCTGGATATGTTTCTGGAGACCTCTCTGAGGATCCAGGCATCCATGTGCCCATGATGGGGGTCTGGCTGAAGCTGGGAGTCAATCACCTCCAACCCTGTTGGAGGTTCTTTCTCTTTCTCTCATGTGTGCATGCACATTCATGGACAAAGATAAAAATATAATAATAAGTTTAAAAAATATTTTTAAAAAAGAACATAAAGGCCATGTTTGAGGGCAAAAGGGAGGTTGTTTTTTTTTTTTTTTTTTTTTAAAGATAGTATCTGGGAGCGGAAAGAAATTTAGTAATCTGTAACTCTATTCTTTCTAATTCTGAAAAACCAAAAGAAACCAAAGGACCTTGATAGTGACTTCTCACATGTCTCTATTTTCTGAAGTAACTGTATTACTTTTTTTCACTTTATTTATTTACATTTAATTCTCATACATCTCCATAGCATATAATACAGCTTTTCAAAAATATGCATTATGTTACCATCAAGTCAAGAATATTACCATATACTCATTTCCATCAGAGGGAACTTGACATAAATCTGTATTACTTTTGTAAAGGGAAAAAAACAGGATGCTACTTCATCTGTATGAAACCTGGGAATGAAGCAGTTTTCAAGATAAGCATGCAGCCTTCCAGGGTTGGGAGGAGAGTGAGCAGAGTGATTTCCCAGCAGTGAAAAGGCCAGAGGAATTTTCTCTGTTTGGGATAGAGATGACATGTGAGAGGTCATGGGCCTGTGTCTTCTTGTTTTTTAGCTTTATCTGAGTTTTTGACTCAGCTAAAGGATGAGGACAAGGGGTTTTCCTATTCTAAACATAAAGGAATAATTCAAGTAGATTTGCCTACTTGAGGAGAAAGGGAAAAAGGGGCTCTAAAAAAAAAAAAAAAACAAACAAAAAAAACAAAAACAAAAAAAAAAACAAAACAAAACAAAAAAAAAAAACCCACCAGATTAAGCCACTTTTTTTTTTTTTTTTTTTTTTTTTTAAGTTTTCCATAGGTCTGGGAGTCGAACCATATCATCAGCCATGTGGAATCCAGCTGCCTTAAACTCCATGTCATCTGGCTGGCCAAAAACATTTTATTTCTTAAAAATTAAATTCCTCCATGTCAAATTTTCAGTCTAAGGTTGACAAGTAACAATTGATTTCAGAAAGAAAACCGTTTTTCATGCTTAGTATTTATTTAAATTCTTGGGTTTCTTTGTTGTTTTTTTTTTTTTTCAATATTACAAATCCAGCTTATACAAATTAGTCTTAACCTTATTCCTCTCTGTATCTTCTCTTGGTACTATAACTCTTTTACTTTAAATGAAAATCTTATAAACTTTCATTTATTTGTATGATTATCAGACTAATGTCTGATCTGACACAGAATTATCTCTACAATATCAGGAACTAGATTGTTTGCTAACTGTAGAGTCTCCTTAAATCTGCACTGAAAAGATCCTGGGTAGATATGTGCTGAATAAATAAAGAATGAAAAAATAAATTATTTTATTTTGCCAAGAGGCAGCATAGTATTGGAACTGGGATCAAAATACTTCTATTCTGGGGAACCAGCAGTTAGCGTAATGGCTATGTCGCTGGACTCCCACGTAGTCGACCGCGGTTCGTGTCTCGGACCCGGTGGCTTACAACTCACGCCGGGCGCGTGTGCGTGCGTGCCCAAGATCCCGAGAGGAGAAGGGATTGCGGCGTGACCATCCCCCCTGGGGGGTGATTTCTCGCTTTCTGTCTCTCTGTCTCTCTCTGTCTGTCTGGCGAGCGCACACGCCCTATAGCGAAAAACCTCTCAAAAAAAAAAAAAAAAAAAAATCTTCTATTTTGTACTAGTTATGGTTCTGCCAGTAGCTAGCTAGCTGTTATACCTGGAACAAATGTCAGCTATACTTTGTTTGCTATCTATACTTCCTTTGTAAGTGTAAAATAAAAACTACCTTGCAGTGAGTAAAAAGTACTGTATGTTGAGATTGGAGACTTTCTGATTAAATTTTTAACAGCTTAATTCTTTAACACTGCCCTTGTGTTTATGTCTGAAGTCATAAATCTCCTCATCTATGCTACATGTTATACATCTCTCCAACATGCATGTCAACATCCCTCTTCATTAAAGAAGAATAAAATATTGCATCATTTGTGTTAAACAGGAGGTACAGAACTACTGTTCTGAACACTTAGAGAGTGATCAGGAAACACAAAGTCAGGGCAGTTCGTCTTCCTGCCTGAAAGTTTGAGCCCCAGCTGAGAAACTGCAAGCAGCCACTGAGCCACTAAGCTAGTTATTTCCATATCCCCTCTCCAATCTCAGCAGCTGTGAGATGATGCTGGCTACCGAGCAGCAGCTCAAGTTTCCTGAGTCTACAGGGCTGTCCATTTGGGAAGAGACTTTAAACATTTCAGGCAAGAATTATTTGCTGAGAATATAAATAACAGAAGGAATGGAAACATAATATTTCAAGCAAGAGTAGCTTGTTCATTTTAAGGACACTTACTCAAATAAGCAAGCACAGAAAATAACATGTATCCAGCCTGTCCTCGAAAGTTACATAAGTTTTGGGTTAGCCCCATAGTGGAGTAGTTCAGATTGCACGCGTCTGACCAAGGTTTGAAGCCCAGCCCCTGCTTCAAACAAACAAACAAAACACATTAGGTTCATGTGCACGTGTACCCCAAATTCCAACAGAATGGAGAAATGGAAAAAGAGGGATTGTGGCATGACGATGCCCCAATTTGGGGGGAGGAGTGCTTTCTCTTTCTCTTTCTTTTTCTCTTTCCTCTCTCACTAACAAACACGCACTTTAGCAATTAAGGAGTACATAAATAACAGAAAGTTAAATAAGTTTTATGTTGAAAGTCAGAATGATCTTTGGCCAAAAAAGCAAGACCAAACAATAAAAATCAGTAGTGCTGGGGACCAGCAGTTAGCGTAATGGCTATATCGCTGGACTTCCATGTAGTTGACCACAGTTCGAGTCCCAGACCCGGTGGCTTAAACTCATGCCGGGCATGTGTGCATGCGTGCCCAAGATCCTGAGCAGAGAACGGAGAAGGGATTGCGGTATGGCCATCCTCCCTGGGGGGTGATTTCTCACTTTCTGTCTGTCTTTCCAGCGAGCACATACGCTCTATAGCAAAAACCTCTCAAAAAAAAAAAAAAAAAAAAATCAGTAGTGCTGGACCCATGGCTTGTCCACTGGCAGGGCCCCACATAAGGGATGTGTAGAAGGAACTTCAAGGGAGAGGTGGGTTACCAGCCAAATTGTCATCAGGAAAGCTGACTTTTAGACATACTCTACCATTTAGTTGTGTAAACTGAGGCACACACCTTTAATTCTTATCTTTGTTACTGTGTAATGAAGATGATCATTGGAACCAACTGAGTGGTATAAGGGGAAGATTAACTAATATACAGAATGTTCATCATAATACTATTTTGTAGTAAGCTATCAATAAATACTAATTATTATTATTACTACTGTCATTGTGAACTATTATACATGCAAATGTAAGAATATTCAAGATTTTTCTTTCCCTCTCTCAGTATTTTTATTTTAACCAGTGAGTTTTTCCAAAAAAGCAAAATAATTAAATTAAGAAATATTTTTTACCTTGAGGATATGTTCTTCCTGAGTTTTGGTGGTTGAAATATTCTCTTTTACTTTTTTAAAAGAGTTATTTATTTATTATCATTATTGTTCAGTTTTTATCAGAGAGAGACAGAAAGAAAGCAAGCCGTCGGGTCTGGGAACCACAGCCCATGCTGTGGGAGCCCAGTGCCTTTAACCACTATGCCACCTGCTGGCCCCAAAACAATCTCCTTTTAAATGAAATTCTACTGGTGGTAGGGAGTTGTTTATTTTATCATTTGATAAAATAAAAAGTAGTCAGCTCTAAGTCAGTTGCCACATGTATGGAAAATTTGCCAGTCTGTGAACTACAAATGTCTCAGAGCCACTGATGTCATGGCAAGCTGAAGAGGAAACGTTGGGTCCCATTTGATTTCATATCATCCTCCAAATCTCTTAGCCTTGATGTAAACAATTCTCTTAGCCCTGAACAAGGAGTTGGGAAGAAAAGGAACAGAGAAATGTCAGTTCCTCAACACCCTACCTTTGCATGTAAAGGTCTCTTCAAATAATTTTTACATTAAGTTATCCTCTCTCAGCTACCCTTCTCTACTGAGTTCTGCAAGGCTAGCCTTGGGACCCAGAAAATACCAATTCAGCTTTGTGTGCTGCTCCTGTTAGGCTCTGTCAATGAAGGGTGCTAGAAGGAGCCAGCAAAACTGCAGGAGGGAGAATGAACGTATTCCCATCTATTTGTCCCTCATAGGCTTCTAGTCAGTTTGTGGTTTCTGTAAGATCACTCCAACAACTCTTCTTCACCAGGCAATAGTAATACCTTTCTATAGCAGCAGCTGAATCCACTTTGTAGTTTTTCCCAAAATTTGCAAAACCAACTTTATCAGGCCCCCAACCCCAGAAACACCAGTGCGCCAGTACCCCACCCTTACACTATTGGTCCAAGCCCCTAGGATACTTTATCCCAGCTCACAGACACCAGCAGAAGCTGAGACACATCCCCGCTTTAGAGGCCTGAGTTCCACTTCTGTGGGACCTTTCTCTGCCTTGGTAAGTTTTAATAACTCCAAGCACTTACCTTTGCTTTCCATCTCAGGAGTAGTAGCTGCTTCCTGTGGTTGTTCCTCCACGATACCTTGATGCTCTTCCTTTAAAACACCTTTCAGTTACCTAGTTACCAACCCTTCCTTAAAGTCTCTCTAATCAAGTAACTGATATGGTTTCTGTCTCCTGTTTGGGGCCTCTGGCTGACATGGTATGTGTAAATCTATTTTCAAGAAAGCTTTTAATTTTCAAATGTACTTACTGAAAACTTAGAAGCAAACAAATATCTGTATAGTGTAAGCCACTTTTTATATAGTTTTTTGTATGTTCATATATTACAATGCCGCTTAGCATATAAAGAAGCCCTCCATAAGGACAGCTCTGCTAAGAAAAAAAAAGAAGGAAATATAGATTTGGACATAGATATTGATTTAGATCAACATTTCTGTGGCAAAATTTGGGGAGAAGTAGAAAAGGTAAAGGCTGATACAAAGTGTCAGTGCTGAAAACCTTGGAAATGAGAGTGAAGATGAGGTGGACATCACAGGCTAAATGAGTAATCTTTATCAATTCCACATCCTCACAGGTGCTTAAGGTGCTAGTCTTGCCTGTTGGAAGAAGAAATAAAATTTCTTAATCTATGGTTTATTCCACATCTCGAGTTTCCAAATATGCTCTTAGGACTAATTTTACACTGATAAGTATGGAATAGAGTAAGGTAAAAGAGCCAATACTGTGATGCAACAATAGCATTTTACCACAGTTCCCAGAAATATTACATGTTTCCAGTCTAATTTCTCTTATCATCTCTGACTCAGGGGACCAGTCTGAGACAATACTTTGGAAATAAGCAAAATTTACCCTGAACACTTTCATGTCATGTCTTTGCTCCCTCTCCCTCTTTAGGATGGCAAAACTGGCTACTGCTGTGAGGCTTCCACACTCAGACTTCACCTCTTCTTCCACACCTAGTCTTCTGCTTTATTCTTCCCCACCTCAACTGTCCCCATGCAGCTGATTCATATTTATTGAGAGTATAATATGCACAAGTCACCAAGAAGGTTCAAGGATACAACACAAAGGCTCATAGTCAAGTTGTAAGAATTTATAACATACTGTGCTACTTGTTTGTCACAGTTCTGCCAGGAAACGAACAAAAGGATCTACTGTCTTAGTCCATTATTGCTTTGTTAACGGAAATACCCAAGACTGAGTAAACTTAAGAGAATAGAGGTTTATTTGCAAAGCTCATAATTCTGGTGGCTGGAAAGTCCAAAGGCATAGGGCCACAAAATGGCCTATGGAAGTATAGAGGATGGCAGACACATGCAGAGAGAGCACGCTGCAGGCAAATTTCTCCTTTATAACAACTTACTCTCTTGAGAACTAACCTCTTCTCACCAGAGCTAGAACTCACCAAACTTCTCACAAGATAGCATTAATCTATTTCTGAGACCAGTGTCTTCATGTTCCCATTGCCACACACTAGGCCTCACCACTTCTCAATATTGGGACCAAATAATTCCAAAACATGAACCTTTGAGGGACAAACCATTATCCAAACCATAACATCCATTAATCTATGTTATAATAAAAATGATACCATACTCAACTCTGTGGAATGTCTGCATTTTTTTTTTTTTTTTAGGTTTTTGTCATAGGGTGCATGAGCTCACTTAAGAGAGACAGAGAAAGACAGTGAGAGGGACACAGAAATCACCTTCCTCCCCAGGGGGAATGGCCACACCATAATCCCTTCTCCTCCTGGGATTTTGGGCAGGCACAGACACACACCCAGCATGATTTTTCAAGCCACCAGGTTCAGGATTTAAACCATGTTTGACCATGCATATGGGAGTCCAGCACCTTTACCATAATGCCACCCACTGACCCCAAAAATGTTTGCATTTTTAAAGCATCCCCAGGAATGCAAAATGCATCTCAAAAGAATGATTCCCCTAATGGCAGAAATTTTAGTAGGCAGGAGGCAGAGAGGGCCAGAAGGTATACATATATTTATTTCATTATTTTTGTTATTTACATTTAATCATTGTACATCTTTATAGTAGATAATATGGTTTTTCAAAGCATGCCTGCAGTGTGTGACAATCAAATCAAAGATATTACAATATATATAATTTTCAACAGAGAGCTTTACATTCTTGTGTCTGTTAATTTTTTTTCCGGACCCCCCTCCTACTATCCACTCCACTCCTATATAATCTTTGGTGTCTATATTTGCCCTGCCTACTATTAAATCTTTGAATCCTTCAATTTCTGCATAGAATGCACATGTTTGGTATATACTAAGCAGGGATATACAATGTTGGTTCACTTAGTATTAAATCTTCTGTATTAATCTACTTTGTATCGAATGACAGGGTCACATTGTTCTTTATGGCTTAGTAGCATGCTATATGTATATGTGCCAAATATTTTCAACTCAGTCATCAGTTCTTAAGTATTCAGTTTGTTTCCATGCTTTAGCAATTGTGAAAAGTGCTGCAATAAACATGCATGTGCAAGTGTCTTTCTATTTTTCTATCCTTTGGGTAAATACCAAAGAGTGGGATTACTGAGTCATATGGGAGTTTTATTTGTAGAATTTTAAGGAGCCTCCATATTGTTTTCCACAGTGGCTATACTAATTTACATTCCCACCAACAGTATAGGAGGGTTCCCTTTTCACCACAGCCTCACCAGCACTTGCCTTTTTTTGCGGAGAGTGGGGGCAGTGATGGTATACCATAGCCATTCTGACTAGAGTTAAGTAGTATCTCATTGTGGTTTTGATTTGCATTTCCCTTACAATAAGAGAGGTAAAACATTTTTTTTCATATACATTTGGCCATTCCTATTTCTTCCTTGGAGAATTGTCTGTTTAGCTCATTTTCCCATTTTGTAATTAGATTATTAGGTTTTGTTTTGTTTTGTGTTGTTATGCTTGCGAGTAAGCTGCTTGAGTTCCCTATATATTCTGTTTATCCCTCCCTTATCTGAGAATTGTTTGTAAATATTTTCTCCCATTCTATGTACTGTCTCTTCACTCTAATTATTGTTCCCTTTATTGTACAGAAACTTTTTAGCTTGATGTAATCCCACTTGTCTGTTTCTGAAATTGTTGCCTATGCATTGAAATCTTTGCTGGGACCAGCAGATGGTGTAATGATTATGTCACTAGACTCCCACAGAGTTGACCACGGTTTGAGTCCCGGACCCGTCAGCCTCAAACTCACACCGGGTGCATGTGCTTCTGTGCCCAAAGTCCTGAGGGGAGAATGGAGGAGAAGAAATTGCCATGTGGCCATACTCCATGGGAGTGATTTCTCACTTTCTGTCTCTCTGTCTCTCTCTGTCACTCCAGCAAGCACACACACCCTGTAGCAAAAATCTCTCTCTAAAAAAGAAAAAGAAAAAGAAATCTGCCTACTTCAATGTCTTCAAGTGTTTCCCCTGTATTTTCCATCAGTAGTTTTATAGTTTGAGGTTTTACATTTAGATCTTTGAACCACTTTGAGTTGATTTTGTTGATGGTGAGAGATAGGGGTCCAATTCCATTTTTTTGCAGATGGATACCCAGTTCTTTCAGCACCATAGAAAGAAACTTTTCCCCCACTGAATTGTCTTATATCCTTTGTCAAAAATCAGTTGGCTGGGGCTGGCAGTGGTGCGGTGGTTGAGGTGCTAGACTCCCAAATGGCTGATGATGGTTTGAATTCCAAACCTGGCAGTTTGCTTTCTCATTTTCCCTTTCTCTCTGTCTGTCTCTCTGTGGTCATAATTGAAGAATAATGATAATAAATAAAATTTAAATTTAAAAGAGACTTTTAATAATTTTTTTTAAATCAGTTGACTGTATGTTTTGGGGTTTATTTTTGGATTCTCTATTCTGTTCCATTGGTGTATGTATCTGTTTTTGTGCCAGTAGCATCTCGTTTTGATTATCACAGCTTTGTGATATATTTTTGAGGTTGGGTGGTGAGATGCCTCCCACTTTATTCTTTTGCACAGTATTGCCTTGGCAATGTGAGACCTTTTATGGTTTCGGACAAATTTTATGAGCTTTTTCTTTTTCCATGAAGAATGTCACTAGTAATTTGTAAATTAATTTGGGAAGAACTGACATTTGATTATATTGACTCTTCCTACACAAGAATAAGGGATGTCTTTCCTTTTGTTTGTTTTTCTTTTTTCTTGTGTAATACTCCATTCATTTATTTTTTCAGTTTCCATAGTTTTCCATATAGAGATTTTTCACCTTTTGGGTTAGGTTTATTCCTAGGTATTTTATTTATTTATTTTGTATGTATGGCTATTATAAATGGAATTGTTTTCTTCAGTTCTGTCTCAGTCTGTTTACTGTTGGTGAATAAAAATGTTGGGGCCAGCAGATGGCGTGATGTTAAGGGCGCTGAACTGCCACATGGCTGACTACAGTTCGAGTCCCAGATCTGGTTCCTTGCTCTCTCACTTTCCCTCTGTCTCTCTCTGTCTCTCATTCTGTCCCTCTCTGGTCAAATTAACTAAGAAAGTAAATAAATAAATAAATAAATAAAAATAAAGTTAAATAAAATAATTCTTTAATTTTTTTAAAAATGCAACAGTTTCTTGTTTTGTTTTTCTTTTTAAGGGGATTTTTGTCTTAGGGCTTGTACTTGCCAGAGACAGAGGGAGAGGGACAGTGAGAGGGAAAATGAGAAATCACTGCACAGGGGGATGGTCATGCCACAATCCCTTCTCCTCCATTCTCTTCTCAGGATCTCGGGCACACATGCACATGTGCCTGGTGTGATTTTTAAGCCACCAGGTCTGGGACTTGAACTGCGGTCAGTCATGTGGGAGTCCAGTGACGTAACCACTATGCCATCTACTGGCCACAAAAATGCTATAGATTTTAGTATATTGATTTTGTATCCTGCCACTTTACTGAATTCATTTATTACTTCTAGGAGATTTTTCATGATTTTTTAAAATTTCGTAGGTATATAATCATGTCATTTGTGAATAGAGACAATTTCACCTCTTTTCCTACTTGAATGTCTTTTATTCTCTTGTCTGATTGCATTGGATAGACTTCCAGAACTATGTTGAAAAAAAAGTGGAGAAAATGAATAGCCTTGACTTATTCCTCTTTTTAGTAGACAGCTTCCAGCTTTTCCCCATTCGGTATGATGTTAGCAATGGGATTTTTTTTTCTTTTTATTTTTCTTTAGAAGAGGTTTTTTGCTATAGGGAGCGTGCGCTCGCCAGACAGACAGAGAGAGACAGAGAGACAGAAAGCGAGAAATCACCCCCCAGGGGGAATGGCCATGCCGCAATCCCTTCTCCTCCATTCTCCTCTTGGGATATTGGGCACACACGCACACGTGCCCAGCATGAGTTTTAAGCCACCGGGTTCGGGATGCGAACCGCGGTCGACTACATGGGAGTCCAGTGACATAGCCATTACGCTAACTGCTGGTCCCTAAAATAAATAATTTTAAAAATGTTTGAAAAACTAAAAAATAGAAAGTTTAGTTCCTCAGTCACATCTGACACATTTTTTGAGAATTATTTTATTTATGGGAGCAGCAGCTGACATAATAGCTATGTCACTGAATTCTCATGTAATCAACGGTGGTTCGAATCCCAGACCCAGTGGCTTAAACTCATGCCGGGCACATGTGTGTGCATGCCCAAGATCCCGAGAGGAGAATGGAGGAGAAGGGATTGCAGTGTGGCCATCCCCCTTGGGGGGGGTGATTTCTCGCTTTCTGTCTCTCTGTCTTTCTCTGTCTTTCTGGCGAGTACATGCGCCCCATAGCAAAAAACTCTCCAAAAAAAAAAAAAAAAAAAAAAAAAGATAATAAAAAAAGAATCATTTTATTTAACTTTATTTATTATTATTTTTATTATTATTATTTTCCAATTTGATCAGAGAGAAAGAGAGAGAGGGAAAATGAGAAAGCAAGTCACCAGGTCCGGAACTTGAACTGTGGTCAGCCATCTGGGAGTCCAGTGCCTTTAACCACCATGCCACCTGCTGGTCCCACATTAGCCACATTTCAAGTGCTCAATAGTCACATATGGCTAGTGGCTACTGTATTGGATGGTACGTATACAGAATATTTGCATAATGGCAGAGAATTCTGTTAGATAGTACTGTTTTAGAGATATACACTGAAATATTCACCATTAAAGCTATATAGTGTCTGGGACCAGCAGTTAGCATGATGGCTATGTTGCTGGACTCCCATGTAGTTGACCACGGTTCGAGTCCCGGACCCGGTGGCTTAAACTCATGCCGGGCACGTGTGCGTGCGTGCCCAATATCCCAAGAGGAGAATGGAGGAGAAGGGATTGTGGCGTGGCCATTCCCCCTGGGGGGTGATTTCTTGCTTTCTGTTTCTCTGTCTCTCTCTGTCTGTCTGGCAAGCACACACGCCATATAGTGAAAACCTCTCCAAAAAAAAAAAAAAAAAAAATATATAGTGTCTGTAATTTGTTTTACTATAATTTAATGGAGATAGAAGTAGAGTAGGTGGGAGTATAGAAAAAACAAGATTGACCATGATTGGTTATTGTTGAAGCTGGATGATGATAATGAAAGAAATGACCTATTCTCCCTACCTCTGTGAATGTTTGAAAATTTTCATAATAGAAAGTTAAATAGGAAAGTCTACACAAACCCTGATTTAACTACTGTGGGCTCTGGGTACTTTTGAAGTTCTTAGAAAAATAATAAAATTACTCTATGTGTGTATAGGACAACATTTCATGTTCTTTTTTTTTTTTTTTTTTTTTTTTTGAAGAGGTTTTTGCTATAGGGCGCGTGCACCTGCCAGACAGATAGAGAGAGACAGAGAGATAGAAAGCGAGAAATCACCCCCCAGGGGGGATGGCCACGCGGCAATCCCTTCTCCATTCTCCTCTCGGGATCTTGGGCACGCACGCACACACGCCCAGCGTGAGTTTAAGCCACCGGGTCTGGGACGTGAACCGCGGTCGAATACGTGGGAGTCCAGCGACATAGCCATTACGCTAACTGCTGGTCCCAACGTTTCATGTTCTTTATAAATGTGCCTAAAAAAATAATACTACACATCTCGCTCAGTTCTTTGCCTCTTTTTTTTTCTTTTTTGCCATGGGGTGCATGCACTCACCAGATAGAGACAGAGACGTGAAGAGGGAAAGTGAGAAATCATCCCTGAGGTTTGGCCATGCCATAATCCCTTCTCCTCCATTCTCCTCCTGGGGCTTTGGCATGCATGCACATGTATCTTGCATGAATTTCAAGCCACCAGGTCTGGGACTCAAACTGCTATCAGCCAAGTCGGAGTCCAGCATCTTAACCACTATGCCACCTGCTGGCCCCTGTACTTTGCATTTTTAAGGTTCATTTATCTATTTCTTCCATGAATGAGAGAGACAGGGAGAGAGAAAAGGAAACAGAGAGACATAACACCTCTAACAGAATCTTGACACCCCAGTCCACCACAGATTCTGCCATCTCTAGAGCTTGGGTACAGGTGTACCTAGCATACTCAGGGAGGCCTCATACATGAACCCAGAACCTTCCCATGTGGATCTGCCTCACAGAGGATCACATTTTACTGCTGAGTCATTGTCCAGCCCCTGTATTTTTTATTAAATAAAATATCCAAAGTTTTCCATTCAGCATATATAAATCTGCCTCATTCTTTTTAAAGACTACTCAGTATTACATTATATGGGTGTATCACAATTTATTCAAATAGTCACCTGTAGATAGATACAGAGTAGAGAATGGATTTGGGAGGATCCTAGAATAGATGGGAAAGACATATAAATTAGCAATACAAGAGATATAGATCCAATTAATGTAATCCAATGGACTAGAGAGAAGAACTTAGAGTGAAAAAAATCTTAAAGATATAGAATTAAGAGAATGTGGTGATCTCCTAAATATGAATCCTGAAGGAGAAAAAATGAAAGAGAATTCTACTTTGGTAGCTTGGACAAAAAGTAATATCAGTCTTTTTCTTTTTTTTTCCTCCTTTGAATTATTTATTTATTTAATTTTATTTGTTATCATTATTTTTCAATTTGACCAGAGAAAGAGAAAGGGAAAGAGAGAAAGCAAGCTGTAAGGTCTGGTACTCAAATCATGGTTGGCCATGTGAGAGTCCACCTTCTTAACTACCAGGTCATCTGCCGGCCCCATAATGTCAGCCTTTAAAGAAAAGAAATCACTCTTACTAGAAGAAAAGTTGACAAGTTTTTGTTGATTCAGTTGTCTGTGATTCAGTTGTCTGTAAGTTCATCTCCCAATGGAGATGTGGGGTAGACATTTAGCTATATTTTTCTGAAGTCAGGAAAGGGTAGAGACTCTTGAAGCAGGAGTCATCAGCAAATACTTGGTGGCAGAAGCCAAAAGAGGAAGTAAAATGATCTCTGGCCTCTCTGATTCTCAATTACCTCAACAAAGGATAAGGCTACTCTAACACTCAATCTCCCAGGCATATGCACAGAGACTGAGTGTAATCGTTTTAGAGCCAACCTCACGGTGAACTATTGAACGTCCTGCTGATGCTCAAATAAGCAATGCGTTATCTGTGAATACAGAAAGAATGACAGAAGATCTCTTAGAAAGGTTACTGGAGTTGGCAGGTGGCATGGTGGTTAAGGGCACTGGACTCCCACATGGCTAATTGCAGTTCAAATCCAGGACCTGGCGGCTTGCTTTCTCTCTCTCTCTCTCTCTCTCTCTTGCTCTGTCCCTCTCTGGTCAAATTAAAATAAATAAATAAATAAATAAAGTTAAATAAAATAATTCTTTTCAAAAAAGGAAGAAAAGTTACATGATAAGAGTGAAAGCAGAGAAGCTATGGATTATTATTCTAGTCATCTCTATGAGTAAGAATGACTACTCAGTCTGAACAGGCCAGTGAACATAGAAATGAGGGAAAAATTAGGAAACACTGGTGCCAATTATTACTCTTTCATGTTGCAAGGCACGTATAGGCCTACTCAGATTGTCTGGGGTGATATACTGTAAAGATAAATGAAGAAATAAGAAACACGAAGCCTAGTATTTTTAGCAGTTTTCACAGAGACATAGATCATTATCAGGGTATGACACAACCTGATTTTGTTTCACTTTATGAAACCTGGTTACTCATGACATTATTACCTCACGGCTTTTACTTTTCAGGGCTTTTCTGCATTACTATCTGTTTCTATGTTTCTCTGTCATCTGTGTACCTTTCTCTACATTCAAATACCAAAGGGAGACTATGACTGGTTGAATAGTTCATTAGCCAATATAGAGTAGCCTTGTGGAGAAGAAAGCGTCCATGCGTTGTCATGGTTGCCTAAGAGTAAGGTTCCATTACTTTTCAATGGAGCATTAATGTGTAATCTGTCAAAGTTCAAAAGAAAAGCTTGGCATGTTTAGATTGTTACCAGATGAGGCTGGTGGACTCTAACTCCTAAAAACCTCACAGAGCATGATAAATCTCACCCTCAATCTGAAGTCTAAGAAAACTGGTTTTAAAATATTCTGAGGTTGGGTTTATCTCTCAAGACAAAGTCTAATTAAATAGGTCTTATGTATGAACCAGATTGCCAATTTATAATGGAAAATTTAAATTATAGGGACCTAAATTATTAAATCCATGTCTGACTTCCTTCCCTTAGCATTAAATCTTCCATATTCTTCCACTTTGTATCAAATGTCAGGGCCTCATCATTCTTCATGGCTAAGTAGGGTGCATTGTGTATATGTGTCACATTTTTTCAATTCATTCACCTGTTCTTGGACATGTGGGTTGATTCTATGTTTTAGCAACTGTGAATAATGCTATAGTAAATATGAATGTGCAAGTGGTTTTCCAACTCAGTGTTTGCTTTTCTTTTCTGTTTTTTTTGTTTGTTTGTTTGCTTGTTTTGTTTTGTTTTGTTTTCCTTTGCTTCTGCAGTTTAGTGAGAGAAACATTCAACTAAGGTAACTTCACCTTGGAAAATCCTACAAAAACTGAATTTGATAAAATTATTTTGATAGGAATCCCATTTATAAATAGCAGCCATTACTTCACTGCCTTCAGAATTGCAGGGTGTCATTTTCCATGGTTAGAGTTCAAATGTTTTAAGATCAGATTTTTTTAGTCAAGAGTTACAAAAACAAAGTAACCTGAGAGATAGGATAGTTGTCCCAGGTTAAGGAAACAGTAACTTCCATGATCTCTCTGCTCAGGCAGGTATAAGGCAGCTGCTAGATTTATGCTAACAGGTTCAACAGCATTCGTATTTTTTGTTTAAAGAGGAAGTGATGGTAACTTCAGAGGGTAGATGCAGAAGGACTTTACTGAGGCACTTATGTTGTCAAAGAAACAACTATCACAGGGTGTCAGGTTACAAGCCTGAGCACCCTGTGTTATTTGGAGAGGCCAAGGTATCCCCACTCCTGATCCAACCACAGTGGAGGAGCATTTTCTTTCTTTCTTTCTTTCCTTCTTTCTTTCTTTCTTTCTTTCTTTCTTTCTTTCTTTCTTTTTTTTTTTTTTTTTTTGTAGACGTTTTTGCTATAGAGTGCATGCAGTCACCAGAAAGACAAAGAGAGACAGAGAGACAGAAAGCAAGAAATCACCCCCCAGGGGGGATGGCCACGCCGCAATCCCTTCTCCTCCATTCTCCTCTCGGGATCTTGGGCACGCACGCACACGTGCCCAGCGTGAGTTTAAGCCACCGAGTCCGGAACGTGAACTGCGGTCGGCTACATGGGAGTCCAGTGACAGCCATTATGCTAACTGCTGGTCCCAGTGAGAAAGCAAGCCAACAGGTCCAGGATTCAAACCATGGTTGGCCTTGTGGGAGTTCAGTGCCCTTAACCACCATGCCACCTGTCAGCCCCTTCTTTCTTTCTTTTTTAAAGTTTTTGTTATAGGGTGTGTGTGCTCACCAGAGAAGAGAGAGACAGAGAAAAAGAAAGTAAGAAATCACCCTCATAGGGAAGACAGCCACATTACAATCACTTCTCCTCCATTTTCCTGTCAGGATTTTAGGGATGCACGCACAAGTGCCCAGCGTGATGTGGGAGGCCAGGTCTGGAACTCAGACCATGTCTGATCATGTGGGAGTCCAGTGCCTTAACCAGTGCCACATGCTGGTCCTAGAGGAGCGTGTTCTGAGACTCAGGCAGCAAGACCTCAGAGCAGGAGGAGCAGACAGTGTTGTCCTAACAAGTGATTCAGAGCACTGAAATGGAAAGATGACTGTATTTCAGTATGGACACCCTCTGCTGGTCTGAGTCATTACACTAGGGAGACCTAATGTAAGGACTCTGCAAGGACTCAGCACATCAGCATCTGTTACTTCCTGGAATGTCTTGCAGCTTACACAAAATGTGACCAGGACCAGTGGTTTGTGCATTCTGAGTCCCAGGAATTAGCACAGAGAAGGTGCCATGTGAAGTTAGGGGAGCAAACACTCTGTGTCTTTCCAGGTGGGCTGAATGAGCCCCAAACTCCTGACAGGCCCAGTGCCATTTTGGAAAAGGTCAGGCCGGACTTTGGGATCATTGAGAAGCCAGAAGTATAGGCAGGGGGCCAAACATAAGCGAGAGAATCACTCACAATATCCACCTAAGGAAGAGAGGTACAGAAGGTGTTTTGAGGGACACAGCTAATAACAAGATGAAATCCTAGGCCAGAGCTGGTCATGGAGGTCGGTATACTCCTGTCCACCCAGACAGGGGCCTCCACTTCATGATCCCATCCACAGTTCATGGGCTCCAGAGGTGGACCTCACTTTCTTATGAAATCCCAACTTCAGGATTCCATAAGAAAAAACTTTCTTTCCTATTTGCTCTCCCATCCTGTATCTCCCAATGACTCAAAATGTTCCTAACAAGCAATGAAAAGGAAATATTCTGAGCTGATTTTGATGTGGCCACTCTAACCTAGGCACTTGGGCAAGGATGTTGCTGTCTCTGGAGACTGACATTCAGCCTGCCCCATGTGCCACTGGAGCCCAGGATTGAAACCATATGCTAGAGATGGGCCTCCTCTTGTCAGTACATCAGCCAGCTCACACCGCCAGCCCCATACAGAATGGAGAATGGAGACTCTGGGGTTATCCCTCATGCTCCTCTCTGCTTGGTGCCAAATTCCCCACCACAGACACTCAGTCTCAAGGCACAACCTCAGCCCAGCAAGGATTGAGGTGCCATCAGACAGTGATCCACATAAGTGGTGACACTCAAGTCACTTGTTCCTTCCTACTTGACACTGAGAGTTTTCTTATCCTTTGGGTAGATACTAAGGAGTGAAATTTCAAAGTAATATGGTAATTCTGTTTGTAGGTTTTTAAGAAACCTCCATATTGTTCGCTACAGTGGCTATACTATAATAATTTACATTCCCACCAAGAGTGTAGGAGAATTTGTTAATCTCTCCAAATCTCTATAAAACAGACAGAATATCTATCAATCTATAGTTAGCCTCTTAAACAGCATTTACCACAAAACTAGAGGACTAGTCTCATGAACCATGACATACACATAGCTATAAAACTTCTAGAAGAAAACAGGAAAAAATTTTTACAATCTATGGGATGGGAAAAGATTTCTTAGATAAGACATAAAAACCATGAACAATAAAAGAAAAAAAATGTTACATTGGACTTCCCCCAAATTAAAATATTTCACTCTTCTAAACACATCATTAAGAAAAGGAGGGCAAGGGACCAGCAGTTAGCGTAATGGCTATGTTGCTGGACTCCCACGTAGTCGACCACGGTTTGCGTGCCGGACCTGGTGGCTTAAAATTCACGCCGGGCGCGTGTACGTGCATGCCCAAGATCCCGAGAGGAGAATGGAGGAGAAGGGATTGTGGTGTGGCCATCCCCCCTGGTGGGTGATTTCTTGCTTTCTGTCTCTCTGTCTCTCTCTGTCTTTTTGGTGAGCACATGCACCCTATAGCAAAAAAAAAAAAAAAAAAAAAAAAAAAAGAAAAGAAAAGAAAAAAAAAAATCCCTCCAAAAAAAAGAAAAGGAGGGCAAATGGCATAATGGTTATGTCACTGGACTCCCACATAGTCCACCATGGTTCAAGTCTTGGATCCAGTGGCTTAAAACATGCCGGAAGAGAGAAGAGAATGAAGGAGAAGGGTTTGCACCATGGCCATCCACCCAGAGGGTGATTTCTCACTTTCTGTGTCTCTGCCTCTCTCTGTCTCTCCAGCGAGCACATGCACCCTATAGCAAAAATCTCTAAAAAAAAAAAGAAAAAGAAAGGGACCAACAGTTAGCGTAATGGCTATGTTGCTGAACTTCCATGTAGTCAACCACGGTTCGAGTCCAGACCCAGTAGCTTGAACTCAGGCTGGGCACGTGTGCGTGCGTGCCCAAGATCCAGAGAGGAGAATGGAGGAGAAGGGATTGCATCGTGGCCATCCCCTTGGTGGGTGATTTCTCGCTTTCTATATCTCTCTGTCTCTCTCTGTCTTTCTGGCAAGTGCACACGCCCTAGAGCCAAAAAAAAAAAAAAAAGAAAAAAAAGAAAAAGAAAGAAAAGAACCTCAGAATGGGAAGATATACATGTAATACCTATATGTATGACAAAGAACTTAAATTTAAAATATATAAAGAGCTGTTTAATAAGAAAACACTTTAATTTTTAATTGGCAAAATATTTTAACAAATACTTAACAAAAGAAGACAAAAATGGTCTTGTACTAATAAGGACATAAGAAAGTGTTCAACATTATTATGAAAATTAAACTCTGATGAGAAATGAGTACACATCCATTGAATCTCCAAAATTTAAAAGTCTGAAAATACCAAGTGTTGGCAAAGATATGGAGCAACTGCAATTCTTATAGACTGATGGTGAAATGCAAAAAGGACAATTACTATGGAAAACCGTGGCAGTTTATTAATAAGTTCAAGATATACCTACCATATGACTTAACCATCTACTCCTAGATATTTACTTAATAGAAATATGAACATGTTCCCACAAAGACGGGAAAATGTTCAAAGTGTCTTTATTATAATAGTCCCAGACTGAAACTAAGATGAATCCCTATCTAGGTGACTAGATAAACAAAATATGACATATCTAAACAGTGAAATACAATCATGCATTGTTTAACAACAGAGATTTTTTTTTTTTTCCCTTAATTTGCCCGAGGGTGCGTGCACTCACGAGAGAGAGAGACGGAAAGAAAGGAAAGGGAGAAAACACCCCCTGATGGGACATGTTCACACAGCAGTCCCTTCTCTATTTCTCCATTCTGTCAGGATTGAGTGGTAGAGGGGATGCGGTGCTGTGCTATCCTGATCCACATTAAGCAATAGAGGATTATTCTCAATCTTCTGTGAGTGTTACTTGATGACAGACTTTAGCTATCATCCCTTTTTGGAAAGTTTCTTGACTATAGAGATCTGCCTAAACCAAGATCACACTCTCTTCCCTGGGAACAGTCTATATCAAATGAATGGGCAACCTAAGGATATAAAGTCTGGGCAACCTTTGCCCTACTCAAGAGAACTCTCAATGGCCATGCCAGTATCAGAATTCTTCCTGGGCTCAGCTGAGGCCTTTTTTGTACTACATCACTTCTCATCTTTTCCTAAAATCAATCCTGCCACATTCCTCCCACAAATGGGGATTCCAAGAAGACCCACTGATACACTTCCTCATGCCAATCTCCATTTCAGTCTATTTCCTCAGAAACTCTACACGTAATAAATGGTATAAATGGTACGTATTAATTAGAATTAGGTCAAACTGTAGGGATCAACAACCAACATAATAATGGTTTAAGTAGCATAGATCCCAGGGAAGAAGGGTGCATCATGGTGTGGTGTACAGAGCAGGTTCTATCATTTTGTTCCACTCTGTGATCTCACAGTCTAAGATGGAAGAACCCATATTCTAAACAATAAATGGAGAATAGGAGAGAAGAAACAATGAGTGCATTTAGGCTATCTCATAAAGACTATCTGTGAGTTGAGGGATCTCAAGAGAAAATTCATGTTCCTGTTGAAATTTTGATTGTTTTCATTTTCTTGGCTCTGTGACAGGTTCTACTTGGACCTGCTTCAACCTCTCCTTTGAACTCATGCTTACTATATAGGATGGCTTCCCTCAGTACCCACTCGTTCTGCTTGACCCAATTCCTGTTTCCTATACTTGCCCATCATTTGCTTCTGGTCCCAGCATCATGACTAGCACTTAAACTCACCACCAACAGTCCTTATTTCTCACTTCAGAAATGAAATGTGACCTACAGCAATATTTATGGTTATTATTTGTTCTTTTCTGTTCTTTCTATCATAGGCAGAATCACTGATTCTGAAAAAGACATTAACAAAATGACTGATTAATCATCAATTACTTTTCTTACATAAAATCACCCAGTTACCAAAGCATTTAATATGGCCATTTAAAATTATTTAAAATTATGGATTTTTATTTTTAGAATTTATTTTTGTTTATTTAATTTTTAGATTTTTACCATGGGGCACATGCATTTGCCAGAAACAGAAGGAAAGTGAAAAATCATTCCTTGGTGGGATAGCCAAGCCACAATCCCTTCTTCTCCATTCTCCTCTTGGGATTTTGGGCAAGCATATGTGCCCAGGGTGATTTTCAAGCTACTGGGTCTGGGACTCAACCACGGCCGGCTATGTGGGAGTCCAGCATCTTAACCAGCATGCCACTTGCTGGCCCCATTTGTTTTTATCTTTTTATTGTATTTGTGCAAACATTTGTGGTGCCAAAGCAGAGATTGCTCTCACTGGTTAAGAATATATCTTGTCTCCTTAAACAGAGATGATAATAGAAATGTATAGCAAGTAAGCAGACACTGAACAAACAGAATGGATGTCAATCATAACCTGCAGGCTGTAACAGTGTACAATGGCAGCATCTGGTCCTGGCAATGACTATGTGATGAACATCATGGTGCTCTATAGCTGCAGGAGGCAGTATTATGTGACAGCCAATCATACAGAATCAAATACCGACCCTGGCTTTATTAACTATGCCACTCCAAGAATTTTGCTAAGCCCTGCTTCCTTATCTGTAAATAAGGATAGGGACCAGCCTATCCTTGTGGCCTAGTGGTTAAGGAAGCAGGATCTCACAGGGCTGGCCATGGTTCAAATCCTAGCCCTGGCAGCTTGAGAAACTGGCCATGTGCTTGCATGCTCAAAGTCCCAATAGGATGGAACATAGAGAAGAGATTGTGGCATCACAACACACCACTAGGGGGTGCTTTGTCCCTAGCTCTCTCCTTCCTCTCCTTTTCTCTCTTTTTCTGTCTCTCTCTAGCAATATCCCCTTTGGCAGTTAAAAATAAATAAAAACGTAATAAATTAAAGAAAGAATAAAAAAAGTTCTACATTCAGAATGTTGATTGTGATCATTAGAGAAGATAATTCTTGGTCTCGCACCAGAACTTCTCGGTTGGGGGCAGCTGCTGTGGACCTGTGGGTTGGCCAGCCAGCGTGGCAACGACATGGAGGAATTCAACCCTGAAGACTTCTCCACCTCCAAAGAGGATGAAGACTACGTGCCATTGGGTGGAGAGTATAGTGAAGATGATGTAAACGAATTAATGAAGGAAGATGAAGTGGTTGATGAAGAGCAGATAAAGAGAAAGGCTCAAAGCATTCCTGCCAGGAAGAGAAAACAAGGTGGCTTCTTGTTAGAAGAGGAAGAGGAGGATGCCCAGAAGGAGTCTGAGGAAGCAGCAGTGAGGAAGACCAAGCCGCAGAACAGGAAAAAGGCCTTGGGACAGAGTATGCAAGGAAAAAGGAGGATGCACTCTGGGCCAGCTTCCTCAATAATGTGGGACCGAAATCAAAAGTGCCCCCAAGTACACTCGTTAAGAAGGGAGAAGAGGGACCAGCAGTTGGTGTAATGGCTATGTCACTGGACTCCCATGTAGTCAAATGCAGTTCGAGTCCCGGACCCAGTGGCTTAAACTCATGCCTGGCGCGTGTGCATGCGTGCCCAAGATCCCGAGAGGAGGATGAAGGAGAAGGGATTGCGGCGTGGTTTTCTGTCTCTCAGTCTCTCTGTCTTCCTGACCTGGCGAGTGCACACGCCCTATAACTAAAACCTCTCCAGAAAGAAAGAAAGAAAGAAAGAAAGAAAGAAAGAAAGAAAGAAAGAAAGAAAGAAGGAAAGAAAGAAAGAAGGAAAGAAAAAAAAGAAGAGACTGAAGAGACGAGTTCAAGTAACTCATTGGTCAATGTAGAAGAGTTAGAGAAATCTAAAGAAATAGAAAAAGTTAAAATCACCAAGGTGTTTGATTTTGCCGGTGAAGAAGTAAAGGCGACTAAGGAAGTCAGTGCTACATCTAAAGATGCCAAATCCTTCTTTAAGCAAAATGAAAAAGAAAAACCACAGGCTAATGTCCCCTCAGCTCTGTCATTGCAGGGTGCATTGAATGGAAAGCTTTTCTAGACCAAGTGGATCACAGGCAGTTTGAAATCGAGCAAGATCTCAGGCTGAGCAAAATGAAGCATGGGGAAATCGGCCACAGCTCAATCCTGTTCACAGTGTGAGCTTTTGTACGTCTGTGAGATGTCTCCATTGTTTCTCATGAGCTGTTTCCCAGCAAGGTCTTCTTTTCTACACCAAAGTTTTGTCTAGTGTCTTGATCTCACATGGTTTCATTTGTTTACTTTCATGGGTTCTTAAATAAATAAATAAAATAAAATAAAAAGATAATTCTGCAAAGGATTTGGCAAAATTGCAAAAAAATCTGAACTATTTTTATTATCTTATTGAGTAGATATTTTATTACCTTAGGCTCTTTTACAAAATTCTTTTTTCCCCCTGTGGGTGAACACAGACAACACAATGGAAGTTGTCTTTTACAAAGTTCTTGTGACTATTACTGAACAGAATCCCCATTGTTACTTTTCATAACTCCTCTTAGAGTTCAGTTCTTAATCACCTGATAAACAAAGATAAGTTTTAATTGGCCTGGCCTGTTTCTGGCCTCTTTCGTTATGAGGACTATGCTACCCTTCTTTGGATATAATTGTTGCCTTTTTCCCTGAAGTGTTTTGTTTTGTTTTGTTTTAAGAGCATAATGATTTAAAAAACAGGTTCTTGGGGCTGGCTGAGTAAATTTATAGTCCAGTTCTCCAACTTCCAAGCTGGGAAGACTCAGGCCAGTTGCTCCAGCCTTCTTAGCCTCATTTCCCGTATGTGTCAAATGGATGTAACACAAAGTGCCTACCTTGTAGATTCAATGATATACTTGAAGACATCTAAACTTTTTTTTCTTTATTCATGATAGAGCATGTGCACATGCACATGGGAGTAACAAAGAGAACAACAGATAGACAGATAAGAAATAGGGAGAAAGAGAGAGACATAAGCACCCTCCACAGGGTTGTCACACCACGATTCTCTTCCTCCAGTCCTCTAATCCAAGGGATCTTGGGGAATCAAACATGTGCCCAGTGTGTTTCAGGCTGACTGGGCTGGGTATTCAAACTGTGGTGGCCACATGGGACCCAGTTTCTCTTGAGCAGCATATTTCCACTGTGCCATGGAGCCAGCCCACTTTAGAACAGTTTAAAAGTACCTGGCAAAAACAGGAATCAATCAGTAAATAATAGCTTTTATTATTTTATTGCTAATTATCTGAACTTCATTTGTGAAGTAAAGTCACAGACTTAAACTGAATGAGCAGACTACTGAAGAAACTTTTCATCAACTTTTCATTATGCACAGCCCTGAGTTTTTAAGAAATTCTATAGCTTCCATACAGAAAATGTTCATATTTACTTATAGTTGTATAGGTAAGGACTTGAAAGTATTCACAGTATACTTAGGTATGTAGAGAACATTTAAGTTATTTTTTGGTAAATAACTCATCTGATTCCCTTCATATGCCCCCACTTGTCAGGTAGTAGGGGGTAGAAAAAAAAAAAAAAAACCACTAAATGTTAGGCCATTCCAGTAAATTCCGTTTGCTGGAATAATTTAAATAACCCATTAGATAAATGCTAAATCTCTTTAAGTAGTTAAATATCTCAGATTTGCACCATCTTCTTCTAGCTCCTCTCTTTTTTTAGTGTCTGGATTCATAACGCAAGGGTAATAGCTAGACATCCTTTGGCGGCAGAAGTAAGATTAAGTCTTCAAATTCTTATGGTGGATCTTACACCAGTGGCTTGTTTCTGCCATTGGCTGACTGTCCTAGGAGGTTCTCTGGTAAATGCTTGCTGAATGATGGGTGATCCTGTCTGTGCACCTTCTCCTGGCCTCTGTTGCTCAAATCTATACTGGGGCACCCCTTGAGGATATGGCTAAGCTTATGCAGAACCACATGGTACTTCCCAAGATAATTCAGCCTCACCTTGTCTCCTTACTGCCATGGAAGATTCCTGAGAACCTGCCTTTCCCCTGTCCAGCCCTGACCTATGATGCCCACATGGGATGTGCCATTTACCACAGCAGATCCCATGGCAGGCTTGCCGTCCTCATGCCCTTGGGTGGTGTAGGAGCTTTCTCTCGAGCCCCAAATGTGAAATGATACAAAGCCCTCCTCCATGGATCTTCTGATTCTGGTCAAAACTTGGAGAGGGAAGACCAAACCGGGGAAGGGACCACTTGATTTTCTCCTCTCATTGCTCCTCAATCTGTTACCCTTCTCGCCTGGGGTGAGAAGAGGCAATATGCAGGCTTTGTACTTTCCCTGAGTCATGTCCTCCTTTTTCTGGACTTCTGCCTCAGGACCAAACTTTTTCTTTCTTCTTTCTTCCTTCCTTCCTTTCTTTCTTTCCCTTCCTTGCTTCCTTCCTTCCTTCCTTCCTTCCTTCCTTCCTTCCTTCCTTTCTTTCTTTCTTTCTTTCTCTTTCTTTCTTTCTTTCTTTCTCTCTTTCTTTCTTTTTTAGAGATTCTTGCTATAGGGCACATGCACTTGCTGAAGAGACAGAGAGAGGGAAAGTGAGAAATCATCCTCTGGGGAGATGGCTATGCCACAGTCCCTTCTCCATTCTCCTCTCAGGATTTGGGTACAACACATGTGCCCTGCATGAGTTTCAAGCCTCCAGGTTTGGGACACAGACTACAGTTGACCACAAGTGGGAATCTAGTGCCTTAACCACTATGCCACCTTCTGGCCCCCAGGGACAAACTTTAATGGTAGACATCATGTGTGAAGAAAAACAAAATCCCCTTGCACATGAGAAGACTTAAATTGGAGATAATCCAAAAGTCACACTAACTGCATCACTAATTGAATTATAGACATTTTTCTCATTTAAACAAAAATAAAGTGCATTATCATTAATAAATGTTTCTTTTATTAAGAGGATAGAGTACTATTCTTACATTGACATAGAGTAAATTGTTATTTCTACTTATCCTTGTGAAACTAAAATTGGAATTGTCTTTCTTACATTACCCTGGTAAAAAAAAAATTTTAAATCAAGAGTTTCCTGGATGCTGAAAAGGATAAATTTAAAGATTTTTTTCCCTAGTAGTAAGAGCAGAATAGAGGTATTCATGAGCCAAAAAAAAAAAGCATTTTATTGAACTTTTTCAAAAGTATTGAGTCACATAGACATATTTATAACCACCTGGTGCGTTCCTCTCCTGCCAGTGGACATAAAACAGATTTCTCAAAAAAAAATAGCTTTAAGTGGACCATAGTTAATGTTCAAAAAACTAATTAAGTCTTGTCTTTTTGAAGCCATGAATATTTACAAAGATAATAGGTAAGAACAGCTTTCTTCCAGTTCTTTTTGCCTAAAAATACTAGAGGCTTTCCTAACAGCTTGTCTTGCTTGCTATCTTACCAGTCTCCTACTCCAAACTCATCCATCCTCCAACAAAAGGGCAGGAGAATTAGTTTTATAAAAAATTCTTTTTAGGGGACCAGCAGTTAGCGTAATGGCTATGTCGCTGGACTCCCATGTAGTCGACCGCGGTTCGCGTCCCGGACCTGGTGGCTTAAAAACTCATGCCGGGCACGTGTGCGTGCGTGTCCAAGATCCCAAGAGGAGAATGGAGGAGAAAGGATTGCAGCGTGGCCATCCCCCCTGGGAGGTGATTTCTCGCTTTATATCTCTCTGTCTCTCTCTGTCTGTCTGGTGAGTGCACGCGCCCTAAAGCAAAAACCTCTCCAAAAAAAGAAAAAGAAATTGAAAAAAAAAGTTGTTTTTAGATACGATAGAAAAATGTTGCAAAATCTCTCATGAAGAAAGGAGAGGCTTAGGATGAAAGGGAAAGAGAACTAATTTAAATGGGAATTGAGTAGCATGACTCAATTATCATACTCAAGTA
Source organism: Tupaia tana (assembly GCA_026018925.1). Taxonomy (NCBI): domain Eukaryota; kingdom Metazoa; phylum Chordata; class Mammalia; order Scandentia; family Tupaiidae; genus Tupaia; species Tupaia tana. Next base: position 39,472,177 of record JAKSZU010000013.1, on the reverse strand, counting down.
TCACATCTTCCCCTAATTTACCCATTTCCAGTACTGTACAACCACCTTTCAATCAATATTCATCCTTTCTTCCATCAGTTCTGTAGCTTGGTGTAGTCTCACACCTAACTCAGATCACCAAAAATTCAGCCACTTAGCATTATGTCATTCTATGTATGTGCTGATTTTCTTTTTCTAATGAAAAATCTTAAATATATACAAAATATAGAAATTACTAAGGAATCCCCAATTACCTACCATCCACTTTAATGATCATCACATGATATTTTATTTAATCTACTCCATCACCCACTTCCCTATCACCTTTTTCCAAAAATTCTTTCAAAGTAGATTATCCCATCTGTAAGTGTATTTGCTTTTGCCGGTATAACCACTTCTGTTTTATGTTCATTTTTTGGTCTCTTTAAGCCATTTCCATCATCTGATTATCAGCTCTTATTTGGGAATTGTGCCTTCTGCTTTTGAACTTGTGATGTGCATCTCACCATAATTATACCTGGATGGAATTTAGTACATGTGAAATGTGATGTTTACTTACAAAAACCCAGGAAATTTTTTCCAATGGGAAAAATAAAATCCTGACAACACAGGCAAGAAAATTATATCACAGTGAGCCTTTTGTGTGTTGAAGAAAATTGTAATTCTGTGTAAAGGTTTAGGGAATTGGTTGACTAATGGGTTCTCAAAATTTTGCATTTGGGGGTCCAGGCAGTGCTGTGGTGGGTAAAGTGGCTGGATCCCACATGGCTGACTGCATGGTTCAAGTCCCTGACCTGATAGTTTGAAAAACACACCTGGTGGGCCAGCAAGTGACAGGGTGGTTAAAGGCACTGGATTCCCACGTGGTCAACCAGGGTTCAAGTCCCAGACCTGGCAGCTTGCTTCCTCACTTTCCCTCCCTTTCTCTCTCTCTCTCTCTCTCTCTCTCTCTCTCTCTCTCTCTCTCTCTCTCTGTCCCTCTCTGGTCAAATTAAAATAAATCGAAATCAATAAATCAATAAAGTTAAAAAAAAATAATTCTTTGAAAAAAAAGAAAGAAAGAAAAACACACCTGGCACTTGTGCATTTGTACTCAAATCCCAAGAGGAAAATGGAGAAAAGATTGTGGTGTGGTCATCCCCCCAAGGGGGTGCCTTCTCATTTCCTTGCTCGCTCTCTCTCTCTCTCTCTCTCTCTCTCTGGAAAGAGTACATACTCTATTACAAATTAAAAAAAAAAAAAAAAACGCAGAAAAAAAAAAACCTTCCATTTCTGTATTATATACTACTTTAAAATAGTAAAATCCATTACCAATCACATTTTACACACTAGACCATAAAGTCTTAGCTAATCGACTTGCATTTTATTTTATTTTTTGCACTTGTGCTCACCAGAGAGAGACAGAGACAGAGAGAGAGAGGGAAAGTGAGGAATCGCCCTCCAGAGGGATGGCCACATCGCAATCCTGTCCCCTCCAATCACCTCTTGGGATTTTAGGCACATGCACACACATACCTAGCATGATTTTAAGTCACCTGGTCCAGAATTTGAACCTCACAGTCAGACAGGTGGGATCCAGCAACTTAACTCCACACTGCCTTCTGGCCCTGGATTTTCATTATTTTTATTTTTATTTTTATTTTTTTTTTTTGGAGAGTTTTTTGCTATAGGGTGTGTGTGCTCACCAGAGAGAGACAGAGAGACAGAAAGTGAGAAATCACCCCCCAAAGGGGATGACCATGCCACAATCCCTCCTCTTCCATTCTCCTCTCAGAATCTTGGGCATGCACGCACACACGCCTGGTCTGAGTTTTAAGCCACCAGGTCTGGGACTCGAACTGTGGTCAACTACATGGGAGTCCAGCACATAGCCATTACGCTAACTGCTGATCCCCTGGATTTGCATTTTATCTGCTAGAAATGTCATTTAAGACTATGACTACTATAATTGTCTATAGTTATATCACCACTTCGTTTCTCTAGTAACTTGTATTCTTATTAACCAGTTTGCCGTTCTCTTCCTTACTTTTAAAGCAATAGCACCACCCTGTGGTAAGATTTAAAATGTTCCCTCACGCTGGTACATAACCTCCATCCTATCACTCTTGACATGCCAAATCATGCTTTAGCATACTGATGACGTAAATGAATAAAACAAAATAACATAAATTACAAAAGAAACCAAGTATATAAATTAATTATATGTAGCCAGGTGTCTGTGGATTCCAGTTAGGAAGCCATTAATAGGAGACACGGAACATGAAATTGTGGTTTCTTCAAAAGCAACACCTCTCCGTTATTTTTATAATTAAGGACCGTTATATGAACTGGGTTTGCAGATAGGCTTTTGGGAATTACATAGTGGTTTTTGCTTTATCCTTATGAATATTTATATGCTTCATAAGAAGGGAAAGCTTATGGAGACAGAAAGGGAGTTTCCATGCAATAAAAACAGTCTACACAGTGAAAATAAAAAACGTAGTTGGAGTTTATATTTGGGTCCTTTAAGTAATTGAAGTTTGGATATTCTTATCAAGAAGATAGATTCCACAGGGTACTCAAAGGACGGTCTTGGGAATAAGGAGTTACCCTGCATACTTATGAGCCCTACAGTGTTAGGCAAACTGAATAATTAATGCTGTTATTCAACCCTAAATTTGCTAAAGAGGCCTCAGAATTAAGTTCATCTACAGGGCTAATGAAGTAGCTCTAAATTATACTAGAGGGCACTGTGAGGATCAGTTGCCAGTCAGGTGAGAACTACTGAAAAGCAGTTCCCTGGAATGTGGACTCAAGGAAGAGGCTAGGGTGCAGGAATGAAAGCAGTTCATATTGCAGATCTTAGGTTATAGACAAATACCAGTTACAAAGGCTTACCAAATGCTATGGTTTGGATAATGATTTGTCCCACAAACGTTCTTGTTTTGGAAATTGGTCTTAGTGGGTGGTGATTGTATGTCTCAGAAATTCATGTGTTGGGACTTGATTGTATTATAAAGATGTTAAGTGAAAACATAATCCCTTCATGGTGTCCCAAGGTGGGATCTTTGGGTGTGATAAAGTCACATATAACGAGGCCCTTTGTGATTGAGTTTTTCTCATGTGTATGAGGAGAGGATATGAGACAGGCAGAATCCACATGGATATAAATAAACCATGCCCCCCCCCTCGCTGCTAAAAGTTCTGCCTTCACCATTTTGTGAATCCTTTGGACTTCCCAGCCATCAGAATCCTGAATCTTGCAAATAATCATCTATTTTCTTTATAAATCATCCAATCTTGGGTATTTATGTCAGCAGTGTAACAATGAACTAAGAAACCAAATATTGGGACCAGCAGATGGCATAATGGCTATGTCCCTGGACTTCCATGTAGTCAACCACAGTTCGAGTCTCAGTGGCTTGAACTCACACTAGGCATGTGTGCATGCGTGCCCAAGATCCTGAGAGGAGAATAGAAGAGAAGGAATTGTGGCATAACCATTTCCCCTGAGGGGTGATTTCTTTCTTTCTGTCTCTGTCTCTCTCTGTCTTTCTGGTGAGCACACACACACACTATAGCAAAATAAAAAATAAAAAAATAAAAAAAAAACTTCTCCAAAAAAAAAAAGAAAGAAAGAAAGAAATCAAATATTTCAGGCTCTCTTATCTACTGGGTACATGGTAGGATTTTATTTCTTGGTGGATGGGGTCATATGGTTGGCGCTGGCCAGTTAATTTTCAGAGTGACATGTATCTTTTCCGGGCCAAATATTTAATTGTCCATGCCAGACCCTCCAGAGCTCTCTTTTCTTTTAACATGGGGACCAACGATATCCAAGATGGTAGCTACTCAGTCAGCCTAGGTCCCTGAAACCTGTAATGGGAAGAATTCCACTGCCAACCCACAGTAGACATGTGGCATGACTGACAAATCTCATCTTAAACCACAAATATTTGGGGATTATTTATTACTGTAATATAGCATAACCAAACTTGAATATCACAGGCTGGTACTCAACCAAGTGCTTTATGTATTTTCATGTTCAATTCTCTCAGTAATTGTATTACTTTTTTTTCCCCATTTTTCAGAGGAGAAAACTGAAGCACAGAAAGTAGAAGGATTACCCAAGATCATGCAGCAGAGTAAGTTCTTTGACTATCATGTCCCTAATTACTATGTTACACTAACTATCAAGGCCAGTTAGAGGCTGTATTACCTGGTCCCAATAAAAGGAGAAATGCATGGAACCAGGAAGGCATGAAGGAAGCCTGCTAAAGCTAGCTTCTAGCCTATGGAGTCATCCTCAATGTTTTTGTATAAGTTCTACAACCTCTCCTCACCAATTTGAACTAGATTCTTCTTCAACAAACTATACCCGAGCTTTACAAGTCTTCTACTTGCATCTCTTGCTTCTAGCCACTGCCTCCTCGTCATTTCTCATACTGCCTCTCAGCTCACCTTTTAAATTAGTGTTCGTTTTGTTTTTTTTCACTACAGGGTGTGTGAAAAAAACAGAGACAGGGTTGGGGGTAGGGGAAGAGAGAGAATCACCCCCCGGAGGAGATGGCCCCACACAATAATCATTTCTCCTCCATTCTCCTCTCAGAATTTTGGGCATGCACAACACGTGTCTCGCATGGCTATCAAGCCACCAGGTCTGGGACAGATACAGAGAAAAACAAGTAGAGTCTCACATTGCAATCCTCACCTCACCCTTTCCAGTCAGCCAGGATCATGGGCACACACATGCATACCCAGTGTGTACAGATCAACCTGGGAACTGAACTTCAGTGTTCCATATGGTTTCCATTATTGCAGATCATTGAGCTACATTGTGCTACTTCAGCTGAGCAAAAATAATGGTTCGTAACTCGGGTTCCCCATTAGTACCACCTGGGAGCTTTGCACATACACATGCATAGTTTAGGCATGCTTGTGCAATTATATGTTTTCTTTTTTTAATTTTTGAATTTTCTATAGAGCATATACACTTGCTGGAGAGAGAGAGAAAAAGAGAGAGAGAAAGAGAAAGTGGAAAAACACCTCCCAGGGGATGGCCACACTGCAATCCTTTTTCCTCCATTCTCCTCTTGAGATTTTAGGCATGCATGCACACGCTCCTGGCATATTTCTCAAGCCACCAGATCCAGGACTTGAACTGCATAGTCAGCCATGTGAGATCCAGCCACTTCAGCCACCACACCACTGGCTGGCTCACACAAGTAATGTTTTTTATATTTGACTGCAACCAAGGACCATAATATGGAAGATGATGAATTTCATGCTTCTTTACTACTAGACCCTAATATAAACCTTTTCTCCCTTACTGTCCTCATAACCCTCCCCTTCATGCTTCACTTACAGTAGAGAAATTATGATCTCTTAAGAAAAAACATTAGAACTATTTTTCTTCCCCAGATCTCTGCTCCAATTTTTCCCTTACCTGGAATTTCTTCCTCCTCTTCAGAGTTAGAAATTCTACCACTTTTTAAATACGACTTCCTTCATTTAGTTTCCTATTCTACCTCAAGTCAGAATGGAGACTCAATTCACTGGGCTCTTACATTATTTGACTTGTATCTCTACCATACGTTTGATTATTCTGTATTATATTTATTTATGTATGTCTTTCTTCCCCACTGAATTGTCAATTCTTGAGGGGAGGGGCTCAGTGTAATTTTCTTTTCTTT